>OZ010788.1:352231321-353567192 GCA_963932465.1 Maratus speciosus | reverse complement strand
GTTTACTTGTATAAAATGGCAACAACTGTTGATCGAAGTCTTTAAATATTTTAGTACCTGCTAACAGAGAACAGTGACCTTTTTGTTGGTTAAATATGCAATATTATTAGTTAAAATAATAAAAAATAAATAATCATGTTTGATTTTTTTTTCAGAACAAAATTTAAACAAGTAGGAATATTTACGTGGGATAATAAATAGCTTCAAAAATGCAAGTTGTTTGAACTTTGTTCATTTAAACGCAAAATATTTTTTGGACTGTATCACTATTTATATCACAATACGATGAGCAAACACTCTGGTCGCCATCTTATTTCAGAACAACATTATTCTCTACTCCGTTCACTTCACATTTTTTCAATCGAGAAGAATTCACGACGCCCTCTTACGGGACTTATGGTCCTCAGTTTTCAACAATAATCATTCTCCCCCGGATTGAAATGTGCAAATTTCAATATATTAGAAATTTTACAATAAAATTAACTTATGTAGTACAATTACAAAAAAAAAAAATTACACAGCAAACAGGTATACGGAACATAACAATAAAAATTCAAAATATACAATAATTTAATAACTATTTTTTTTTAGTTATGAATAGGAAGAATAGCAATTTTTGCAATTGAACGCTTTAATTCGCCAGATTTTGTGCGAACCTTTACTACCATGACCTTGCCATCTGATATTATGTAAATTTCACTAATGTGGCCTAACGTTTATTTACATACAGGCAAAAAATCTTTTACCAATACCATTAATCCTACTGTTAAAGTATATTTTCCACTACCCATTTAGATGTCTGCTGTAACATAATTACATAATCTAAATTTCATTTTGTCCAAAATGTCTGGACGACCCTCGTAGTCTTTAACCAATAGTTTAATCTATTGATATTACTATCAATGCGTTTTGGTTCAGGTATAGCATTGATAGATCTTCCGATCAAAAAATGACCTAGAGTCAAGTCCTCAAAATTATCAAAATCGTTAGATAAAGGTGTAAGAGGTCGAAAATTCAAAGTGCCCTCTATCTGAATAACTATAGTTTCAAACTCTTCGTAATTAAACCATAAATTGCCTATCGCTCGTTTATAGTGATGTTTAACTGTTTTCACACCTGCCTCTCAAAGTCTTTCGAAATGGGGGAGATTTAGGAGGTATGAATTTCCAGTCAATCTCTTCAGAAATTAGATAACTTTCTAAAATTTGATCTGGAAAATTTATCATTTTGAAAAACTTTTTCAGTTTAGAATTTGCCCCCACAAAATTCCTAGCATTATCAGTAAACATCATAGAACATTTTCCACGTCTAGCCATAAAACGCTTAAGAGTGGCAATCAAAGCATCTGAGGTTAAATCTGAGAGAAGCTCAAGATGAATGGCTCGAATCACAAAACATATACAAATACAAATAAATATTTTTTTCAGTGAACCCTTGCGCTGATTTTTATAGGTTACATAAAATGGACCACATAGATCTAAACCGGTACAATTAAATACTGGTGACTCATTAATTCTTTCATAAGGTAATTCATCCATTAGCTGAGAGCATGGAGTTGGTTTTACCTTAAAACAAATAACCCAAGAATGTACCATTTTCCTTTCCAAATTTCTACCCCCTAGAGGCCAAAATTTTAATCTAACATAATTCAAGAGTCCTTGGGGTCCAACATGAAAAAGACACTTATGCATAGTAGTAAAATAAATCTTACTTAATTTAGAATTTTTTGGCAAATTAGCCGGATGTTTCTGCTCATAAGATACGGAAGCTTTGTTGAGCCTTCCGCTAACACGTAAGACCCCCGGATTTAAAATATTAAGATTACCTGCCATAGCCTTTTTAATACATAAACATTTTTGTGATGCTCTAATCAAGATGTTTTCAGCTTCCTTGACTTGTTCAAAAATCAAGTTACCCTTTCTTTTATCAGCATTTCTACAATTGTATATAAATCTGCAAACAAAGGAAAAAATACGTAAAAGTTTATAATAGACCTGAGACCAAAAAAGTTATCAAAAAAGGATAAATTTTCGGTGGCTAGAAATAAACTCGTTTCACAGTTATTTTTTCTTTCGGAACATTTCATTTCACTTAAATAGTTCTTTCAGTTAGTAAGTCACTTTCAGAAAAAGATGAATGCCAATAACTTGAGGAAAATTCTAGATCCATCAAAAATTCGGGGCTTGTAAGCCACTTGGAATTATTCACAAGTATATCCGCAGTTATTCCTCGTGAAAGAAGATCTGATGGGTTGTCTTTACCTGCACAATGAAACCATGTTTCTAGCTGAATTAATCTTTGGATTTCATCCACACTATTGGCAACGAAGGACTTCCATTTTCTGCTGGATCCCTCAATCCAGAATAAAGCTATATTTGAATCTATCCAATGATATATTTTAGAAGTATTTTTACGATCAATTACCTTTTTTTAATTTCTGATCTTAAGCGAGCTGAGAGTAAAGCACTAATCCACTCTAAGCGCGACAAAGTTATTCTCTTTACTGGAACAACTCTGGTTTTACATGCTATGAAACTAACAGAATCTTGATCGTAATCCTGCACTCTCAAATAAAAAACAGCTCCATGAGCCTTTTGACTTGCATCAGAAAAGTAGTGAATTTCAACATTGTTTGTATCCGGTGACAGGAAAACAAATCTAGGGATTTTAATTTGATTTAATTTAGAGAGTTCTGAACACCACTGTGTCCATTTTTCGCAAATGTCAATCCGGAGTCAGTATCCCAAGACAGCTTGTGGATCCATAAACATTGGAAAAGACATTTAAGTCTTAGAGTAAACGGAGATAGGATACCAGTAGGGTGATAAATTCTTGCAAAAGACTGTAAAATAAACCGTTATTATTTTTCTTATTCTTCAAAAATTCTATTAAACTCGAAATGTCTATACTAATGGAATACTCTTCAACAATGCACAATATTCCAATATTCCAATATTCCGACAATATTCCTATGATTTCTATGATTTTGATCAAATGGATAAATCTCGAACCCTTCTTCCTTCCACCGTTCTAGTAACGATTTGTCATTTGTTAACAATTTGCTGAAATTGAAACTAGCTTGATTCATGATTATCTTAGCCTCATATGAAATCTTCAAAGCTTCTTCAATATTATCGATACAACTCACCAGATCATCGACATAAAGACAAGTATCAAGGATTTCAAAAGTGTTTGGATATTGATCCTTAAATTTTCGTATATGCGCTTTTATTGTGGCAGCTAGGCGAAATGGGCTAGCATTTAATCCAAAAAGTAAACGTTTTAAACGTTACACTTGTTTTTCAAATTATCAGACACTTTTTTGACAGATCTTCGATAACTTCCACAAAGAGAAATCTGACAGCATCTCTCTCCTTTTCTGATAATGAAATTTGGAGAAAATCCGCTAAAATTCCTACCTTATTCAATCTAAAATTACCGAGCAACTAAAAAATACTAGGATTTAAGTTGATACATCGGACAATCGTTAAAGAAAGTTGACCTACATCGTGAGAACTATCATCAAACACAATGCGTGTTTTCGTGGTGACACTCTCTTTTCTAAAATTTGCTCCATTTGGCAAATAGAATATGATTCTGTCTGGTGTAGTTGAATCTAACACTTTTTCAACAATATCATAATCAAGATATTCTTTCAAAATTTCTTTATACTGAGAAAACAGATTATCATCGTTTCGCATTTTATTAATTAAGTATTTAGATCGCTTCTCAGAGACTTCATAGTGTCGTTCAAATTTATCCAATCCTTTTTCCATGGAAGGACTACTTTGCAACGATTATCTTTACAGGAAAGTGTTTCTGTAAAAATTTTCAATGCCTTATCTTCATCATTACAGTAAGGATCATCCCTAATTCCAATCGATTCTAAATAGAAAAATTTGCTTAATTCTTCCTCTACATTGCAAATTAATCCACAATAATTATCATTATTATAAGTATTCGAATCAGAGATGAAATATCCCACCACGTACCCAAATACGGTATTCTGCAAAAGGACGTTAGAACTTCTTAAGCGAATTTGACCAGTTCGCAATAATCCGTAGAAACACTCAGTCCCTAACAAAACATCTATTATATTAGTTTCATTTAATTTTGGATCTGCTAATCTCACATCTTTACACTCTAAAAAATAAATATGTAAATTAGGTAATTTTACACATATATATGTGTAATTTTCTAAGGTTACACACTTGTCACAAAATTTACACATTTGTTTAAAAAATTTACCTGTTTTTATGTGTATTTAGCCTCTGAAACTGAGTGTCTAATTTGTTATCACTTGAAAAACACAAATAAATGTGTAAGAGTAAAAAAAATCCCTAAATTTACACGAATGGATGTGTTATTGTAATTTCCACATAATTATATATACACAGATAAGTGTGTAAATTTCTAAAATCACCCACTGTTCATAAAAATTACACATTTTGTACAAAAATTTACCTGTTTTGTGTATTAATTAAGTCTGCCAGTTGTTATCGGTTGATAAACTCACATAAGTGTGTAAATGTAGAAAAATCGTCTGCTTTGACTCTGAGCACAAAGAGACTGGCGAACGATGAGAAAAAAAAAAACATCTGCTTCTCAAAAGGCTGCCATTTTTAAGGAGATGCCCGAAGACAAGTCTGCTTTATCAGTCGAAATTTTAAAAAATATATTTAATAAGGTGATAATAATAACAGTTTACTGGATTATCATGATGAAATGTTTTTATAACAGAGTAGTGCTAATAATCATATTCTCATTGTGTATTTTTACATTCTTTGCCGTTTATCGCTGGGAAAAAAATGGATAACCATTACAAAGGTATGTTAATATTTGGATCTAATGGATAAAAAAATGGTGTTAAGTATTAAAGTTTTTACTGTTAAAAAGTATATTACTTTTTAGATATGATTCATAGTTTTATAAAACTAGGTGCTTTTTCTATGTGAATATATAGGGTAGATGTATCAGTAATGTACGTCCTTCAAAGTGTTTTCTTTATAAAAAAATAAACAATAAAAATTTAGCAGGTGTCGTACTTGTTCTGAGATTTCAAGACCAGGAAATTCTTCGGTACCAATATTTTCTTATGGAAAATCTCTTTTTAAATAAGGCGAAATGTTGCGTGTTTAACTTAGATTTATTTTTCTATTTTGATCTTAGTTGTTAAATTTATTTGGAAATAATCTTTGAAAATGACTATTTTGTTTTCTTAATATGCTTTCATTAATTTCTTGTTCAAAATACAATCAAAATAACCTATATAGCTATTCTTTTGCAAGGTGTCATTTCTGGCACAGAGACTGGCCATTATTGGAACAATGAGTGTCCAAGTTGTTTCTATTATTTGCAATTAAATTTAGGTTCACAATGGGAAATGCGAGTAATAGATGAATGATTAAATATTGTTGATCGATTAATATAATAATGAAAGAACTGGAATATAATAATTATAACTATTAATAAAAAAAATAATTCTTAAACAAATTCCTTAAGGTGTCCATTACTGGCACACCTACTCTGTATCGTGTATCAATAATCTTGGTCTTAATTACTTTCTGATTCCTTTTTTTATGATAGCAATTCTGCATTATTTTCGGTTTTGTATTATTTTTAAACGGTACATTATGTCCAATGGTAAAAAGTAGTATGCTATAAGTGAAAAACTTCTCTAGTTGCAATTTCCCTTAGTTCGTGGTGTAGCATCCTGTTTTTTGAAAAAAATGTAATGTAGCGAGTAGTGCGATACAAAAAAATAGTAATAGGCTTTACTTTTGGGTCGATGCAGGTTTTTTTTTTTTTTTTTTTTTTTTTTTTTTTTTTTTTTTTGTGTGTGTAAAGTAAAATTTATTTTTGTGAATTTTTTTTTATATTTTTGTAAAAAATGACGAAAGATGGAATTCAGTTACTCAAATTCGAACCAAATATTAATTAAAAATGACCTTTTCAAGCCCTCCTCCTAAAGTGTTGCTTTCTGATAAACTTGTTTTATTAACAAAATATACGTTTTTAAACAAAATAAAAAATAATTAATGAAGAGTATATTTCGTTATGAGGCTATTTTATAAGGAGGAATTTTGTGAAGGGGCCGATTTTTATTAAGAGATATTTTGTGAAGAGACCTGTTTTGTTAAAAGTAATTTTGTGATAGAGCCTATTTTATTAAAATTAATTTTTACTTACTTTTATCTTTCCATGAAGAAAGTAATGGACTCGTGAAAATTTTCGGTTTTCGCGCTTTACGGATTTACACGCTTTAGAGGTCAGAGATTCCGAAAAACATGTGTTTATGAAATGTCTGTCTGTGATTCTTGACTGTGTCCGTCTGTCTGTATGTATGTGACATAAATTTTGTGGGCGCTCTATCTCAAGAACTAATGCACGGAATTTAATAAAAATTTATATTCAGTTAGTCTCTGATATAAATTTGTGCTGATTAGTTTTTGGTGTAAATCGTTCCACAGGTAGCGCTGCTATGCAGCCTTTTTCACAATTTCCACAATATCTCAATCTCTAGAACTCCATGACAGAATCTCCATGCACGGATTTTCATCAAACTTCAGATACAATCAGTCCTTGACATGAATTGACGTTTACATCTTGGTGCAAATCGCGCAACAGGTGGCGCTACTATGCTGCATTTTTTAGGATTTTTGCAATTGCTCTATCTCAAGAACTAATGCTTGAATTTTTAACAAACTTCAGATTCAGATATACCTTGATATGAATTAGGACTGTTTAGTTTCAGGTGTAAATCGCTCAATAGGTGGCGCTGCTATGCAGTCCTTTTCACGATATCCTCAATAACTCAATTTCCAGAACTTATGCACGGATTTTCATCAAACTTCAGAACAAGTTACTCTTTGACATCAATTGACGTTTCATAAATTTTGGTGTAAATCGCTCAACAGGTGGCGCTGCTATGCTACATTTTTGCGATTTCTGCAATTGCTCTATCTCAAGAACTAGTGCACGAATTTTCAACAATCTTGAAATTCAGGTATACTTGAATATGAATTAGTGCTGTTTATGTATTGATGTAAATCGCTCAACAGGTGGTACTGCTATGCTACATTTTTTGAAATTTCTGCTATAACTCTATCTCAAGAACTAATGCACGAATTTTCATCAAACTGCAAATTCAGATATACTTTAATATGATATGGTGCTAAATTGATGTAATTTCTTGTACTATTTAAATGATTAAATTGACGTGATTTATATAGAAGAAAGTTTTGTGATGGCCACAACTTCCTAGTATTAAGGGGCTTTAGAAATAATTTAATTTCAAGCTGTAATATTTAAGCAGAGCCGCAGCAACACTATTTGAGTACTGGAGCAAAAACTTCATTAACTTTTACGTAGATGATTGACGCATCATTAAAGATAACTGATGGAGCCGATGAAGCCTGCTATTTTAATTGGGGATGCCTGATGCAGGGGCACCGTCCGCCCCATTTTTGTTGCGGCTCTGTATCCAAATATAATAAATACCGTAAGATGGGGTTACTTTGGACAGGTGGGGTAACTTTGTGACACCTGGTCTAGTTCGCGTATTTCGTGTTATAGCTTCGGGAAACGGTCGTTAGGTGATGTGTCACACCGTACTAGGAGACTGCGACGTGTTTGTTTTTCTACCATACCGGACGGAACGGGAGATTCGCATAGCCGACAGTAACAGTAACGTCAGCTATGGAGATTCGAAATACGAAAACTAGACCTGGTGTCACAAAGTTACCCCACCTGTCACAAAATACTTCATATTACGATATATTATATAAGTAGCTTGCCTATTTCTTTTCGTTCTCTGAAAAACCTTAAATTAGGTATGCTGCAGACAAAAAAAAAAAAAAAATTATAGATTTGTTTTGCTAGAAATATTTCTGTTTAAGTAATATTTATTTTAGCCTCAAACAAAAATAATAAATTAAAATAATTTAGTCTGAGTTTCTGAAGCATTTTATAAAATGAAGAAAAATTTCTGAATACATTGAAAAAAAATTCTATTCTTAAATAATATTTTGTGTCAATTATAAATGCAGTTAAAGCTAGGTAATTTTCAGTGTGAGGAGGAGGGGGAGGAATGCATAAATATTTTTGAAAGAAAATGTTTCTTAAAATAACAAAAACAACAAGAGATGTTATAGTTGTAAGGCTGCATGAAGGAAATTGTCTTTTTAACTTCAACCATTTTTTGCTTTTTAACTTTTTAACTTGTCTCCACACTTTAAGCGGATATTTATTCAGATTATACAGGTTCTATGCATAAATTGTGACTTAAGACTAAACGAAATCAAACAGAAAGATGACTTGTAGTAATTGTGATTTTAATCGATCCTATTTTATGTAAAAATCAGGTATATCGATGATAGGAAAACCATTTGTCTATATCTGATTTGTTAATTACCTAAATACACCTAAATATACTATATTTTTTTTTCGGATCATAAAAAAAACATTTAGTTCACAATTCACACATACTAAAGTATAAAGATAAAGCTATGTAGCCAAAAACATGTCTATTTTGATTATTACACAACATTTTATGTATTTTGAATATTATATAAATCTGTGTTTTGCGTATTATGCAGAAATATTACACGAAAATCTTTATTTTTCATATTACTCAAAAATATGTGTGTTACATATTACACGAAAATATGTGTATTTTACATATTACACAAAAATGTGCGTAGTTTGCATAATACACAAAAATTTGTGTATTTTGCATAATACACAAAAATATGTGTAATTACAGAATATTACACAGATATATGCGTTACACTATTACACAGAAATATGTGTATACTTGTGAAATATACACATTAATGTGCGTATTTCAAGAGCGAAAA
Organism: Maratus speciosus; assembly: GCA_963932465.1. Lineage (NCBI taxonomy): Eukaryota > Metazoa > Arthropoda > Arachnida > Araneae > Salticidae > Maratus > Maratus speciosus. Next base: position 353,558,334 of record OZ010788.1, on the reverse strand, counting down.
GATAACTTTTACACACTTAGTGTTATCATCAAATTACACATTTTAATGTGTATTTTTAAATTTACACATTAGGCGTGTATTTTGGCAATTTACACATCACTTTACACATATAGACAAATCGTTTTTGTATCATCGATATACCTGTTTTTATGTGTAAATTTACACATTTTTTTTAGAGTGTAGTAAGCTCGGAAAATGAAAATCTAAAATAATGCTCTGGTATAATGTTTGTTATTTTTGGAACGGTAAAAAAATCTATTGTTCTCTTATAATCAGCCTTATTCGAAAGAGTGGCCATAATTTTCCATTTGACACTTATTTGAGAATCATTCAAACATGAAACAGAAACATTAAATTTCTTTATCGGAAATATATGAGTAATTTGATCCGACATCTATTAATCCACGTGCAAGTATAAATTCACTACATTCTCAATATTAATTAAGGCAGTAGATAAAATAGTGGTTTATCTCCTTCGACATGAATTATTTACAGAAGTACCTACGAAATCACTGTTCCTATTTTCAAAACACTTAGCTTCGGGATTTAAGCTGTATTTTTCATCCTGGGTGATGCAGATGAATTTGCAATCATATCTGACACTCCTGAGTACTGTCTGAACTCCACTGGTGGAGAATTAGTCATTTTTTTCTCTTTGTAGGTAAAGGAGATATGAATGACGTTTAGAGCAATACATACATGAATAATTAGATATACAGTTTCTCGCAGAAGTGTTTGAATTTGATAAATGGGTGAAACATATTTTGTTTCTTTTTACGAATTCAATGCGGTCATTAACAGACATCTTCTGAAATGCACATATCTAAATAATGAATGTGAATCATTTTTGCAGCAAATGCACTTTGAATTCTCCGCACTAGTGTAAAAGGATGCCGCTTTTTCTTTTGTTTGCTTTTTTTCACTGCCGGAGTTAATGTTTATTTTAGATGCTTCTAAAGTTCGAGCATGATTTTTTAGAAAGGAAATCAACTCTGAGATTTTCGCAATTCACCTTTTTATGATTCTCGTTCCCACCAAAGCTTACAAGAAGAATCTTGCTTCTGAATTAACACGTATGCAAATATGGTGTCTGAAAATCCCTCTATTTTTTGCTCAATAACTTCCAATGGCGTAATGAATTCAGTTACATTCTCCACTAATTTTTAAATGGAAGACTGATTTTCAATTTGAATGGAGGGAAAAGACAAAAAACGCTTCAAATGTGCAAATATTTGATGTCGTTTATTCGAAAATCTATCTTGTAAAAGATTCTATGCTATCGCATAATTAGTATCAGCAATTGATATCGACTGAAGGATTCTTAAAGTATCAGAATACAGTGATAATTTCAAATAGGAAAGTTTTTGAGAAGCTGATAAAGCTGAATCATTATGAATACTAGAAATGAAAATGTCTCTAAATGATAACCACTCATGTAATTGCCCACGAAATGTTAGAAGATTTAATTTAGGTAAGCGGTTTGTTTCGCTAACATTTCCTTCGCGTTTCGTTAAAACTGGAGCTAATTCACATAATTTTCTTTTTACAATTAAATATATTTTATCTATATTCTCTTGAATAGATTGTTGTTCAGCATCATCTTTATCGTCACAAAGTTGAAAAAGTTTCCTAAATACCTCTGCAGATTCTTTTCAAACGCAGACGATTTTTTCTCATGAAGTTGCAACTCAAATTTAGTGAAACCGCTTTTATTCGTGAGCTCATTTGTAGCCTTAGTTAAGTTGCATTTCAATATTTTTTTTTCTTTTAAAATATTTCGATATTTAAATAATATTTCAGAACAAATAATAATTATAATCAAGCAATAAAGAGGTCAGAACCTACCCCTTTTCATCTTATCCAAGGCCGATGTTAAACATCACTTAGTTCCTTTTTAATAATGTTTAAAAAACATAGATACAAAATGTTCTAAGCTAAATTTGTATGAACATGATATATTGACGAAATAAACTACTTATCCATAGGGATACTTCGCGCTCGTGCGACCACAAAATATTTGAACTTTACTCATTTAAACTCAAAATATTTTTGGACTGTATCACTATTTATTTATATCTAATACGATGAGCAAACACTCTGTTCGCCATCTTACTTCACAACAACATTATTCTCTACTCCGTTCACTTCACATTTTTCAATCAAGGAGAATTCGCAACGCTGTCTTACGGGCCTTATGGTCTCAGCTTTCAACAATAAGCACAAGTTAACAAAATCAAGAATTTAATTAATGAATATATTGTAACATACGAACAGAAAACAAGCATATCACGAGGAATGTGAACAAATTGCAAGACATGAGGCGATATTCTAGAGTATGAAACTATTAAATAAAAGTTCCAAACAATGTTTTTAGAGTTCCATATTTTTTATCTCAATATGAAGGTTGTCGATCCGTTCAATGCCAAATAAAAGGTTTAAGTAAGATATGTCGGTAAATTAAAGTGTTTATATTTATCAATGTATTATATGATTGATTTTGTTGAATTACTGTGGTCGTGTGAATTATAAATGCTGTATAAAATTTTAAAAGCTAATTGAAACATCCATGAACAGTTATTAGTTAAGTGAATCTTTAAGTAGTTAATAGATATAAAATCCTACATTTATACATTTTTGCACTTTAGGTTTTTGAATTACAAGAAAATGTTATTTTAAATTCTTAATAACTTTAGACTTTATAAAGTAACTTTAGTCGTTTAACATAAAAATTTCGCAAGAGGGATTTTTATCTAAAATACATTGATTGATTTCCATCACTTTAAAATTTCTAATTTCCAAAGTAAATTTCACTTACAATGTGAAATATATAGATTATTTAATGAAGTTTTTTAATCTAGTTAAGATCTGCAATTCAGCAGAGTTACCACAGGGGAATAATTGTTTATTCTATTCGAAAGGATAGTACCATATTTTCAATATCAGCCATGTATATCTACAACAACTGCAATAGAAATATACCAGAAACATTTTTTTAATGGTAAGACTATAATACAAAAGAAGTCAAATGTGGCAATCCAGACCATGACAAAATTTGATTTTATTCGGTATAGAACATATATAAATGTTTAAATTGTTAATATATATAAAATATTATTGTTTCGGAAACAGTTTTATGGTTATTTATTACAAGAATATCAAATGATCAAGATCTGGGATTAAAAGGTTTTTGTACTGGAGTTCCATGAAATTGAAATTTAAACCACCGACATGCCATTAGGTAATAAAATGGTTGCTAATATGCAAAAATGCATGAATAAATTGATAAAGTTCTTTTAGTTTATGATATTTTATTCATTATCGAAATAATGAATAAGGTAATTTACATATAATATGCATGATAGCTTAATACATTTTATGAGGGAGTGTATGAGTGGAGAAGTAGATTAATGATTGATAGGCTCACTCTTATACGCATTTATTTCTGCTATTAACTTAATGTCTACTCCCTGAATAATCGAGGATAGTATCTTTACGCTTAATTTAATGTTTGTTTCTGTATCTGTAAGTTTAACTAAATGTTTTGTATATTCTTGAATTTCTTTTCCAAACCAAAGCCAAGAAAATGCACTCTAATAAATGCACATTCTGTTAAGCACAAGCAACAGTTAAAAAATTATATTTTGTTTCAATCTTAAATCAATATTTGGTGAAATCATCCTCCTTAAGATGCTCACAACAGTTACGTGACGAAAAAACGATATCAGTTCGTTTTTTTTTTTTTTTTTTTTTTTTTTTTTTTGTCACGCCAGTAATATTTTCCATGAAGTTTTTATCTGAAAAAACAAATATCTGATTTACGTTCTATTTTTCTGCAAAGCATGCTTTTATATCTGCTGTTAGACTATTACAATGTTTATTCATATCATTAGCTTATTAAGGAAATATTCTTCTTATTTTATTTTGCTCAATTAAAACAGTCGAAAAAATGGAAACTTTGATAATGTTTTAGTCCTTAAATCTTTGAAAGTGAAACGATTTTTTTCCTAAAAACTTCCATGTGGTCATGAACAGATAAATGTGTGATATGTACTGTACATGCAGTGTTTAGAGGTCATTAAATTTATTTATTTATTTAAAGGTTTTTTCTCTCAAATATTTTAATAAGATAAGTCATAGTACATAAAGATTTTAATTTTTTTAATTTGTGATACTATCACAGAAGAAAAAAAAAAGATGCGATTTTTCACTTTACAATATTTTTCTGATTTCACAGCGTATCCTTATCGAGATTCGAAATTCTGAACTCGTGCGACTGCCGTGATTGGGCAAACACTGAATTAAATCTATATAATTGAATAAGTGATTCGGAAATAGGCGATTTTTAATTCTTTTGAGGCATTTGTATGAAAATAGCATACCATAGTTTTGGAACTATTCAGACTATGATCATACATTATTATAGTTCTAATTAAGTATTTTAATATAAGAAAATAAGACTAAAATGAATTATGAAATAAGCAGAAATTATTATGATATTTGACAGCATTCAGTAAAATATGAAATTCTTTATCTTTTTAATTTATGTCGTAACATTTATCTTTCATGCAAAAGTTTTTGAGAGCATAAAAATTATTTAAAATTAAAATGTTTGTTTATGCTGGCCAGATACATTCCGTAAGTAACAGAGGTAGATAAACAAGAGCTAGTTCTTCGTGGTATAAACTTTCAGACTAATTTCAATTTTCAAACGAGCTATTTGAAATTCAAAAGCTATTTACATGAATTGAATCGAAAAAGTTAAAATTGTTGCATTGCAATTTTTTATAAATGGTGAATTTTAAATAAAATATAACTTTAATCTCTCAGGACTGAACGAACTTTCATGCCCATAGCTTATTCTGTATAGTATTTGAAAGTATACTTCTATGTAGATTTAGTTTAAAAATTACAAGGCGAACATTTTAAGATCGTTTTGGGTAGTCGAGAATCAGAAAGTTATTTTGCCCAGACATAGTTTAAATTTTAAGGAAAATGGTACGTACATAGCACTTACATTATATTATTCAAAAAATATATAAAGGATGTTTCATAACTAATGTACAATAATTTATAACGGATAACAATAAACTACAGAAATAATTCAAGGGTTGTCATCAAGGTTTCTGGTTAAAGGCACTTTCCATTTGTGTCTGTTTCGTTATCTCTTTCTCCGTAACAAACTATTTCAAGGTTATCAGATAAGTTATTTTGTCGGGGTATACATTTATTTTATTTAGTAATTTTTTGACATGAGCTGTTTTATTTTAGAAACATTTAAAATATTTTTTTTTCCACGGATTGTTTAAAATTATATATTTTCCATCTGAATCATTAAACCTGCTATGTATGGTAACCTCATATAAAGATATATTATAAAGCAACCGCTCATGAAAATATTTTTTCCTTAAAAAAAAATATTTCATGCATAAGAAGTGTAAGGTTAGTTTCTTTTCTGAGTAAAAACTTATTTTCTTTATAGTACTGTAAGACAACTGTTTCAAACTGGGTGACGGAAATAAACGTCTCATTTTGAAAACATAATAATCCATTAAATGTATTATGTACTCTGAAAAAAAAAAAAAAAAAAAAAAAAAAAAAACGCAAGGTTACCAAGTATTTTCTAGGAAACTGGGATTCCTAGAACTTTTTATGTAACGACAACAATAAAAATTCATGTAACAGATACACTTTTGCACCGTAAATAAAAAAATCAGCGAGTCTGCTAAGAATTTTTTAGGAAACTGCAATTCCTAGAACTTTTTATTAACTGCAACTCGGGATACAGATAAAATGTTAGTAAGGTTACTGTAATTTTAACTGATTCTTTTGTAAAGCTACAGATTTCTGTAGCCTTACTAAAAATAGTTTTGTAGATTTACAGCTTTTTTTGTACAGTTTACAGATAAAATTTTAGTAACCATAGAGATTTCTCTAACTTTACATATGTTGAGTTACAACTTTTTTTACAGTGTATTAATATGAAATTATTGAACTTTATATCTGGTTTCTCTTAAAAGTATACATACTGTAATTTTAAATATAGTTCAAATATTCGGCATTAGGCGGTCCAGCAGCTTCTCAAACATCAGGAATGCACAAAAAATTTTGAAATTTAAGTCTTTGTTTTGGATTTCAATCATTAAATAGAATACAGAACTTGAGGGATTTTGGATGCAGTTTATACATTACTTTGAGCATGCATGGAAACATCTATTGACAAAAGTTTGAACTTTTATTTTAAATTACAGTACATGAAATTTACACCTTGATCATCGAGCCCGATAAGTGTACAATACTTTTTTTTTAAATTCAGATTGTTTGATTGCCATCACTTTTTTGAAGTAGAATTATCCACCTTATTTAAAGGCGGGTAAAATAATGCGAGAATAAAGCCAATTATACTATAAAAAATGGTGGGAATAAAACAATCTGAATAAATAGAAATGTGGCCTAAACTGCCCTTGAAAGTGACAGGCGCGATAGTTAAGAATTTAAGAGGTATTTTACATAAATGTCGCATTTTTTATAGTTACTAAATTATTGAATTTTCGCTTATTTCTGGTCTCCTTGTAGTTACTGCATATAGCGTAAGTTGATAGATAAGGCTCACGCAAACATAAAAATATAATAAGCAAATTTGATTTATGATTAATAAATGATTCGTTTCCATAAATTTAACCTATTATGTCCGAACATTAAAGTCTCTTTGAAAACAACTTATTAAAAACGTGATTTAATCAATTAATTGGATAGTAATACAAAAAGGATGAATTATCAATAATTGAATTCATGATGTTCCAAAAGTATTGTTCATTTATGAAGGCAAAATATTTTCAAATGAATAATTAATCACTTTTCCAATTGTAAATGTTCAGATTTCTTGAAAAAAATATGTGGGACAGTTTTGGTTCTCAAAAATGTGTTTATTTACATAGTCAAGCTTTACACAATTATTACAGAGTTTTGAAATCATAAGATATTAAAATTAATCTTTCAAAGAACTTACTTCAATAATGCAATAAAAATTCCCCAAAACTCTGACAAAGACCGATTTCTTTTATTAATTTTAATAGAATAAATATTTATAAAATACATTTAATGATTACACAAATTTTCTATCAAAATTTTTAAATTAAAAAAATATATATTTTGCAAGGTTAAATTTTCATTAATTCCAAATTTGTGAAATTATATGATAAAAGTTCCGTCAAAATATAGAAAAACTTGAAAGTAAAATTACTGCCTACTCTTTCTTGAATATACTTCTCTATTTTCTGTTCAGAATTCTTTAAAATCCCTTACTAGGAAAAATTTAAGTCACATTTTCACCTGGTTTAAAAATAATAAATATGATCCTGCATGCCTTTCGTTAATATGCTCTCTAGTTTTGAAAAATATTAAGTAGTTCAAAGTGATTTGGACAAAAATATATCTGATATATCAAACGTTTTAAAAAAGAAACATAATACTATAAAACAGACAGCTAATGCAATCCAATTATGTTTGAAAACTTTTACAATAGGATGATAAAAAAAATTAGTTATTATTTTTTTTTTTTAGCTTTGATAGAAAATCGTTCAGAGTTCTTTTATTAGCTCTTTATTTTTTTGTTGTAAAGATGAAAAAATTATTGATAGGGGCAAGTAGGTAACATCGTAGAGCAGAGTAAAACTATCTAGCTCAGTTATGAATCTTCTTTATCAAATCTTTAGCGGATGATTGTGAACAGTAAAAGAAAACGCGGCCATTATGGTATCTATAAAAAGGCATTTGCCCACTTTTTGGAACAAAAAAGTTTAATTTATCTTTTTTTTTTTTTTTTTTTTTTTTAATCTTAGCTAGCAATCAGGAAATTTATATATAAACAAATTTTAAATTACCAGAACTATCTGTATAAATCTCAGTAAGATATTTAATAAAAATAAATTTAATGCAATAAAGCTGTTGCTGGCATTTATAGGACGCTTTTATGGTGAGTTTTCTATCACTCATTTTCTTGTTTTAACACTGTTTATCCCTAGTTTTGTAAAACCGAAGTCCAACCTTCAAGTAAAATTTTACAAAAAACTGTTTATTTGCAAGAAAAAAAAATTAAACTTAATCATTTTTCAAAATATTAACAAAGTTATATGGTTTTACCTCACCAGTGGGGGAAAAATGGGTGATTTGACTTTTATTATAAAACGATTAGGTATTAATAAATATGACATAAACATGTCATATATTAACAGTGATATAATTTAACTGGATGCAAGCAGATTATTTACAAATTAGTCTGTCTTCTGTAGGTACTGCCTTTAAAAAGCAACTAATAATAAATAATCTGATACACTCTATATTCATGGTGATTACTTAAGAAACGTTTTATCTATCAAAAACTTAAGACAGCAATAGTAATATTAGGAAGCAGCATATTTTCCTACATGTATATATAAATATATACATGCTGTATAACCTCAGTGAACTCGTTAGTTTTCATCATCTTATGACTGTATGGTTGGCACGGAAATATTTCAATTTGATTTTAAGAAGACTCTAGAAGGTATTTAGTGATGTAATTTCCATACGTTATACGTACGTCAGTAAACATTCTTAAAAATAAAAGCCAATGTTAGTGAGTATTTTTATTTACGTAATATTACGTCAAAATCCAGTGGTTAATATTTAAAAACATAGACAATCGTAGATGCAATGTGATTTACAAATACGGATACTTATAGACATTATTCATGAGGAAACGTTTATTATTTTGACTGAAAATTTACCGAAGTCGAGCATTTTCTAATACTAAGAACCCACCAATTTGAAATAATATTAGCTACGGCATTCTACTTATTCGTAACATCACGGTGATCATTGATCAGACTTCTACATCTATAAACGATGGTAAAACAAAAATTCCATATTATTAAACAAATCATTATTTCTTGATGAAGAAATCATACATTTTTGGAGCTAAAAGCAACACAAAATATGTCAATGAAAGTCATGCGCGCGATTAAATACTGTCTGCGCATGTATACATATTCCACAATGCGAGAAATGCGAACAGCCAATGGCAGATCTCAAATCTCTGACAGAATTGGTGATCTCAGAAAAGTACTAATCAGGCTAAGAAAATTCGCGAACTGTATTCGAAGCATCCTTCCAAAAAATGACTTATGATCACGACAAAATAAGTCGAAATTCGAATGATTTCGACTGTAGAAAAGAAAAACAATTCTACGCGGAATTTTAAATTTTATTATATATATATAAGATTGGTAAAGTCCAATCAAACAAGCATTGATTCGTGATGAAGTCATGGCAGATTAGGCCGCATGAGTTGTGAAAAAAGGCTTATGAAGAAATCTAGGGTTTTCGCAATTAAAACATAGAAACGTAGTCATCGAAAACTGTTTATTTCATCAGAACATATCAGCGTAAACGATTCCCACAGGATGATATTAATAGAGCCATCCTGCTTGAGCACGAACTAGTTATTCATGCAAAAAAGATGTTAAATAACGAATTAATATTGTACGTGACCTAGGACACCAGGTAACAGATCAGGTAAATAATCAAACAGCAGAAAAATATATTCTTCTGAACTCATGCTCGAACTATTTATTAGAATACGCGGAGGAATTCCTATTGAAAAGCAAACTTCAGGCTAACCAAACAAATTCATGAGCGAGACTCGAAATTAAACTGCGATTCGTCACTCAATGGAAAGCGATCGAGAAAAGTCACAGAAATGAATCCCGGCGCTGCTGATGGAAGGATTCTGATGTGAATAGGCCAACACCCACCCCAGCAGTTTTGAAAATGAGATGAAATAAAATAAAAATGTAAAAATGGCTTTTATAAACATTCGAAAAATAAAGTAACTGCGCTCAGAATTTTACGTTTGGTAGCCGAAAAAATTAATGAAGGGGTTAAAAGATTAGATTAAGTTTTTGAATAAGACTATTATTAAGATACGCGTTTTAAAAGTATAGGAATTAAATAATAATAAATAATAGAGTGTGTTAAAAAAGGGAAATAATAAATATGCCGGCAATTTAAAATAATTTAAATGAATAGTAAAAGTAAAATTTTATAGAACACACACACACACACACACATATGTATATATATATACATAAATTATCTTAAAAAAATTAACACATGCGTAAATAAAATTACAAAAAATATATAAAATGAGAAAAACATTGTAAAATAATAATAAAAACCTTGTTATAGGACAGTTGGGTAGGTAGATGTTAGAGTATGGAGAAGGGTGGTGTTGTTTGGATAATACGCAATGGTTAATTTAAAAAATGGGGCATTTGATTTATAACTACGTTGCTAATACACATTTTATAATGGATGTTGATTCGATACTTTTATATGTATAATGGTGTAGTTATATTCGTCTATTTATCAATTCATATTAAATTTATTCCTATTCATTAATATTTAATAAAGTTAACGATTAAGTTGTATTTCATTTTTAGCCTACGCAGGACAATATCATATTAATTTCTAATAGTTTACTATCTTAAATGAGAATAAAATGCATAATGAGTGTCTTTGTTATACCTAATGCTATGACAGTATGGAATTTAATTTGGTAATTTGTGTTTTTTTCCTCTATCCTTTTTAATCCTGTTTCATTTTGAACTTAATTGGTGTTCAATGGTTTATTTCGCGGTTTTCTGCGTGTGGTAGTCCCAAATTCATATTCTTTAGCTTTTTTTTTGGCTAATATGAAGATTAAACCACACACTATATTTGTGATATCGAGGCATTTGGGACCGGAAGATTCTGTCTAAGTTCTACAAATATCCATTTTTCTTTTTCTGCTCATTTTATTTATTTATTTATTTTTTATGTTGGATGGTAATTTGTATTGATTTTTAATGGTCATATATATAATGTCATTTTATTCATAATTTCAGTTTTTGTTGGTGGTCGGTAATGTTTATTTAATGGTTATATATATATATACATATATATATCCAAAAACCAAACCAAAAATTCGAAACTACGGAACTGATCCAACAATAAATAAACTAAACCAAATGACAACTACAAAATAACTAAAAACAACTAACTTCAAAAACAACATACTTTAAAAACGGCAAACTTTAAAAACATTCAAACTAAAACCAGAAGAAATTGAATCCATGGAGACAGGCGGCATGCACTTGCGACATGCAACTGCGGGGCTAAAACCAGTTTTTATGTGCACAACGCTCCCCAAACAACCTGTCAAGACCAAAAAGAAAAAAACTAACAAATCGAATGAGCTGCCTAGACCCATCGAAAACCAACAACTGAACTTGAAACCCCAAACAATCGTGCACGCAAACCCTGAACAGTCAAAGCCACGGTTACTCCTCTCTTCGCATCCACATTACCTCTAAATCTCTGCGATAAGTCTTACACTTTACGAAATTTCGTATCAGACTCTTCAAAAATCTCTCAGGATAGCCATGGTGCAATGCCAAAATATACCAATTGTAAAGTTCTTCAATTTTTTCCCCAGTATTTGATGTCAATCTATCTATACGGTTTAACCCGTTAATAAAAATATTTCTATATATTGAGATATGCACATTTTATCCAAAATTTAAGATTTTTATAGTTTCAAAGTTAAAGCTTTTTCGTTTATCATATATATCTGTTTTTATCTCACCATTTTTTATCTCGATATTAATGTCTAAATAGTTGACCATGTTTTTACTTTTTGACTCCAATTTCAAATTTAAACCTTTAGGATAGCAATCAAATTTTTCTTTTTTCACATCATTGCATCTGACTATTAAAACGTCATCAATGTAACGAAAGCACTTCATATCCTCATTTATATCAATTTGTTCCTCATACATATATAAGTAGATATCGGCTAAAATCGAACTACAACATCCCCCCATTGGAATACCTCTAACTTGTTTGTAAACAATTTTCCCGTCATATAAGTAGTTCTCACTCACTACAAAGTTAAACAAATTAGTAAACCATTCCTGTCCGATAGTTGAGGAATTATATTTACTAAAAAACTCCATAATTTTTATTTTAAGATTGTCCAAATCTATACTATTATACAAATCTTCAAAATCATACGCTGTTAAACTTGAAATGTTTTTCATTAGATTTAAATGTTTAATTAACTCAAAGCTGTTGTTTATTATACAAACCGGTTTATCTTTCAATACTTCATCAAAAATCTCTTTTAATAATTTCAACAATTTTTTATTACAATTTTCCAAATATGAACCGAAACCACATGTAATAGCTCTAAAAGCAACCGGATCTTTATGAAACTTTGGAACCATTACCAAATATGGAAAGCTAGTACTATTATTGCTTTATTTTAATTTTTTTATAATATGCTTTTACTCTATTACTAATAACTTGTTTATTTGATTTGACAATTTCATAGTTTATGTCATTACCATAAGCCTCCCTGAGTAATTTACCATATAATGTTTTACAAATAATTGCGTAATTTGTGTTAGCTTTATCTATATACGTAATTATAAATTTATTCTGCAATTCTGTTATAGATTCTTTCAAATCCTTATAATACTTTACCGAAACCCCCTCAGAGTTACTCTCAAAATTTCTACAGATATCTTTTAAAATATGATACTTCCATTCCTCGAAAACGCTAGCAGGCAAATTGTATTTATAAACTAATTTTTGAATAAAAATATCTAAGTCCATATTCAAGCGTTTTTTTGCCATATTTCTTGTTAATACTCTCTTAATCCTGTAACTCGTCCCGTATTTCATGATTTCACTCAAATTCTTATTATGTACAATATCCAAACTACCCGTTAATACGTGTCCGTATGTTGGATTTATATATTCGTTGAATTTCACTTCGTGACAATAGCAAACACTATTATCGATACTTTTTTTCAAATCCTTTGCATAGTCGTTATAATTATATATGAGTCTGCCCATCGGTTTAACATATTTAAAAGGCTTAAAAATCTCTATATTTTTATCCGGCAGCAGTATGATACTTATTTAAAACTTTATTAATGTTAACCCCTTTTAGATGTGACCCCATGTAATCCAAGACACAGTATATTTTGTTATTTTCGGCATCTTTTTTATACATGCTCTTTACATAACTATCTAAATTTTGTTTTCTTATTCTAAATCTCAATAGATCTAGAGCCATGTCAATATTGTTGTTACCCGTTTTTTTATGCAAATTCCTCAAAAGTTCTGGTATCATTTTCTTTTTGACATTAAATATAATGTTTTTAATTACTGATTCGTTATCGTTTGAGTTGTAATTTTCGATAACATTTTCGACATCCTTGCAACATTTTAATTTCTTTAATTCGACATTTGTCCTATGATTTTTATCCCTGTCATAATCCATTATATGTTTTGTCCTTTCATAGATTGAGACATCCAAAAATTTTTCTCTAAAATACCTTATTACATTACTTTGATCGAACTTTACATTCATTCCATATGGGTATACCGTACCATACTTTACCATCATATTTCTTTCACTGATTAATCTTTCAGTTTTATTAGGAACAATTTTCAAAATAGAAATTTCAATATTATCAATTCCATGCCTATCAAAATGTGTAATCTCAATTTCTTGTTCTTCCTTACCACTTTTTTGTTTTCTTATGTCTGTCTTATGGTTGTTAATTCTTATATTCAAAGGAGTTGAAGTTTGTCCTATGTACGACATATTACAAACTCTACATCTCAGTCTGTAGACACTGTTATAAACCTTGCAGAATTTTAAATACTCTCCATTATCATTAGCCTCTACTAAACCCCCGGCACATACTTACACTTTACAACGTTTATCTGTACAAGTTTTTAAATTCAGTTCGCCCAGACCATCTTCACCCTTTAGTTTTTTCTTATAAAAACATTTGGTTTTATATTTGACTATGTTCTTCTCACCTCTACCACCATTTTTTAATTTTTTTAAATATTCGGCCACGTTACTGTTATAGAAAATCCTTGTTTTATATCTCAAACTTCCATAGTCAGTGTAATTGGCACTATCATTTTTCAAAGAACAATTCAACATACATTTTTTAATATATTTTTCACCTATCTTAAAATTTTTATTTATTTTTTTATTTATATAAACATTAACCTTACTTTGTGTCTCCCCGTAGCAACAACAATCATCATTACACTCTTCGCCACTATAACCAACATTATAGCCTAAGTCATGGTCGCAGTCTAACGATCCACCCTCACCATACAATTGGGAGCCGACCGGGCACTACGGTCTTTTTTATAAAACCATATCTTGCCGGTACCATTTTCATTTATATTTTTCATTTTCATAATGTTTTTAAATTCGTGGAAAAAATGTTTTTAACCATGAAACTTCACACCCATTACCTACAAACAAACACTTTATATCAAACAATACAATAGCAATGACCGTACAGCGCCATTTCCACCAAAATGTCCACTCCAAATCTACAAATTGCAACAAGGGAGACAACTAAAGCAGGCAGAAAATACAAGATAAAAATAAACATTTTAAACAACTATAAACATTACATAACATATATAACTTACAACACAAAAACAATTATTAAATTTTACACGAACAATCATTACGAACCGAAGCTCCCAAAATCATATATACTAAGTACAAGCAAACCCGACACATGCCCGATGATTCGCCTATACTCAAATCGAACCAACTCATAACTGTCGCCAAATATATATACATATATATATATATATATATATATATATAAGATACAGCAAAATTTTACTTGTATAAACAGAAAACCAATAACAATTTTATTCAATAAATTTTGTATTATTTTTAAAGCAGAGAACATAAAATTTAACAAATAACCTCGAGTAGTATAAAAAAGTTTTATTTAAATACATAATCGCTATGAAAAAAAATAAAAAGGAAATTAGATTTACAAATTTTAAATTCTTTTCAGGAAGTGTATACATTTGTATACTATTTCTTTTTTAAATGTTAATCTTAAAATGAAATTTAGCAAGTGAAAAAATAAATATTTTTTATATTTATTTCAGCGTAAATAATATCTACATTATTTAAGAGAAGGAAATTTTTATATTAGAATTATTTATCCTAACCAAAATCTATTGCAACAGTTGAAAGCAATCAAACTTTATGTCTATCACATATATCTTATCGATTGCTAACTGAACGGCGCCAGACCGAATGATTTTCTAGGTCCGTTTTGCGTGAAAGAATTCGATGTTATGGAGCTTGATTGAAGTGTAATCTAGTGTTTCAGATATTTCTTTCGAAAAAATATTTTATCTTACAATGATTAAGAATTGTAATATCGTTACATAAGATTTAAAATAATTTACGCAAAATAAAGTAAATTTAATAGAAGAAAAGAAAACATTATAACATTAAAGAGTTTTATTTTTATTTTTCTTACATAGCTAGAAAAAACTCACAATTTAAACGGAAACTGATGTGATTTTTGAATTTTAGCAATATCTTTAGTTCTTACTGTACTAGTAGTTTTTAATGCAATAATTTTCGAGTGTTTGTTTAAATATATAGCACTAAGTGTTCAATTTTAATACGCCTGTGAAGAAAGTCTGTTTTGTGATATCAATTGAGATCAATTTGAATCTTGTTGTTTATAGGTAAGTAGGTAATTAATTAAAATAACTAGGCATATCGGGAAGAAATTTATATTTATGATTTTTAGATCTATATATTTTTAATTTATGACGTTATGATTAAGTATTTTATTATGTCAACCTAGTAAGCTATATAGAAATATGAAACGTAAACTTTAGCTATTAAGCGAATGGAAAATCTTGATTTATATTTTTATTAGTTTTCTTATTTCAGCAGTTCACCTTTCACGTATAGTAAAAATAGATTAATGATATCTATGGACGTTACACAAAATGAGAAATATATTAATAATGAATCAGAAAGAGAAACAAAAAAATAACAGCATGGACTAGAGCTTCATCCACCAGTGTTTGTGAATAGGGATTTCAACTTTTTAAATAACAGACTTGCTGTCATTAATTATGACAAAGATTAGTATTTGAGCATAGTAGTACATAGAAACTATCGAAGTCATGATTATTTATATCATATATACATAAAAAATCAATATTTGTGCAGTAGACTCCATGTCAAAAACAAAGAGAAAGCTGTCATATGTATGCAATTATTGTTTTTAGAAAAATAAGTATAAATATTTCTATTTTAATATGCCAATCATAGATAGTGCTATATATATGTGTGTGTGTGTGCTTAAACAACAAATTTCGATATTTCCTTTAATTTTCATCATTACATTTTTTAAAACCCATTATCTAACTTAAAATGTGTTCCTACAAACAGACATACAGGTTCATGCTGGTCCAGCATACAATCCTATCCACAATACCTACGCGTTTCAGATATACCGGACTTCGGAGCCGATTCTGATTGGCTCTCCAGATCCACATATCCAGACCATATTGATTTTTATTATCTTAGAAGCGGTGATGAGCTGCATCATGCAATGCGTATTTTTGATGCACACATTTAATGCATATAACAATTTAATGATGATTAAAATTCTGAATAATTATTTTCTGAATAATTAAAAAAATACATAAATAAGTAATTTACGTAGATATGTGAAAAACCTTTGTAAATTTCAAGAAACGCAATAGAACAAAATGCACGCTTTTGATTATATCAGTATTGTTTGAGCCAGAGTTGGGCAAAGTCGCAATTTGATTAACTTGTAATTTGATTACAGTGAAATGGCATGAAAGGGATTACAATTTCAATTACACGTTAATTATAATCTGAATTTGAGATTCAATTAGCATTGTAATCGTAACTGTAAATACTATGATTATCATTTTATAATTGTAATTATAATTGAGAATATTATAACTAAGATTATGTGTAATTATAATGTGAATTTGAAATTCAATTAGCATTGTAACCGTAACTATAAATGCTATGATTATCAATATGCAATTTTAATTATAATTGAGAAAACTATAATTACGATTACGTATAATTATAATCAGAATTGAAATTCAATTAGCATCGTAATCTTAGATATAAATGCTATGATTAGCCTTATATCATTGTAATTATAAATTGAGAAAATTATAATTACGTTTACTGTAATTATAATTTAAATTTAAAATTTAATTACCAGTGTAATTGTAACTATAAATATACGATTATCATTATATAATTTTTATTCTAATTGAGAACATATAATTACAATTAAGTGTAATTTCAATGGTCAAATTTTGTATTAAGATATGATTGTAACTGTAATGCAGAAATTTATGATTTCCATTACGGTGTGGTAATGTTGTAACTGTAAAATTTTAGTTACATTTACATGTAATATGAATGGTAAATTTAGATTATTGATTCGTTTTTAAATGTTCTTGAGATGATTATAATTATCATTACGTTGTTGTAATGACAACTAAGAAATTTTAGTTACAATTACGTATAAAGGAAACAGTAAAATTTCTAATTAGATTTTATTCCAACTGTACTTGAGACTATACTTATTCATAATTATATTCTTTTGTTGAGAATTAAGAAATTTGAGTTACTATGGCATTCTAGTGAGGATGATATTTGATGTTATACATTACGGTTAGTATTTTAAGGATAAAGGAGAAATTTCAAATTAGGATAATCTACCAATTGTTTACTGAAGCTTTCACCCCAACCGACACCTCAGTATTTTAGTGTATCACAAATGAAAGGGGCTGGTATCTTAAAAAAAGTATAACTCAAACTTTAATTATCGTAGGACACTCATATTTTGTACGATAAAGGTAATCTTTATGAAGGGACGGGGGCATTTTTTTACCGGAGGTCAGTAAATTTTAGTATAGCGTAAATATAAGAGGCTAATAACAAAAAATACTTTTAACTCGGATATAAATTTCGTAACCTAGGCAAATTCTGTATGGTAAACGCAATCATTTTAAAGGGTTGGAGGTTTGTCGATCTTTTATAACGACAAATACATGCAATTCGAATTCAACTTGTCGCATCGAATCTCACACAAATTTCGTATGGTAATCTTACTCGTTTTAAGAGGGGAGATGGTATTTTCTATAGCAGATCCTTGATATTTTAGTGTATAAGGTGCTGAAAACATAAAACAGTTATAACTGGGGCTGTAATTATTCTAGAGCTCTCATATTTTGTAAGTTAAACATAATCGTTAGAAAGAGGAGACATTATCTTCATTATTACTATTATTATTTCTCAGTTTAAAGTTCATTGCCGGTTTAAAGTTTAATACTTAAATCCAAAATTATCGAATTTCTATTTATATGTTAAAGCATTGTTTAGTGAAAAAATAATTTTCCATGAAACTAATGCATAAAAATGTAAACTAAAATTCGACGAATTTGTATTTTAAATATAGAACTTTTGGTTTTGGTTTTTCAACTATAAACATGGAATCAATTTCAAGAAAAGATTCTAAGTTGCAAGCATGAACA
The DNA here is from genome assembly GCA_963932465.1 of Maratus speciosus. NCBI lineage: Eukaryota > Metazoa > Arthropoda > Arachnida > Araneae > Salticidae > Maratus > Maratus speciosus. The sequence continues at coordinate 353,539,851 of OZ010788.1, read as the reverse complement.
AAGAAAGACTCTCCCTTTAAAGTAATTGCGCTTATCATATAAAATTTCTATGTTCTGCGACAATTTGGATCCCGAGTTATAAGTATTTATGTTTAATGGGCACTTATATTTGCTTTTGAAAATGTTTGAAGAAAAAAATAAACGTATTTCTAGAAAACGAGTAATTACATAAAAATAACTAGATAACTAATAAATAAGCAATATTAAAATAATCTATTATGTTTTTATAACATTATAAATTAATAATTTCTGATATATAATTAGTTACTTATAAATTTAGTTACTTTCATATAAACATAACTGCGATTAACTTGCAATGAATTACAAGTAATTTTCATACCAATTTTTAAACTGCAATTAGAATTAGATCGTAATTGATTACGCTTTAATTTAAATAAATTTCATAGAATGTGATTTAGATTTAGTTATATTACATTACACGTAAACCAAATTGTATTCTGAACAAACGTAATGTACATTAACTTGCAATACATTAAAATTTTACTCTAAATATATTATTAAAAATGCAATTAGAATTAGCTCGTAATTTATTGCAATTTAAGCTAAATACATTCCATAGGATGTAATTTAGATTTAGTTGTATTACATTACACTTAACCAAATTGGATTATGAGCAAAAGTAATTGACATTAATTTGTAATACATTTGAATTTAATTTAAATTAAATTTTCAAACATGTAATTATAATTGACCAATAATCTTGCTTTGTTAAACAAGTTAACTGTATTCTACAGCTTAATAACTAATCGGAATCATCTTGTAATCGATTACAGGTTAATTGGATTACATAATTAAAAATCGAATCTGAATCATCTTGTAATCGATTTCAGGTTAATTGAATTATACAATTAAAAACGTAATCTGAATCATCGTGTAATCCACTACAAATTGATCTAATTAAATCTTAAAAGATAAAATGAGAATTGATTTGTAATCAGTTACACGATATTCAGATTATACATTTCAAAAGCGTAATTGAAATTAATATGTAGTGCATTACATGGTAATCAGTCGCATTCTGAGGAGATTATACTGTATTTTAATCTGTAATTTCATTACTTTATAATCAGATTCTGCCCAATACTGGTTTGTGCAAGTCGGCTGTTACCGAACACTTTTCGTTTGTTCATCAAAACTATTGATTGGATGAAAAAAATTTGAGAGTTTACTTTTCTGTTAAAGAATCACCATTTTTCACGTGATATGCATTTCATCAAATCTGAAAGTTTTGTGTCTGTTATTGCCAATTTATCCATGCTGTAAGTAAAAAATAAATAAATAGATAAATAAATCAGAATTTAAAAATAAAATAAAATAAAGTGAAAAGACTTGAACAAGTTTTTAAATGTGTAGCGTTGTTTTTTTCTTTTGAAAAAAAAATTATATCACATGTAGTGTTTTTTAATTGGATGGCAATCTAATAATTTGAATATATTTTTTCAGATAGCGTAGTTTTTTTATACCTTTCAAAACAATCCTGTCATTAAGCATGGACGCTGAAAGAAATTTCGAATATACAACAATCTACGGAGGGGATAATTTCTAATTTTGAGGGGGTAATTTCTAGAGAATTGTATGCCATAACGACATAGTGGACAATCATACTAAGGGTTCTAATTTTAAATCCTGAATTAAAAAAATAATATTATTTGAGGAAAAAGAACAATGAGCTGAAAAAAAACATGTGAGACAATTAAATAATGAAGATGATTTCATGTTTTATAATAATCCAAAAGATTTATGCAGTCTGTACTAATTTAGCAGTCTAAATTCGAGCCCCTTTTCCACAGGATATGCCATACACCTTCCTGGAACTATATAACGTAACAAAGTATTTTTGTTTTTCTTTTATACATTCCTTAAACGATGTTTATTATGTTTATGTTATCTTCAAATGTATTTTTATAAAAGATACTTGAGAATAAGCAGTTCACTTAAATGATAACTAATAATAAAATGATAAAAATATAATAACATTTTTATGAAACTTCTCTATGTGATGTTTCACTTCCTAAAATAATTTTGCATTTGTAAATAGTTTTAAAAAATACATTTTGCATATAAATTATAAAAAGAATTTAATAGTATTTTTTTTTAACAATCGTTATATGAAATAGGCGAAAGTGATATAAAAAGCAACATGCACATCTGAAACTATTACATATTTATGCAATATTAACTTCTACTTCTACGGACTTTGTTTAATAGATTTTTCGTATATTACGAGTATATCCGCTCTGCAATTATTACTTCTGAGTCTCATTCATTAATTACATTAGACAATTGATTTCCTATACGTCCAGTTAGAATACATATGTGATGTTTTTTTGACAAGATCTGTAATTTCTATTTCCAGAAAATCAAACTGATTGTTGAATGAGAACAAGAAATTGCGAATAAGAATGATTATCGCATTGTTTAATTAATTGCTTATATTATATGATTAAAAAGATTTTACATTTCATAAAAACGAAAATGATTATTTTTTCCAGCTAGATATTTTATTTCGATGAAATATTTGTCACCCAAATTTTGCCCCCGTATAGCATAATAATATCCACAAAAGTTAACGGCATTTATTTAGTCCTAGGTAAAATGACTTTGAACACTCATAAATATAACATCATAAAATAAAACAACAAACTAAATTTATTGTTATTTTACCACTTCAGTTTTTTTTTACATGATAAAAAAAATATCCATTTTCCGAAAACAAATTTAACCCGGGAATGCTCTCGCATATCCAGGATATGAATGATTAACACTTTGCACCAATAAATTCAAACAGAAATTGTCGTTTTATTTAATCGTTGACATTGCTCACAAAAATAATTTGACGATTACTTTTAGAAAATTAGGGGTGAGAAATGTAATAACCGTGTCCAGCCTGGGTATGACATACCCTGCGCAAGCAATCTCGGATTAAAGGTATTATCTAAAACCAAACATTTATGTCGACATTAAAAATAACAATGTAGTCTCTTAACTGAATTATAAATTAAATAACTTGTTTTCTATTCCTATATTTGTATTTATGCATAATAATGTAAAATACATTTTTAATTTCGCGATTCCTATAACATTTTCCCATCGGTATCAAGATGTCCATTTAAAAGTTCCAACTTTCCTAAAAAGTTTTCTTTCGCAGGACTAAGCATTTGGTGCTCCAGTTTTATTTTCCCCTCTACTGGAGTGAAATTTGAAATTTGAAATGCTGAACATCTTTAAATTCTATTTTCGCTTTTTTGAATAAGTATATATGACTGTGATGCGAAGAAATGTTTTTAAATATATATTTAGAAATATTTTATGCGTTTATAGAGCTAGATATCATAAATTAAAATTTATGAATTTGTAAATTATACGCCTAAACCTATATTTAAAATTCACATAAATAATATAAGCATTGAAATTCAAATCTATTTTTTCTAAATATATTAGTAGATAAAATGATCTTTGGAAAGAAAAATACAAAATCTAGGTATATTGCAAAAATTACCATTTTACTAATTCTTTATCAATCAGAATTGTTATATTTACACAAGTAAGACGTTATTATCTCTCTTGTAACGGTAATAAAGATAAATCAAATATAAATATTTGTGATTACTTTTTTCTAAGGTACTAGGGTGCTCGACCCCCTACGAGCTACGCTCGCCAACCCCCGTCCAGACACCGTAGACTCTAAATGCACGCTAATTTGATCGACTTTAAAAATATTTCGAAAGATTGAATTATAATTTAAAAAACAGTGGCGATCTCTCTATAAACGGATTTCTATTCATTTCTCTTTGATTGGGGAATTTTAACGCCAAATCCGTTGCGGTACTACTTGATTATCCCGTCGACCAATTTCGCAAAATTATATAAATCGCCAAACCACTCGCCAAATTATACAAAATGACATAATTTTTATTTTAAATAACGAAAAAACAAATAAATTAGTACAACATTAATAAAAATACAAATAAAACGTCGAAATAAAAATAACTTGATGACGTAGACACGTGTAACAACATTTTAAAATAAGCTAATATAAAAGAAATTAAGTAAACAGAGTCTTTGTCTCCTGGTATTTTTTAACAAAGTGAAAAGAAAGTTCTTTTAAATGAGACATTTAAATTAGTCGTTTTTAATCTGACGTAATTTTGACCATACTATTATTTCTCTTTTTAATATTCACGTGAAAATACTTGTGTTAGAAATTAAATATTATTTGCGCTTTCCTAACAAAAATAGTTGAAAAGTATCCTCTTAAAATATCAAATAAATGTCTAGCGCAATTTCTAAATTTAAATTTTTGAAAAGGTAATAACTGTACTTTAAATTTACCGATGTTATATAATAAAAATAACATTTATATTAACGTTAAATTGTTTCAAGAAAGATTAGTATCCAATACGCAAATTGAATTCAAATATCTAGACACACGGCAATGTGTCAGCCAAGTTCGCTTGACATAGCCGTGTGTTATATTATACGAACCATTTCGAGCTGTTTTCGTCAAATTTCAACGCTCGACTACTGAACATCCATGTGACCTACGTACTTGTTATTCGAAATACGTAGTAAGGACACCGTAATTACCTAGAATCAAAAATTTTATAAATAATGCATAATTAGTTTCCGAGATAATGACATTTGAAAATGTCTGATAATCGATAATTTTATCACTGACTGACTCACTCACTCACTCATCAAAAAGATCTCATATATCTACTGCAGCTACAGACTTCAAATTTGGTGCGAAATTCGTTTACACTGTAAAACTAAGGAATAAAATAAGAAATTGTGAAAATCGATGAATTACTCATTTGGGGGTATTCATTTTTACATTAACAATACGTCTATTAGGAGAAAATTTAATTTGCTGTAGGAGGGGACGCTGTTCTGTCATGAAATATCGCCATATTTCGCGACCAAAATTAGTCGCCAAAAGTGACCTCACCTTGGTGAGGTCAATATTTCTCCAAATTCCCATATACTTCCATTGTAAACCAATAGGCTACTTGCTTACAGAAAATCAACAAATTGAGATACTTTAATATTTTTCTAATATTAGCTTAAGGAATCATATTGCTGTTTCAGAAACAATAAAAATTTCGAATCAATACATTTCGTTTCAAAATATGCATTCAAGCATACATATATCAATCATGCATACAGCAGTATTAATATATAGATTTCTGCCGCAAATTGACAGCCAAATACTTTGTTGTAGGAAATTTAAATTAAAACTAGTTTGTGTCCGTCAGGATTTGACGGTAAATAACTTTAATGTTTCATTAAAAAATCTTGAATTTTTAATTATTTACTTTTAAATTATTTATTGAATGAAGAATTACGTGACGAATTTCTATATTTCATAAGTAAACTACACGGCCATTAAAAGCTGCCATGAATTTTATTTTTATCTGTCTCTAAAAACCGAAATTTCAAACTTCATGCAGCTACCGATTTATAATAAATATTTTTATTGCTTGAATTTTATTTTACATTTTTATACATTTTTTAAATATTAAGCCTGGGTATCAAGGTAATTTCTTTTATAGCTCTTATACGAATATATATATTTTTTCTTTCCGTTTTATTTTTTACGCAAATGAATGACAAACTTGTCTTTCTGACACACACACATATATATTCTTGATAATGTTCAGAAAATATAACGAAAATTTTAGATCAGCTCAATTTATTTAATTTGATAATTACATGTAAAATATTTTAGCTTAAATATTTTAAATATAAAATCATTATTTTTTCAAAGTATTATTGAGTGTAAAAATTTATTTAATTATAAAGGATTCAAATAATAATAATAATAAAATAAAAATCCTATAATTTCTCTTCCTAATAAAATATGTCAATATTGAAATGAATTATCGACAAAAATCATTTTTCCATGATTGGGTTCGAACCTGCGCCCTCTACAAAAATTCAGAGCTTTAAAGTGCTGCGTTAACCCGCTACGCTAGTGGCAACTGGCTTCCCTTTTTTCTAAATTGAAGGGGTTCGAAAAACCGTTGACGCATACGAATGTCTCGAATACATATCACGAATTCCAGTTCACATCTTACAGAAATAATTTTGCGTTTTAATATTTATGATACCTTATTTTTTCAAAGAAGTAGCTACAACTTAATACACTGCTTTCCCAATCTTTGTGCGTAACTGTTGGCAATTCATAATACGGATCACCATTTCGAGCTGTTTTCGCCAAATATCGACACTCTACTACGAAAAATCTATTTGACCTACGTAATTGTAATGCGATTATGTTTACTCTATTAAGTGTTTCTTATTTTATTATAAACATTTTATTTCAACCGCATTAATATCACATGTATATCTATATTCCACATGGAATATTACTACATTTCTTAAATGTTTAAAGTTAGACAAAGATTACGTTAACTTATGAATTATTTAAACATACTATCAGAAAATATTTATCTATTATAAAAGAAGTAACTAACACTGCCGCCGCAACTGAATTAATTTTGATCGAGAAAATTTGTCGGCTTATTTTAAAACAACCATTATATATAAAAACATGAAAATTAGTTATTTTACAAAAAAAGATGCATTTTAAATACGCTAAAGTAGATAATTTTTAAATTGGCAAAAAATTTTAAGCATTATTTAAAATTGAAATCCATCAAAATGTTTCAGTTAAAAAAGTTTTATATGATCAAAATTTATGCATAGTAATTTAACCTTCTTTTGGCAGGCCCAAACTTGAACAGATTTTTGTATACAGTATCAAATCATTATTAAAACTTGTTTAATTTTTTAAGCTTCTTCTTAAATTTTTTAAACAAAATGTTCTAAATTGAACAGAAATTTATTTCATATTTCGAAAAAAAAATAATGTTTACTGTTTCAAGATTTAAAAAAGCCCAAATAGAACCCAATATATTTCGACACATTCTTCAATTAAAAAAAATATATTAAAAAGACAAAACTTTAAAATAATTGTGTTATTATGTGCGAGAAGCATTTAATGGTGAGAATTATATCATATTTATAATAATCTTCCTAAAGAGTTTAAAAGAAAATTTTCTTTTAGACATTATCATAAATAGAGAAAGCAACGAATTTTTTTTTTTACTTATCTATTTTACATAAATTGATTTTTTATATGTGCCATATATATTACTTAATACCAACATAGACGCCAGCCTTCGTGACAGCTGTGAATGCGGCGTTGGGTACCGAAAAATCACTCAATCAAAGGGAAATGAATGACAGCCTGATAACAGAAGATTGACATCGATCTTCATAATATCATTTAATCTTCCTTCTAAAAGAAGTTCTAGTTAAATATAAAAAATTAAATTATATGTAAAAACAGTCTAATATTTGCCTAACTAGTGCATGGTCCTTTAAGTACATGCTTTTGTATCTTTGTAAAAATACCAAAATATTCACTCTCTCAATAGTTAAATTTTTATATACCTACGTATAAAACATATATGAATGTAATAATTCAAAACGTCTTATACAATATACTTAAATTATCTATTTTTATTGTAAATTTACTTATTCATACTTCGTATAAATAACATTTCATTAATACACTGCTCAAAACAATTAAAGGATATTTGAAGTTTTATATAAAATAAAGATATAAACGAAATTTTTTTTGCCGAAAATAGAAGAAGAGAATCACAAATGCAAATTTTTCTGGTTTTCAAACTGTGGAGTATGCAAATTTTGAGTTCGACGTCAAAAACGTCGCTTCAGCGGCAGCGAATGAAATTTGACTTTCAACTCGATAAAAGAGAATGAAGACAAGGATGATCGGCATTCAGTGATTGCTTTGTTTCGATGAGTACGATGTCTCAGCGAAGTCATTTCACAGATTCAGAAGCTTTGAGAATTGTTGGTAGGTTAGAAGGGGGGCAAACTCAAGCCGAAGTAGCGCAAGCCATTGGAGTGTCACAAAGTGTCATTTCCAGGATCTGGAACCGTTTTTTGGAGAGTGGATGTGCATGCCGAAGACCAGGAAAATGTCGTAGACGGGCAACAACGCCCAATGAAGATCGGTATTTAGCGTTAACAGCTCGGAGACACCGAACCATGAACGCTACTCTTCTCCAACAACACCTTCGCTCGGCTACAGGCACCACGATTTCAACTCAGATTGTCCGAAACCGGCTCCATGTTGTAGGTCTGTATGCTCGCCGACCGATGGTATGTGTTAGATTAACATCAAGGCATCGTCGCGACCGCAGGGAGTGGGCAACCGTGCATGTCAACTGGAGGAGAAATGAATGGAGCAATATTCTGTTTTCTGACGAGTCCCGTTTTTCTGTGCATCCGGATAATAGGCGTATTTTCATCTGGAGGGACCGTGGCAGTAGGAATAATCCTGCGTTCGTGCACGAAAGTGTCAGATTTGGCGGTGGAGGAGTGTTGGTGTATGGTGGCATCTCCATTGACGGGCGCACTGACCTCTACATCATTCGAGATGGAGCTCTGACTGGTCGCCGATATAGGGATGAGATCCTCAGACCTATTGTAGTCCCTTACGCTGCAGCAATCGGAGATAACTTCATTTTAATGGACGATAACTGCAGGCCACATCGTGCAAACCTGGTGAAGGATTTCCTTTTCGAGGAAGGAATCGTTCGAATGGAATGGCCAGCGTGTTCTCCAGACATGAATCCAATCGAACACGTTTGGGACGCTCTAGGAAGACGAGTTTCTGGCCGCCAACAACCCCCACAAACTCTCCAAGAACTGGAAAGAGCTCTTCTGGAAGAGTGGGGCAGAATACCCCAACTCGTCATTAATAGCCTCATTGAGTCCATGCCTCAAAGGTGTTCAACGTTGCTGGCCGCCCGTGGAAACCATACCCCCTACTGAAAATGATTTTCTTTGAAGAAAACGCCTTTTCTAATTCTTTTTTTCTCATATGCACAAATTGTGTTTTTTTCCTTTAGTACACAAATGCGCAATAAAATGCATTTTTTTCTGCCAAACATGTGTAATTTATTCCCATATAACCTACTATGTCTGTCGACCATGTATCAATCAGCTAAACAGTTTACCAGATACAAAACCCACCTAAAACTGCAATATCCTTTAATTGTTTTGAGCAGTGTAGAAAACTAGAAAAGACAAAAAAGCCAAATTGATAAGAGTATCAACCCTTCGAATAAATTATTTCATGCTTGATGTTTTGACATTACTTTAATTGTCGAATAAAAATGATTTATCAAATTTTTTTAAATCTATCAGAAATAGTGGCAAGCATGTTCAGACAAATAAATAAGAATTTCCTCGATTTTTTTTTTTAATTTATGATATAATGATATAAGACTGGTATAAATAAGAATATTTTCGAAGCAAAATTAAAAAAAATATTTTTAAATTTTCAACTAAAACTTTTTTAAAGATGGTTTTACGTTTTCCAATAGCCTCTGGTGTTTTCTCAAATAGTTTGAAATAGGAATGTTTCCAATCTTTGTAATTCACATCAAATAATCTTTCATAGCAATCTTAGAACAATATATTCGAAGAGAGATTGAAGAACGTTATTTCTTCAAAATTCTATTTCTGGGAAAACATTTGAAATCTGCTCTCGTTGATACTCAGAATTATTAACTTATTATATTGGGTTCGTTCCTATTTAAAAACACCATTTGGCGAAATCTTGCCAAACTGTCGAGAGTCAGTCAGATGTTACTCTTTTATTGTTGGAAAGTTTGAGCAATGATATTTTTGTGATTTCGCGTTTGTTACGTCAAAGTGATTCGTAATTCAACGCTTTATGTGCATTTTTAATGAATTTTAATGAATTATTATTTTTTGTGCTAATTAAAATAACAATTACGTCACTAAACTTAATCATGATATTAAAATATAAAAAGCATTGAAAAACGTCATAATCTGCTTTTTTTCAAACTTTTTTTTGTTCTCCTTTTTTATACAAATATGTAATTAATTACGTCATTAATCGGTTATCTCAGGATATTAAAAGAGGAAATGTATTAAAAAATGTTATGGTTTGCTTATTTATTCAACACGTGATCTCTTTGTCTTTTTTTATTGACGAAAGTTACTAATAGTCGATGTTTAAGTGAACGCTACATTAACAATTTTCGTGTATTTTTGGGATTCCGATACTTGGAGGTTGCTGAGTCCAGTGATGTTCCTTTTAGTTTTCATGTGTGCGAAGCGCTCATACATGCGATAAAGTAATCGCTGCATTAACAATATTCGTGTATTTTTGGGATTCCAATACAACGAGGTTGCTGCGTCCAGTATTTTTTAATTTTTATTTTTCATGTCCGCGAAGCGATCACATTTGCGGTAAAGTGATCGCTGCATTAACAATTTTCGTGTATTTTTTAATTCCAATGCAAGGAGGTTGCTGAGACTAGTGATGTTTTTTTTAGTTTTTTTTTAAGTTTTTTCTTTTATTTAGTGCGCACGAAGCACTCATAAGTGCGATGCAGTGATCGCGTCAATAATGATTTTCGTGTAATTTAGTTTGTTTTAAATTTTTACAGTAGTCGTTAAATTTTCTGTAATTTTTCTAAAACGTATATACAAAATTTATTTCTTGCCGCTCATATAATCTTTTTTATATCTATCTTATTAAATTTGTCAAATACAGTATTTATATTTAACTCGTAAATGCAATATCTAAAAACATCATCTGTTTGATTATGGTTTCCTTTGATAATTCTGTATTTTCCTTATAATTTTTTTTGTCCAAAATTGTCTCAACGAATCAAATTTCACATTACGTCTGTTTCTAAGCTCATGTAAAGGCAATCTAATTTCCAGTGACGTTTATCTCTATAGCACTTATTTTCTTATGAGTAACTATATTTAAAAATTAAGGATGGCAACATTCTACCTTATATTTATTAGAGTTGCATTATGTTAAATGCAAAAAAACTATTGAAAAATCGTCATCTTGGCATATTTTTTTGAAAAACGCGAAATGGTAGGTTGAAATCGGATTATGCTTATTATTGTTATTATTCAGTCTTCGAATTCGAATAACACTTTATAAAACGAATTTAACAATGAATTTTAATTATTTACAATTGTTTTGTTGCCACTATAAAAAAAATCATAATGTAAAATGCGTAAAATTTTAAAATGCGGAAGTATCGTCTGCGTAAATGATTCCACATAAGAATAAATTGTGTATTTGAATTCATAACACTGAAAATTAAATTTAAAAGTCAGTTTTTGAGATATTTTGGCGGAATAATGAAAATATATTTTATTTATTTAATTAATCACGATTCTATCTTTAATTGCTGACTCCGTGATTTATTTTTTCTTCTGAAAATATACGTGTTTCATTTTTTATTTGCAAAAATGCGTCCGTAATGGAAAAACATGTAAAATAAATTAATTAAATTAATTATTTTTTTAAGGTTATTCCGTAAAAAAAAAATAATATTGTACAAATCCATAGATCATAATTTATTTTTATGTTTAATTTAAAGTCAAAATACTGAATGTTTTTTTCTAAAGTGTACGACAAAATATAATTTGTGTAGCCTAGTATGGGATTCGCTTCGCTCTTCCTAATAAGGATAACATACATTATTAAAACAAATTTCTCTTATTTAAAGTAGTCTTAAAATTTAGTTAGTTAAAAGCTAAAGTAATAGTTTTAATAAAAATGTAAATTGATTTCAGTCAAGATTTTTAATCTAGAAAAAGGAAAATTTCTTCAAATTGCAAACTATGGTAACAAACGCATTATTTAACACGTTAACGCCGGCGCGGTGGGTCACACTCGACTGTCTCAAAGCTATCAAGCCTCCGGCTTTTTACACACCACTGTTATTTTAGAGAAAATGTTGTTCCTTTAAATTGCCCAATTGTTCTAATTAAATAAAACAACATTTTCTGTATTAAAATACTGGTATCTAAAAAGCCGGAGACACGGCAGCTCTGAGACAGTCGAGTGTGACCCACCGCGCCGGCGTGAACGTGTTAAAAAGAAATTAAAAAAATATTTATTTAATTCAATGTATACAATATATTTAATACAGTGGTGGTATTTTCAGAATTCAATTAAAAAAATAGAAAAGATCTATTGATTCACTTTATTTAATGAAAACTGCTATTTAACACATACTTTTAACATATTTTCGTTAAAGAAGTTTTTATCCATTGGAATTAAGCAAGTTCATCAGACGTTTTTATGTATTACGTATATAATACAAAAAGTCATCTACGTAGATGACTTTTTGTATTTAAAATGTTTATTTTCATTTTTATTTTATTTTTACATCTTGGAAAAATTGACATTTATTATTTTTAACTCAAAAAGAAATAAAACAGGATTCAAGAGCGCTATATTTTTGAAGATATATAAGTTTTTAAATACTGCAAAAAGTAATAAAGTTTAATTACATGATATTTCAAAAACATTCTAAAATACAAATCATCTTTAACGCTTAGTTTGGAAATTATGCTGTTTAATAAAAAGCATTCAAATTTAACAACAACAAAAAAAAAAAGAAATATTCAGGAATTACTTAACGAAATAAATTTACAGTCGATAAAAACAACAACAACAACAGCAAAAAAAAAAAAAAAAAAAAAAAAAAAAAAAGACATAGATGGAGAGAGAGAAAGAAAGAACAAACAAACCATGCATTTTAATCTCCAGTTTTTTTCAGTAAACAACAAAAATAACCATTTCATTAGGAATTATATCTTCACTGAATTCATGTTAAACTGTAAGGCCCTATGACCATCTCAATATGGCAATTGTAACATTTGTGACTTTTTCAATTGAAACATTTAATTTTGACACCGTGTTTTGATTCCTCTTTAAATTGTTACTTTGAGTACAAAACGAGAAGTCTTTCGGTGAAGAAGTGTAGAGTTTCTGCCGGTATAAAGTTTTCAACTCATAATATTAATTTTTATAATAATTGCAAAACAAATTGCAATGAGTAAAGCGTTTTAATACTCTCGCTGCGTAAGTAATTCTTCGCGATGAGCGTCTTTTACAGAATTTTTAATCTTTTGTCATCGGTTTTTTAAAGCAGAAATTTTTGACGATCATAAACGGGAAAAATGTCCTCATTAAATCAGACAAAGTTTTTCGCTAAAAAATAACTGGTGGGAATAACCAAATCGTATTAATTAAACGGAAAAATGCATGCCCGAGTATTTCTCGGGTTGCGCAGCGAGAGGGTTAGGCATAACACAAAACTACTTGCCGGAATGAGTTAAAACTGTACATTTGGATATTTGAAATTTTGAAAATTGGCTTATGTTATTTCCATAATTAATGCATTTAGAAATGGAATAATTATTTTTAATTTTTTACTACGGTAATTTAATGATTAAAATTATTGTTAGACTAAGCAACTCAATATATATATATATATATATATATATATATATATATATTTTCTGAAAGGTTCTCATATACCTGCAAAATCGTTTACCTAAAAAAAAAATAACTGCCTTTCATTCTTTGATATGAAGGCGCGAGATTTCTGATTGTGTGCTAGGAAAACCTGGTTGTCAGTGACTATTTATTTCTTTGTCAAAATTATGAATTAGTGATGAATTTATGATTAGTGACATTATTGTTGATACAATATTAATTATTTCTTTAATATATATTACTTTTTACAAATTATGAAACAGAAGTTTTAAAACTTCCTCCACATATTTTTTAATTAGTATAAAATATCATTATAATTTACATTTTTAAATATCCTTACAGCAATTAAAATTCATGATATCCGACAAAAGAAACAATTCACTATGCTTAAGTAAGATGTCATGAAGCTATTTTCACTAAATGGATTCAGCGTATGTAAATTCCTTTAAAATTTAAAGTGACTCGCTTGAAAATGGAAATTAGTTTCAAGGTATGTAGTTCAAGGGGCTCATTTTTAGGTATTCAATCCAATTACTAATAGAATGAATCTATAGATAAGTGTAATTTAAAATTTCAATGTCAAGTTATATTTACGTTTTTAAAAACATTTGTATAAAAAAGCTTAATGAAGATTACTGTTAATATGTTTTTCTTAATGTATTGTATTTATCTGCATATCATTATCTATGCACTTGGGTTATGGAAACATATTTCTTATCTTTGGGATTAAAATGAGTACCATTGTATTCATATTTGTATTGTATGAAAATATCTATTGTATAAAACGAAATACTAGAAAAGAGGCTTGTATGTATGCGAGTGTTAATAATAATAGGAATCCAAATAGTTCGCAACATAGAGGATGTATAAAAGTTAATCTCCTGTGATGACGTTTCAGTGAACGAATGTTTAAAAAGAGACACGTGGGTTGTCCTAGCCTTATCAGGAGAAAACATCGAAGCCTTGTAGAAGTCGGAATAAGAAAATAGAAAGGAGGTCAATCTTTATTGGGGAAGGATTGGGGTTTTTATAAGTTTGGATAAGAAACCTGTGCTTTGGGGAAAGTAATTACTCGTGATGTTTGCACGGAGTATTTTTTACTGAAGAATACGTATGTGAGAGAGCTCGACAGAGCCCTGCTTAGTTATTCCGTTGAATAACCCTAGCTGAGTACAGTCAATAGAGACGGGAAGAGTGTATTTTTGACCTATTGCGTGGGCAATATCGAAAAGTGTAATTTAATGTAGGAGAGGATGTAATATATCCGTGCCTATAAATGAAAATAACGTATTTTAATCTAAATATTTTTTTAATGAATCTTCAATTTAATATTATTTAGAGTATTCCCGTTAGTAACTCCCAACCATCATCCATCGTCTCCAGCATCACACGTCGATACCGGTGGCGGCAGCGTATCAACTAAATCCTTTCCTGAAAAGAATAAAGCAAGTGTCGACATTTTTCGGATAAAATGAGGGTTGTAGTGGAGGGTATACGGAGGTATAGGCCGTATACCTTCTTGATTTTCTTATGAAGCTCCGTATACCCTCTATTTCTAAATTAAAACTGTGGCGTATTCTCTAGCCATGGTCTTCATGATTTTAGCGTATACCCTCTGGTTATTTTTCCGACTACAACAATAGATAAAATGAAGTTGTGTTCCAACTCAGCAGAAAGAAGAGGTATGGACTGAATCGACCGTGAAAGAATAAAGTTTATGTCCGACCCGATCAGAGTCTGCATAGAAATGTGAGCCCGTGTTTGGCCATGCACTCGGTTTCCGCCCAGGCGAGATCTTGTGAAGATGTTTAATAAAAGGTATTAACCAAACTCCAGATAAGTTGCTGATACTGCTTAGCATAACTAATGTTATACAATTGGGATTCATTTGTTATTTTGAAGCTATAGTATAAACTGTTAAAGAGCAGGGTGCTGTTGATGATATTAGATAAACGGTAACTATTATTTCAATGATTTTTTATTATGTGTGTGTTGGGGGAGCTGATTAAATAGTTTGAAAGAAAAAAGCCCTCCCATAAGTTCTTGCACTGGGCCTTCCTTTCAGTACGGATGGTTCTGTCAGCAAACTTTTGGCAGGTTCTAGTAATATTTCTTCTGGCATCGAGTCATATGTTACTTTAAACTCCTATCTTTTATTCAAAAAAATTTAGTCTGTTATTTAGAATATATAGTCTCCGAAAAGTGTCTCTTTTTAAGATTTTGACTTTCGCTTAATTTTTTTTTTTTTTTGTTGCTTTCAATTTATAAACGCCATCATTTATTTTTTCTATACTTTTTCTCTCATTCTAATGCGTACTTCTAATTACTGGTGAAGCCAAGCCATCTCTAGCTGTTTACGCAACCGTCTGCTTATATAGACTTTTCTCGATTTTATACTCATTTCGTCTTCAATTCTGTAGGTGTTTGCACCGTACGTTTGTTCTGCGGTACGGGAGATACTTTTAAGGACCAATATTGTCTTCTACCGGCTTTCGTGCGGCTGTGTTCACTTTGCTGAGTTATTGACATTTTCTACTTTATGTTTGTTGCTATTCAATTGTTTTGATACACTTTCTTTTTCAATAGTCGCAAAACAATACAGTTATATATTTTCACTTCTTTTTCTATGATGTGCTACACCATTACTCATTTGCAGGGCGCAGAGATGTTTCGCAACTATGTGGCGCTTGAAGTCTCTGCCTTGTTGACCTGTTGACCTATCATTATAGTAACTAAAAATATCTATCTAAAGTTACTCAGAAAACTTCCGAATTTCTTACCAATAGTTTTATAAATGACGCATAAATGCGTCTAGCGTCCAGTTTAGTGTTAAGTAAATATTTAAATAAAACCACCTAGAATAGGCTGTCCTTATTAGGTTTAATACAAGCTTCAGGAATTGGCTTTAAGCAGCACCCGGAAGTCTGAAATAACTGAAATTGAAGAAAGAGAGGAAATGAGGGAGAGGTGTTTATTATTTTGTTCTAAAATTATTTGTTTTAAATTTGTTCTGTAATCTGAATTTTGAACGAAACTTAACTCCTGATTGCCTGACGCAATACCTAATTTTATCTATAATCATATTTAATTTATTTCGAAGAGTATGTATGACATATAGAAATATATAAATTTGAAAACAATGATTATTTTAATACATAGTAATAGATAATACACACATATCATGCATCAGTATGTTGAATATTAAAATATGCTCAACACTGCAAATAGAGGCGTCTTAAATTCAGACATATATGTGTCTGAAAAAAGAATTCAGACACTTAAGAGTCTGAATATGAAATTTCAGACGTCATGGATGTCTGAATTTAAGACACATAAGTGTCTTACTAAGATAATGTTATAAATGGACTCAAAATAATGTCTGAATAATGATGAAACGTCTGAAATTAAGACATTTAGAAATTCAGACATTTAAGTGTCTGAATGTAGTACAATTATATCATATGTGTCATGACTGTATACACAATTATATTGCAATATATATGCTATCATAATCATAAAAGATTTTCAAATGGATGACAGATGTTTAAAATACTTTTCCTTCCAATAGATTTAGTATTACTTTATAAAACCAGCAATCTGATTAAACTACAGGTCGTCTATCAAAACTGTAACAGTCCGCTTATTAAAATTTAGTAGAGTTATTTTTGATGCAAAAAGTAATTAACGACTTGATTTTCACAAAGTATAAAATCTTCCAAAAATTACTTGTACTAATGGGAGTATGTAGGGAGGGAGGGGGGAGGGGTTCAAAGAAGGACTGCTCTGCTAAATACCAAGAAATACAAGTGCTGGCAGGAAAAAAAATGCATGGAGGGGAAAGGTTAAACAGCTATGCCTGGAGTCCACAGCCTAATCTGCTTAACTAAAACACAGAATCTAAACATGAAATAAGCTAAACTAAGAACCTTTTTTCGAAATGCCTCGTTCAAGAGGATTTTCGCATAAAAGAATTTCAAAAGTCTATTAATTAAGAAATAGAAACTCATTTTTGAATATATATAATATATGTGCACACATATATATAATAAAAACATTTTTCAAAATGCAGAATTGATTTTTTTTCCCTTTTAAGGTGCTTTGCTCATCTGAACCCCTCCCTTCATTCTACATTTAAAAATCAATGTATAACTATCTAAATAATGACTACCTAAATATCAGAATAATGAATGCAATATCTAAGTATTAATTAAAAACATTAACTATTAAAGAATATATAGTTCCTTTTTCTCTAAGCGTTTTATGTTATATAGTCATTTACAAGAATATTTATATATATATATATATACATAAAGAAAATTTAACTAATTAAATTTCAAAATATACGGAGGGGTAATGGCCTTCAACCTCTCTTCTGTCGGTGATTATGCTGCATCAAAATAAGATGTATTAATTGCAAGTGTTGCGACAAAATTTTTATATAAGTTAACGTTTTCTACGTTTTCACTCTGTCAGAAAGTATAAAAACTGTAATAATAATAATAATATCCAGATAATTGATCAATTTAACGCATTTCGGAAAACACCAAATAAGGAAAATAAAATGTTTCTCATTTATGCTTGTACTATGTTTTATTTCCCGTTGATAAAAAGTTTTAACGTTCATCATAAAACACGAGCTCATGTACTGTAAACAACCACAGCGTAGACTGACTCAGAACATTCGAAATTGAAAGACGCTTACTTCATCTATTTTTCCATTTGTCTAGGAGACATTTTACGTCCGTTGGTACATTCAAATGTAGATGTTCTTTGAACAATTTTTTGGGCGAATTCGACGCAGTTTTTTTAGGTGAAAATTCATTAAAAATATTATTGTGATTATTTCAGCTTCATGTGCATTCGCTTCCATGTGCATTTGTCATCCATGTAATACAATTGTTTATTCTGCATTAGTGTTCTTGTGAAATAACATGTGTATGGAATCTGAATTCAAGTTCTGAAATTCTATGAATTTCTATGATATTTAAATGAATCATATTTATACACCACGGTGAAATAAGGATGATATTGCTATTATGAAATTTTTACTCAATATTCATCAAAAAATTTACGGAAATAATTTTAGGTCAAGAATAGTGTGCACATTTATTTTGGATATGGATTTACTTTTTAAGGATGTATGAAAGGTATGTATTTCCTAGCGCGTATATATGCAACAATAATTTTCAAATTCAACTTAAACAGTATACTTATGTATGTTGTTTTTTAATTATTTAAAATACTTTTCTAAGACTAACGTTTATTTATCATATTTGTACCATTTTATATCAAATAAATATTTTTTACTGTTACGAGATTTGTGTATTGTCTTTTGATTTGCCGCTAAAATTATATTATTTTCAAGATAAATTGTTTAATAATTCTTTAAACTCCCAGTGTATAAATGAAAGTTTTTTTTATACTAAGAATCTGATTATTGCTTTAATAAATAAGCAAAAAAAATAAATAAATAAATAAATAAAAAAAAATAGCGTAGTATTTATTCAGTACATAAGTTTTCATTATTAATGTATTCACACAAAACTATGTCAATATTTTTCATTATATTTTTTGAAAAAGACAATTCCAGTATTATATACTATTATATTTTTTTTGTGTGTGTAAGCTAATTTGATTATGTAAAAATATTAGTAATATTATGTAAAAAATTGCTTCATTTAAAATATTTATAAAAATAAAAGCAAAAACGTAAAATTGTCAAAACTTTTGTTTAAGAAGAAATACTTTGTTTAGATTTAAAAGAACTTAAAAAAATAATAATAACATAAAAAAATTGGTGTGTTAATGAATTTAGCGTTTTGATGAACATGTTGAATTCCTTGTAACATTTCATAATAGTTATAACTACAGTTTATTTTCAACTTTTAATTTAATTGTTTGTTCGCTATGAAGGATATGCAATTCACTCAAAGTTTAATATTGGATAAAAATTTTAAAATTATCAAACATTTATTTTGATTTATATTTTATATTTTATAATTAGAGATGTATAATTTTCCAGGAAAATCTTTTTAGCCAAAAATCTGTTTTTTGGCAAAATTGATTTGTGTTTTGAAATCCAAGTTGTCAAAACTTTTTTATGTCAACTTAAATATCTATATATTCTGCATATTATTTGGTTTCAAAGCAATTTTTAATTACATTGCACATCCGTATATTCTCTAAACTACATAAATGACAGTTAAAAGAAAAAAAAAAATACTGCAATTTTGTGATTATTATATGTAAAATCAGTTTTCGAAATTTTCATTTTTTAATAACACATTGTATAAAATATAAATTATTTACAGCTATAATTTCATTTCCTCAAAAAAAAATAAATAAATAAATAAATAAATAAATAAAAAACAAAAAAAAATTACTTATTTTGATTTTTTGTTCAAAATTTTAAATTTTGGATTTTCAAAACATGAGAAATTAAAAACTAAGCTTATTTTATTTTTAAGGCTGTTCTGAAATCCAAAAGGGCAACTTTATGACATAAGTTTTAATTTATTTTTGTTGGGAAATGCATGAAACTAGCAGGTGTTGTTATTCAGAAATTATGTCATCGAACTGTTTTTTACATTTCATTTCTTTTTTTTTTTTTTTTTTTTTTTTTTTTTTTTTTTTTTTGCGAACGCAATAGATCTTTCAGAAAATAGTGTCCAAGTGGGCGTTTTGAACTGAATTCCCGCGTGAAAGAAGAATAACCACTCAAGGAAGGGTTAAAAACGTCTCTGTCACGCGATCCAAATCTCTTATAACTCAATAGGTATTTTATTTATCAAAAAATGGATACCACAGTTCAATTCCAAATCGCTTCCGTAGTCAGGTCTTCCAATGTTATATCTTTCTGTTAAAAAATGAATTTGTAAACGTGTCAAAACGTTTTGTGCTTGTTGAGCAGAGCAGTTGAGAATAGCCTCAAGTAAACAGGTTTTAACAAGTTTAAATTGGAAATTTGAAAAAAAGCAAAAATTTTGTATATTTCCATGTGTAACTACATTTCCTCATAAAATTGCGGTTTTCCCCAAAGTTGATTTCGGGCGGTCCATAAATGATGTCACACTTTTTTTCAATAATTTTGACTCCCCCCTCCCACCCTTTGTCACAAAGTGTCACACTTTACCATCCCCCTTATCACACTATATTACATAAGCATATACTTGCAGTTCAGAAACAAAGCACTACGTTATAGATTACATTTCAAATTTTATTTTTAAACTTTAACTATGTGTTTTAATGACATTTGTGAGCATAACTACAAAAATGATTCGTGCACTTATATTGTATGAAAATAGACAACAAAACATAATTAATAAACAGTAGTAATAAAATATTAATATGAAAGAGCAATTGAAAACAGTAGTATTTTGGAATTTGAAATGGAATTTAATATATTTGGCTTTAAATCTTATCTTTACTTTATCAATAAAAATACTTTAATTTCAAAATAACTTCAAAATTTAATCTGCTGATTTTTAATGCTTTTATTTTAACCGAAATGTGTGATGTCATATTTCTTCTTACCCCCTCCCACCCACTTGTCACAAACGTCCACAATTTAACGAACTCCCCCCCCCCCCCCCCTTCAAGCGTGACATCATTTGGGGATGGCCCCTTATATAAAAAAGGCAAAAAAAAATGTATATTTAGGCAAAATAGGTTTTGAAACTAGAAGTGACTTTCCGTATATGTTATTATATATATATGTGTGTGTGTGTGTGTGAACATGAAAACAAATCATAGAAACATTAGAATGAAGCTATCGTGAAATTCTGAATATTTTATAATTATTTTTTCAACTTTTCTTATGGTAAATAAACCCTTCTTAAAAAATCGAATTTACTCTTTAATTGAAAAGTTTCATACTCATTTTTTTTTTAAATATTGGGATCTCAGATACTGAAAATTGTGGCGGAATCTAGTGTTAGATTTTATTTAACACAGAAATAAAAATGCAACAAATGCTTAAACAGATTCAATTAGAATATCTTATTTAAATGGGAAGAAATTGCACTACAAAGCAGGGATGGAATTCTTCCTGAAGGAGTGAATCATTTTTTATAGATGGGAATAATTTGTTACCATAAAGCAGAGCTGATTGCAGCATGGGCAAATTGGGCTGTTTCTATGGACCTTTAGCTTTACGGGCCCCTAAATTTGGTACGAAATTTCCATAAAGCTGATATTTTAAATTTGTTTTGATCTTATACTTATTTTTATAAATATTCTGTACTTTTAGAACATGATTAGGCTAAAGAAAATTATATATTTATCCAAATATGTATCTGACGGCATCGAATAGGATTATTTATTTAGTATTTATTTATTTATTTATTTTGTAACAGTATATGAAGGCAGTGGGGGGAGGTAGCGAATGAATACTAGGTCTTTGGACAAGATTAATTTGAAGTTCTCACTAAAAGTAATAAATATTTTTGATGACGTAGGGCATATATGATACCACATGAATACATATTTTGGTGAATATATATATACATATATTATCCTATTCTAAAACTGCAAAATGCTGATTACAATCCTCATAATATCAAAACTGATTTAAAATATCAGCTTTATGAAAATTTCATACCCAATTCGGGGTATCCTAAAATCAAGGGGCAGAGAAGCATTTCATTTTTCCCACGCTGCAATCAGCTCTGCTTTATGGTAACAAATTATTCCCATTTATAAAAAATGATTCAATGTGGTCAAACATGGCTGCGTATATGGCTTAGAAAGAAAAGTGGTCAAAGATGGCTTCATATTGGCCAAAAAAAAAAAAAGGCTCAAAGATGGCCACAATTAAGACATTTGAGATGTCTGAAATTCAGACGTAAGAAGTGTCTGAAAAATTTAAGACATTTTAAAACGTCTTGAAATTGAACACTCATGTTTCAGACACTTAAGTGTCTGAAATTCAGGTACAAGAAGTGTCTGAAAATTTTAAGACATTTTAAAACGTCTGAAAATTGAACACTGCGTTTAAGACACTTAAATGTCTGAATTTCAGACATTTCAGTTTAGAATGAAGGTATTGAAAAAAAATATATATATGAATTTCTCATTACTTCGCATGTGTAACAGCATTTTCATGTTTGCACTTTCGCTTAAGCATTATCATTTAAATAAGTTCCGTATTTCTAAAATTTATGTGCAGCACCAACAAAAAAAATTGCAAATTACAATTACAACAACAAATAATAATTATTTTATAATTATAATCAGATATTATAAATCTATTTTTCGGAAAAACTAAATTGTGTAGTAACATTTATAAAATATTTGTAGTTTTGAATTCATAAATATTAACGAAATGCTATAAAAAATCATTATTTTGAAAAGTGAAGAATTATTTATGGTAACAATAACGATATTGATTTTAATTTTCCAACATTTCACAGAGAGATTTAAATTCCGAATTTAGCTTAAAAATAAACATTTGTTTTATTCAAGTATGCATGAGCAATAAAGCAGAGAAACATTCCTAACACTTTGCTTTAAATAAACGCTCACTTACGAGTAATGGTGTAAAACAATTTTATACGCTTTAGAATATTAATTCGCTATTTTGCAACTGCCTTTAAATTAAACAGTATTTTATTTACGAGATATGAAAGCTGTTTAAATTCGCATCAAGCGGTGGTATATTCAAGCCATCTAAGATAATTTAGAATCCAATTCTGTTTCATGTAATGCATTAATATGAAACGAACAGTCACAGTTTGGAAAATGCTTTGGTATGAATAATATTTTCATGAACCCTTTTTAAAATTTTATCTGTGCAAATTATACGATTTCAAACTGTTATGTACTAATATATATTAGAAATCCCATGTTCTTTACTCTTTCAGAATAGGAATTATTTGGCATATTTCATTTTGCCATATTATAAATTATGAAAAACAAAGATTAACTTTCTGAAATCTTGGAAATAGCATACTTACGTGAATAAAGATTTTCGATATCCCGTGTATGGATACCTGCTAACATCTCTTTTTCAAGTCAAATGAACATATTTTGAACCATAAACAATTTTAAATAAGATAAACCAAATTTGTATACTAAACCTAGAAAGAAAAGACTAGGGAATTTTTGTTATACTTTCCCTAAAATTGTATTCATCCACTCCATTTTCACTCAGAAGGATTGCTTTAACTTTTTTATTAATCCCTCTACAATATGTAATTCCGCTGCTTTATACACATATTTTTTACCTCACAGGCTATCAAAGCTTGAGAGCTAATGTGTACTGAAGGTTCTGTATGTAACTACATGTGCATGTACGTAACGCTATAACTCTTGATAGAAATATCCGATTCCATATAAATTTTGTAATTAGGTTCATTCTGATAAGGCGCTTCCCTGATTAGATTTGAAGGTCAATTATTTAAGTAGAAGAGGGGGGAAATGGGGGAGGTAATCCCCTCATTAGTTTAGCTAAATGGGTGTTTCATGAAGAATTATCAGATTTGCTTCAAATTCGGCATACAGGTTTATTCTGATATAGCGCTTCCCTGATTAGATTTGGAAGTTCATTGGTTAAGAATAAATGGGGGAAACAGGGGGCGGACTAATCTCCTTTAATTTATTTTTCGAAGGCATTTTTTTTTAGATAAGAGTATAATATACAATCAGTGTGAATAATCCGCGAGCTGAATACCATCATTTTAACTGGGAACTTTTCTTTGTATTTATTCGTTGTTTCAGTCTACGACACAAACATTTTTTATCATGAGCAGATTCTGCTACCCTACAAGTCATTTTCGTCAAACGTATTATAAATGAAATAACATATCTTGATAGTCTTATAAACATTGAAAGGGGAGTTTCGGATTCGGCATATAATTCTGACACTTAGATTTTACTTTAAATATTTCACTTTTAAAAAGTGCGTTTTTAGAAATACGTTTATTTAAATTTGTCGATTTTATGAAATTTATTATTTTCGTATATTTAACTTAAACCGATTTTACATGTAATAAAATTTAATCATTAGTTTTACATTGATGACAATGCATACACAAATGAATGCAAATTATAATGGCATAGCGAATATGTGTCTTTGTGCATATCTTCGTCGGATGTCTTCGCACGTCTTCGATTTCGGAGAACACATAAAAAAGATCTCAATATACGCGTTCGGGGTTTAGCGTATAATGTCTATACCATACATACTATAGGGTACTTCTACGAAAAAAGGGCATGTTCTTAGTAAGGGCATCAGCTTATATATTTTAGAGAACGATCTAGGGTCAAAATATGGCAAATACATGGTAGTTTATTAAGTTAAAAATCATATAACACATCAATTTCTTGAAATCCTTAAATTCACCTTACACATTTTACAAGTTTAAAAATTTTAATACAAACCATATTCAAATTACTTAAAGGTGTTTTTTATTTACAATATGACACATTTAAAAACCTAGTACGTTCGAGAATATCATGCTCTGCATAACAATTTTTTAGAAAAGTCACGAATCAGAGGCTGAGTCCTTTATGCAGTTGGGCTGATCCAAAACTTCAAAAATGAAAAGGGTAGGAGGGGTAAGGCTGATAAGTCGAACTGTTCCAAAGCTCTACAGGAGAGGGGTGTTCAGGTTATTCCAAGCATGCTGCACCAAATTTTAGGAATAATGTAGGATAACGTATCGTTACTAGTGCAATTAGCAGGACGTAGAATTTCTATTGATTCCATAATTATTAATTTATGGTAATTTGATAACTTCTTTAATAATTTGGCTTCTTTGAAATCAATCATAACTTCTTGCTCCTGATTGCTTGCTATGATTAATTTTAAAGAAGCTAAATTAATAAAGAATTTATCAATTTATCATAAATAAATAATTATGGAATCAATAAAAATTCTACGTCGTGCTAATTGCACTTGTAAATGATTTGTTATCCTACATTATTCCGAAAATTTGGTATAGCATACTTGGAATAACCTGAACACCCCCCTTCTGTAGAACTTTGGAACACTTCGAATTATGTACCTTACCCACCTTTTCATTTTTGAAGTTTTGGATCAGTCCAAATGCATAAAGCACTCAGCCTCTGACTTTTTACTTTTGTTTCTAACCCTGATGAAAAGCATGATATGCTTGAAAGTAGGTTTTTAAATGTGTCATATTGTAAATAAAAAACATCTTTAAGTAATTTAAATATGGTTTGTGTTACAAATTTCAAACTTTTGAATTGTGTAAGGGGAATTTAAGGATTTCAAGAAATTCATATGTTATATCATTTTTAACTTAATATTTAAAGCGCATACTTGCTCACTCATGTAATTCAATATTATTAAGAAGAGATATAAGACTTAGAGACTGAGATTATCTGTAGATGTTATTAACGTGAATTTTTTGCAGGCATGCAGATATCTTAAGGTTATCCTGAAATCCATTCAGTGTAGGAACAATTTTGTTGATAGGCATTATCCTGGACTCAAACTTAAGTATGAATTATCACGTTTAGGATGAATTGTATTAGGATTAAATTTTTATCGATTTTTTTATCAATAAAGGTATATAAGCTTTATGGAAAATTGGTACAGGTATTGAAGCAAGATCAGTTTAACGAATTTATGCAGGTTATGCAGTACTATATTGAAGTTCAGAGCAGAATTAAGACAACTTCTATGCACGACAAGTTACTGAATCTAACAGCATCGCAACAAAGAGAACGAAAACTTACAGTAAAACCTGTACCATATGTTAATTTATCTAGTATGGAATTTAATAGTGAAGAACATCATGTTTTGTTACTTGACAATAAGTTTATGTTTCGTAACAGAATGAATTTAAATTCAATGGTAACAGCTTTTGAAAGCATCGTTAATTCTTTACCGAACGACCATAAAGAGTATGTTCGCAGTGTAATTCACTATAATTTGATTTCATATTTAAAGAGTAAACCAAGAGAGGATAGGATGCAAGAAATAATATATGAAAACACCATTAAGAAACTGTTTCCTAACGCAGATATTGTCATTAACCAAACCGATAAATTGAATAAATTAGTATTTATGGATAGAGATAATTATAAGTTAAAAATGGAGAATGTATTAGAAACTTAGATTGTAAGAGCTTGAAAAAAGACCCAAATGATAATATTTATAGGTAAACCAAATATCGTATTAAAAATGGTACTTGGCCAGATAACATAAAAAGTAAAATTTATATTAATAAAACAGCTATAACACCCCCTATCATTGGAATAATAAAAGATCACAAAGAGGGGAATCCTATAAGACCTATTGCTGCAAAATGTCAGGGTCCTACCTATCCACTGGTAAAAGCTCTACCATTCTCCTTCCCTTGTCATTCATTCACAAAGGATTTTGTCAGTAAAATCAGATATTGTAAAATAACCAACAGTAGCATTTTAGCTAGCCTAGATGTAATTTCTTTATATCCATCTATTGACTTGGAGGGGGTGGATGATTATATTGCTAGTGCTGTAGCTAATGATAATTCACTTAACACAGACATGAAACGTACAATTTTATCCAGTTTTAACTTGATCATGAATAGTACTAATGTTTTTACTTTTAACGGTAAATTTAATAAGAATTGAAAGGGGCTCCCTTATTTCTGGTTTCTTAGCATAAATTAAACTCAGACCAATCGAAAATAAAATTATGACCGAATTTCAAAGAAAGTCAATGGTATAGGTATGTGGACGACATTTTTATTATTTGGGATTCAAGTATGGAACACTTACAAATTTTCTTGGATGAAATTAGTGCAATAGATAAATTCATACAGTTCACATTGGAAATAGAGAAAAACGGAAAACTACCTTTCCTTCATATAAAGTTACTAAAAGACAATAATAATCAGACCGTTGACACCAAAGTTTATAGAAAAGAAGTTCGATCAAATAACAATATTTCATCAAATAGCTCTTCCCCAAGTAATTATAAAGCTGCAGCCTACAGGTTTTACATAATACGTGCATTCAATGTTTTTACTACGAAATATATTGATCAGGAATTAGATGTCATTAGAAGTATAGCAAATGATGATGATTTTTCACTGTAGTTTATTAATAAATTAATTTACCAAACTCAATATGGAAGTAATTGCAATAATAAATTCTAATCCAATGAAGTAAAATTACACAAATTTCAATATTTTCCAAGTTTGTATGAGTGTCTAATGTGTAAATTAAAGCAATACAATTTAAATTTATTTGCTTCCCCCATAGTAAATTAAAAACAAGACTTCACAATTGCATCGATCCTATCGTTATGGAAGATTCAGCAGGAATATACATAATCCCAACTACTATAATTGAAGATAAAAGGAGGGCGGATTATATTGGTATGACAACACGTAAATTTAAAGAGCGTTTAACCGAACATTTCATTGATTTCAAGCATAACCGATGTCGAACAGCTATTTCTAACATAACCAAGAGCAAGAAGTTATGATTGATTTTAAAGAAGCTAAATTAATAAAGGAGTTATGAAATTACTATAAATTAATAATCATGGAATAAATAGAAATTCCGCGTCGTGCTAATTACACTTGTAACGATTCGTTATCCTACATTATTCCGAAAATTTGGTATAGCATTCTTGGAATAACCTGAACATCCCCTTTTTTTAGAACATTGGAACAGTCCGACTTTGTACCTTCCCCTCCTTTTCATTTTTGAAGTTTTGGATCATACCAATTACATAAATCACTCAGCCTCTGACTTATGACTTTTGATTTTACCCCTGGTGAAGAGCATAATATGCTCGAAAGTACCAGGTTTTTAAATGTGTCATATTGTTTTTAAATGAGTCACATTGTAAATAAAAAACACCTTTAAGCAATTTGAATATTGTTTGTGTTACAAATTTTAAACTTGGCAGTTTATGTTTCTTTGAAACGTACCATTATTTTAAACTACAACCAATACCGGCTTCGTCGTCATTCTCGCACTACTGAAACTTTCGATAAATCATTGTTAAAACCAGTAAGTAAATATTCATATAAAATCAGTTTAAATTATTTTTTTACTATTGCAATCTTCCGATAATGTACGAAATAGTTTAATACTTTTAGAATGTGTATTAACTTATTTTGTACTTTAATGCTGTTTGTGTTAGAATTTGAAAGTCGTGAAAAAGAGAATCCCCTAATTTCATTACCAAAACGTTCGTGCCATCATGCATCTTTTTCAAGTGCAAGAAGTATGTCTCTTAAGAAAGTGTACGACGAATTTGAATGAACACAGATATCCTTTTCTGCCGGATTCATTTTTTTTAAATGATAATGACATTATTTTGACTTTTTATACTTACATATTTAATTTTCAGCTGCTAACAAATGCAATTTAAAAACGATTTGTTTTTGTTTTATTCGATTTTAGTGTAATACCTGTAAAATATCTGTTAATTAAAGTTGTACCACGAAATCAACAAATCATGGCCTTATATGGAACACATACCAATAGAATGTCTCCTTTATTATGCCTTTGGACCATCCTTTTTGGTAGGGAAAATACCCATCAATGAAACGAGCGCAAAAACGCCTTTGAGGAGTTCTTCTTTAACCAATGGAATGTCACCTTCTTTATGCATTTGGACCATCATTTTTGGTAGGGTAAATTCTTATCAATGGAACGACCATAAAAACGCCTTTGAGCAATTCTATCCAGATTGCCACACTTTCATGTAACTTGTATAATTATTCTGGTATTACGAAGGGAGAGATTTATTGCAATATAAGTTTTGCCCTTTGAAATTTAATTATAACATCTCACATACACTACATATTTTAGAGGAGATTCCCGCATAAAGTTTTAATTCATATTGTACAATATTCATGGAAACATGCTATCAGTATATCATAATGTAAATATTTCATTCTATTCTTGCTATTAAAGTATTTTAACACGTCAAAAACATACAATGTATAAACTAAAAAATAATTTTAAAAATCTCACAAGATATTTACTTATTGTTATTAGTATTCTAATTCTTATTATAAAAAAGAGAATTATTGTAAAAGGTAATATTTTTATAAAAGAATATTTAAAATCGCTTTCTACATTTACATCTGATAAACATTCATTTGCAGTTTGACATTTTTTAAAACCTTAACCCTCGGGATATTTACTGTTTCTTATTTGATCACATACGTTTGTTTCATACATATACACATACATGCATCCCTGTTATTATAATCAAACAGTGTATCAGTTTAATAGAACATATATATTGTAATGAAACAAGTAACAGTCATTTTGTTCAGGTAATTTCCTATATTGATATTGCGTATCAAATGTCGTTGTGTATAATATATATTCATGTTGAGATGATTCAACATGTATGATAAATATTTGCAGATGTTTTCAATACTTGTAATGTGTAAATGAAATTAATGTATGAGTATCAAGTCTCTTCTTTGCTTTAAGGTGTGCAACATGTTGGCTGTTTCCAGTTTTGTTTTTCAATCTTTCATTACATAAAATATTTAGTTAATTTAAACACAGAATTTATTTTCGTCTTTTTGTTGTTTTCATGTATATGTTTTGTTTTACGTAGTCTAAAGAGTTGATAATTTACAATATTGCACGAATATGCAGCAAACGCAGTTCTTCTGAACAATGATTTATTACCATAATTAATTTATTTAAGTTATAATAATTTAAATGATAATAATTTTATATCAATCAATATTTTTATCTCTTATGTCGTACCATCTATAATGTCTTAAAATAATTCATTTCTAAAAAGTAATGTAAAGTAAGATTTTTCTAGATTATGGCTGGGGAATAATAATATTCATGAATTTTGCAATGTTTCATGCTATTCTTTAAAAGAGTTAAAAAAAAAAAAACTACGATTTGTATTAAATAATTTAATAATTAACCAATGTGTACATGAATTTAGCTTTAATTTAAAATTTTTTGGTTTTAATTTTTTGCATTGTAATTACTATATATTTTCTACAATCGTTACATGGTATTAATCTGAATATTTTGTTGGTACATTGTGTAAAATCATCGTAAAAAATTAAAAAAAAAAATCAACCCTAATATCTATTGATTTATTTCTGTGATAGTATTACGCAAAGAATAAAAGGAAGTCTAAAAAGTGATTAATAATACTTTAAAATAAACTCACGTAGAACTTCTCCATTACATGTCAAAATCATAAGTTACCTGTTCCAATTATAGTAAAAGTTTAAAAAGTTGTGTTTTAAATATTTCATGTCATAATTCACTCATGATGTTAAACACACTAATAGAACCCATGGTTAAAACCCAATTTACTTAAATACAGTAAAAGTCTCATTTACAAATGTGTAAATTTATTCATCGAGTGCGCGGGGTGAACGCGGTGTAAAGATCCATGGGAGATCCTCATGGAAGCACACTGCTCTAAAATTCACGAGCGGGAGAGTTAATATTGTATAATAGGTATATACTGTATAATATTGTATACTGTACGAATATACATCAGGGTTTGCGTCATATAGGAGAAATTTCAATGTTCTTACTAACATTTCCAATCCATAAAATTGGTCAACTTTTTTTTTTTTTTTTTTTTTTTTTTTTTTTTACGAAATAGGAGAACAATAAAAATTGTTCTATACATTGAGAGTGCCGCATATGCAGATGACAATCTATTTTTTTACATAAATATAAGTGTGCTAGTTAATACATACAGTCTGTCTCAAAAGTGTAAACACTTCCAAAAAATTAGATCAATTAAATAATAATAAAAACTAAGAATAGAAACCGTTTTTATTACATTTTGTAAAACATTTTTATAAATCATATCAAAATGAATAAATGTTTCGTTATCATGGATTTGATAACAAATCATAAAAATACGAAATTATGCAATTTCCAAAAGTTTTATACCCAATGGAAAAAGAACTAGCAGTAAAGTTTTACGCAAGATGTTATTTATTAACAGTGCTTTCCTGATTTGAGATAACTTCAGATATACAAATTCTCATTTAATCGATCAATTTATTTAAATTCACGACGGTAGAGATTACTATGATTTTGCAATGAGTATTCGGAGTTTGCAGTACATTTATATGGCATTCCATTATTGTTATATTTGCGGAATAAAATGCTATAGATATTCTTTTTTTAAATCTGGTCTTAAAGTAGGCCAATATAAAGTTGAAACTTTCTGTCCGAAGAGCGAATGCTATTTATTATGTATGTTGTAGATTGAAGCACTGTCTTACTGAAACCTTCACTCAAGACACTCAAAAAAGTTTCTAATTGGAACAAGCTGGTGCTGCACTGTAAAAAAAAAATGGTAACGTTCCATGTAAAACCCAGGAACGTTTCGCCTTTTCTCAGGTTTTCAGAATAATTTAGCTCTTTCCTGTGAAATTCTGGTTTTCTTATCTGAAACGTTCCTCAACCAAAAGTTGGAAACAGCAAAACGCTGCGGCCGCCATTTATTATTTTTTTGCTATAATCCGTTGCTCGCGCGCGAGTGTCGAAAAAGAATTCCTTAAATGAATGCAAATAAATCAATAGACGACATAATCCTTTACGTCTCTATTGTCAAGACAATTCAGATGAAAATACAATACCTCCGTGACATAGCTAAGAGATTATATCTCGTACTTGTATGTGGAATGTTTAAGGAGCAGACCGTGTAAAAAAAATACACCTATTGTTTGGATCTCCATTAACCACTGGACCATCAAACATGATTCTCAGCGATTTTGATTAATTTAAAGTATGTTTTAGAGTTCTTATCTCTAATTATTCTTGTGAAAGGATTTCTTCAAATGGGACTTAGATTTTCAGAAATTAGATGCCGAGGTTTAGCATACGTTTCAAATACCCATTAGTTTGCAGCTCTCAACGTGTCTTTCGTGGTGTGGAAGCTCGCACGCCACCCGTACGGCCCGAGTTCGATGCTACCTCTGGACTTTTTTTTTTCCTTTTTTAATTAATTTTATATTTTAACACTTTATTACAATTTGATTTAAATTTGATATATATTTGACACTTTGAATTGCTGCAAATTTGAATTTTTTTTCGGAAAAAATATACAATTAAGTTAATTTTTTTTTCATGAAAATTTATATGTATTTTATCTAACTTGTAAACTAACATAATTACTAACGAAAATCCAAAATATTTTATGTCTAGATTTTTTTTCTAATTATTATTTATATTTATATATTTTTATATTTTAAGCAAAGTTCAGAAACAATATATCATATATATATTTACTTTATTGAATTTTAACTGAAAATTTATTTTTTCGTGTAAATTATAAATAATAATTTTGATGTCAATTTCAAAATATTTTTTCATTCTAACAAATAATGATAATAAAGCGAAAATTGTCAACTGGAAATGTAAAAATCGTCTGCGGATCCCGCATGCTGTGAAATGTCAGTAATGTTTTGCTGTCAACAGAAATATTCCTAGTATTTCGCAGGAAACTTACTGGCATTTGTGTAGAAAGTTTTTAACATATACAGTAAAGTTCCAGTCATTTTCAAGAAATGTTTCATGGAAATAATGGGCAACTCAGCTGCCCATTTTTTCCCAGGAACGTTGCGGAATTTTTTTTACAGTGTGTAGCTCTTCTTGATAGTTTGTTCAGATTGGTTACCATGGAGAAAAAGCAGGAAGAACCTTTCAGTAGAGAATACTCCCCACCCAACCTAAACCATCACATACTTGTCGCCTTATCACTTATAAGAGAATATATGTGTACATTTGCTATTGTATGCTCGTACCAATTTTAGACATTAGGAATATTGAAATTCCACTCTTTATAGTCGCTGAATAAAACAGTAAATTGTCTCCGTACGACACTACATTTTAATCCAATTGACTCTGGCTTTGGATATGATTCTCGTTACGGTTTGCAACATATTTAAAAAGGAATTATTTTGCAATTAGTTATACAGATAATGTAGATTTTATTTTTCATAAAAAATTTACTTTGCTCAGTCGCATTTATAAAACACAGCGAAACAGTCAGAACAAAATATTGTTTAAAGTGCATATTTACTCAAGCGTTTAAAAAGGCTAATAATTTTGGACATAGTAATTACTAATTAGTTTAAATATATGATTACTGTCTACTAATGTATTTTCGAAACATGAACAATTATTTCAGATAAAACAATACCATTTACAGAATAGATTGTTGCTTAAAAATATTGTATATATGTGATATTTATATTAGGAGTTTAAAACTCATGCGCTGGTTTTGCTGCAACTGTTTATCTATTAAGGAGTATATTAACTTTGTTTTAAAAGAGACATTCATAAAATGAATCTTTCTGTAAACGTGTGTTCAATGAAAAGAAAAAAATCGTGCATTCATCTTAAAACATTTTTTTTTATTTAATTTGTATCAAACTGCAAAAATATGTCGTTTCTTAATCTTCAAAACTATATTAGTACTATACAAAAAGATAAAACTTGTAACGATAATTTATCCTATAATATCCCAAAAATCTGGCATAATATTATAAAATGATAATTCTACATCTAATTACAATATTTCAGCTTAAACGTGTATTATGTTGCCAAAACTTGAATGAAAAATCAGTTGAACGGGGTTTTGTCCCCCATGTGTACATGGCGCACTCGTGGTTTCTTAAATAGATATTTTTGATTCATTTGATATCAGTTCATTAATAACTATTTATTTTCACTAGATAGCAACACTACATTTTTGTATTCAAATCATGGGTCAACTTTCGACTAATTATCTCTAGCACAGGAAGCTTTCGTCTCTGAACTTTAAACTTTTTTCCATGATATTTTCCTGAGGACGGCTGTAGAAACAGCTCGAAACGTAGAAGTTAACTTTTAGCTTATTAAAGTTCGTGTTCTGTCTACCATTAAGTAAGATTGTGTCTTTATTATTGTGGTCTATTAGTTCACACTCTCCCTATATATATATATATATCTTGTTCAAATTTTGAATCGTTAATAAAATATTTATTATTTATTCACTCAAGTTCAAATGCATTTTTTAAACTAATAGTGGATGACACTTGATGTTAATACAGTTTTTTCAAATATTAATTCATTAATTAAATTTTAATTAATTAATTTTAGTTTTATATGGGGCAAAAAATGGCGGCCATTGGTTATTGAACAGCGTTTAATGCATCATTATACCTATAAGGGGGTTTACCAGAGGGGGGACCCTGTCCTGTCGCCAAATACAGCCAAGTTTATCGCAAACTTCGTGATATATCACGAAATTTGGCGACCAAAATGAGTCGCTAAATGTGACACCAAATTGGCGATATCTCTATCATTTCGCCAAATTCTTATAGACTTCCATTGTAAACTAATAG
Organism: Maratus speciosus; assembly: GCA_963932465.1. Classification (NCBI taxonomy): domain Eukaryota; kingdom Metazoa; phylum Arthropoda; class Arachnida; order Araneae; family Salticidae; genus Maratus; species Maratus speciosus. The sequence goes on along the minus strand of OZ010788.1, from coordinate 353,505,123 downwards.
GGTTTACTTCCTTATAGAAAATCAACAAATTGAGATATTTTAATGCAACAAAAACTAATGTTAGCTTAAGAGATTATATTAAATTTTTCTGTGATGACCTAAGTAGGAATTGTGTTAAAAAAGATTTTTTTTATATTACTTGTTTATTATATTAAAACCAAACCATTAACGAATACTAGGTTATCGTACCCGAGCTTCCCAGGTTACAGAATATAGGTGAAAACTAATTTTTTTAATTGAAAAGTATTTTTTTTTTTAACATGCAGTACGTTTTTTAGATTGTCTATTAAAAATTAAAAAAAAAATCATATGAAAAATATGAATTATACAATCAAATAAACTTTTGAAATTTATCAAAAGCGGTTTCTTCGTATTAGCCGCACGCTAAGAGTTATTAGCCCAAGATTTTGTTGCTTACGGCATCCTTTTATTGTCTGATAATTTCAAAGCTTTAAGCACGTAGTTCAATTACATGTCTGTTAAATTTGTGTTTTATATATTTAATCATAGTGGAAGATTTATTTTTGTTTACTGAATATTAGTCGTAAGAAAATGATGAACTCTACATGTTGTTTTAAGGGCAAACGGATTAATCTTTCTTAATCGAGCTCCACACGTTAGAGATAAATTTAAAAATTAACCTCCCATACCCGCAATCACCCTTTTTAGAAAAATGATATTTTAATTTGATCACCTGAAAATCATTTAAACGCAAAACGTGAAGTCACGATTGTCAGCAAAATCGGTACTTTTCGGTTAGCCGGGCGCCAGTGTTATACATACATATATATTTACAAACATATGTGTATATGTTCATATATTTATATATACATATATTGTATACATACACACATATATATATGTATATTTATATGTATATGTATATACATGTATATATACATAGGCATGTATATATAACACTGGCGCCCGGCTAACCGAAAAGTACCGCAAAATCTTTGCATGTGAACATTCGCACTCTTAACTCGAATTTCTAATCCCAGTACCGGAGAGTAAAAAAATGCCTTAATTTAAGTTTTTGGACGCATTTGTGTTAAAAAGTTTATTTTTATCTAAGAAAATCATTTTTTTTAAACATGATGTCATTTTCACTTAAGCATTTCACCTAGTGTCTGAAACTTAGTACACATACAGACGGGGGAAAAAAATATGGAAACTTTATGAGGAAAATGCGTATTTTCAAAAGCAGTACATAATTTTTCGTTCAAAATATTACGTCCCTAATGGGATTTTGCGCCATTAAACCCTTTACAACAATTTTTATCAACAATGTTGAGTTTTTATCTGGTAATCACATAAATAAATATAAATAAACCTCATCACAATATTAAAATATTTATTTGCTTAAAAGATGTTATAAAACACATTAAAAGTAAATTTAAAATCTACATTTACATGTTTCAACTCTTTTACTGAGTCATCATCAGAATGTATAACAGAAAATTGCAAATACATATGAAAAATGGGGAAAAAAATCATCGAATGTAAACAAGCAATCATTTAACGCCTCCTACATTTTCGCGATTGCTCGTGTTCCATCTATGTCGCGCCGCTGTAAGTTGTCCAACCATTCAACCCATAAATTCGGGATACGAAAAGATAATGTATCGTTACAAACTCCTGACCCTCTTAAATAAATTTCAATGGACTCATAAATAATTGTAAATAAAAATTAGACCTGTAGATTATTTTACTCTCGTTAAAAAGTATGTTAATGTTCTCTATTTTATTTAGCCGTGATAAATCAGTATTACCCCTATTATATTTTATGTCCGCTATATGTTATTTACATCTGATATTGAATTTTCGTTGGGTTATACTTATATAATGATTTTTGATTCCTCCCTCCCTTATAAATGGAATCATATAATCTCTTGACAGGTCATCTCTATTAATAGGATCAATTTTAGTATTTAAATGCATCTTTAATTTCGCAGACTGCTTCGCGATCAAACATAAACCAAAATTTCTTAAATGATTTTTTATGTGTTCAAAGAAACCCGGGAAATAATTTGCTACAACCCTTTTCATATTAACTTCATTAATAGTTTTATTTTGATTTTTAGAAGTATCAAAGGAGCTGTGAATCAATTTGTTAATTAATTTTACCTGATATCCATTGTCAATAGCAATACGTTTAATTTTCTCTAATTCATCCCTCAGATTTCTATCGGAAGAAATCCTGAAAGCGCGATTAATTAGGAACCTGAAGGTGGATAATTTATAAGGCATTGGGGTGCATGCATTGGAAGGTATAACGTTTAAATCTGCGATAGGTTTTCGGTAAACTAAACGAATTAATTCATTCCCCTTTCTCTGTAACTCAAAATCTAAAAAAGCTAATTTTCCCCCTGTTTCTAGTTCAAAAGTAAATTTAATATTATTGTCAAGTTCACTCTATTTGGTTTCCTTTTTAAAGAGGATATAGTGTTTTTAACACTTTCAAACTTAGCTGAAAAGTGTTTATGAATTTGGTTTGTCTGGCCCTGCTCTAACTCATGTAAATATAATCGGATTATTATCTATGTAATTGATGTATGTTTTGACTTACTACTCGCACTTATTTACATTAAATAAACTTCGTTATTCTTCTGTTCTCTGCAATGATGAAAGCTATCTCATTATCATCATTTTCATAGAATATTTTTAAAATAAAAATAAAATAATGGAGTATTTAAAAAAAAAAAAAAAAAACAGCTAGTGCGGGCAAGTTTACAAATGAACAACTTTCAGTTAAAAAAAAAAAAAAAATGTATATATATATTAGTAAATTTGGTTCAGCAGAAAGCTCAAGGCAGATGACTAAAAAACATTCTTGTGTTTTAAATATTTTAGATTGTAAAAAATTACGAAAAATTAAATTAAGCAAATTATGTTATTTTGATTTTTTTTTTAAAGTAACATGTCTTAAAGAATAGCAATAAAATTTAAATAGTAGGGAGAATTTTGAACTAAAACTTGGGGAGCCTGATGTTATTTTAAACCTCGAATCATTGCCAAGATGTTCTTTGATTGCTTGTCTAACTCGGCGAAGCGAATTCATCCAACAGCGAATCATTAAATTCTGTAATATAAATCGCTATTTTTCGGACAAAGAGCATGCGCACTGTATGTTACTGCTCTTCCATAAAGTCACTCCAAATGTTTCTAAAACATTGCGTAACATTGTAAAACATTTTATAAGTGTGTGATTTCGATTGCGTTGATTTCAAAGATAAAGCACTTTCACCTGTGAAGAATTTCAAACCATCTGGGGTAAAAATGATGAACATCTACAAAACATATTTCAGTTCTAAGAATTAAAATACACGCTTTTTTTATTTAAAATGACATCAATTGTATCCACTAAAGGATTCCACTTTTACGATCTCGTCTTAAATAACTTCTTTAGAACGGTATGAAAATGACATTATTATTACCGAATAATACGCAAACCAAGCCGAACACAATGACGTCATTTAAGAAGCTCCGCTGAACAATCTCGGGTATCTAATGATATATATGACTTTTTTTTTTTTTTTTTAGTTATATAAACTCCATGTTTTATCAGAAGTCATTCATTTATATTTTTTAAAATTTTGAAAAATGTAATTACACACGGATTAATAAAATTGCATTCTCTCAGATTTTTGAAACGAATTAAGTAAATGCAGAGAAAAAAAGTCACACAAATATTCTTTAAAACACATTTTTGTAAAAAGAAAGTGTTTTGTCGAAAGTAAAGTTAAATTGCAACAAACTAAAAATCATTTAATGGATAAATAAAAACGAAATAAAGCCAAAACTCACTGGGTTTTACAACGGACGATATTCTTGACGTAGCACATATGTTAAATTTATTTAAAAATCAGTTTCTATGAGAAAATGGCAACAATAAGATACCGCAATTTGCTATTTTCCTTTTTTTCTTTTATTTTCAACAGAAATGGAGTACTTCAGTTGCCACGATTACAAAAAAAAAATAAATAAAATAATAATAATAATAATAAAAACTACAAAAAAATTAATATCATAAAATTAAATTGAGATACAGCTTTCAAACAAATTGCATTAAAAAGAGATTTTTTTTCCTTATACGACGATGTAAAAATTTAAAATGTGCGATGTTTAGAAGCTTAAAAACTTGCAGTAGAGAAAATTGCAAAATCAAAATTTTATTTCAAATTTCAAAGTGTTGCCATTATCAAAATGACGTATGCGTTACTCACAGATATGTTTGTCCTTTATAATATAGATATAACAGAAACTTTTTTGAGATACATGTGATTACGAAACGCGTTCTGTATCTTTTGAAACCTCAGAAAGCAATATATTTTAGACATTTAAAGAATCATTTATATATAAAAAAATATTTTGTTTTGCTGCCACTGATTTTCGGAAACGTTCCCGAGAAGTTTATAGTCTATTAATCTCTTAACATGGAATATAAATTTTTCGGATGCTATCGACTCTTAAGCAAACGTTTTCATGTGGAGCAAATATTTTTAACAAACAAACATGAAAAATGCACAGCATTAAGAGGAACATTAAATGTAATATTATATTGCTAAACTTTCATGTATGAATTCAATTATATGGCTGAAAATGTTTATTTGAGAATTGGTAGGTTCCTAAAAAATGATATCCAGTTTGAGATAATTGATTCACAGACTATAAAGACTACTCGAAAACGTTTCCGAAAATGAGGGACAGCAAAAGAAACATGCTTTATAAAATCTCCAAAATAAAGTGACTTTTAAAGTTTCTAAATATTCGCTTTTCAGAATTATGGGTAACTCGAAGTGGTTATTGAGCACTTTTGATTGTTGTTATTTTATATTTTCATAGATTAAAAAAACATTTGTATGTTTCTACAGCACTGTTTTTGTATATCCTTCTCTCATTTTAGGTGATACAGTGTTACATAATTATATAACACAAACAGTTTTGAAAACACACGTTTTGAAAAACTATTCAGAAGTGTTAAAAAAAAGGTTTAGGTGTTTTTTGTGTTTATTTTATAATATTTCGCAATTAATTTAGATTATTCAAAGTTGATTTCTTTGAAAGATTAAATTTATATAGGAATGCCTTTTATTGTTTTACAAATTAAACTATGTTTATGATATTTTTAATGTGATACAGCAGCTCAATGTATGGTACTACAAGCAAAAATGCAAAACTTGTCAAATATGTGAATATGTAGTAATATGTAAGTGATTTAGATGCGTAACAAAGATAAATTCAAATAAATTAATGAAAGTAGCTTCAACAGCTAGAATTTTAAAATTTGATGTTAAACGCTATGCAATATATTATCCAAATGACACACTTCATGGAAAAATGCAAAATTGATTCATGCAAAAATGGAAAATATCAGTTAACATAGATAAATTTTATTGTCTATTATGGCTCATATAGTGTAATCTTAATTTATAAGAATATAATTGGATGCTTTTATAATTGTGTCCATATACAATGAAGTAAATAGGAATATCCATTGTTAATTTCCATACAGAATATTCAAACACTTTCTGGCTAAACTATAACATGTCCTTAATGTATTCTGTGATAGCGTATTTATACATTCGTTTAAGAAAAGTTCTTTGAGTACCCTCAAGCCGAAATTATTATTCATAAAAATCACTGTTGATTATTTTGGAAATTAAGACGTATCTATTTATATAGATGACTTCTTATCTTATTCTCTAGCTGGTCGGATTTAATAAATATAACAAATATTTTAAATAAATACGAATTTTGCTTAAACTGTAAAATGAAAAAATAGTTTGATTTTAATAAATGAAGACATTTCATTTAACACTTACCGGCGCGGAGCAAAGACTTTTAAGATACATAGACCGGCAATTCCCATTCAAAAGTATGCCAAATCATGACAGCCATCTGAAGTAAATTGAAACACCTGAACCGCGAGGTTTGTATGTCAGCTGTGGTTATTTACCATTAAGTGCTATGACTAGAATGAGCTGAAAAATTAATTTTTATCAATATATATGAAGTTTATGGCATATTTTTTTACATGAAGCTATTTTTTATATCTAAATATGCGTTATAAATATTGAATTTTCTGTAATAAAGTTAAATAAAGCGATTTATTAATAATTTTATGGATAGCATGTTTGAAAAAGAGTATCTAATTTTAACATGCCTTATAAACCCAAATAAAGGCGAAATTTATATGGAAACATATTGTTAAAGATTATAATTTCATTTTTTTTTAAAGTTTGACGTACAAAAGTAACTGGTAGGGAAGTTTAGATTAAAAATAGCAACTATAACATAATATAGTAATTTCGAAAATTTTAAATTACTTGTAAAGAAATCTACGTTTTTTAAACTAATTTTTATGCAAAAAGGTAATTAATAAAATGCATATTAGCGAAAGTAACACTATATTTTTATCCTTGGAGGATGTTTATTTAAATAATTACTTGCTATACGAAAAAAAAACAAAAAAATGGATCAATAATAAGTTTTTTTTTTTTTTTTTTTTTTTTTTTTTTTTTTAAAGGTCTAAATGTTGGTCTAGAGTAGACCAACACTTAATGATCCGCAATGAAAAAATACGCTGATAAAGGCATTTTCTTAGGTAAATTAAAATATAAAGCATATATACTGAGGTACAACAGCTGTGATCAAAAATCCTCAGTTAAACTGACAGTTTGCAGGTCTATGTATCTTAAAAGTCTTTGGCGCGGAGTAATTCTGTATATAAACTGATAAAATAATGGACTGACACCGCAATTTATAAACGACTTTATTAGAAAATATGAAATCGCTTATTTTCATATATATTATAATAGGGAAATTTTACTTAAATATTTTTGGTGCCGTTTGCCAGTTTTGGAATTAAAATTAGGTGTCTTTTTTTAAGGACGCCGCGCCGGTAAGGGTTAAACTGATCTAGATAATCGTTGAGAATAGTATGCATAAAAGTGTAATGCATCATACATATATTCGCCTAAGAGTGATGCGGAGATGAATCGGCTATAAAAAAAGAGAAGAGCATGAAGGAAATTCATTCAAATTTAAGAAAAAATTCAATAACACTTCAGTTATATTAAATTTTAACCACTACAGTAGCGGTTCCCAACGAGGCAGTGCATCTGAGGTTGTGATAATTCCGATTTTGATACAAACCCATTCACTCTCAGTGTTTTTTTCTTTTTCTTTTGTAAAAATTTATCCTGTAAACGAAAAGTAAAAATGCATGCAAATTTGAAAAATAAAGTTTTAAAAAATTGTTTTTTATCATATTTTAAAGACAGTTAAATAATCGAACTAAAACTAGAATTATTATATCTGTTCTTCATATAATTTTGAAATATTTTTGAAACTTTTTTTCATACTTAAAAAGTTCATAAATTTCAGGAATTAATGTGAGTTTTAGTTTTCCACAACTTTTCCGACAATATTTTAAATGGACCCTTTTTTCCTATTTCCTTTGCTATTTTTCACATCAAATCCTTTATATCAGAAATTATTCAAATGTATATTTAAAAATAACTGTCTTCAATTACTTAATATAGAAAATATTTGAAATGCCTAAATGGGGCACTACTGACAATAAATTTCAAAAATTAATAAATCTCACATGGGCATTAGGAAGTGAAATCAATAAATAGTAAATTTCGAATTGCAGGTTTCGAATTTGCAGGTCTACTTCAAAATAAATAATTTACTCACCTTGACATATACAATATACATTTAAAATTTCAAAATCTGTTAATACACTTCTGACAACTAACAATAATATGCAAAGGAACACATGCTAACAGAAAACTGTGTTATAATGGGCAAAAGTGTGAACTTAAAGTATCTAAAAACTTGAATCCTAAAATGTTCTTCCTAGATTGGGCTGTTCACAGAAAAAAATGCAGCTTTCAAAACTTTTCACCATTTAATGTGTTACTGAAATAAATTGTGTAATTTATCAAAGATATTCATGAAAATGCATTGTGATACGTTGACAAGGAACAAATTTAGTTATTTTATAAGCTAAACAACAAAGAAAATCTTCCGTGATGCGTAGATTGTAGAAACCCATTCCAATACATTTGCAATACTGCAAAAAAAAAAGTTAATAAGGTGAAATGTGATGTCTAAATAACTAATTTGGAAAAATTATAAAGCTTTAGAAAATCGAATTTCGGTATATCCAATCCATAAAAAATATCCGACTTTTTTGTGCAGCCTTGTATATGATCCATAGATTTGTACATATACTACATAATATGCAAAATTTATTTCACTCATAACAAATATGACGTTTGAAATCCCCCTGAGCGATTTCCATCTCTAAGTGGTAATATACTCAGATTATATTATGCTGACCTGTATATTTGTGGAATTTATACACACTAAGTTATATGCAAAACAAAAGTGAAATTTAAAGACGCATACCATAAGTAAAAAGGTACTTCCAACAAATATTGCTCAGAGTTGTACTGTAACTGAATTCTTTTCTGTGTCCCTGTAAATGAATGATATATTCTATGTGCACTATATTCTATTGTTATCCTCTTGTTATGCACCTAATTGATGTAGGAAAGACTAGAGAGGTTTGAACATAGGGGAGGCTTGGCTAACCCTTCAGTTTTCATATTTAAAAGAATTTTAGTTTTGCCAATAAGTGGCAACAAAAGCTACTGAAATGCTCAAACAATAGTCTTTGTTTCATGCCGATAATTGAAACAGGTGAGGAAAAATCAATTGTGAAGACTTTTCAGCTTTCAGCTTTATTTTTTAGAAACATTTTGTAAGAGTTTACAGATAAAACATATCATATAATTAAGTAAGTTGGTTTAAAGTATCGCAAAAATATGTGAGGTATAAAGATTGTACAGTAAATTAGGCTAAAAATAATCATGTGTTATACTGGGAGGCTTCACATAATCAATGTGAGGGAGGTTTAACCAGAAGTTCAAATGTCCCTTATTTAAATGTTTTAGGAAATCTTTTTAATATACACTGTACACAAAGAAGGGCTAATGTTTATACATATAAAATAATGTAATTTCTTTCTGTAAAGATATAGTAAAAGGGGGTGATAAGAAGGAAAATGTTTAAAATGGATTAAAGGAAGATGTGAAAAATTGCTATAGAAGCAAGAGAAAATTTAATGAAATATAAATTGGAAAGTTAATATGAACTTTTATTTCATTTAAATAGTACCCGTATTAAGTAAAAAGAAATAATGGACAATGCTGAAAACGTTGCAGCCTTCAAAAATGTTAAGTGTTCATGCCTCTCCAAAAGAATATAACATTGATAAAAACACTTTAGGATGGTATGTAGACAAATTTCACCAAGATAAATATAATGAGATGAAGCCAAACTATGTGGAAACTAGTGTTGCAATTTCGAATGTCACAAAAAGTGGGAGTTCAAAACGGAATTTCTCTTCTGTGCCTTAAATTCTGTCTCAGTAAGTTTGTTTACATATCACATTTCCTCAAATAATTTTAAATAATAATTAAACACCATGTAGCATAAAGTTTTCTACCTTTATTAAAACTAATTTTATTTCCTTTGACAAATCTACCCTTACATATAAAATCGCAATGAAACGAATTTATGAAACGGATATATGAAACGAATTTATGAAGCGGATATATGAATCGACTGATTAAACAACTGATTATGAAAATAGCAAATAAAGCCTTTGTGCAACAATATTAAAAAGCAGAAAAACCAACGTTTAAAATGCAGCCTGCTGATTATGTTTCAAGCGATTTCTCATAAAATATGGAATACTTTGCGATGAAATTAACACCAAAAATCAGCATTGATCCGCAGATCTCAAAACTATTATTAGAATTTTTAAATTCGAATTAGTTTTTGAAATATTTTTTTTCTAATTTTATATAAATTTTTCTAATGATGGCAACTCAAATTTTAAGATATTTTTTTCATATTTCACAAAAGGTTGACATGGTAACTCGGCTATTGTTGTTTATTTGATAATAAATGAATATTTAATTTTATTTCATTTTATAAATTTTTATTTTATATTTCTTTTATATCTTTTTTTTAGAAAGTATAGCACGCTTCCTGACTTTACATATCTTAAGTAGTCGTGGTCAAAAAACTTTGGGAACCATAACACTGCAGTTTAACTGGCATTTTAATAATACAGAGTAATATAAATGATAATTAATATTTTATTCCTCACATGTCTGGGAGTAAGAACATTATTATTTTTTAATTAAACTCGTATCAATGAAATATCAAAATATTAAATTAATTGCATTGAAATCAATATTTAATATTTAATATTTTAACTTCAACTTAACAAATATATACACGAAGACCTGCAACATTCAATACGTTTTTAAAGCAATCCAGCAGTACTTTATAAAAGTATGAATTTTTTATTAAGTATTTTATCCATTCTTTACAAGTAAAATAGAAGTACATATTAATTTGTTTTACTTTATCCCTTGCAAACGTTATGACTAAATTCTTTATTTTAGATTTAAATCGTTTAATGCCTTCCCTTTTAAAAACTTTTGGAATTACTATATGACAACGAGTCGCATTTAAAAGTGTAAAAATATAATGAGATATATTTATCAATATTTAAAAATTTTTAAGTGAGTTGATTTGAAAGAAAAAATATTTCCTTCAACTCAACGAAATTTTCAATTTCAAGTAATATAGTTATTTAAAAATATAATTGAAATGTATCTAAAAAGGTTTTAACACCCACGGCATTCTCCGAAAATGGAAATTTTATGTCTTTGACCAAACAAATGAAATTTAATGCGCGTAACATGAATGTTTTAAATTTATTTTAAGAAATAACATCATTGTGCAATAGTAAGAACATGAAAAAATTATAATTTGATTAATTAAAGAAATTAAAAAGTTCCTAATGTAATTAACATGTCATGTCCTAACTTCAAATTTAATAGTCAAATTTATAGTTTTGAGTGTTGGAAAGTCTTACAGTAAAAACAGAGTAAACCGATGTAATAAAGTTTCATCTGCCTGCTTATAATATAATTGGTTTTTTAACTTCAAAGCAAAATATATTTTAATTAAAATTTTGAGACTGCAGCTAATCGTCGTTACCATAGTACAAAGTATTTGCTTTCTTAGCTCATAACTACAGTGTTCTATACTATTATTTATGTTGCTACGTTGTAGGGAACACATAAATGCAGTGAGCACCTCCCTTCGTGGAAATAGTTAGTACTGTTTCATTTTGGCTCGTAAAACATCATTTTGATAGGTGAAACTATTGGAAACAACATGATTTTAATGTGTCCCCATCATGTTTCACACTACTGAAATATAACAACATATATAGCATAAATGAATGTCCGGATTAAAAAAAAATCACTTTCAAAACTATTACACATATTATAATAAGTGATAGACGAAAATAAAGAAGACATTTCAAGTTTTTTTTTTCTTTTCAATTACAAATGTTCGATGTGCGACCATTTCGTAACACAACAAAAACATAATCTGTAACCAAAATTCGTACCCCACATTTGCTAGTTTTGAATAGTCAACGACTTTCAATGCAACACTGATGCATTACAACATTAAATAATGAATCACTGATGTACTCTGTACATTTTACAGTATACCTGCTATTAAAAAATGTATCACGTACGTGTGAGGCTCGGTTCCGGAGCGTACAAGTAGAAAAGATCCGATTCTCAGAGAGTGGTCTTTTTTGTTTCTTCATTTTAAGCCCACATTGTCGTAATCTTTCAAAATACTCAAAAACTTGAAAAGTATTATTTTTTTTTTCTACTTTTGAATGTCGCAATCCGTTCAAACAAATTAGAAATATTAAACTTTTAATAAAATTTCGCCATTTTTCGAAGTCCACATCGGCCTGTATTTTCTAGTTAGGGAAAAACGAAATATAATACTTAATCTGGGTGCCTTTTTCTGTATGATAGTGCAATCTATTTTATTTCGAAAGATGCTTATATCAAACTTTCAAAAAAAAAAAAAAAAAAAAAAAAATCGCGACTGGAAATTACGTTTCGGTTTCCGGATGTACTCTTTATTTCTATACCAAATGATCGTTTTACATTTCTTTACTCATAATTTCAATCATGTATAAAAACCTCGAAACATTAGGACGATTAGATGTGTCTTGAAAAAATTAAGTCTACAATACTTTCCTTCAGAAAATGAATATGCGTATGGCTCGTTTTCTGCTTATAACAAATAAATATCCACATTTGTCACAAAAATCACACGCAGACATCCGAAAATTGATATTTATATTTCCCAAAAATTTCAAAGAGTATTCACACATTCGACTACACGAACTAATTTTAATATTAAATTATTGTACGTGAAAAATAGCGGAGTTGAAAACAATTCTTAGCGTGCGTAGCACGTCCAGTTTACGCTGCCGAAGACATTGGAGTCTCCAAATATAGATTCGTTTGGATATATTTTAAATTTTAAATATACAATTATACTAATTCCAAGTTGTATGCTACCTAAGCCAGTGGAGATCACATCATTAGGTTATTTTGGGTATTTTTTCGTTTAAAATTGAAACAATCACCAAACACTAAGATATACAAAAGTTATTATTATGGCACCGGAAAACGCCGTTCGCATCATTTTAGCAAAAATATTGATATTGATTTTACAAAAAATCCTGACGTGATGCGTTAAATGGAGGTTATTTTCGAAATCAGCACACCAAATAACATAAAAAATCAGCGAAAACTTATCTTGTATTTTTCCAAAAGTTTAATTTCGCAAGCCTGTGTAATCGATTCTTATGTATTCTGTACCCTTGAATCCGAAATTGACCTTCTTCTTTTTTATTTTATTTTTTTTTAACCATCACTTAAAGATTTTTAGCAAACCGTAAATTTTAAAGTTTAAAAAAGAAAAAATAGCGAATATTTGATACTATAAAATAGATGTGATTCTTGTGCTTTTAACTTTTAATACTTGATTTTTATGTAGGGGAAGTGGCCTAAAATAATCCCCTTAAGGCAATAACTTGAGTAAAATAACATAACTGTTTAAATAAAACGTCTATGCTAATATGTTTTACACTATATTTTGCATCAGAAATATATTTTAATAATATTTGAAATCCAAATTGAATAATGAGAAAAATTGATTTTTGAAAAAGTGTCTTAAGTTTCATTTTATCCTCACCCAAGGGCAAAATGATCCTTCATTTAAAAATAATAGCAAATTGTTTTTTATCGGCAAAATAGAGCATATAAAAGTAATTATGACAATAAATAATGAAATAAAATAAGTTTTACAATCAAATAGCATACATAATTTATTGTATGGAAATTTTAAAATAAAAAAGTGTCACAAATAATTTTGAAATACAATAAAATGGAATACATGGAAATTATGATACAAAAGTAATACCCCATGATTAACGCAGAAATAAGTTAAAAATGCCTATCCCCGACCATCCGAAAACTCGGAATATTTAAGCAGATATCGCAAAGATATACATAAGCGCCATTCTGATATATCCCTGCGCATGCATTTTAAGCCCACTTACGACACTTGTGACACTGGATCGAAAATTCACCTGCTGCAGTGGAGGCAAATAGTTCATCACAATAAATACACTTGTGTTCATCTACTGAATCTGTTTCACTAAATTCCAAATATTGGTTGTTAGGTACCCTTTTCTTCTTTATGGTAATCAATTTTGCTTGTGGGCAACTTTTTTAAAATTTAGATTTCTTGATTGGCACAACCATTTTGAAATAGTAAAATTTTAAAATTATTTAATGACATATTTATTAAGGCGAAAACAAGGGAAATTTTACCATTTCAGAAAAGTGGTGCCAATTAATAAATCTGAATTTTAAAAAAGTAGCCCACTTCGGACAACACTGATGGGAATACGTCTTTGCTTTAACTTCATGCTCTTTACTGTGCTTGTTCTGGCTATTTCGTTTTTAGATTTAGCATATTTTAATTCGATTTTGTTAGTTGCAGTCTGTTTCATCTTCTCTTTCAGTTTTGAATTTTTCGTTTGCAAGCTCAGTTGATTCTTATAAGGATTGCTCGTTAAAATGGCACTCTCCATCGATTTCCTTTTTCTCGAAGTGTTTCATTCCGTTTTCTTTGGAGACGGTAAGATAACGCGTGGACTCAAAGAAAAAGGTTTGGGGCCGTCGCACATTTTTTCTCCTATGATAGCTAGGAACCGGTACCGGATTTTCTTCAGCCAATAAAATGGAAGTAAAACGATCCACATAATGGATCATTTTACCCGGCAACATGGCCGTCCATTTTAGGTCATATAACTGGATGACGCCGAGAAATATAACAAACTTAGCAAATGCAATTGACATCTTAAAACATACTCTATTAAGTAAACCAAGTCATATTTCTTTGCATGAAAGATTTTATATGCAAATAAATATGAAAGTTAGTGCTTATCTTATAACATATGTTATAAAACCCACTTTTTCAAAGAATTCTATTCAGACCAGTAATACTGTGGTCGTTTGAATGCCGCCATTGCTTCTTCTTCACTCGATACAACTAGTTTATGTGTTATCCTGTAGATAGCGCGACCTGTCTGGAAGAAAACCTAAGTGGATCATTTTGCCCGCAAGGATCATTTCAGGCCACCTTCCCCTATTCTTTAACGTTTAATCCGAAAATAACCGTCATTTTTAAGCATTACGTCAGGATTTTTCACAAATTGTTAATTTCAAAGTTGAAATTGAATCTCCTCCCCACTCATCGTATCCCTCAGCTTTTTAGTTCTAAAAATCCCTGTATAAGCCAAAAAATTGAATAAATTGTTGAATTAAATAAAACTAAAAAAAATTGACACATGTTTTGTTGTATCAGATTTTCGCTATATTTTAACTTTCACATTAACGATTTGCAAAAAAATTCTAACGTGATGGTTAAAAATGATGGTCATTTTCATATTTAGTGCTAAAAACTGCAGAAAATCAATTATGAAAAGTTAAAAAACATAGCCATCTAATCTGTTTTATGGTATCCTATTATTGTTATTTTTTATCTTTGACAATTTATGATTTGCTAAAAATCCTAACATGATTAAGGTTAAAATTTAAGGTAATTTTCGGACTACATAAGAGTTAAAAAAGACAACCATCGCAGCCTTGTGCTATCTAATCTAAAACTTTTTCCTAAATTTCTTAGCGGTAATCTATCCGAAATGTTTTGTGTTATCCTCCAAAATAAGTATAAATGGTCACCCCCAAAAATGATAGTAATATTAGATTGTTGTCGTATTTACGTCAGTATGTAAAATTTAATCTCTATCAGATATTTGAAAGGGAGTTAAAGCTCGATTACAAATTTTGAACTGGAAAAACATACATATGATCGTTGAAGATAACTAAAATCTTATAAAAATAACATAATTTTTGTTAAAAGAAATCATGAAAAGAAACAGTCTCAAATCCTTACAAATTAAAATATACAAATGTTAAAATAGAATAATTTTAGCCAATCTGAAACTTAATAAAAGATAATCGTAATGTATGTACGATTTTTTTCAAGTCATGCATTTTCGAAGTTTCATATCTCGATCTATTTTAGTGTTATATGAATGGGATTTTTTTGTGACTTACTGGTTAGTGTAATAGGAAAATTTAACTATATATAACATATAATACTGGGGGACCCTATAAAAATTTTAATTTCGTATTTTTTTAAATGTTTTTATTGACCCAAATCGCTTTTAAAATATTTTTTTACCTCATTAAAACATTTTTGTAATTGGAACTCTATGTCTATGATTAACGGTTGAGGAATTAGCCATTGGACACCGTTGAGAGTGAACACCCTGTATATATAAAACTTTGATCTTTTTTATCATAAAGGTATAAACATAGTAGTTTATGATATAAAAGTTTTCAAATTATTGGAACATATAGTATAACCATTTGACAGTACTTTAGTATTCGTTTCATTACCCTATTTTATGCGCTTTCTGCTTCATTATTTTACCTTTTTAATTTCTTTTAAAAAAGTGATAATATTTCAGGTTTAACTCTTTGTACAATACATATACTTACTAATAAGGCACATTTACTAACTTAAACTTTCACTTTATGTATATTTATATAAAACTTGTGTTTAAAGTTTCTAAAGTAATATTTCATCAATATATATATTAAAAGTTATTTGGGAAGCATTTCAACAGTAAATTACTTCAAACTTGAATACAAACTAGAATATTGAGTGTAATATAAGTAGTAACCTGTGTTTAGCATCCATTAACATTAATACCCATTAAAATATGTCAGTAGTAGTTTAAATTATTCATGTCTAGATAACTTCAACAAATTATGATTATTTAGGAAAATAACTCCAGTCTCTAAAGCCGTCAAATTTTGCAGTCAGAAAGAAATATTCCCTATTCCTAAAGTTTTACAGTTTTTCTTGCAGTTTTATAATAGATAATAAGGATCTATTAAATGAGTGATTTAAAAATTCAAAAAGTTGCTTTCACCAATTTTGAAAAATACAGTTACTTATATTATAAACTTCTTATTAGTTTTCAAAATGACATTGGAAGCCTAGATTTAGATTAATTTTCATTATTGGAAATTAATAGTACATCTAACGTTTTACACAGATACATTAACAATTCACAATGTTAAAAGTCTTAATTTTTTTTAAAGATAATTGTTTCTAATCATGAAAAATACTTTCCGAATTCACAGGTTATCGCATGCTTTTGTTAATTGTTCTTTTGTATTTCCATTCATTGTGAATCCTGCGGTTTTTCACTTTCTTCTATCGACAATAGACGAAAGTATTGCAATCGAAACTCTTTTCGATTTTTGGTTTTCGACGGATTTACATGTTTAAGGAGATCGAGATCCAAAAACATGTTTATATAATATGTCTGTCTGTCCATGTGTCCGTGTTTCACCATTGTACTAACGAAAATGGCAGGAAGTTATGCATAAAATGAAACGAAATTTTTTGTACATGTATTTGGCTATGGCAAGGAAGTCCTCCTTTAATTTCGAAATATTTCATTGGAAGATTCTGTTGAAATAGTGATTTTTGTATAATTTTCTCGATTTTTTGTAGTTTTATTGTACCTTGGCGGCTCATGCAGCGGCGAGAATTCCACATCCTGCTATGTCGTCTATTTACAAATAGCTTATGCACAACAGAATAATGAATAACACTGATTTTAATAAATATCATGGTCGAGATTAACTCGTTTTTGCTCCGATAAATTGATTGAAGCAGAAATTTAAGATCAAAGTCAATGTTGAGTATTCAACCTATAATATTGAAGTATTAACAGTTGTAACTACTTTTTTAAATATTAAGAAATATGAGATAGAAGAAAGTTTTGTGATTGGCAGATACAATTAGTTATACTCCTTTTAATAAATACATTGTGAACCACACTACTAATATTTTTTTAATTTATGAAATAATACAACCACAAAAGAAAAAATGCAGTAATCTCTTTTGAATTAAACACGATTGCGAAAAGCGTTTTTTATCTTTAGAAATCTAATGTAACCTTTAGTAACTAATATATTAACCAGATTTAACAAAGTATTTATAAAAATAATGTTTCTTTTCATGTCACTTAATTTTTGAAAGGATTCGAGTACATTTTATAGTATACTAGGGTGATCTGCTCCCTGCGAATTATGCCCGCCAAACCCAGTTTAGGCTTCACAGCCTGTAAAAACATAGTAATGTGCCCTGTTTAGAAATATTACCAGGTTACGGAAGATTGAATGGTATTTTTACTATAACGATGAATATCTTTTGTAACCGGGTTGCCATGCTTTTTCGATTGAATGGATTATTTTTCAGTTACCGTGGCCTAGTCCATCGTTATGGAAAAAAGTCCTTCCGGCCAGTGCCGGGAGGAAGAGGTAGCTTTCATAATCCTTATTTTAAAAAAGCCAACTTATATCATGAAACACACGAAGCTCAATTTAGTGGAAACCGAATATAGGAGATTCAATACTAATTTTTATCAATATAATGAATGAGAATTTCGCGAAATTAGTCAGCTTTATCCAAGCTGCTTTTCTTTAAAGTAACTTATATTTGGCTGCCAAATTCGGCAATTTCTTAAAGTGCCTGTCATTTTAAGACAACATGGTGGATGAGGCTAAGCAGTGAACTTGGTCGAGACCTTAGTAATTGCTGTGCACATGCTCCCTCACATCGAAATCGGTTAATATATAGGAGTGCTGTCGCATGCAAAAAATCAGATTTTTCAAAATGTCACCCACAATAGAAATTGAAACTGCTATATCTGAGCCATTTTTTAAGGTAAAGACAAACAAAAAATCCTCCTGAATCCTTATATCAAGATCAAATACCTAAGAAAGAAACGTTTTTCAATTTCTAATTTTTTTGCACCTCACTTTAAATATATATATATATTTTAATTTAATGGCCGCCATTTTGAAACAAGATGGCTGATGAATCTGGCCAGCGAACTTGGTCGAGGTGTTGATGTATACTATCCACATGCCTTCTTACATCGAAATAGGCGAATACCTGTGTTATCGCGTGACAAATACAAGATCGTTTCAAAATGTTAGCCATGCTAGAAATTCAAAGTGTTATAAATCAACCATTTTTTAAGATATCAACAAAAGAACAAATTTTCAGAAACCAAAACTGCTCCGGAATCTTTCTATCAAGGCCAAACACATAAAAAAAATCTTTTTCATTTTCCAATTTTTTAATACCTCATTTTGAATTTTAAATTTAAATTTTTTTAAATGGCAACCCTTTTGAAACAAGATGGCGAATGAAGCTGGCCAACGAACTCGGTCGAGACATTGGTATGTACTATGTACAGACCAAGTTACATCCAAATAGGTTCATAAATACGCCTGTTATCGCGTGACAAAAATCAGGTCGTTTTAAAATGTCAGCCACAAGAGAAATTCAAAATGCTATTACTCAGCCATTTTTTTTTTAGATATAGACGAAAAAAAAAAACTGTTCCGGAATCTTTGTATTAAGGTCAAACACATACAAAAAAAAATCTTTTTCATTTTCCAATTTTTTGGTATCTCATTTAAATTTTTTTATTTTTTAATTTTTTTAAATGGCCGCCATTTTGAAACAAGATGGCGGATGAAGCTGGCCAACGAACTCGGTCGAGATATTTGTATGTACTATGTACACACCAAGGTACATCCAAGTCGGTTCATAAATACGCCTGTTATTACGTGAGAAAAATCAGGACGTTTCAAAATGTCAGCCACGCTAGAAATTCAAAATGCTATAACTCAGCCATTTCTTCAGATATAGACGAAACAAAAACTGCTCCCGAATCTTTTTATCAAGGTCAAACACATAAGAAGAAAATATTTTTTCAATTTTCAATTTTTGGTACCACATTTCAAATTTAAATTTTTCTTAAAAATTTAAATGGCCGCCATTTTCAAACAAGATGGCGGGTGAAGCTGGCCAACGAACCCGGTCGAGACATTGGTATGTACTATGTATAAACGAAGTTACATCCAAATCGGTTCATAAATACGCCTTTTATCGCGTAACAAAATTCAGGACGTTTCAAAATGTCAGACACGCTAGAAATTCAAAATGCTATAACTCAGCCATTTTTTAAGATATAGACGAAACAAAAACTGCTCCGAAATCTTTGTATAAAGGTCAAATACATAAAAAAAAATATTTTTCCATTTTCAATTTTTTGGTACCACATTTCAAATTTTAAATTTTTAAAAAACATTTAAATGGCCGCCATTTTGAAACAAAATGGCGGATGAAGCTGGCCAACGAACTCGGTCGAGAGATTGGTATGTACTATGTACACACCGAATTACATCCAAATCGGTTCATAAATTCGCCTTTTATCGCGTGACAAATTTCAGGATGTTTCAAAATGTCAGCCACGCTAGAAATTCAAAATGCTATAACTCAGCCATTTTTTAAGATATATACGAAACAAAAACTGCTCCGGAATCTTTGTATAAAGGTCAAATACATAAGAAAAAAATATTTTTCCATTTTTAATTTTTTGGTACCACATTTCAAGTTTGAAATTTTTTTAAAAATTTTAAATGGCCGCCATTTTGAAACAAAATGGCGGATGAAGCTGGCCAACGAACTCGGTCGAGACATTGGTTTGTACTATGTACACACCGAATTACATCGAAATCGGTTCATAATTACGGGAGTTACAGTGTGACATAGGTCAGATATATATATATATATATATATATATATATATATATATATATCAATTTTGAACGGAGGGTGGTTTCGGGGTCTGGGGGTCATGATCGATGAAAATATACCAAAATTTTTTGATATCGCTTTCCTCCGAACGGCTGCAATAGGTAGCTTTTTTGTAAAGAAAGCTACCTGAAACTGTTTTCGGGATTGATAAGTAAGATCAATTACACATTTGAAAATCAGCTTATATAAAATGGTTAGGTTAAAAGTTTCATTATCTTTCTGAAGGCGCTGTGGACAATAAACTTCCTTTACTTTCGAGTTTAAAAAATTCCGTCCGCATGGGAATAACTTTTAAAACAACAGTATTGAAAAATAATTTGTTTTGAAACTTTTAAGCTTATATTTTATGTTTTGATCGAGTTTTATGTTTTGAGTTTTTTCAGGAACAGGTATAGCCTATTCTTGAATTCTTTACTTTATTTTAATACACAATCAAGAATTGAATGTATATTGTTTATATTAATTAATAAGAATATCCGTATTTTCTAAAATGTATTTATCGAATAATAATTCGCAAAAAATAAAACGGAAGTATATTGTGCATACATTTATCTGCATTTACGCTGCATTAAGTGATGTAATATATAAACAAATTTGCTAGTCGCACTACTTCTGTACAATGTGATGTCACATTAAAATTCTCCAGAATAAAAATCGTTTTAATATATTTCTTAATTTTCACTGATAAATTCATTTTTCATGTAATAATTTATTTATTTTAAACATTTTTTTCCTCTTCTAAGAATCACGGGAGATTGTACAGGGTGCAATATGTTATCTATCGCCGACCTTTAATTTCTCAACCATTGGCCGTAGACATATAGTTTCAATTGCAAAAACGTTTCAAATGAGCTAAATATTCATGTTGTAGCATTATTTAATGTAAAAAATCAATTTTATAAAAAATACGAAAACTAACTTTTTATACGGTCCCCAGTCCCTATAGTTTTATTTAGTAAAAGTTTACTCATATCATAACAGATATAACACAAAAAGTTTGACATCTGTACTGCAAAAATTGACATAGTTATTAAATTTCAAATTTTGAGATTTTTGCACATGATTTTGTCTTTCATTGAGGGATCAGTTAAAAGATGAATCAAAGTAATTCGAGATCAAAGTCAGGGTTCAATGTCCTTTTTTACGGCGAAACCACCTTTAGCCGGTATCGCCAAATCGGAGAATCACCAAAGAGGGTTATTTCATCTAAAAACTTGAGCTATCTTTTATGGGTCGAACAACATTCAAACGTCAAAGTAGGTAGAATCGACAACCGGAAAATAAAACATACGTACTAAGGATTAGATAAATGGCAGAGGAATTGCACTCTGATTTTGATCTCGAATTACTTTAATTCATCTTTTAACTGATCCCTCAATGAAAGACAAAATCATGTGCAAAAATCTCAAACTTTGAAATTTAATAACTGTGTCAGTTTTTGTAGTACAGATATCAAACTTTTTGTGTCATATCTGTTATGATATGTGTAAGATTTTACTAAATATAACTATAGGGACTGGGGGACCGTATAAAAAGTTAGATTTCGTAATTTCTTTAAAATTGATTTTTTGCTTTAAATAATGCCATAGCATGAATATTTACCTCATTTGAAACGTTTTTGTAATTGGAACTATATGTCTATGACCAACGGTTGAGAAATTAAAGGTCGGCGATTGATAACATATTGCACCCTGTATATTATTTAATATAAAAGTGTTTGGAAATATTATTATTTGAGATTTTTTAAATATGACTGAATATTCACTATTAAAATTAATTTCTTCATGCATAATAATTTAATTATTTTAGTCACTGCTGGAAACACTATCTAGCAATAGTCAGTTCCCGCAACATTTAGATCAAGAAACAGAACATTTGCGTAATTTCATGATATTGATGTACAAATATATTTTTATAAAATATAGTTATCAAATGTCAATTGTAATAATTAGATATATGGGTAAAATAGGAATGGAGGTTTCTGTTAAAATTATTAATTTAATTATAAAAATTAAATATGTATTTTTAAAAAATGGTTTTATATTAAAATACATGTCAGATTTCGAATATGCAAGTTTGGATCCCAGTGAATAACAAAAGGTGGTCCTGACTAGACGCACTGCCGTCGTGGCATGGCTGCTAAAAGAAAGGGATGTTTTGTGACATGATATCGTAAATGCACAATGTGTCAGAATAAGTTTATGGCTAGGGACCACCTAGATTTTTATGGGTATGAACTTTGACACAGGGAGGAGACTTAAAAAAATAAACATATGAGTGGGACAGTGCGGACTCGATTTTATAGGTCGAGCCAAGCACCATACAATTTATCCCACAGCCAACAAAATACGGGATCTTTAAAATGAATACACCTTCCAGCAAGGTATGATTTGGTAACAGAGATTTTTATACAAGTCAGTCATAAAAAGTTTCTCGAAGATGTAAATCTCTAGTGCATCAGCGGAGCTACGAGATGAAGAAGGATGGAACCAGTGATAAAGATGTCTCGATATCGCCAATCTGAACGAGAGGATGCCGCCCAATACCTATCCGGGGTTTATGCTAAAGGCCCTTCCTATTGCCGCAAAGTTGAGCTGAATCTTCATCTAATGTTGGAATATTGTCCCATGCCCCTCGACAGCTCTGGAGTCCGATGTGTTAAAGCAGCTGAGTCTACTAATACAAGGTACTTCTCTAAATTTTTCTATTACCACAAAATCTCTACCCATAATCGGTAATTTTGATCCTTAAAAATATATGGTAATTGTGGTTAAGTGGGATCCAAACGAATTAAAATAAGGTTTATGAATAAGGTAATAAAAAATGTGAAATTTAAATTCTTACTATTTAGATGAGAAAATAAGTTAAACAATTTTTGTTAGAGTTTGAAAAATTCAGGTTTAAACCAAAACTATGAAAAGCAGTTTAAAATCCTGCTTGTATTATTCAGTAAAATAATGTATTAAAGAGTGTTTGTAAATATTTATGTTTTCTTAATGTAAATAAAATTATTTAATCAAGAGTAAAATTTCTGGTAATCTTTCAGTGTTAAAATTTAATGTGTGTCCTTTTCTTTTCTGCTTAATTTGAGCATAATTCTTAGGTGGAAGAGGCCTCGTAAACATCCACAACGCAAGCTTTTAATTTAGATTTTTTGTAATTAATGAATTTGATAATTAAAATTTGTACACGATTATTTATTTAATTTTAAGATAATAATTCGCGTTGCTCTTCCACTAGAATTAATAATAATTTACGATCACTTGTTTTTATCAATTATTACGGTATATAAAATTTATACCAATTACTATGTGGTAGCGTGGTTGGATGAGTTGGAATAATAAATTATATAGTGAAAACTAGACAAGTCATAAGTAGGTGTAATTATCTGTCCAGCAGTCACTTTAAATATAACGATATTTAATATTTAGGAATTTTACACATGACGTAATTAGCACCTTTAAATTTGTTTCGCGTGTAATAATTTTATTATTTTTAAGTTTTCGTATTTTTTATATTTACGTGTAAATATTTGATGTAATTTTCCCTATTTTCTGCTTTTAACTCGTGATCATTTAATTCTTATCTTAAAATTTTCTTTTTGTTTTTTAAAAATTTCCCTTTTCAATTTCAATTTGAAAATGAAAACAAAAAACAAATCTAACTTTTATATTTTCAAATTTTCCTGATAAACATATTTAATCACAATATTGTTTCACTATCAATTGAAATAAAAGATAATTTCAATTTCAATTTGAAAATGACGAAGAAAAAGAAGAAATTTAATAATCCCTATAGTTTTTCCATGTTTTTCCCTTTTTCCATAAAAAATGCAGTAATTTTGTTGCCATCATTGCATTGATATCATTAAAATTAGAAAAAATAATATCTCGGATGTGGAGAGGGGAGGGGAAAAGCAATTAATATCTCGAAAACTAATTGAAATTTTAAAATTTTAATACCAGTTTAGACACTTATGTATGAATACGGATAATTGGTGTTAATTTCACCACTAATCGTTCCATATATTAGGAGAAATAGCCGTGAAACATAATCAGTAGTTTAATTAGTCGTTTCATGAAATCGTTTCATAAATTCGTTTCATTAGGATTTTATTTATATAGGGTAGAATTATCAGTTTCTTAAAACAAAATATATATTTAAAGGATGCTATAAATTATCAAATAAACATTTTCATGTTAAATAAACATGTTTTACAATCTAACATGATAAATTAACTGCATTAGTATTAACATTAATATTAATATTGTTTTGTTACTCTTGCATGTAGAAATTCTGCAACGGTGCTTAAAAAGCTTAATTGAAAGTCGAAAGCTTCCTAAAAACTTTCATTTCGGTTTGGGATAGCTTATTAATACACTTTAAAATATATTTGGAAATACTTCCGAAAATAAGTGCCAGCAAAAGAAACCTTTCTTTATAAATTATTTTTTCAAACTCCAAAATAAATTAATCGCCGAGGTTTCTAAATATAAACAATAACTTTTGGAATCCTAGGTAACTCTTAGTTTATCAAAGAAAAGTAAGATATTATTATACATTAACTACATGGTTGTATTATATTTTCGAAAGTGGCTGCATTAGTGTTTCGTAAAGTAAGAAACATTTGTCTTTTTTTAGAGATTTTTTTTATTTGAAATTACAAAATTTTGAATTAGTGATCGCGTACATATGTTAGCGAGATGACAACTACTGGCTTCCATCACACATAAATTTGATTTCTAATAAACGCACCTAAACGTTTTTGCGATGGAATTGAAAGGCAAAATTAAAAAAGAAAAAAAATATTCATTTATTGAAAACACATTGTTTAAAATACTTAAAATTTATTCCGATTATGGAGAATTCTTAAATTTAAATACGTATTTTTATTTTTTTTTTTGACAAATTTGGACTTTTAAATATAAACTTATGAACAAAGAGTAAATATAGTCTGGCATGATTCTTCATAGATCAGAGCATATCTGCAATGATTAAAAAAAGAACATTTACCACAATTATGCTGCAAGTTAGAAGAAAAATTATAAAATACATATCAGTTGAAAAACAAACACCTACGTCCTTTTCATATTTTATCGACGCATCATAGAGGGATAAGTCAAAATAAATATTTTTTTCCCTTCAATGTCTTATGTATTACATAAAATATTTTTGCTCTACATATAAAACGTAACAATAAGGCAGTCTATATATTTTCAATATACGGAAAATGTTCTTTTTTAGACTTTTTCATCGTTTCATTGCTAGAAGAACCAAAAGAAAACATATCTCTTTGATTTAATCAATCTTTAGTCAAATTCTAAACAATTCATTAATTTAACAAATTAGAGAAAAAAGTCACAGGAGTTGTAACTTTTCAACTGAGTGATAAACGGTTCAGGTCAGAATTTGCAACGCCAACATTTAACTGAAGCTGTCAACGGTTCCAGTTAATAACCTTAGTAACGTAGCACAGTTTGTATATTGTATAAATGCCAAGAACATAACATGAAATTTTAGCCCCATAAAATGTTACAAATACATTTATTTTTCTGATTTGTTCTGGGACTAACGACGTAAGTAAGACTGACCTAAACCGAAGTAAATTTTTTCTTCTATCATAATATTTAATAGAATAATAAACTGTATTGCAAAATAACAAACATGTTTCATTTCAGTATACAATACAAAGACTGCATCTATCAACATTTACGTATCATCAAATTTTATTCCAGGTTATTTGGAACTGTATCATTTTAAAAACCACAGTTAATTTTACAACAGGCGTAATGTTTTATGTGATAACTCGATTCTGATTAATATCAAATTCGTCGACGGTTTAAATTATGCAAAACTGTCTAAATAGTTTCTATGTGAGCTTTTTTGGGGTGATTGCAAGATGCTTTTATCTATTGTCTTGATTGTTAAAATGTATCGATTGTTTTCGATGTTCACCCGTTGTTTCTTTCCAAGTCAGAGTTGCGTCCTTATTATTATCCAAAGGCGCTCAATCGAAGAGCTGAAAGCTGTTTAATACTCCCCTATCTCTTCTACAATAAATGTTTTATCACCCTAAGTAAAGAAAACCTCCTTTAAACATTTTTCAAAGGCAATAAGATATTAACGATTGACTGTAAATATGGAACTTAAAAAAAGTAAAGTAGATTTGCTGGAATATTTCAAAGTTAAGGAACTTGTATTTTTAACGTCATCTACATAAATAATAGTAGCATAAGCAAAAAGAGAACTTTGAGAATCTTTATTTCTACGAACTTATTTTAAAAGAATTATGAAGGAAAGAGTTATTGTCAGCTTTTTAATGTGCATAAATATTGTTTATGCATAGATGTGGTACAGGGTGGGCAAATAAATGTGACCCGGACGACTGGATACGATTGGACGTGAATGGTTGATGCGCACACCACGTGTACGGACACCACGTGATCGAAACCGGTTCAGATCTTACTGCGGGCTGTGTCAGTGTAAGTGTGATCAGTTTAAAGATCAGGGCGGCATATGGTCAGGTAAAAATACAGTAAAAAAGTGATAAACACCAGTATATTCTTATGGAAAAAAATCGTGCTGATTATTTGATCGATCAAAAAGTGAATTTTTTTTTAGAAAGTAAAATTTGTTTTCCCTGACCTTTCACTACTCCGATGATGGTACTCACAGTGCAACAGAGGACGTTCGTTGTGGAAAGTTACGTTAAATCAAATTCGTGGAAAGAGTATAGTCGGTTGTTTGCTCGTAAATTTAATGGTGACCAGGGCCCAAAAGTGCGAAGAGATGAATGGTGCTCATTTTCATCATCTGATTTAGGCAGGTTAGCAAACGAGTATTTCCTTTACATTGCTGTGTTTCTTTGTAATCTGAAACTCTGTTCATCGGACCACTTTTATATGCCCTACCCTGTATTTTGGAATACCACAAGAGTTGAACAAGACTTTGAATTAAAAAAACGGTTTACACCTTTTTTGCTATTATAGTATATAATGAAATACGAGCCTTAAGATTTTCAGCAGGCAAATTACATTCTTACTGAAATTGACCCTAAAATCAAGCAGGATATGTGTAAGTACATGTGAAATATTCATGACAGCAACGCAAGTAACACATACTCACATTAATTGTTGTATGGTATGAAAGTTTATATAAAATAATAATAATAACATTTAAACAAATCTAAATAAGTGTCCATCCATTCAGCCGTTTGTCGTACGTATTACCGTGTCATCCATCTAACTAGTAGATTATTTTTGGTACAAATCTGGAACGTACAAACATGCTGAATTGCTTCTGTTGACTTCATAAAATTTCGCAAAGTTTAAATTTTGTTTGTTTAGCAATATTTGTAGTTCCACTGGATTAAATAGCTGTGTTCTTTTACAAACGCTCTATTTGGTTTTACACTTCCCTTGTGCTCCGTGTAGTAATTCTGGAAAATAGTACTAAAAAATTATATGTTCAAGATGATCCGTACATACATTTAATATTAGTAAGCAACACAAAGTAAAAATGAAAATGAAAAAAATCATGCATCAAGCATATATTATGAAACACTTTCCAACACTTCCAAAATATTTTAAGAGAATTTCACCATTTAATAAATTAAAGAAGATATCAAGTACACATATTAGAAAACCTATAAAACATTTAAAAACTAGATTTCAACAATTTACGCCTATAGCCAGAAAGGTACTCCAGTTATTTTGTGCAGCTCTGTATATGATTTATAGTTTTGTACACATTCTAGACAGTATGTTAAACTTTAGCTTATTAAGAAAAGAAATAACGCAGTTTAAAATTCACCTTCGGCAATTTCTACCAATGGCCACTTGAAATCTTTTGTGCAGCCCTGTATATTGCACATACATTAAAATTTACGCGACATTTTAAGCTGAAATTTAATTGAAGCAAAAACATGATTAAAACTTCTGAAAATACACTTCCAGGAATTACTATTCATAAGCGGCCGTATTATCGAGTTCTTCCTACAGCCTGTTACATGATTTTATTAATTTGCTACAAAAATCTCATAATATGCTGAATGTAGTTCAGCTTAAAAATGTATATCTCAATTCAAAAAAAAAAAAAAAAACCTTACATAAGCAATTCACTTTCATAATCAGTGATGCTTACGAATTCCTCTGTTTATCACTGTATATGGACTACAGAATTTATTATCAAAATTACTATCAAAATTAACGATAACCTGCTTGAATTGGTCTGTTGGAATTAACCTTATCACACTTGTTATCGCTGTTTTCAGCTCTTCTCTGGTTTTTTGATCGATGTCTGTAGGCTTGATAACCCCATAAAAAGAAGTCTATTGTCGATAAGGCAGGGCTATGTGGGGGCGGGAGGGTGGAAAAAAGTCCATAGCCAAAGCGATTAGGGAAGCCTCTTGCGATGAATCGATTGCCATAGTTACTTCCTCCATTATTGTTTTGGCTGCGGTGAGGTATTTGGGCATCTTTTTTTGGTCTTCTTGCACATTTTTTCATCAGC
Organism: Maratus speciosus; assembly: GCA_963932465.1. Lineage (NCBI taxonomy): Eukaryota > Metazoa > Arthropoda > Arachnida > Araneae > Salticidae > Maratus > Maratus speciosus. The sequence continues at coordinate 353,476,365 of OZ010788.1, read as the reverse complement.
CACTGAAACTGTTAACTCAAATGTAGCAATTCATTTTCTTAACATGCTTGAAGAGGGCTTTAGAATATTTGTAAAATCATTACATCCTGAGTGTTTCGGCAGGGCTTTTTTCACAAAGATAAAAAGTTTTCATTTTTTCATCAGCCACTGAACTTGTTAACTCAAACGTAGAAATTCATTTTCTTAACATGCTTGAAGAGAGCTTTAGAATATTTATAAAATATCTAAATCCTGAGTGTTTCGGCAGGGCTTTTGTCACAAAGATAAAAAGTTTTCACTAAAAAAACGTGCCCTTGGATTACATATCAGCACATTTTGGCATAAACAAAATATTCTTCTACAGTCACTGGAGTCTGTAAATAAGTTTCTTGTGGGTCACTGAGCATGAGTTCATAATTTCACGTCACTAGTTCTCCAGCCGTTAAAGAGTTATTCAACTAAAATATTTGCTATACTATGTGAAGCAGCCGGTAAATGTCAACAAACGAATATATTATTTTAATTCCTAATGATAAATCTTGTTTCAAATCAAAATATTAAGTTAATTTTTACTTACAACTTTTTTAATATAAAGCAACAAAAATATATGTTTACAATGCATGAAACATATCAGAACTGCGAAAAAGAAATATTTTTGAGTTTATAACTCAATTTTCAAAATTCAAAAAAATATATTAGAATTACAGTTGTTTAATACTAAGAGAGTGTTACAAAACATAGAAAAAAGTAACGCGGTATCTACGGTTGAAACACGTATATTCTACGACTTCACTTATATGATAATAATATCAGAAAATCAGATGTGATTTTCCTTCAGTTTTGATTTGTTACGGAATATATTCTTATTTTGCATTGACACAGATTCTATACAAGTATCATGCTTAAAAGTTCCCTTGTCTGATTACATTAATAAGATAATAAGTATATACGAATATTGCATTAAATGATAGAAAAGTGAAATATTAGTAAAATTCATTTATCTAATTATTGAAATCATATAGGTCTTTCTTATGTAAAGAATAATGTAAAAAATTATTATTATTATTATTATTTAATTAAACATTCATTAAAGATTAATAAATGCAGTATAAGAAACTTTCCGTTTTAAATTTAGTTGAGTTCATAACCCTTTGGAGATACTCAGGTGAATAATAAATTAATATTTTCAGAAAAAAAAATGAGAGTATGAATCATTAACATAAAAAAATTAAGATTTCTGTAAAAAAATTTTTAATAATCTCATACAAATTCCTCTCTATTTAAAATGTTTTCCTAAAGATTTAGTTTCCGTTTACATGTTTTGATCGTAAATAAATAATTTTATCTTTTATTATGGAAACTATAATAGAAATCCTTAAATATTTTATTACGAGAGGGGAAAATTATGAAGAAACAACTTTTCTTTTACTTCTTGTGTCTTGAGATTTCCTTAATTTGCTACTTAGGAAAATTACCCACGAAAATATATTTGTTGGATGCATTTAGAATGCACTGAGTCAATAAAGGGAAACAATGAATCACTTAATCAATATATTCAGTTTTTTTGCGTTATGAAAACTCATCTGGATATTGGTAAAATATTCAATAACAATTCTTAAATCCGAAAAAATACAAAACAATAGATACATATAGAGTGAATAAGAAATGATTTTAATTTAGAAATATTCATTGTTTGCAAAACTCAATCGGGTGTCTTGTTTTTCAAAAGACATAAAAAAATATTTTTTTAGGATATCGTTTTGATTTTCCTATTTAGATTATATAATAAGTACAGCAATTCACAACTATTATAGTATATTGATTTTTGTTCATTTATATTCTTAACTTATATTCAACTTAATATTGTGTAACCCAAAAATTTATAACTACACTTAAAAAAAACTAGGGAAGCAAGCAAAAAAGTGAAAGGAATAGTGCGAGATAGCCATGCGTGGACATAAAATGGAGATCACACGTTTATCAAAGCGCAATACAGACACAAAAAATTTTGCTAGAGAGATTTAATTATTTGAAACGATCGATAGAACATGAAAAGATCGTTTAGTAACATGTTAGTTTGGTTACATGTAAATGACAAAAAACTACTTTAGGAATGATGCAAGGTATTTAATATGGCGTGTGGTCACTTTCAATAGACATAACTATCGCACACCTGTTTTCCATTGATCGGAGGACATTATCGATAACCCTTTGCGGATTAATGTTCTATTGCTGAAGAATTGCAATCTCCAAGTCCCGGACAATAAAAGGCGGCCTTAGTCTCGCTCCAATGTGTCGTCCTAGAGTGTCGCAATCATGCTTCATCGAATTTAGGTAAGGAGAGCATGTTGGTCATTCCATACGCTTTATTGTTTCATCTTTAATCATGATCTCCACAAGACAAGCTGTATGTGGTCTAGCATTATCATGCATGGACAAAAAGGTATCACAAATTGTTCCAGCGTAAAATATGACACCAGGACTCAGTATCTCGTCTGTATAACGTTTGGTCGTCAAAGTGCTATTCCAAATGATATGTAGGTCCGTACGTCCACCTATGATCATTCTAGCCCATAACATCAATCTACCTTTTCTGTAATGTGATCTTTCACGAACGGAAATATTTCCATCGCCCCTTTCCCTCCATAACAAAAAACATCGGTGGTAACATCCAGACTAAATCGAGACTCGTCTGCTAACAGTACTTGTCTCCAATCACGTTGCCTCTAATCTCGATGTTCAGTTGTCCCCTTTCTTTGGGATGCACAGTTGCTTGAGGAAAACGGAATATAGACCATTGGCTTAAGTGCATAGAAACCACCCTAATGAAGTCCATTTTGCACTGTTTAACTTGACACCCTTCGTCCTGTGGCCAAGAAAGAACAATTGTTTTTCTAGCTAAGTAGCATAGCTTGTTTCGTTTCGACAAGCTGTTACTAGTATGTATCGGTCATCCGATTCTGTGGAAGCACATGGCCGACCTCGCCCTGATCGACGTCTAACATTACCTGTGTTTTGGAATAGATTCCGTAGCCTTACATTGACACTTTCTGCGATTCCAACAGCGTCCGCTACAATTCGTTGTGTTTGAACGGATTTAACTGTTCGATAATAGCCCAAGCCATAGATACCGGTAAATCACGTTAATTTGACATTTTCAAGTCACCTATTCTAGAAACACAAGCTGAGCAAACGAATTTTACAACTGAGACAGTGAAACAGACGTTTCTGCAAAATCCCGATTTCTGCACTTATGTCCCTTTTTCCCGTTTTGACAGTATAAACTTTGATTTGCATGTGAAATTTTCTTCATCTGTTTTCTAGTACGCTTTAAATTATGAGGGTTTTGTTTTATATTACTACTGGTGTAAGTATTTGCATAATTTTGTTAAAACCATGTTCTCCTTTAATTGTTTTGAGAAGTGTATACATTTGATTTTTATTTATATGAAATAATTAATATACTCACATGCACAGAATTGGTGCACTTGCACACATTGTTACTTTTCTCTAGAATATTTGATATATATATAGCATTTTACGTATTATACATTTCTGAAAACGTATTTTTATATATATTGCGTATTTTTCAAACCTATTTTTTATATATGCGCTTTGAATTAATATTTTTCTTTAATAGGAAAAGAAAAGGATAATTATATTCTCAAACTCGCTATTCTCTGAAGACAGGTATGTATTATAAAGCAAAACCTTGTCCCTGAAAATAGTGACGTCATATTGACGGCGGAAACAAAATTTTCCATTTCTGCAGTTTTTGTTAGGTTCTGAAAATCGAGCAATTTCAATTTTTAGACCGTCGAAAAGGAAAAACAATATGTTATTACTATTTTGTAACAAACTTATAACTTTACAGAAATTAAATAAATAAATAAAAAATAAGTTTAACGCATGTGTAATAGAGCTACGCTATTAAACTTTGAAATAATCAGAATTAGAAAGTTATTATCAGATTTTGTTTAGTATTGACTGCTGGCATGCAGCTATAACGACTGTATTTATTTTTCGTAAATAATAATAATAAAAAAATACCATGAGGCACAGTATATGTTATTCATAATAAAATTTCTCTTAGGTATGGATGGGGGGGGGGGGGCAATCTAAAAAATATGATACGCATAAAAAATGTAGTCTTTTGTTAAAAATTATTTTCACGTATTTTCCAGATATCGAGACTGTAGCACGATTTGGGTCAACTTCTTATAATAAGAGAATTTCACCTTTCTTATGTAACCAGGGGATGTAACACGGACTAGCTGCAGAACTATAATATTTACATTTATTTATTTATTTATTTATTTATTTATTGTAATACATATTACTTTGTAGTTGTATCTAAAATTAGTTTAATAAGAACTATGAAAATGTCAGTTTGCATTATTATAACAACCAATCTTTCATTCTAATAAAAAAAGTTTAATTAAAGTAAAATTTTTCAAACATATTTTATTTGAAAGCACACTTTTTGTTTTGTTTGATGGTGTAAAAATTATATGAAGCTATAAAACCAAAAGTTACAGTGTATGTAGTTGCCACAATCCTTATGACGTCAGAGTTAGTGGTGGACTTGTTTTAGCCTCTTGTTTAAAAAAATTACTATAAATGACACTCATCATGAATATAAATATTCAGCACAAATACTAACAATCCGTGGTTATGTGTTTGTTTAACAATATGTCTCGTGGAAACCACTTTACTTTCATAAAATTCGGCCTATTTTACAGTTCTTTCTGAATATTATTATTTGTTTAAAAAGAAAAAAAAATATTACGCCTGTTCATAATTTAAGAAAAACAAATACAAATATACATACAATTTAATTAAATAGTTCAAGATCATTTAAAAATAACATTAAACGTCTCGAAATTGCTTAACGTTCCTTTTTAGTAATATAAATACACACAAATTCACGAGAGATAACATAATTCAAATTGCATATCAGAGTGTTAAAGGAAAGGCTTAAGAAACTGATAAATATTCAAATAAAAATACTTTTTTCAATGTATAAATAATCTTTATATTTTCCCTTAAATTTTAAAGTCAAATTATAATTACATGGGTACCAACCTCACACTAAACTTCCGCAATGTGTGGATTAGTTTGATCCAGTTAAACAACGTTTCGAACCAGAAAATTTATTGGATTTATTTTTATTTATTTAAGTCTAAGTTTCTATGTGGAACCCATTTAATTAATTTCTTTAAAAAATTCCTGGTGTGAAACATATTAAACCTGGGTTAAATTCACTCTCATATTAACCTCTGTAATTATTAATTATTTATTCATACATTACATACCGGGCTTCTTTCCTATCCAAAACAAAACTATTATAAATGATAACTAATTATCCTTTAAACATAAGCATATGAATAAAATAATTTCTGTAATACAACCGCATTATAAATTTATGATATTTGATATAATTTTGTATCATTCGTTAATAAAATGAATTCATGTTAATTGGACAGATGTGCAAAAATTAATCTCAATATATGAAGGATTTTTTTTTGGAATTACACTGATATGCAACATGCAGAAATATTTAATATGTCATTTATACTCGATCAAACATAATTACGTTTATTTAGTGAAATTTTAATAGAAACTTGTTAATAATTTGACGAAAATCTTGTATGTTTAATGTTCTAATTTCTCTTTAGTTTTTTATTTCCCGAAATATAAAGGAATATTTATTCATGTCCGCGTTTGTAAATTGCAATATATTATCGTGTTTAAATTATCGCCGCTTTCACTGGAAACACCATTAATAAAATATTTAAGTGAATTCTGCTTGCATAGAAAGTAAAACAAATATAAATTTTAAAAAGAATCACTTACTATGCTGTATATTTGCTGCTATGTAAGATACAATTATATAATCACTTTTTACGATATTTGTTCTGTGAAGAACTTGCTGCAAATTATCTTTTTCAAATAGTCATTGAATAAAAAAAAATTTCCCTTTTATAAATTCTGCTATTATGCGCTCCTTACATCTTTTCACTATTAATCATTTATTAAAACTATGACATGTGTTTAGCTAAGTTAGAAAGTCTTTTCAGTGGATTTTACTGATTGCTCAATTCTTTGTTCTGAGTTAGCATTTGAAGAGTAATATCCGTATAAAAAAGTCTCAAAAGCAGTATGCATGAACGATATATTTTATATTTCATAATTCTTCACACTCTTAATTACTTAAATTTTCTGGCAGGCAAAATATTAAGTTTTATGAATATAATGATTTATAAATAGAGAAGAAAAAAAACTTTTAAAATAATAATAGGAATTATTAAATTTAATGTACTTAATGAATAATTGCTTATTTCATTCCTCAGAAAGGAACATAATTACCGTTTTACACACCAGTTGCAATTCATCGCTAAAAAAAATATTTTTTATTTCACAAAATGATTTAAAATTTATATAATTTAAAATCTTTTTAGAAGCATTCCAGTGTGAACGAGATTTTTCACAATAAAAGCTTGTATTATATTTCAGGCATCCCCCCCCCCCCCAATCATGCAACCTAATTCGTAATTCATGAGAAAAAAATCCAAATTCATTTTCTCTTGGTATTTTATGCAGAATGCAATACTATTTAAGCAACAACACTTCATAACAACATTTTACTTTCTTCTATCTTTGCAAGAAGAAAGTATTGGATTGGTGAAAAATTTCGACTTCCGTTTTTCGATGGATTTATTCGTTTTCAAGCTCTTGAACGCTGTTGGATGGTTTTTAGAAAATGTCTGTCTGTCGCTCTGTCAGTGAGTCTGTCTGTGAGATTCTCTGTATGCGACAAAAATTTTGTGAGCGCTCTATCTCATGAACTAATGCACGGAATTTCACAAAACTTTTGAATCAGTTAGACCTTGATATAATCTGGTGCTGATTAGTGTTTGGTGTATATTTCCTGACAGGTAGCGCTGCTATGCTGCATTTTGCACTATTTCCGTAATAGCTCTATCTGAAAAACTAATGTACGGATTTTTATAAACCTTCATGTTCAGTTAGTCCTTGATATGAGTTGGTGCTGATTACATTTTGATGTAAATCTCCCAACAAGTGACTCTGCTATGCTGAATTATTTACTATTTTCACAATAGCTCTATCTCAAGAACTAATACACGGATTTTAATCAAACTTCAGACTCAGTTATACACTGACTTAAGTTGTTACGTATTAGGTTTTCGTGTTAAAAACTAATGCACGGACTTTCATCAGATTTCAAATTCAGTTCGAAGTTGACATAAGTTGTTGCTGATTAGTTTTTGTTCTAAACCACCAACAATGCCGTATTTTGCATGATTTACACGATTATAGCGATAGTCATATCTCAAGAACTAATGGACGAATTTCATACCTTTAGAAACCTCATGATGGACATTGGAATTTTATTTTGGCACTTTGAAAACGAATTTAGAAATATTAACATGTATAAGATAGAATAAATTTTAGGATTGACTCACCTAAGTACTTTCTTTATGAAGAATTGCTTGATTCCTCAAAAAGGAACATAATTACTTCCGACTAAACACCAGTTGCGATTAATAGCGCATATATATATATATATATTTAAAAAAATCATTTCACATTTATATAACATAAAAGATTTTTAGAAGCATTCCAGTATGAAATAAATGATAATAAAACTTAATAATTTAATAAAATTGAATTTAGTAATTAAAATTTACACTTCATTAATTTTTAACACAATTATTCTAATTGGAAAATAAATCGTATGAGATGTAAATTTCCAGCGAAATATTTCCTGGAATCCTAGTACAAAAATGTTTCGCCCAGTTGGAAATTTACATCTCATTTAATTCAAATTTAATAAATAATAAAATTTATTTTCTCTTTGAGGACACATTTTTGCGCATTTAAACATTAACATTAAAAACACTACAAAATAAAATAACATACACTAACAAAGAACATAGAAAATACCAAAATAACCTCATAAGAAAGAAAACTAAATTTAAATAATTGTTAATGTTTTAATTAAAATTCCAACATTGAATAAATACGATTATGCAGTTCCATCAACAATTATGAAATTTCATTCAATTATTCGATATTCTCAAAAGGATAAAAGATTTTATCGTTAAAGCGCGTTAACAAAAGCATCGTTATCTTTAAAAAATCTGATGTTCTTTTTTAAAAATAAATTTTATTCTATGCTGTGAGTCAAAGGAAAGTTCTTAAGAAATAAAAAATTATTTTAAAAGAGCTTTTGTAAACTCGCGAAAATTTGCTGAAGAAATTTATCACGATTACTTTGCCAGAATATATTCGTCACTATTAGCTGCAATAACTGAAATGCGTTTCACTTTCTAGTTTAATTTTATTTATATGTACTTCCTGAAATAAAACTTGCATTAACATTCTGAGGATTTTCTTAAAAGACTTTAAATATAAAATTTTATTGCATCCCTTTCACGTTTATTTAATTCTGGTATCATGTGAGTAGAAAAAAGTTTCAGTATAGGATCGAAAAAAACCTCCTTTTTATTGCGTAGTATCTCTAACAGGAAAATGTAAAGATTTAGTTATATAATTTACCATATTATAGTTATCTATATAATTTTATATAATATTATTTAATCAGCCATGATTTTTGGTCAAATATTGTTGGAAAACGTCACAGTGTAAGTGATTTTATGTCCAACATCACCTCGCTTGTGAAATGATAATTTCCTCGTGAAACATGCAACGCGGTTTTTAGTTGTGAAATATGTTCCAAGATGGCGATACTTCCCTGAGCTATGGTGGCGTAAGATCACAAACTAGCGAACAATTGTGTAAAAGACTTTTTGTTTCGAAAAGGCGAGAACAGATCGCAGCACTACAGACCTTTTCTGATAGACTCATTTTAAATAGAACCCTTTTTTGCTTGTTAAGCAGTTTTTATTGTTTCAGGTTTTTTTACTCTGTTTTAACTCTTGTGGGCCCCTTTTTACTTCTTCACTTGAAGGCCCGATTTTGTGAGGTCAAGACGCACGGTTTTTCGTGCGTTAACTCTTTGTCTTATGGAAGACTAATGTCTCCTACTGGATTTCCAACGTCATTACTCTTATATTATTCATATTTAACCCTTTTACTTTATATTTTTTAGTGTGTGTGTGTGGAACCCTGTAATCAAGTCATTCTTCAAGAATTAAATATTTTTTTTCTCTACAACTGCATCTGCATTATTCAAAGAAGATATTTTTCACGATTCACAACATCTACTCATTAAATAAAAAATTATAGGTTGTTTTCACAAGAAGGAAACCAGCGTATGTCTGCTTTACCAGAAAGGTAAGAAAATAAATTTCTATCTTTCATTATTGATGTAAAAACTTTTGGTATAACAATTTTATATTTATACTGGGTCCTTAGCTTCAAGCTAATCGCGAACTCACCCTTTCTAGATATTTTAAAAGATTATGAGACTGAGTTGAAGGGGAAAGTAAATAAATAAATAAATAAATAAATAAAAAACCCAGTAATAAAAATTTGTTTATCTGATTGTGATAAAATGATGAACAAGATGCACATATGAGATATGAAATATTGAAATATATACATGAAAATAAAAATAAATGTGCATGAATAAATAACGATATATATAATATCGCAAAAAAGAGTATTATTGTGAACGAATATTGATTGATTATTGTGAATAAATGATCATTTTATTTATATTTATGAATATATTCTAAGAAATTATTTTAAGAAAGTCACAAACTTCTTATAGTAAATATATTTGTTATCAAAGAATTTATAAAACTTGAATAACATGTCTGCCTCAAAAGAAATTACGGCAGTAGAGAAACTAAATGATAATAATTACAATCATTGGTGTTTCAAATTAGAAAATCTGTTAATTAAAGACGATTTATTCAAATATATAACAGAATCTCCACCTGCCACACCCGATGATAGATATACTAAAAACGCGGCTAAGGCGAAAGCCATAATTTGTTTGTGCATTGAAAATACACAAATTGTGCACATCAGACATTTGACATCTCCCAAAGAAATTTGGGAAAGATTTAAAAGTGTTCACCAAAGGGCGAATTTATCATCCAAATTATTCCTTTTGAGGAAACTATATTCGCAAAAGCTCAACGAGGGCGGAGACTTAAATTTACATATCAACAATATTTTAACAATCCGCGAAAAACTCGCTGCCATTGGAGAGCTCATAAATGATTCGCACATTGTGGCTCTTATGCTTTGCAGCTTGCCTCAGTCATACGCTCCTCTTATAACGAGCATGGAGGCTAGAGACGAAAAGGATCTAGACCTCGAGTTTGTAAAAAACAAACTCATCGACGAGTACTCTCATCGAATCGAATACAAAAACACCAGCACACGACCAAGGGACACAGCATATAAAATTATGAATAAAGCAAATAAAAAATATTGCAGCTTCTGTCAACGAGATGGGCACGCTCGTTCAGAATGTTACAAATTGAAAAACAAACAGAAAAACAATTACCAAAGAAGTGAAAATTATAACAGTAATAAATTTAACAACCATGCCAACTTTAAAGCCAATTCGGTAAACACCAAAAATCAACACAATGGTAGTAAAACCGACTCCTCGAATTTCTGTTTTAACAGCAAGTCAAATATAGAGGATGAGGTCAACCAATCGATCATTCCTCTCTTCCCAGTGGAAAACAATTTTGAAATTGAGTCAGTAAAAATTAACCAAACACAAACAACAGATCCAAACACATATATCATTGACTCGGGTTGTACCAGGCACGTTGCATCAGCAAAAACAAATTTTGCTACATTCACAGCCGGGAATTTTGGGAATATAACAATCGCTAATGGAAAAAGGCTTAATTCGGAAGGTATGGGCGACGTAAAAATAAAAACAGACAAAAACCACTACATTACACTAAGAAATGTATTGTACTGTCCAGAACTAAAGGGCAATTTATTGTCAGTTAAGAAAGCCACTGAAAATAATATAAAGGTAATTTTCGAGAAAAATGCATGTTTATTTGTCAAAGATGATAATATAATCTTGACAGCTAAATTAAATGATAATCTCTACGTATTAAACCCTGAAGATGATTACGGCTATACTATAAGTACTCAAACTTTCTGTAACAATACAAATTGTATTTCATTGTGGCACCGAAGACTCGGACACAAAAATTTTGATGATATTAAATACCTTGTTAATCATGAATTAGCCAATGGGATAACAATTAACAAATGTAAACATGACACGCGATGCACCAAGTGCATTGAAGGGAAACTTTCCGCTCTGCCCTACCCTAAAGTAGCCACAAACAGAAGCAAAGACATCGGTACCCTCGCACATTCCGATATATGTGGCCCCATGAATACTGAAACGATAGGAGGGAAAAGGTACTTTATAACATTCACGGATGATTATAGCAGGTACACAATAACATACTTAATCGCGCATAAATCGGAAGCCGTTATCAAACTGAAAGAATACATAGCGCTAACAAAAAATAAACTTGGCAAGTTGATAAAGGCAATAAGGTCCGATAACGCAAAAGAGTATATCAGTGATGAATTTGAAAACTGCCTGATAGAAAACGGGATAGAGCGTCAATTGAGTGTTCCCTATTCTAGCCCACAGAACGGCGTTTCAGAAAGAAAGAATAGAACGATAGTGGAAATGGCTAGAACCATGTTGTCGAACGCCAAGTTACCTAAGCATTTCTGGGGGGAAGCTGTGATGTCTGCCACCTACCTCATCAACCGTCTACCAACAAAGGCTAACAAAAATAACATGACACCCTATGAACTTTGGCATAAAAGAAAACTCGATCTCTCGAACATCAAAACATTCGGATGTAAGGCATTTGCCTATGTCGACAAATCTAAAAGAAATAAATTAGATGAGAAAGCCATCGAGGGAATAATGTTGGGATATGATTTCAGAAGCAAGGGCTATAGGATATATACGGGTGAAAATAAAATTATAATATCTAGAACCGTAAAATTCTTCGAAGAAGGTATAAAAGATGAGGAAACTAAACCCGCCAAAGAAAATCAAAACATCGAACAAACTCCCGCAGATAATATTGAAATTGATCCAGAAGAGCGCGACGATGATCAGAATAACACCCCGACCGACACATCCCTTGAGCCGAGAAGATCGCAAAGACAAAATCGTGGCGTACCACCTAACCGTTATGGAATAAGCGCAAACCTGTGTCAAATTCAGGAGCCAAAGTCATGGTCAGACCTACAAAATATCAATGACGCAGAAACCAAAGATAAATGGCTAAAAGCCACTAGTGAGGAAATAGATTCTCTGAAGCAAAATAATACTTGGAGATTAATAAAACCTATCCCGGGAAAACGCGTCATAGGTTGTAGGTGGACGTTTAAGGCAAAAAGGGGAGCCAACGGGTCTATAGAGCGATATAAAGCCAGATTGGTCGCTAAGGGATATGCTCAAAAATATGGAAGCGATTTCGACGAGACCTACGCACCCGTTGTAGCGCATACCACTCTACGAGCATTCTTAAACGCAGCGGTGTACAAAGATCTTAAAATAACTCACCTAGATGTCAAAACTGCTTTCTTACATGGCGATTTAGAAGAGGAGGTTTATATGCATCAGCCAGAGGGATACATAACAAAAGGGGAAGAAGATAAAGTGTGTAGTTTAAACAAAGCGATTTACGGCCTTAAGCAGGCAGCTAGGGCGTGGAACCAAAAAATAAGTAAATCTCTAAAACAACTAAATTTCGTTGAATGCGCGTCAGACAAATGTCTGTACAAAAGAGTCCAAGATGGAAAAATCGCATACATAATAGTGTATGTTGATGACATCTTAGTCGCAGGAGACAAAACAGACACACACGAAATATACACTGAATTATCAAAGCAATACGAAATCAAAAATTTGGGTCAAGTAACACAATATTTAGGTATAAACATAAAGGAAACAGCAAACGGTAATCTAGAATTAGACCAGGAACACAAAATAATACAAAGCGCAGAAAAATTCAATTTGTTAAATGGTAAGCCTACGTATACACCCATGAATACTAACTACTTTAATCTAGATCCAAACGGGAAACTAATGGGAGATAACGTAAAATTTAGACAAGCTATAGGAGGGCTTCTATACATTGCAACTTTAACTAGACCCGACATAGCATCAGTCGTTAACATCCTGGGAAGAAGGAATGAATCCCCAAGGGAAGTCGATTGGCAAGCTATCGAGAAATTAATTAGATATCTGCTTACTACCAAAGATATTAAATTCGTCATAGATAAAACAAAACCTCCAATCCTAACGGCATATAGCGATGTCGATTGGGGGAACGACAGAATAGACAGGAAATCAACCACTGGAAACTTGTTTAAATTAGGAAATAATATATTGGCATGGTCATCGAGGAAGCAGAGTTGCACAGCACTCTCGTCCACGGAAGCGTAATATATCGCTGCCTCTAATGCAGGTCAAGAGATTTCGTGGTTGTTAGACCTGTTAAATGACCTCGAACTATGTAAACAACTACCCGTAACATTGTACGAAGATAACTTATCAGCCATAAGATTGACCGAAAACGAAAAGGCACAGACAAGAACTAAATACGTGGAAGTTAGGTATCACCACATCAGACATCTATGCCAGAATGGCATAATCAAAATAACTTATTGCCCATCGAAGTTAATGCTGGCAGACGTGCGCACCAAGCCGTTGCCTAAGCCTCATTTCGAGTGTTTGAGAAACAAGTTAAACATTCTACGCTCGTCGGTTTGACATAAAAAGCGGGGGTGTTGGAAAACGTCACAGTGTAAGTGATTTTATGTCCAACATCACCCTGCTTGTGAAATGACAATTTCCTCGTGAAATATGCAACGCGTTTTTTAGTTGTGAAATATGTTCCAAGATGGCGACACTTCCCTGAGCTATGGTGGCGTAAGATCACAAACTAGCGAACAATTGTGTAAAAGACTTTTTGTTTCGAAAAGGCGACAACAGATCGCAGCACTACAGAACTTTTCTGATAGACTCATTTTAAATAGAACCTTTTTTTTGCTTGTTAAGCAGTTTTTATTGTTTCTGGTTTTTTTTACTCTGTTTTAACTCTTGTGGGCCCCTTTTTACTTCTTCACTTGAAGGCCCGATTTTGTGAGGTCAAGACGCACGGTTTTTCGTGCGTTAACTCTTTGTCTTATGGAAGACTAATGTCTCCTACTGGATTTCCAACGTCATTACTCTTATATTATTCATATTTAACCCTTTTACTTTATATTTTTTAGTGTGTGTGTGTGGAACCCTGTAATCAAGTCATTTTTCAAGAATTAAATATTTTTTTTCTCTACAACTGCATCTGCATTATTCAAAGAAGATATTTTTCACGATTCACAACATCTACTCATTAAATAAAAAATTATAGGTTGTTTTCACAAGAAGGAAACCAGCGTATGTCTGCTTTACCAGAAAGGTAAGAAAATAAATTTCTATCTTTCATTATTGATGTAAAAACTTTTGGTATAACAATTTTATATTTATACTGGGTCCTTAGCTTCAAGCTAATCGCGAACTCACCCTTTCTAGATATTTTAAAAAATATTTAACATGAAAATAATTTTAACGGTATTTTTGCTAGAATCAACTTATTGTATTGAAAAGGTATATAATTCACGAAATGTTGCAGAACTGTATAGAAATTTGATTGATGCATCTAACGTAATACCAAATGTTTTCCAAAAAGTTGATGTATAATATAGCCCTGATTGTATGGTGTTTGTTCCTATTTTCGCCCCCTTAAATGACACATAACAGGCATTGTGGACAAAGTGACTCTCATTCACTTAAAATCAGTTTTGTATTAGACGATACACCTTTCAGAGTATAGCTGACACTACCTGAGCTGCACCGAGCAAATTCACTGTCACTTTTACGCATTTCACGAATTTTTGCTCACAAACTTGTTAACTCAGTCGTAATATCTTAAAAATATCTTCATTATTATTAAAGTTACGACCATAAATTAGCTTTCATTTTAACATGAAGGACATTGGGATTTTGACCATATGAGTACATGGAGACCCAGGGTTTCCTAATAAAAAAAAGTGTTGTTATTGTGCGCTAACCCGATTTTACCCTATCCCGACCGTAGACAGTCGGAGGCGTTGAAGCCAATTTATTTCTGTGAGTCGGGTTCTGCTCTGCTCCCCTTTAATTCGTTTGGATTCAGTTGTTCTCGAGTTGGGATTTGTCTCTTGCGAGTCGGGTTCAAGATGATCTAATTTTTCAAAAAGGCTAGATCTGTAAAAGTATAATTGGCATTGTAAATATAAGGGGCATCCTCACAATTTTTTGGCTTTAATGTACTTGAATAATATGTTTTTATTTAATGCACTTTCTTGTGTGTTTTTTCTTAATTTCATATACTGGGGAACATACCACTGCATGATTGCATAAAAATATTAACGAGATAAATAAGTTTTAGACGATGTTGGGGGTCCAAATACCAGGAAAACTCATCCACTGTAAAATGTCCCTAATGCTGATTTTTAAGTTTGGAGCTGTCTGTATAAAATTGTTTCAATAAAAGTAATTCGATGTAATTTTTTTCCGAAACTGGGAAAATTGTTTTATATAAATATGGATCAAAAAATTAACCTTGACACATTTTTACGGTTGATATTATTCTTTGAACTCTGTCCTTGGGTTTTTCATCCTTACCGTCCCTCTTGCTAAACTTATACAGAAAATCACTTCAGATGCATCCACAGAATTTTTTCAAGTTTTTTCTCATGCAGAATTATGCTAGAGAAAGAATGTCTAAAATTCATTGACATGAAATTTACTGCATAATTTAAATCAGCATTTAAATATCAATTTCAAGATCGTGCCTTTATTGGTAGTCTTACCGTCCCCAAAGTTTATTCCTGCATTTTTCGAGGTAAATTAAAAAAAAAATATATTTAATCTAATGTTAACAACTGTTTTTAAAAATCAATGAACATTGTGGCTATCACTTAGTCTTAACATGATTTTCCTAACAATAGGTGGTAATTTTCTTTACCGTTCCATCCTTACCATTCCTTTTTTTACCATTTCGTCCCTTTTCTCCTATACCATCCCTATTTTTTTACCTTACCGTCCCTTCTTTAACACCCCTTTAAGACAATGTTATACAAAAATTCTGTATTAAAAGTACTACATTTTTATTATTTCTTATTTGAATGACCTGTGGGTACTATGCAAATTCATTATAAGTAAAAATTCAGAAGAAAATAAAAAGTTATAGTGGTAAAACGGTAAGGAAAATTAAACTCGCAAGTTTAACTTAAACCTCTGTTAAATAAAAAACATTTTCGCTGCTGACCATTTTTTCTTCATTTTGATTCATTAAGGCATTCGTCTATCAGATTAAAATGTTATTTTAGCAAGTTTAATTTCGCCAGATTTTTTTTTCCAAAAGTCAAAAGGTTGCGAGAATGCCCCATAATTGAAGGTTATTTTCCCATAATTGTATAAATTTTTTTTTTCATGTTAAGTTCTATTCAGATTCGGGTTTGTGTGTTTTGGGTTAAATTTCGGGTTTCGTGCCGGCTTTAAATATAATTTTGGGGTTCGAATGGGTTATAATCCGAACATTATACCACTTCTTACACTTTATAAACTTTATACTTAAACCCTTTGTACAGTGCATTAGGGCGAATATTCAAGAAATCAGAATTACCTAAAAAAAGGTATGATATTTTATGGATTGTGTCGCAATAAGATATATTTAACGGAATTATACTCAACAAATCGTGAATGTGTAACTTTCCTTTGACTTACTTAAAGTATTTAGTTCTCCTTACCTTCTCAAATAGAAATTTTATTTAAAAATGTGGTTGTCGCCATTACCTTTTTACATTTTAATCGTCTGATCAAATTAACTGAATTTGATAAATTACCTACAAATATACATATGTTATTTCTCATATATAAAAAAAGAAGTCGTTTATTGGATCCAGATCTTATGCCTAGAAATTCACATTCACTTGTAAAAATATATTATGTCGTTTCTATTTAATCTATTTTTAAAATAGGAACTGCACAATGAGAGAGGGGCGTATTTTTGTTTACTGCCATTAATCCTCATTGAACAGCTATAAATTAATATAGAATGGGTACGGATAATTATTAAGTTAATCCTAAAGTAGAACTGAGAAGCGTAGCAAATGAAAAAAAAATTAGTCAAATGAATAGACTATATCGTTCTCATTCTATGTGTACAGTCAAGGGAAAAAAAAGTAAATACCCCTACTAACTCCTCAATAAATTATCGTAGACGAAAATTACTGGTACCGAAGTATTGGAAATAAAGTCTAGTTTTAAATGACATATATAAAATTTGCTTAGGGGGACATCTACATATTAAAACAAATTTCAAATTCATTTTTTTCAATGGTAATACCCAATTTTAACGTGATATTTTAAATCTATGGTTCAAACTATGCCTA
Source organism: Maratus speciosus (assembly GCA_963932465.1). Taxonomy (NCBI): domain Eukaryota; kingdom Metazoa; phylum Arthropoda; class Arachnida; order Araneae; family Salticidae; genus Maratus; species Maratus speciosus. The sequence goes on along the minus strand of OZ010788.1, from coordinate 353,458,896 downwards.
GACAACAAATTTGAAATTATTTGAATGATAAGTTTTTGAATTATAAACATTCAAAATTTAGTGCTTCTCATGTTAAATTACATTTTCATATTTTTATTTATAACTTCTGAAATTATACTCCTAATGTGCTATTTTTTGGGGTAGCAATAATACTAATATACCCAAACATAAATACGTTGAATTTGCAATATTTATAATTTTCTGATATGAATTATGAATTATGAAATTAATATTAAAAAAATTATGAATTGTAACCTACAATTTTTTTGATGGATTCAGATTTATTAAGTCCTGCTTTATGGAAATCCAAAATTTCACATTTTTCTTGCAAGCAGTTTTCGAATTATGCTTAAAAAACGGCAAAATGATGGTTTAAGGGGCCGTCTATGATAGAAGTGACTAAATATTTTGAAATTTCTTATGCTATCCTGTAATCTAACAGGCTTAATTGACTGCTTAAGGTGACTTGATCAAGAAGGCAGCTCTCTCGGTTAACGATCGAGTACCGATCTTCAATTTGGATACAACCCTTAAAATACGCTCGTTTTAAAATAATTAATTTCTCGGAAACTTATGGTACGAATTGCATAAAAATTTGTTTTTAGACTTATTGATGTGTGTAGAGTTCATTTATGCTGTCAAAATTGTGTACTGCTATTAAAAAAAACAAGGTTATGGTTCGTTTTAATAGGTAGATGGCCCCCTAAGCAAATTTTATATACATCATTTAAAACTAAACTTTATTTCCAATCGTTCGGTACCAGTAACTTTCTTCTTCGATAATTTGTTGAGGAGTTAGTAGGGGGTGTTTACTTTTTTTTCCACGACTGTACAATTTCAATATGCTAAACATTGTATGAATCTCGCAGTGAGATATATTATGAAAACTTCATATCGTAACGTGAGTTATTTCATAGGAACAAAAACATGAAAACTTGAATTATAAGTTGCACATATCTTCCAAAAACTTTAAATATTCTAAAAATGGCATAAAATTGAAATTGTTTTTTTATAATTTACAGTAAGATTTATTTATTTTTAGTATTTCGATATGTGAGAACAAATATATTTATAAGTACATGTATAATTTAATATTTAAAAGATAATATTTTGAGATATATAGTATGTTGCACAAATTGTTCTTTGCCTGTTTCTGCAAATAAAAATGTACCTATGTGTATTTATTTATATATGTCTATGTGTATGAGAATACATATATCTTACATACACAAGCATACATATATTCTTCAATGTTCAGTTTTATATGCCTGCTTGCGTGTGTAAGTGTATCTGTATAAGAACATGAATGTATATCTAAAAAATGTAAAACACAGAAAAATGTAAAATTTCTGTTTCATTAATATAAATGAAGAACCACACCTACAAAAGATATTCTGGGAAATTTGAAGCTATCAATCTTTCTCCCATTTTGATTTTTTGATTTTACTTAAACGCAGTACTAACGTTTAGTAATGTATACGTTTTCCCGTTACCATAACGGAATTTCAATTTTATTACAGATTTCAGCGTTCGATTTGACATAGTACAGCCCAAATCGTTTTGGAATAAAGGATAACATTTTTATACGATTTTTCTAAATTCAGATAACAGAATGTAGAGAAAAATGTAATTTATTTAAAAATATATTTTCTATATCAATATGCATAAAGAAGTTCTGCTTTTAACGAAAAGTAATAAATATTATAGTTATTAACCTTTGGTGCAGCACTTTATATAACAGCAAGTTAGAAAACTCACACTTATAAAAAGTTTCAAAGCAAGTATAAAAAGAAATATTTTACATTTATTTATACAAAATAAAACAAAATCTGTGCACTTAAATGATACTTTTTAACAAAGTGAAGGCCAGTAGTTGTCTCTAAGAACGCTATTAAATAAATTTTAGTTGAAACGGTAAAAGTTTATTGAAAAAAAAAGAAGTATTATATATGACACACGGCAAAAGTTATTAGGTTAACGCTGTGAAATGAAATGGTGCTCCTGTTTTACACTTCCCTCTTTTTTAATCCTAAGATATTTTTAATTACTTACTTTTAGACAGAAAGTTTCAATCTTTGCATAATATTTTGAAAATCTACTCTTTTTAAAAAAATGATTAAAATAGTAGGCTTTAGCTCCCAATTAGCTCTATAGAGATAATTAAGTGCAACACACTATGACAGTGGATGCTACCTTTAAGGGGAATTTTTGTGTTATAAATTGAACAAAAGTAACTTAATGATCCCTTTCCCTTTTATTTAAATATCAGGGGCCTCTTCCCCGTACGAGCTTCGTTCGCCAACCCCCGTTCAGACTCTAAAAATCCGTTAATTTGATCGGCTTAAAAAGATTACGGTTAACGTGGTGAAATGAAATGGTGCTCCTGTTCAGAAAATGCCTTGTTTACACTTCCCTCTTTTTTAATCCTAAGATATTTTTATTTACTTATTTTTAGACAGAAAGTTTCAATCTTTGCATAATATTTTGAAAGTCTACTCTTTTTAAAAAATTGATTAAAATAGTACGCTTTAGCTCCCAATTAGCTCTATAGAGATAATTAAGTGCAACACACTATGGCAGTGGATGCTACTTTTAAGGGGAAATTTTGTGTTATAAATTGAACAAAAGTAACTTAATGATCCGTTTCCCTTTTATTTAAATATCAGGGGCCTCTGCCCCCTACGAGCTTCGTTCGCCAACCCCCGTTCAGACTCTAAAAATCCTTTAATTTGATCAGCTTAAAAAGATTACGGTTAACGCGGTGAAATGAAATTGTGCTCCTGTTCAGAAAATGCCTTGTTTACACTTCCCTCTTTTTTAATCCTAAGATATTTTTAATTGCTTATTTTTAGACAGAAAATTTCAATCTTTGCATAATATTTTGAAAATCTACTCTTTTAAAAAAAAATTATTAAAATAGTACGCTTTAGCTCCCAATTAGCTCTATAGAGATAATTAATTGAAACACACTATGACAGTGGATGCTACTTTTAAGGGGAATTTTTGTGTTATAAATTGAACAAAAGTAACTTAATGATCCCTTTCCCTTTTATTTAAATATCAGGGGCATCTGCCCCCTACGAGCTTCGTTCGCCAACCCCCCGTTCAGACTCTAAAAATCCGTTAATTTGATTGGCTTAAAAAGATTACGGTTAACGCGGTGAAATGAAATGGTGCTCCTGTTCAGAAAATGCCTTGTTTACACTTCCCTCTTTTTTAATCCTAAAATATTTTTAATTACTTATTTTTAGACAGAAAGTTTCAATCTTTGCATAATATTTTCAAAATGTACTCTTTTTAAAAAATTGATTAAAATAGTACGCTTTAGCTCCCAATTAGCTCTATAGAGATAATTAAGTGCAACACACTATGACAGTGGATGCTACTTTTAAGGGGAATTTTTGTGTTATAAATTGAACAAAAGTAACTTAATGATCCCTTTCCCTTTTATTTAAATATCAGGGGCCACTGCCCCCTACGAGCTTCGTTCGCCAACCCCCGTTCAGACTCTAAAAATCCGTTAATTTGATCGGCTTAAAAAGATTACGGTTAACGCGGTGAAATGAAATGGTGCTCCTGTTCAGAAAATGCCTTGTTTACACTTCCCTCTTTTTTAATCCTAAGATATTTTTAATTACTTATTTTTAGACAGAAAGTTTCAATCTTTGCATAATATTTTCAAAATCTACTCTTTTTAAAAAATTGATTAAAATAGTACGCTTTAGCTCCCAATTAGCTCTATAGAGATAATTAAGTGCAACACACTATGACAGTGGATGCTACTTTTAAGGGGAATTTTTGTGTTATAAATTGAACAAAAGTAACTTAATGATCCCTTTCCCTTTTATTTAGATATCAGGGACCTCTGCCCCCTACGAGCTTCGTTCGCCAACCCCCGTTCAGACTCTAAAAATCTGTTAATTTGATCGGCTTAAAAAGATTACGGTTAACGCGGTGAAATGAAATGGTGCTCCTGTTCAGAAAATGCCTTGTTTACACTTCCCTCTTTTTTAATCCTAAGATATTTTTAATTACTTATTTTTAGACAGATAGTTTCAATCTTTGCATAATATTTTCAAAATCTACTCTTTTTAAAAAAAATGATTAAAATAGTACGCTTTAGCTCCCAATTAGCTCTATAGAGATAATTAAGTGCAACACACTATGACAGTGGATGCTACTTTTAAGGGGAATTTTTGTGTTATAAATTGAACAAAAGTAACTTAATGATCCCTTTCCCTTTTATTTAAATATCAGGGGCCTCTGACACCCCTACGAGCTTCTTTCGCCAACCTCCATTCAGACTCTAAAAATCCGTTAACTTGATCGGCTTAAAAAGATTACGGTTAACGCGGTGAAATGAAATGGTGCTCCTGTTCAGAAAATGCCTTGTTTACACTTCCCTCTTTTTTAATCCTAAAATATTTTTAATTACTTATTTTTAGACAGAAAGTTTCAATCTTTGCATAATATTTTCAAAATCTACTCTTTTTAAAAAATTGATTAAAATAGTACGCTTTAGCTCCCAATTAGCTCTATAGCGATAATTAAGTGCAACACACTATGACAGTGGATGCTACTTTTAAGGGGAATTTTTGTGTTATAAATTGAACAAAAGTAACTTAATGATCCCTTTCCCTTTTATTTAAATATCAGGGGCCTCTGCCCCCTACGAGCTTCGTTCGCCAACCCCCGTTCAGACTCTAAAAATCCGTTAATTTGATCGTCTTAAAAAGATTACGGTTAACGCGGTGAAATGAAATGGTGCTCCTGTTCAGAAAATGTCTTGTTTACACTTCCCTCTTTTTTAATCCTAAAATATTATTAATTACTTATTTTTAGACAGAAAGTTTCAATCTTTGCATAATATTTCCAAAATCTACTCTTTTTAAAAATTTGATTAAAATAGTACGCTTTAGCTCCCAATTAGCTCTATAGAGATAATTAAGTGCAACACACTATGACAGTGGATGCTACTTTTAAGGGGAATTTTTGTGTTATAAATTGAACAAAAGTAACTTAATGATCCCTTTCTCTTTTATTTAAATATCAGGGGCCTCTGCCCCCTACGAGCTTCTTTCGCCAACCCCCGTTCAGACTCTAAAAATCCGTTAATTTGATCGGCTTAAAAAGATTACGGTTAACGCGGTGAAATGAAATGGTGCTCCTGTTCAGAAAATGCCTTGTTTACACTTCCCTCTTTTTTAATCCTAAGATATTTTTAATTACTTATTTTTAGACAGAAAGTTTCAATCTTTGCATAATATTTTCAAAATCTACTCTTTTTAAAATATTGATTAAAATAGTACGCTTTAGCTCCCAATTAGCTCTATAGAGATAATTAAGTGCAACACACTATGACAGTGGATGCTACTTTTGGGGAATTTTTGTGTTATAAATTGAACAAAAGTAACTTAATTATCCCTTTCCCTTTTATTTAAATATCAGGGGCCTCTGCCCCCTACGAGCTTCATGCGCCAACTCCCGTTCAGACTCTAAAAATCCGTTAATTTGATCGGCTTAAAAAGATTACGGAAGATTGAATTATAATTAAAAAAAAACCAGGCGACGATATTCCTGTAAACGGGTGTCCATTAATTTCTCTTTTAACGAAAAATTTTAAGGTCAGAAAAGCTGCTGTTTTCATATTTTATTAAATAAGATTAGTTAAACGTCTGAAAATCAGCTAATGTAAATTGAACTAAGCCTACATAGTCTTTGCTTCCCTGTATTTTTTAATATAGCTATAAGAAAATGATTTTAAATCACACGTTTTAAATCTGACGTAATTTTAACCAAACTTTTCTTTTTGAAATATTCACCTGGAAATATTTCAATTGTTAGAAAGGAAATATTATTATTTGCGCCAAGACTTTTATCATAATCTATTTATATAAAATCCAAGTCTCTGTGTGTCCCTCACGATTCCGGTAGGACCACCTCATTGAAATGAGTAATTGTTGAAAAATACTAATGCAGGGTTACCACAGTAGCGCCAAATGTTGGCAACTTGGCGATAGCTGGCTGATTTGGTGAAATTCCCATTTAAAACTATTAATCTTTCATAAAGGAGGTCACCAAAATTTAATTTAAACTCCGCTCTTTTAAGATATTTTTTCAAAATCTATGGGTGAGAATTTAAAGTACATCTTTACATCTTCCTCCCGATGCTACTAATAAAATAACCGCCAATAGACAACGGTGTACTCTGTGATCTCCTAACTGCGCGATTTTAATGTGCTTTAGGTACTTTTCCAGTATAGGTGCCTTGGCGAAAAAGGAAATTTGGCAACATTTTCCGGAACCTATCCGCTGTTTCATTTTATATACACACGCATTTTTTTTCGATATTTATACGATTTATTTATACGATTAAAAAAGCCGTTTCTCTAATTTTATACAGAAACAGATGTAATTTGTACATAAAAACATGAATAATATACATATAAAATAAACATATAATTAAAAAAAACGCTCATCAAGTTTGTTTTCATAGCTGTTTATATGATTTGACAACAAATCTCAATATTTTTCTGTTGTACGGACACCATGCCAAAATGTATGCGGTACTTTTCCGTTATACGGACAGCATTGTCGCCAAGCGCAATAGTTGGCGCAAAATGAAAATCATGTAAATTGAAACATTTGAAAAATAAAAGAAAAAACATTCTCGATAGTAAAGTGGGCATTTTAAAAATATAACATTTGAAAATTACAAACTTTTACGAACTATTTTATTAAATCATGAATATATACTTAAAATAAGTGAACAAATAACTGTTATATAATAAAGTAATAAAATAAAAAATCATATTAAACTGCTGCCATAAAATTATAAATATCTTTCAGCATTGCAGTAAACATTTCATTTTTTGAATGAAGGCGTCGCCACATAAAAGCTATGAGATACGACTCTAAATGATGACGAATAGCTCCCCGATGTCTTTTGTTGCGCCATTTTGCGATGTCCCATAATCTCTCAATATTTGGAGTATGACATCCAGTATTAGGGTCGACAAAATTGTATTTGTGATTTACTGTGAAATGATCATAACCAGCACTTAGCAGTTCCTCTGTTTTATATCCTTTCCAGCAATCTGTATAAATAATACAAGACTTTCATCTACTTCCATAATTTTGTTAGGTCCACCGATTTTTCTATGACACAGATGTCATATTCGGCCCATATTGGTGCGATTTTTTTTCTGACGCCGATGTCATATACGCAACTGACACCAAAGTGTCGTTATTTTGCTTGATGTGGTAACCCGGATTATGTTATTTATGCTGTTGAAGTTTTCGCCAAATTGACAACCGAAAAAAATCGCGCCAATATGGGGCGAATATGACATCTGTGCATTTTCTATTTGGTCGTGAACATAAAGCATTTGCACAAACCTCTCGAATAACTATTCCATTCCACTGTTGTGTTGTGGTTCATATCAAGTTGCAGCTCACAAAACTCAATCGATGTCAACTCTTTACACGATAAATATATAACCCTCAAAGCATTAAGAAAAGACACCCGCGATCCTTTAAACCAAGTTTTTTGTCGTATTCCTACGCTTTCTTCGCATGATCGTAAGCTACAACTCAATTTCGGATTTCCAGAACTCATCCATAATTTCATTTCATGATTTTTTGAACACAATCTTTTATTATGCAGAATTACAAATTCCTGAAACAGTTTTATCACAACTTTCTCATCATCTGGTAATTGCCAAATGATAAAATCCATCTCAGCATCAGCAGTAAAAGTAAACTACAACTTTATAAAAAAAAGCATTTTTAATTCGATTAATAGCAGATTAAAAAACTTTCCAAGGTTAAGGTTAAATAATAATCATTCACGTGATTCACGTTTCATAAATAACAAATCACAATGTTTCGCATGGTTTACAATAAAAATCTACGATCAGGGTTGAAATAATTGGCGTATTAGCATACATTTTGGCATGCTGTCCGTATAACGGAAAAGTACCTATGTATGCTAATGCGCCAATTATTTCAAAATGCTAAAAGATATTTGTAATTTTATGCCAGCAGTTTAATATGAGTTTTATTTTATTGCTTTATTTTATAACAGTTATTTGTTCAATTATTTTAAGGATATATTTGTGATTTAATGAAATAGTTCGCAAAAGTCTGGAATTTTCAAATGTTATATTTTTTAAATGCTCACTTTAGTACGACAATATTTTTTCTTTTATTTTTCAAATGCCTCAATTCACGTGATTTTCATTTTGCGCCAACTATTACGCTTGGCGACAATGGTATCCGCATAACGGAAAAGTACCCAAATCTCACTTTCTGATGCCCAAATTACACCAAACTTTTTTTAAAAAACGCCAAAGCCCCTACAGTGGAAAAGTATCAAACTGTCTATTATTTTGCGCTATCTGTGTTATAATTTATACTACACTGCTCAAAACAATTAAAGGATATTGCAGTTTTAGGTGGATTTTGTATCTGGTAAACTGTTTAGCTGATTGATACATGGTCGACAGACATAGTAGGTTATATGAGAATAAATTACACATGTTTGGCAGAAAAAAATGCATTTTATTGCGCATTTGTGTACTAAAGGAAAAAAACACAATTTGTGCATATGAGAAAAAAAGAATAAGAAAAGGTGTTTTCTTCAAAGAAAATCATTTTCAGTAGGGGGTATGGTTTCCACGGGCGGCCAGCAACGTTGAACACCTTTGAGGCATGGACTCAATGAGGCTATTAATGACGAGTTGGGGTATTCTGCCCCACTCTTCCAGAAGAGCTCTTTCCAGTTCTTGGAGAGTTTGTGGGGGTTGTTGGTGGCCAGAAACTCGTCTTCCTAGAGCGTATCAAACGTGCTCGATTGGATTCATGTCTGGAGAACACGCTGGCCATTCCATTCGAACGATTCCTTCCTCGAAAAGGAAATCCTCCACCAGGTTTGCACGATGTGGCCTGCAGTTATCGTCCATTAAAATGAAGTTATCTCCGACTGCTGCAGCGTAAGGGACTACAATAGGTCTGAGGATCTCATCCCTATATCGGCGACCAGTCAGAGCTCCATCCCGAATGATGTAGAGGTCAGTGCGCCCGTCAATGGAGATGCCACCATACACCAACACTCCTCCACCGCCAAATCTGACACTTTCGTGCACGAACGCAGGATTATTCCTACTGCCACGGTCCCTCCAGATGAAAATACGCCTATTATCCGGATGCACAGAAAAACGGGACTCGTCAGAAAACAGAATATTGCTCCATTCATTTCTCCTCCAGTTGACATGCTCGGTTGCCCACTCCCTGCGGTCGCGACGATGCCTTGATGTTAATCTAACACATACCATCGGTCGGCGAGCATACAGACCTACAGCATGGAGCCAGTTTCGGACAGTCTGAGTTGAAATCGTGGTGCCTGTAGCCGAGCGAATGTGTTGTTGGAGAAGATTAGCGTTCATGGTTCGGTGTCTCCGAGCTGTTAACGCTAAATACCTATCTTCATTGGGCGTTGTTGCCCGTCTACGACCTTGCCCTGGTCTTCGGCCTGCACATCCACTCTCCAAAAAACGGTTCCAGATCCTGGAAATGACAGTTTGTGACACTCCAATGGCTTGTGCTACTTCGGCTTGAGTTTGGCCCCCTTCTAACCTACCAACAATTCTCAAAGCTTGTGAATCTGTCAAATGACTTCGCTGAGACATCGTACTCATCGAAACAAAGCAATCACTGAATGCCGATCATCCTTGTCTTCATTCTGTTTTATCCTGTTGAAAGTCAAATTTCATTCGCTGCCGCTGAAGCGACGTTTTTGACGTCGAACTCAAAATTTGCATACTCCACAGTTTGAAAACCAGAAAAATTTGCATTTGTGATTCTCTTCTTCTATTTTCGGCAAAAACAATTTCGTTTATATCTTTATTTTATATAAAACTTCAAATATCCTTTAATTGTTTTGAGCAGTGTATATGCAAGGTGAGTGGAGCGAAGAATTTAAACATTAAATATTAAAGTTTCGGCACAGATGTCATATACACAACGGGTACTTAACTGTCGCCAAAGTGTCGTTATTTTGCTTGATATGGTAACCCGGATGTTGTTGTTTATGCTGTTGATGTTTTCGCCAAATTGGCGTCGGAAAAAATCGCTCCAATATATATGACAACTGTGCCAAAGTTTCTATAAAGCAGTATAAGACTAAAAATTAAGAATAAAATAAATGCAAAATAAGATTAAAGAAGAAAGAAAAATCATGCGTTAAGCATAGAATATGAAACACTTTCCAACACATCCTGAATGCTTTAACAAAACTTCGTTGGAACAGATGTCATATTCGCCTCATATTGGCGCGATTTTTTTCGGTTGCCAATTTGGCGAACACATCAACAGCATAAACAACATAATCCGGGTTACCACATCAAGCAAAATAACGACACTTTGTCGCAAGTTAAGTACATGTTGCCTATATGATATTGGCGACAGAAAAAAATCGCGCCAATATGGGGCGAATATGACATCTGTACCACTTCGTTATTTAGGGAAATAAGGTAAATAAGATAACTAAGTAAACATTTTAGAAAACGCATAATTTTTTTTTAAAAATTGATTTCAGCAGTTACCGTCTATAGCCAATAGTACCGTTATTATATGCCACTATTTAGCTAAAATTTAATTTAAATTATTCTTAAAGCTTCTGAAATCATATTTCCAGATATTATCATCCATAGACGGTTATCCAACTCTTTACGTGACTCTATATATCAATTTATCTATATTCTACAAAGATTTCTTAGTAATCTAAATGCAGTTCAGCGTAAAACTGCATAACTCCTTTAAAAACCACCTTTAAGCAATTTATTCTCATACTCAGTAACCCGTACGATTTTTTTGTGTAGCCCTGCATATGAACGGTAGCATTTATACACACGGTATAGTATGCATAAATGTAGTGAAACATAAAAGCGCATATCATAATTAAAAATACATTTCTAGCAATCATTGCTTATGTACGTACAATACTTCGGAGAAAAGTTTCTTGGCGAGAAAGAAGTTTGCCAACATATTTTCTGACAACCTATTTACTGCTTCATACTTACAAGCAGTTTTTTGCACATGTATACATTTTGAAAAGGAAATAACTATAAATAAATAAAAGTTTGAATAACAACTATTGAACAAAACAGTTTATATAATTTAAGAACAGAAAATAAAAGTAAATAAACAATTTATTAATAAATAAAAAACGATAGCCGGCAAAATAACACCATTTTAGAGCCATAGGTATCCCGGTTCATATCTGAAATCTGTGCCTTAATTTGTATATAAAAAAAATATTATATATATTTAGAAACGATTTTTTTATGTATATAAGTGCATATATAAACAAAAATAAAAGTTCATTAGATTTGTTTTCATAGCTGTATATTTTGGCAACATATCTCACTTTCTGATGCCCGAATTACGCCAAGCTTTTTTTAAAAATGCGCTATAATGGAAAAGTACCTAAATAAATAATTAACAGAAATAACCAATTATACAAACTAAAACTTTTTATTTCGAGATCAAAGCATTGTTTTTAATTTCGATTAAAAATACATATATCCTTGGCTAACTTTAGTTGAAATTAGGTTCACGACTTAATGTCTCATTCCATAAACCTAAACAAACACAAGTGATTCATTCATCGTGAACTGTAGAAAATATTAAATCATTGAGGTAATCATTCAGAAAGTAAGTTCTCCAACTATCAATGGACAATATTTTAATGACGTCATAGTAGGTAAAATGGTGGCGGTATCATTTGTTTATGGTTTGAAATCACAAAGATTTAATTTTGCAATGTCTCTTAGTTACATTATTTTATTGTCATATTTATGAGATCAGAACAAAAGCATATTTTTTCATTATTTAGTTATTAAAAACGGAAAAAAATTATAAATGTGCATGATTTAAAAAAATTAAATAATTTTCTTTCTTAATACTAAAAAATAACATCGGGAAGTAACAGTGAGTTTAAGTTAAATAAGTTTAGCTGTTTAATTCTGTTGTAATATTCAAAATAACTGTATTTATTAGATTTCAGTAAACAACATCAGGGCCCGATTAAACTTTGATGTTAGAGGAATTACAATGTCATTTCAGGACCTTTCTTTTGGAGAAGCTTTTCTAAATTCCATATATACATGGAAACTCTTCAGTGTTAGAAATATTATTCCCAGGACTTGCGTAACATGAGAACGGCCTGCAGTTTTACACAAGTTTTTGAAAACTACTTTATATCAGAAATTTTACTAAAAACTGGTTACTTTTTTGTTATAGAGACCCACACTATTAGAATTATGACAAGTTGCAGCCAATTTCGCCAAAGTCGTAACCAAGATCGTGAAGCACACACATATAATACCATATAATACCATTTCATGAAATCGTATACAATAATTTAATAATTTTTATCTTACTTCAAGTGTGTAATTTATTTATTTTTAAGGCTTAACAATCTAAATTGTTCAATATATGAATTTTAAAAAAATGTAAACAAAGACTGAATAGACATGACCGCAAAAATCCTCAAATCTGCAGAACACTTGGAACCAAACTGTGCAGATTAGTGATCTTCTACTGTACACAGTTATTCATAAATGTGTTTCGTTCTTAAAATGTGTTATTTTCATCTATCACTGCGGAACAAACGAGAAAACTCATATTCTTGCACATGAGTTGTATATATCTTTATATCTAAATTTCCGTCATTTTTGACGGGCTACCTTTCTAGTAATATCACAATAGCTTTAGACTAAAAGCTAAATAACTTTAACTGACCCCCATAGTTTTTCTCCGGATTGTCAATTCGGATATGATAAATGAGTCTTGGTTTGCGCTGTCTTTGACAACAGTAGTTAAAAAGATTATCTCGAAATATGAAATAAATCTCGCGTTTACGTGTAAACATATATTTTAATTTAAACTGTTTGGCAACATTATTTACCTATTTGAAATAGGACGTAATCCTGCTTACTGCTTTTAACACATATTAAATAATTAATTGTTTTATAGTTTTTTTCTTTTTAAATATTCACGTGTATAAACAATTTTTATGACGTAATTTTTAATATTTTCCTGCTTTTAACACGTAATCATTTAATTCTAATTTCATAGGGGTTTTTTCTGTTTATAATAGTCACGTGCAAATAAATTTTCAGTTTAAAGGAAATATTATTATTTGAGAAGTTTTAAAAATTTTCGCAACAATTTAAAATAATAACCTTTTCTAAAATATGTAAAAAATTTCTCTGGAAATTCTCAAAATTTGAATTTAAAATGGAAATAAACCGTAAAAAAATAAGTGAAATTAAAAAAATAAAGTCTGCACACCGGGAACTTCTACTGTATTAAATGATCTAAAAATTATTAAATTCCTATGTATAGTTTTTGCTCCTATAAAACTTTTTTATGGAACGATTTTCACAAATTTTAACATGAAATATCTCATAAAATAATTCTTCGATTTGAAAACAGCCAGCATCAGCGTGCTTATCAAACATTTCTCTGTAATACCCCGATTTTCGTATTTTTGTATGCAGTAGATTTCTTAATATTAACAAAGGAAGACAGCAGATCACAAAAAATTCAATACCGGCGGCGGCGAATAGAGAAATTCTTAACCTTATTACAAAAGACTTATTTTTGAATTAAAATAATAAAGAAGTAAAATTTAAATAATAATAACAAAAATAAAATACCTATGATCTTAGCTTTCAAAAATCATGTTTATTAACAACAACAAACAGCAGAACACTTTGTATTTTGTAGTTTTTGTTCTTGTTACTTGGGTAGAGATAAAGTTACAAGATCTAATACCTTGTGAAATAACGGAAATAATTTCTTTGAAGATATATCGTTGAAGCTCTTTCTCTTGTTTATAATAACTGACATGCTTATTCATTTCTTTTCTATGTCTGCACGTGCAAAAAATGTGGTTTTACGTTTAAAGAATGAAAATTAGCCCAAATTTCCTATGTGCGAGTAATTGAATTTCAATTTCAAAATTTGGAAAAATACAACTCATTCCACATGAGTCTCATCCCACAAAAAACACTTTATAGAGATAAGTAAACGCACACTATTCAGAACACAACATATACTTATTCAGATTAACATTTTAAAAAAACTTTTAGCACCTATATCCTCTGAGTGTGGTAATTCGATGTTTCCTTTTTCCACCATCAAAATTCCCACTTTGTTGATGATTGGGAAATTCAGACACGTGGTATATGTTCTGAAGTATCTCAAATTTCATTTCATGGGTAAAATCTAAATTTTGTTTACCAGATTAAAAAAAAAAAAAAAACACCATTATTTCGAAAGTAAGGCGCGGGAAATTCGTTAGGCACTTTAAAAAACAAATATCGCTGGGATGCGCTTTTACTTGTCAGGGTGCTAAAATAAAAACATAAAAAATTAAATAAACAAAATAAAATATAACCAGTAGATGATGAACTTATTTTCTCTTACATGTGTTTGTGTGTCCTTAAGAAAGATGTTAGCATTATAAAAAATAAATGAAACACTAGCTCGCACATCCCCACTTCCCCTATGAATTTCAATAAAAGTTCTTTTTGGTATCGTTTTATCAGTTACACGAATTATAAATCGGAGAATTTTCCTAATCCTACGTTTGAGTTTCACAATGTTACATTATTATTTTTTGGATTATGTACTTAAAAAGTAAAAACGGAACCATTATAACTCTTGTGTCTGTCTGTCCGTTTGTCACAGACATTTTATTTCTAAACTATTGAACGTGGAAAGTTCAAATTGGCTGAAATAATAATTGTTTTTAACCCACATATTTACAGAATATCAACCATTCACAAATATTTTGAGGAAAAATTTAGATATTGAAAAAAAAAATGTATGTTGTGTGGGGTATCGTGTGAAAGCTTTCGTAACACCGAACTCAAAAAGTTATTTCTATAAATTTTAGTTTTCATATTTTCTGAGATATCTTCGAGAATGTAATGCTAAAATATGCCCCGCCTCCCGTCTATTTCCGAATCTACTGAAACAAAAATTATTAAAAAAAATTAGGTGTAGTAGAAGTTAACACAAACGTTGCATAAAAACTATACAGTATATCCTAGGTCACATTGTTCTAAAGAAAATCGCATATTTCCGTTACACACAAATTTCAATTTGTTCAGCAAAGGCGTTGAGGACCGCTGGAGCTACCTATCGTCGCAGAAGTATAAAAGAATTGTTGATAATGATTTTCGAAAAAAAAACATATCGGTAATTAGACGATATATTAACAATAAAAAACACCGACGCTTTGGACATACACAAAGACACGGGCGATATACTCTATGCGCCATCAATGCAATGGCCAGTTTTTAATTCATATATTTTTCATACGGAACCCTCTGTACGTGAGTAATACTCGCACTTTTTTTTTTTTGTTTCTCTTCTACTCAATAACCTAACACAATTTAATTTTAACCCATGCTATTTGAATTAAGTTTTTTGTGAATGTTTTGGGCAGTTATTTTTATGTTATTTAGCTTTTGATAATCTTGAAATCGATTTATATTCAAAATCATTTTTAACATTTTCAATTAAAATAGCAGATGAATGTTATGGTATATGTGAATTGCAATTTCATTTATAACACGTTGTTATTGAAACTGATTTTTGACATCTCACAAAAGTTTCTTTGTACATCATTCAGAATAATAGATATTGCAGAAACAACAAAATCTTGAAAATAATTTCTTGTATTTTGTACAAATTTACTCAATCAATAAAATATATATGGTGTGTTCACAAAGTTTCAAGACTGGTCGGATAGTAAAAAAAAAATATTAAACATTTTTGTACAGCGAATTAAAATTCTTCGAAATATGACTCTTGGGCATCAGCACACCGCTGCCAGCGTTTTTACCATTATTCATAGGCTCCCTGGAAGCCCTCGCGTGCAAGGCTGTTAAGGGACCTCGTCGAGCTGCCGGGATCGCTGGATTTGCGTCGAATGGCTTCCCTTTCAGGCATTTCTTGATCCGGGGGAGCAAACCAAAGGCGCTGGGACCGAGGTCAGGACTGTAGGGGGCTGCGAGTATTGCCATGTTAAGCTTAGCCAAAACTTCGGCGTCAGCAAGCGACGTGTGAGAGGGCGCATTGTCGTGGTGAACAATCCAATCTTCTCTGATGTCTTGGTGGATGCGCTGGGTAAGGTCAGTTTTATGCTATAGTGCTCAACCATTTGAAGGATCGATCCCCTACAGCCCCAACCTCGCTCCCAGCGACCCTTTTTGTCCCCCCGGATCAAGGAAGACCTGGAGGCCTACCACGAACAGATAGAATTCTCCCATTTCTCGGAAAATCTTCTGCATTTCCCGATGTGACGTTGCATTCCGATGACCCTGGGATAAATGCTACCACGACACAATCGAGAACGTCTTCCATCGGATTACTGTCATCGAGATCTCCACGAAAACTTCCGACCCCATTGAAGGGAGTGAGAAAAGCATATATTGTCGGAAGTGCGTCTTTGGGGAGAGATTTTAAAGCGGTTGATATTGTTTTCTCTGTTTAGTAAAAATACCATCGACACACGCCTAATTAAGATATTTTCATAATCTTTTTTTTAAAACGAGAGTGAAATGTTCAGATTTTCAGTTGTCAAAATCTCAAAGTGATATGACGGATAGTTATTTATAAAATGGAAAATAAAAATGAAATTTGTTTTTTTAACCAAGCAAGGGTTTTTCTTTGAAAATTAATAAAAAATTACCATGTTAACCTACAAATATTTAATTAGTATCATAAGAAAGATCTTATTCTGGATTTTTAAATGGTATAAAAATAAAAGTGTGTTATAAGTTCTTCTTAAGCAAATATGGGTATAAATACGCCAAAATTTCAAGAAATTCTACTTAAATATAAAATAACTGGGAAAATACTATAAGTTTTGAAACTAATTTTTAGCACTAATAATAAGCGGTGTTTTTTTTTGCAAATACTGCAAGCAATTTTTTAGATTTAGATTAATTTTTCTTTGTTATACGCTATCTTTTTAAAATGAAATGTTAACTTAAAATAACAAAAACTAATACTAATTTGAAAAAATAAGTAATTGAAATGCTTGTTAAAACGTAGTCTAACAAATCATCAAGCACAATGTTATTAATCTGTTGTAAATAAACAATGCGCAATACCAAGAAAGTTAATTATATCATAGTTCTTGTACAAATAATTAGCAGTGTGACCAAGCGCTGCATATGCCCCAAAATAATTGGCCATATACTTTTACTAAAACTTCTGTATACTAAATATAACATTTATGCTAATATTTAAGCCCATGTGCGCTCTATCGTTGTTTACTCAAACAAAATAATTATCCAAAATTTCCAAAAGATTTTCCTTTTCTTTTTTTAAAATTATTATTAAATGCTTGCTGTATCAATTTTAATGAATTGTTGTATAATGTATATATCAATATATAAATATATATAACATTTTAATAACATCCAATGAGAATTTCCGATTAGTACAAAATCAAAATATTCAGTTAAAAAGTTTTCGAAAAGGAAAAATCTTAGAAAAGTTTTGCATGTTTTTGAACGGCATATTTTATAATGGAATTTAAATAAATTATAGCGTTTCTAAGGTCATCAAAAAACAACGTATTTCCTCGTAACTTTTTTACAATAAATTTCGAAAACTTTCAAACAAAATAATATATATATATATATTGTTTGAAGATGATGTGAATCAGTCATTGTGACTTTTCTTTTTTTTTCTGCCTTTGATTATAAAACTATTTTTTTTTTTTTTTGGAATATAAAATAATTATTGCTCAAATAATAATAATAATAATAATAAAAGGAAGTTTTGATATTAAATAAAGCTTAATATTAGGATCGCCAGAGAGTCCTCTTTTTGTGTGTGTGTGGGTGTAGATTGAGTAATATTTAACTTATATTTTGAAAGATTAGTTTTATATAGAAATTAAAGACAGAGACAAAAAAAAAATAAAAATCTAAGAAAATTGATTCACATCATCTTCAAATAATATATTTTTTATCGTTTCGAAATTTACTGTAAAGTTACTATGAAATAAGTTGCTTTTTTATGGCATTAGAAACTTTACAAATTATTTTATAGCCAATGAAATATGAAGTATAAAAAATGTAGTATCTTAAAGTATTCAAAATCCTGCAATACTTTCCAAAGATATTTACTTCTTTTTTTCCGCGCAAAAATTTTAAATTTAATATTTTTATCTTGTTCTAAAAAGAAATTTTCTATCTATTTACTAAAGTATTTTGTTATTTATGCAACAAATAACAAATCTTAAAACTGATACAACATTTAATAATCTATATAAATAAATATTTGGAAATTTTTAATATTTGGTTTATTTGGGTAAACAATGATAGTGCACATATGGGCTTCGATATTTGCAGAAATGTTATATTTACTATAAAGAAGTTTTAGCAAAAATATCTAGTCAATTATTTTCTAGTAAGCACAGCATGTTTTCTCTGCTATTTTTTTTATGCGACAACTATTGTATAATTAGAGTTTTTTTAGCATAACACACTGTTTATTTAAAGGAAATTAATAAACTTACACACTATATTTTGTTAAACTGTATTTTAATATGTACTGCAATTATTATTTTTAAATTCATATTAGAATTTATTTTTTTAATGCGTTGAATTTTCATTTCAAACAGACTCCATACTGCATCAATCTAAATCTACCAAAAACTGCATGCAATATTTTCAAAGTACATTTATTATTAGTGTTTAAAATTAGTTTCAAAGCTTAAATATTTTCCCGTTTATTTTGTATTTAAGCAGAATTTTTTGAAATTTTGGGGTATTTATACTAATATTTATTTAACAAAAAACGTATAAAAAATTTATTTTCATATCATTTTAAAGTTTAGAATAAGGCCTTTCTTATGATAGTTATTAAATATCTCTAGAGTAACTTGTTAATTTTTTATTAATTTTTAAAGAAAAGCTCCCGCTTAGTCAAAAAAAGCTAATTTAATTTTTATTTATCATTTTCTAAAGATCTACCAGTTGTATGATTTTGAGCTTTTAACAGCTAAAAATCTGTATACTTCAGATTCGTTAAAAAAAAAAAAAAAAAAAAAAAAAAAAAAGATTATCAAAATATCTTAATTAGGTGTTTGTAGATGGCATTTTTAATAAACACAGAAAGCAAAATTAAACCTTTGCTTACTTTTCAAAGGGGAGAAAAAGAGAGAAGGTCAGTGAGCAACTGTCTCCTAACTGAAGTGGTCAGTCTAGTTTTTTCCGATGCCTACTTGAAAAGGAATCTTAGAATCCGTGAGCTATTGCCGAGCGCTTCGTGGTAGCACCTAATCTGTGTTTCGGAAAAAAAATTCATGGAAACATGTAAATTCGACCTCGGATTCTTCTCGCTTCGGAAGGAACTCGATGCGTTTGTGGTAGGGCCCTGTAAAGGGAAGCGATTCGACACGATTCCAGCGATCCAGGCAGCTTCGACGAGGTCCCTTAAAAGCCTTGCGCTCGAAGGCTTCCAGAGAGTCTATGAAACATGGATAAAACACTGGAAGAGGTGTGTTGATGCCCAAGGTTCATATTTCGACGAATTTTAGTTCTCTGTACAAAAATGTTTAATAAATTTTGTATTCTCAGACCAGTCTTGAAACTTTGTGAACACACCATGTAATTAAACAGGAGATTCTTAGAACACTGCTTAACTTTTAGAACATTTTTGAGATTTCAATTTAAATAATGCACATATGTGTTTTTCGGCATTGAATTTTTTGTATATTCGTATAAGTATATAAATATTGTTATATAAAATTGGGGATCGGTGAAACAATCCAAACCTCTATAAAAATTCATAATTTTCAATGGGGCACAGGACATTTGAGATTGTCGAAAACAATAAAAAACATCAAAATTTTCAAAGTACGAAAGCTCAAATAATATAAAATAATAATTTTCTTTTGCCTTTCTGTCTAAAAAATATATGCTTAAGTTTATTACACAGAAAAAATAAATACTGTATATACAAGGATAATATTTAATTTTTATTTTAAAAATTCATGTCACTATTACGTTAATAAAAACCGTTAAGTGTTGCGCGTGATAAAGCTGGAAATTATGCATATAAAAGACTATTTTTGTCCAAAATAGATTCATAACATACTTATCTCTAAAAGAAAACCAAAATATACGCAAATAGTATTGTTTAAAATTTATTTGTAACAGACAATTTTAAAAATATTTAAATATTAAAAAATCATATTTTTCAATTACAAAAAATATTAAAAAACAATATGTGTCAATTATTTTTTTTTTTTGTTTTAGCATATAAACTATGAAAAAACTCATATGCAGTTATATTTAAAAACTGTAGCTTATATAGTTTGAAAATAAGTGTGTGGACATTCAAAATTTACTAACCTGAGAAAAAGCATCTTAAAGCTTCAATATCCAAATATCGACCATTATACTAGCTATTTATAAATGATCATAGCTCAAGAAATAATGCACATTTCTGAATGAGGTTTTTGCATATTGTTCAGAAACGTTTAACCCCTTCGCAACGAGAGATCTTTGCTTAATTTTTAATTTTTTACCACCGATTTTTCAAGACAGAAAATTTTCTGTAATTGAAACGCGAAAATGCTCTTATTAAATAAGGTAAACTTTACAATTAAAAAGAACTGGTGGGAATAATGAAGTATTCTAAGCACCTTAAGTAGCACGTATACCGGTCGCTCGTTCACAAAAGGGTTAACTATTAAGAATAAATTAAAGAACAAAAATTTATTTTTTTGCAAGCAAAAATATCCTTTACCGCCTAAAGGAAAACAGATTCTTAAAAATATGAATTAAATCCGTAATACGTTTTAATCGTTTTCCGGATATTAACATTATTTTTATTTGATCTCTTTCAAACTTTTTAAAAACTTCAAGAATTTTAATTATCTATAAGACAGTTAAATTGGACTTCTGAATTCTATTTAAAATTTATTTAATGAAAAATTAATGAAATCTTGTAAATTGAATCATAAACTAAAAAAGGAATAAACAGGAAATTAGTTCCTTTCTATATGCTGTGTTAATTAATTGAATGTTTATGCTTCCTGCAGTAAGCTTCATTTTCCGTTGTAGAAATAAATTTAGAATTGTGTAATTTATTGAACCAATATAGAAGGATTTGAAGTAAAACCCACGTTATTTTTTCCTCTGATTAAATTAAGTTTTCTTAGACACGCCACAGTGTTACTTTAAAAATACACAACTATTAATTAATAACTATAATGTGCAGACATAACTAAAATACACACTTCTTTAATCGTATTTTCTTTCGTATTCCATTTTGAAAAACTGTAATAGTTCTAATTTAAATATCTTCCATGGAAAAAAAAAATTAAATGATGTGCATGGTGATGGAAATATAATTATGTTTGTTAATCCTCATCTCATGGAAATATCTTTTGTCATAAGGTAAGGGGATCCATTCAGTCATATACTTTTTTGTACTTTATTTTGGGTAATAAATAAGCATTAGGAAAATAAATGTTTCATCTTACTGGAAAATAGAGACGAAAAATCTCATAAGGGGTCTGTTTTCTTTTATTATCAGAGCAGAAATTGAACAATCCGAAATCCTTTACTGAAAAAATCTTTTATTTACACATATAAAAAGTTAATTAATATACTACAATATACTAAAAATCAAGTTTAACCCATTTTAGGCCAAGCATAAAAATTTTATAAAATGTGGTATTATTTTCATTGAAATATGCTTAAATTACATTTATTAAGACACAAAAAAAGTTTCGTACATGAAAAATAATATTTTATTTGAGAAATAAAATGCATTCGGCATTTTCATGCATTTGGTCAATGGTGCGCCAACGCACCATTAAATTTAAAATTAATAATTTTTCTTTAATTTTTAGGACATTTGTTTTATTATTATAATATTTACAGAACTTGCAACCCTAATTCATTATAAAGACATGTGATTAATCTGAAGTGGAATAATTATACTTTTTCAAAAAATCAAATTTGTCAATAACCGTTTCAATTTTTAAAAATCTAGCGTATTTTGAAAATTTCTCAACAGAAAGTGTTGACTCCAATTGAATTACTGAAATTTTATAGATGTCTCCAGAACCCTTAAAAATAGCAGAAATATAAAATTTGTGAAATATTTTCGTCACAGTGTCAATAAAAAAATATTTATTGAAATGGTGCGTTTACGCACCTTTGGCCGAAAATGGGTTAAGGCCATTGTTTAGAACAAAAACTGTAGTAACAATATTCACTTCAAGTTTTTAAAATTTTTATGTCGTATTAAATATATGTCACAAGCATTGTTAATTTTTTAAGTCGTTTTATACAAATATATATTTTTAGTATGATAAATGGATTTTAAGAAAATCATCTTATGCAAATATTTATTTTTACTATGAGATATAGATTTAAAAAAAATAAAAAATTAAATGTTCTTGAAATTATAGCATTTTGTACAAAAAATGAATACGTGTAAAACCATGAAAAATTTTGCTTTCTCCGTAGTCATTGTTAAAATAAATTTCCTTATTTTTTTCTAATTTCCAATATTAATGAATAAAATAGTCGTATTATAAGTTGTTTTATATGTCGTCGTTTATATGTTTTATGATATGAACGGTTTATTATAGAAATATTTTTTTTTCTTATATAAGATGGTATAAGATATTTGTCGAAATTTAATATTTTGCAGGTTAGCCTGCTAAGAGAAAACTGCGACATTTTTCTTGGTTAAATATGTCTTATATAGTGATTAGAATAATAAAATTAAATATGATTTATTTATTTTTTCTTCTTTTTTTTTAAGAACAAAATTTAAACAAGTAGGAAAATTTATATATTTCTTTAACATTTTTTAATTATTTTAGTTTAATCCATTTCAAGAAAATATGATTTAAAATGTTTGCTAACTTTAGACATTTCAAAGCAACTTTATTTGTTTAATTTAACATAAAATATTAACAAGAGTGATTTTTAAATAAAATAAATTGATTAATTTTCATAACTTTAATATTTATAATTTCCAAAGAGTATTTCTTTTACAATGTGATATATAGTAAAATATTCGATTAAGTTATTTAAATAAGATCTGCAATTCAACAGGGTTGCCAACGGCGAATTGTTTATTCTATTCGAAAGGTTAGTACCATTTTTTCAATAACAGCCATGTACATCTGTGATATCGTTTGATATCACATATATTTGATATCAGGTATTGGTAATTTTTATTATTCCTATAATTCAAATTTAAGATTAACTATCTAAATAAATATGCGCCCATCTGTTTCTTTGTATAGCTAAGTGTTAAATTAATCTATTTCCCTTTTCGTATTACTTTAATGTTCGCAGATAACTCACTCAAATATTCTCTTAAAGAAAAGAAAATAATAAAAGAATATTATTCACAGCCCTTTTATTCAAAAGATTATTTTTTCGTTGCATTGGCCTGTGAAATTTTATCTGCCAGATTTTTAATTCGAAGATTTGCTAAAAGATAGTCAAAACTTTGGTTAAACCAGTGGTTATATAATTATATCCAGATGTACTTTTAAACTTTTGTCGCCTTTAATTTATCGCACGCGTTTCAATGTTAGCGACAGCCATTAAATTCTTTCTTACTTTCTCACATACTAACGCTTGGCTACATATTGTCTACTAGGTTTTTCATCTAAATTTAAACTGCCCCATGTATTCCAATGTAACGGTAATCTACTGGCAAGATCTCTGTCTCAGCTAATATCTATCTCTTGCCAAAAACTTTACGAGTGAAAAATGTGAACTCTATCACTCTCTGCCTGCTCTTCAAGACGTAAAGATGTAATATGATTTTGTGCGCCCGCGGGGTCACTCCCAGTACACCTGTGTGTCTCCTCTTATCTTCATTAAAATCTGCTTTTGAGCTACAAGTATTATTTTTAGTCTTCTGAACCTGTGTTTATTGTTTCTTATGCGCATTTGTAGTTTATCATGGAAATGCTCAGTTTCGTTTTTTTTAAAATGCAGAAGGCATTTTCATCTGCTTCAGAAAGAATAACATTATTACATCCGATCTCCACTACATACATCTACAACAACTGCAACAGAAATCTACCAGAAATTGTTTTTATAAATGATGGTAACACTATAATATAAAACAAACCAAATGTGTCAGTCCTGACCATGACAAAATTTGATTTAATTCGGCATAAAACAAATATAAATATTTAAATTGTTAATGTATATAAAATATAATTTTTTCACAAACAGTTTTGTGGTAATTAGAAGAATATCAAGTGATCAACATCTGGAGTTTACAAATTTGTGAACTGGAGAACAAAGAAATTGCAATTTAAACCTCCGTTTTGCTACTAGATGAGAAAATGGTTGCTAATATGTAAAAATGCATGAATAAATGAATAAAGTGCATATGTATAATATCTTAATATATACTATGAGGGTGGAGGTATGAGTGGAGAACTAGATTAATGATTTGTAGGCTCAAACTTATACACACTTATATCTGCTATTAACTTAATTCCTATCCCTGCTTAATCAAGAATAGTATCTTCAGGTTTAATTTACTGTTTATTAATCTGTAAGTTTCACTCAACGCTTCGTATATTCTTGAATTCGTTTTCCCAGCTAAAGTCATGAAAATGCACTCTAATAAATACACATTGTGTTAATCGAGAGCAATAGTTTAACATCTTTCAATTAAACAAGTAATATATATATATTTTTTTTTAAGTCAATTCCTACTTAGGTCATCAGAGAAAAATTTAATATAATCCCTTAAGCTAATATTAGTTTTTGTTGCATTAAAATATCTCAATTTGTTGATTTTCTATAAGCAAGTAGGTTTACAATCAGGGTTCGCAAAGCTGGGCCCAGTTCGAAAAAACCCACCGGGTTTTTTCAGAATGGGCCCACTTGAAAAAGCCCACTAAAAACCCCATAAAGTGGGTTTTTTCAATTTTCAGATATAATTTAAAACTTTAAACAACATATACCTTTAATAAATTTAAGTCATTTCAGTTAAATTTGAAAAAATATTAATATATAAAAAGCCATTACATACACATCTGAAGTAAAATAAAAATGTATTTCAGTACATTGAAATACTTTACTAACATAGAACCTAGTAGGCAACATACATAATACATAATTATAGGTATGTCTTTATATCAAAAATTCAAATCAACTGTATTCATGGAAATAAAAAACATGTATTTTTACTTTCTTCTATCTTTACAAGAAGAAAGTATTGGATTCGCGAAAAATTTCGACTCCCAGTTCTTGATGGATTTATACATTTTAAAAAGGTCCTGAAGACAATTTGATAGTTTTTAGAAAATGACTGTCTGTATGTGAAAAAAATTTTGTGGGTGCTCTATCTCAAGAACTAATGCACAGAATTTCACAAAACTTTAAATTGAGTTAGACCTTGATGTAAACTGGTGCTGATTAGTTTTTGGTGTATACTGCACTGTTGTGGCACTGCTATGCTGCATTTATCTCAATTTTTGCAATAGCTTTATCTCAAGAACTAATGCACGGATTTTCATAAAACTTCAGATTCAGTTACAAGTTAAGTTGTTGCTTATTGAATTTTGGTGCATATCGCCCAACAGGTAGTGCTGCTATGCTGCATTTTTCGCGATTTCAGCAATAACTCTTATCTCAAGAACTAATGTACGGGCTTGAATAAAAATTTAGATTCCGTTAAATCTTGATATAAACTGGTGCTGATTAGTTTTTGGCGTATATCGACCACGCGGCGCTGTTGTGCTGCATTTATCTCACTTTTTGCAATAGCTTTATCTCAAGAACTAATAATGCATGGATTTTCATCAAACTTCAGATTCAGTTAGATGTTGACGTAAATTGTTACTGATCAGCCCAGAAGCAGAATTTTCTGTGTCAGTCTGCAGCAAACTAAAATTTATCTGCGACCCATTATGCCTACTATCATAAGAAATAACAGAAACACTTAAAGTAAGCAAAATTTCCATTTATAAAGAAAATATAATATAAGGATACAACAAATACCATAAATCTAGAGACTTAAAGCAAATTTCAGTCATTTTTTAAGCCCAGCATTTCTTTTTAAGTTGGTGAATTAATCTGCAAGGTTTAAAATAATCTGCAGCGCCCGCTTCCGTGCTTCACTGTTTCTGCTACTGGGCTGATCAGGTTTTGTTGAAATTGCACAACAGGTGATACTTATATCTACTTGTTAAATGCATCCAATTCAACAAATCTATATTTTACAATCCTCATGATGGGCATAAATTGTCATTTAATTTTGGCACTGTGACAGTTAATTTTGAATTATTAACATGTATGAGATAGAAGAAACTTTTGGGATTGGCACATCAGACTAGTTTACCCCTTTTTTTTCTTCCTACTTATATATTTTAAATTTTAATATTCTATTCATTATTTGATTTAAAGAAAATTACCAATTTTATATCTTCTATTATATTTAACAGTAATTTGTGTGAAACACTGACATTTAATTAATTTAAATTCATATAATTTATACAATTTATAACATGTAAAATAACATTACAATTATATTGTATATAAGGGAACAATGTATTTTTTTATGTATAGTGTATATATGTAGAAAATATAGTAAGTATACAATAATATAATTACGCATGTATTATACTTTTGAAAAAACCCGATTTTCCCCGGGGAAAATTGGGTTTTTCATGAAAAAACCCATGTGGGTTGGGTTTTTTCATAAAAACCCGGGTTTTTGCGAACCCTGTTTACAATGGAAGTCTATGGGAATATGGCGAAATATTAGAGATATCGCCAACTTGGCGCCACTTTTGGCGACTCAATTTGGTCGACAAATTTGGCAATACATCGCCAAGTTGGCGACAAAATTGGCGGTATTTGGCGACAGAACACGGTCGCCAAATACCGCCCTTATAGATATGAAGATGCATTAAATTATTCAATAAACAATGGCCGCCATTTTGTCTCCCATGTAAAACTAAAATTAATTAATTAAAATTTAATTAATTCATTAATATTTGAAAAAACTGTATTAACATCACTTGTCATCCAGTACAAGTTAAAAAAAAATTATTTCAATTTCATAGGATGAATAATAAGTATTTTATTAACGATTGAAAATTTGAACAATATATATAAATAAATAAATAAATATAGGGAGAGTGTGAACTAATAGTAGGAATTGAGAAAATGATATTTTCTTCCAATCTTAAATCAATACTCAGATAATTCATTACCCACTGGTGTTGCGTTGACGTAACAGTAAAAATAAATTCCCATGATTAAATTTACTATAAAGCTACCACTATTTTTAATAGAAAATTTTGCTTTATTTAATAATAGAATCTTTGTTCATTAAATAAAGCAAAGATTATCTCTCAAAATTTGTGGTGGCAAACGTTTTTCAGCAAAACATTTGAAAATCTCTATCTTATATGGTTAATGGTTTAATTAATCCTCCTTAAAAAGCTCACAACAGTTACAGCACGAGAAAACAAAATCAGTTCGTGTTTTTCTTTTCTTCTTATCCCGCCAGTGATATTTTCCATGATGTTTCCATCCAAAAAAGGATTCCTATAACCATACTTGCCAACATCCCCTCAAACTTCCGTAAAATGTGAGTTAAATTGACACAGGTTAAACACGTTTCAAACCAGAAATTTACTAAAGAAATTTAACCAAATAGGTTTCATAGAGAAACATAATTTTAAATATATAATGATACATCAAATAAATTTTCTGGTTAGTAACGTTAGTAGTTGGGTCAACTTAACTCACATTTAAGGAAGCTTAGATGAATGTTGGCAAGTATGCTAATACGAATGTCTGATGTATGTTATATTTTCTACAAAGTATGCTTTTATATCTTCTGTTTAACTATCACAATATTTATTCATATCATTTTTTAGGCTGGTGATTCACAGAAGTCGAGCATTTTCCACTTCCACCGCTAAGAACCTATCAGTTTAAATTATATAAGGTACGGCATTCTACTTATTCGTAATTTTAAGGGTAATCATTGATCAAAATTCTACATCACTAAACAATGGTAATTACATACTACGAGGTCATGTTATTAAGTAGGTAAAAAAGCCGATAAAAAAGGGAAACCAAGATACATACTAAAAAGGCATGTTTATTTCTCTATATAATCGTCATTTACATTCATGCGTTTGTCCCATCTCTTTGTGAGTTTTCCAATACCTGCTGCATGAAAGTCTGCAATCTCAGACATCTGTGTACCTCACATTCAACATCTGCATCTGTCGGCTGTAGGCTAAACCATGTGAACGTCCTGTTGCAGTTGCTAATACTGTCTATTGTTGTTCGCCTCTCACCTCTAACCGTTTTCATAACATTCCGCAGAGATTCTTCTATCGCAATCTCAACAGGACGACCACTTCGTTCTTCGTCTACAACTTTTGAACGCCCCTGCTCATCTTGTACAACTTTGTCTCATAAATTCAAAATTGACATATTATAGTTGGACAGTGATGCCACATATTGCCATATTTGGAAACAATTTACTACTAATTTCAGACATCACATATCGGTTTGTCACCTATTTACTGACTTTCCTTCGTATTAACCTAGTCTTTATTTCCTGATGACTAAAGTAGATGTTTTTGGAGCTCAAAAGAACACAAAATTATCCCTCTGAAAGTCACGCACGATATTAAATACTGTCTGTGCATGTATACATATTCCACAATGTGAGACAGATGCGAACAGCCAATGGCATACCTCAAATCGCTGACAGAATTGGTGATTTCAGAAAAGCAGTAATCAGGCTAAGAAAAACCGAAAATGGTATTCGAAGCGTCCTTCCGAAAAAGGCTAATGATAAAAAAAATATTTTCTAAAATCAAGTGATTCCAGACTGCGTTAAAAATATATTACTGAGCATATCCAAAGGAAAGAATGGTTTTAAGATAGTGCGGAATTTTAAATTTTATTATATGCATATATATATAACATACAGCAAATATTTGCTTGTATAAATAGAATTTTAATAACAATTTCATTCAAGAAATTTTGTTTTCTTTTTAAGACAGATATACTAGAATTAAACAATCTGAAGTAGAGTAAAAAAAAAAAAAAAGTTTTGTTTATGTACATAATCGCTATCAAAAAGCAAAGAAAATTGCATTTACTAATTTTAAATTCCTTTAAGGATGTGTCTGGTTTTGTACAATATTTCTTTTCTAAATGTTAAACATATAATGAATTTTAGCAAATGAAAAAAATAAAATAAACTTTATATTTACTTTTTGCGTATCTAATACCTACCTCATTTTAGAGATGGAAATTTTATATCAGAATTATTTAGTCTAAACAAAATCTTTTGCATCAGTTGAAAGCAATCAAACCGTACGTCTATCATATATACCTTATCGATTGCTAACTGAACGGCGCCAAAACGAATGATTTTCTGAGTGACTTTTTTGCGTGAAAGAATTCAATGTTATAGAGATTGATTGAAGTGTAATCTAGTGTTGCAGATATTTTTTTCAAAAAAATATTTTATCTTACAATGATTAAAAATTGTAAGATCATTACATAAGATTTAAAAGAATTTACCCAAAAGAAATTAAATTAAATAGAAGAAAAGAAAAAATTGTAACATTAAAGAGTTTTTTTATTATTATTTTTTTTTACTTACATATCTAAAAATCTAAAAATAAAGAAAATATTTACTGATGTTATTTTCGAATTTCAACAATTTCTCTAGTGCTTACTCTACTGGTAGAATGCAATAATTTGCGAACAATCTGCAAATTGTTCAATCAACAATTTCTCTAGTGCTTACTCTACTGGTAGAATGCAATAATTTGCGAGCATTTGCTTAAATATTTAACACTAAATACTCGATTTTAACACACATATGAAGAAAGTCTGTTTTCTGATATCAAATTAACATAAATTTGAATCTTGTTGCTTACAGGTAAGTAGGTGATTAATTTAAATAACTATATAGAAATTTAAATTTATATTTCTGATTTTTAGCAGTATATAATTTTAATCTGTGAAATTATGATTAAGTATTTTATTTTCTCGATCTAGCAGGCTACATTAAAATATGAAACGTAAACTTTAGATAGCAAACGGATGCAAAATCTTGATTCATATTTTATTATTCTCTTATTACGGCAGTTCAACTTTCACGTAAAAACAGATTAAATATATGTATCAATGTTACACAGAATGCGAAATATATTCATATTGAATCAGAAAGGGAAACAGAAATATAACACCACGGACTGAAGCTTTATACAAATCTCTTTTTTTAGCACCATTATTTGTGAAAAGAGAATTTCAACTTTTTAGATAACAGATTTTCTGTCATTAAATATGCCCAATATTAGTACTTGGATGTAGTAGTACATCGAAACTATCGAAGCCAGGCTTATTTATATCAAATATACATATGAAATTGATAATTGTGCAGTAGCCTTCATATCAGAAACAAAGAGAAACCTGATATATTTATGCAATAATTGTTTTCTAAAAGATAAGCATAAATATTTCTATTTTAATATGATAATCACAGATAGTGTCATATATATATATATATATATATATATATATATATATCTTGGACCAGCATCATATAAAAAGATTTTTTGGCAACATGTGCTGGTGATCCCTAATGATTGTATTTTGTTATGCCTAATGCTAAGACAGTATGGATTTCGATTTGGTAATTTGTTTTTTATTTTTCCTCTATTCTTTTTAATCTTGTTTTATTTTTAACTTAATTGGTGTTCAGTGGTTTATTTTTCTGTTTTTTGTGTGTGGTTGTCCTAAATTCCTATTCTTCAGCTAATTTATGGCTAATATGAAGATGAAACCACACATTTTATTTGTGGAATGTTAGGCATTTGGGACCCGATGATTCTGTCTCAGTTCTACAAATTTCACATTATTCCATTTATGTTATTTAATTTCTACTCTGTTTTACTATGTTTTTGGAAACTGTGTTAAGTGTGTTAAGTGTGTTGTGTATTTTTGTTAAGTTGTTAATGTCATTTTATTCATAATTTGCAGTATTTGTTGGTGGTTGGTAATGTTTCTTTAATGGTTATATATATAAATATGCGTATTTGTGTGTGTATAAAACAAATAACAAACAAATTTCAATATTTACTTTAATTTTCATCGTTACATTCATTAAAACTCATTCTCTCAAAATTTGTTCCTACAAACAGTCATGTAGGGTCATGCCGGTTCAGTGTACAAGACTATCACAATACCTACGTGCATATTCACAATACCTACGCGTTTCAGATCTAGATTATTTGAGAGGCGATTCTGATTGGCTCACCAGATTCACATATCCAGACCATATTGGTTTTTAATGTCTTGGAACCCGTGATCAAATGTATCATGCAACACATATTTTTTATGAACACTATTAATTCATATTACAATTTAATGATGATTCTGAATAATTTAAAAAAATACGCACATAATTTACGTACATATGTGAAATACTCTTGTAAAATTTCAAAAACGGAACAGAACAAAATGCGCGATTTTGATTATGTCAGTATTGGTTGAGCAATTCGACGGTTACCTAATACTGTCCGTTTGTTCATCACAACTAGTGATTTGATGAAATGATTTTGAGAGTTTATTTTTCTGTTAAAAAAATCCCCATCTTCCACGAGATATTCACTTCAACAAGATCTAAAAGTTTCCGGTCTGTTATTGCCAATTTATCCATGCTGTAAGTTTTGTAATAAATAAATAAATAAATCGGGAGATAAAAATAAAATAAATGAAGTTAAAAGGTTTAGACAATATGTTAAAGATGTAGCGATATTTTTTCTTTTGAAAATAATTAAATAAAATGTAGTGTATTTTAATTATAAGGCAATCTGATAATAGCGTAGTCCGTTTATAACACTTTCCAACAAAGTTGAAAATTGTTTATGACTTCGGTTTGTCTGTCCGTCTGTCCGCGCTCTAACTTCCGTAAATATACTCGGATTGCCTTGAAATTTTTGGATGTTATTGACGTTTACCATAGAACGTTCCCTATTCGAAATAAGTTTGTGGCATGTTTAGCTCATTTACAGGGAGTGTCAAAAGCGTCCCGTTACATTACGGCCTATGGGGAAAAATCATTTAAAATGATTTTTAATGATGCTACACGCTTCCAAACATAATAAAATTGATATGCATTTATGAAGTGCATTAAAATATGCATTCTGTGGAATTTGCGGAGCAAAGAACAGTTATTTATCATTTGCCGGGCCATACAAAAGAATTCCTTTTCCTAATACTATAGGGGTGGAGGGAATTGTTTGCGGTGTATTTTAATTATGTTAAATTATTTCAAGTATAATGAAACTTATATACGTCGCTGAGTTTTACTGTAAATTATTTTATGTATAATACGAAGTGCATAGTATTTACAGGGACACGCAAAAGATTTCAGACACTATGTTGTATCTGAAGTATTGTACAGTATCGAAAATTGCTGGAAATGCATTTTTTATTATGTTATGCGCTTTTATGATCCACTATATTTATGCATAGTATAAGGTGAGTATAAATGCTATAATTCATATACAGGGCTACACAAAAAATTCGTAATGGTTACTGGGTATGAGTGCAAATTTCTTAAAGGGGTTTTTTAATGAGCTATGCATTTTTACGTTGAAGTGCATTTACTTTACTAAGGAATGTTTGTAGAATATAGATAAAATAATATACAGGGTCACGCAAAGAATTGCATACATGGCCGTCTATAAATGATAATTTCCGTCTATAAAATGTCCGGCTATGGGTGATAATTTTTGGAAATGCGATTTCAGTAGATTTAAGAGTGTTTTAGTTGGAATTAAATCTCAGATAAATAAAGGCGCTTAATAATGGTAGTAGGAAAGGTACAGGGCTGAACAAAAGTATTCACGTAAGTTTCCATCTGTTTGTATAAATTGCTGAAAGAGAAATTTACACTTGTTTTGCGTTTTCTTGCTAAACTAAATTTTCACATTATGTATTATATATGTCTAATTACGGATCAAATGCAGGGCTGTTCAAAAGAATTGGAATACATATTTGGCTATGAACAGAAACTGCTGAAATCAATTTTTCAAAAGTTTCATGCGTTTTCTAAAATGTTTACTTAGTTATCTGATATAGTTTAATTCCCTAAATAACGAAGCTTTGTTAATGCATTCAGGAAGAGTTTGAAAGTGTTTCATAATCTATGCTTAACGCATGAATTTTCTTTCTTGTTTACCTTTTGAAACCAATCCTATCATTAGGCATGAACACTTGATGACATAGTAAAAAGTTCGATTATACTTCTATCTACGGAGAACGTTGATTGTAATAATGTGTATGGTATTTGAAAATGTAAACATTTAATTTTGAAGTTATAATTTGTAGAGCAACATATGCCATAATGAAAAAGTGAACAATCATACGAAAGGTTCTAATTTTGAACTTTGAGCTAAAAAAAGGTAATAATAATTGAGGAGGGAAAACAATGAGCTGAAAAAATGTGGTAGACAATTATAAATAATGAAGATGGATTCCGTTCTATAATATTCCGAAAGATTTATCCAGTATGTGTCAATTTAGCAGTACAAAACCGAGCTGCTCTTACCCAGGAAATACCATACACATTCGAAACTCTTAACTCGTTAAAGGTTGGTTGGGTGAATTTGTCCTCCAGATTCGTCCGGGATGGCTCAGCCGGTGGAGCATTGGCGGCTTCAGCCAAAATATCCATGGTTCGAATCTTGGCCCGCAATCTCCCCCCCCACATGGAAATTTACAATTGTTATGATTTATTTACCAATTGAATGTTTAAAATTAAACTAATAAAAGATGTTTATTACGTTTATGTTATATTCACATGTATTTTTATAAAATATTCTTACGAATAATTAGTTCACGAAAATAATAACTAATAATAAAATGATAAAAATATAATAACTTTTTTGTGATATTGCACTTCCTAAAACAGTTTTACATACGTAAATATTTTGAAAAATACATTTATGTATAAATTATGAAAAATAATGTAATAGTAATTCGTTTAATATTCGTAATCTAAAATATGCAAAAGTAACAAAAACATATAAAATTATTACATATTTATGCTGTATTAACTTTCATTGCTACGGACTTTGTGCAGTAGGTTTTCCTTATACTAAGAGGGTAGCCGCTCTTGAATAATTTCTTCTTAGTCTCATTAATTAATTGCGTTAGGCAGTCGCGTTTGCTGTTACATATATGATAATTTTTGAGAATGCCTGTAATTTATTTTTCTATTAAATCAAGACCTATTAGACAATTTTCTATTAGATCATTGACCGTTACGAAAATATTGCGAATGAGAACGAATATCGCATTTTTTATTAAACTGCTTATAGTCTTTAGTTTTAATGTTTTTATATTTCATAAAATCGAAAATGGTCATTATCCCTAGCTTGACATTTTATTTTGGCGATTTACTTATCACGCAAATTGTATCCCCCATACAATATAATAATATCTAAAGCAGGTAACGGCCTTTATTTATTCTTAAGTCCAGTGACTTTGGACAATCATAAATATAACACCGTAAAACAGAACAGCAAAATAATTGTATTGTCATTTTATCACTTCGATTTTTTTCATGATAAAAAAATATCTATTTTCAGAAAACATATTTAAAGTATTAGTTAAAACCAAACATCTCTGTCGACATTAAAAATAATAATATCATCTTTTAAATGCATTATAAATCAAAACACTTGTTTTCAATTACTATATTTGTATTTTTGCATAAAATTGTAAAATACATTTTTAATTTCGAGATACTTTTAACATTTTCCCATCGGTATCAAGCTGTTCATTTAAAAGTTCCAACATTCCTAAAAAGTTTTCTTTCGCATGACTAAGCATTTGGAGCTCCAGTTTTATTTTCCCCTCTACTGGAGTGAAATTTGAAATTTGAAATGCTGAACATCTTAAAATTTTATTTTCGCGTTTTTTAAATAAGTATGTATGGCTGCGATGCGAAAAAATGTTCTTTTTATATATATTTACAAGTATTTTATACAGTTATAGAACTAGATACCACAAATTAAAATTTATGAATCAGTAAATTATACACCTATACCTATATTTAAGATATACATAAATAATGTAAGCATTTAAATTGACATTTGTTTTTTCCAGATTTATTAGCAGATAAAATTAACTCTGTTAAAGAAAAATAAAGCTATACATACTGCAAAATTTATCATTTGTTATTTTAGTAATTCTTTATCAATCAGAATTATTAAATATGCAGAAATAAGACATTATTGTCTCTCTTATAACGATAATCTCTTATAACGAAAATCTCTTATATCGATGATAAATTAAATATAAATTATTTGTTAAGAAATAATGAACAATGTTAAATAGCACAAGTGTATGTATGCAAAAGGTGCATACATCTGTTTCAAAGCTTTTGAAACGCCATCATCACTGCGAAAGTTAAAAATTAACTATTAAGACGCACCTCATAGCACGTGGTTAAACGTCGAAATAACGGTGAGCATCGAAAAGCAATTGCGGAGCCAATGCTTCCGGGGTAAAACAAGGAGGCAAATCAGAAATATTCTTACCGTATTTGGCGAGAAGGATTGCCTCCTTAGTTGTTTTTCGACGCTCTATTGCGCATGTTCTGGATCTCTATGTTTTAATCTTTCATTTTTAACGCTTTCGAATAAAGATGAAAAGTGTTTATGACTTCGGTTTGTCTGGCCGTCTGTCCACGCTCTAACTCTCGTAAATATACTCGGATCGTTCTGAAATTTTTAGATGTTAGTGACCTCTGCCATAGCACGTTCCCTATTTCAAATGAAGTTTGTAGCATGTTTAGTTCCTTTACAGGGACAGTCAAAAGTTTTCCGTTACATTGCGGCCAATAGGAAAAAATCGTTTCAAATAATTTTTAAGGCTGTTACATTCTTTCAAACATAGTAAAATAGATATTCATTTATGAAGCCCACTAAAATATGCATTCTTTTGAATATGCGGTGGAAAGAATAGTTATTGTTCATTACAGGGCCACACAAAAGAAAATTCCTTTCATAATGATATGTGCGAAATTGTTTGCGGTGTAATTGAAGATATTTCAGATACTATATTGTATCCGAATTACTGCATATTAGTAATGACTGCTTGAAATGCATTTTTAATTATGAAATGCGCTTTTTTAGGGTTTCGTTCATTTGACGAAACCCTATTCGTCTCGCTCCTCTGTCTGTCTGTCCGTCTGTCCATCTGTCACAGAACCCGTTCTAAAAATCTATACATGTTGTAGGCTTGAAATTTTGCATACTTATAGCTGAACACCCCGCATCAAATGACAAACCATAAAATTTTGAAAAAGCCGTACATTTTACCCCTTGAGCTCCCACATGTGTATTTTAAACAATTATTTCTAAGTGAGCCCCTATTTATGTTGGAGGCGTTAAATTTTGCATACTTATAGCTGAACACCACATATCATACGCAAAATCATAAAATTTTGAAAAAATCGTACATTTAACCCTTTGGGCTCCCACATGTGTAATTTAAGCAATTCTTTCTAACTCTGCCCCTTATTAATTTGGAGATTTGAAATTTTGCATACTTACAGCAGAACACCTGAGGCCAGGCGACAAATCATAAAATCTTGAAAAAGTCTTACGTTTAACCTTTTGAGCTACCACATGTATATTTTAAGCAATTCTTTCTAAGAGAGCCCCTAATTAAGTTGGAGACATGAATTTTTGCATACGTGTAGCTGAATACCTCAGACCACTCAGCAAATCATAAAATTTTCAAAAAGTCTTATATTATTTACTCCTCCGAGCTCTAAATTGTGTATTTCAAACAATTTTTCTAAACTCCGCCCTTTTTACACGGGGAGTACTTTTCCAACTTTTTTCGACAC
Organism: Maratus speciosus; assembly: GCA_963932465.1. Lineage (NCBI taxonomy): Eukaryota > Metazoa > Arthropoda > Arachnida > Araneae > Salticidae > Maratus > Maratus speciosus. The sequence continues at coordinate 353,421,876 of OZ010788.1, read as the reverse complement.
CCCTTTGACCATTCTTTCATATTATGCACCATAGCCTTACATATTTCAGTTCCACTTTTTACCGCCAGGGGCGCCTACTTATCTCGGGTGCTATCGGCACAAACCCCTCGACTAATATATCTACGGATAGTATATAAAACGGAATTTCGTTCGGATAGAGGTTTGTTTATAACAGAGTGCGCCCCTGGTTGCGAAATGTGGAACTAACAGATTTTTCATAAGGATAAAATGTTTTGAAAGGAATATTAAACGAAACCCTCTGTGCGATCTGTGATCACACTTACCTACTTGTTCACTATATTTATGCATACTATAAAGTGTGTATAAGTGCTATAGTTCATATACAGAGGTACAGAAATGAATTCGTAAAGGTTACTGAGTATGAGCATAAATTGCTTAAAGGTCGGTTTTCAAGGAGTTATGCATTTTTACGCTGAACTGAATTTAGTGTACTAAGAAATATTTCTAGAATATAGATAAAATTATGTACAGGACCACGCAAAGAGACTTGGCCGTCTATGGGTGATAATTTCTGGATATGTAATTTCAGTAGCTTTATGCGTGTTTTAGTTTGAATTAAATTTTAGCTAAATAGTGGAACGTAATAAAAGTACTAGGTAAAGTACAGGGCTGTACGAAAGAATTCAAGTATGTTTCCAATTATTAGTATAAATTGCTGAAAGATGAATTTCAACCTGTTATGCATTTTCTTGCTAAACTAAATTTTCCCATTATATAGTATATATGCCAACATACAGATCGAATACAGGGCTGTTCAGAAGAATTGGAATACATATTTGGCTATGGGCGGTAACTACTGAAATCAGATTTTTAAATGTTTACTTTGTTATCTTATTTACCTTATTTTAATAAGTAACGAAGTTTCGTTAAAGCTTTCAGGGAGTGTTGGAAAGTGTTTCATAATCTATGCTGTACGCATTATTTTTCTTACTTGTTAATTTTAACACTGGTGATGAAACTCAGAATCTTTGAGACTGCTGGATGTACCTTTTGTGTACATACATTTGTGTTACTTAACGTTGTTATTCTTTTTAATATATTGGTACAAAGTACAATCCTCCCCGTTTTTATGTAAAATATTTATGATTGCTTTTTATTTTCATTTGTAAGGTATTATCACTTATAAAAATGTATATAAACCTTTTAAATATAAATATTAATCAAGAACACTTGTATGTTAATCTTTAAACTATTCAAACATAATGCCAAATAGTAATAAATAAATGTATGAAGAATAGGAAACTAATATATTAAAAGAAAAATTTTATCTAGATTAGAAAAAATTCCACATTTATTTTGGAAATCATTATATTGTTTAGGTAGATATTACACATTACACATTTACGTGTTACAATATACAGCAATCGGAGAGTTCTATATATTTTTTATCTGCTGATACTATTTCCAATATATAATTATCATGACAACTTTTTAAAACCCTTTCAATAGCAACCTACCATGACAATTATTACTTAGAAATAATGGTAGAGAATAAACAAAAATAATTATATTTATATGTATGAGGGCCTCTGAATGTATGTATTTATCTATTTCTAGCTTTTTCGTACAACCTGGTTCTTATGCTTCAAGGATTTTTAAACGCCTTTTACCAGAACTTTTGGAAAGTAACATTTGCTTTATTTAATGAAAAAAAAAATTGTCAGGTTTTTTCAGACCATTACTTTACAAAATATCTGGTACTAAAGCACTTGAAATATCCTGAATCCCTTGATGCGTACAAACTTTGGTATCAGGTGGTTAAGAGTCAAAATTACTTATGCAAAAACACGCGCTAGCTAATTTTAAACCAATCGAAGCGTATTTTTTCGAATTTCTTATTTGTATTTCTGTATTATATATATTATGCATATATATACGTGGATGGCTCAATAATTATTGTCCCTAGTGTACATATAAAATATTTGCACTGCGATGGTTGTTAAGGAATATCGAAGCCTAATGTCTTAGATGCCTATATGCTTAATTTCAGAACCGTAGCTGCTATATTCACATAGTTTTGGAGGGAGCAGTGAAAGGGGGGGGGGTGAAAGGCTGATTTTATCTTATGGGGCTAGATTAGGGACAGTGGAAGAGACGTAACTACTGTTGTTTGGAATCGGGATCATAGTGATGTAGCCACATCTCATCTACTATCACAAATCTAGCCTCATAAGCTCCAATCGAGCAATTTCACCCTCACCCACCCCTCCTTAAAAACTCCCCCAAAATTAGGTTTTAAAACTGCACCCCTCCCTCCATAACTATGTTAATATATTGTGTGCGGTACACATACTAGTACGTATTCTGACGATTGATACTTGAGCGCGGGGCACGTACTAGTAGGGGTTAACTAAATTTGCGCGAAAAAACCCCCGCCCCCGGCACAATTCCGCTGCGAAATATACCCATACACCATGCGTTAATATAGCAGCCATGGTTCTGAAATTGATCATATAGGCATTTAAGACATTAGGCTTCGATATTTCACATCAACCATCGCAGTACAAATATTTTATATACACTAGGGACAATAATTATTGAACCACCCACGTATATATAAAGGTTCCATCTTTATTTTGCATGAATTGTAGCTAAATTTATTAATTTAATTTTAGTAATTGGAAATAAATGAGGATTTTGAAATGATGATCATGAAATTTATGAAAAGATCAATGAGCAATTACAACAAGAAACAATAAATAAACAACACCACACCTTGCTCGTCGGAGGGTGCGAGGAGTCAAAAGCAGGTACCAAACAAAAATTAAATCCTCACAGGTTTCGCAAGATATGGCCAACATTCAAATTCAACCCCATACAAAATCAAATATAAAAACTTAAACATCTTCATTAAACATTAAAAATAACTCAAAATTTTCTATTTGATTTTGTTACATTAATGGAGTATGGGGATTGTCCATATCTTGCGAAACCTGTGTGGATTCAATTTTTATTTGGTACCTGGTTTTTGACTCCTCCCACCCTCCGAAGAGCAAGGAGTTGTGTTTATTTATTGTTTCTTGTTGCAATTGTTCATTAGGTTTATTGTTATGTTTTGCACCCTCTTTTCATAAATTTCATAATTCTCTTCCTTTTTATATTTACTTAGTGCATATAAGAGCTGCGTTGCGCCTGACACATTAGGCTTATTTTCTTATTACACCTTTTAAAAGCATTTTATATCTATATCTATATCTATATCTATATGTATATATAGATAGCTAGATAGATATGGATATTTGCATAGGATAGCTGAGGTTGATGTCTAATCGCATAAAAGGTCACTTTCTTACTTTTTCGATATTGGTTAGAATGTATTGTTTTTAGGAAGTCACTTTGTATTACCTAATCAGCTTTGAAAGTGAAAGCATCATTATAAAAATGTCTATAAAAAATTGAATAAGTTTAAATCAGTCAGTAAAAATACAAAACCACTATTGAATCTTGTTTTTCATCATTGATATTTTGAATTAAAATTTTACGATAAAGTATTCATCATCTTTGATTTAAATTTAGACTAACTTTATATAAAATATGTTTTAAATCTGTAATACATAATCGACCGAGTTCAAGGGAAGAAAGGTGTCCATTAAAATAATTTTTCGTCTAATAAATCGTTATTAATATATTTCCTCTAATAATAACAATTTTTATTCGTGAAAGAATTGCTATAAAAAATTCGTAACTATTGCTAAATAATATGACAAACATAAAAGCTTTTGTTCTTTATTTATAGGTATGTTATTATCATCCTACTTCCATTACAGCTAAACATAAACCATATTAGGGAATTGCATTCTTATAAATGACGAAAATATTTTAGCCACACAAATTTATATTTATCTCTTGTCTATTTTAGTATTAAGGTACGGATATGGGAATTTATGTGAATGATATACATCAGGTGCTTCTGGAAGTATACTTTTTTTTATCCACATTTCATTAAGCGTAGCTATCAAATTGGATTTTTGAAATTAAAGCGATTTACAAGTTTCTTTTTTATTAGGGTTTCGTTCATCTAACAAAATCCTATTCGTCTCAGTCCTCTGTCTGTCTGTCCGTCTTTCACGGAGCCCGTTCTCAGAAACTATATATATTGGAGACTTGAAATTTTGGATTCTTATAGTTGAACACCACAAATGAACACCACAAGCTGAACAAGACAAATCATAAAATTTTGAAAAAGTTATTTACCCCTTCTGGTCTCTAACTTGTGTATTTTAAGCTTTTTTCTAACTGAGCCCCTAATTAAGTTGAACACTTGAAATTTTGGATTCTTATAGCCGACACCTCACATCAAACGACAAATCATAAAATTTTGAAAAAGCCTTATATTTAGCCCTCTGGGCTCTAACTGGTGTATTTTAAGCAATTTTTCTAACTCATCCCTTAATTAAGATGAAAATGTGAAAATTTGCATACTTATAGCAGAACACTTGCTAGGACACGAAAAATCATAAAATTATCAAAAAGTCTTATACTATTTACCCTATAGTTCGTAAAACGGAGTTTCGTTCGGATAAAGATTTGTTTTGAATAGAGTGTGCCCCCTGGTTTCGAAATGTGGAACTAATAGATTTTCCAAAAGGATACAGTCTTTTGAAAGGAATATTACACGAAATCCACTGTGCTATCTGTGATCACACTTTCCCACTTGTTATATGTTATTCTGATGTTTGAAGTGTAATATAAACTTATACATAGTAACAAGAATTTCTGATTCCATTGAGCATTCATAAATACTTAACGAAAATGTAATAATAACTTGTAAATGAAAAGTTCTCAGCAGTGCATTTATTTCTGAGATATGATGCAAAATTAAAATAGCAACAGTTGCTCAAATGACGGAATTAAAATAATTTATTTTTTATCAATAATGCTTCATGTTAAAAAAGCATTTTATAATGTAATGTTTAAATGTCATGTGACATAAAAAATATTTCCTTTCTGAACACGTTTAAGGGAGTTGATCAGACAGATCTCAAAATACCATCAATAATATTAAACGTGTGGAGGCAAACTTTATTCTTCTTTTTAAAATATGTCATATGAAAATTAATATTTTTGAGATTTTTATGCTGTGTACCATTCTTAAAGAATGTCTCACCTATTTTTAGTTGTCAATATATTTCCAAAAAACATACTTACATTAATTTGAACTTTTAAATTCTTAATCACAGCTCGTACGATTTTAACACGTAAAATATAAATTTAAACATATATTTGGGAAATATTTTCACAATAAAAAAATGAGACATACTTTAAGAAGCGTACACAGAAAAAAAAAACACAAAATTGTTAATTTTCCCTAACAAAAATAAGAATGTATTCAATTTTCATATATATAACATTAGCAAGAGAAATTTAAGATCTGACTGACAAACTGCTTTAATAGTAGTTGATTACGATTATTAAATATTTTTTTTTTTGTGAAAATCGTACGAAAATGTATTAACAATCATTCACGGGAAAAGTTAAAAAAATTAGTAACAATTATTTTTTTATAAAATTATAGTAAAAATATGATTAATTATGTTATATAAAAAAAAAAAAATATTTCGTTAAAAATTAAAAAATTTTCTTCAAAATTAGAAAACTCCGGTTTTTATAAATTATATGTTGTTTATCTAATACTTACAGATATTTTTTTATTCCGATTGGTAATAAAAGAAGATTATTGCTAGTACTAGTTCATACGTTATTCGTGAATAATTGTTGTCTAATTCCAGTAATAATATTGGAACTTGAAAAATTTTCTGTCATTCAATTTTTTTAAAAATTGTAACCATTTAACCATGCGTATGCATAACAAAAGAACGCCAGCTTAAAATTGATACATGAACCTTTATCCGGTTAATTTGAAAATTAAAATTTATTTATTTTTCTAAATATTATACAATTTTCAATCACAAAGACGTAAATCTAAATATTTTATTGTATTTTTTAACCTGCAATCAATCTAAACAAGAAATATGTTTCATCTTTCTTATATTTGCGCGTAACATGCTAATAACAGTAGTAAATTCAACATTTTCAAATTATTTCAATGATTTATTTTGGTAAGGTAGAGAAATGTTTGACATAGAAGCCAATTTTACCCATTTTACTAGGGGATCGGTGTCTTTGAGAGTATTGACCGATATATTAAAGCAATAACAAGTAATTTTAAATGAGTTATGTAGATTCCCGTAAAGAGATAGGAACGTAAACTATGAATTTCAAAACGAATGACAAAAAGAACAAATGTAAATAAGTACGAGTAATAAGTAAAAATTACGTCCACTATTAACCATATCACAATATTAGAATATTTATTTTCTAAAAAGACGTTATAAAAACACATTAAAAGTAAATTAAAAATCTATATTGTCATGTTTCAACACTTTCACTGAGTCATCATCAGAATGTATAACAGAAAATTACAAATACAATGCATATGAAAAATGGAAAAAATCATCTAATATAAACAAGTATTCATGTAACGCGCTCTACATTTTCGCGATAGCACTTGTTCCCTCTATGTCGCGACTCAGTAAGTTGTCCAACCATTCAACCCATAAATTCGATATACGAAAAGATAATGTATTGTTACAAATCCTGAACCTCTTAAATAAATTTCAATGGACTCTCCTATAAATAATTGTAAATAAAAATTAAATCTGTAGATTATTCTACTCTTGTTAAAAAGTATGTTAAGAATTGATTCAGCCGGGATAAAGCAGTATTATCTCTATTATGTTTTATGTCCGCTATATATTCTTTACAGATCATATTAAATTTCCGTAGGGTTATACATATAGAGGGTGATTCATAAATATCGAAACAATAGGCTATCTCTTTAAATATTGCCCCTAGGTACATACTTCCAATTGCAAATAATTGTTTCATAAATAAAGTTGCAAAATTTGATGAGATAAGTTTCAACTCCATGGGGGGTCTATATGAGAAAATACGAAAATTAAATTTTTATACGGCCCCCGTAGAGTAAAATTCCCAGTTAGGAAACTGTTCCTTATCCATTACTGAATTAAACACAAAAAAATTCATCTCGATATCTTCAAAATTCGCAGAGATATCAAAATCCAAAATTCGTGACTTACACCATTTATCCATACCTCTGAGCGATGAGTTTTTGACTAATTTTGAATGCAAGAAAGGGATTATCCTCAAATTGTACAATATTAAAAGTCGATATAAGACCTCTCCTTTGGGCATAAAATAGGCAGAGTATAGATTTTACGTTAAACTGTTTTTCAAAGTATGCTGGTGATCTGCGCGGGTCGAAATATCTAGTTCCGGTCCCGAACCGACCCATAGAAAAAAAAGTTCGGCCCTGCCTGGAAAAAGTTCAAATCGTAGCCTGACCAGGCCTGACTGAATTTCTAGATAGTTTTTTACATCGATGTGTGGTTAAAAGTAGTTTGTGTGGAGGAGTTCTGACCAAAAATATTTATTACAGCTTTTCCTTTTTTATGTTTATAATTATTATTTTTAAAGAAGCGCCAGAAGCTGTGATTATTTGTTTTATTAATGAATCTCTGTTTATATGTAAATGATTCACTTCTCCTTTAATATCGTTAATCTATATTCCATGTGATGGAGACAATGAAAATGGTATTAAGTAAATTTTTTAAAGATGGAATCACCTAGAAAAGAAAAGAAAAAAGCGTTATAGGCAAGTTCCCTTCTTAGGAGTTGTAAATGTAGTCTATTTTTTCTCACGCATTATTATATTCTTTTTTCCAGGGATCAATAGATTTTTCCATTTAAGAAAGGATTCCGTTATAAGCAGATTTTTTCGCTAGTTTTACTGTATTTTAATTTTTTTGCCTTGAACTCTACTATCCTTTAAAAATGTGAATTTTAAAGTTTTGTTGTAAAATAAGGGCCATTTAAAAATATATGCATTTGTTGTAAAAGTTTTTGGGCTGAGCCAAATTTTAGTTATTTTTCCACGGATTAGGTCAGTCAGAGATAATGATTTTAATATGGGTTGTCTCGTGACCGGGACTGAAAAGTTCGCCCAGGGGAGACCTCGGAATAAGGAAGTCAGTCCCGGTTCGGTGTAACCAATGGCCGAGAGATTCAGCTCTCAAAGCTGGTAGACGGGAGGTGCCTGGGTTCGAAACCAATCGCGCCCTTCGGTCAAATCGTTCGGAGTTTTCAGTGGTTTTCTTCGAACCTTGGATATCCTTGAGTAAATACGCGTTAGGTTCCCTTACAAAGACCTCCACGGAAGGCACCCCAACCCCCTTTGATCTCATATCCCTCGTGTAGATAATTGGCCGTCATAAATCACACCAACCCGGTTCGGTATGAAAAAATACGTCAGGCCCGGGCTGGCCGAGTCTTCAGAAAAAAATTGCCAATCCCGGGTCTGGTCCGGCCCGGCCCTAGAATATAGGCTTTTTTAACGGCCTCGCAGGGACGATAAAAAGCATGAATTTGTGAACGCTAAAATTATGAAAATCTCTTAAACGGCATATTAGAAAAATCATTTTTTCAAATTACACATTTAACATTTATTTATGGACATTTAATAAACGGCAAAAACGAAACTGAATCGGAAGTTTAAGCTTCAGAAAGAAGTTACTTTTTCACCTGCATGTTTTTAAAAAGCATTTAAACCTTTTATTAGGAGCCAATCAATGTTTAAAACTTTAAATGCGTTTTTTTGCATGATTTTTTCTCCTTTTTTTTTTACCATTTTTTGTCTTAAAATTATTCTTTATTTTACTTTAATTTTGTTTTAGCAAATTTGAAAAAAAAAAAAAATATTACTTTTGAAAATATGATTTTTTTTAAAAATAAGTTACATGGTTTTTTAAATAAATATTTTTAAAATTAATATTTAAAAAAAATCTTGAAACAAAAGTAAAATTATACTTTTCTCTTTAATTAAATGAAAAAAATTGAAATCCGATGAATAATGTTTCGAGTTAAAGATTTTAAATTAAATCCGCTTAAAAAAATACTAATCATTAAAATTTTTAAAAACCTTTATGAGAAATATTAGGATGCGATTTTGTTTGCAAATTATATGGTTAACCATCACAAAAAAGAAAAAAAAACATCAAAATTCTAACTCAACAAATATATTTTTTACATGTTTCTTAGAACTCTTAAAGTAACATAGTTTCTTGGATTGCACGCATTTCAATTTGTGTCTAATCCGTTAAAGCCTGATGAATTATTTAATCGATCATAACTCTGCGAGGTTTTCAGACATGAAGATGCAATTTTTTGTGTTTAATGCAGGAATGGATAAGGTGAGTTTTCATGATTGGAATTTTTACACTACGGGGGCCGTATAAAAATTCAATTTTCGTATTTTATCAAATAGATGCCCATGGGGTTGCAACTTATATCATTAAATTTTGCACCTTTTTTATGAAACTTTGCAATTGGAAGTATGGGTCTAAGGGCAATATTTAAGGAAATACCCTATTGTTTCGATATTTATGAATCACCCTGTATATGGCACATATGAAAAGTCAGAAAAAAGGCTTTCTTTTAGTCGCTTTAAGAAAATCTTTTTAAATATCCCGTAATTTTCACAATTAAATGTTTTCACATTTCATAACAAAATTATTTTATAGTTTGTTTCTGTTTTAATATATTTTTTCAATTTAAAACCTTTTCGAAATAATACTATTTAGGCATTTTTAAATCTAGAAACAGCAGGGATATTATTTTTCGAATAATGAAGTAAACCTATATTAAAATAAGGACAGTTTGTTTAAAAAACTGAAAAATAAGCTTAAAAAATTATTCAAATTTTAAACATGACAGGACACTGTACACAGAAAAGGGTTAAATTGCTATGTATAATTTTTCATCCTATAAAACTGTGCTAACCGAAAAATGTTTCCCAATTTCAACATTAAAAAGTGCTTAAAACATTTCTCCAATTTAAAATCTGTCTGCTTCAGCGTATTTATATTAAATTTCTGTATAAAATTATTAATTTGCATGATTGTATATACAGGGTGATTCATAAATATCGAAACAATAGGCTGTTTCCTTAAATAGTGCCCCCAGACCCATACTTCCAATTGAAAAGTTTCATAAAAAAAGGTGCAAAATTTAATGACATACGTTGCAACTCCATAGGGTGGTCTATTTGAAAAAATACGAAAATTAAATTTTTATATGACCCCCGTAGGTTAAAAATTCCAATTAGGAAAACTTTCCCTATCCATTCCTGAATTAAACACAAAAAACTGCATTTTCATATCTGCAAAACTCGCAAAGTTATGGCCGTTTAAATAATTCATCAGGTTTAAAGGGATTAGACACAAATTGAAATGCGTGCAATCCAAGAAACAATGTTACTTTAAGATTTCTAGGAAATATGTAAAAAATATATTTGTTGAGTTAGAATTTTGATTTTTTTTCTTTTTTCTTTTTTCTTTTTTCTTTTTTTTTTTTGTAATTGTTAACCATATAATTTGCAGACAAAATCACATCCTAATATTTCTCATAAAGTTTAAAAAAAAAAAATTAAATGATTAGTATTTTTTTAAAAAGGATTTAATTTAAAATCTTCATAACTCGAAACATTATTAATCGGATTTCATTTTATTTTCATTTAATTAAGGAGGAAAGTATAATTTTAGTTATCTTTCAAGATATTTTTATTCTTAATTTTAAAAATATTAAAAATATTTATTTAAAAATTATGTAACTTATTTAAAAAAAATGATATTTTTAAAAGTATTTTTTTTTTCAAATTTGCCGAAACAAAATTAATGTAAACTAATCAAAAAAGACATGGTCCAAGTTTGCACATTTTTTATTTACTATTCTTGACTTATATGAATTTAAAGACAAGAAATGGTAAAAAAAAAAAAAAAAAAAGGAAAAGAAAGAAAGAAAGAAAGTAAAAACGCATCTAAAGTTTTAAACATAGATTGGCTCCTAATAAAATGTTTAAATGCTTTTTAAAAAATTGCACGCGTAAAAGTAACTTCTTTCTGTAGCTTAAAATTCCGATTCAGATCAACTTTTGCCGTTTCCACCTCCTTTTTGTACTATTTAAATGTCCATAAATAAATGTTAAATGTGTAATTTGAAATAATGCTTTTTTCTAAAATACCGATTAAAAATTTTTCATAATTTTAGCTTTCACAACTTCAGGCTTTTTATCGTCCCGGTCAGGCCGTTAAAAAAAGTCTGTATTCTGGGGCCGGGCCAGACCCGGGACTGGTTTCCTTATTCCTAGGTCTCCACGGGGCGAAATTTTAAATCCCGGTCTCGAGACAACCCGTATTAAAATCATTATCTCTGACTGACATAATCCGTGCAAAAATAAGTAAAATTTGGCTCAGCACAAAAACTTTTACAATAAATGCATATAATTTTAAATGGCCCTTATTTTACAATAAAACTTTCAAATTTATATTTTTAAAGGATAGTAGACGTTAAGGCAAAAAAAAAATAATAAAATACAGTAAAACTAGTGAAAAAAACCTGGATATGACGGAATCCTTTCTTAAACGGGAATATATGTTGATCCATGGAAAATGAATATAATAATAGGTGAGAAAAAATATAATACATTCACAACTCCTAAGAAGGGAATTTACCTATAACGCCTTTTTTTTTTCTTTGCCATGTGATTCCGTCTTAAAAGATTTTACTTTATAGCATTTTTCAATGTCTCCAACACATGGAATATGGATTAACGATATTGAAGGAGAAGTGAATCATTTACACATCAATAGAGATTCATTAATGAAACAAATAATCACAGCTTTTACCATTTTTTAAAAAATAATAATTATAAACATCAAAAAAAGAAAAGCTATAATAAGCATTTTTGGTCAGAACTCCTCCACACGAAATAACCATATCGATGTAAAAAAATATGTAGAAATCCAGTGAGTCCGGGCCAGGCTACGATTTGAACTTTTTTCCAGATAGGGCCGAACTTTTTATTCCGGTGGGTCAGTTCGGGACCGGACCTAGATATTTCGACCCGTGCAAGCCTCTAGTGCAGACCACCAGCATATTTTGAAAGCAGGTTTAACGTGAAATCTATACGCTGTCTATTATATGTCCAACGGAGAGACACTGTCTTAAATCGACTTTTAATAATGTACTATTTGTGGATGATCCCTATTTTGCATTCAAAATGAGTCAAAAACTCGTCGCTAAGAGGCATGGATAAATGGTGTAAATCACGAATTTTGGATTTTGATATCTCTGAGAATTTTGAAGATATCGAGATGATTTTTTTTTTTTGTCTTTAATTCAGGAATGGATGAGGAAAAATTTCCTAATTGGGAATTTTATTCTACAGGGGCCGTATAAAAATTTACTTTTTGTATTTCCCCAAATAGACCCTCCATGGCAGCTCATGTCATTAAAATTTGCACCTTTTTTTATGAAACTTTGCAATTGGAAGTATGGGTCTAGGGGCAGTATTTAAGAAAATAGCTCATTGTTTCGATATTTATGAATCACCCTGTATATTACTTATTCGGTTAAGAAAATAGCTGTCGGATGTTCCAACAGCTGTTGCAACTGGAAAAAACCCCAATCAAAGAGAAATGAATGACAATCCTGCTACAGAAGATTGCCACCGATTGTCACAATATGATTTACTCTTCAAATTGTCAGGTAATAGTTTTTAAACAGAGCAAATTATAGTATATTTAGGGTCTGTTTTATCTACATGAAGGTTGGCCAAGTATAACTCGTAGTTACAATAGGAATAAATTAATAGAGTAGTTATATTATCTTATTATGATTTTTATGATTAAAGTAATAAAGGTATGAAAAACTTATTTAAATATATTTATTCTCGTTTACATAACATTGCTTAAATGATATTACAGGTTTATTCTGTGTTTATACAAAATTTTCTGGTTACTGAATAATAGAAATTCTAGTTATATTTAAAAAATAATAATAAATTATATGTAAAAATAGTCTAACATTTTTTGAACTACTGCATGTTCCTTTAAGTATATACATTTGCACCTTTGTTTAAAAAGCAAAGCTGGCACTCGCAAAATAGTTAATTTTTTATGTACCTTATATTTAAAAGGCATACATGAATGTAATAAAGTTCAAACTTTTTATACAATATATTCATTTTATCTCTTTCGATTGTAAATTTCCTAATTCATACTTCGTATTAATAAAATTTTGCATTAATAGAAAACTAGGATAAAATAAAACTCACATTGATAAGATTACCATATTTGGCAATATTAAAATAAGTTTTCAAAATGTATTAGCAATACAGAGTACAAATATTTGGATGCTTTTAATACAAAACCTTTGAAAAATTATTTCATATTTTGTATTTTAACGTTATTTCAACTGTTGAATTAAAATATTTTATCGTCAATTTTTAACTCCATCTGAAATGATGGTACACATCTCGTTTATTAGAGCAATTTTATAATACGCATAACATAAATGATTAAAACAAATATGTCGTATCTAAAGTAGTCATGAAAATTTTATTTGTTAATAACTAAAGTAATAGTTTTATTATAAACGTTTAATTGATTTTAACATAGATTTTTAATCTAGAAAGAAAATTTCTTCAAATCGTGATGCATTATTTAAAAAAAGAATTCAAAAAATATATTTATTTTATACAATGGAAATATGTATTTTGCGAATTATATTCTCAAAAATAGGAAAAAATCTGATGAACTGTATTAAATCAATTACTACTCCAATTGAACACATATTGTATAACTTATTTTTGTTTAAGAATTTTTTATTCATTGACATTAAGCAAGTTCATTAGTTGTTTGTAATAATAATAATAATAATAATAATAATAATAATAATAATTGTATTACGGATGAAACTATTTTTTCTAAAGAATATTTTTAACGCTTAGAGTCGAATTCTCGAATTTTAGCTGTTAAATTATTGAAAGCAATCATTATCTAATCACAGTATATATATTTATAACCATAGATGAAAAAAGGTTGCTGTATTCAAGTTTCAGAATTAAATTAATATTATCAAGCAGAGAAACTCGCTATACAAAAAAGTCGATTAAATTCTTATATATCTTTAAAACTTTAATCTATTAATGGATTCGTGATACATTATACGAGAAAATTTGAAGTTAACATGCTTCAAACGGCGATACTTTTTTCATGTAAAGGTTTTAATTTAAGACATCTTCTTTCAATAATAAAGACATTGTCAGATGATACTTTGTAACAATAGAATATAGTTTTTCTTTTTGAATCTAAAACAATTCTTTTTAGAAAGTATGAATATATTTCTTAATAATATAAAAACAAAACATGTGTAACATAACTACATGCAGTAGATATTATATACATATATATATATATATATATATATATACTTAGATGGCTGTATTTAGCGACAAAAGAGCTAAAGTAAAATTATATCCCAAAATAAAGTTATAAAACTAATTTAATCGATTCTTTATTCGTGAAGATTACGTTTATTATGATTCTTGTTAAAGTTTTCTATTTTCTTCATCGAAATTTATCTTTTGTTCATAGAAAAAAATAAACACAAAAACTAGGTACACCTGATCATTTTTCCTTTGAAGAGAATAAAGTCTTTTGAAATAGAATCTTGATTATACTGTATACTAAAATAACTGAAATGTGACTATCAGTTAGAGGGGAAAAAGGAAGAAACGGTGAATGAAGATTACTTTGATGTATTATTCGACTGGTTATTTAGGATTATGACAAAAATTATACAACTGACATGTAACATTTTTCATTCATACAGTTTATGCAATAAATATTTGCATATTAATTACATTTTTTCTCAAAAGTATTTGAAAACTTTTAAATTTCACAAACATTTGCATTTATATAAATTACAAAACAGAAATACATTTCCTTAATGTTTATTGGCCTAGCTCAAAGAAATCATAAAAAAAAATAAATAAAATAATGTAAGACAGATTATAAAAAGAAGAAAATATCCGCAGGAAATATTATTATAATGTACCGTTCCACACTTAATAAAGACCTTCCGGCCAGTACCGGGAGGGAGAGGTAGCTTTCATATTTCTTACCTATATTATAAAGGACAAACATATCTGTGCGTAACGCATACGTCATTTTGCGAATGGCAACACTTTGAAATTTGAAATAAAATTTTGGTTTTGTAATTTTCTCTACTGCAAATTTTTATACTTCTAAACATCGCACATTTTAAATTTTTACACCGCTGTATAACGAAAAAAATTCTCTTTTAAATGCAATTTGTTTGAAAGCTGTATCTCATTTTAATTTTAAAATATTAATTTTTTTGTAGTTTTCATTACTTTTTTTGTAATCGTGGCAGCTGAAGTACTACATTTCTGTTGAAACTAAAGAGGGAAAAAATGAAAATAGTAGACTGCTGTATCTTTTGATGCCAATTTCTCATAAAAACCGAAAAAAATTGAAATTAAAATAGTGATATGTCAAGAATATCGTCTGTTATAAAACCCAGTGAGTTTTGGCTTTATTTCGTTGTTATTTATCAATTAAATGATTTTGCCGTGCCGGCTCCATTGCGAAATATTAATAAACAATTTGCACATAAAAAAAAGTTCAGAATTTCTCTCCCGCTAATTTTCTACAAAGAAATTAAAGCTTCATCAATGAATAAATAAAAGAATAATATATAAAAAAGCACGAATTCAACATATATGTAGTCGAACAATTTAAATTTTTCGAGCCGAATTGGGAAAAATATGTGCTTTTAAATGTAATTTGTATGAAATAGAGTTGCTAGGCAACTGTTAAAGTAAAAGAGAAAAAATAATCTATATATTGAAAACACAAGATAGCTTTTTTAGACATCTTCCTTGAACTTTCTACTGTACCAATGTTGCTAATAATTCTCTTTTTAAATGAAAGCTGTTCATTTGTAGATGTCCTCGCACTGGCTATTTTTCTAAATATTTTCACTTTTACATTTTTAATTTAATTTGAAAAGATTTTTTGAAATTTCATCAAAATGGTAGCAATCGTATTATTTCCACTATTACAGAAAAAAAGAAATATTGGGGTTTATTTATCCTTATTGATACCATTTACTCATTACAATTAAAAATAACTTTATTTTAAGTCTGAACAGAAAATGACGTCACTATTTAAAAAACATTTTCGCTCATAAAGCTAATGTTACAATATATTTTCATTCGACTGATGCCGAATTTGAGACACTTGGCGTAATGCTTCTGTAAGTGCCATATTTAAAAGAAAACAATCCTTTTCTTTGACAAAACTACATATTTTTACACGAATACATCTAAAAGACATCAGTTTCTTGAATTTGTTCTTTGCGGTACTGAAATTAGACCCTCAAGCCAAAAGAATACATTTTCACATGCAAAGTTTTAGCTGACAAGCGGAACTTCACGTTTGAAAATCTATCTAAAGGAAAAATATGTCCGTGCGTACGGCTGGCGTCATTTTGAGAATGGCAACGCTTGACGATTAAATGTCGGATTTGCAAGCTTTGCTACTGCAATTTTTTGAATTTCTAAACATCGCGCATCTTCATTTTTTACACCCGTTATATAGGGAAAAAAATCTACTTTCAAATGCAATTTTCTCGAAAACTTTATCTTAATTGATTTATTTATTATGTCTTTTTAAATATTTTTCAAGAATAATGTTTTTTAATCTATATCCACTGCGTACAGGCTCCATTACGGAATAAGCCATTTGCACTTAAAATAATATAAATAATTCAGCATTTGTCCCTGACTAATTTTTATAGCAAAATTAAAACTTCATGAATCTATTATATTAAAAAGTGACTGTCCATTTGTATTTCACAGCTGTTCCTCCTAGAATATGAAATGTTGGGTCATCAAATTAACGCCAGTTATCCGCATGGGTCCGAGGATGTTAAACGTGGTCGTAGAATTTTAAAATTTGTTTAGTTTTCGAGATATAAATTTTTACGTTATTTTGATGACATTTCTGTAATGATGGAAACTAAAATTGCTCCATTTTTGTGGATAAAAGAGAGAAAAAGGAAAATTACAAGGATTTTTAGGTATCATTGTTTGAAATCATTTTTTAAATGAAATTAACGTATATTTGAATAAATAGTGAAAAAATGATTGTAGTTTTCAAGAAAATTTCACGAAATACGAACTCACACATATTCAAGCTTCAGGAACCCGTTTATTTTAGAAACACATATTCGACTCTCGACTGGAACATTCAGATAAATTCTGTTGACGTCAAAAGAAAAAAAAACATCGTACGTTATTTTCATTTAATTTAAAGTCGTAAAGTAGATTTTCAACCATTGCCTTAAGATGGCTAATAAAACATTTCAGAAGCGGACATTAAAAATGTGAAATAGCGAGAAAAAAAAATAAGAGAAAAGTTTTAGCGAGAGAAAAAAATAATTCTTTAAATATTTATTTTAATTGATAAATGTAAAATGCTTCTGAATAAATTCGTCCAAACAAATTCATTTTTGCATAAGTTGACTCAAATGACATCATATCTACGAACTCCGAAATTCGAAGCAAAATCTTGGAAGAGCGAAAAGCTCTAGGCAAATAAAATTATGGAATATGTGCATTTTTATTGGGAAAGTTTTGACTTAAATTGTAAATATAACTTATTATTTGAAATATTGTATTTAATAAAATTAATATTGCAATTTCTTTCTGAATTGACAATAAAGTTAAGATTTCATTTTTCGCAAAAAGATCGATTGTCTCATGCAATTCAAAAGCAACACAACGGGTTGCTACACAACTAGTTTTTTTAAAAGCCAGCTTATATTATTCAAACACACGGAGCTCAAATTAGTGGAACTCTATTATAGATTTAGATTATGGATTATATTATAGAATTATAGAATATAGAATTATAGATTATAGGTTATATTATAGAATTATAGAATATAGAATTATAGATTATAGATTATATTATAGAATTATAGAATATAGAATATAGAATTATAGATTATAGATTATAGAATACTACTTTTTAACAATACTGAATATGAATGAAAATTTCGCGAATTTAGTCAGCGTTATCAAAGCTGGTTTTATTTAAAGTGATTTATATTTGGTCGCCAAATTCGGTGATATCTTGAAGTGCCCGCCATTTTAAAACAGCATAATGGGTGCAACAAAGCTAATCAATGAACTTGGTCGAGACATTATTAATTCCTGCGCACATGCTCACTCATATCTAAATAGGGATTACAATCCCGAGACTAATTTCCAATCCCGGGATTTCGGGATTGCTTAGATTCAATCCCGGGATAATCCCGGGATTAGGAAAATTAGAATTTCTGTAATATCATCAATTTTTACAATAGCTAAATATCATAATACTATAGAAAAGACAAAGCAAATTTACAGCCTAATTTACATATGAAAATATACCAAATTAAAAAAATTAACTTCAATTAATTATCAAAACTTATAGGATAAATTAGAACAATTGAAAATTAAAAGAAATACGCTGTTGATGTTTGAAAATGCAACAAAAAACATGAAATGTCTATGCTTCATCTTCTAGATAATTTCTTTTATTTCCTGTTAAACAAGTTTTTGAATAGTTTAATATTTACAATATTAAAAAATTATTAATATCACGAATTAAATTATGAATTATTCTCATACCCACGTAATTAAAGTTTATAATTCTAGGATATTGCAAATGCAAGGTTTTCCCTAACATGAAGATTTTTTTCTTGAAATAAAAGAACTTAGCACACACACACATAGAATAAAATAATACATAGATGTACAGTTTAAATTTCTAAATAGCAATAGCTGTTAAAATTCGAAAACGTTGCATAATATAAAAAATTATTACGTGCCTCGTGAAAAAAAAAAAAAAAAACATTATTTTGAATAGTTCACTGTTTTCTAACTAATCGGTATTCCTTTGAAAATATGTTCTAAGAAATATGACGGCATCTAAAGTTTCATCTCTAAGTCCCAGTTGTAACATTGTCTGTTTTTAGGGAAATTTCATATTTGTTTAAGCACTCTGTTAGCATTTCAATGCACTTTTTTGCTGTAAAAGATCCATATATGAGCATAAGGCCTAAATTCCTGAATTTGCTCAAATTTAAATTTCTTGAATTTTCATTAATATTCATAAATCGCTTGCTTGCAGTAAATGTCCATTCGTCAAAAGTCAAACTAAATTTTTTTCCTGAATTTTTAAAAGTTTGTATTTCACTTGTAATTAACTCTTTTATTATAGTTCACTACACGATTTCGAATTGATACTGCAGATTTTGGCAAATCATTATAGCCTTTAGCTATCAGTAAGTTTCTTAAATCAGTTGAAGTTAAATGAAAAACAGTCTTTAGCTGTCATTCGCAATAAAATTAAATCCAGTGATTCCTTATCACTACTAAAATCTATACATCTTCTATTTTCCGCTTTTTAGAAAGCAATGCATTTTCTATGCAATTTTGACTTGTGGAAGGAAGAGATGATGTATTTTCTTTCTAAACTTTAGTACCATGTTTCGTCGATAAATGTGCATGCAACCCTTAGTCGATGCACCTAACGTTTTAAGCACTTGGCTATATCTTTTACGTTTAGCGATTTTTTCATCTTTTGACCTTAAATAGCAGTGCCATACTGAAAATGTATCATTATCTTTCTATGAGCTACAAAATCCTTTTCATTAGACAACTTTAAAACAAAATAAGTATAAACGCCCGAAAAGCAAAGAAGTTAGCACATAATAATGACTATGAAACTCAAATGCGAAGCTTATCAGTAAACTCTAATTCGAAATTTTGTGATTCCCAGTTGTTGAAACGACCGGCTTTCTAAACGCGACGAAATCGAAATAAACAAATGATTTCATTGTTCCCGAATAATAGCCGAGCGGGTTACATCTGTTTGCAAGTCAAAAGGTTTTAATATTAAACGATTTAATCACTTTAAAATATGTATATTTTTTCAAGGATATATAAATTTCATAAAAATTAATTCTTTTTCTTTTCAAAAGAGAAAGTCTATAAATATATATATTTTTTTATTTCAGCTGAATATTGTTCCATTTAAAAAAAAGGGACAATCCCGAAAATCCCGGGATTTGGCAGACAAGATCCCGGGATTTTCGGGATTAAAAATGATGTGGGATCCCGGGATCTCGGGATACGGGATTCCGGGATTGTAATCCCTACATCTAAATCAGTTGATACGAGTCCTGTTGCAGGCAAAATATCAGGTTTTTCAAAATGTCACCCACATTAGATATTCAAACTGTTATATCTCAGTCTTTTTTTTAGATTAAAAGCAAACAAAAAGTCCTACGGAATCTTTGTAACAAGCTCAAACACATAAGAAAAAATGTTTTTCAGTTTCTAATTTTTTTGTACATCATTTTAATATTTTTTTAATTTTTAAATGTCCGCCATTTTGAAACAAGATGGCTGATGGAGTTAACAAACGTACTCGGCCGAGAGATTGCTATGTACTATTCACATGCCTTGTCACATCCTAATCAGTTCATAATTACGCGTGTTATCCCATGACAAAAATCAGATTGTTTCAAAATGTCAGCCATGCTAGAAATTCAAAGTGCTATAACTCAGCCGTTTTTAGGTAGCTTTCATTACAAAAAGCTACCTATTGCAGCCGTTTGGAGAAAAGTGATTAAAAAAATTTTTGGTATATTTTCATCGATCATGACCCCCAGACCCCGAAACCACCCTCCATTCAAATGTTGATATATATACTATATATATATCTGTTCTTTGTCACACTGTAACTCTCGTATTTATGAGCCAATTTTGATGTAACTTTGTATATACATAGTACATACCAATGTCTCGACCGAGTTCGTTGGCCAGCTTCATCCGCCATCTTGTTTTAAAATAGCAGCCATTTAAATTATTTTACAGAATTTTTAATTTGAAATGTGGTACCAAAAATTTGAAAATTGAAAAATATTTTTTTCTTATGTGTTTGATATTGATACAAAAATTCTGGAGCAGTTTATGTTTCGTTTATATCTTAAAAAATGGCACATAACAAGCAAGTTATAGCACATTGAATTTCTAGCGTGACTAACATTTTGAAACGACCTGATTTTTGTCACGTGATAACAGGCGTATTTATTAACCGATTTGGATGTACCTTGGTGTGTACCTACTAGATACCAATGTCTCGACCGAGTTCGTTGGCCATCTTGTTTCAAAAAAGGCTGCCATTTAAAAAAATAATAATAATTTAGTATTTAAAATGATGTATCTAAAAATTGGAAAATTAAAAAGATTTTTTTTTATGTGTTTGAACTTGATACAAAGATTGCGGAGCAGTTTTTGTTTCGCCTATATCTTAAGAAATGGTTGAATTATAGCACATTGAATTTCTAGCATGGTTGACATTGTGAAATGATCTGATATTTGTCACGCGATAACACGCGTATTTATTAACCGATTTCGATGTAAGGAGGCATGTAGATAGTATATAGCAAAGTCTCGACCAAGTTCGCTGGCCAGCTTCATCAGCCATCTTGTTTCAAAATGGCGGACATTAATTTAAAAAAAAAAAAATTATACTTAAAGTGAGGTGCAAAAAAAAAAAAAAAAAAAAAAATAGAAATTGAAAAAGGTTTCTTTCTTAAGTATTTCACCTTGATATAAGGATTCCGGTGCATTTTTTGTGTTGGGTTTATCTTAAAAAATGGCTCAGATATAGCAGTTTGAATTTCTAATGTGGGTGACATTTTGAAAAATCGGATATTTTGCCTGCGACAGCTCTCATATGTATTAACCGATTCCGATATGAGTGATCATGTGCACAGGAATTACTAAGGTCTCGACCAAGTTTACTGGTTCACCTCATCCAACATGTTGTCTTAAAGTGGCAGGCACTTCAAGATATCGCCGAATTTGGCAACCAAATATAAGTTACTTTAAATAAAAGCAGCTTGGATAAAGCTGACTGATTTCGCGAAATTCTCATTCGTAATGATTTAGTATCGATAAAAAATTACTATTGAATCTCCTATAATCGCTTTCCACTAAATTGAGCTTCGAGTGTTTGAATAATATAAACTGGCTTTTAGGTAGCTTTCATTACAAAAAGCTACCTATTGCAGCCGTTCGGAGGAAAGCGATTTCAAAAAATTTTGGTATATTTTCATCGATCATGACCCCCAGACCCCGAAACCACCCTCCGTTCAAAAGTTGATGTATATATATATATATATATATATATATATATATATATATATATATATATCCATATATATATATATATATATATGACCTTTGTCATACTGTAACTCTCGAATTTATGAACCGATTTGGATGTAATTCAGTGTGTACATAGTACATACCAATCTCTCGACCGAGTTCGTTGGCCAGCTTCATCCGCCATTTTGTTTCAAAATGGCGGTCGTTTAAAATTTTTTTAAAAATTTTAAATTTGAAATGTGGTACCAAAGAATTGAAAATGGAAAAATATTTTTTTCTTATGTATTTGACCTTTATAAAAAGATTCCGGAGCAGTTTTATTTTTGTCTATATCTTAAAAAATGGCTGAGTTATAGCATTTTGAATTGCTAGCGTGGCGGACATTTTGAAACGTCCTAAAATTTGTCACGCCATAAAAGGCGTATTTATGAACCGATTTGGATGTAACTTCGTTTGTACATAGTACATACCAATGTCTCGACCGAGTTCGTTGGCCAGCTTCATTCGCCATCTTGTTTAAAAATGGCAGCCATTTAAATTTTTAAGAAAAATTTAAATTTGAAATGTGGTACCAAAAAATTGAAAATTGAAAAAAATATTTTTTTCTTATGTATTTGACCTTGATACAAAGCTTCGGAAGCAGTTTTTGTTTCGTCTATATCTTAAAAAATGGCTAAGTTAGAGCATTTTGAATTTCTAGTGTGGCTGGCATTTTGAAACGTCCTGATATTTGTCACGTGATAACAGGCGTATTTAGGAACCGATTTGTATGTACCTTGGTGTGTGCATAGTACATACAAATATCTCGACCGAGTTCGTTGGCCAGCTTCATCCGCCATCTTGTTTCAAAATGGCGGCCATTTAAAAAAATTTAAAAAATTTAAAATTTAAAATGAGATACCAAAAAATTAGAAAATGAAAAAGATTTTTTTCGTATGTGTTTGACACAAAGATTCCGGAACAGTTTTTGTTTCGTCTATATCTAAAAAAATGGTTGAGTTATAGCATTTTGAATTTCTATTGTGGCTGACATTTTAAAACGACCTGATTTTTGTCACGCGATAACAAGCGTATTTATGAACCGATTTGGATGTTACTTGGTCTGTACATAGTACATACCAATGTCTCGACCGAGTTCGTTGGCCAGCTTTATTCGCCATCCTGTTTCAAAAGGGTTGCCATTTAAAAAAATTAAATTTAAATTTTAAAATGAGGTATTAAAAAAGTCCTTCCGGCCAGTGCCGGGAGGAAGAGGTAGCTTTCATAATCCTTATTTAAAAAAAGCCAAATTATATCATTCAAACACACGAAGCTCAATTTAGTGGAAACTGAATATAGGAGATTCAATACTAATTTTTATCAATATGATGAATGAGAATTTCGCGAAATTAGTCAGCTTTATCCAAGCTGCTTTTCTTTAAAGTAACATATATTTGGCTGCCAAATTCGGTTGGGTTGGGTTGATTTTTGACGGCAAATTGTCTACACGAGGGATATAGCCCCGGGGGAGTGCCCTCCGTGGGGTTCTTTCTAAGGGAACCTAATCCGTATTAACGCATGGAAGATCCACGGCTCGAAGAGAACCACGAAAACTCCGAAAGATTAGGCCGACGGGCGCGATTGGGATCGAACCCAGCACCTCCCGTCTACCAGCTTCGAGAGCAGAACCTCTCGGCCAATGGTGGGGCGCTGCCAAATTCGGCAATTTCTTAAAGTGCCTGTCATTTTAAGACAACAGGGTGTATGAGGCTAAGCAGTGAACTTGGCCGAGACCTTAGTAATTGCTATGCACATGCTCACTCACATCGGAATCGGTTAACATATAGGAGTGCTGTCGCATGCAAAAAATCAGATTTTTCAAAATGTCACCCACAATAGAAATTGAAACTGCTTTATCTGAGCCATTTTTAAGGTAAAGACAAACAAAAAATGCTCCTGAATCCTTATATCAAGGTCAAATACTTAAGAAAGAAACCTTTTTCAATTTCTAATTTTTTTGCACCTCACTTTAAATATATATATATATATTTTAATTTAATGGCCGCCATTTTGAAACAAGACTAAAACAAGACAACAACTAATTTTTATCAATATAATGAATGAGAATTTCGCGAAATTAGTCAGCTTTATCCAAGCTGCTTTTCTTTAAAGTAACATATATTTGGCTGCCAAATTGGGCAATTTCTTAAAGTGCCTGTCATTTTAAGACAGCATGGTGGATGAGGCTAAGCAGTGAACTTGGTCGAGACCTTAGTAATTGCTGTGCACATGCTCACTCACATCGGAATCGGTTAATATATAGGAGTGCTGTCGCATGCAAAAAATCAGATTTTTCAAAATGTCACCCACAATAGAAATTGAAACTGCTATATCTGAGCCATTTTTTAAGGTAAAGACAAACAAAAAATGCTCCTGAATCCTTATATCAAGGTCAAATACTTAAGAAAGAAACCTTTTTCATATTCTAATTTTTTTGCACCTCACGTTAAATATATATATATATTTTTTTTTTAATTTAATGGTCGCCATTTTGAAACAAGATGGCTGATGAATCTGGCCAGCGAACTTGGTCGAGGTGTTGATGTATACTATCCACATGCCTTCTTACATCGAAATAGGCGAATACGTGTGTTATCGCGTGACAAATACAAGATCGTTTCAAAATGTTAGCCATGCTAGAATTTCAAAGTGCTATAATTCAACCATTTTTTAAGATATAAACAAAAGAACAAATTTTCAGAAACAAAAACTGCTCCGGAATCTTTGTATCAAGGCCAAACACATAAAAAAATCTTTTTCATTTTCCAATTTTTTAATACCTCATTTTGAATTTTAAATTTAATTTTTTTTAAATGGCAACCCTTTTGAAACAAGATGGCGAATGAAGCTGGCCAACGAACTCGGTCGAGACATTGGTATGTACTATGTACAGACCAAGTTACATCCAAATAGGTTCATAATTACGCCTGTTATCGCGTGACAAAAATCAGGTCGTTTTAAAATGTCAGCCACAAGAGAAATTCAAAATGCTATTACTCAGCCATTTTTTTTACATATAAACGAAAGAAAAACTGTTCCGGAATCTTTGTATTAAGGTCAAACACATACAAAAAAAATCTTTTTCACTTTCCAATTTTTTGGTATCTCATTACAATTTTTAATTTTTTGGTACCACATTTCAAATTTAAATTTTTCTTAAAAATTTAAATGGCCACCATTTTTAAACAAGATGGCGGAAGAAGCTGACCAACGAACCCGGTCGAAACATTGGTATGTACTATGTATAAACGAAGTTACATCCAAATCGGTTCATAAATATGCCTTTTATCGCGTGACAAAATTCAGGACGTTTCAAAATGTCAGCCACGCTAGAAATTCAAAATGCTAAAACTCAGTCATTTTTTAAGATATAGACGAAACAAAAACTGCTTCGAAATCTTTGTATAAAGGTCAAATACATAAGAAAAAATATTTTTCCATTTTCAATTTTTTGGTACCACATTTCAAATTTTAAATTTTTAAAAATTTTTTAAATGGCCGCCATTTTGAAACAAAATGGCGGATGAAGTTGGCCAACGAACTCGGTCGAGAGATTGGTATGTACTATGTACACACCGAATTACATCCACATCGGTTCATAAATACGCCTTTTATCGAGTGACAAAATTCAGGACGTTTCAAAATGTCAGCCACGCTAGAAATTCAAAATGCTATAACTCATCCATTTTTTAAGATATAGACGAAACAAAAACTGCTTCGAAATCTTTGTATAAAGGTCAAATACATAAGAAAAAATATTTTTCCATTTTCAATTTTTTGGTACCACATTTCAAGTTTTAATATTTTTTAAAAATTTTAAAAGGCCGCCATTTTGAAACAAAACGGCGGATGAAGCTGGCCAACGAACTCGGTCGAGACATTGGTATTCACTATGTACATACCGAATTACATCGTGAATCGGTTCATAATTGCGGGAGTTACAGTGTGACATAGGTCAGATATATATATATATATAACCATTAATTAAACATAACCTACCACCATCAAATATTATGAATAAAAGCTGTAAGTATTTTAAAAAAAAATAATAATAATTTATTATAAGAATTATTATGGAAGAAAAAGAAAAAAGTCCTTCCGGCCAGTGCCGGGAGGAAGAGGTAGCTTTCAAATACCTTATTTTAAAAAAGCCAACTTATATTGTTCAAACACACGAAGCTCAATTTAGTGGAACCGAATATAGGAGATTCAATACTAATTTTTATCAATATTAAATCATTATGAATGAGAATTTCTCGAAATTAGTCAGCTTTAACCAAGCTAATTTTATTTAAAGTAACTTATATTTGGCTGAGATGTTGATGTATACTATCCACATGCTTTCTCACATGGAAATAGGCGAATATGCGTGTTATCGCGTGACAAATACAAGATCGTTTCAAATGTTAGCCATACTAGAAATTCAAAGTGCTATAATTCAACCATTTTTTAAGATATAAACAAAAGAACAAATTTTCAGAAACAAAATCTGCTCCGAAATCTTTGTATCAAGGCCAAACACATAAAAAAATCTTTTTCATTTTCCAATTTTTTAATACCTCATTTTAAATTTTAAATTTAATTTTTTTTTAAATGGCAACCCTTTTGAAACAAGATGGCGAATAAAGCTGGCCAACGAACTCGGTCGAGACATTGGTATGTACTATGTACAGACCAAGTAACATCCAAATCGGTTCATAAATACGCTTGTTATCGCGTGACAAAAATCAGGTCGTTTTAAAATGTCAGCCACAATAGAAATTCAAAACGCTATAACTCAGCCATTTTTTTAGACATAGACGAAACAAAAACTGTTCCGGGATCTTTGTATTAAGGTCAAACACATACAAAAAAATCTTTTTCGTTTTCTAATATTTTATTATCTCATTTTAAATTTTGAATTTTTAAAATTCTTCTAAATGGCCGCCATTTTGAAACAAGATGCACGATAAAATGCACGATACAAGCACTAATTAACTAATTTTTTATTCTATATTTTATCAATTTGATATCTAAGTCAGCGAAAGTATACTTTTTTCATGATTTCAATTTTATCTAGCATTCCAATTTAACGTAATAATCCTTCACTGATTGTTATAATTATAAAAGTGTTTCTAGGATAAATGGTATGTGCTGGAGCAATTTGGATATCATATTTAGAATTAGGAGTATTAAATCTGTACAATTTACATATTTAGTTTGCAGGGAGACATTTGTTTTTTTTATTTTTTTTGAAAACCAGTGGTATTCGAATCACTTCTGGGGTCTCAAACTAAAAATTTTCTATTACAGTTGAGTCTGCAGCTTTTAATGAGTACGTAGAAAGAGTCTTCAGAGTTTAGTCATATATGCACTTCTTGCTTTATAATTTGCATTCAAGTCATATTTTTTTCCTGTTAGTGTTTAACTATTTTAAGTAACTATTTTTTTCAAAAATTCTACTTCTTTCAGACTTTTTAAATAAAATTAACATTTTCCGAAAATAAAAGAAATACACAAAATTTACGCAAAACATATGATATAATTAATTATTTGTATTTCAAATTTGTATTTTAGTCATATGACTTTAAAAAAAAAGTTATTTTACAAATTGTTTTATTTTACAGAAGATTAATATGAAAAAAATGACAGATTGACAAATAATTTTTTTTTTCTTTTTTTTTTTTTTTATCCTCGATAACCTTTTTTTTTTATTTATTAGGAATATATTTTGTATTTATTACGTGTGAAACAAGCTTTACTTAAAAAAGGGGGGTTGCGGGTTCATTATTACCATTAAATTGATGTTTACGCATTTTAAAAATTTAAACAATGTTTTATCTAATAAATTCTAATTATGAATATTATTATTATTATTATTATTATTTACAAAAAAAGAAACTTTACAATACATTTTAACTTGAAATATTTGGTACTGATAAAAAGAAAAGGTAACATACATTGGAAAATTCATTAAATAGAAAATTTTAATTAAAGACACTCTCATAGCGCATTTAGTTCCAAATCTTTTGTATACAAAAACAAATAAGCGGTAAAGAACATCTGCTGAAATCGTCTGCGTGAGATATGAACACAGAAAAATAAATAAGGGAAGACGCCGGAAGTTACTTCACTGTTTAAAATATCACCACTTCTACAACAGTTTTTTAAGATAAGATAATGACGGCCGCCATTTTAGGATACACGGATATTATTAATGGTACATAAATGTAAGTCTTATTTAATTTAAATCTTTTATTCCTGATTTGTATATTATAAGTTAAATAGTTTTATGTTCTATTAATAAGAGACTGGTCTGGAATTGTTTTCAGAAGCAATATTTTCCTGTTCGATACGGTGAAGGAAAATATCTTAATCTGCCATCGCTTGAAAAAAAAACTGTGCAGAGACTGATGCATGCCTACATTCATAGTAAAATTAATGAAAACATCAATTTGCAGTTACTTGATATTGAAAATTTGTCGAGACAATGATTTGGAGTTTTTTTCGGCATCTTACTCTTTTCTGTTTACTAACGCTTATAGATCATATAGATAATCGATTATTATGATATTAGGAAATTGTTTCAGATTAGAAATTAGCATTATATTGGGAAAATGTACTTTTACATATTACAGTAGTAATATTTTTAAAAGATTTTTCTTTTAGCGCTAATAATATTTTAAATTATTTTTTTAAATCCTAAATCTTCATACCAATGTTTTCAGATTTAACATTTGTCAAAATTATAAAATAATAGGAATTCTTTATAACATATGGAAAGATTTTTGAGATATTGTTGAATCTATTAATGAATTTAATTCATCTTTTGTAGTTTATTGTTGATTAATAGTAAAACTAAAAATACTAATTATTATTTTTAGTGTTTTTCAAATTCGTATATTTATTTTTTTAAATTGTATATAAGCATTTTTTTCTGTTTATGATTATAATCAAACATTTAATTATAGACATTTTGAATCGGTTATTAAATTTTCTTCTATTATAAACTCATTTTCTACGTTTATGATATACGTAATTATTGGCACTAAAAAGTAAAATATGATATTTAAGCATTGAAATAAAGTGTTTTTCATGACTGATAGGAAGTTATAGATTAAACTGCTTTAGTATATATTTTTTTAAGTTCCTATAATAAAGGATACATAATATAGGACACAAAGTTGAAAAGTGCTTATGACTTCGGTTTGTCTCTCCGTCTGTCCGTCTAGCAGTCTGTCCGCGCTCTAACTGTCGTAAATATACTCGGAGTGCCCTGAAATTTCTGGAGGTTATTGACGTTTACTATAGCACGGTTCCTATTTGTAATGAAGTTTGTAGCATGTTTAGTTCATTTACAGGGACAATCAAAAGTATTCCGTTACATTACGAACTATGGGAAAAAATCATTTCAAATGATTTTTAATGATTTTACACACGCTTTCAAACAGAATAAAATTGATATGCATTTATGAAGCGCACTAAAATATGCATTATGTTGACTATGAGATGCAAGGAATAGTTATTGTTCATTTACAGGGCTAAAAAAGGAATTCAAGTACATAATGATGTAGGGTGGAGGAAATTGTTTGCGGCGTATTTTTTTCATGTTAATGTAATTCATGTATAATGAAATTGATATACGTCGCTGAGGTTTACATACTATAAATTACTTCATGTATAATACGAAGTGTATATAGCATTTACAGGGACACACAAAATATTTCAGTACCATATTGTATCCGAAGTACTGTTCATTAGCGATAATTGCTGGAAATGTATTTTTAATTCTGATATGCCCTTTTATGATGCACTATATTTATGCATAGTATATGGTGTATATAAATGCTATAATTCCTGTAAAGGGCTACACAGAAGTATTCGTAAGGGTTACTGGGTATGGGCGCAAATTGCTTAAAGGTGGTGTTTAAATGAGTTATGCTTTTTTTTCGCTGAACTGCATTTAATTTACTAAGAGATGTTTGTAGAATATAGATAAAATGATATACAGGGTCACATAAAGAATTGGATACATGGCCGTCTATAAATTATAATTTCTAGAAATGTGATTTCAGCAGTTTTAAGAGTGTCTTTGTTTGAATTAAATTTTATCTAAATAGTGGCGTGTAATAAACATTTTAGGTTAACTACAGGGTTGTACAAAAGTATTCAAGTAAGTTTCCATATATTAGTATAAATTGCTGAAAGAGAATTTCAACCTGTTAGGCGTTTTCTTGCTAAAGTAAATTTTCCTATTATATAGTATATATACACTGAAAAAAATGGGTACTCAAAATTGAGTAAAAAGTGCTCAATTTTAAATGCGTCACATACTCAAAATAGCTCTGATCCAAATGTACTCAAAGTTGTGAAACACATGTAATCGTTTTTTATTCCATGGTTGTGATCAAATATGAATCGTTATTTACTACCCCCCCCAACCCCCCCCCTAAAAATTGAAGTAAAAATGTACTGATATTTATTTCCCGTCAAAGTTATTAACAAGAAACGATTAATTTACTATTTATTAAGAAAAGTACAAAATTCTTAGCAAGATACTCAAATCGAATATTTTTATGACGAGACCATTATTCCCAATCACTTTTAAATTATTTATAATACTGTGCATAATGTAATATTTACATTAATAAACATCATTTATGCCGCCATAAATGAAACGAACCATTACAGGGTACAAAATTATTCGTTTATTTGGGTTTGCTAAATGTGATGTTTCAAAATAGAGAAAGCATAGGTCATTTCGATATGAGTACATCGATTTACTCATTTTTGAGTACTTCATTCTTTTTTCAGTGTACACTGTTAACAATATCGTGAAAAATTACCTCTGTTTATAAAGGCTATCTGTTTTCTGATCAATGAGAACGCTTCTTACACGCCTATGGAGCATTCTCATTGGTCAGAAAATAGATAGCCTTTACAAACAGAGGTAATTTTTCACGATATTTTTAACAGTATACCAACCTACAGATCAAATACAGGGCTGTTCAAAAGAATTGAAAAACATATTTGGCTATGGATGGTAACTGCTGAAATCAGTTTTTCAAATGTTTTATGTGTTTTATAAAATGTTTACTTAGTTTTCTTATTTACGTTATTACCTGAATTACGATGTCTTGTAAAAGCATTCAGGAAGTGTTGGAAAGTATTTTATAATCTATGCTTAACGCATGATTTTTCTTACTTGTTTTTTTCTATTTCCCAGATCAGTCTTTTCCTATAAAACGTACCAAATCTATTTAACTCATATTCGCAAAATACAATATACACGGGAATAAAATATTTAAATAAATATGGCTTATCATGCCGTTCTATAAATAATAGTTGAATCAATATCCGTTAGACCCTAAGTTCGTATTTAATAAAGCAATGACAAATCACAACACATTAAAAAACTTACACATTCTAAATATCAAGCTTGAACTCAATATCAAGCTTGCAATTTAATAAAAAAATATGTCAGTTGATAAGCATTGTTTTTAAGTGGAAAATTAAAATTTTTTTAGAAGAATAGGACTCCAAAATAGTGGTATTTTGCTAAAAAGTATGGTAAAAAGATCAGAATTTATAATTACAACAAAAGTTTATTTTAAAATTCTTCGCAGTATTAATACTTAGAAATTTTCCAGGAGAAACATTCGCCTTATATACAAAATTTCAAATGAAAATCAAATTTCAAATTAATTGCTTATAAGGGTCAAAGACCAATATAGTGAAAAAGATTCCATGCCGTGACTCAAACCCGGTCCATCAGTATAGCGCACTGACTTTCTACCGACTAAACAACATGGAACGATACCCAGCCTGTATAATGTCTCACTATTACATATTGTCAAGTCTACAAACGCAGCACAAGATGGAATATTTATCGTGAGCCACCAACATGGGGTAAACACGTAACTTAATTAAATCCAGCATCGGTTGAAACTGTATTAATACTTGGAAATTTTTTCAGGGAGAAACATTCGCCTTGCATACAATATTTCAAATTAAAATTGCTTTTAAGCAATTAATTTGAAATTTGATTTTCAATTGAAATATTGTATGCAAGGCGAATGGTTCTCTCTGGAAAAATTTCAAAGTATTAATATAGTTTCAATCGATGCTGAATTTAATTAAGTTTCGTGTTTGCCCCATGTCGGTGGCTCACGATAAATATTCCGTGCTGCATTTGTAGCCTTGCCAACATGTAATAGTGAGAAAATTTCCAGGCTGGGTATATCTCCATGTGGTTTAGTCGTAGAATGTCAGTGCACTATACTGATGGCCCGGGTTCGAGTCCCATCAAGGAATCTTTTTAACTATGTTCGCCTTTGCGCCTTTTAAAGAATTAATTTGAAATTTGATTTTCATTTGAAATCATCACAGTGTTTAAGACAAGTTCGTCACAAATGACACATATTTCACAAATTGGTCACAGTGTGACTTCAAAACATTGTCGCTTTCGTCACAGGTTCGTCACAAAGTTAATGCAAAAATAGTCACAATTGAGACACTTTTCACAAATTTGTCACACCGTGACTTCACAGAGTGGTCACAATGTAACGTCACAAACGACCTCTAAAACGAGCATAAAGTCTTCGCATTCTAGTTACTATGACGTCACATTGACGCCACGTGACGTCACATCGACGGTCACAAAATCACAGTGTGACTTCAGAACGACGTCGCCGTGACGTCATCATGCCTTACGGGGAGTTATGTAAGATGTCAGGAGTTTTTTACTGGAATTCAAGAGTTTTATTCAAAATAGCAGAGATAGATGACGTTGCAAGCAAAAGGCGCCTGTCACTTTTGATGCGGATGTTAGGAGTTACACATATGACTGGTTCTTATCTACCAATGCAATCTGGTTCTTAGGGACTCACTCCATATATTTAACGATATGAAATAGTGGTTCCACGAAAAAATTCCTGGATTTTGTTAAAACTAACATTATTTTCATTTAAAGTTTAATTATTAGGTTGAGCAAAAAGTTCGGAGAAATTTTTAATCTAATAGTTACCAGAATTTGTATCGTATATGATGGCCGTGCCATGAATGCCGAGCTCTATTGCCAGCAGTTGGATAGCGTCTACGACAAATTGGTGCAGAAGTATCCAAGATAGGTACGCTGAAAGCGCGCTTTGTTTCAGCAGGACAATGCCAAACCGCACGTGACCCAGAGGACCAAGGACAAGTTTGCACAATTGTACGGCGTCAAAATTCTTCAAATCCCGCCTACAGTCCAGACGTGGCTCTATCCGATTATGATCTTTTTCAATCAATGCAATACTTTTTCAAAGGCCGTGAATTTGAATCATTTAATGAAGTTGAAGTAGCATGTCAAGAGTTTTTCGATTCCAAGGAGTCGCCATGGTACTTCCAGCAAATCCGGAATTAGGCAGAACAATGGCAGAAAATCGTGGACTATGATCGTCTCTACTTTGAAGAATAGTCATTGTTGCTTTTGTTGTTAATTTGTGCATAAAAACGTAACTCTCACAAATTTCCCAGAACTTTTTCTCAACCTAGCATATTATTTCACTCCAACCATTGCACAAGAGTAGTTTTTCATTGATTGTGGTGTAAGCAAAACGTATTCTTTGGATTACAATAAATGTGATAAAGAAGGCCAGCTGGTAAAACAGAAAATGCATTGTAAATTATTTGACACTGAGTTCAGTCTAGTACCATCACGTATCATAAAGTTTATCTTACAAAGCATCTAAAATCGAAATATAAATGTTCTTACTATTATGCATTCGCATTGATTAAAACAAATCATAATATAGCTAAAATCGCCATAAAATAGAAATGCAAAAAGACAGGAAAGGGATAACGCCTGCTTTCCTTTGTTATCGCTTTACAAAAACAGAGATAATTTTTTAATTTACTTGTATTTAATTTTTATAAACGAACAATGTATCATGTGTGAATGCAATTGGTTTACTATGCCATATGGCCAGTAAAAAAGATGTGTGAACACCCATTGTGCAACCATTGTGCACTTCTTAAACCGGTTAAACTTTACTGGTAAAGGTAACATGGCTGATTCAATTATATGATCATGCTCTCCATCGATACAGAACTTTTGATTATTATATCATATAAAGTGTTTTACAGGAGACTACCAGAACATATCGCGTACATTTACAAAATTTACAGTTACAAAAAGTTGGTCTACCTATAGGTGTACGAGTTAAGCAGTGAAAGGCTTATAATATTTTTTAAATATTTTTATACAAATTAAGCAAAAATTGCCTTCTACAAAGTAAAAATGAAAGTAGAAATATTTTATGCCTCTGAAAATCCGTATGTTACGAGGCACTGAAATTTGTTCAAAGGACCGGCTTAAATCCTGAACGTGTTTCCAAATAAGGCGAACTATATGCCATGAGGAGTGAGAATATCAATGTATGAAGTTATGAGTTTTTGAATACAGACTGAAGACTGGATTTTGGACGTTCTGTGATTGTTTTCCAGCATTCAAATCCTTTTTACATTTTCTGAAATTCATTTTTTTAAAGGCATTTCAGATTTTACAAATTAAAATATATAAACTGTTCTTCCATGCATACTGCACTTTTTAATAAAAAAATAATAACTAGTAAGTAATACTTGTGTTGTTTTGACCTTCCGAAAAATTCTACCTTCTTCAACTTCATCCACATTCTGTTTCAGTTTTCTGTCTCATTGAGAAGCGTCATAATTTCCAGGCATGATTTCTATAGCTGTCACTTCCATCGTTTTAGTTTTTGGACCGGGATCGACTGTAAAAATAAATATATAAATAAAAGATAACTTATTTTTATAATTACGTAAATTTCTAAAGTTAAAGAATGGACGATATTTTCAATGTTATTAGTCGTTCAATGTCCTTCTATGAAATTGCTTTTCCAAATCAAAATTATAGGTATTATTTATATATGCTGGATCAGTATGGCTAGACTTCTGATACTTATTTTTCAACGGCATACTTGGACTCATTGGCAATATTCCGATACATAATAAAATTGGTAGTATGATGAAATTTACGAGGCTAAATCAATACTGTGTAACTGAATCGCAACAAAATAGCTTGTGTCTGTGAAATTATTGTGTCTGAGAACTTATGTAACTACAGCTTAATGTACTCCTTAGCAGAATACTGAATACAAAAGATACATATATATATATATATATATATATATATATATATATATATATATACATATAAATAAAATTGATAGAAAAACTGCATTATAATTTATTGCTAAATTATTCCTCAGATTGCGCGGTTATAACTAAGCTGATTGATTATTCATGATTGTTTGGAAGGAAGCCTGAATACAAAGCAGCCTACCGAACGATTTTTGAAGATTCTTGAGTAAGAATCAGAATTTTGAACTATTATTTCGCAGGACTTACAAAAATTTTACAAAAATTTTAATCAAATTTTAAAACAATTGGCTCATTTTTTTGTCTGCGTATTACTAGGATCTATATCTGTGATACGTTATATTGTAATTCTACAAGCCACATCCAAGAATCGTGTTCATTATATTTTCAGATTTTGGCAGAAACATAACAATTTTTGCTTCCATAAAACCTACTGTGCTTTATGATGACTGTGTTTATATGACTGAGAGGATATAAAAAAATCAATAAAAGACATGTATAAATTTAGAACCACAAATATGTAACTAGAAGATATAAATAAAATCAAACATTTAATTGAAAATAAAACAAAAAAACCCTAAAGTTACAAAACATCAATTATAATGGAAAAAATTCAGAAAAAAGACAGACGCAAATTTTTACATATGAAAGAAGTAGTGTTAAATAAAACGCTTCACTCAACGAATTAGAAAATAATTTTTACGCACGAACAATGGCGGTAATTTCAAAATTAAAAACAATAAACTGATGATTACCATCAGTGAAAAAAGGGCTATTTAGAACAGCAACATATGAAAAATGAAACTAAAGAAACATTTTCTAATCACGTTTTCTCAAATGAATATATATTTTCAGACTTTGTACTAAAAAATATGGAGTTAAATTATAACACTAATTCTACCAAAATATGAAACATTCAAATTTTTCACTGTTAACAGTACGCAATTATTTAAATTCTAATGAAAAGTCAATCTAAACAAAATATTTTAATCATGCAACCACATATGCGAAAACTTTTCGAGGCGTATATCTTTGAAAGGATTTCATATGCTGCCATTCTCTACTTATTTCTTTTAATCTTCATAACCGTTTATTGACTAAATTTGGCGACATTTACTAAACTATTTAAAAAAAACTGTCCCCGAAGGTAACGCATCTCTTCCAAAAAATTCTATCCCTACGACAATAATACTTGGAAAAAAATTTCTAACCTGTAAATATATTAATAAAAATCGATTTGTTACTTGCTTTAAAATTGATTAGATGCTTTGAATGTACGAATTCAAGATTTTAGATGAGTATTTTTGGAGTTAAAAAGGAACCAACAGCCCAAACTCTTTTGCAACCATTAAAAATAAACAAAAAATTAAAATTTGAATTCAATTTTGAATTCGTTACCATATATCCATGTATTGTTTCCACATGAATTGTTGTGCTATGATACACTAATCGAAATCTTCCATAGCGTTTACATTAGAACTCCAATTTTAAATTTCTTTTACCAAAAGCTTGAATTTCAAAAATAGTGTGACGTAATTACCTGTATCTGACTAAGATCTGCGTTTGTCTAAAATTACAATGTAGTTGATCAAGCGATTTCCAAGAAATCTCCCATTTCATTATCAGATTGTAACTTATACATAGAAAGCTTCGCACATCTATGTTTTTCTGTGCTTCTGTCAAAAAAATTGTGTTATCTTTATCTTATTTACTAAAATAAACAATGCTGTAATAGAACAGCAACAACAACAATAAATACATTTCTTTGCATATTTTCTTTTCGATATACGCTACGTCAATCGCGATCGATGCGAGATGTGTTAATACGTGTGACATAATACGTTCCTAGTAAGTACGAGGTTGAGCAAAAACTTCTGGTAAATTTGTAAAAGTTGAGTTTTATTAGCAAATTCACAACAAAACAACAAGCACTATTCTTCACAGACTTTCTGCCATCGTTCTGTCAGATCCTGGATTTGCTGGAAGTACGAAGTTTGCCGCCGTACAAGCACTTTCACCCCCATTAATCGCATCGACGGTTTTCAGAATCCTTACACCTTTTCTCGAATAATATCGGATCAACACACGCTGATCAATCATACTGTTCAATAGGCATTTTGGAGCCTAATTTCCTAAACTCCTATAGATGTACCACTAGTACTCCTATATACGATACAAATTCTGGTAATTATTAGATTAAAGATTTCCCAGAACTTTTTGCCCAACCTAATATAATAAATTAGAAGTGAAATCTATGGCTTCAAAATAAAGAAACCAAATCAATTTTTTCAATATATACTAACAGATAATGATAAATAAATACTAATAAAAAATGTACCGCACATAACTTGTACAAGCAGAAGTTTGTCGATGTAACAAACTATTTTGTTTATTAGTTTTGAGAACATAACTAATTATAAATCGGTAAGTTGTATTGTGCAAAACCTTTTTAACAGTTTCAATAAAAGTTAAGAGATTACATAAAATACTTTATAAGGAACTTTCATTCCTTTTTTAAATATTAATTTTTTTAAAGGTATAAGATTTCAAAATGTTTGAAAACAGGTGAAATATTTTTTTCATATTTTTATAAAATTAATAAAAACTAATTAAGAATTTTACGGACAAAATGTAATTGTCTTCGTACAGAACCTTCGTACAAAATATTTGCACAAAATGTAAAACAAAATTAATTTTCCTTAAAATGTTTTGATTTTACATTAAAGAGTATTTTTATATGCTTATTTGTTTGCTTGTTTTCGATAAAATAAAACTTTCTTTAAATCGTTGAAATGCTTCTTATACATTATATGTCTACTAAGTATTTTGTCATAAATATATTACACTTTTGAAAAGTATGACATTTATCACACTAAGAGAAATAGTCTCTCATACTAATAACATTTTCAACACTTAAATTAATGATGCACAGCTCGGCTAAAATTTCTCAGTCATAAAAATCGACTTTGCTTTAATAAAGTGACTCGCTATATATTTTTGCACGAAAAGCTTACGCCTGTAAAAAATGCGATGCAAAGTTTGCGAAAACCTTTGGATAAAGTTGCAAGATATGCATTCTTAGACAAATTCTTGAATGATGAAGCGAAAAGAAAGCATCCCTAATTTTTTTACTATTCCAAGCAGAATATTTTCTGTAATAAGTCTTAATATATATAAAGATAATACATTTATACAATTTAAATATTTCTTTATTTACAATAAATGTTATTTTAACGAAAAAAATATTTTTTAAAGAATTATAATATCAGCGTTAATGCATTAATACGAAAAAACGTCATTTTCTTAAAACTAATATCTAAAATAAGACATTATATTTTATATATTTTTAGGATGAAAAAGGAGTCGTTTCTTTTAAAACATTACTTGTACAATATTTTACTTTTAAAACATTGAAATTATTCTCCATCATATGCAGTAAAATTGACATTACAATTCCAATTTTTATATTATAAATAAATTCTTTCACCATTCAATTATCCGCAATACTATTTTCAATGAATTCTTACGATTAGTTTCAGAGAAATTAACTATTTTAAATTGAGCATATTTTATGGGCTGCATCAAAATTGAAGTTCGGTATTCGATTGTTGAAATTCTAAAGAATGATTAAGTCATATAGGCAATTTGGCTATGGACCACATCACAGAAATATAATAATCAGATCAAGTTAAACAAAAAATATGACACTTTTCCGCTAGACTTAAATATCTACAGTAAAAAACAGATTTATATTTTTTAAAGATTTTCTAGGACTTCCTACTCCTATACAAATGCAAAATACAAAATTTTCAATCATTTTTTTGTAACAAATGAGAAATATTATTTCTAATTTTAAAACAGGCCGGATTAAACATATTTTTCTTAGAAATAAAGTATAAAATAGCAGAATATATTTTAAATATTTTTAGGAGGATAAAGGAGTCGTTTCTTTTTAAACATTCACTTTTAAAACTTTACTTATACAAATCTTTTTTATGTTACATTTAATAAAAGCTTTTAGTTTTAGTATATCTAGCGTTAGTATATGTAGAATGTCTTACTTTGTTACTTACTATGGTAATATCCAAATTTAGCACCATAAATACATTCTTTCACCTTTCATTAGCCGAAATACAAATTCTCATCAAATTCGTACGATTAGTTTAAGTTAAATTAACTATTTTAAATTGAGCACATTTTAGGGGCTGTATCCAAATGGAAGTTATGTACTCGATTGTTGAAATTCTACAGAACGATTAAGTCATATAGGCAATTTGGATATGGACTATATAATAGAAGATCAATAATCAGATCAAGTTGAGCAAAAAATACCACACTTTTGCGATAAGCTTAAATATCTACAGTAAAAAACAGATTTATATTTTTTAAAGATTTTCTAGGACTTCCTACTCTTATACAAATGCAAAATACAAAATTTTCAATCATTTTTTTGTAACAAATGAGAAATATTATTTCTAATTTTAAAACAGGCCGGATTAAACATATTTTTCTTAGAAATAATGTATAAAACAGCAGAATATTTTTTAAAAATGTTTAGGAGGTAAAAGAAGTCGTTTCTGTTTTAACATTTATTTTAAAACTTTACCAAAACAAATCGTTTTTGTGTTAAGTTTAATAATAGCTTTTACCGTTAGTACACAGGGTGTTTCATAAAAGAAGGACAAAACTTAAAGAGGTGATAGTACACATCTAAACGAACAACTTTCATCAAAGAATACATGGATGGAATTAAAACGAAAAGGTGCTAAAGGGCGCAGAAGATGCTGTTTTCATACGAGGCAGAAACATACAAAGAACGATAAAATGACAAAAGCAAGGTTGGAAACCGCACTCCGTACAATTTTTGAGCCTGTGGGCGATTTTCATCTGCAGTTCTGTAGATAAAATGCATAACAGCCTTTTCTCTATTTAGTCCAAGGGAAATGTACAATTTACCTTGAAAAAAGTCGGGTAGAAGATTTTTTTTCTGACTTGTTTATGATGATACCAACACGGAAAAACCAAGTTTTTTAACAAAATTTCTTAAAGCTAAATTTTCTGTGTCCAAAAAACAACAAAATTTTGGGACCTTTTTATATATTTTTTTAAATATCTCGAGACTCGTTGCCGTAGCATATCATTTGTCAATTACAATATTAATGAGGATAAAATTCTCTATAACTTTCACACTTACAATTTTTTTATACACTCAATAGCAAGCGCAGTACGCCATTTCAAAAATAAGATAATTTTTTCCATTTTCTTAAAAAAAAACTGTAAAAAACGTTGTTTTGTCCCGATTCTTCAAATGCTGAACGCGGATTTAAACGTGTATGTCAACTTCTAAAAATTTGTACCAGTAAATTATCTATAATTTTCACATTCATTATTTTCATATCAAGAGACGTTTTATATTTAATAAATTTATACAATTTTAAAAGTAAGGCAGACTGTAGATAAATGAGGCAGTTTTCATATTTAGACAGTAACTTTTAAGTGTATACAGTGTTAACTTCAAAGCATTGTTTCAAAGAATACTTCAATATTTAGTAACTTATTGGCACGATAGTTTCAATTAAGAAAGATTTCTTGTTTAATTTTAATATTTTTTATAATTTCATAATTTTAATATTTTTTTAATGCATACATATTTTCCAGTTATTAATGAGATAGATATGAACATTTGCGAAAAGCATGTTTTGTTCCTCACTACAATGATATATTTTATTTACCAATTATTGAGAACATATGTTTTAATGTTTTAATGTTTTAGAGATAGCAAACATTGGATTGTAGTTCAATATAAAAGGGGGGACTCAAAAAGTAAATGTATTTTATGTAAGAAATACTTTTACCTTATAAAATAGTTACAATAAAAATGACAACAGATTATTTCACTAACTAATGTTATGCATTTATCTCTTGCAAAAATTTAAAAATTCTGTCAATAAAATATTTGAGATCACTAGTTTCATAAAAATATTTAAAAGGTTAGTTTTAAAAAATATTGTCAATTTTTTCCCCCTTTTTCTTTTATTATAACAAGATATTATATCATTTTAGCATACAAAAATATATAAAACATTAAGATTATCTATTAATTGTTTTAAAGCTCAAACTGAAAAAAACTTACTTTGGTTGTTAAAAAATATACTTTGTGGGATATTTTAATCTTCTGTAATATGTGCTGTTTTGAAACTATATCTGTTTAATGATCGCAGTCATACCATTTATCAAATGAATGAACAATTTATTTATGATTGTACACCCATATAAATATTTTTGTTTTCGCATTGATCACCTGTTTCATTCAACTGCACTTTCCCAGTACAATAACGTAAGGTACGCAATATGACTGCATAAGCTAAATGAAAAAAAAAATATTGTTATTATTATTTCTACAGGCTATTTAACATTTTTTTTCTCTTTGATAGCATTGTTGTAGGACCATTAGCATCCCGTTTCAAAGGAATACCCTCATCCTGATTAAAATAGATATCTGGATTATCTAGACTACAGATATAAAGCCTGATATTTCCCATTCATCAGAAATTTCTTGCATTTTCTCTAGTATTGCCATTGTGTCAACTTCAACGTCATCTGAAGAAAATTTAACAGCATTTCCGAAACAATTTTTCCAAATGGAAGATTTCGATCTTTATTACTGTTTTTCGGCATGTTCATGCTTTACCGCAACCCTTTTTACATGAGCAAGAAATAATTGTTAGCAACAATTGAGGCGCTGGATCTTTTATTGTCTCAGTGGGAATAAGACTACGATTGATGTTCACCCAACCCCACTTGGTCGATATAATGGTGGACAGTAGACGTTAATTTTCTTTTTAATTGATTTTATTTCACACGTAAAAACTGCACAAGACACTTACACAATCATAAATTTCACAAATTTGAATTGATTGCAAATCATAATTAATATGCATCGCGTAGTTTGGATGGAGTGTTTTTACAGACGTGTTGATGCTTTGACGATCAACAGCTTAATTAACTTTTTTTACAGACTGCTCGCTAGGGGGAGCTTGTTATAATTCCGAAACCGAACACCACTCATCTGGTGTTTTTCATTTTGTTGTTTCCTAACCAGGTTTGGATTTGGTGGTAGCATCGAAAGTGTCCGAATATTGAAAAAAAAAATGCAACCAAACCCGAAAAAGTACGAAGCACAACATTAGATATTGATCTCAGGTACCCCATGGAAAAAAAAATATATTCAAGAGCAATAAAATGCAAGCGATATATTTGTCAAGAACGCTGTTATAGATTTAACATTACCTTGCGAATGTCCTCGTGTGACTAATTTAGTCTCATAATTCACATATCTGTGACTTTGAACGCCTCAATACTACAACTTAGGTAAAATCTTTGAAAATAAATCTGTATAAAGGGAATCCGGTCTTTAAAGAAATATATATATATATTTCAAGCGAAAGAACAAGAACATTTTATGCTTGCTAAGATGAAAATCCCGTTTAAAGCGGAAAAGATTTCGGTTCGGTTTTGAAGGTTTTAATGAATCAATATTTGACAAAGCTGATTACGTATTTCAGCAATTCGAATTTAATGATTACACGCTTAACATTTTCCAAAATCTGGTGATTAGAGATTACCGTGGTAAATTTTCTTTTTAAGGGATGTGATCGCCAAATTCATGTTCCAAAATCCGGGTGCAAAAAAGGCTAGTTTTAGGTCTGAAACACATACTTCTACTAATATATATAGAAGCTGACATTCACGATTAAC
The DNA here is from genome assembly GCA_963932465.1 of Maratus speciosus. Taxonomy (NCBI): domain Eukaryota; kingdom Metazoa; phylum Arthropoda; class Arachnida; order Araneae; family Salticidae; genus Maratus; species Maratus speciosus. The sequence continues at coordinate 353,378,744 of OZ010788.1, read as the reverse complement.
TGCGTTGGAAGCATTTGAAAAATCGAGGTAGAACTATGTTTTTCACAGTTTTTAAGAAAATTGAAAAAATTATCGTATTTTTGAAATGGCGTACTGCGCTTGATATTGAGTGTATAAAAAAGCTATAAATATGCAAGCTGTAGAGAATTTTATCATCTTTGATATTGTAACTGAAAAATAATATGCTACGTTTAACGGGTCTCCATATATTTAAAAAAAAATAAAAAAAGTCCCATTTGTTTTTTGTTTGCTTCTTTTTAGGCGACAGAAAATTTAACCTTAAGACATTTTGTTAGAAACTTGGTTTTTCCATGTTGGCATCATTATAAATAAGTCAAAAAAATATTTTTCCCGCCTTTTGAAAGGTAACCCCCTTTTTTTGGAACATTTCCCCTGGACTAATTAGTGAAGGACAATATTCTCCGATAGGTTCAACTGCTTACTTTCGTACTACCGCAATTGACAGTTGCACAGTCGAATCAGCAGTTTTTATGTATAAATCTAGGTGAAAGTTTGCATACGTGTTCTTCTTCTTCCCCATGCTGTTAGCTTCGTTCTTCTCTCGATAACTAGCACCAGGAATTAACCCACCGTTTGCCTCAAGATAAGTCGGCGGTAAAAGTACTGTTTCCTCATATCTGTCGCCGGTGAAAAAGGTTAACGTTTGCATATAGTATCAAATTTCCAAATGCGCTAGCACCTTTGAGTTTTATTTCCGATCATATATTGTTTGATGAAAGTTGTTTCTTTAGATGTGTACTAGCTCCTATTAAAGTTTTGCCTATCTTTTATGAAACACGCTGTATGTAGATTGTCTTAGTTGTGTTTAAAAACTATGTAGCATTTTTATCTATGCAGATGTAAAACAGAATTTTATAGAAATGTTTTATTACAATAACTCATATATGATTGTTTTTATATATTTTTTTTTTAAATGGGAGACGAAATTTAAGCAAATTTCTTTCAATTCGAACAAGGAAGGAAGTAGATTTCCTGCGTATATCTGCATGCTGTTCTCTAACACGACCTTTATCAATAGAGCTAAAAGATTTCACAGGAAGCTAACTTTAATTAACATGGAAAGATTGACCATCGTGCCAATATATTGCGAAAGAAATGGATAACCTGAAAAATAGCGCAAATTGTAAATATATATATGTACTTGTATGCACATTTCGTTGTATTTGTAAAGCGAAATTTACCTTTCAGAATTTGTGGTGGCAAACGACTTTCAAGAAGAAATTTGAAAATTTTTACTTTTTTCGGCAGTGAACGTGTTAATCAAACACTAAATCAAAAAGCGATCAATTGCTAGCTGTGAAGATAGGACGATTGAAAACGCTTCTTTTTTTTTTTCTTTCTTTTCTTTCCCATCACCAATCGGCATAAATATTTGACATACAAAGAAACAAAAAATACCAAAAATTATCTCAATATTTTCAAACGGGGAAATAAATTGTAAACTATACCTTAATCCTTGCAAATAATTAATTCCGAAATCTTGATTTCGTGTTTCATTTTCAGTTTTTCACAGCCGGCATCCGCCGAACTATTCAAAATACGGATAAAACATTCAGCCGGCGTATTTTCATTTTTCAACGTCGTTATTGTTTTTTTTTAATATATTAACATTAACTCTTGGTTAAAAATTAATAAATAAATGAAATTTCTGAGTACCGTTTCGGAATTTTCGCATTTTTCGCAAAGTTTAAAAATCTGCATCGTCTTCAGAAATTAAAATATCGCTTGATTTCCGTATATTTAGCTTTAAAAATACATATTCGGCTTTAAAGCCTATTATTATTAACCCTTTCAAAATATTACTACTTTAAGTAAGTCATGTTTACAGGTTTCGTCTTTTTCTTGCAATGTTTTAAATTCTGCATCTGACTTTTTTATTTGAAAAAATGCACATTTAATCTGTGAATATTTTACTTTAAAACGACTTCTTCGGTTTAAAAAAATGCTAATATTATTTCCAAAAAATTCCTCTTTCAAAGCTCACTCTGGCGGGGACGTTTGTTTTTTACGCATAATTTAAAATTCTACATTTGGTTTGAAAATCAAATTACGGAAGAGTAAATCAAAGCCACTTAACATGAGTACATTTATATTTTAAAGGACATCTTTGGTTTAAAAAAAAACTTAATATTTGACTAACCATTGAAAAGAAATTTCACCGAAAGCCACTTCGTGACCTTTATATACGGACATTTTAATTAAAATTTTAAACTTCATTTTAAATTATAGTTCTGAAAATTTAATGCAGTATAATAACATTTTAGCCACTGATCGATCATAAATTTGATTCAGAAATTACGATATTTAGGAAATAATAATAAGTTAAAAAATGAATATCCATGATATTGACTACGTGCACTCATTGATTGAAAAATTTAATTTATTTTTATTCTGATACTCTAAAAATTAAATGCATTAACACGTTAAGGGCCACGTCAGTCACCGGTGACTGACAATGAACTTTCCGTTTAAAACGCGTCATTCACCGATGACTGACGTCTAAAATATGATATAAAACTACAAAATTATATATTGGTTTAAATAATTACTGAACATTTATTTAAAATTTATCTACCTTTTATTTGTTACTGGGTTATACTTTCTTAAAAATTACTTAAAACACTGTAATTTTTTCAGCACTTCAATGTCAGTCACGGTGCACTTAACGTGTTAAACTGAACTTTTAGCTGTTATTCCAGTACAATTTTGGTTTAGTATATGAAATTTAGGGGTAAAATAATCGGTGTGAAAATTAAAGTTAATTCAAATAGAATTATAATTAAAACAGTCGCGTTCATATGTTCTTTCTTTTTCAACCGATTTTTTACCACCAATTATTTTGCACAGTTATCGAATGAGTATATGTGATAATAACATATAAAATGTCGAAACATTCATTCAATTTGAAGTATCCTTAAAAAATAAAATTGGAAAACCATTCAACACTGATTTTAGATATATTTATTTAAGGTCATTACCATTGGACTAGTTAACGCTGGGGGTTACGAAAATTTATATTGTATTGTAAATTGGAGTATTGGAAATAATTGAGAATCTAAACTAGAATATAAAAATAAAATAGGATGCTGAAGCTATTTACTGTTGTTACTGAAAAAGAGTAGAAAATTCAAATTCTAATCTGATGGCTTTGCTATATTTCAAAATAGCTAAATAAGTTTCTAAAAATTAATCCTTAATCCGTGCATCTTTAATTTCTTTATCACGATGAATTGTTACAATTGAAAAATGATCCATTAAAGTGTATTGCAATATGTATATGTCTTGTAATATGTGGATTTACAATATGACAAGTATATGGTAATGCACTTACGTTATATAACATAATATATTGATATCCAAAAGTTAAGTTAGAGCATGTTTTTTGAAGCTCATCATTAAAATAAAGGCGATACAATTCACAGAATATATGAATGATAGTTTCAAACTTTAAGAAAGCTTATGAAAAAAACCTTGGTCACCACTTCTATTTTTTTTTTTAAATGTCACTTATACAGGAAAAAGAGAAAATGTGGAAAAATCAAACTTTTTGGACTTTGTGTTCAATTTCTAATCTGGTGGTTTTATTATATTTCTAAATAGCTAAATAACACTTTAGAAATTAATCCTTAATGCGTGCATTTTTAACTTCGTTATCAAAATGCATAATACAATTCAAAGATGGTGCGTTGAAGTGTGTTATGAAGTGTGAATATGTAATATGTAGCTTGTAGTATGTGGATTTATAATATGACATGTGTATGGTAATGCATACACATACTTAATATGCCATAATATATATACATACATGTATAATGTATATGATTTGCCATGTATATTTTTCTCTAATATTTATCAAATGCATTTATTTAATATAATATCGAAATTTTCTATTATTTATAAACAGTAAGTTTTTCAATATTTTTTTAAGCGTCAGAATATTTAATATCTTTACAAACTCTGTTATTTACATATTCATATACATTCATATTGAAATGGAAATCGTTTTACAAAATGGTAACTGTATTCCAAAAATAAACTTTATGACCTTAAACAACATATTTTATGTACATTATAATATTGATTATTTGAAGCGTGTTCTTCTGAAAACATTCTTCTTTATTGATAGTGCATCGAATAAAATTTTGAATGTTTAACAGGTAGTTTAGAAAATCTTTCCTTGTGATTGATTAAAGTTGTCCGTATTAAAACAAAAGTTTCACGGTTGAACACTCTTCTTTCTTAAAAAATGTAACTTTCAATTTGTATAATGCTCAAAATAGAATACTATTTAAAATAAATGTGTCAAAAACATACGAATAATATTTATAGACTGAATTGAAAATATGTATGCTAACAACATTGGTAAAGCCTATTAAATTTAAATATTCATGTTTGTCGAATTTTGCAGTATTTTAAAACATTAATGCAATATTTCATTTTTTAATTTTATTTAATTTTATTATAATGGTGATGCTCATGGTCATTTTTATAAACCAAATACACATTTAAAAGACAGTATTTAATTTTTTAATTAAATTCAGACTGCACAGTTTGCTGCACAGTCATGCACAAATTACTGAAACTACATTTATATTTTTACAATATTGCTGTTAACCAGTAAAACCTGTATCTTGAAAAAGATACAAACATATACCTTGAAAAGGCCATTTTTAGTTTTGTTACTCACTAATAATATCATAGTTTTAATGATCAGTCAGTCATCCATATTTATAAGGCATTTTTTTCTTATTCACCAGTTAATTATTTTTATATAAGAGTTAAGAATTAAAGACATAATCTAGTTAACAGTATATAAAAGATCAAAAGATTGACTGAAAGTTTTTTGATTCATATTTAAAATTCATTTCATTTCTTTTTATTTTCCTAACATTTGAAAGTTTTTAACATTTTTGATAAAATCAAATCAAAACGAAAGTAAATTGTACAGATCTCACATCGTACGCAGACATTTTACATACACACACTTATACATGGTGATTCATAAATATCGAAACAATAGGCTATTTCCTTAAATATTGCTCCTAGAACCATAGTTCCAATTGCAAAGTTTCATAAAAAAGGTGGAAAATTTAATGACATACGTTGCAACTCCATGGGGTGGTCTATTTGAAAAAATACGAAAATTAAATTTTTATACGGCCCCCGTAGTGTAAATATTCCAATCAGGATAACTTTCCATATCCATTCCTTAATTAAACACAAAAAAATTGCATCTTCATATCTGAAAAACTCGCAGAGATATGGCCGTTTAAATAATTCATCAGTTTTTAAGGGATTAGACACAAATTGAAATGCGTGCAATCCAAGAAACAATGTTACTTTAAGAGTTCTAGGAAACATGTAAAAAATATATTTGTTGAGTTAGAACTTTGATTTTTTTTCTTTTTTTTGTGATGGTTAACCATATAATTTGCAAACAAAATCATATCCTAATATTTCTCATAAAGTTTTAAAAATAATTAAATGATTAGTATTTTTTTAAGCGGATTTAATTTAAAATCTTTATAACTCGAAACATTATTCATCGGATTTCAAATTTTTTTTATTTAATTAAAGAGGAATGTATAATTTTATTGTTGTTTCAGGAATTTTTAAAATATTAATTTTAAAAATATTTATTTAAAAAATTATGTAAATTATTTTTAAAAAATCATATTTTCAAAAGTAAATTTTTTTTCAAATTTGCCAAAACATAATTAATATAAAATAATAAATAAAAAACATGTTCCAAGTTCATACCTATTTTATTTACAATTCTTGACTTATAATACTTTAAAGACGAAATGGTTAAAAAAAGAAAAAAAAACATCATGCAGAAAAGATCATATAAAGTTTTAAACATTGATTGGCTTGTAATGAAATGTTTAAATGCATTTTTAAAAGTTGCACGTGAAAAAAATATCTTCCTTCTGTAGCTTAAACTTCCGATTCAGTTTAACTTTTGCCGTTTCCACCTCCTTTTTGTACTATTTAAATGTACATAAATAAATGTTAAATGTGTAATTTGAAACAATGCTTTTTCTAATATGCCGATTAAGAGTTTTTCATAATTTTAGCCCTCACAAATTCAGGCTTTTTATGGTCCCGGCGAGCTGTTAAAATGTCTGTTTTCTGGGGCCGGGCCAGACCCGGGATTGGCAACTTTTTTCCGAAGACTCGGCCAGGCCGGGCCTAACATACTTTTTCATACCGAACCGGATGTTGGTGTGAATTATGACGCCCAATTATCTACACGAGGGATATGGGCCCGAAGGGGGGGTGGGGGGGTGGGGGGGGAGTGCCTTCCGTGGAGGTTTTTCTAAGTGAACCTAACCCGTATTTACACAAATATATCCAAGGTTAGAAGAAAACCACTGAAAACTACGAACGATTGGGCCGAAGGGTACGATTGGGTTCGAATCCAGCACTTCCCGTCAACCCGCTTCGAGAGCAGAACCTATCGACCACTGGTTATACCGAACAGGCACTGGCTTCCTTATTCCTAGGTCTCCCCTGGGCATAATTTTCAGTACCGAACTCAAGACACCGGTATTAAAATCATTATCTCTGACTGACCTAATCTGTGCAAAAATAAATAAAATTTGGCTCAGCCAAAATCTTTTACAACAAATGCATATTTTTCAAATGGCCATTTCTTTACAATAAAACTTTAAAATCATATTTTTAAAGAATAGTAGATTTTAAGGCAACAAAATTAAAATAGAGTAAAACTAGTGAAAAAACCCTGCCTATGACGGAGTCCTTTCTTAAATGGAAAAATCTGTTAATCCATGGAAAATGAATAGAATAACACCTGAGAAAAAATAGACTACATTTACAACTCCTAAGAAGGGAACTTGTCTTTAACGAATTTTTTTTTTCTTTCCTATGTGATTCCATCTTAAACGATTTTACTTTATAGCATTTTTCATTCTCTCCAACAGATGGAATATGGATTAACGATATTAAAGGAGAAGTGAATCATTTACATATAAATAGAGATTCATTAATAAAACAAATAATCGCAGTTTTTGGCGCTTGTTTAAAAATAATAATTATAAACATTAAAAAAGAAAAGATATAATAAATATTTTTGCTCAGAACTCCTCCATACGAAAAAACTTTTAACCATATCGATGTAAACAACTATGTAGAAATTCAGCCAGGCCGGGTCAGGGTACGATTTGAAATTTTATCCAGGCAGGGCTGAACTTTTTTTCGTATGGGTCGGTTCGGGACCGGACCTAGATATTTTGAACCGTGCAGACATCTACTGCAGACCATCAGCATACTTTGAAAACAGGTTTAACGTAAAATCTATACGCTGCCTATTTTATGTCCAAAGGAGAGGCACTGTCCTATATCGACTTTTAATAATGTACAATTTGTGGATGATCCCTATCTTGCATTCAAAATGAGTCAAAAACTCGTCGCTCAGAGGCATGGATAAATGGTGTAAGCCACGAATTTTAGATTTTGATATCTCTTCGAATTTTTAAGATATCGAGATGAATTTTTTGGTGTTTAATTCAGGAATGGAAAAGGAAAAATTACCTAATTGGGAATTTTACTCTAGGGGGGCCGTATAAAAATTTAATTTTTTTATCTCCTCATATAGACCCCCCATAGAGTTGAAACTTATCTCATCAAATTTTGCACCTTTTTTTACGAAACTTTGCAATTGGAAGTATGTACCAAGGGGCAATATTTAAGGAGATAGCCTATTGTTTCGATATTTATGAATCACCCTGTGTAGTGTCACTTAAGTATATACAATTATTTGTCTATACAAGTTTGAGAATTAGTATCTGAATGCATTTTTTTTTGTAGGTGTAGATACTTGCTGTAGAAGAAATAATAGCTATTGTTTATGCTAGTCTATCGGAATTCATGTGTATGGGACAGAGTTTCCATCAAGACAGATGGACTTCATCCGCATTAAGTTCGGTTCCTACTAGTATATTTAGTACCCACATTGAACGGTCTTCATCTTTATCGCTGCCAGTTCGTTTGATTTTGTATACCGTGCTTTTACTAGTTACTCTGGTAGTGACTGATTCTCTAAATTTTCTGTTGATATCTCCTTGCCCCTATTCATGGATTAATCCATTTTAGATAAACACAAATTCTGTTGATTATAATCTATCAGATTTTCTGTAAGAAAACAGTTGGGTTTAGGAACTGATTCTCAATATTAATTAAAGAGACATTAGGCACAAACTGTTTAAGTATACAAAAATACTTTAAGAACACATTGAACAATTGCTCTTTAAAGGATATAAAATTAAGTGGGTAAACCATTCTACTTAATGTTAAGAAGCATAGCTTAAAAGAATCATTGCACACATGCATCCAATTTTATTTTTCCACGATCGTAAATTTAAAGGTTTACGAAATTTGAATACCACAAATTTAACAGTAATCTTCATAATTACTATTAATCTAATTTGCAATAATAGTAATATTCATATTTAACTATTAATAACTATAGAATTATTAATCATTTCATAAATATATTTTATCTTAGTGTCGGAGATTTCTACAATTAAGTGACGTAAAAACTGCAATTAAAAAATATCACATTAAATTTTCAGAAACATGTAAATTTATAGATGTGTAAAATTAGGTGTTACGTATATGCACTGCGTTTCAAAATGGTATAAACACTCAATAATTTTGTGACATTATGTCAAAACTCCATAAATAATTACCAGAATGACATTCTGGGCACAAGTACAATAATCTTAAGTAATACATAATCAAAAAATGAAAATCAAAATTTAAATTCACTGGAAATGTAAATTATCTAAAAAATAGTATTACAGAATAATATGAACACTAACCAAAATTACCATTAAACAGACATCTAAACAGTACAGCAATATCAAATGCAACTCAATGAAAAAGAAACCAAAATATGCAAAATAGTTTAATATATAAAAGCAGTTCACAGACTTGAAAATTTTCAAAAGTGTCCGCAATGGAACATTACGGGGCGCAAAAGCAATTTAAACGGGATTGTGGAAGTAAAATCTTTGTCCTTTTAAAGATCAAAGACATATAGAAATAACCACCGAAAAAAAATTAAACTATCTTCGCATGTAATATTAAATATATTTCTGTTAGAAGAGATTATAAAAAGAAAAAAATTGCGTGACATCACAAAAATTGTCCAAAATGGCAAAGTGCATTAGATAAGAGACTAAGCAATGGGAAAACATCTTGAGCTGAATTGACAACAGGTGCAATGATAGCGATGCCAAAATATAGTTTGTCAAGAATAGCCAGCAACATTAAGGGATTGATCCACATTAAAAGAAACCCAAACCACGTATGATTAAAAAGAACCAGCAAAATTGACTGAGTTCGGTGAATAATTACACGTTTTACAACTTTGAATATAATAAGTAAAAATTTGTGAGGAAATTAAATTTAATTTTGTTGGTCCTGACGGCTAGTCTTATGAATGGTATAATCTGTTCAAAGTTGTAAAACGGCAGCAGATTGCAGGTTGACTCATGGTTTTTCCTGGGTTTGGATTTGGCGTTAAAGTCAACCTTCTATTTCCTTCAGGCTAAATAAATGGATTAAGCGACTGGAAGATAACTTGTCATTTGTTAAAGAAGTTCGTAGACCTCTATGGATATACCAGCAGGACGGTGCATCCATCTGCGCAGCAAATATTACTTTATAATGGTTCCCGAATAACGGTGTGCATGTGATACAATAGACATTTTTTTCTTTTTATTTAAACCCAACAGAAAACGCATGGAGTCTACTGGTTAGAGAATTTATTCAAATGGAACAAAATGCCATAATTTCACAATTGAAAGATGTTATTAATAGAATCCATTACAATTCATTAAGAAATATTAGAAAAATGAATTAAAATAATTAAGGGGGTAGGTTCGCCACATAGCTAGTTGTGTTTTTGCATTAATTTTAAAAAACGTGCCACATATACAGGCTACTAAGATGTATTTTTGGTCAGTGTTCATATCATTATACAACATCCCAAAATGGAGAAATGTTGTTTACTTCATCAAAAAATTGTTGTTTCAATTATATTTTGTTATAAAAGATAAGTATTTATGATATTTCTAACATTCTTGAGTCTTAAGTATCTTTTGTAGAATTTTTTTTTTCATTTTATATTTAAAAACTGGGGAAAACTATACTGGGCGTTCTAATGATTTCTAAACACAGTTTTTATATATATATATACACGCTCACTGCCACAGGTGAACCACACACAGGAAAATATTAATTTCCCGAAACCAATCTGAATCGGAGACGCTGCAATCCGTTGCGTAGTTGGATGGAAGTATACAAATATGTATGTAACGGCCAATGGTATTACTTGACTCTATATCAGGTGATCACCTCATAGAATGCAGGGTCACACGCCGTAAACTTTGCATGCGGATGAGGAGTTTTCACATGTACTATTAATGTCCGTTTTGATTATTTGTTTTGGCTTTAGATGTATTTTTGTTAATGACTCCAATATGACTTTATGTTATAGTTTACGAAATTTCAATCTTGTTTTCATCTTCGCATGTAATTCTTTGTTTTGTTTCATGCATAAACATATTTGCTACTTTCCTCCCGCATTTCTTTATAATCCAAGAAATACCAACTGTTGAAATTTTTCTGCATTTTTTCACTGCGTGCTTTACTTTTGGCAGACAGAGTATAATGGGCGTTTCTTTTCTTCCAAACTTTTATCTAAAACCATTGTTTTTCGAAATAATACATTTAAAATTTGTCAGAAAGTGTCTGAAAGCAATAACTAACCTAATATGCAGCAATGTTTTAAACATAGATATCTTAAAGTGTATTTTTTCGTATATTTAAAACCTGTTTTGATTTCTTCAAAACTGTGAAATTTCAATATATATTCATGCATGAAATAAGCATCGTTAAATTATTTTTTTGTTTTGTTCTCAATTGAAAATTATTCAAAGCCATGAACGAAAACTTTATAATAAGTTTCTTTAAATTTCTAAGACCCATTATATATTTTTTCAAATATACTACATTTAAAACTGCATTTTAGTTTATTTTAAACCTTAGTAAAGTTTATCGTAAGCTTAAAACTTTTTTGTGTACAATTTTAAGTAAAAGATACCTCCTGTATTACATTTAAAACCCATTAAGAGAATGACTTTTATAAGTTGTTTATTTTATGCCGTAGAGAATAAATCACAAAGCAAGGTTACGAAGAATGTCTAATATTGGAACAAAGATATTTCTCATTTGTGTTACTTAACTAATCTTGATTTATTTCGGAAAGATAAGTTCTGTCGCTATTAATTGTATAAACTTTTTTATGCCATCTACTTTCCCGATTTCTTAAACAAATGCCAAATAAGCAAAAATATAATGAAATGTATATTTTTTTGCGTATGGCAGGAAGAAAAGAATATGCAAAAGTGATAATGTAATTAAATAACGGAAGTTTGATAAACTATAATTTTTATGCTTTCGTACATAAATAGAGTTCTACATGTATTCATGCATGTTTATTAAATTATATGATTCGACAATGGGTAGAAATTATTTGAAAGCAATCGAAGACAAAAACATAAAGAAAGAAGTTTGTGTTTGTGTCTGTGTACTGTGCTCTGAAGGGACTACGGCACGCACAGCTACGAAATTTAGCACGAATGAGCTCAACATATATGTATATATATATATATATATATAGGATTTATCTATATATATCTGAATAGGATCTGTAGTGATATACTACGATGGTCAATTTTGATTTTTTTTCATAAAATGTTTTAGTTAATATTTTAAGCCATTTTAATCATTTTTTACGTTTTGCGCGTGTGTTTTTTACATTACACTCTCAGAAATACTTTCTTCAATGCTTGGAAATTTTCCTGGCAGCAGGCTGTTACTTGACGAATATCCGTTTCTTTTTTCTCCTTTACAGGAGGTAAAATATATGTCAATTGAAGAAAGTGGTAATAAAATAAAAGTTGCTGACCTTCGAGTCTAACTATCCAACAAGTTACCTTAATGTTAGTGACGTTCTAACCACTCGTCTACATTTGTACGGAAGTGAAACAGTTTGAAGTATATGGTAAATTCCCAAAATTTTTAAGGAGCCAGTGGCTCCTAGCCAAAATCTAGTGGCCACATTGTGAAACAAATTCATAAAACAATAGTGTTTTTATGGAAAAAACTTAACAAAAATTACTCAGGAATTCTGAGCGAAGAGAAGGCTAATACTTAGCGAAATATTACTGTCCGGAAACATTACAGCTACGATGGATATTAACGCCATGTCCTACTAAAAAAAAAGCCTAATAAAAACCTTTCGTCAAGCATAACTCAAAAAATATTTGTCGGATTTCATTTCTGATTGCACCAGAAGGTACTTATGAGGGCCACTTACTATGAAAAACAAGTTCCAAACCGTTTAAAAATTACAGTAAAAAAAAACTGATAAAAAAGCACAATTTATCTGCATACGTCCAGAAATTTAGTGTGCGTCACTTTCACCGGTGGATGTTTTCGTAGACAACTGGTTTGAACACATAGAGCAAATAAAAAAATATACGCACGCAGTAATATTGAATAGATCAGTTTCAACCACGTTATCACAAACCTTGCAACAACCCGTGGCAACCCGTTTTGGTGGGCAAACAAATAATAATACAGTACTCCGTACCACGGTGACCGTTTTTAGCCTGTTGTATAAAATCTGACCTGTTGTATGACATACAACAGGCTAAATCAGGCTAAAAACTCAGGCTAAAAGATAGTTGTCAGTCTATCGACTGGAATTTGACAGATTTTTTAATACTCGTATAACGAAATTTAGAAACGATTGTGGATGATTAAAACAAAAGACATGAGTTTTAATTGCTCCAAGAAGTTATCTTTTTCTGGATGTCTGTCTGTCTATCATACAGCATGCAATTTTCTTGTAAAGGATGACATTACTATCCAGTAAAACCTCCATAACGGACACACCCGATTAGTGGACACCTCTATTTAGCGGGCATTTTTTCGATTACCAACCCTTAAATAACTGTACACTTTTTACTCTCAGTAGCGGACACCTCCAAATAGAGGACAAATTCCGCCTTCCCGAGGTGTTCGCTATTCAGAGGTTTTACCGGTAAAACCTCCATAACGGACACACCCGATTAGCGGATACTTCTATTTAGCGGACATTTTTTCGATTACCAACACTTAAATAAATGTACATGTTTTACTCTTAGTAGCGGACACCTCCAAATAGAGGACAAATTCTGCATTCTCGAGGTGTCCGCTATTCAGAGGTTTTACTGTATATATTATTGATTGTTATTTTACAGGGCCGCACAAAATAATAAGAATATATGAAACGAATATAAAATGAATTCGGGATTTGTAGATCGCTGATTGTAATGTAATTTTAAGATGTGGTTACAGTCATCTGCAGCATGTTTTTAGAGTTTCGTACATCTAACGAAACCCTACCTGTCTCACTCTTTTGTCTGTCTGTCTGTCTGTCCGTCTGTCACAGAGCCCGTTCTCAGAAACTATATATGTCGGATACTTGAAAATTTGCATACTTATAGCTGAACACCACACACCAAAAGGCAAATAATAAAATTTTGAAAAAGTATAATATTTAACACTCTGGGCTCTAACTTATATTTTTTAAGCAATTTTTCTAACTCATCCCCTAATTAAGTTGGAGACTTGAAAGTTTGCATACTTATAGCTGAACACTTGCGATAACACGATAAATCATAAAATTTTGAAAAAGTCATATTTAACCCTCCAGTCTCTAACTTCTGTATTTCAAGCAATTTTTCTAACTCAGCCCTAATTACGTTGGAGACAAGAAATTTTGCATACTTATAGCTGAATGCCTCACATCAAACGACAAATAATAAAATTTTGAAAAAGTCTAATATTTAACCCCCTGGGCTGTAACATGTGTATTTTAAGCATACTTATATCTGAACACCTCACATCAAACGACAAATAATAAATTTTGAAAATGTCTAATATTTAACCCTCTGTGCTCTAACTTGTATATTTTAAGCAATTTTCTAACTCAGCCCGTAATTAAGTTGGAGACAAGAAATTTTGCATACTTATAGCTGAACACCACATGAAACGACAAATAATAAAATTTTGAAAAAGGCCTAATATTTAACCCTCTGGGCCTCTATTATTTGGAAGCCAAATTTTTGAAAAGATACGTACATGTGTATTAAAACATGGCCGAGGATTCTAAAGTAATCCAGAATCGAAATAAATTATAGTTAATTTTTAATTGATAAAAACCCGCCAATTTAACAGCAATTTCTTATCAAATTTAAACATTTTTCGTTATAGCAGTTGCCAACAATTAAAATACACAATAAAATTATTACTACTACAATTAATTTTCTACTGCAAGATTTCCACGTGAAAAATGAAAATAAAATAAATAGTTTGCCGAATTAAAAAAAGGTGAATATTACATCATATCTTTTCTATTGCAAGATATTCACGTGAAAAATGAAAATGAAATAAATAGTTTGACGAATTTAAATGAAAGTGAATATAACTTCATAACTTTTCTATTTCAAGGTTTCCACGTAAAGAGGAAAATATTACGTCATACTGGAAATATAAAGGACGTGGTGGATATAGTATAACGTCATATGAGTGTGAAAAATGTATTGAAGCATGATAAAAATCCGATTAGGGAAATATTGGCGTATTTTAACATTATTGCTCCAATTATAAATTGAAATAAGTTCATTTATAGCTGTATTCTTTTACGTATGTTATATACATTTATACATTTTTATATAGCGTTTTCATATGATTCATTCATACAACATTTCGACTGCTTTTTTTAATTTTTGTTTTGTGTTGTAACATAAATTTTGAAATTGAACATTCAGAACAAACATCCTTCAAATTCTAGGCAACGCCGGGCACATTAGTTTGTAACAGATGAATGGCTTTTGTATCTGTACATCTAATTCTAATATTATAAAGCGTTATAATATTATAAAGTGTATAATATTATAAATGCCTGTACGTTTGTGGAGTGTTATCTCTGAAACAACATAGCCAACTTAAAAAATTGTTGCGGGCCATCTCTGCTCCGAAACAAAGACTGTATTTTATGTCAGTGCAAGAACCTACATCGCTGCAGGAGCAAAAAAGTTCTAAAATTGAGATTTCTGCGATGTTGATTGGGTTAGAAACTTTAAATTTGGTGCGATAGTTACTTTTAAGATGTAAATACTCGTAATGAACGCTCTCTAAAAGGTTCAATTTTACGGATAAACGTAAAAATTTCTAGAAAGGTTCTAAACTATGATTTATTTGGAATACTGAAATTTTTGGGATACTGTTGGGGTTAGAAACTAGAACTTTGGCATGGTAGTTATTTATAAGATGTAAATGCTCGTTGTAGAACGAATTCTAAAAAATCGAAAGACTAAACAAAGCGGAAAAAGATCTAAAGATTATCTAAGTAAGGAAGTACATGGAGTTGTTAGGAATATAAACATGAAAATTGACATGGCTGTATTTATCATGACGTAAATTTTCGCAATAGAACAATTTCTAAAAATGTCGCTATATAAGATGTCGCTATTTTTTTTTCTGTGTTACTGCTGAGCCCAAAATCTTGAAATTTTGCTTCGGGTTAGTTTTAAAGTATACAATTGTCTCTATGAATGGTTTCTAACAAAATTAAAATTTAAAAAGATGAAATTAACGGAAAGCGATCTCAATTACTATTAATTTGGAATCATTAGGTATAGCAACTTTAAATATTTCATAATGCTGCATTTCCCTCGCAAAACATGCAATTTAAATGCAACAAAACGGATAGATAAATTGTGTAAATTTTGAATAAATACCTGTATAAAACAGTGAGTAGGTTGCCCGAAAGTACTTGTTAAAGTGTTCTTTCTCTAGGCTTCTCTCTCTCACCAAGGCCACTAACAGAGGGAAGTGTCGTTTTAAATGTGATATGAATTTTTTATCTGATTCATTTTTTTAGACATTTTATCATAAGGTCATATCCTCATTTATCATTAGTGGATATTTATATATTAACTTATTCTGTTGAAATTGCATAATCGGGTTCATGTTGGCGTATGTTAGCTTGCATGATTTGCTGAATAAATATGTATGAATTTGTAAATTACTTCAAATGACACTTTGACAGCTCAAAAGTTATGCAGACGATATATTCAGATCTTGTGTCATATTTTATGTTGCATTCATTGCCGATTTCTTTTATTTAATACATTCTAAATACAGCTCAACTTGTGCAGAATATGTTTGTAAACAAAGTAATACTGCATATGTAGTGGCCAGCATACACTCATCATTTAAATCCGATCGAACATATCTAAAGCACACTCTAACGAAGCATTGCATGCCACTGTTGATGTATTCGGTACTTTGATACTATATCAGATTTTGAGGAGAGAATTCCTTAAATGTTATCGACAACCTCATTGCATCCGTAGAAAACAGATATTGTACAATATTAACTATTCCGGGGGAGCACACACCATATAAATTATAGTCCATTCTTTTTAAACATCATATATTTGTCATTTAAACTTACGTGCGGAGCGTCTGATTATGCTCTTGATATCATTTTATACAGTTAAAATTCCGATATAAGATAATTTAGTGTTTCATTTTCTATTTTACTTTTAATATATTGGGTACTTTCAATTTTATATCCATGCATGTCTGTCTTGCATGGTTTGATTTCCCATTTTTTTAAACAGTGTATACGAATTTATATATAAGATTCTGTAATTCTACGATTCGTTTATTTTCATCATTTCAATTTATCGCAGTATATGGGCAATTAAAGATAACATCTCATTTTCTTTGCTTCTACATGTTATTAATAAATCTATGTTCTCAGCAATATCGCTCAGTCTAATCCCTCTGAGGGAAGTCCTAGTTTAGTTAATAAATGCACATGTACAACAAAACACTGTCTAATTAAAACAAATGTGTATATTTAATTTAATCCTAAAATTCTTGAAACTTTTATATTAAAATAGTATAATATAAATCTGGAAAAAGGTAATAAGATAAACTTGGACAAGACACAATTGAATAACAAAACTTGTATAAGCTAATCAGTCATGCTAATGGGAAATATTAGGAAAACTTTATTTCTTATTTTGATTTTGTCACATAAAACTATGCATAAAAATAAATTAGGAATGTTTAAGATTATTTTGCACTATAAAAATCTGGCACTTACAGAAAACATTTACCGGGTAAGAATGTATGTCGCATTAAGTATTTTTTGTTTCTTTTTGTTCTTTTTTCTTCAGAGTTTGGAATCCTCTATCCTCGCGACTCTATGATCCAAAGACCCTAAATATTTTCCATCGCATCGGGAACTTTGGATTGTCTCGTGAGCCACAGATACATACTCTATTAAATGAGTATTTATTTCAACTCAGGATGTCGTTCGAAATCTTCGAAGAAATGCTTGCTTTCGCTGGTGTCCAAAGGAGAAGCTTTACCATTAGTGCGCTCATGTGCCGAGCTTCGCAGCTGTTAAGACTTTTAGTGGAGCAGACATGCGCAGAATTATATTCGAAAATAATGCTCGGCAAAAAAGCAGTACATCACAGGGGCAGCATTCACGACGGTAACTGAGATCGCAAAAATTCCCTGACTTTTTATTAAAGTTAAAATTGATCTCGGCCAGTGAAAAGAGCAGGTTCTATTTGCAAAAGAAAAAATATATATATAAATTCCGCGACGGGGATTGGGAACGCTGAAAATTGATCTCTGGCGACTAAGACACTGGAAGTTAGTCGCCACAGTAGAAAATTTAGTCGACACGTGGCGACTGGCGACCGTAAATCTGCACCTATAATTTGAAGTCGATATGCTTGCTTCAGATGGGTATGGTTCGCGTAATTTCTTTTAAAAGTATAGAATTTGCGGTTAATTTCGTGTAGATTCTGTCTTTAATGATATTGTCGATAGAGCTTTAATTCTTTAGTATTGATATATGATGAACTTTATATTATAAATATTCTGATTTCTTTGTATAAAATATGAATATTAATTTTGTCGAGAAAATTTTGTTGTTGTTGTTGTTGAGTAAAACCGATTTTTATCCATTTAATACTTTAATTAAAATATCTAATTTAAATGTGTTCCTTGAAATATATTTTAAATGCGAATAGTTTTTTATAACTTAAAAAAACAAATTGTGACTATTCTTAAAGGGATGAGAGAAGTAATTGTTATATTTACCGAAATTTTGGGTTTTCATTTTTAATTAAATTCGGATTTTATTATTAATAGAGCCAGTACGTATGAATGCTAGGAATGAATAAAATTTCTTCCTCTTTTTCAGGCTTTTGGAAGAATTCCCTGATAAAATGTGTTTTCTTGGTGTGCGGAAATTATTCGTTGAAAAATGAGAAATAATTTAGTGTATATAGACGAGTTTTTCTGACAGTTTAGAAATATAGTCGGTTGTCCGTCTTTTTGTCTAATTGATCTCTTTTCAATAAAGTTTATTTGGAATTAGTACAACCATTTTCCTATTTATCCCGAGATCTTTACACGATTTCTAGAAATTGTTCGCTTTTTCTGAAGACATTATTTATTACGGATTACTGGAATTAATTTGGTAAAAGTAATTCCCCTTAGAGTTTTAGACAAACGTACTAAATTTTGTATTTGCTATTTTTGATTTTTAGTGTTTTTTCATGCGATTTGTGATCTTTCTCTTACCGTGAAGGTTTTTTGACATTCTCGAAAGTATTCCTGTAGCCCACATTTTAGCCCACAAGAATACTTTTTCCTCTGCTATTTTCTCTGTTAATTGTTCAGTGGTGATTTTGGCAGGTTTAATGCAAAAGGGAAAAGATGTTTGCTTTTAACCAAGCCAAAGTTGAACTGTTTTAACTATGAAGATACTCTTTAAACATTTTTGCTCCACCTAAAGATGAATTTATGTATGAGAAGTTTCATTTTCTTCAAGATAAAGCTTCTTTTCACAAGTTTGTGTTAGCTTCACATCGGTTATCTGCAAACAAAATTAAAACTTTGGACTTTGTAGCTAAACGTTCTGAGTTAAATCCCATAGAAAACTTGAGTGGAATCTTGGCTCGTCAAGTTTATGCCAAGAGAAAGCAGTTTAATTCATTGATTGAATTTTAAAAAGCCATTTTGTAAACATGGAACTAAATACTCATTTCCACATGCAAAACATGGCCAAATCCTTCCCAAAGCGTGTGTTGAAAATCATCTGTGTCAAAAAGAGGAAAATAAAGTGCTGAATATTAATATAAGGTATGAGAAAATACCACCTGTAAATTATAATCTCCTTTCCTTGACCAATAAACGCACAGAGAAATAACAACGTTTAAATAGTCACCGAGGATCACCATGTGAATTTGGTCAAAAAATTGTTGGGAATTTAATTTGATTTTTTGTATATTTTTAAGGTATTTTTATGTATTTTGAACAACTGTATATTATATATATGCACCTAAAAGCAATTTTAGTAAGTTTTATTCATACCTTATACGAATTTTATATTTTAAAGTGAATTTAGCACCAGAATTTTAACATTTCTTTACTTTTATCTTATTGATAATTTCTTGCTACAGAGTGAGAATATGTGCATTTATTTATATGTGGAGGGGGATGTTTGTGCGCATACCTTAATACATATATCAAGATATCTTTATTTTACTATTTTGTTTTTATTTTACCTTTCAAATAGTTAAAATTATAAAATAGTTTTTGAAAAATTAGCACCATTTATAAAAGATTGTAATCATTTGAAAAACACATATTAAATCTAAATTAATTTGAGTTGTTTAGCTATTTTTATTTTGAAAATGAAAATAATACCGATTTTCCAACATTTGTTTTCAAAAAAATCTCTGAATATACTCAAAATATCTGAGAATTTAAAATTCAATGTAAACGGTTTTATACTGCATTTTTGTATCTTTAAATATAAAATATATTTATTCCTCAATTATTTTTCCATATATATATATTTTTTCATTATATGAGTTTGCACTATTGCTAATTATTTCTCATCAATCTAATTTTTAACTGGATTCTTACATAAGGCGACATTCATTAATTACGCTACACACGTTTGAGAGAACAACCCCCCTTCCTGTTGTCATATTTTCTGAAATTATTAATTTAGAGCTCAATTTCTAAAAAATATTACACACGATATTTTACTAATTGATATAAGTCCTGTAAAACTGTGAGTGTATTAACATAAAATTGTTGAAGTTCACGGGAAAAGAAATAATCATTAGTATTAAAGACGGACAAACGTGTCCTTACGTAACTCTGACGTCATTTTGATGGTGGCAAAAACAGATGATTAAATTTAACTTTTACTGCATTTTTTAAATTTTCTAAACATGGTGCATTTTATTTTTTTTCCCCGTCGAATGGGGAAAAATGCACTTTCAAATGGAATTTCTTTGATAACTCGGTGATAATTCTGGAAGAACTTGCATGTTTAACATCTATTTCTATGCCTCAGTTAGCAATTATTCCCTCAGCTAACAAATTTGAAATTCATTCATTTAGTGACGCTTCCTTAATGTCATATGGTGCAGTTGTTTATTTAAGATCCTTACCAAATGATTCAACTGTATCAGTTAGAATATTAACTGCAAAAACAAGAGTTTCACCATTAAAAACAATATATTTGCCTAAATTAGAACTGAGTGTTGCCCTGCTGTCAGCCCGTTTGGTAAAAATTGTTCTAGATTCATTGTGCTTAGACATCTCTAGAATTAATTGTTGGACAGATTCAACAATAGTTCTCTCTTGGCTATCAACAGAATCAAGAAGATGGCACACTTTTGTTGCGAATCATGTCGCAGAAATACAACAACTTGTTCCGTCAGAGTGCTGGCGTCATGTAAAAGGAAAAGAGAATCCAGCAGATTGTGCATTAAGGGGACTATCACCCTCAGAATTATCCTTGCACGATCTGTGGTGGAATGGTCCGAGTTGGCTTAGTGATCCATCTTTCACCTCTCCAAAACCGCAATTAGGGAGTGTTTTGTGGGACGAAGTCTTAATAGAGCAAAGAAAAAATTAAAGTGAGGAATTGTCTACTCTCTCAAATATATCGTCATTTACAAAGCTATAACGTGTAATTGCTTGGTGTTTGAGATTTCTTACGAATTCTCGTTTACCTGTTTCAAAAAGCAACTTAGGTTTTCTTACAAACACAGAAATTCGGAGTGCCTTAAAAGTGACAATCAAACAAGTGGAAAGGTCGTCATTTACTGACGGCATTATATGTATGACTTCTGGTAAATGTTTACCTCGCAATAGCAAATTGATCAATCTTTTTCCAGTCCTTGATGCAGAAGGAATACTCAGGGTGGGAAGACGTCATCTTCATTCAAATTTCTTACAAGATCAAATTCATCCAATATTGTTACCAAAAAATCATCCAGTGACTGTGTTGATTATCAGATATTTTCACTTATCTCACTTTCATGCAACCACTTAACTACTATTGTGTGTTATCCGATAGAGATATTGGATTTTAAGTGGAAGATGTGTTGCAAGAATGTTTGTAAAGAATTTTGTGATTTGTGCTCGTTCTTCTGCTTCCATGTCTACACAAATCATGGCAGATTTACCTGGCAGAGACTAGAGTGCAACCTATACGTCCGTTTCTTGTTACAGGAACTGACTATGCAGGATCTATATTATGTAAATTTAGAACAGATGGAAGTACAAAATCTTTTAAGTGTTATATTTCATTGCTTATATGTTTTTCTACCCATGCATTTCACATTGCATTAGTGACTGATTTACCTACTCTGGCCTTTTTAGTTTGTCTCAAGGGATTTATATCCAGACGAGGCAAACCAAAAGAAATTGTAAGTGACTGTTCCTAAAAATTTGTCTGTTCGAGCAAGGAGTTGAAAGTATTATATAAATTTGCTACTTCTTTTCTACATAATGAAAAAGTAGCAAAGTACTTAAGTTCGGAAGAAATAAATTGGCATTTCAATTCACCCTCGGCCCCTTACTTTGGAGGACTTTGGGAGGCTGGTGTTCAATCGATGAAATTTCATTTTAAAAGTACCTTTGGTAATTCAAATTTAACATTTGAGGAACTTTCAACTCTTTTAGCTCAAATCGAAGCCTGTTTAAATTCTAGACCCCTTTTCCCTTTAAGTTCCGATCCTAATGATTTACAAGCCTTAACCCCTGGTCATTGATATTTCAGAGATACCTGCATCAAGATTGACTAGGTGGCAATTAAGGTAATCGCACCGGTAGTGGGCCACGTACCTGTTAGGGGCCACTAATTTTCAAAGTTTAAAAACAAGCTCACAATCCATTTCAAAAAAACGACTAAAAGAAATCTAATTAGCTAAAGTCCTTAAATGTTAACTTTCCCTAAACAGTTTGGAATAATTATTATTTTCCTGTAGATATATTAGTTTATCTTCTAGAGTGCCTTCAAACATAGATTTTTTGAGAAATTCTTAATGATTCCATTAACAGATAACGTTTTATTTAAAGCGTTGTTTCTTTAATATTATGTTTTATTTTTAATTAAACTTCCATTGATATACTCGAGGTCATTGTAAATAATTTATTGAATTATAACGAAAACATAAAAATTGGGTATTATATTGATTTTAAGGGGTGGCCCACTTCTGGATCACAGTTTCTTAAACTGTACCAGTAGTGGGCATAGGGGCTGACTACTGGTGCATATGCCCAAAAAATATTTTATGTTTAATTTATTTTAATTAAGTATTTTTTGAGGTTCTAAGACTTTTTATATAATTTAATTAGTTTTTTGTTCATTAGAAGCAGTAGTGGGCGAGGGGCCCACTATTGGTGTACAAGTGGCCCACTTCTGGAACAGCGAAAATGTAACTTCACTAAGCAATCAGACATGATTGTTACATTTACATTTTCTACAAAGCAGGATAACCCACCATTGGCATAGGCTTCCAGATCCCGCGTTGCAAGTTTATAAAAAAAAAATAAAAAAATTACAATATTATTTAACAATAGTTTTAACAGGGATGACCGCCCCGGGAACCCAGCTTTCGCTTTAGAGTATAAGTGCAATCCCGGGGGGGGGGGAATAGTTTTAACAATAAGAATTAAAGGTAATAGTACAAATAATAATAATAGTAATTATAAATATAATAATAAAAGTAATAATAGAACAGAAGAGCTGAGCGCTTTACAGTCGAAAATGTTTATTATTTTCAACACGAATATGATTGACTAATTACGAATAGCAGCAGATGAATAAGATGTTCTTAATCTCTACATATTCTCAGGTGCATTAGTTTAATAATTATTATCATGAGTTCAAGTGTTTTGTTGTGAGATAACTTTTAGGTTATGGATAACCTGAGTGTATGGCTGTTCTATGTACAAGAGTTTTCTAAATTTTATATTCTCGATTTAGTTAGGCACTGTTTGGCCTGAAGTTCATGTTTCTATTCATTAGTGCTAATCTTGTTCATCGATTGGCATTTGTGGGTTTTGAAAAATTTGTTGATTGTTTTCTAGTAACCGCACACATTCTATTATTTTAGAATATAGCATTGGTGTTTTCAGCACAAATTTGAACCAATGGTGATGTTCTATTGTGGCTGATTTACGGATATGAAGGGTTGATGTTAATGGACAGCTGAGCACATATTGAAGAGAGTTACCAATTTCACCACAGGTACACAGTGGCGACGGAGCTTTATTTATTTTGAATAGGTAGGACGGGAAGGGTCCATGATTAGTTGATAATATATACAGGTTTCTATGTACTAACATGAAGTCTGTTGATACTTTTGGACATAATTTGTAAGTAAATCTGCCAGTGGTACCATAATCCCACTGTTGCTGCCATTTGTCTACGGCTTCTTTTTTCAATTTCTTTTTAAGGTGTGAAGCTGGGTATGAATGAAATATTTCTCGTACTTTAATATTTGTTATAGTATCTTTGGCTAGTTGATCTGCATGTTCATTTCCTTTAACATCTGTGTGTCCCCGTACCCATTGAAATTTAATTGATTTAGATATTTTCTGTAAGGCTATTATAATTTTTGATGTGATAAAATCTGTACTAAAAACGTTCTCCAATAATGCAAGACTTGACTGGTTATCTGTGTAAATGACGAAGTTCCCATCCCCTGAGGAGTCTGCCCATAATATTGCATCTAATATGGCGAGTTGTTCAGCTTGAAAAATTGAATTTGGTATTTGTAACTTTATTTGATGAGTATGGATGCATTTCCCTTCTTTATAAACACAGAAAGCATACGCTGTGCCAGCATCTGATTTTGAGCCGTCAGTGTATATATTTATTGTTGAAGTGGGTGGAACTCCTTCTTGTAGTAAAAGATAATCTTGATGTGGGGAAGGTATGGATGAGGATATTTTCGGTTGATAGAAGACTGGAAAGTTGTCCTCTATTGGAATCCCCAGACGTAGGACCTGTCCTGAAATTGCTAATGTATTTAATTGGATCGCCAATGGTTGAATGCCGCACAATACATTCAAAGCTGCCGTTGATGATTTTATATAAGCTCTCGACAGAAGCAAAAGGCATTGTGTCTGAATTGCCGATAGTAGCCTGTAGCCATGTGAGACTGGTAGGTGTGGAAACCAACATGAAGCGGCATAGGATATTTTTTTTTCTAATATTTGTAAGTACCAGATTTTTAAAATTTGCTTCGAAAGGCCTTCATATGCAGCGGCGAATTTTAGAAGATTTTGTGATATTTGATTAATTTCTATACGTTTTTTATTCAGGCGCGGAAGAAAAGACAGTGTTTTATCCAATGTTAAACCCAAGTAGTCTATTGCTTTTTCAGATTTAAGGGAGTGCCCATCCAATTTATATATTGGTCATCTCTTCAGGAAACGTGGTCTTCGAAGATTTAACACTACACATTTGTCATATGAGAACTTCATATGTTTGTTTCGCCCAATCACTTATTATTTGTAGTATCTCTCTTCCCATCTGCTCCAACTGTCTTCTTGTTTGGCCAAAAATAATTAGAAGAAGATCATCGGCATATGCTATTATCTTAAAGCCATGTTTCTTTAATATTCTCAGTAATTTATTCAGGAATATTCTCCAAAGAAAAGGTCCAAAACAGGACACATATCTAAAATAATTCATACTTCGGATGTTCAGTACTCAAGACAAAGGTTCAGATTTTTGAGCCATATTTAAATAAGCATTGCATAGAGACACCTGTAGTGTTATTTATGGATGGACATACTTCTCACATATCTTTGAATCTAAACACCTTCTTTTCTGATCATGGAATTGAATGTTAGCTTTCCCCCAAATTCCACAGAGCTAATGCTAACAATGGATGTTGCTGTTTTCCATACTCTTGAAAGCGCTTGGCGACAGGAAGTAGTGAATTTCAGTATAACCCATAAAGGCAAACAGGTGCAGAAACATGACTTTCCACCAGTCTTAAAATCAGTACTAGATCGTTGAATTCCTACAACAATTTTCAATGAAATCAAAGCATGTAGACTAGTTACATGGGATACAAAGAAAGTAACTGTTGAATCCACACTTACATCAAAGAAATTGATAATATCACCTATAAAGATGATAAAAATGGTTTCTTCCTTGGAAGTTCTTGAAGATAAAACTGAGAAAGAAAAAATAAAGTCCTTCTTAGAAAATAAAGGGAAATGGAAAGGCCCTGTGGAGAAAACATATCTTTACTACTTATGATTGGAGACGAAGGAGACTTGAACATGGAACCAATTTCTCAGTCAATCTATTGCAAAACATTTTGGGTATAAAACATTTGATAATATTGCTTTACAATTATTTATTCAATTCTTACATTTTACTTGGTATAGGGTACACCCGTCATATCTGTGGAGGCGGCATACACTGAAGATTCTATTGACACTGTTGATACTGAGACTATTGAGCAGGAGCAAATAACAATTGTTGAAGATGCTGATGTGACTTTTACATTCAAGAAGGATCAACTGAGACTGGCAGCCAAATTAAATAGCCTTCAAATGGTGGGCCATCTAAAAATGTGCCATTCCCCTACATAAGAGTTCTTTTTTGGCCAGAAGGAGGAGGAGTAACACAAAGAAAAAGAGAGAAACTTCCTGCAGTTTTGTGACTTCTCCCAAATGTTTCAATATTATAAGAAAAGAGAAGGTCTTAAAAGTGCTAAGATGCAGAAAAAAAAGAGAAAAAAGAAAATTCAAAAGGAAGAGTTAAAAAAATTGGCGATGGGGAAAAAAGGAGAGTCGGGAAATTATCGCCCGAGTCTGATGCCTCTCTTTCATTCGAAATTACAACCTAAAGTACTCTTTGTAAATAAATTGGCTGTACTTAATAAATTGGTATAAATTGGCTTTGTAAATAAATTGGCCACTCTCACATTTTGAGTTTTTCTTCGTTTTTAGATAAAGTATTTTGTTTTGCAGTCTATTCAGCTTTTAATTATCCTGTTTATTATATTTGTCTTCTTATTTATCACCACTGCGAAATAATAAATGGGGCAGATTTTTTTTAAGTTACAAAATACAACATACTGTTATGTAGAGGAAAAAAACTATGAATTTCGATAAAAAAAGGGGGTTGCTAAATTGTCTACTATTATTGTGAATAAAAACTGATAATTTTTTTTTTCTACCATTTGTATCATTCTGGTACAAAACACAGAAAACGTTTTTATGACAGAAATCGCTAAACATTTGTTAAATTTATTGTAACAACTCAGAAAATTTTGATCACAGAATATGGAAATAATTACTGTTTAACAAGTGAAAGCATATAAGCAGATTTTTTAAACATAACTTATAGACTACAAGAACTGTACAAAAATTAAATTTCGTAACATTAAGAAAATGTAACTATTTTGATGGAAATAGGATTTGATGGAAACTAGCATCTTGGGAATTAGCTATTTTTAAACCATAATAAAGGACACCCTGTATATAATCTAAAAAAATACTTTGCAGCTACTAGAACATCAGCTTATATGTAAAGTGAGATAAAATTAAATTGATTTACAGAACTGCAGATGAGGCCCCTGATCTGCAGATTTACTAGATTCATTATTTTACGCAACCATCTAAACATCTATGTATGATTTTATTATTGTGTATATTCAATTCTAGAACTGTAAAAAAAGCATAGCTTCAGTATTTTCACACTAAACTTAAAACTGGAGTGGCCCACTTCTGGGGGGGGGGGGCGCTACTGGAGCATCAAAAATTTACTAGGGCCACTACTGGAGGATAGGGAAGGTAATTTTTTTATTTATTTATTTTTTTCCGAAGAATATATTTTGAGACTTTGAATGCTTATTCTGAAAGCTGAAAGTTAGGACTAGGTTAAAAAAATATATGTCTTTTAGAATTCATAAATACTTTAATAATAATTAGATAGATGTCCTTAAGCGGCCCACAACCGGCGCGTTTACCTTAGTGCAGAAAATGCTCCTGCACTTTTGGAAAAGATGGAGTAATGAGTACATTTCGAACCTACAACAGAGAGTAAAATGGCTTAAAGAAGAGCCTAATATTATGATCGGTGAATTAGTTATAATAAAAAAGAAAAGTGCCCAGCTAAACTGGTGGCATTGAGGTCACAGGCTATTCACACAAATTGTATATTATACTCTTATTTTAAAGAATAGTGCCCCTCAAAAAAATAAGTGAAGGGGAATTAGCACCCGTTTCTCCTTTTATATTTAACCAGTGAACCTCCAAATCTAATTAGAGAAGCTCCTTAACATAATAAACCAGTATACCAAATTTGGAGCAAATCGAATAATCCTGCAAAAAAACCATTTATCTAAATGAAGAGTGTGGACTAGCCCCTCCACTTTATCCTTAACCAATTAACCCCCAAAACTAATCAGCGAAGTTACTTAACATAATAAACCGGTATACCAATTTCGGAGCAAATCGAATAATTCTGCATGAAAAACCAATTTATCTGAATTAAGAGGGATGGACTACCCCCATTTTCCCCCTATATTCTTAACCAATGAAAATCCAAAACTAATCAGGGAAATTCCTTAACATAATAAACCGGTATACCAAATTCGGAGCAAATCAAATAATTCTGCATGAAAAACACATTTATCTGAATTAAGAGGGCTTGGACTAACACCCCTTTTCTCCCTTTATCCTTAACCAATGAACCCCCAAAACTAATCAGGGAAGTTCGTTAACATAATAAACCGGTATGCCAAATTCGGAGCAAATCGAATCATTCTGCAAAAAAACCATTTATCTAAATGAAGAGTGTGGACTAGCCCCTCCACTTTATCCTTAAGTAATTAACCTCCAAAACTGATCAGCGAAGTTACTTAACATAATAAACCGGTATACCAATTTCGGAGCAAATCGAATAATTCTGCATGAAAAACCAATTTATCTGAATTAAGAGGGGTGGACTAGCCCCATTTTCCCCCTATATTCTTAACCAATGAAAATCCAAAACTAATCAGGGAAGTTCCTTAACATAATAAACCGGTATACCAAATTCGGAGCAAATCAAATAATTCTGCATGAAAAACACATTTATCTGAATTAAGAGGGCTTGGACTAACCCCCCTTTTCTCCCTTTATCCTTAACCAATGAACCCCCAAAACTAATCAGGGAAGTTCGTTAACATAATAAACCGGTATGCCAAATTCGGAGCAAATCGAATCATTCTGCATGAAAAACCCATTTATCTGAATAAGGGGGGTGGACTAACCCAATTTTCCCCCTTTATCCTTAACCAATGAACTCCCAAAACTAATCAGGGAAGCGCCTTATCACAATGAACCTAGAAAAAATTTTTGAAGCACATCGGATGTTTCTATCATGAGTTATCGCGTTACGTACGTACATACGTACGTACACACAGAACCGGCGGGCACATAAGCTCTCACGCTTTGATAGCCTGTGAGCTAATAAATAAAAAAAGAAAAGTGCCCAGCTAAACTGATGGCATTGAGCTCACAGGATCTTCGCACTAATTGTATATTATACTCTTATTTTAAAGAATAATGCCCCTCAAAAAATAAGTGAAGGGGAATTAGCCCCCTTTATCCTTAACCAATGAATCCCCAAAATTAATAAGGGAAGCTCCTTAACATAATAAACCTGTATACCAAATTTGGAGCAAATCGAATAATTCTGCATGAAAAACACATTTATCTAAATTAAGGGGGGTGGACTAGCCCCCCTTTTTCCCCTTTATCCTTAACCAATGAACACTCAAAACTAACCAGGGAAGTTTCTTAACATAATAAACCGGTATACCAAAATCGGTAATCGAATAATTCTGCATGAAAAACCCATTTATCTGAATTAAAGGAGGTGGACTAACCCCCCTTTTCCCCCTTTATCCTTAACCAATGAACCCTCAAAACTAATCAAGGAAGCTCCTTAACATAATAAACCGGTATACCAAATTTGGAGCAAATCGAATAATTCTGCATGAAAAACCCATTTATCTAAATTAAGAGTTGGACTAACCCCCCCTTTCCCCCCTTTATCCTTAACCAATGAACCCCCAAAACTAATCAGGGAAGTTCCTTAACATAATAAACCGATATACCAACTTCGGGGCAAGTCGAATAATACTGCATGAAAAACCCATTTATCTGAATTAAGGGGGGGGGGGGTTGGACTAACTCGCCTTTCCCCCTTTATCCGTAACCAATGAACCCCCAAAACTAATCAGGGAAGTTCATTAACATAATAAACCGGTATACCAACTTCGGAACAAATCGAATAATTCAGCATGAAAAACCCATTTATGTGAATTAAGGGGAGGGGGGGACTAACCCCCTTTCCCCCCTTTATCCTTAACCAATGAACCTCCAAAACTGATCAGGGAAGTTCCTTAACATAATAAGCCGGTATACCAAATTCGGAGCAGATCCAATAATTCTGCATGAAAAATTCATTTATCTGAATTAAGGGGGGTGGGGTTGGACTAACTTTTCCCCCTTTATTCTTAACAAATGAACCCCTAAAACTAATCAGGGAAGCGCCTTATCAGAACGAAACTAGAAAAAAAATATTGAAGCAAATCGTATGTTTCTATCAAGAGTTATCGCGTTACGTACGTACATAACGACGTACATACAGAACCGGCGGGCACATAAGCTCTCAGGCTTTGATAGCCTGTGAGCTAAAAATGAAGGTCTTTCCCCTTTGGAAATTAGGTAGAGTGATTACATCTAGGACCTGATAAAAAGGCTCGTGTAGTTACGCTCAGAACTGAAAATAGCGAATTGTAAAGGTCAAATACAAAGTTATGTCAATCACCTTTAGAGTAAATGTTTGAAACCCTTTTGGCTTTCAAGGCCGGAAGAATGTTTAGTTTTTAGCTTACAGGCTATCAAAGCCTGAGAGCTAATGTGCCCACCGGTTGTGTATGTATGTATGTATGTACGTATGTACGTAACGCGATAACTCTTGATAGAAACATCCGATTTGCTTCAAATTTTTTTTCTAGGTTCATTCTGATAAGGCGCTTCCCTGATTAGTTTTGGGGGTGCATTGGTTGAATATAAAGGGGGGAAGGGGGTAGTCCCCCCCCTTAATTTAGATAGATGGATTTTTCATGCAGAATTAATCGATTTGCTCCAAATTTGGTATTCCAGTTTATTATGTTAAGGAGCTCCCCTGATTAAATTTGGAGGTTTTTTAGTTAAGTATATAGGGGAAAGGGGGGCTGACCCCCCCCTTAATTTAAATAGATGGGTTTTTCATGCAGAATTATTCGATTTGCTCCAAATTTGATATACCAGTTTATTATGTTAAGGAGGTTGCCTGATTAGTTTTGGGAGTTCATTGGTTAAATATAAAGGGGACAAGGGAGGCTAGTCCCCCCCTTAATTTAGATAAATGCGTTATTCATGCGGAATTAATTGATTTGCTCCAAATTTAGTATACCAGTTCATTATGTTAAGGAGCTTCCCTGATTAAATTTGGAGGTTCATTAGTTAAGTACATAGGAGGGGTGGAAAGGGAGACTAGACCCCCACTTAATTTAAATAAATGGGTTTTCATGCAGAATCATTCGATTTGCTCCAGATTTGGTGTACCGGTTTATTATGTTAAGAAGCTGCCTTGATTAGATTTGGAGGTCTATTGGTTAAGTATAAACGGGGGGCGCGGGCTAGTTTCCCCTTAATTTAGTTAAATGGGTTTTTCATGCAGAATTATTCGATTTGTTTCAAATTTGATATACCTGTTTATTCCGTTATGGAGCTTCCTTCATTAGATTTGGAGGTTCCTTTATTAAGTATAAAAGTGGCAAAGGGGAGCAAGTCCCCTCCCTTAATTCAGATAAATGAATTTTCATGTAGAATTATCCAATTTACTTTCATTTTTTTTCTATGTTTATTCTGATAAGGAGTTTTCCTGTTAGATTTGAACGTTCATTAGTTAAGTATAAAGGGGCGGAAGGGGGTTAGACCCCCCTTAATTTATTGAATTTTTTCATGCTGAATTATCTGATTTGCTTCAAATTTGGTATACCGGTTTATTATGTTAAGGAGCTTCCCTGATTAGATTTGGAGTTTAATTGGTTAAATATAAAAGGGGGATACGGGGTCTAATCCCCTTCATTTACTTTTTGAGGGGCATTATTCTATGATATAAGGGTATAATATACAGTCAGTGTGAATAGCCTATGAGCTTAATTCCATCAGTTTATCTGGGCACATTTCTTTTTATTAAATTGCTTTTATGATTCTTAATTGCATAGATTTCAGTTGTGCTATAAGTAAAGCTGAATATTCCAGCCCTTTTCTCTCTGCGTAGACATAAATGATAATACGTGCTGTGTTTTTCCCTCTCCAGGGAATTTGTTGTTGATATTCTTTTTATTTACCTGTTGAGCTTGTAATACTCGACGAGTGTGTATTGTGATCTCTAAGCGGATTATTTATTTGTGAATTTGTGAAATAATTCATTAAATAGTGTGAAAAGTTAGTATTTACAGTCTACTGCTTCATTCAAAAAACATTTACGGTACAATCCGACTGAACCGACTGAAAATGAAAACATGTGTAATTTGAATGACAATACTATATTATTTTTCTTTAAAGAACGTCAAAATTTGTTTAGACAAACTTGTTTAGTTTGTTTTGCAGGGTACAACAAAACATTAAAGTTTTTTTTTTTTTTTTATAAGATTTTATTTTTAAAAATATTTTTCAGGATGACTACACAAATTACTCGAGCAATTCTGAGTAGACAAAAATACAAAAAAAAAAAAATAATGACTATTAACGTA
Organism: Maratus speciosus; assembly: GCA_963932465.1. Taxonomy (NCBI): domain Eukaryota; kingdom Metazoa; phylum Arthropoda; class Arachnida; order Araneae; family Salticidae; genus Maratus; species Maratus speciosus. Next base: position 353,346,408 of record OZ010788.1, on the reverse strand, counting down.
CATGTGTGCATTAAATTGTTTTTTACTTAATTCTAAAATGAATATGTTTAACGCATTATTTGTAATGCATTACTCCTACGCTCTTAATTGCCGAATGGTTGCAACTATAGTCATAAAATTGGTGTCTAGGTATAGTAAAGTGGCTCTGCGCTACCAAATGAGATCGCTTCCATCACCACTTGGTACAAAACTGCTGAGTTAGTATTCCTATCTCAAAAACGATATTCATTTAGTATTGATGTTTACAAGGTGTCGTCATTCTCTTTTATCACATATTTCGAACCGTTTTCGCGCTAGGCACGCTAATGCCGCCATTTTGTACCAGGTGGCGCTATAAGAAGTTTCATCTAGTAGCGCATAGTCTTTTTACTATACCTAGACACCACGTTTATGAATATCGATGCAGTCGTTCGACAGTTAAGAGAATGGTAACGGACTTTAGTGGGCACCCACCATTTATTTTTATTTTAAGACCATAATATAACCATATATTTATCGCTGTTTAAGTATTTTATTAGTGATGCATTCAAAACAAAACAGCTAAAACTAATTGAATCTCAACGAAATAATTTTGTCCACATAGATCGTCAAAACGTCCCATTGTGCGTCGAATAGAGAAAAATATGTACTTCCAAAATTGTGCAGCCCGTAATTTTACGGGGCAAAGATATAATACACTTCAAAACACAATAAAAATTTACTTACTGTTCCGTGCAACGTAATACCTATTAGATAATCATCACAGAATCGTTTTTTTGGCGAGTTAAAAAATATGTTACGGTCACGATTAACTGACGTTATTTTTCGAAACACGACTAAAACGAAGGGTTACACCCTAGTGCAGGAAAATGTATGGGGTCGTACTGTATTTTTTTAGTGGATGAGACCGTTTTCATCAAATAAGGCTGTTGTCCGTGAAAATTGAAAAACAAAAGCTCATAAATTTACAGTTTTTTTCTGACTGTGTAAATAGCAAATATATTTTTTCCTGTTAATAAATATTTATTCTGATTAATATGAAAAAGTATGATTTTTCCCTCTTTATAATTTATGAAATGAGGAATATTCGCGTAAAATATGAAAATTTTCTGCTATTTTCATAATGTTTAAAAAAAAAAAAATATTACACCTTTTTAATAAATAATTCATTCTCAATTCTTTTGAAATATTTATTTAAATTAAAGTTTAAATGTGGTTTATTTCATAAATGATAATTAAGTTTCCTGACAAATATTCAAATTAAGTTGTATGTGATCAGAAATTTTCTTTTAGTTTAAAATTTATAAAAATGGCATTTCCTAATCAAATTTTATTTGTTTGAATAACCTTCTCCCTGTGACATTTTAATTAAAATTTAAACTGATAAGCAAGCCGAAACTAAAACTTTTTAACGTTAAATGAAGGTCTTGACACCAAATTTTAATTAGAATGTTTGTTACGAAATAAAATTTTAGTATTTCTGAAAATAAGCAGCTACAGTTTTTGAATGAATCTTTGGAAACTTTATTCTATTAGTTAATTAAATATGGGTTTTTTCTCGATGAAATTTTTACTTATAATTCAATGGATCCAAACAAATGATCAGGAAATTTGAAAGATTACTGAATATATTTACAAAGATGGGAATTTTTTAAAAGTGCAAGAACCGAAATGCATTGCTGCGTTTTGAAAGACTATATGAGTTAAAAAGAGTAGTTTTATCAACCGTGGCATTTTATTAATGTTGCAGATGAAAATTTTAACATTAGAGCTGAAGTATATTCTTGTAACATAATGTAAGACTGAAGTGTATAGAGAAAGAATAATTGACTTGATATGTATTATACTGCAATCGCCTATTTATTTGTGATTTACTTGAGCAAAAAACAAAAACAAAACGAAAATTTCTGTGCTCTATATGGTATAGTATGAATTCAGCAGCATTAATAAATTAATTGACACGAGTAACTAATTATCAGAAAATCGTCGAAATGTCCAGCGTTTTCTAATACTTCGTGACTATTTTCCAGTTTTTGCATGTTTACCTGGATGATAATCATTTCACAAGAGACGAAATCAAGAGAGATTGAAATATTTGGCAATTAATTATATGCTTAATGCTTAAAAAACTATAAAACAGAAATTCCACAGCTACTTTTATCGTAGAAAAGTATTTTGCCTACACTGTTTGTTTGATTATACTGAAAAAGTTAATTTTTTTCCTCTGCTTTCTTTATTTATCACCAAATAAGAGATTTATTCCTTGTAAAGACCTGGAAGTTCTATTTTTCGGTACGTTGTATAGGTCGATGCCCAAATAAATAGCGTAAGTTTTCAACTTCCTGCTTTCCTTGCGTAAGCCGCTATTTTTTTTTTTTTTTTTTAAGACAAAAGAGTAGACTTTTAGAATATTTTTCGTCAAAAATATCTTACGAATATATTTTAGAGAAAACTCGGAATATCAATATCCTAGAGCAGTGGTTCCCAATTCGTTGTCCGAGCAACCCTGAGGTGATTTCGCGCACTTTCGAAATGCTCGTCACTAGTGAGAAAAGACAAATGACATTTGAATAATGTCATCACATTGCATTGTGTGATTTTTTTTAAAGCGTTTGAGTGTTTTATAGTTACGAAAATCTCTAAATTGATACCCCTTTACAACTAACTTAACGCTGGGGTTTTATGTGTTATTAACCATTTTGAAAAATGGTTATTGTTCTCGTCAGGGTAGGAAATCAAAAGCATATCTGAAGTTTTTATTGGTTTAATCTGCATTTTATTCGTTTTCTGATTGGTCTATACAGTAATCTGTATTTCCTTTTACTTTCAACAGAGATGGATACCTTCTGTTGCCACTATGACAAAAAAGTAATAAAAACTACAAAAAAAAATCATAACTCAGAAAAAATTGACATACAGCTTTCAAACAAATTGCGCTTAAAAATACATTTTTTCTCTATACGATGGTGTAAAAAGTAATATTGTGGGATGTTTAGAAGTTTACGAATGAAATTTCATTTAAAATGGGATTTCTTGGAAATCTGATGATGGAAAAGCTTTTTCCCGAACAGCCAATGAAATGTTTGGATAATACATAAGTTTCAGGTGGATAATACGTACGAGTCGCAGACGATTTTTGTTGCTTGGAATTTTTATGTGTAATAACACTATTAATGTTTAATTCATGGCGTACGTAATGTATGATCACCTCCGTGCGATTTTTTATGACTTAAATTTTAGTCTTTGAAAAAGTCATTTTCCAAATGGTCGTTGTAATTTGTTAAATTGTTTTTCTTATTTTGTATTCATTTCTACTACTTCATTTTTTTTTTTTTTTTTTTTTTTTTTTTTTTTTTTTGCAATTCTCAATAAATTAACACTTCACGAAATGAAATACTTAATATTTTGGACGAATGTTTCTCACAAATTGAAATACCATGGCAAATTTATGCTGATTTATGCGCTGTTGATCTTAAGGCAATGATGGATCGCAATGGTGGAGCTATTGTCACAAATTATGCATAAGTCAAAAAAGCAGTTAAAAATGCAATAGAATTGTCTTAGACACGGTGTCTGCTGAACTGTTAATAGTGTTTAATGAGCCTCCAAAATTATAATCTGTATAAATTAACGACTTCTTAAAAGCAGACTTTTCAAGCTAATGAAGATATGGAAACACATCATCAGTCCATTCTGCTGATTCTTGAAGTAAGTAGATCTAGAGGAATAGCGTTTAACACGTTTTTGGAACTTCGTGCAGAGGGACCAGCATTTTAACCATAACTATTGATTTACAAAGGTTTTAAAGTAATGAAATCAGTGTATGCACGTTGGCATACTTAGTCGATATGCTCAGCAAAATGAACAAAATGAATCTATCATTTCAAGGAGAGACTGTCACAATTAGAAATAATGGCAAAGTATCTGCATTTAAGTGAAAATTATGTTTTTCTTGGAGTGTGTAGGAAAGAAAATTGTGCTAAAAAGGTGTGCTAAAATTAAAAGAAAGATTATGCTAAAATTAAAATAATATTCAAATTCAAGATAAAATACCGAAAAAAATCTGGGGTATGTCTAATCTTTAAAATGCTCTTCAGAACACTATTTTTCACAAGATCAGTGAATGTGCTGAACGACTTAGAACGTGTTTTAAATGTGTTCAGACTGAACAGAAAACGAACCTGTTTAAACTTAGTATAAATTAAAATACAGTGAAAAGACGCAATAAGTAAGTTTTGATAGTCTTCCACACACAACGTCAACTCGAAAAAAACTGAAAATAAATGAGGTGTTTCATAGTTTTTACGTAGGATTTAATCAATAACTTCTTATAAGTGCCCTTTAGCAAAAAAAAAAAAAAATAATAATAATAATAACTAACTAATACCAATATTATACTATTTTTACAGAGGATAAAATGCTGATCAAAATCATATATAAACTTTTAAGCTGATAAATCGCAGATCTGCACTGCTATATAGTTTGAGTAAAGTAGAGCGTATCGATTAAAATATCGAGTGTAGAACATTTTTATTATTTTTAGCATAAATACCCAAACGGACAAATATAAATAGAATAAAAGTTTCTCGCTTTGTTTAATGTGAAACGTTGACATTACCAGAACATTTAAAAACAGAATATCACTTATTATGAGCCTTGAAAAAAAATTCATGCATGATTTTTTTTTAATTATAATACGCTTTACAAAATTTACAGCAGCATTCTTTGCCAAAAGGAACTGTCACGTGTTTCCAATTGTTCAGGGTCTTTTCAATTGTTTGACTGCCACGACATTTGGGGGGGGGGGGGATATATTTATTTTCCATATTTAATAATCATTAAATGATGTTAATTCCAAAATATTAAAATGTGGTAGTAATAAAGGTATCTGAATTGAAAAAACCGCCCACCTAGGAACATTGACTAGTTGTATGTTACTCTAGAAAAACTTTGGAAAAGTTGAATTTTTATTGCTGGATCACGCGGAGGATATGAGAGGTCAAACGAGTCTACCTATACATCATATTGAAAAAGAGATTTACTTGATTTTGGTAGGATAAAGGTATTTTTGAGGCTGTATTTACAGGATTATTCTATAAGATTATCTATAGCAGGTTATCTATTTATGGGCCAGAATAAAACAATATACATATTTTTTTTATGTTCTATAACATTGGTAAGAGATTATTTTCGCTAAAATGCACTGTTAAATTGTTATATGTTACAATTATAGTAAAGAAACGGTGTTTCATCTTTCTATTTTACCCAAATTTACAAGCCATGTTGCTTAGATATTTCGGGATCTAAAAAAAAGTTTATTAATTACACATTATCTATATCTATACTAATATTATAAAGAAGTAAAGATTGTTTGTTTGTTAGAGGTAATCTCTGGAGCTACAGATTCGATTTTAAAAGTAATAGCATCAAATGATGGTATTAGTCCAACTTAGAACATAGGCTATATTTTATGCCGGTGCCGCTACCCCAAAGGGGGTACAGGAGCAAAAAAAGTTCTAAAAATGCGATTTTTGCGTTACTGAAGGGCCTAGAAATATGAAATTTGGAATATTAGCTACTTATTAGATATAAAGGATTTATAAGAACAGTTCTTGAACAATTCGAAATTTAAAAGGGGTGAAAATGCGCGAAAAGCGTTCTAAAAAATGTTCTAAATGGTGGTTTCTACACAATCTCAGGAAATACCAAACCGATTTTTAAAAAAATGGTGTCAAAATAATGGAGACAACCCTTGCTCCAACATAGGCTATGCTTTATGTCGGTGCCACTACCCCAAAGGGAGTGCAGGAGCAAAAAACGTTCTAAAAATGCGATTTTAGCGTTACTGAAGGGCCTAGAATCATGAAATTTGGAATGGTAATTAGTTATAAGATATCAATGATCAAGATAAGATATCAAGATCTTAGGACATTTCCTAAAAGAATCGAAATTTAAAAGGTGTCAAAATGCGCAAAAAGCGTTGTAAAAAACGTTCTAATTTGCAATTTCTATGAAATTTCAGGAAGTACTGAACCGATTTTAAATATAATGGTGTAAAAATGATGGTGACATCTCTTGCTTCAAGAAAGGCTATTTTTTATATCTGTTTCCACTAACCCAAAGGAGATGCAGTAGCAAAAATCGTTCTAAAAACGTGATTTTTGGATTATGGAAGGACCGAGATTCATGAAATTTTGCATGGTATATATTTATTAGATATAAATGATATCTAAGAACATTTTTTTTTAAATTTGAATTTTTGAAAGGGGTTAAAATGCGCGAAAAGCGTTCTAAATGCCGATTTGTCAGCAATATCTCAGGAAGAATCAAACTGATTTCAAAAGTAATGGTATAAACTTGATGCTGACAGCCTCTGCTCTAACATAGACGGTATTTCATGTCGGTATCACTATCACATAGAAGTTGCAGGAGCAAAAAAACGTTCTAAATTTCAATTTTTGTGTTCGGCAGGGGCTAGCAACTTGAAATTAGGAAAGGTACATATTTATTAGATGTAAATTATCTTTAAGAATAGTTTTGAAAAAATTGGAAATTTAAAAAGGAGTGAAAATGCACGAAAAGCATACTAAAACGTTTTAAATTGCGATTTCTACTCAATCTCAGGAAATATCAAAGCTATTTCAAAAGTAACGGTTGCAAATCGATGGTGACAGTCCCTGCTCCAACATAGGCTATATTTTATGTTGCTGTCACTACTATCTGAGGGTTGCAAAAGCAAAACATGTGTCTAATTTGAAATATGGCATGGTTTTTACTTAAAATACTTACTGCTTTCTAAGTACAGCCAAAAGAAAATTCCAAATTTATGGAGATGAAATGAGCGAAAGGCGTTCTAAATTACAATTTTTATACAATCTTATCAAATACCAAAACTATTTAAAAAATAATGGTGACAAATTGTTGGCGATAAAACCTGCTCACACATAAGCTATATTTTATGTCTGTGCCACTACCACCAGAGGGTTGCAGGAGCAAAAAACTTTCTAAGATGCGATTTCTGTGATACCGAAAAGGAAATGCCCTCAAAGGACTAATAATAATAATATATATAAATGCCCTCAAAGGACTGTCGAAAATAAATTCGAATTAAAATGGGGTGAAGCGAAGGGGAGATACGAAAAGCATTCTAAAAAAGTCCTAAATTACGATTTCTATGCAATTTCAGGGGATATAAACCGATTAAACATGTAATAGTTGCGAATCAATGGTAACAGTCTCTGATCCTGCACAGGCTATATTTTATGCCGATGGTTCTACCACCTGGGGTTCACAGGAACAACTAACGTTCTAAAAAAGGCCTTTAAAAGCTTTATATATTAAGTTTCTGTGTAATATTAGGAAATAACAAACCGATCTCAAAATTGATGTTGTGAAATTAATGGTGACAGTTCCTATTTCAACATAGCCCTTTATGTTGAGAGAGGTGGTAGGACTTGGAACTTCACATGATAGTTAATTTTAAGATGCCAGAATATGGTTTCTAAAAAATTCAAAACTTCAAATGAATACTGAAATGAAGGTATTAATTGAGCATAAAAGTTTCAAAATATTTTCTAAATTATCATTTATTTAGTTTATTTCGTTTTATTAATTTAAATCTCATTTCTGCCTAATGCAATGTAATAATGATGTTCAGTCAAACTGTGTCTTAAATAATGATTTTTGAATTATTCCTAAAAGTAATAAGTATCTTTTAATAAAAAACTTTTTAATAAAATAAAGTATTATCTTTTAATAAAATAAATATTTACTTAGTACCTTTTAATATAAATTAGACAAATAAATATCACTTGCCATATTTCAAATATTACGCGAGCAAAGCCGCGGTGTTTGCTATTATCCTATAAAAGATTTCTAAAGGGTATTTATTGCTAAATAAAAGGAAAAACACTATAGTTTGATGAATGTGAAATTTGCAGGGTAAAGTGGCGTTGCTGCATTATTAATAGGACTTTAAAAATCTTCATGCATTAAATTAGTTGCACATTGTATTTATTTTTTGATTTGTAATATTTTTCATTCGCTAAATTTTACTAGTAAATTTAATTTGAAAGAAAACTGTAAAAACCAATAATTTTACTTATTCATTTTGCAAGATTATTTTAAAAAAGTAAAGATTCATCTCAGACAACAAGAAAAATAAACTTAAAATGAGCGCGCTGACAATACATACTGCAACCTTCAACATTTGACCTTTCTGTGGTAGTCATTCGTTTTTGTACGGGAGTCTGTTTAATGTGTTTATATTGACTGCATCAATTCAGAATCCCGCCAAATGTAAAGTACATCCGTCATAAGTTTTCTTCTTGCAAAAGGTTAGCGTCCAGTTTATATTCACAAAGAAATTGTCTCCGCTTAAGAGCACAATATGAATCCACAATGTTACGAAGAAATTTAAAATGAATGAAGAAATGTTACGAAGGTTTGCTCATGGGTTCCTGGATGACAAAAATGTATATATAAAGTGGGCCCCAAAAATATAGACAAAATCATAAAATACAATTCACACTAAAAATAGGAATTGAATGATTTTTTTTTTCATATGTGTCTAATTACAAACACTACATGAAGCACAATTATGATTCATTTGTATTAGAAAACACAACAAATGCTGACTTTATTTAGAAAAACGGAAAATATATACCATAACTATAGACAATATTTGTTTTATGGATTATTTATGGTTGAGAAAGGAACAGTTACAAATGTTAGAATTTAATTGTGTTTCCATAAACTTTAATTACCTGAAATACACGGTTTTCCATCTATAGTACTAAGTTTTTCGTTACCTCAGGGGACAGTTCTTACCATGCTCTTGCTCAATCGCTGTTGTAAGGTCCTTGGGTTAAACATATTGGCCTCCAATTTCGTATACTTGTCATGCTAGAGATCCTCACATGTTCTCCAAAGGATTTGGGTCTGGATTAAGCGATGGCCAGACCATGATATTGGTTTAGTATTTATATTAAACCACATTTTTGTCGAGTCATCCTGCCTTGCTGAAATACTTGGACTTCCCAGCAAATCCTGTAGTGGAATAAAATTGTCCTTTACGATTTAAACATAATACTAGGACTTCATTTTCATGCTACAAAATGCCAAAAATGTTTTTCCATTGAATTGAAAACCAACACAAGTCATTACGGATCCTCAACCTTGCTGATTGCTGAAACACACTTCTTGGTTCGCTTCTTATATCATACCAGTAAAATTTATATCCATCTGGTCCATCAAAATTGCACTTTTACTCGTCACTAAGTATTGTTGAAAGCCATTTATCACTATAAGACATCATTTTTTTAGCTCGGTTTAAAAATACAGTTTTGTGGTGTTTCCTTAAGCATGGTTTCTTCAACATTTCCTTGAAAGTTATTCGTTTAGATCCCAGTATTCTTCTGTGAATTGTATTTTTTGACACTCCAAATTTCAATGCAATTTTTTGCAATGATATATTTTTCGAAGGTGCCATGCTCTGAATGATTCTGTTATCGCGCATGGATGTAATTATTTGTCGACCAGGTCTTTTCTTACTGCATCTCTTGCCATTATACTAAATTCTGTAAAGACTTTTTAAAGATATCTTTAAAATCATGGATATCTCTTTCGGATTTTTGCCTTTAAGTTTTAAATTCAAAACTTTGATGATCTCCTCTTTCGAAATCTCTGTACGTCTATGCATTTTGTCGAATTTATAAAAATATCGATTTCTCAGTCGAAACCAAGCCAAAAAAGATTCCAAACCAATAAAATTCAGAACAGCAGACGACACATTCAATTAAGAATTGTGAATAAATAATAATCCGCTGAAAAACATCTTTTACTATTAATATTTCTAACTAAAGTCACACGATGTCTATATTTATGAGACATGCGATATTACATTTTATTTTTTTAATTTCGTAGTTTTTACATATTTTCTAATTATTTTTACAATGAATCCGAATAAATCAATTGAAAAATGCATCTGTATAATTTCTGAAAATACCTGGAAGGAATTTTAGATTGGAAAGTCATTTTTTATCTTTGTCTATATTTTTGGGACACATTGTATATTAGGGTGGTGCGAAAAAAATGAAGTTGATATTTCCGAGTCGCTATAGTGCGGAAAAGTCGCGATTGCTAAATACAAGAAAAACAAAAAAAAATTCTTCAAATCGGATTTTATCTTCCGATCCCGCAAACCGCCTAAAAATTAAAAAAAAATTAAAAATTTCGATTTTTTCAGAATTATTTTTTTTTTTTTACGTTTATATATTTTTTATCGCTATAGTGAAAAATTTCTGCAGATTGTACTGTTTAATAATAAAAATTAAAAAAGTTGTGGTTAGAGAATATCTGCCGATTGCGCAAGCTCAATAAAAATCGGCAAAAATTCCATTTTGAGTGATTTTCGTGCATTGAGAATATAATCAACTGGAGTCAGTTTGCGGTCTGAGGTTAAGATTTAAATGTTAATTGATACTATTGAGCATATTAGGTCATTTTTAAACAACATTGAGCTTACCACGAAGAGTTCGTTCCAGGTCTGAAAACTTTAGTAGTTCACCCAACTGCCGCTAGCCACGTTGCAAAACACCGCTGAAGTCGGGTACGCGCTCCCACCTAATCTCACCTAACTCCATAAAAATTTACAGCAAAAGTCATCTGGATTCAGTTGAAGTTACATGGTATATATTTTGACAGAAGAAAGGACGATACCGTAGTTATAGAAAGGTTTGGATCAAAACAGATTCGTCGAACTATTAAAGAGGAACACTACTCTATCATAAAAGAACGTGCCTGAGTTTATTTAGGCCATGTGTCTCTAAACTCCGGATCTACTAAAGCATTGTAGCTTTCATAGTATCATGTCTTACTGAACAAGGGATTTCAAGAGAATACTTAGATTTGGTAGGCTGTGATGCTACAAATACCAATATTAGATGGAAAGGTGCTGCTACGAAACAGCTTGAATTGCATCTCGGAAGCCCACTTCAGAGAGTTGTTTGTTTATTCCATTTTGTTTAACTACCTTTCCGCCAACTTTTTCAACATTTGGATGGTGAAACATCGATGCGGTCGATGCGGCAGACTATACAGAATTAATGAATTGGAATGTAGCAAAATTATCATCTCCTCCTCTTTTTTGGAGAATAACCAATGAAGAAATACATTTCTTCGTTCAATCATGTGATATCTCAGGCTGGTATGATAAAAAGTTTCCCTGCCACACGCAAGCTGTCAAGCGGTGTGTCAAATTGGTAACAGAAGCATCTTTTAAGGTATGTGGGCCGCAATCAAGAGATGGATTCATCAGGGCCACACTGAAATCAATGTCCATGATACTAGACATTACCACCAAATTGCAGTACAAAGTTGCATCTAAAAGTCAGGCTTAAACAGAGGAAATAACAAATTTATATCTTATTCTGTCACGACACTAGATTTTTAATACAGTATTTTGACTCTATTATAACAAATAATGTATTTAAGTAGTGTAAATAGCAAACACCCTCATTGGTTGGATGAAAGGAAGGGTGTGGGTTGAACTCAAAGTGCAACTACCTTCCCGTGGTCGGTTCTGGGTTGTTTAAATATTATTAAATATCTAAATAAGGAAAGAGCTGTACAATTGATATGCAAAGTTAACACTGGACTGCAAACTGACTTCATGTGATTATTTTCTTTATTCATCAAAATCACTGAAAATAGAATTTTCCCCGATTATTATTGAGCTTGCGCGATCGAAAGATATTCTTTAAATGCAATTGTTTATTATTATTATTATTAAACATTACAATCTGCAAATATTTTTCACTATAGTGATAAAAAATATGTATACGTAATTTTTTTTAATTCTGAGAAAAATCGGATTTTTTAAAAATTTTTTTAATTTTTAGACGGTTTGCGGAATCGGAAGATAAAGTCCGATTTAAAGGGGTTTTTTTTTTGGTTTTCCTTGTATTGACCAATCGCAATTTTTCCGCACTATAGCGTCTCGGATATATCAACTTCACTTTTTTCGCACCACCCTATTGTATATATAACCTGTCTTTTTGGAAGATACGATTTGGGATCCTGGCTGCCTGTGAGTGTATGACTGTTTTATTTATTTATTAATTTACAGCGGAGTTATAAAAATAAGCGCACAGTGCGCAAGCGTACAAGTGGACATTTTATTTTCATTTAATGCTCCCCGCGCCGATTTGTAACATTTTAAAGTAACATTTTTTGTAACATTTTTCATATTTTCAGACATAAATTTTTGTGTAATTGTTCTTAGTTTACGTTGCATAATTTGAGTGCCTTTACATGTCCCATGATTATAATTACTTTTTGTTCTATGTCGGGATATTCTAAATATGTCTTTTGAAATGATAATTAAATATATATTATGAACTTATAAAATATGCTAATCTTAAATGAAGAATGCAATTTACTCAAAATTACTGATAAATTTACATCTAAACTTTTGCCGATCGAATTAAAACCCAATAAAGCGATTACACATAATCAGTTTAACCTAAAGCTCTTTAGGCTCTTTGGAATAAGCCTGTAAAATATTTATCTTATTGGAAAATTTAAGATAATATTCCAATTAGTTCGTTTAATTGAAATAGCTGGAGGAGACTATTTAGTATAAGCTAGACACTTAAATTAGATTATTCAATGCGTCTTTTCTTCTATTAAGTTCATAGAAATATTTTAATTTATTTTCGATTTAGAAAATATATTTAGCAGACGACTCCATATGATAGAAAGCTTTAATCATAGAAAACGGATATACATACTAATTCTGTAATGTAAAATAATTAAAAATTTTCCTCCACTGCAGTTTTAGTACTAAATATGATTACATTTTAATTGCAAAATTACCATTAAAATGAAAAATGTATTTATAATTTTTATTATTAATCAGGTGTGCAAAAAATCTGCTGACAAGACTATTATCAAACATATGTTTCATATATATATATTTTTTGCTATATCTAATGCTGTAAAAAAGAAATAATAATAATAAAAATTCGTTTGTCCGCAGCTATTCCAGTACATCGTTAAGAAGAGAGGAAAACTTTGTTCATTAAATAAATAATTTGTATTGTTAATCTAAATTACCAACCAGACGAATAAAAGATACTATACTAATAAAAGAATAAATCGATGTGTGTGTGTGTCTGTCTGTGTGCGATGGCTAGGAAAATCTACTGCACGTACGCGGTTCAAATTTTTTCTGAGAATAGCCCAAAGTCTCTCCTGATATACCTACCTCCTGATGACCTACTCTCAGAATTTCAAAATTCTAATTAACAGCTGAGTTATTAATTATCAACCGTCACTCACTTTGATTAAAAATCCATTTCGGAAGGGAAAATCTCTCACTCATTCCCTGAATGTGCTGATACGCAAATGAAGATAGGAAAAAAATATTTCGGGGTATTTTGTCATTATTTATTAAGTAACATTGTCCAAACAGCTTAGTAAAGTTTAAAACGGAAGACATGTTCTGAAAGTTTATACTCTTACCTCTCAAATGCTGCGATCAATTATAAAATATATCGAAATTAACCCCTTGAAGAAAAAAAAGTTAAAAAAGGATCTTTTTTTTTTTTTTTTTTTTTACTTTTTTCTCCCTTATTACAACACCTCCCCAGGATGCAATTTAAAAGGTACTGACAAGTCAAATATATGATTCTAAAGCAAAATTTTTCTTCAAAACGATGGTGTAATTGGTTTTTAAAAATTTGAATTTTAATCCTTTCAAATACACCGCCAAATGCAGGTCTCTTTCCGCCTCATAAAGATGATTTACATTTCGGTTAAATGTTTATCCTCTAAAATATGCATATTTTTTTATGAAATTTTATTTTATTATGCTAATGAAACCGACGTGACGCGGAAAAAATAAAGGCAGAAAATATTTAACGATATGGAACGTTAATTTACTAAACGTTTCGTAGCAGTTGTGGCGTAGTAGCTTAACCCCTTGGTTTTCTGTACGAACAGACCCAAGTTCGAAGTTGAAATTTGAATTAGTAGATTTTTTTCTATTTTAAGGATTTTATTTTTCTTTGAAGGGTATCTAAAGTGAAAAAAATGTTCCGACGATTCCGTTATAAACAGGCTTCACTCTATTAGAAAATAAATTTTCTGGATAGTACCTTTTTAAAAAATTTATAGAGCATATTTGCTTGCAGTTTTATTATTTCTTTTTCAGTATTACAGTTTCGGATGCATTTGTAATTACTTTTTCATCTAAAGATTTTAAATAAAAATTTAAAATATTAAAAACATAATTACATTTTAATTGAGTTCACCAATTAATTTTGAATAAAAGAGTTTAAAATGTGAGATAAATAAAAATTCCAAACCTTAACCGCTGATTTTATACAACTTTCCAACTGAACATGAGTCGGGCCCTGGTAATTTGCAAAGTCTCTACCTCCTCCCCAGCCCCATTCTGCACCGACCTGAGATGCAAATTTCCGGTTTATTTAAGAATATTATTATGGGCTTCTCAGTGCATAATTTTAAAGTTGATTCTTAGAATTTTCTTCCCAGACCAATACACTCATATTTTTATTGAGGCCCCAAGGCCCTTTTTTAAACATTTACCCCTTTTTGTGCATTTCTTTAAAATATTATTTTAACGAATATTTCATATTATTCTCTGTGCTTAATTTTAAATAATTGAAGATCTAAAGCGATAATACTAAGACATTTTAACATGTTTCATGTTAGGGCCCTGTTTTTAATTATCAATTGGCCCCATTTGGGCCCCCTTTTACAGCTCCTTTAAAAATGGTCCAATTCAGAAGCTTTTTTTCTAACAATTTCTTATGTCCTCCAGACACTATATGAGAGACAAAAGAAATTTCTCAAGCTTCAGCTACCCCCATTTTTGAATATTAATCGCCTTCTTGGGGCCCTTGGTACAGCTTCTTTAAAAACTTTCAGCATTGCTTCAATTTTCTTTAACATAGTTGTAGCTTCTTCCGATTACTTTAAAAGCTACTAACAATATCTTTATGCCCAACTACATGCGAGTTATGTCCGTGGCCCTCCTTGAAGTTTTTGCACCACTCTGGCCCCCAGGGCCCGTCTTTCTTTATACCTCAGTTACCACTTTTTTCGAACATTAATCTCCTTTTTTAGCATCAACTTACGTTTACTCCCTACAGACGTACTTTAAAAATCGCGTTAATTTAAAGGTAAATTTAGAAAATGGATTTAATCAGTTTAATAAATATCGTGTTCATGTTAAAAGTAATTCATGAAATTTACAAGGGGAGAGGTCATCTTCCACCGCTTGGGGGTGCATTCTTTCTTCCAATTCTAAGGACCTAATTTCAACGGGATTTGGTTCATTCAACTTAGTTTACAACTAGTAAATCTGCAGATCAGGAGCCTCAACGTCAGATCTGCAATTCATTGTTTTTAGACACACTCTAGTAATATTCAACTTCCTGCAAACCGTAATTTAAAGTTTTCAAATTACGTAATTATTTATAAGAATAAAAAATACGAAGTTTTCAGATTTTAGAAGAGTTAAATTATAAACGTTGTTATGGAAGGATATTTTGAATTTTCATGAGCTACTAATTCTGGTATTTTTTTAAATAATAAAGAATTCAGGGGGGCTCCGCCCCTCTGAACCACCCGTGGTCTCATTAATTTACATATGTAACTTTTTATTGATTGCGCTAATGATTATCGTAAATCTTTTTACACTTCCGAGCCTTATTCTTCAATACTGGTGGGCAGAAAAGGATTTACATTGACGCAATTATATTAAAAGTTTAGGTATTACGAATGAAAATGTAATTTCCTTTTAAAGATAAAAAAAAAATTTCATCCATATTTTCTGAAATGAGGCGATATTAAGAACTAACACTCGTCAAAAAATATTTTTTCAGGCAATGTAGTTAATGTTTGGTTTTTAAGAATGAAAATATTTATTTCCCGATACAATGACGTCCTTTTCGACAGCGATAATTTTGCGGTGCATAATTTTTACATTTACTTATCAATTTGCTTTTCAAAAGTTTTTTTTTCTCATTGAAATTTTCGATTAAAAATTAAACATTTCTGTAAGCTACGTCCAGACGATAAACCGTGAGCTATTAGTAACATTTTTTTTATTAATAAGAATTAATATCATAACACAAGCCCCTTTTATTTCAACCTCAAAGCGTATTCGTTTTATTTTTGATATATGAGATCAAATTCACCTTTCCGTTGCTAGGAAACAGTTAAAAGAAAATTTAGACTACGAAATATGTGATTAAAAAAAAGTAAATTAAAAAAAAGAAAATATTTTATGTTATTGGAACACATATATAAAATCCCTCCATAAGATATACACCGAATTTAAAAACTCTGACAAATGTATACACAAAATTTCAAACTAATATGAATAATGTATGGTTCTAAGTAGGAAATTCCATCATCCATAATTTATCATTTAAATCTTTCAATCATATGAGCCATTTCCTTTCAACAAATAAAAATGGAAAAATCGTCTGAATTGCTATAGGAAAGCATTAAGGCGGAAAATAAAATGTTCTATATATTCCAAACGAATGAACCAAATTTAACCAAAAACTATACAGCTAAATCCGGTGACCTCACCAACATGCATCCTTAATTTCAAGCTAATCGGATGCTTTTTACGGCAGTTATCGCGGGACAGACAGACTAACAGACAGAAACCAAAAACTTTTCGGCTCTCCACAGTAAGCCTTCACTGACGTTTCGGCAACTACAAGTACTTTCTGTATTATGAAATTTTATCTTAGATTTCAGTTACCAGCATTTTCTAACATTCATGCAACTATTTTTTTATTCTATGCGCTTGATTACTACGAGGTTTGGCTTACTCAACTTGGTCTTCGAATGTCTCCGGCACGTGCGGCGCACTTCCGGTACATGCTGCCTTATGTAGCGTGGACCCAGGTTACATATTCGTTCGGAAAGAAGTTTGTTGAAAACGCGCAAGATGATGCGGGAGGCAATGGGTGCCTCCGAAATTAGGTTCATTTAAAAGAATTTCAAAAGATATAAAATCATACAAACTTGAGTTTTCTTTAAGGTTATTATTTACGGACACCTGGCAACGCCGGGCGGTCTGCTAGTATGTTAATAAAGCAGTTTTTTGATTATTTTTTTTATAATCATTTGCTTTCGGCTATTCATATTGTCTACGCAATGCTGGAAAAGAGAAAAAAGGCTGTCTCACATTTAGATTTTATCCATGCGATCACTTTGGGTGTTTTAATAAAATATAACATTAAAAGAAAACTAAAGTTTTCACTAAAGTGTGACATTTGGATATGTAAAACAATTATGTCAATAAAACCCTTTACTGTACATTTTAAAAATATATTTAATTTAGAAATCAGTGTTCTCTACGTGATGCTAAGAACACACACTAAAAATATGCTTCTTCCGCAGATTTTAGTGATACTTATAAAAATAAAATATTTATTTAAGATACTCAGATCAAATATATCAAAATGATATTTTTCTTTTTATTCAATGTTAAAATATTTTTAAAACATTTTATGTTCTGAATGTTACTTTTTGTACAAAAAATTTGTGTACACGTTCAATATCCTGGACTTATTAGAAAAAGGTAGACTGTTTAATCAAAGAGTTTACGAATTGCAATTAGCCTCAAATAGTAAAGATTAATTGCACTAATCCAGAAAAATATATTACTGAAGAGGAATAAACATGGTTATTTTTAAGTAAGCCTAACCCAGTACTCATAAAAAAGTCTGACAGATTGGAAAATAACTGATGATCCTCCAATTAACCTGGTTCTTTGAAAAGAACCGGATTTCTCAATTAGCCTACAGTATATTATACAGGACGTGATTTTTTACCATTGGCCAATAGTTGCCACTGAAAATACTTATTATAATTACTTCTAATTTCAAAAATTGTTCCAAAGTTCCTTTCATAAGATGCTGTCCACAATTACTTTTCTAGAAATATGGTCAGAAACCGCTGAAAATTTATAAAACTCAAAGTATCATAATTCAATAGTTTTCATCAAACAAGAGTGATTTATTATCACTTTTACTTGTTATAGCATGAAGAATGCTTTTGAAAATGCAACTTGTTGAATCTAAGGACCGTAAAAAAAGTATTTCTTAACTATTGAAAATAAATATTTTGTAGCAAATATCTTTTACTGAGATGTAGATAACAATTAAAAATGTTTTTCATATACCTGGACCTCACAACTAATTGTTTAAGAATTTTCATAGCAATATTAGAATGAGTTCCTGAGGATATTTAAATTATATGTCAAAATTTAAATATAATTCACAAAATAACATATCCCTTTAAGACCGGAGTTTTTTTGGTAGAAATTGAAAGTTTCGGTGGTTTCCCTTTATTGATAGGACCGTATTTGATTGAAAAAAAAATTAAAAAATACCCGATGTCAGATAATGCCAAGGGAGGAAACGCACAATTGTATGGGTTTGGTCTTAATGCAGGCGTTTTTCGGCTAAATCTACACAGTTGTGTAGTTTGGTAATATGCGTGCAAATATATAAAGTTTGAGATAATTTTCATTAGCCACAATGAAAATGTTTGAAACAATTTTTGTTTTTGGACAGAACTCTACAATTTCAATTTCTGAGAAGTACTCAATGCTCACACCCATCTTAAGAGCCGTTGACAAATGGACACCCTTCACACCGTTTGGATTGTGCCTGATCCTTCAAATTTCTTTTTTTTAGTTTTTCCAGCAGCGGTATTTTGTTGAAATACTGATCGAAGTACATAAAAATAGGTCTGTACCAGAATTAGCACTACAGCAGGTCCTAAGACCAGATCCTTGTGGACCAGGTCTGTACTTTCCCACAAGTATACTACAAAATTTAAAACTATCCCATTTGATACTGTTACAACTGAGTGGGGTTTGCTTTTTATATACTGCTTTACTGAAGCATGTTCTAAAAAAAAGGAATCATCTGCTCATCTATGGAAAAGTTTCCCAGATCTCTTGGTAAATTCAAGCAGACACTACGGAATCTATCGAGCATTTCCTGAACTTTCCATAATTTATTATTTATCCCTGGTGGTTTACTTGCAGTGTCAACAAAATTGAATGAATTTATCAAACTTAAAAATCTGTCTCGTGATATGCATATAACAAATATAAAACTTATAAATCATATATGACATCTATAACTCAGAGCAGAAACGTACAGTTCGTTACATGTGCATATTATATATCTAATACTATCAATTTTAAATAGAAATCATGAATAGACAAACCTATTCATTTAAAATTAATCCGCTTTAAAAATGTAATTAATAAAAAATACATTGCTAAAAACATTAAACAAAAACATAATTTGAAGAACAAATTAAGAAAACAAAATTTATTTCCTACATTGTTTAAGCCCGAGAAGGCACAGATATTAAGTTATTTCATTCAATTAGTTCTACATTTAATGTTAAATTTTTGTAACAAATTAGTTAAGCCAATTGAAGATTTAGAAAAAAATCATACAATATGATACTTAAAACACCCTAAAAAATTAGATTCCGTTCAAATTAAATCGAAATAAATCTTTGACTTCTTCCATTTTTAATTGAAAATATTTGTATTGCAGATTTTGTATTATGTTTATGACAATTCTGCATAAAATGATAAGATGCATGCAAAATACAAAACTTTTAAAAAAAGTCTAAGATTTATTTAGATTTCATTTGAACGGAATCTCATTTTTTAGGGTGTTTTAAGTATCATATTGTATGATTTTTTTTTTAATCTTCAATTGGCTTAACTAATTTGTTACAAAAATTTAACATTAAATGTAGAACTAATTGAATGAAATAACTTAATATCTGTGCCTTCTCGGGCTTAAACATTGTAGGAAATAATATATATTTTTTCAATTTGTTCTTCAAATTATGTTTTTGTTTAATATGTCTAGTTTTTTTAATAACTACAGCACTCAGACGAACGCATTTCAAAATTAATAGAGAGTATTACCATCAGGCTTTGATGTAAGCGGTATTGCATCGCAATGTGGGATGCAGTTTACCAATGTGTAATTAAAAATGTTTCACCACTGTAGCAATGCAGGTTGCCGTAGTTTGGACAAAAACTTCCATTATCTGGACGTAAAAAATCTATAATAAAAACATAAAAAATTAATTCACTTAAATTTAGATACCCTATTTCCCACTCAGGATCGCTATGAATGTAAATGTAAATTGTGTTGAATCCTTACTGCTAATATTTAACAATATTATAGCTGTGATTCAGTAAACAATAAAACATAAAAGTTTTACTTAAATTTTTAAGGCTTATTCTCACCCAAGGGGTGATGTAAACACATCAGAAAATTATTACCTAAGTTTAACTTGGGGTATAAATAGTTCTCATCTCGGAAAAAAATACATTTCAAAATTTCAGTTATGTAATTCCCCACTAAGTTCGCTACCTGCGTAAAAATAGCTATAGATTAGAAACTTTTTACTAAAATATAAACTTGACCACAGCAAAAACTTACTCTGAAAATAACCCTCTTTATTTCCACTATGACGCCATATTCATCTTTTAATTTTTGGAAAAAAAAAAACAAAACTAGATCAGTTTAATATTTCACGTGAAAATCTTTCAACTTAAAAGAAATAAAATTATTATTACGACTTTTGAAATTTTTGAAACAATGAAGTAAAAATGTTACATTTTCTATGAAAAATGTCCGTTGATTTTCAATGAAAAAAGCGAAAATTGAAATTATTAAGAAAATATTTGAATAATGCAAAAAAAAAAAAAAAGAAAAAAAAAAAAAAATGGCCCATGTTTCTCTCTGGGTTCTAATTCACCCATATGCAAAGGCATTTTATCATTTGTTTTGAATCTGACGTCAGGCAAATGTTTTTACACTTTAAATTTATAATATCATTAGAATTAGTAAATAATAAAAAATGAGTGGCATCAGGGACAAAAAGGTGGGAAGAAAAATTAAAAAGTTATGATCTCCATAGGCTTTTCCATGTTAAATTAACATTGAGAAGTGACACTGGAATTAAATAAGTATTGCGCTGCCTCACAATACTTAAATAAGTTTAAACAAAATCACTTAAAAATAAAAAAATATATATAATAGGAATTGTACCCATTTTGGAAGTGGTAAATGCCGGACCCGCACAATTGTGCGGATCATTTGTTTTCAACATTTGTAAAGCCTAATTAAATTTATCAAAGACAAAATCAATTAAAACCATGAATAAAGTATATGAAAAGAAAAATTAAATCCAAGCAAACAATAAAAGTCATATTTAAAAATAATTACGATAGTACACACTTTTTGTCTATTGATGTCAGATGATATAGTCTTTTTAAAAGCAGAAAATCTAACCTTATATTATAGTTGATGCCCCCTAGTTGTGTCTTATCAAAACATCCAAAGCCAATTAACTCATATAAATGTGTACATTTGGTTTTAAATCTCACAGAAACAGGAAATAATCAGTCTCTTTTACTTTAATATCACCCGCACAATTTTGCGTGTCAGGGCTTAAAGGGTTAAAGCATTCTGTTAAATTACCAGCAGATTGTTTTAAAAAATGTAAAACTAGTAACAATTGTTTTATATCTGAAACTTTTGAAAGCAAAATGAGCAACGTTTGTACAATAAATTAACTTTTATTTTACAGTAGTTAATCTATATGTTATAGAGCTTTCGACAGCTATTGAGGCAGAAAACCTTATTCAAAAGTTTTCAAGTATATTTATGACACTATTTATTTTATGCATGTTGACAAAAATGTAACCAATTGATAAACGTAGAATGGTATTATGAAAGAAAAACAAGAATCACGAGAAAAATATCGAGATATTCATTATAATATAAAGTTGCAAACAAATATGAAAGAATTCAAAGACAAAACCAAAAAAATAATTGTGATTACTTATTATTTTTTTAGTGCACATAAAGTTTAAGAAATTAAATCATTTTTGCAGGTGATAAATATCGTGTATATTTATGTCCCATTAAATTGATCAGAAACTTTTATTGTTTATATTATGTACAGAAAAAAATGGAATATACAAGAACTGTATGTTTTACTAATGGCTTATTTTAAATTTATGTACATAGTTTATTTGAAACTGTAAAGGTTTTATATAACATATGTATATTATGTAATTACAGTTCTATGAACCTTTATATAAACATTACATTTATACATTATAAGGAATGTATATGCTATTTAGAAATGTTTGGCATGATCACATAAAAAAAAATTAAGCGCCATTGATTTAGAACGTATAAAAATAATTATAATATTAGAAATGTTTATTAATGAATATATTAATGAACAATTTTTATTGTTTATATTTAGTGCTGATTGACTAATTGTATCTAATATTTATCCAGTGCATGTAGTTTTTAGAAATATGTTTTAAACCTTTACAATACTGACTAAAATAAGAATTTTTCCAGACTCTTTTGTCGTTACGTTAGGATGAAATAGTAATGTAATTTATAAATTTTTTATAAAGG
The DNA here is from genome assembly GCA_963932465.1 of Maratus speciosus. Taxonomy (NCBI): domain Eukaryota; kingdom Metazoa; phylum Arthropoda; class Arachnida; order Araneae; family Salticidae; genus Maratus; species Maratus speciosus. The sequence goes on along the minus strand of OZ010788.1, from coordinate 353,323,888 downwards.
TGTGTACATTTACAGCAAGTTCCCAAATTAAGTATATTCGCCGAAATTGCTTGTCATAACTGAAAATTCCCTTTTATTTCAAGTAATCTTTATAATATGAAAAGAGGAATTAACAAGATTTGAGGCTATCATTATCGAAAAACTTTGTTATTTACAAACAATGACAACAGTTGTGTTTTCATCGTATTCTTCAAAACACACTTGCGAGTTTTGCTGTGAGATAGCAATGGAATATACAAGGATTGTATATTATACTACATGCTTATTTTTTAATTGCTGTAAATTGTTTATTTGCATCAGTAGAATTTTTATGTAACATATGCATTTTATGTAATTACTGTTATATTAATCTTAATTGATTAGATATTTTTATTTTTTATGTCAGTCCTGATTGACGAATTGTAAATAATATATATGCAGACATGTAGTTTTTAGAAATGTATTTTTAACATCCAAACACAAAAACGACTAAAAGAAGAATTTTTACAGGCTCAGTAGTGTTTAGGGTACGATGAATTCATCAATTTTTATAAAGGTGTGTGCATTTACAGCAAACTTCCGAACGAAGAATTTTCTGTGGAGATGATTTGTCATAACAAAAAATGAACTTTTATTTTAATTAATTTTTAAAATACGCAAATGAGTAAATACCAAGATCTTAGAATGTCATTATCGAAACACTTCGTAATTTAAAAACATTAACAACTGTTCTGTTATCATTGTTCTCTTCGGAGCACACTTGTGAGTATTGCTGCGAGAAAAAAAAATGGAATATACAAGAACTGTATGTTTTACTAATGGCTTATTTTTAAATTTCTGTACATAGTTTATTTGATACTGTAAATGTTTTATGTAACATATGTATATTATGTAATTACAGTCATATCAACCTTTATATAAACATTACAGTTATACATTATAAGGAATGTATATGTTACTTAGAAATGTTTGGCATGATCACATAAAAAAATTATGCGCCAGTGATTTAGAACGTATAAAAATAATTATAATATAAGAAATGTTTATTAATGAACATATTAATGAACATTTTAGTTAGTGAATATACTAAATACTTAACACGGGAGTCATTACGAGTATCATTAATGACTATCTAAAGAGCTTCTGAAATATATTAAAATAAAGTAGCTTGACAGATAAAAAAAAGGTTAACTGTAATATGAAATGAATTTTCATTTTTAACTAAGTATCGAAAAAAAAATCTATCTTTAGTTGTATATTTAGACTGAATTATTTGCTTTCAAATATCCTTATTATAAATAATGATTGACAATATTTTAACAAATACATTTCGCAACAGTAGCCTTGTAGCAGAATCAGTCTTACTATTATCATGTTTAATTTTTCAAAAAGTTTAATCATAAACTTTTTAATTTTTTAACGAATTTGAATGTAAAAACACCTGATACATAAGAAGGTGAATATGATAATATTTTCAGTAGCTATAATATCTGGATATGGGAAAATCAAGATAAGTACAATAGTATGAGAATGCTTATGTTGTACCGCGATACACATACCCATTTTTTGGATAAAAGTTTTTAATAAACATTTCCAATCACGTGATTTAATGAAGTTTAATATAAAGCAATGTGAACTTTTAAAATAAAGAATTTAATGATTTAGTTTTTAGCTAATAAAATTTGAATTGTTTTAAAATTCGTTTATATTATGTAAATAAAAACGATGTACATTATAAAGATTTAAACAGTTATAAAATTGCCAGTTTTAAACATTGTGCAAAATAAATTACAATTGCAGCAGTATAAATTTGTTATTTATTAAAGCATTAAAAACTATATATATATATATATGTATATGGCTGAATGTATTACAAATACATTGAAGTTACATAATACAGTAAATATAAAAAACTTCATGTCTTTGCAAAAATTAAATTTTGAATGTTCATTTAAATTTTAATGTAAAGTCGCTTTTGAGGAATCAGTTGTGTTTGGGAGCATAAATATATTTAAAAAAAATTCTTAGAATACACAGCTATGTTCAACTATGCAATACATTCAATAATTGGTTTATACAATCTTCCATCTGCTCTTAGAAGTTTTTGATATTTACCAGTTTTATCATATACACCTATTTTATCATACCCACCAATTTTATGAGATATGTAATTAATTAGATTTTGAAGAACTGATTTACACCGATTAGCACGACAGATTTAGTGTGATAACACTGCAAATAAATAGACTTTTTAAAAAATCACCATTTAAGATAAGACATGATTAACGTTTACCTTATCTCGCAATTTAATTAAATGCTTTAAAAAAGATGAAAAAAAAACTTCATCTTGTAACAGTTTAATGATTCTAAATAATGATGTCTTTAATTCTTTAAGCACATAACTTTCCATATCAATTTGTTGCGATTTTATTTTGTTTAGGCGTGAAAAAAGTGCGGAACTTTTCGTTAAATAATAAAAAAAAAGTTACAATGACAAAAATTGCCAATTTAAAACGTGTAATGTTTCTGACACGAGAAAAAACATATTTTAAAAACGCAATAAAAGGAACTTAATGACTGAGTACAAGGTATTTCGTTTTTCACTCCCTCTTATTCTACTCACTTTGGAGATATTTTGCATTTTAAAGAGTTTTTATTGTGTTGTTTTAAATGAATCTTTATTTTGTTGTTCAAAATAGTCGATTAATTTAAACACTGCGCTTTTTCAAGAAAAATCATGTTTTTGTTTTCTCCAAATAAAAATAATATATCTTGCATTATATAATAATTATGCAAAATATATGAAAATTGTCTTTTTATCTGTTTCTTGCATATCAGAGGGGTTAGTTTCCATAAATCTGTTAAATTTTATTTTTAAAGCTATGTTTGATGCGTACTCATCACCAATAAAATCTTCAGATGAGGCACGTTCTTTTTATGTTTTGATTTAGCAATTCTTTGTAATAATTCTGTCATACTTCCTACTAGAATTTCCTTAATTGGTGTTCATGTTTTTTTTTCCTTGCTCCGATTTTCTTTTTCTTTCATGTGTATATAACTTACAGTTCGTTTACACATGCACTCAAAAATGTCGTTACATTATGGCCTATGTGGCGGGGAATCGTTTGCAGGGTATTTTAATGATGTTACAGTATTTCAAAAATATTGAAATTGATATGCATCACTGAAGGGCATGACAAGATGCTTACTACATAATAGTGTGTTCGTAGAATTTATAGTTTATTTAGAGAGACACACAAAATAATTCGATTACAACAACTGTCTCTGAGCAATAAGCGTTTGAAGTGCATTTTCAACTGCAGTATGCTTTTTAAAATTTAACTGATATTTTGTAAATTAGTTTGTGTACTTACATTCTATAAATCATATATAGAGTTCAAAAGAAGAGTTCAAATACATGTTTCCCTTATTACAAAAGTTATTGAAAGGGATTTTTCAACTATTTTATGCCCTATACATAGTATTTCTTAAATTGCATTTTTTTAAATATTTTAGTCGTTTTACGTATTTCTATCTACGGAAACTACGTACAACTTTGCCGTCTACATGTTTTATATAATTAAGATAGAATTCCAATCTGCTATAAAATAGAATTGCCTGCGTTAGACTAATAGAACAGAATCAACGTTTTTTTGTTTTTTTTTTTTTTCAAAATAATGTGCTACTCTTGTAAATTGCTTCTGTTTTGTCGTCTGATTTTATCTATTTAGTGTAAAAAACATTATTACTATTAACATTTTGCATATAGTAGTCCTTCCACCTGCGCAGGTCAAGGGTAAACATTTTCTATTGTCATTATTCTTATTCACAATCCTGTTTTAATTATTATTATATCAATTGTATTTCAAGTACGCACATATAATACTTACATTTTATGGGTTTTTACTTTTTTCCTTAAAGAATATTTTCATAACTGCTTAGAATCCTGTCTTGAATTGTAAATATTTACTGCTCTATCGTTTATGCTATTATGTGCTTTAAAGTGTTCGTAACCAGTAGTTATCTTGTAAATACTTCCTGAATTGCCTAATTAATCTCAGAATTTCATCTGTCTGAATTACGTCTCGATTGCTTAGGATCCACTGTTGAACATATTGTCATAGAGAAATAGTACTAGGTATTGAAAATGTCATAAATGTTATTTTTTCATAGCTTTTGCGTCTAATATTTTAAACATTCAGGCAACTAATGATGCACATGTGAATCTGCATTTCATCATGTTATCAAATTTTGTAATTTTTAACTTAAGGAGAGTGTTCTAAAAATTTTAACTTAGTAATGCATTGTTCATTGGCATACACGGCATTGTAAATGTCAAATGTTTCCCTCTACATTGTTCAATTGTTCTAACAACAAATAAGTATAACTAACATTTATTCCTATAAGAAATAATATATTGTGAACATTTCATTCAAATACTATCGTGAAAATTAAATAAAGGAAATGTAAAATATTCTATAATTAATGTATCGAAACATTATATCACATATACGCAACACACGATTGAAAAAGAAATTTTTAAAAGATTTTAATATATTTAAAGTAATTTCGATGTTAAGTTAAGCAGATTGCTCAAAACCCTTTAAAACATGTATATTGCTCATTTTCCTTGGTCGTAATTCGGATATTTGAAAATAATTATTTTGTTTTTTGACTTTTAATACATTTCAAGTCTAGTATTATGCAATTATGTAGGCTCAAGTGCTTAAAAATTATGTTCAGACATATAACTTTCTGAAGAACAATATAAAAAATTACAGCTGAATTTTTCTTTTCTTCTGTAAATCGTTCCATAAATTGTTTATAAAACAGCGTGATGTTTTATATTCTAAACATTTACTATTCTTAATTGATTATGGTGTAATATACACATAGAATATTGGGAGAGATTTTTACATTTTGGATGCATTTATGAAAGTTGTTTAACTGTTTAACTGTTTTTGTGTAAAAAAAAATCGATATTTTCAAGAGCATACATTATTTAGAAACAATATACAAAAAATGTCATTTAAGGTAACAACAAGATGTCTTAATTGTCCAAGAAATTGTACAATCAATCTAGTTTCCACATGTTTTTCCAAATAGCATATCATTTTAGAATAGCAATTCAATGCTAAATAATTAAATAAAAATTTTGCTTTTGGGCTTCGAAATGTGGTGACTCTGTATGCTTAATAAAGATTATCAGGAAAAGAAAAAATTGGGAAATTAACAAACCTACTTCATTGCAACATGTATTTATTATTCATTTTCGCATTTTTGTTCTCTATAATGCATGCGCATGACAGTGTTGTTAGATTGGGGACTTTTTTAATTCCGATTATTTGACTGAACCGCTTTTAAAAAATAGTATAGCTCGTCTTATTTTTTAGAATTTTTAATCTATTTTAAATAGATCGAATATTTCTATTTAAAAAAAGTGGTGACAATCAACAATCTGGAGACAAGAAAGCCCCCAATCTAGCAACACTGGCGCATGCCCATATGGAAATCATAATACCAGTATAGGTGAGAGAAATTAGTAAATGACTAAGGTTCCATGCGCATTAGACAACATAGTGGGCAGTATATGGGTATAAAAGACATCAGCCTGCTTCTCCAGTAAAAGCTTTTAACCACATAATGTTAAATATTTTGCAAAAACAGCTTCATTTTACTTGTAGAGTTGTTGTTCTATGTGCCTTTAAACAGGTAAAAAATAGACAAAGTCTTTGAAACTTTCTGATTAGATGAATTTCAAAACTATATTAGGACACATACTGCTTATATTTTTTAATCATGTAGTTTTTAATAAATTCTAAAACTTTATAATTGAATGCATGATTCATATGCTTTATGTAAAAATACTTTTTGTTTTGTTGACGGAATATTTCAAAATACACTAAATGTATATATTAATTAACGTTACCAGTTATAAATAATGAGTTTAACCTCTGTTCTGTACACCTGGTATTATGGTCTGTAATCCAGGTTAGATATCTTGGTTCAAATAAAATGAAAATTATCTTGCATTCGTCATACAGCACGTCTGTATTTCGATTTTATCAGGTCTCCTCTACATGATAATCCCTTTATAGAAATAAATTTATTTTTAAACAACTTTATTTGTTATGATATCCAAATAATTAATTACTTAAACAAATCATTATAAAATATTTACTTTGTCTGTATTATTATTTCAGGCAGTTTTACGAAGTTACTGTAATTTTTCTTTTTTTTTTTTTAAATTAACCATTTTTTCATTGCCAGCATATGTTGTATTAACCCGAGTTTGCCCGCGCTGGGTATGTCGCACCCAGTGCTGTTTTTTGCAGTGTTTCTCCCTAACCTTTCTTCAGAAATGGATGAGTCTTTTTGTAGCTGCCTCGAAGGTCATAAGCTTAGAGGGGGAAGGGGGGGAAGCGGTTAAATAATTCGAAATAATCGTAATCTCCACATATGGGTATCTCACACCCAACGCGATCATTTCTAGAACAGATCTGAGTGCAGATAGACGCAGGGAATTTGCAGAACAAATGTAAATAACATTTTTTATATATCTTTAAAACTATATTATCCCTTCCTTTTTAGTAGTGTTTTATATTTTATGTAGATTTTAGGGTAAAAATATTGGAAGAAACCGCCATGGGTAGGACATACACAGAGCGAGTAAAACCGGCAGTTGTTTTGGCACGTGCATTCAATATAGATAGACGCAGCGAATGTACAAAATAAATGTAAGTAATATGATTAATATCTGTTTAAAACTCTATTATCCCTCTTTTTTCTACTGTTTTATATTTTATATTGATTTTATGGTAAAAAATTGGAAAAGACCGCCATGGGTATGACATACTCAGCGCGAGTAATCCTGTTCGTTTTTCTCGTGCGTGTAATGCCGGGTTAAAAGCTAATTATACATATGTAAAGGGAATTCCAATTTCATAAATCAGGTTTTGTTAATGTTATTTTTAATAAGATGTCGAAGCATACAAAAGCATGACAAAAATTTGTGAATTCAGAAATAAGAGTACAAATTACTTCTGTTAAACAGCTATATTCAAATACACTATAATAATTTAATAGCTACAAACATGTACATTTGTGGATAAATGCTATGAAATATAGAATGAAATATATGAAATAATATAAAATATTCTGCACTTGAAGGAAATTCAAAACAGCTAGCAATAAGAAAATTCCCTTTTCCATTCTAGATCATATAGGTATTCTAAAATTGTAAGAATGTAATTTTACGCTTTTATGCAAAGATAAAAAGTAGAATATCTATTATAAAGTTTCATAATGAATATTCAAACCCCTTCTGCTGAAGCATAACGTAACATTAATATATTCTGTGTTTGAGGTTCGTTAATGTATTGTGTCTTCGTTCAAGAAAAGTTTTTTGAATAGTTTAGAGCTTTCATACATAAAAGGCACTGTTGACTACTTGAAAATTAAGCTGTATATATTAGCCCAGATGATTTGTATCTTTCTCCATGGGAATGTGAAATTCTGTCAAAAATATAACATTAATAATATCTTCTATATAAATATGCATTTTTCTTTAAACTGTAAAAAGAAAACTACTTAGATTTTTAATGTTAAAATGTTTTTATTACTTAAACTGATACACGATAATTTTGATAACAATAGAGACAGAACTGGAATATTATGTGAGAAAATACAACAATATGATAATAATAAAATAAGATGTCCAAGCGTACAATAACATAACAAAAAATACAATAATTCAGAAATAAGAGTACAAATGGCTTCCGTTACAAAACTACACTCAAAAACACTATTAAGTTTTAATAGTTACAATATTATACTTTTCAGATGGATACTATAAAATATAGTATAATTTTCAACTTGAAGGAAATTCAAATTAACTTAAAGAAAAAAAGAAATTCCCTTTTCCATTCTAGATTCTTTAGCTATTCTAAAATTGTAAGAAAGTAGTACTTTTACGCGCTTATAGTCCAACTATTATGCAATGATAGAAAGTAGAATATCTATTATAAAGTTTCATACAGATTATTAATACAACTTCTGGCTAAAGTATAACGTAACATTAATATATTTTGTGTTTGAACTGCGTTAATATATTTCTGTCTTCGTTCAAGAAATGTTTTTTGAATACTCTTGAGCTTTCATCCATAAAAGGCAATATTGACTAACTTGAAAATTAAGATGCATATATTAGGATAGATGATTTGTATCCTGTTCCGTAGTAATATGAAATTCTGTCAACAATATAACATTAATAATATCTTCTATATAAATATTCATTTTTCTGTAAACTGTAAAATTAAAATTATTTAGATTTTAATGTTAAAATGTTTTAAGTGATACACCATAATTTTGAGAACAATAGAGACAGAGCTGGATTATTATGTGAGAAAATACAACAATACGATAAGAATAAAATAGGATGTCGAAGCATACAGCAACATGAGAAAAATTATATGAATTCAAAAATAAGAGTACAAATCGCTTCTGTTAGACAACTACAATTAAAAACACTATGAAGATTTAACAGTTACAATTTTATACATTTTCAGTTAAATGCTATAAAATATAGTATAATTTTCACTTGAAGGAAATTCAAATTAACTTTATGAAAAAAAGAAATTCCCTTTTTCGTTCTAGATCCTTTAGCTATTCTAAAACTGTAAGAATGTAGCATTTTTACGCGTTCATAGTTCAACTCTTATGCAAATATAGAAAGTAGAATATCTATTATAAAGTTTCATACAGAATATTCATACACATTCTGGCTAAAGCATAACGTAACATTAATATATTCTGTGTTTGAACTCCGTTTATATACATTGTGTCTTCGTTCAAGAAAAGTTTTTTCAATACTCTTGAGCTTTCATCCATAAAAGGCAATGTTGACTAACTTGAAAATTAATCTCTATGTATTAGCATAAATTATTTGTATCTTGTTCTGTGGGAATAAGAAATTCTGTCAAAAATATAACATTAATAATATCTTCTATCTAAATATGCATTTTTCTTTAAACTGTAAAATGAAAATTACTTAGATTTTTAATGTTAAAATGTTTTTATTACTTAAACTGATACACGATAATTTTTAGAACAATAGAGACAGAACTAGAATATTATGTGAGAAAATGCAACAATATGATAAGAATAAAATAAGATGTTTAAGCATACAATAACATGACAAAAAATACATGAGGTGAGAAATAAGAGTACAAATTGCTTCTGTTACACAACTACACTCAAAAACACTATGGAGTTTTAATAGTTACAATATTATGCTTTTCAGATAAATACTATATAATATAGTATAATTTTCCACTTGAATGAAATTCAAATTAAGTTTAAGAAATAAAGAAATTCCCTTTTCCATTCTAGATTATTTAGCTATTCTAAAATTGTAAGAAAGTAGTATTTTTACACGTTCGTACTTCAACTATTATGCAGAGATAGAAAGTAGAATATCTATTATAAAGTTTCATACAGAATATTCATACACCTTCAGACTAAAGCATAACGTAACATTAATATATTTTTTGTTTGAACTGCGTTAATATATCGTGTCTTTGTTCAAGAAATTTTTTTTAATACTCTTGAGCTTTCATCGATAAAAGGCAATGTTGACTAACTTGAATATTAAGCTGTATATATTAGCATAGATGATTTGTATCTTGTTCCGTAGGAATATGAAATACTGTCAACAATATAACATTAATAATATATTCTATATAAATATGCATTTTTCTTTAAATATATTTAAATATATAATAATCTTCTTTATATTATATTTTATAAACATATGCATTTTTCTTCAAGCTGTAAAATGAAAATTACTTAGATTTTAGTGGTAAAATATTTTTATTATTTAAATTGATACACAACAACTTTGAGAACAATGGAGACAGAACTGGAATATTATGTATATATTTGGTGGAGAAAATAGAACAATATAATAAGAATAAAATAAGATGCCGAAGTTTACAGCAGGATAACAAAGAATACACGAATGCATAAATAAGAGTACAAATTGTTTCTGTTACACAACTACATTCAAAACCACTATGACGTTTCAATAGTTACAATATTATGCATTTGCAGATAAAAACTATAAAATATAGCATAATTCTTCATTTGAAGGAAATTCAAATTAATTTTATGCAAAAAAGTAAATCCCTTTTTCATTCTAGATCCTTTAGTTCTTATGCAAAGATAGAAAGTAGAATATCTATTATAAAGTTTCATGCAGAATATTCATACACCTTCTTGCTAAAGCACAACGTAACATTAATATATTCTGTGTTTTAACTGCGTTAATATATTGTGTCTTCGTTCAAGAAAAGTTTTTTTAATACTCTTGAGCTTTCATCCATAAAAGGCAATATTGACTAACTTGAAAATTAAGCTGTATATATTAGCACAGATGATTTGCATCTTGTTCCGTAGGAATATGAAATTCTGTCAAAAATATAACATTAATAATATATTTTATAAAATTATGCATTTTTCTTTAAACCTGTAAAATGAAAATTACTTAGATTTTAATGGTAAAATATTTTTATTATTTAAATTGATACACAATAACTTTGAGAACAATGGAGACAGAACTGGAATATTATGTATATATTTGGTGGATAAAATACAGCAATATGATAAGAATAAAATATGATGTCGAAGTTTACAATAGCATGACAAAGAATGCATGACTTCAGAAATAAGAGTATAAATTGTTTCTGTTACATAAGTACACTCAAAAACACTATGACTTTTGAATAGTTACAATATTACGCATTTGCATATAAATACTATAAAATATAGCATAATTCTTCACTTGAAGTAAATTCAAATTCATTTTATGCAAAAAAAGAAATTCCCTTTTCTATTCAAGATCCTTTAGGTATTCTAAAATTGTAAAAATGTAGTATTTTTACGGGTTCATAGTTCAACTCTTATGCAAAGATTGAAAGTAGACTATCTATTATAAAGTTTCATGAAGAATATTTATACACCTTCTTGCTAAAGCATAACGTAACATTAATATATTCTGTGTTTTAACTGCGTTAATATATTGCGTCTTCTTTCAAGAAAAGATTTTTGAATACTCTTGAGCTTTCGTCCATAAAAGGCAATATTGACTAACTTGAAAATTAAGCTGTATATATTAGCACATATGATTTGTATCTTGTTCTGTAGAAATAAGAAATTCTGTCAAAAATATAACATTAATAATATCTTCTACATAAATATGCATATTTCGTTAAACTGTAAACTGTAAATTACTTAGATTTTAATGTTAAAATATTTTTATTATTTAAACTGGTACACAATAATTTTATGAACAATGGTGACATAACTGGAATATTATGTATATATTTAGTGGAGAAAATACAACAACATGATAAGAATAAAATAAGATGTCGAAGCACACAACAGTATGAAAAAATTCATTGTAGTTCATTGTCAGTAGAACACAGGTGTTTGACAAATATTTCATGGCCAGATGACTGATGTCTAGGGTACTGGCCTTTGTAGCCAGCGAATATTTTTTTTTTGCAAATATTGAATTTATAGATTTTATTTTTAAGCATCTATGTGTAATATATGACGTTGATTCCGAATATATAATTTTCGTTAAAATATTCTCAGTAGAACTCTAATTATCCATTCAAAATCTGGTTTATTGAAAGGATTCATTTCCAATTTCATTTCTTCTCCACGAAAACTTTAAAAGCGAGACATCTGTTAAAACCACAGATAATTTTTTGACTAAGATTGTCTTTTGAGGTATAAATTTTTTACAAATACTGCATTTACAGATTTTGAACTTGTGCATATAAGCTTATTTTTTCACGCTGATTCTAAATATGTAATTTTCGAAAAATTGATTGAGAATTTTTTATCTTTTCCAAAGATCCTTTTTTAAAAAGAAAACGAAATGCTTTTGTATGACAAGTTATTTAAATATATGCAATTATCCACTAATTATTATTATTTTATGTCCGAATTTTTATTATAGGCAATGTAGAATGAAGTTATTGCCCCTTTTAATTATGAGTTGCAGTATATACCACCATTTCCGAATATAATTTTAGCACAAAAAAATAAATAAATAAAAATAAGAAAAATAATCAAGTCATGGATTTTAAAATTTCAGATATTTTATGACGCTTAAAAATATTTAATAAGCATGTGCGTGTGTGTGTGTGGGGGGGGGGGGTGTTCAATTTCTAAGTTACTTTTTTGCCTCTCCGTGCTCTAACTTGTGTATTTTAAGTAATTTTTCTAACTCAGCCCCTAATTAAACTACAGCTAGTTTTGACCTCATTTAAAGGCTTGACCGATGGAATGTTATTGATAGATTCAAAAGTTTACTGAAAAAATAGCACGCTGTTCTCGTCGAGCCCGACATCTTGCTGGGGTCTATTTGGACCCCAGACAATTAGGGGCATTCACTTGTACGGGGGGGGGGGAGGCAGGAAATTGATTTTTTCGTGTCACACATCTTTTAAAAGTTCTTGGCTTATACGATACTTAGCACCCACTCCTCACCCTCTTAACTAATTTGTTTATCACTATGTGATTTTTGAATATTTCATTTTGTTCATTACTTCCAATAAAATTTCTCCCAAAATTAAGAATAAAATCTGCATAACAAATCTCAACAATTAGCGTCTTCTCATTCATTTTTGTTTTTCTGTGTAGCCCGAGAGCGCCAGTGAAAAAAATTCGCAAATTTCAAATGTAATCTACGATATGTCAGGTAATGTCTTAAATGAAAGGGCATGTGTCAAATAATGTTATTTTTCACACTCTCCCTACCTTCACCATCACCCATCTATGTCGCCCCGATCTATGTAAGGATTTAATAATTATAAATTATCAATTTGGATTTAATAATTAAAAAATAAAGTGTTTTAAAAGGAATATTAAACGAAAAGCTCTGCGCGATAAGTGATCATACTTACCCACTTGTTGTTAAATTACTTTTCAGATTTAATAAATGTAGTCATCGTGATAGTCCTCATTATCGTAGTTAATTCATCGTCGTATTTAATGTCATAGTCTTAGTTAATTCATCATCGTATTTAATGTCATAATCGTAGTTAATCTCATCGTCGTAGTTAACGTCATCGTTCCTTAACACTAATGAGCTTCCATTTAGTATTTTACCTAGAATGTTTGCATTTAATTAACAGCTAGTGTTTTTTCATAATGAAACAAAAATTCTGTTTTAAATGAATGACTCTTTGAAATATCCATAATACCAGGCTAATTTAATTAGAATTAATGACATAATTAACTTGGGATTCACGACTAATTTGCATTTAGTGGAGATCTCAATACGTCACCCGTCTTTTTAAAGGTTAATTAAAAACCTATATGAAAAAACGCAGCACGGACCAAGGTGGCGTTTCAGCTTTGCGATCGCGTTCTGAAGCGAGTATAGCACAGGGCCAAGTTTACAGAATATCAATTCTTTAATACTATTTAGGTTTCATATCTCTCTGAACTTTCATGGCATATATCCATCTATACTTTTCAAGTACACATAGCTATACGCAAACTTACATTGTACACTTTTTAACAAAGCCTAATTATTCATTAAGATTCTTGTAATATTGCAGTTACTAATTAATATATTTATTGTACGGAATCCTCTGTGCGAAAAAAATACTCCCACTTGACTAATTATTTTAATAAGTAATAATTTAAATTATACTGAAATATTAGTCAAAATGCCAGGTTTAAAATATTATAGCTCATAAACAAAAGAGATAACAAAATGCATTTTTATATACATGTTATTGATACATTCAAAATTTTACTGAAAAAATAGCACGCTGGTCTCTTTTGAATATTAACATTTTAAATTCTGAATTTCTTTTAAGACGTCATTTCAAATATTATTATACGGTGAGTGGTATTCATAAAATATTTTGCAAAAAAGGACGTCTCAATAAAATGTCTGTAATATGTAAGTCGTTCTAGTCTTCAGACTTGGCTTTCAGATAATAAGAGCGTCTGCAAATTGAAGCAATGACAGCCTTCCACGAAAAAAACGAACATTTAGAGGCAAAAATAAATTACTATTTTTCTGGTTTAGTTAGAGAAACATTTTTTGAATCCTCTGTAATTTTTTTAAACATAAGATGATTCAAAAGTCATTAGGATTTCTTGCACAGAATTTTTGTTCTTGTATTGATATTCCCGAATATTCCTTTACTATAAATTTTATCTCTATTTTACAGTATAAATATTTTATCTACATGTTTACATATAGCAGTTAAAGTGCTAGAACGACACATGTACAAAAAGAATTCCGGACTATCTTTGACTTTCAAGCTAAAGTCTTACAAACGGCTCAGCATAGTAGTGCAATCTAAATTCATAAAAAGTTATGTTGTTTATTATATGTAACATCCTCTCCCTGAACGTTCAAATGACTTGCTGGCTTACTACGTTGACGATTTCTTTGAACTGGATATCTACCACATAGATATTTCCATGAGCATTCTTGTCAGGTGAACTCGTTTCTTTTATCAGTTCTCCTAAGTCGATAACATTATTTTTCATCATAATCCTTTAGGATTTCCGACATTTTCCTCTACAAATGAATGTATTTTGGAGTGCTTGTATCTCTTTCTCCCTATATATGACAATAACATCACTTAATTAATAAGAATTCAACGAATCTTTAATAGCATTTTTTCAAGGAATTCTTGGTTTCCCTTAACTTCACCCGTCTTACTTTTGAACTTCATTCTAGAAGGGGTTTTGGTAGATTCCCCTCATTCTGCAAACATAACTTATTATCGAAGCTATTTATGTTTAATTGCCTGTGAACACTTTAAATTTGTTGTTTAGTTTTGGGAGTATTATTACTACTCCACAAAACAGAATTCTTAATTAAAGTTGCTTTTCTGCTTTCTCCAAATCCCTTTCCTCTATCGGTTTCGCTACATTCAACTTGATGAATAATAGAAGGCATTGGAATTGCCCAGCAGTTTTATTTTTTATCATCCAACAAAATATCAACTTTCAGAATTGTTGTTAAGTGCTCAATTTTACTCATATTTATCTTTAATCTTCACTCACCGTAAGTATCCTTTATTTTGAGAAACATCTTCTTCATCTTATGCTAAGATGATTTGATCACCCGCGAGTAATAAGTAATGGATATATTTATTTTCATTCAGTTTTCAGCATATTTTAGGGAATCTAATCGTACATTCTCTGAGGTAGAACGATATCAATAGAACGATAGGAGATATCAATGCATATAATAATAAAAAGTTAGGTACAGACAACAACATAACACCTGTGATTGTAAATTCAACATTCTGGTGTTCAAACATATCCGAATCTTTAAATATATCCCTGTTCTTATTGAAGAGTTCCTTAAGATATAATATCCTAGCACTAATATTTCTATTTGCGTTCTATGATCAGTATTAATTCTCATTTCCTTTAATCCCTTCCACATGCCAGAGGTTTTTAAAATCCTAGGTGGAAATTTATGCTAGCACATGCACTTTTATAACCTTCTAAATCGCATCGTCTAACTTCTTAGAATATATCTTTTATTTACTTCTGCAAAAACTCTTAAATAAGATTATTTAATCAGTTTAAAAATGCTTCTTTCTTTAATTTCATTTCGAATTTCTTTATTTTTCTTGTTCTTACCGATTCCTTTTTTCTACGCCTTGTTCCCAAAATCTTAAGAGCAACAGGTCTAACATTTTGTTTAAGTTTTAAGAGAATGTTTAATGGAAGCACATTACTTTCTATTTTCAGAAAAAAGACAAAAATATCGAATTTCAGATTGTTATCCTAAAATGAACGTTAAGATATAGAGAACATTTTGCCAACAATTTCCTAAACATCTGATAAGTTTTAATGGATATATGATTGATAGATTTATATGAAATTTTAACTCATTTTCACAGCTCTTATTTTTCATGTGTGCGCTCCTGAAGTTTAATTAAGAGATCAGTACCACCTAGCTGATAAATTATGTAATCTTTCAGTTGAGCTTCGTTGTCATCTGTACAACACATCTGTAACGAGCACTCTCGCTCTCAAATCAAGCAGCTCTTTCAACATCATTTTCCTTTTGGCAATAATAAATAAAATCGTATGGTAATTTAATCAAAGTCTACTTCTCTGAGTGCTTACGATATATGGTCGATGCCGACCGGAGCACAGCAAAAAATTGACTACCTTAACAAAGTTAAATTGCCAACGCGGCGCGGCGTCTTAAAAACTAAACTAAACTAAATCACGAAATTCATTAACGAATATGAGTGCCCTCATCTAAAGGAATCTCTAGAAGAGCAGCAAGAACAACGATTGCGTTTAGAAGGCAAAAAAGTTTCGATTTTGGAAATTAAAACTTCACTCCGTAATCTTATTAAGTCCTATACAATTATTGCGGAAGATGTCGACATAACAGATTCTTTGGAAATAGCAACTAAGATAGAAAAGGAGCTGGAAGAATCGGAGGTAAAACTTAACATTTTTGTCTCTAAATATGAAAGTTCTAATATAAAAAAGAAAATCCTACTGTTACTGCTAACTTTAAAATATCAGACTTACCTCTACCCGTTTTTTATGGAAAATATGATGAATTTCAAAATTTTAAAGCTCAATTTATGTCTATTATTGGAAAGAATAAGAATCTTAACCCAAATCAGCAGTTATGCTACTTAAAAGGCTGTCTAAAGGATAAGGCCAAAGGCTTGAATCAGTCCAAGATACCTACGATTCTTTAGCAGTCTTTAGAAGAAAGATGAAAATAAAAGAGCTATAATTGATTGTCATATTACTAAATTACTAAATTAGTCAAAAGTACCAGATTCTCCTAACCATTTAATGCAATTAATCGGTAATACAAAATGTAATTTGCGTGCATTAAAATTACTCGAGTTTGAATCTAACGAACTGTCAGATGCCATAATAATGCACATCTTGTTTCAAAAATTGGACCTTGAAATAAAAAGTGTTTCAAAATGAAATTAATTAAAAACGAATTTCTTATATTAGCTAACTTTTTAAGTTTTTTGGAAGAAAGAAGTCGAATTCATCAGAATACTGTTGCATCAAAGGAACGAAAAAAGTTCCCTTGTAATAATTGGAAATCTGCCACTAAGCCAAACATTGAAAAATCCCTTTTAACAAAACCAAAACAGCGAAAAGGGTGTATTTTAGGATGTACGGATTCACATTCTTTATATAGATGTGAGAAATTTATACAAATGAATGTGATGAAAATATTAGAATTTGTTAAAATTAACAATTTATACCAGTCTTTCCTAAATAATCATCTACCTAATACTTGTTTATCTAAAAATAGGTGTTTTTCATGTAACAGCCAAGAATATTATAGCTTATTGCATCCATTAAATGAAAATAATAATACCAATAAGCAATCAGAGTTGGAGACCAGACAGATAGGGGCCAACTGGATTCTTACCCTTTTCCCTCTCCTGATAATGAAACATTTTTCGCGAAAGAAAGTAAAATAAATAAATCTTGTGCAATTTTAAATACAGATGTGCAATTTTAAACACATTTATTTGAAGGACGGCTATGGGGAATTTCAACTTTTAATTGCCGTATTAGAAAGTTGCTCAAGCTCACATATATTGACTGCTCATGCTGCAACTATTTTAGGATTACGTAAACAAAAAACTCAAAATCCCATTTGCGGGCTTAATGATTTATGCTTAAACGCTAAATTATTTATTAGTACTGAATTAACGAATGAAAACAAAACTAAATCTTATCAGTTAGATATGTTAGTAGTTCCTAAAATTGCTGATCTTCCGCCGAAATATGTAAATACGTCAAAATTAAAATTGCCGCGGAATTATAACATTAGCTGATAATGATTGAAATAATCCAAAACGCGTGCACGCGCTGATTGGAGCCGAGTTATTTTATGAATTATTAGGATCGAATAAAATTAAAAATGATGATTCTCAGATAATATGTTGCATACGTGTATGTTTATTTCTATTTGGCTTCAGAAATTCAAGAAATTCATGGCTTGTCAGCTTGTCAAAGAATTTCCATTGTCGCTCGCCTAACCTACAAACATATAATCCGAATGTTGAAAAATTTGTTATTTCCCGGATACAGCATACCGCAAAAATGTCCGTAATACTCTAATATAGGATTTACTAATATACGCTATCACTGGTACATTTAAACCTGTAGTATAAGAGTCCACCACCACTAAAACTTATTTACCTTCGAAAATCGTGAGTTATCTATGTGTGTATTCATTCGAAAGGTAATTCTTATTCCCATTTAAAAACTTTCATTTTAGGTTGTCACGAGCAAATAATTATTATCGTACACAATTGAAATTCGTCATCTTTGCAATTGCTTTATCATATCAATCATTCAAATGTGGCTTTGAGGATTAGTTTTAATGCCAGATATTAGCCTGATGAACTTAATACTGTACATTTAACATATGGGCGATTCTCAAAAGGTGGGCACAGGACACACCTCATAACTTTAAGCCTTCCAAAAATAACTTTAATTATCATTGACTTTATTATTATTATTTTTTTTTACACTGAGTTTTTAATTCTATTCAGAGACAGAAAATGACATAATTTATTGTAAAAGCTTTGCATAAATATCTTAAAATTTTATTATTTTATGCTAAAGAGGCCAATTTTGGACGTTCATAACGTTAACTGCTCTAATGTACCACCGAGAAAAAGAGTTTTAACTTGCTTCCAGGTGGTTCTAATGGTAAACAACGAATGCATAAAGGAAAGGGATGATTTTTTGATAATTTCGTTAAGAGATGGCAGGCTGATTTATTGCCTTTTTGAAGATAGAAGGACTTTTCTATAAAGCATTTTTCTGTATTTTGTTATGTCCAAAAGTAACGTACACCCCAAAGCTATAATTTTCACGAAAAATACATCAAGTACTTTAAACTCTTTTATCTAACTTTAAAATCATTAAAAAAAAAATAAATTATTTGTATGTGTTTTTGTAAGATTTTTTTGCAATAAATGCACTTTTCTCAAATAAGAAAGTGGAATGTCCGAATCGGGTAACGATGGAAACGCCGATTTTATTTTCGGTAAATTTATTTTTAAAGATGATTTGGTGTCCTGAAACGTATAAAAAGATATTTATTATAATGTTTTATCGTAAATAATTACCGTGTTTTGTATAAATAAAGTGAATTTAGTACGTGTAATAATATAATTTGACTTGAAGCATGTGTAACTCAACTAATGTGTGTAACGATAGACACAATATGGCGACCGCTGCGATCGTTACGAAATTTTGGACATGCTCATTTAAAAGTATGATTTAAAATTAATAGTAAACTTCTTTTTTTATTTCAAAAGTAATTCTTCAGTGATCTTATGTGTTTTTATGCATTTTGCAAAGTTTTCTTTGTAGCAAATGTACCCCAAAAGATTATTTAATAACAATGTCCAAATCGTGGAACGATCTAAACATTAATAATTTTGATTTTCTAAATACATAAATAAATATATTATAAGAGAGTCCATTCTTCTAACATACATCTTAAAAAATAAAATAAATATTTTTTTGTTAAATTATTGTACTTGAGTTCTTTTTTTTTTAAATTCAAGGTTTAAGAACCCCATCTCCTTTAAATTCCATTCTTCCTCTTTGCCCCCCCACCAAAATGCAAGGCAAATAAAACGTTTAAGCCACTTCGTGCTGTAACTTTGTTAAAAAAAAAAAAAAAGAAAGAAAGAAAGAAAAAACAGAAATTGACAGTATTTAATGTATAGAAGATAGCCAGCGAAAGCTGCTAAAGGTACTCAAAAGATTTTACTCCGTACACACGACAAACAAATTTGGTACTATTCAAATAAGAAATAGATCGGGTTTTTACAATCTCTGTAAAAAACAATCAAGAATACGTTACCAGTGAAGCTGGTGATAAAAATATTGTTTCTACAATTGACTCCTCACATTTGAAAATAGATTGACATTGGTGACTGGTACTTTGTATTAATTCATGATGAAAACTTATGGCCAGATATTATTGAAAAGATCAGCACTGATAATGGGGAACAACTATTTTCTATAATTTGTTTGACTCCTCAGGCAGACATTGATTGTAACAGTTTTCGTTATCCATCTGAAAAAGACAGCACAAATTTTAAATATGAAGATATTTTGTTGAAATCACCAAATCCACCTCACCTGGTGACAGCAAGAGGAGACTTTTCTTTTGATAAAGAAATTATAGATATGCGCATTAAAAAAATGGCAGTATTTTTTTTTTGAGAAAAATAAAAAGAATAAATTATATGTTGGATACTTCTAATATTATGTAAAGGTATGTTTTTTGCATAATGTGTAATTCCTATAAAATTAAGATATTACTTCTAAAAAAGTAGTAAATATTTTAATATCAAAGATTAACATTTGATTTTATTATTATTATTACTGGATAACAAAAATTTAATTATACATATATATATATATATATATATATGTATTCACATACAATTATAGGACAAATTTACTACATTCTTAGTCTTAAAATTTTTTTAAATACTAAGCTCAATGTCCAAAATCTGTCAGCAATGTGAAAAATCTGTAACCTACGTGCGACAAAATGTCCAAAATTTGGAACGTACGCAACTGCTAATTAAATTCTTTAATAATTAATTTTCCAGAATAGTTGCTGTCTTTTATTGTTTGTGTATAATTTTGTAGACTTATATACTATACTATTAAAAAAAAATTGGCCTTAAATTTGGAAATTTGAAAATTAAAAAAATTACATATAGTTAACGTTTAATGATCCCACCTTTTGAGAATCTCCCATACGTTCATAACCTTCATCGCGTGTAATAACTCTATATAAACATAATAATCAATTTTATAAAGACGAATATTTATCGCGAACTACAAAAGTGTGGATGATATGAGACTCCGCGAATCATTTGAGACCTGTAAAAAACAGGCTGAAATTTGTTTTTTTTTACCATATTCCCAATAGTCCACTTTGCAATAGTTTTAGAAATAGCAGGCCAACTATCATTCTTTGAAACAAAGATTATTTGAGGTAGGTTATTCATTTCATTTACAGTTTATGCGAGAGGCATAATGCATATGGTTTAGGTTATACACTGCATTTATTAAAAATATTTTTTTACTAGGCAGTATAATCATAATCTGATAATAATATTGACTACCTAACCATTTATTCTACAATTTGAAAGAAAAATGTATTGTTTTTATCAATATTAGACACCTTTTAAGTATAATTTTTCAATAATGTAGACTATTTATTTCTTTATTAAAGAGCAGTTTTATATATTTATTTCTTTCCCAATCAGAAAAGGGATTTATTCGTAGATATTCTTATAAACATTTCATAATTTCGCCTTTTTGTGTAATCAGTTGGTAACATTCGCAGATAAAAGAATTCAAACAATAGTTATTTTTATCTCAGACCAATGCTTATTTTTCGTACAATAAATATTCTTCATGAGAGTTCTATTGAAATTAGAATCAATTAATTATACTGTAATATTTTACGAATTGGAAACAAATTACAGATAGCTGTAACATTAAAAATTTTAATCAATTAGAATATTCTTCCTTATACACATTCCATCATTACTGAACATACAGTACTTCACAGAAATCAAATTATTGGCTCTGGGATATACCACATTCCTCAGCTATAATTAATTCTCTTCTATATATTTCTCGAAACTTCTAATGTTTTCGAAACTTTAACCACAACTAAAGGAAATATGCGTCAATAAATATTACAATGTTATATTTGATTAAATGTACGATATCAACTTAAATGCTTGTATTTTTTACGAACTCCGAAGTAGTTCTGATTGTCTAAAATCTATGTTTGTGTAAATTTTTACTTAAACTTTTTACATATGTTTTCAAACTCTTAATTTAAATTTCATCACAAAACATTAATGGGTATGTATTATTTTTACTGTTTTATAATGCTCATTTTAAATTCTAAAGCAAATGCGTTCCAAACATAAATGAGTTGGATACAGGCCAACATAAATCCTTAAATATGATTTTTTTTATATATCTGTATGATCACCATCACCGCACTAGTAATTATATTAATGAAACAAAACGTGAATTATTATTTTTCGGGCCACTAAATGGCAAAAAAGAAAAAGAAAAAAATGATAAAATAAATCGTAAACGCGTTATGAAAGTAGCACAAGTATTCGTGTGCAACAGCATACGTGCACATTAATCTTAGAATAAGTATAGAAAATTGAAGGCCACATTCTCTAACATATTGTTAACTGCAATTTAGATGTATCATATTTTTAAACCCCTTGGATACCAAATAAAAGCGACTACAACAAAAAATAAGTCTTAAATTTTCATTTTAATTAAGGGATAAATAAAGAAATGGTTGATTATATCGTCTTAGAATGTAAAACTGTTTTTTGTTAAAGTTTTGAAAAAAAATGTGGAAATGGTGCTTAATTTATAAATTTCATTTTGCATATGAAAGATTGTTTTTTATAGCAGGTAAATAGATATATCATTTACTTTACTATAATAAGAAATTTAAAGGAAAAGGTTAAGAAGTTATTTGTTAAAATAAATAGTAAAAAGCATTCAATAAAATAATCGTATCACGCTACTGAATGAAATGGTTGTTGAGTCAAGATAAATACAAAAGTTTCTGAGAATGTTTATTTTCTGCTGTGACATAACACAGTCTCTTCTAAAAATAGAATTTTAGTTAGAACTCAGTAATTTTGTTACACAAACATTTATATAAAATATTTTTTTTTTTTTTTTGTAAATTTTTTTATCTTTTCTTCGAAACATTTTAGATTTTATATAAACTTATATAAAGAATCTATTAAAATGCATATATTCTGTGCATTTTATTGAAATATCTTATAGAAAAAGAAAGATTAATTCAAAAAAAATTATTAAAAGTTAGGAAAAACATAATTTTAACATAATTTTTTTTAGATGTTTTGCATTTTCTTTGCATTTGAAATTGTGAAACTCAACGTCAAATACCTTGAAATAATATAAAAAAACTTATTTAGGTGTATGATAAGCGTGGTGAATTAAGTTAAACACATGTAAAAATTAATGCTGTACTATCAGTTTGATAAGAAAGAAAATAATTGTCGTACACTGTTTGTAAAATACGTTCATTTGTAAACCATATGATAGTGCTCAAATATGCAATTTATGGTTTAATATTTTACCAATGCATTCTTAAACAGTTTATTAGTCCCTTGTTCAGATTTTAAACAAATTATGATTGAACATTTAACATGATGACGGTTCAACAGAATCACAGGGTATATAAACAAGTTTTCGTCATCTTGTGGTGCCAACAATTTTGGTACATTGCTTTGAGTCAATGTTGAACAAAATTATTAACAGTATCATCTGTATTCTACTGCGACATTAAGATTTTAAGCAAAAGATTGGTGCGCGAGTCGAATTTCTAATTTAATGGTTGAACGGATTAGATTTAAGAAGTATAAAAGTAAAAAGAAAAAATTTTATAAACCTTTTAGACTATCAATCTACGCATTTTCCTGTCATTTTTAAATTATACTTCAAAATATGAAATTGCCAATATGTTTTTAGGCGCGTTCGTAATTATATAAATATGTAACACTTATAGTTGTCGTCAAGTTTCCCTGTCTGTCTGTCTGCCCGCATATAACAGCGCTAAAACAACCCAACAGAATGGTTTGAAGTTTCAAATATATAATCGGTGAAGAATTTCGTCGAATTATTTCCAAATTTATGAAAATCGCATGTATAGTTCAATTACACGGATAGTCAAAACTATTCCGTTACATTACGGACAATAGGGAAAATAATTTCAAATGCATTTTAATGATGTTACATACGTTCGACCAAATGAAATTGGTATGCATTTATGAAGTGCACTCAAATATACATTCTGTAGAATATGCGAATATTCTTCAAACAATATTTATTATCCATTTGCCAGTGCACACAAAAGATTTTCGTTATATATTGGTCCGATGGGGACATTATTTGCGGCGTTTTGTAATTAAGTTGAACTATTTCGCATATAATGAAATTGATATACGTTGCTGGCGTTTACTACAAGTCACTTCCTGTATCACAGAAAGTTTATAGTATTTACAGGGACACTCAAAAGATTCGGATACTATATTGCATCCGAAGAATGGTATATTAACGATGACTGCTGGAAATGTATTTTTAGTTGTGACATGGTTCTTTAAGTTAAACTATATTTTTGCATATTACGTTGCGTGTATAAATGCTGTAGATCATATAGATGCTACACGAAATAATTCGTAAGGGTTACTGAGTATGAACGAAAATATTTTAAATGTGTTTAATAATTCATGATGATTCAATGCATGAATATGCATTTTTACGCTGAACTACATTTAGTGTACTAAGAATTTAAACTTAAAAAGAGAATAATAAAAGACGTTTCCTTGTATTAAACTCTATCATACGGAATTAATTCAATAATATCCCGTGCTAGGCAATGATTCTAGGTTGTTATGGTGATTACGTCATATTTAAGGTGGATTAATATTATTTTTAATATAATAGAATTTAAAATAATTTATAATAATTATTTAATAGTAAATTTAATAATCTATATATATATTTCTCTTCCATGGAGCAAAAACAGAGCTAAATTTGTAACTTGCCGTTGGACAACAACCGCAGTAACACAATTAATTTGCCTTATTACATTTCACCAATCAGAAGCGTGATTTTACCACTTAAACTCGCGTCGTATTTAAAAGAAAAATGTCGATGTTTTTTATAAAATCTAAACATGTTAAAACGATTCCATTTAATTATGCACTAATCGCGTAAGCACTAATCGTGTAAGAGCAGAACACAGATTATTTATTGAGAAATAATATCTGTGTAAATAAAATGACAGTGAATAATCTTTCATAGTAGACAATATGGAAAACGAATTGTTTCCGAGAAGATAATGACGTCATTCGGAAAACGAAAGATGCATTTTCATCCATGAATTAAAATATCTTACTATAACTGTGTCAGTGATGACGTCATATTCGTGGTCCTTATTCCTACACATAAATAGACTGGACTCTTGCTATTTGTTTAAAGATCCTTGGTATACACAAAATAAAATATTTCTGAAAATTACATAATTTCCAATTAATTAAAATGAATATTAAATGAAACTCAGGAATTTTAAAACAATTGCTTAAATGACGCTTTAATTTCGGAAGAGAAGAATGGTTCTGATGGTAAAAATGATGTTAGATTTGAAAGAAAGGATTTATTTCCATATGGACGGCAAATGTCTTATGGCATAAGGTAGAATTGTTTCAAACAATCGGTTTCTGGGAAAGTTTTCCATGTGGGAAGGAGTTACTTCCTTAAAAAAAAAGTGCAGAAAAAGCCAGGAAATGCAGATTAAAGGTTTGTTAGAAAATGCCAATGACGTCATGAGCTTTAGAGTTTGTATAAGACTGTAACAGTTTATTCCGATTTTGTCAATCTGACGTCATATTCACTGGCCTTTATCTCTAATTCAGCAAATTAAAATTGAGAGCAGGAGCTCTTCTTAAACATAGTAGGATGTTTTGGAAGGTGTAAGAATAGCAATGGCCATTGGTTCATTCTACGGTCACATGATACATTCAGAAAATCAGCGTTTGGTCAAAAGTTTCTTTTAGACGCGTCAAAAAAGTGTTCATTACGTTTTGTTAACTTGACAAGTGCCTGAGATATATTGTACTTTTCAAGTCGAATGAACTTTAGATAGTGTTTGTTGATTGCTATTAACTATCTTGGTATCAGGTAGTGTTTTTTCAAGATTTTTTCAAAAGAAATGTAAGCGGTGCTATACAATATTATGTGCAATAAGTTTTAAATTTATTGTGTTCCAAAGTATTTTTTTTTCAGTTAATTATTTTACATTTAAAAATTGGTAAATTTCATAACGTTAAAAGGATTTATGCCTATTAGTAGCACCAGCTAAATGCATTTTTAATTGTGATTTCAACGAAGTTTCAAAATACTGTTCTTTTTACCTTAATTTTTTTTGAAAATTTCGTAGGTTAAAAGTATTTATTATAATACTTATTATGGCTAGAGTTGCTGCAAAAAGTGTCGAGCAAGCAAAGCGAGCTGGGAGCACATAGCATTTCCAATGTGAATTGTGTCGCAATTCATGGGGGTTGGCGAACGTCAGTGAGCAGGGGGGCAGAGCCCCTAGTATTACCCAATTAATATTTACACTGTAAAAAAACAGTGTAGAGATGCCAGCACAGACTGCTGGCGTCCGAATTGCCAGCACATTGTGCTGTTAATTTTACGCAACTACTGTATTTTTTATGTTTATATAATCAAGGCACCAAAGAAAGCTACAGCACATTCGACTGTGATCGAGTTTGAGCGAGAGATGAACAGTACTTTGTACTGTAAAAATGTCGTTTTTTTTTTCAGTGTATAATCGTAATTTTGCATTCACGCATTTTTGCATAAAAGTGCAAAAACTATTAATCAAGATCTGAATATTGTAAAACTAGTTATAGTACGAACACACCTCATTTGCCACGTTTGATGTACGGTTTCCGACTTGTTTTTTGTGGCTAACCCCTTGAGTTATCGTTCGGAGTGCTTTTTTTTTTTGTAAATGTACAAAATTGAATAAATACACATATTGTTAGCTCAATAGTAATGCAAAATGATGAAAAAACATAAAACCCCAGCAGTATCTTCATAATCTTTTAAATCTTTTTTTTTTCTTTGCCATTTTTTAGCAAAATTTTATGATTAATCTAGGCAAAGCAGACTCAATTAAACTAAATATATTGTACTTTCTTTCGTATTACATGGTACCATTGCACTTACATGTGCACTGAGCTGGGAGTTTTATATGATCATTAAAATTAATGGAAATATTTCAAAATATATCAAAAAATACACATATTTTATTACAATTTACCATTTTTGATATTCGAATAACGATAAAGTAATTACATGATCACATAGTGCTTAGATTCTAGTTCAAAATATAGTGAGTATTGTGGAAAGCATTCAGATAAAAGTTTACTGTAATATGTTTAAAACATTTTATGTAACGAAGAGATAACTGAAAAAGTGATTTTCGAAAAATCGAAATCAATTTAAACATTTCTTTTATATCTTTCAGATACATACACAATAAATATAGGAGCGTCAATTAAGGTTAATTAGTGCTTCTATGTAAGCGAAGGATTAAAATAAACAGTTTACATTTCTCCTGTCCTTCCTACGACCACTTCCTGTTTGCTAAGTAACTGTTAATATTATCCTTTTTTTAAATGCCTCTGAAAAAGTAATTATAATTATCAAAATATTACATTTATGTTTTCTCTTTTTTTTTTTAGCAACGCTAATCAAAACAACTAATCTCATTTTTAAACACCTAGATATTTCTTATAACAATATACTTAGATATTCAATAAAACATACATACTACAATATATACTATAATATATAATATAACACACACAAATAACGTCTGCATTCAACAGTTAATAGTCGCTACATCCGGGATAGATGGCACATCCCTTGTATTTCTTGTAATTATCGATAGATGGTCGCCAAACGCGCAGTATAGGTGCGCAATAAGATTATATTAACCAGTGTATAGCGTGAATCCCATTTCTATCTTCACTTGCAGATGTACAATCCTTATTGTGGCATAAGTGCATGATTTCACTGTCCAAACTTTATAACACGTTATGCTTAAATACTTTTCATACGCTAATTTCTAAATGCATGCATGCATGATTTCGAAGTCAAAACTAAGTGTAGCGTTTGTATAGAGTACTGTGTGTATGTTACGCCATTTTCCTTAGCGATGGAAGGCAACTGTGATGTTCGAAGTCTGTACCATGCAAAATGGAATACATGCCGCACTGCAACTCTGGTATACACTATGACGCAAAAGTTTAGACAATGAAGAAATTCTTACATACTTTGAAAAATATTTATTCAATTTTCAAATCTCTGCTTGAAATTAATGTGCTGTACATATAAACAATATTTATAACAAAGAAAAGTGGAATTGTGCATATTGCAATAAATTAAATGGTAACAAAAATAAACTGCTGTCTCAAAAGTTTAGACACAAATTAAATAAAATCGAAATAAACAATTTTTAAAACCTGGTTGCGCATCCATGCTTATGTATTACGTCATATACACGAGATTGCATGGAAGAAACTAAATCTTGCATAGTTTGTGGATCGATATCGTACCATGCATTCTCAATAGATGTCTTAAGTTCCTTTTCAGAAGAGTATTGTCTAGCGTTGCTATAAACTTTGCGACACATGATGCTCCAAAGGTTTTCTATAGGGTTAAGATCTGGGCTACATGCTGGCCAGTCGAGAACTCTTATATTATGGGAATTAAACCAAGATTTTGAATGTTTTGCAGTGTGAATTGAAGCATTGTCTTGCTGAAATTCCCACTGAGGACCCCCTAGAAGATCAGCAAATGGCAGTAGGTTTTCTTCTAATGTCTGTGTATAATGCTGTGAAGTTTGACGACCACTGGTGAAGGTCAGAGATACTTGTCCATTATAGCAAAAGGCTGCCCAAACCATCACCGAGCCCCCTCCTTGTCTGCGACTAAAAAAACGTCGAGGTTCCTTCCGCAAGTCATGCCAATACGATAAACAACCATCTGGACCATCCAGATTCCACTTTTTTTCATCGCTAAATATGACTGACTGCCATTTCTCTCCATATGACATATGCTTTCGAGCCCACATAAGTCTTTGTAACTTATGATATGGTTTCAGAGCTGGTTTCTTCTGCATTTTGCTATAAACGATTGTTCCTTTTTCCAAAATTCGTCTACGAATCGTATCCTTTGATACAGAGAGTCCCGATGAGCTTTGAACTCCACGTACGCTCATTTGTTGAGTACTCGCTAGTCTTTGTATCAGGCGATCCTCTCGTACATTTGTCACACGTGGCCTCCCAGACCGACATTTTGCTTTATATTCGGAACCACTCGATAAAACTCGATAAATAGATTTTTTTGACCTATTAATAATAGCAGAAATTTCAGAAACGCTCTTCCCTTCACCTTTCAACTGCCAAATCCTTGAAACCTCATTCACTTGAATTTCTTTAGCTCTCGGCATGTCGACTATGAAGCGCAATCGTTTGCAGAACTTAAGTACTCCAAATTTGTGACATCATCGATTCTAAATTTGCATATGCCAGCGAATATTCAAAGAAATTTAGAATAGTGTCTAAACTTTTGCGACAAGCACATTTGAATTTTTATGAAAAAAATTAGTATTATAGCAAATAAAACGACTGTCTTTTGTACATAGCATTTTAAATCAGTTTTTGAATATATTTACAGGTTTTTGTAATTCTGACGTCATAATTCTACATTTTAAAGCTGAATGACGTCATTGTCTAAACTTTTGCGTCATAGTGTACATGCCGCACTGTCTTTTGTACGGTATGATTAAGTGTTGTTAACTTTTCCTTTTCTTTTTGCACAGACTAACCAATTTAGGCATGTTATAAAGTTTACTAAAACCAAAGGAGAAAACGGAAAAATAAAAAGTAAGAAGGACAAGAAAGATACAAGTCTAGATGACAATAATGGAAATATGTATTATGCGCAACGCAGACGTTCTTTGCAAGGAATATTTAGAAAGCTACTCCAAAAAAGAGGAAGTGCAATTGGCTTCTTGCACCATGTGTCAAATGTAGTTACATAAAGAATGTACTTTTTTCACAATTTTTGTGTTGATTGTTGTCAAAAAACAGGTATATTAACCCATTTGGGACCATGCGTGCGTATTAGCACCTTCAAAAAGAGCATACAAAATTTATTTCTGGCACCAGCAAAAACGAAGAGTAATATTTGCGTTGTTTCATTTGAGGATTTTCATTATTATTTAAGTAAAGGTAACTTCTTTTAAAAAAGTGGTGTCAACCGAATAAAACTTTTGTAATAGCCGCCGGTCCCGAAAGGTTTAACAAATAAATTATGTAAGCACAATTTTACTTTTATTCTTTTCCCTCTCTAATACATTGTTGTTACGTTGTTGCTGAAATAACAATTAAAATTTAATGTAAAAAAATAAGTCGATAATTTTAATAGTGAAAGTAGGCAAACAATTATTAATTTGAATCCACTAATACGTTTCATTGTTATCATTTATTTTCATTTTGTTATTACGTCGTTAATTATAATCCAGATATGAATATTTTTTAAAAATATTTTTATTTATAATTTCATTCTGGTCTTATTACAAGCGCGGCATAACTACCGTACAAATGCGGCGTCTCAGCCTGAATGTACGGATGACGCGCCGCAGTGCAATGTTTTAGAAAAAAAAATGTTAAAAAATATTAATTATTTGTTTTGTTGTATATTTAATATTAAATAACACATTTTTTATGCCCACCATGAGACATACACAAATTAAAAAAAAAAAATATGCGGCATAAATCCCGGAATTACTCTACATACAATAAATGAAATAAACCCAACTTGAGCGACCCAACTGAAACTTCGACTACTGGTTCTGGCTAATTTTTCACTCCAGTTGGGTTTATTGTATTTATTGTATGCATGTCTGTATAATATTTATATATACTGTTAACACTTAGATATGTTTTAACAGACAAAACATACGCTATAAATTGCAGCATTTTATCATGCAAAAATTAATTTTAGGTAGGTTTCATTACAAAAAGTAAAAATAATTCTGTTGCATCAATACGGACAATTCCGGAAAATCTTGGCATATTTTCCAAGATAAGGACCATCAGACTCTCCGTTCAAATGTTGATATATACAGGGATCCAACGATGTCCAATGGCTAATTCCTTAACCGTTAGTCATAGACATATAGTCCAATTACAAAATGTTTTAAATGAGGTAAAGAAGTATTTTAAAATCGATTTGGGCCAATAAAAACATTTCTTAAAAAATTAAAAATTTAATTTTTTATAAAGTCTCCAGGTCTTATAAGTGATATTTAGTAAAATTTTCCTGTTACACTAAAAAGAAAGACAACAAAAAAGCCCGGTTCATCTAACACTAAAATTGACCGAGTCCATGAAACTTTGAAATACGTGACTTATACCACTTTTCTGCATCTGAACACTGATGAGTTGGGTCATGCTTTGAAAGGTCGTACACAAAGCGTTTAAATTATTAGAATAACTTATTTCACACAGATCTGCGCTTTTTAGGATATCATACAGTATTAAGAATGAGTTAACTTTTATTAATTAAGTTTCAGATAAGTTAAAATAATTGTATTTTAACATATTTTTATTTTGTAAGGATTTAATGCTGTTTATTTTAATGATTTCTTTTAACACAAATTATGTTATTTTTATATTCTTTTAAGCGTTTGTTGCAACGATCGTATGTCTTTCTAGTTGAAAATTTGTACTCGAACTATAACTCACTTTCAAATATCCGATCGAGGTTAAAGTTTTCATACTGACGTAAATACGATGACAATCTAATGTTATTCTGATTTTCGGAGATGACCATTTATACATATTTTACAGGATAACACAGAAAATTTCGGATAGATTACCGCCAAAAAGTTTTAAACCAGAAAACAGGAATTCTGCTTTTTCAGAATTTACCATCTCCTCCGATGAAGAAAATACATATCTATCTATCTATCTATCTATATATATATATATATAGATAGATAGATAGACAAATAGAAACATATTTCAGTTTTATGACATACGTTTTTAATTTATATAAAGTGACGTCATCCGCATCCGCTGAAGAATTTCTCATTCGGGATGTAGTATTAAACAACATCTGCAGTAAAGTACGCATATGACGTCACTAACTCTGAATATCAAGAAACTCGACAAAAATATCGGTTATCTAATGATTCATATGCCTTCATTTCCTTGTAACATTAATATAAACAAGTTGGAACTCGTCGAAATTCGACGAATTAAAATGTTTAGAATGGAGCTGTTAGAACGAATTTATAATAAACCTACAAAAATAATTACAATACAAAATTCATCTTGCATTGGTTGTCTAACTCTTAATACAAATAATGTTTTTAACCTAAAATTACCAAAATATTATTTCCAAAAGCTTCAACTGCTTAAATTATTGAAAAATTAAACTGTATTAGAATACGTAATCAAGATGAGTAATTATGTTGAAGTTATCGATTGAGGCTCTTACGTTTGTTTTTCCGGGATGAAAAATCAGTAAAAAGGATTTCGCTTTGTCACAACATAAATTCCCCCCCCCCCACCCCATAAAATCTAAACTGTACGTTATTTTCACATTCTCAAAATTTACATACTCACCACTCAAATTTACAATTTAAAAGTATTTTAAGTCGCAATACATTATTAATAAATGTATTTCCAAACTTAAAGTCACGTTTGTCCGATACAACTTTTCATGTGAACATTCGCATAAAATGTAAGTTCTAATCTCAGTACAGGCGAAAACTTCCCATTCAGAAATTTACCTTTAGTTGCCATAGTATTGGCCATTTAGTATTGGTCAAATATTTAGTTTTATCAAAGAAAATGATCGTTTTGCTTTAAATATGACATCATTTTTACTCACTGAATCATTTTGCCTAGCGTCTCAAATTCAGTATCAGTGTAATGCAAAAATATTGAAATATCTTCTTCAAGCTTTTGATTTATGAAGAAGAATGCGTGTTTTTTTAATGGCTGACGTCATTTTCTGTTCAGAAATTAGAAAAAAGTTACTTTTATTTGTAATGTGAAAATGGCATCAATAAGGATATAATCATTAAAAGTAAATAAACCATGACTATTTTCCCTTTACTTTTGATAGAAATGGAGTACTTCAGTTGCCACAATTACAAAATTGGTACTAAAAACTATAAAAAAATTAATATCTCAAAAATAAATTGAGATAGAGTTTTCAAACAAATTGCATTTAAAAGTACATTTTTTCCCTATACGACGGTGTAAAAATTGAAACTATGCGATGGTTAGAAGTTTAAGAATTTGCAGTAGCGAAAATTGCAAATCCGAAATTTCATTTCAAATTTCAAAGTGTTTGCCATTCGCAAAATGACGTATGCGTTACGCACAGATATGTTTGTCCTTTATAATATAGATACTTAAAATTAAATTTAGTTTCTAATAGATCCATGTTTTAACAGAAATGATTCACTTATATTTTTTTGAAAATAGCATGAAAGTAATTTTTTTCCGTTTTTATGGGAAATTGGCAACAGAAAGCTAAAATTGCAATTTTCCAACTATTCGTTTGCTTTCTACAGAAATGGAATACTTGACTTGCCAAAATTAAACAAAGGTCGCTAAAATCTACAAAAAATTGATATCTCAAAAATAAATAAAGATCCAGTTTTCAAACAAATTGCATTTAAAAGTACTTTTTTTTCAATACGAGGGTATAAAAATTGAAAATGTACGATGCTTAGAAGTTAAAAAAATTGCAGTAGAGTATTTAAGAGTACTGCTTTGTTTCACGGCTTCTGTAAGGTAACGTTATTTTTTCGAGACGACACAAAATAAGTTGGAAGAAAGAAATAGCATACCGGCGAACGGGGGGCTAAAAAGTTTTAGTTAGTTCTAAATTTGTCAAACAAAGTACATATCGTAACGAGATTAAACACGGGCTGCCCGGGTAACAGAATAAAGGTAAAAACATACATATTTTTTCTGTGGTGAACATCATATTTCTCTGCACATATTAAAGCCACATCGATGAATAAGGTAATTTTCGAAAGGGTCTTACATACAGTAAAACACGTTGTTTAATTTAAAAAAAAAATACATTTAATCAAAAAATATTGAAAAAACGTATAAGCCAATATCGAAGATTGCGACGGGAAATCGTTGCACAGATTTATCGTTTTTCTTGTAATAAATTAATTGTAATAAAAATCTTGTAATTAATTGATATTTTACATGATATATATTTTTTTAGAATGCCCATTAACAATACTAAAAATCATATTTATATGAAAATTAGCAAAAATCCGTTCAAATGAATTTCGAAACTTACTAAAACTACTATTCTATGCCTGTCGACAGGAATTAGCAGAAGAATAAATCGATATTTACATTCAACCTTGTTGATTATGTTGCTTTCAGTCATTTAAGCTTGCATAGTTTTAAAACTAATTGCATTTGAAAGTACATTTTTTTTCCTAATTCGACAGCGCAAAAGTTAAAAATGTGAGGTATTTATAATTTTTAAATATTGCAATAAAAGTTGATAAAAGTTAAATTTAATCATCTGCTGTTACCAACATCGAAATGACTTAAGCGTTATGCACGGACATGATTTTCCTCTAAAATATAGACAGTATATTTGTCTTAAAAGTCTATTCTTTTCAGTAATAAAAGCCCAACGCCTTTGTAAGTTCACTTACTTATTTTTAGGTCAGAAATAAATGGTCGACGATATTTCAATAGAATCAAATTTTCTATTAAAGGTACTTTACAGTGGAACGGTTTATTTCATTCTCTAGCGAAAAGATTATCGATTGATGAGACACCAATTTTCACTAAAAGTGAATTTGATGGAATAAAACTTTACCTTTCAAGTTCCTTACGAAAATTCTACGGAATTGTAAAGTAACTTTTATTTGGAAAACACGTATAACACATGATGAAATCCACTTCAGATAATTTAGTAAATAATGACGGATATATTATCATAATGCAGTGGAGAATGCTTTCTCCTATAAGTTAACGAGTTTCCAAAGATTCGTTTAAAGAAGATTCCTTTCTTGTGAGAAGAATTTTTCTTTAATAGAAGTAGTTCTATAATGACGGAAATAGAATTTTTTTTTTCTTTGGAAAATAAGATAACTCTTAAAAAAAGAAAGGTCAAGTCATTCTTATGATTTGTTAAAAAATAGATATGCACATATTTAGTTTGTAATATTTGTTTTTACAATTTTACCATTTATATGCTAATTATCCCAAACTGCAATACTGTATTATATTTTTTCCTACGTTCAGCTTCAATCAAATTCAACTATAGAATTTTTCTGTAATTAGATTTTGTTACAGGTGCAGAAAAATATTCACATGAAGAAAAATACAGAATAACTAAAATGTTAGCAACCTTTCGCTCATAAAAAGGCTTTATTTCATTAGATATTTTACAGAACTTGTATAAGATAATTTAAAAAAAATCTGCAGATCATTTAGTATTTTACATGTCCTTAATCACAATTTCTTCACAGAAGAGATACAATCCAAGTCTTAGATAAACAATTATATTTACGAGGCCAAGATTTTATCCAATCAAGCCATAATGAATTTAAAAAAAATACTTCATTAAAATAAATTGCGCGATTTGCATTTAGCAGGATTTGCATAACATTTAGTGCTATGGTAAATCTATAGATTTCTAATGAAACAAATGGCATCAGTTAGAAAAATATCAATATATTGTTTATACACTGTAAAAAAAATCTGTAGTTCTACAGATGTAAAGTTACATGCTTACTAAACTTTCATCTGTAACTGTACAAAAAAATCTGCAAATCTACAAAACTAGTTTTTGTAAAGCTACAGAAATCTGTAACTGTACAAATGAATGTGCTAAAATTACAGTAATCTTACTAAAATTTTATCTGTAACCTGGGTTGCAGTTACATGAAAAGTTCTAGGCATCCCAGTTTCCTAAAAAATGTCTAATAACCTTACAGATTTTTTGATTTTCGGCGCAAAAGTGCGTCTGTTACATGAATTTTTGTTGTTGCCGTTACATAAAAAGTTTTAGGAATCCCAGTTTCCTTGAAAATCTTTAGTAACTTAACAGATTTTTTTTACAGTGTAGACAATATCCTGAACTTCTTTATTTCAGTGAATTATGTCTTCTTTACTATACTTAAATCAATAGAGCATGTAATATAAATTGCCTTGATAATATTTAATCAAAAGTTATAATCAAATGCACAAAAAAGTCCGAACCTGCTTGTGTTAACGTGACGTATGTTTCCTTTATTTTAATGAGGCCAATGAGCATAAGTATTTTGTGAGTACCATCTTGTATTGGCAATGAGTCGATCAGGTAACAGTTGGATTCAACAATGTTTTGAAGTTACAATATTTTGGACCGCTTTTTTTTAAATGTTTCAATTTTTTCTTTATAAATGCTCTTCTGATAAACATGCCTTAGCGAAATTTGTTGCATTACATTTTCTATTAAATTATCTTTACAATCGGTACATAATGCTAAGGTATTATTTACAGAGAAGTTGTTTTATGAATTATCAAACATCTGAAACATACCTTGTAAAACAATCTCTATAATTTTGGTCACTGCTGTACATTTAAATCCCCATTATTGTATAGAAATAAAAAAATAGGCTCAAAAAAATCAAATAATGAAATTTTGAACTGTTTAAATACGACTATTAATCTAATTAATTTGATGACTTAACTAAGCAGTCTCGAATACGGTTCACAACCAGCGAAGTAAAAACGAATGAAGAATTTTATGGATGATTATAGGGAAAAGTTATTTTTTACATTGAAATCAGTAGAAAAAAAAATTAAAAGAATTAAACGATGAAAATCATTAAAAATGGAAATGGTTTGCAAACCGCCTATAATTGTTGACAAGATGAATTAGTGAATATTGCAAATGTATGTGAGTTAAACTTAGGAAAAGTTAGCCTTTACTGTCTACAGGTTTTTGAAGCTCAAATAGGTTTTAAGTCATATACAAGTAGGGCTAGATGTTAAAATGTACCTTAATAAAGAACATTATTTTAACGAATAATCTAAACTTAAAACGCTCAATTGTCCTCAAATGAAATAATCCAATGATCCTTACGATAAACACACCACGATGAACCGCAATGAACATAGGAAGTTTAATAACGACAGTGAAAGTGAAATGCAGACAAAACATAGAGATAAACCTATTTTTTGCTTCTGTAGTTTATAAGCCAAAAGCGATGAATAACAGAGCAGCGGTAAAATAAATTCAGTGATTTAAACTATTCATTATATGACCCCGGAACGCCCAAACCACCTAAATTGTATATACATACATATATGTACAGCTCTATTAAAAGTGAATGATTATGAAAATGATTATGAAAATGATTGTGAAAAGAGGGTGCAAAACAACAATAAAAATCCATGAAAATTTATAACGAAAAAACAATAAACAAACCACTCCCTGCTCTTCAGAAAGTGAGAGGAGTGAAAAAAGCAGGTACCAAAAACAGAAATTGGATCCTCACGGGTTTCGCAAGATATGGCCAACCCACATACTCCAAAAGTATAAAAATAGATTTAAACTTTCAAAAACACAACAGACCCTCTTCCGACACAAACACGTCCTCCGACGATATCTATCCTCCATGTTTAAAATTAAATAAGGCTTCTGTTGATAGTTTACATGTTAATTTTTTGGATTTAAACATTTTAATTAAAGATAGCAATATACTAATTAAGCTTTTTGATAAACGGGATTTTTTAATTTTAATACTCAATCGATGCCACACTGGTATTCAAATTTAAGTAAAAAGGTTTTTGTTAACATTATTGTGGGACAAGTTAATAGATTTTATAGAATTTGTAGTAATAGAGAATTTTTGAGTTCACAGATTTTTAAATTTACTGCTAATCTTTTTTATAATAATTTATTTCCATACCACTTTATTTTTCATTATGTAAATCAACTTGAGAAGAGTTTTCTAAAGTGGCAACAGCTAAGTGGCCAAACACCGTAATGGA
This sequence comes from Maratus speciosus, assembly GCA_963932465.1. Classification (NCBI taxonomy): domain Eukaryota; kingdom Metazoa; phylum Arthropoda; class Arachnida; order Araneae; family Salticidae; genus Maratus; species Maratus speciosus. The sequence continues at coordinate 353,286,101 of OZ010788.1, read as the reverse complement.
TGCCAAGGTAGCTGCTTGAATATATGAAGGGTGTGGATTAAAGTCTTTTTAAGAACGTCTGCATATTGATGTGCTTCAAGTAGAAACTGCGGTGACTTGGAAAGAAAATGATTATGAGGATAATGGAAAGACAAGTCTTCAGGACGCTGGTCTAACTTGGATTATGGCTTTGCTTGCAACTCCTGCTGATGGAAAGAAGTGGAGCGTAGTGATTGTTTTAAAGGTAGCAAGTTTTTTTTCAGGTCTTCATGGGTAAAGGTGGGGGTATGGCCTTCTCACATGTTCAATACTTCTAATTGCTTAATGATTTAGTCATATTGGAATTTTTATTAATTTTTATTTACGTTTTATAAGCTAAATCGTTTTTCTTGGATCTTGAATTGGTTGGTTATATTTTGTTTTTAAAGCAGTTTTGATTCGTTAAAAAAATTTTTTAAGATAGCTTTGTTATGTTGTGTTTTTGAAAGTTTAAATCTATTTTTATACTTTTGGAGTATGTGGGTTGGCCATATCTTGCGAAACCCGTGAGGATCCAATTTCTGTTTTTGGTACCTGCTTTTTTCACTCCTCCCACTTTCTGAAGAGCAGGGAGTGGTTTGTTTATTGTTTTTTCGTTATAAATTTTCATGGATTTTTATTGTTGTTTTGCACCCTCTTTTCATAATCATTTTCATAATCATTCACTTTTAATAGAGCTATATTCACTTAGTGCATATAAGAAGCTGCGTTGCGCCTGATGCACTGGGTTGTTTGTTTTTTAAAAAAAATTTAAAAGCATTACATATATGTATATATATATATATATATATATATATATATATATAATAAAATAACATCTCATATAAATATTTTTATATGAGGGTAATAAGGTATATAAGCAGATTAAAGGTATCCCTATATAGCGGAGGGGAGTTGCAGTACAATTTTGGCTGACATGTATCTAGATATGAAAATAAAAGTGAATTACATAAAGACGTAATCAGTTTCAGATATATAGACGATGTTCTGATTGTCGAGCTGAATGGAATGAAGACTAACAATGAATTTAAATATTATCCAAAAAATTTAGAATTGAAACTTTCCGGTAGTCAAAATAGTTATAATACAAATTATTTGGATGTAAATCTAAAATTAGAAAATTGAAATTTAATTACATTGGTTTATGATAAAAGAGAAAACTTTAACTTTAAAACAATTGCAATATTGAATTTCAAATCAAATGTCCATATATCGGTATTCAGAAACATTTATATTAACGGTTTAAACAGATTAAACATATTGACATCAGTCAGAGACATTTTAAAAGAGGATATGCTTAAATGGTACGTCATTGCTGTGAAACAGGGTTATCCTGTGAGTTTGGTGAAAAATATGACGTATAATTATGTAAGAACTTGCAAAAACAGAAGTGAACTGATGGCTTTACTCGAAGCGTGTGGTTTACGGAATATAGTGGAAATAGATCGCTTTTGATATTGATTGATTTTGGTCGGTCGGTTTCATTTAGTTTTAATATTATTTCTTTCGTTTTTTCAGTATGGTCTCGACAGGTAAATCTGGGGAAAACAGTTTTAACCCTGCATTAGCGTGTCATAAGCCACGCAACCGGTCTCCATGTTTAGTTAGTTATTTGTCTTGTTTCTTTTGGTTGATTTTGTTTAAGTTAAAGTTGGTTATGTTGTGTTTTTTAGAGATTGTTATTAAGTTAAAATATAGTTCTTATTTGGTATGGTTCAGTTAATTTTGCACTTCAATTAAAGTTTATAGTTTGTGGTAATGTTTGAAATTACTATTGGAAGTTTTTAACTATATATAAATATATATGCGTGTACTAAATTTTCTCAGTACGATAAAAGTCGCAATTATGCACTTATCGTCTTCAAACTCGCCAGAAACATTGAGACGTCTAATATCTTGGCAGGGATTGCAAATGGGAAAAGTCGGCCAAAGGGTGCGGAAATAGGGAGTAATTTTGTGAAAATCGAAAAAAAAACCCATAACGGCTTAGTTATAATACATATCTAATTAGTTTAAAGTTATTATTACTTCTATAAAAAGGGCCAAAATTTTATGTATCACAGATTTTTGATAAAATTAAAAATGGGCTCAAGGGGCGAAAAAAATTGGGTATTAGGGAGAAAGAAATTCTTAATTTCCTCAATTCTCAAGACATCAAATTCACTTAAACTTATTATATATCTTCTTAATATTATCTATAACTTTTATATTGACAAGTTTTTGATAGCAGGAACTCTTACCGAAAACATAAATGAATAAACAAAATCGAAAAAGGGGGGTTGAAATAGAATGAAATTCAAAAATCCTAAATTCACAAGATATCAAGTCCGCTAAAATTTATTATAAATCTTCTTAATATTATCTACAAGTTTTATATTTACAAGTTTTTGATAGAACCAACCCGTACAGAAAAATAAATTAAACAAAAATAGAGGTTGAAGAAAAAGTTATCGCAGTAACATTATTCTGATAAAGCCATCTCTTACAGAAAAGTGAAATTCATAGCTCGTCAAAATCGTCGAGATAAAATTGTTAAACTGGGTTTATCTCTAATCTTGAATTTGTTTTGGTGGTGAAATTAGTACATGACTTCGAAATCTACCTCCGCTTGTAGGCCGAACCGGCTGTGATTTTTTTATTTTCTATCTAAACGCCATTTAGGATAATTAATTGTTAAAATTTCGCAGAAATAGTATAAATAATTAACATACAAAAAAAAAAAAGCACAAATATGTGTGCGTGTGGTTCAATATCACACATGTATTTTCGTTTTTTGTGTTGTTTTACGCATGGTTGTGTTGTCTAAACGATAATATAAATGAATGTAAAAAAATGTAGATCGCGAAATAAATCTAAAAGATGGGACAATTTTACCCGACTTCCAAGAAGGGTTATGCGTTTCACGTGTAACTGGGTATGTGCATTTCTTTATACTCTCGAAACATCCCAACGGCAGGATGGATTTTAATGAATGAGGTATCTATCGATTCGTATTAACTCTCCGATGGTTATAGGTTAGTTTTTGGTTTTTACGAATTCAAATGATTAAAATATAAAATGGCGGTAGAGACGAAAAAACAATTACGCACTCTATTGAGTGGCATATCATTGGATAGGTCATTCAAAATGAAGACGATGTTTCATTGGCTATTTTACAGCCAGAAGCTCAGTTTAAATATTATACAACCTGGAAGTTGTGTAGGAAGGATCTCTAGCTTTACTACAACTCTAACCATCATAGACATCTATAGGCCTCACCAAAATAGTGTTTATAGATAGGAACTAACAATTAAACGCAACTTAAAAGTCATCAATACAAGTAAATAAAAAATCCCTGCCGGCTCGGGCCTACAGGCGGAGGTAGATTTCGAAGTTAAGTACTAAATTCACCAATAAAACTTAAATCAAGATTAGAGATAAACCCAGTTCCTTCACTAAGAATGAGCTCTAAGGGAGCTAAACATTTTGTGAAAATTCTAATATACACGAATACCCACACGCATGTATATGGAATAGGTTTAAAAATGGCTAAAGCAAATTCGGAGAACCTCAAAGTGTTAAAATATGTTAATATTTCTATACTCGGATTTTTATCATGTTTTAATAAGTTTCTTGAAACTCATATGACGTTACATATTCGCCTGCTGAAGTCCATTATATTTCCAATATGACGCAATATTTATAATTATTTTTTAATTCGTCAAACTATTTATTTCGTTTTGAGTTTTCATGCAGAAATCTTGCTTTAGAAAACTTATTACGTAATATTCAATTTGTTTTCAATTCGTGAAACTATTTAATTTATTTTTTCACGTGAAATCTTGCAATAGAAAAGCAATTGTTGTGGTGAGAATTTTACTGCTTTTTTTTTAATTGTTGGCAACTACTATAACTCAACATATTTATTTTTTCCTGTCATTGTTGTATAAGAGCTGGTTCTATCAGAATCATGTTAAGACGGTATTCAAAATTTTGAGCCCTCCCCATTTCCATTCCCTTGGGCCGATTTTGCCCATTTTCAATCCCCGCCGAGATATTAACCATCTCAATGTTGTTGGCGAGTTTGAAGACGATCCATGTATAATTGCGACTTTTATCGTGCGGACAAAATTTAGTACATACATACATACATATATATATATATATATATATAAACTTTTTATGTGGGGGTGGTTTTGGGTTCCTGGGGTCCTATAATGAAAAGTTATGAAGGAATTTTTCAAAAGTCGCAACATGGTAACGACTGCAATAGGTAGTATTTCTTACGAAATCTGCCTAAAAAATAGGTAAGTAATATAAAAAATACTTTAACATTGATGAGAAAGAATTAATTAGTCCGCTTTTTACGCAGCTGGGTTTTTTCATTTTTAAATTTAATTGTAAAAATTGTAAAAATTCTAAAACGCATTCATATGAACAAAGAACCACACATACGGTCGATTTCAAAGAAATTTGTAGCTATCCATCAATCTCACATATTGAATTTTATATTTAAATAAAATTCCGGAATTCTGGTTTGTAATGGATGTATCCAAATTTTAAACTATCGCTTTCTTCGACTTTAAGTTTAAAATATCACACGCTAGAGTGCAAATCACAGTAGCATAAAATATGTCATTTTTGTTTTCTAATACTCTTGTGGATTTATTTTCCTGAGAGTACAGCAAAATATACTTTGATTTAAAAAAAAAACACTTTTAATATGTATATTTAACGTCAAATGTTTAATATTTAATGATCTTTGATACAATAGTGTAAGCATTAGAATAATTTAAGATGATTTTAAAACAACTATGAAAGGATAATTTTTTCATTATCTCAGTTGAAATAAAAATGTGGACTTGAATGATGGTTCTTTTTAAAATTCTCTCTTGAATTTATATGCCTGAGTAGAGCTAAAGATAATTTGATTTTTTTTTTTTTTTTTACTTTCAATGCGTTTATTTAACAAAACAATTAACGATATTTAAAAAATTATTTTAGTTAAATTAAATAATATGTTCTACTATGAGATTTCTTCACAAAAACACACTCCCTTCGTTTGTCTATTTTTATCTGTAAACGGCCTTTTTTAAAATTACAGATCTGCTGTATGCATATTTTAACTAAGCCCTGTTTTAATGATTATTACTTTAGAATCATAGAATGATAACACGAGAAATAGTCTAATTTTGCGCACAAACCTTATCCGGTCCGTAAGAATATTCTATTTGACTATATTTGCAGATAAAAAAAACATCCCTGCCGACTCGGGCCTACAGGCGGAGGTAGATTTCAAAGTTAAGTACTAAATTCTCCAACAAAACTTAAATCAAGATTAGAGATAAACCCAATTTCTTCACAAAGAGTGAGCTGTAGGGAGCTAAACTTTTTGTGAAAATTATAATATACACGAACACACACACACATGTATATGGAATAGGTTTAAAAAATGGCTACAAAAAATTCAGAGAACCTTAAAGTGTTAAAATATGTTAATATTTCCATAGTCGGGTTTTTGTCATGTTTTAATACGTTTCTTCAAACTCACATGGCGTTACATATTCACCTGCTGAGGTCCATATTTCCAATATGACGTAATATACATATTTTTTTAATTCGTCAAACTATTTATTTTATTTTGAGTTTTCATGCTGAAATGTTGCTCTAGAAAACTTATGACGTAATATTCAATTTGTTTTCAATTTGTCAAACTATTTAATTTTACACGTGAAAATTTTGCATTAGAAAAGTAATTGTTGTGGTGAGAATTTTATTGTTTTGTTTTTTTTAATTGTTGGCAACTGCTATAACGAAAAACTTTTATTTTTTTCCTGCCATTGTTGTGTAAGAGCTGGTTTTATCAGAATCATGTAAAGACAGTATTCAAAATTTTGAACCCTCCCCATTTCCACCCTCTTGGACCGATTTCGTCCATTTTCAATCCCCGCCGAGATATTAGCCATATCAAAGTTGTTGGCGAGTTTGAGGACAATCCGTGCATAATTGCGACTTTTATCGTGCGGACAAAATTTAGTACATACATACATATATATATATAAACTTTTTAGGTGGGGGTGGTTTTGGGTTCCTGGGGTCCTATAACGAAAAGTTATGAAGGAATTTTTCAAAAGTCGCACCATGGTAACGACTGCAATAGGTAGTATTTCTTACGAAATCTACCTAAAAATCCCTCGTTAATAAATCATTATTATTTTCTTTATTTATATCTAGCAGGAAGTGTGTAGTTAAACAACTAAACATATTTGAATATGAGAAAAACGTTTAATTATGTTTAATCTTGCAGATAAAAACATTTACTTTGAAAAATATTTATATCAATACATGTGTGGACACACATTATGCATGAATAGTTGAATATGTAACTAAAAAGGTATCTAATACATTTTTATTACTTAAAAACAATCTGTATGATAGTTAAATAAATAAAATCTTTTTTTTTTTTTTTTTTTTTTTTTTTTTTTTTTTTACCATTCAAATTGATTCTATTAAATAAAAAAATGTTTTATTATGTACAGTCATATATTACAGTTGGCAACTGTACCTGCATTTTATGATGTCAGAGCCATTTAAAAAGAAAGGCAAGCTTTCATTATCAAATGGTTGTGTGGGTGATATTTGCTTGCCAGTTTGCCATCTAGATCAATTCTTAGAGTATTGTCAATTAAATTGAAAAGTTTCTGAGTCCCGCCTGAACACATTTAAACTATGTTCGAAAGTACAATACTCAGCTATTTAATAGCTTAAAATAAGTTACTTGCTTCTTATTCTTCCCTTACTTTTGATGAAAGCATTGAATTTACAGTTATATTTAAGACAATTATTTTTATTATCTTAATGAATACTTCTCTGCTATACAATAATTATGGAAGTCTTGCTCTTTATACAGTACAACTAAAAGATATATCACATTTGATGTTGATTATGAGCTAGTTAAAAAATGTGTTGATAAAAAAATCAGATATATAGAGTAATATTAGAAGAGTAACGTTTAAATGATTTGTTTTTAAGAAGCAGTTAACAATTATACTTTATTATCTGCAGTTTAAAAGGAATTCTGTGTGAATATTCCACAAATATCTGAGGTCAAGAATACGGCAATAAAAATTACCTGACATTAAAATTCTTAAAAGGAATGATTATTAATAATTAAATTGTTTTATAATAACATTCAAACAAAACTAATGCTTTTTGTTAATTTTGTTGAATTTTTTTCTTTTGCCTTATTAATGATTTTTATTTCATCTTAGTCGCCTGTGCACTATAAATGGGACAACACATGTTTAAATAACAGTAAGATAAAAATAGACGTTTGTTGTGTAAATTTTGCAACAAGCCTGAATTTAAAGAATTTGCATGAATTTATAGTATTTATGCGTTATTTTACTGAAATTATCATAGAAATAAAAAGAAAATATTCCTATTTCTATGGAAAATATGATAAAAATATGTATTTAAATTATGTTTGTAACAAACAAAAAAATGATAATTTTGTAACTATGCGAAAAAGTTACGTAGATTTGCACTACGTATATGCTATATGAATTTCTTTTTCGTTTTAGATTTTCTAGACAATTATTTTTTATCGTATATATTTCGGTTTTTCGAAAGCTCGAAACAATTAAATACCATTTCTAATAATTTATTATTGATAGCATGTGTGCGTTACATTACACAAAATCTTCATTTTGTAATAAATTCAACGGTTGATGCCATCATTTAAAATATATGTCAAGATCGCATATTATTTTTTTCGTTTATAATTAAAGCAATGGAGTATACAAGTAACGCCCTATCATTTTAAAAGATACATTGATTATTATTAAATTATTTCGCGTCTGAATTAAAAAGGAGATAATTTGGTAATGCATATATTTTAAACAGTTTTCTTGCTCTTAATTTTTTTAAAATTTTGTTTGACTATTAAATATCTTTAGATGCTTTTACAGTTTTACTCTCTTTAGTGGAACTCGCTACACTACACTTTGTACACGTAACAATTTTCCAATTATTTAACTAAAATCTATTTGGACATCCCTAGTACATTCTTGCGAAGATTCGCAAAGATCCGAATATTTTAAATATGTATAGAAAAGATTTATTACTGCATCCATTCCCTTTTAGATGATTCAGAATTCATTTTTTTAAATTCATGTTTTTAAGTTTGCTTTTTTATATATATATTCGCATGATTAAAATGCTATAACTTCAGCGAACACTTTTCAATTGGCTCCATATTTTTTTTTCATTCCTTAAGATGCACTTCAGAAAATTAAGGACCGGATATTCAGCAACATAAATAGTTTGTTTTTTTTAGTTTATAATATTAAGTAATTAGTATTTTTTAATGTAATGTTTCTATAGACCATGATATTTTATTTATTTTTTATTATACTAATTAACTTTTTAAAAATATTATCTCTAGAATTATACAAAGAGATTCCGCATTTTAGGTAGCTTTCATTACAAAAAGCTACCTATTGCAGCCGTTCGGAGGAAAGCGATTTCAAAAAATGTTGGTATATTTTCATCGATCATGACCCCCAGACCCCGAAAACACCCTCCGTTAAAAATTGACATATATATATATATATGTATGTATCCATATATACACTGCTCAAAAAAATTAAAGGATATTTGAAGTTTTATATAAAATAAAGATATAAACGAAATTTTTTTTGCCGAAAATAGAAGAAGAGAATCACAAATGCAAATTTTTCTGGTTTTCAAACTGTGGAGTATGCAAATTTTGAGTTCGACGTCAAAAACGTCGCTTCAGCGGCAGCGAATGGAATTTGACTTTCAACTGGATAAAAGAGAATGAAGACAAGGATGATCGGCATTCAGTGATTGCTTTGTTTCGATGACTACGATGTCTAACGAAGTCATTTGACGGATTCAGAAGCTTTGAGAATTGTTGGTAGGTTAGAAGGGGGCCAAACTCAAGCCGAAGTAGCGCAAGCCATTGGAGTGTCACAAAGTGTCATTTCCAGGATCTGGAACCGTTTTTTGGAGAGTGGATGTGCAGGCCGAAGACCAGGGCAAGGTCGTAGACGGGCAACAACGCCCAATGAAGATCGGTATTTAGCGTTAACAGCTCGGAGACACCGAACCATGAACGCTATTCTTCTCCAACAACACATTCGCTCGGCTACAGGCACCACGATTTCAACTCAGACTGTCCGAAACCGGCTCCATGCTGTAGGTCTGTATGCTCGCCGACCGATGGTATGTGTTAGATTAACATCAAGCATCGTCGCGACCGCAGGGAGTGGGCAACCGAGCATGTCAACTGGAGGAGAAATGAATGGAGCAATATTCTGTTTTCTGACGAGTCCCGTTTTTCTGTGCATCCGGATAATAGGCGTATTTTCATCTGGAGGGACCGTGGCAGTAGGAATAATCCTGCGTTCGTGCACGAAAGTGTCAGATTTGGCAGTGGAGGAGTGTTGGTGTATGGTGGCATCTCCATTGACGGGCGCACTGACCTCTACATCATTCCAGATGGAGCTCTGACTGGTCGCCGATATAGGGATGAGATCCTCAGACCTCTTGTAGTCCCTTACGCTGCAGCAATCGGAGATAACTTCATTTTAATGGACGATAACTGCAGGCCACATAGTGCAAACCTGGTGGAGGATTTCCTTTTCGACGAAGGAATCGTTCGAATGGAATGGCCAGCGTGTTCTCCAGACATGAATCCAATCGAGCACGTTTGGGACGCTCTAGGAAGACGAGTTTCTGGCCGCCAACAACCCCCACAAACTCTCCAAGAACTGGAAAGAGCTCTTCTGGAAGAGTGGGGCAGAATACTCCAACTCGTCATTAATAGCCTCATTGAGCCCATGACTCAAAGGTGTTCAACGTTGCTGGCCGCCCGTGGAAACCATACCCCCTACTGAAAATGATTTTCTTTGAAGAAAACACCTTTTCTTATTCTTTTTTTCTCATATGCACAAATTGTGTTTTTTTCCTTTAGTACACAAATGCGCAATAAAATGCATTTTTTTCTGCCAAACATGTGTAATTTATTCTCATATAACCTACTATGTCTGTCGACCATGTATCAATCAGCTAAACAGTTTACCAGATACAAAATCCACCTAAAACTGCAATATCCTTTAATTGTTTTGAGCAGTGTATATGTATATATCTGACATTTGTCACACTGTAACTCTCGTATTTATGAACCGATATGGATGTAATTCGGTGCGTACATAGTACATACCAATGTCTCGAACGAGTTCGTTGGCCAGCTTCATCCGCCATTTTGTTTCAAAATATCGGCCATTTAAAATTTTTAAAAAAATTTAAAATTTGAAATGTGATACCAAAAAATTGAAAATGAAAAAATATTTTATTCTTATGTGTTTGACCTTGATAAAAAGATTCTGGAGCCGTTTTTGTTTCGTCTATATCGTAAAAAATGGCTGAGTTACGGTATTTTGAATTTCTAGCGTGGCTGACATTTTGAAACGCCCTGAACTTTGTCACGCGATGAAAGGCGTATTTATGAACCGATTTGGATGTAACTTCGTTTATACATAGTACATACCAATGTCTGGACCGAGTTCGTTGGCCAGCTTCATCCGCCATCTTGTTTAAAAATGGCGGCCATTTAAATTTTTAAGAAAAATTTAAATTTGAAATGTGGTAACAAAAAATTGAAAATTGAGAAAATATTTTTTTTTATGTGTTTGACATTGATAAAAAGATTCGGGAGCAGTTTTTGTTTCGTCTATATCTTAAAAAATTGCTGAGTTATAGCATTTTGAATTTCTAGCGTGGCTGACATTTTGAAACGTCCTGATTTATGTCACGTGAAAACGGGCGTATTTATGAACCAATTTGGATGTACCTTACTGTGTACATAGTACATACAAATACCTCGACCGAGTTCGTTGTCCAGTTTCATCCGCCATCTTGTTTCAAAATGGCGGCCATTTAAAAAATTTAGAAAAATTTTAAATTTAAAATGAGATACGAAAAAATTGGAAAATGAAAAAGATTTTTTTTTATGTGTTTGACCTTAATACAAAGATTCCGGAACGGTTTTTGTTTCGTCTATATCTAAAAAAATGGTTGGGTTATAGCATTTTGAATTTCTATTGTGGCTGACATTTTAAAACGACTGATTTTTGTCATGCGATAACAGGCGTATTTATGAACCGATATGGATGCAACTTGGTCTGTACATAGTACATACCAATGTCTCGACCAAGTTCGTTGGCCAGCTTCATTCTTCATTCGCCATCTTGTTTCAAAAGGGTTGCGATTAAAAAAAATATTAAATTTAAAATGAGGTGTTAAAAAATTGGAAAATGAAAAAGGTTTTTTTTATGTGTTTGGCCTTGATACAAAGATTTCGGAGCAGTTTTTGTTTCTGAAAATTTGTTCTTTTGTTTATATCTTAAAAAAATGGTTGAATTATAGCACTTTGAATTTCTAGCATGGCGAACATTTTGAAACGATCTTGTATTTGTCACGCGATAACACACGTATTCGATTATTTCGATGTAAGAAGGCATATGGATAGTATACATCAATATCTCGACCAAGTTCGCTGGCCAGCTTCATCAGCCATCTTGTTTCAAAATGGCGGCCATTAAATAAAAAAAAATTATATTTAAAGTGAGGTGCAAAAAAATTAGAAATTGAAAAAGGATTCTTTCTTAAGTATTTGACCTCGATATAAGGATTCAGGAGCATTTTTTGTTCGTCTTTATCTTAAAAAATGACTCAGATATACAAATTTCAATATTTAATGTGGGTGACATTTTGAAAAATCTGATTTTTTGCCTGCGACAGCACTGGTAATTATCAATCGATTCCGATGTGAGTGAGCATGTGCACAGCAATTACTAAGGTCTCAACCAAGTTCACTGGTTAGCCTCACCCACCATGTTGTCTTAAAATGGCAGGCACTTTAAGAAATCGCAGAATTTAGCAGCCAAATATAAGTTACTTTAAATAAAATCAGCTTGGATAAAGCTGACTAAATTCGCGAAATTCTCATTCATAATGATTTAGTATTGATAAAAATTAGTATTGGATCTCCTATATTCGGTTTCCTATAAATTGAGCTTCGTGTGCTTGAATAATATAAGTTGGCTTTTTTAAAATAAGGAATATGAAAGCTACCTCTACCTCCCGGCACTGGCCGGAAGGACTTTTTAGAATGATTCCGATAAATAAATAGAAAAGCGGAAACAGTTTGCAGAAAATATTTCTGGAAACAACTTATTATTTGCAATGAAAATTATCCTCTGATACCTTCAGTATTATTTTTTTTTCAAAACGGCGCATGTAAACATGTTAAGGATCGAAGAATACGTTTTAGCGATTTTCAAGGAGAAATATTTTAATTAAAAAAATAAATGCTAAACACATAGTATAAAAATATTTAAGTGTATATTGAGCAGCACGTTTAATTGTAAACGGAAAGATCGTGAATGAGTACCTCTACATGCAAAAAAGACTTTAGATGTATACTAGAGAAAACTCACAGTTTTCCTATGCTTATAAAGCGAAAACCCTGATAACAAGAAAATCTTCGAGATAGAATCGGCCAAAGAAAAAATCCGTCTTTAACTGGATCTGTAGCAAAAATAAACAAAGATTTAAACACAAATTAACAGCTTTAACAAGTAAAAAAAAAGTAAAAAAAAAAAAAAACAGCAAAATTCACCGTCTTTTGCCGTAGCATTTAATTTAGTTTAGGATAAATGGAAATACTATGATACCATTTATAATCAATCGGTTTACGTAAATGACCGCAACAGAAAAATGCTCAATTTACAATGAAAAACGTCGAGCAAATAACGTAGAAAAAAGTCCCATTAAAGACTTTATGATTGTCGTGGGATTCTTTTATTATGGGAAATGTGTTTCATTAACTCATCATACAATCGGGAGAACATTTTCAGTCCGATATTTACAGAAGAAAATCCCAATCACTTTCAAAGGTTAAAACTGCACTATAACAAAATTACCAGCCATACTTTAAAAACTTCCACAGCTTTCCTTGAGAAAAATTAAACGTCACTGTGACTGCTGCTTTGGGACGAGTCACCATGAGACTTTACAATGTTTTTACATTGTGACTCTCATGTGACTGTCATTTTTAGACCCAATTTCAAAGTCATCGTGAACGCTGCATTGTAATAAGTTACCAAATAATGTCACATTAAAGTCACATGATGACTTTCAGGTGACGTAGAGACAACTGTGAAGTCGCTATTGTGCTCTTTTGTGAAAAGTCATCCTGTGACTATAATGTGATATTATTTGTTGACTTATCATAATGCAACGTTCATGATGACTTTGAAATTGAGTCTAAAAATGACAGCCACATGAGAGTCACAATGTAACTACACTGTAAAGTCACCTGGTGACTCGTCACAAAGCGGCAGTCACATTGACGTCTCAGTGGAGTCAGATATAGTGATCATTTCAGACTGATAATGAGACGCGTGGAATTTCCTATTTTTTGTTTCACCGTAGTGACTGTGACACTTGTGACCATGTGTAACATGAATGCGATGCTACATGGACTATCTGTGCTGTAGAGATAGTAATTATTTGAATTATATTATTTCCTTTTGAGTATTCGCTTACTTAAAAATTAGCATTTTGCGACTGGTCCTTAATTTTGGACACTAGTGTATATAGCCTTGCAACAAGATTATCACATCAAACATTAAAAAAATTAGTTTGCATTTTCAAGAATGAAAAGATAGCGAAACCGTTCTAAAGATATGCAAATACTTTCTCTGGAACATTTGCAAGAAAGCATTGCAAAAAAAGTTACAAAAAGCTTAAAATGACAGAAGAAATGGAATTTTAAGTATTCTATTTTATTCCAAAAGAAGTTAATTATTTCTTGTCTAAATCTGTTTATTAATCATAAAAGTATTATAAAACACTGAAATAAAAAAAAAGTTCTAAGTTTAGCGTGTCCCCAAAAGAAAGGTAAGTAAATTCTTGAAAATAATCCAAACTTCATTAGGAACTAAAAATGAATAAAACGTAAATCTTGTAAAATTAATCGTAAACTGAAAAGCTGATTAAAAAGGAAATGCGTTTATTTTCATATGCAGAGTAAATTAATTGAAAAATTGTGTTTCCGTAAGAATGTACTTTCATATGTTCATTTACTGTTGCTGACGCAAATTGAGAAATGGTTAATTTCTTGAACAATAAAGGATATGAAACAAAAGATATATTTTGTTTTCGGCGGATTTGGAATAAATTCGCTTAGACTAATTGTACTGTTAATTTAAAAGGATGTTAATATGAATTATATGCATGTGGATATTTCTCTACTAATAAACAGAAATGTTTTAGTGCAATCATGTGTTCTCTTTTATTTTATTTTAATTTCACTAGACGTCATATTCACTAGACGCGCATTTCGTAGACTTTTGGAAATCTATATGTACTACTCATGTTTTCCCTAAATGAAATTTTAAATGATGTTCATGATGAAACAGCTATTGTATGTTAATAAAATACTGCCTTAAAATAAACAGCTATTTTTTTTTTTTTGTATTTCAAAATAACGTTCATGCGCTCATATTTATTTTTCAGCAATAACTAAAGGATAAATATATATGCCTTTTTAAAAAATACAAATGAAAATTAATTTCCTAAAATGCATTGTAAAATTTTATCGAAATATATGTATAAAATATTGTTAATTGTTTTAAAAATTTGTAATTTGTCTCAAGTAGAATATTTTCTTACAATGTATTTAATTCAGTATACAAAAATATGTTTAATGAAATATTTTAACTAGTATGGAAAAATGTTATTTAATTGTTTAAATCATTTATTTGCAAATGTTAATATTTTATATCTAATAGTATCATGTTTGTTTCGAAATATTTTGTAGAAGATACAAAAGTATACAAAGTACGATGAGTATTATTAAATGAGTAGTAAGCGAGCAGTGACCAAGTGTAAAATTACATTTCCACATTAGCATATACATATCAGAACAGCTAGCTTTGTGGACATTGTCAAACATTAAGCGTGATATTTATATGCATGAAATGACTATTTTTATGCAAGACTTTTTTTCCTTTTTTATACAGAAAATAATAATAGTGAAGAATTCTGAAAATCATAAAAAAGTCGGCAGTATATATTTTTTCAAGAGATGAACATCTGTTTAATAGCTGTTGCTGTTTAAGTATAACATGAAATTTATTTTGTATGCCTAGGTTTTTATTAAATTTAAAGTAAAACATTATTTATAACGGTGGCTTTTAAGATATCCACATACCGATGACGCCTTCCACGATATTACTTTGTTTCACGCATTTAACTGGGTAAAACGAATAACAAAGAAAAAAATGTATAAATTGCTACAAAAAACTCTTAAATTGCTCTTTTCAATTACAGGCAACTCATAAATTGTAAGAAGATTTCTAAGGAGAAAAAAAAGACAGTTTCAAAATATAAAGACTGTACTTTATAATTAGTAGTGTGATATTTCCATGTAGAAATTTTAAAACATGCTTATTATTACTTTTGAAAATACAAATGTGAAAGATGCTCTGAAAAATCAATTGTACTCTATCATAGATAGTATTCTCTACAAAATAGATAAAGATTTCCTTTCTTTTCTCCCATTAAAACATTCGAGGAAGTATAGTATTTAAACTACCCCCTTTCCTACAAGTATATAGTGAGCCTTTTATACATAGGTGGTTTAAGTTACTGAGTGAAAAGTTATTTTTAATTAATGTATAGTTTAATGTGTAGAAAATGAATAAATGTAATATGTGTATAATAAATAAATAAACTGTCGTTTATGCAAGATCAGGAGAGAGTAGATTGTATGTATTAAGCATTGAAAATGTATTTCTGTGGAAAATATTTTTTTCTTAAATTTCAATTTTTTAAATTTTTTTTATCGAATTGCTTAGACGTATTTCCCAAGGTGAGTGATAACGTAACATAGAAGTCTCTTAGAGTGAAAATTGCTTTTTTGTAACATTGTGATTTTGTATAATTTTGGGGAAAAAACTTTCTGTCTGCATATGCTTTTTTTATAAAGAAAATAAATATTAACAAAGTATAATACGTGATATTTATGCTGTCTTTCGATTCGTCAGACAACAAATGCATAACAAATGCAATTATACAATAAACTAAATTTTTATCTATTACATAAATTATATAACATTTACAGTTACTTAGTCAGATTTTTCTTTCTGTCGATGTAAAAGGTTACTAGAGAAAGCACCCTTAACCTGTTGACATATTCCTGTATCTTCCTAACAAAGAATGATATGTATTTACACAAAGCTGTTTTTTTAGCATTCCGATTTTTTTACCTAAGAAATTATGTAGATATAAATTCACAAATTTTGTTTTAGAATAACAAACAAATTCCTATATTAAGTTTAGATCCATTCAACCGAGTACATTGCAATATCATATGATCTTTTGCCGATTAGCTAATCATATCGAATAGAATAATTTGCACGATGCAAAAAAAAAAAAAAAAAAAAAAAAAAAAAAAAAAAAAAAAAAACATTTAAAACGTAAAAAAATTCGTTTTCATTCGAAAATAAACATTGTTAATTGGGAATATTTTCCCTTATAACATGCAAAGTATTTCCATAACGAGGATTTAACTAATTGAAATGTAATAAATATTGTTTTGTTTAAAGTCAAAATATTGCTGTTAAATAATTTTACAATGAAAATTACAATTAAAATTAGAATTAATTTTAATTGTGAACAAACTGATGCAGCACATTTTCAGGAAGTGCTCAGGCTGTATGACAAGTGAGGGATTTCAAAGAACACAGTCGAAAATATTTACTTCGAATCAGAAATATGTCACGTCAATTCAAATAAATGTTATGCGGAACGATTTTATCTATTCATGATAAATCAACAGAACGAATTTTACTCATTCAAAGTAAATCAGCACTCAAATAATTAAAACCTCGAAGAATTGAATATTAATATATTTATTATTATTACCAGGCAATCCTGGTTCAGATCTCATATAGCGGAGATCGCTCGCTTCAGAATTTAAATTACATCCATCCAATAAAACAAACTGAAAAATAGTAAAGTAAAGAATAGGGTTACCATAATTCCTGGCGATGATTAATTTTCGCCAAGTCAAACAGAAAGAAAGGGGGTTTTAACACACTGCCCCCATTCAAACTAAATTTTTATCAAAGATTTTACATCAATAAGACAATTAAAAGTTAGAACATACTTACAATAATGAGACATACAATTAATTCTATTTTCACAGGAACAACTACTGAAACTAAAATATACAAAATAATGAATTAGAAAAAGTTAAAAAATGAAAATGTAAACAAATTGTTCTTAAAGTGAAATGTTCAATGTTAGTCCATAATGTCAAGCTCCAGTTTATGAATGAGTTGGACCGGTCTTTTTATCAATCCAGATTCAGTTTGTATTGCACAAGATCTAACTTTCGAATCTCTTCCTAAAAAAAGCTCTGTAATTCTGCCGCATTTCCACATGTGCCTTGGAGTTTTATCTTCATTAATTAATACAACGTCACCAATTTCGAATTTAGTCGAAGCTTTGACAGGAATTGAAAAATTGGCAGAACGCAGTTCTAGGAAATAATCCTGCCTCCAACGTTTCCAGAAATGGTTTAAAACTTGCTCTCGATATTTCAATATTTTTGTTAACGTTATTCTATTCGATTTAGGTTTAGTAACACAATGAAAATCTGGTAGAGAATTTATTCGCTTACCGATCAGGAAATGTGAAGGAGTAAGTGGAAGCGGTTCACTGTTTTCTTCATAAACGTAAGTTAAAGGGCGACCATTAATCATTGCTTTGATTTCAGTTAAAGTGGTTTGTATTTCTTCATATGAGAGACAAGATCTTCCGAGAACTTTCTTCAAAGGAGTTTTCACCGAACGAACCACGCGTTCCCAAAAACCGCCCCACCATCTGGGGCTTGGAATAATGAATTTCTATATGATTCTATTTTTATTAAAATATCGTAAAATTTCCTCTTTCGATATTCGGCTCCAAACTTCTCCAAGAAAATTATCAGCTTTGATAAATGTTTTCGCATTATCACTGTAGATCGTTCGACAAATTCCTCTACGAGAGATAAATCTTTTAAATGATAAAAGGAAAGTTTCTGTCGTTAAATTGGTACATAATTCGAAGTGCACAGCTCTAGTGACTGCGCACGTGAAAAGAACTATATAGGCCTTTTCTTGGCCTGTCTTTGCCTTGACATAAATAGGTCCTGCAAAATCTACAGCACACGTAAAGAAGGGTGGTGATTCAGTAATACGATCTTTAGGTAATGGTGCAATTTCTTGCTTCCCAGGAGAAGCTTTAAATTTTGTGCAAATAAGGCAATTATTCAGTACAGATTTTATCATTTTTCGTCCTCTAATTATAAAATAATTTTCTCGTAAGTGAGCAAAAGTTGTTGCAATTCCATAATGGAAAACCTTTTCATGGGCATTTCTAATCAACAATTTGGTGTAAGCATTCCCATATGGAAGTATAAAAGGGTGCTTTTCCCTGTGAGATAATTCTGAAAATTGTAATCTTCCAGATAAAATTAACAAATCATTCTCATCCAATTTTGGATTCAGACTATACAATGTTGAATCTTTATCGACGGGCTTTCCCTTTTTTAGTAACTCAATTTCACGATTAAAGACAGATAACTGGGTTTGATTTAACCAGTAAAATTCTGCCTTTTTGAATTTCTTGAGCTGTGAGCTCACCTGAAATTTTAGGTTTCAATTTATTGATATTATTTATAAATTTTAAGATCCAGGCTGTGATATTAAGTAATTTGGAAAGAGAACTAAAATTTTCTAATTTTAACAAAGACTCTGGAGGTACAACACCTACAGTACAAGATAACTGAGCAGAACTCAAATTTGTTGATTTTCTTTCGTTCAAAATATTTTCATTAAAAGTTATCTTTTCAGGTTTCGGTCAACTGTCCTTTGGTAATGACATCCATTCAGGACCGTAATACCATAATTTATTTTTTATGAGGTTATGTAAATTTTCACCTCGAGTAAGTAGATCACTAGGATTATCCTTACCCGGAATATACTTCTATATTTTAGGATCAGTTAAATATTGTATTTCTACAACTCTATTAGCCACAAAGGGTTTCCAATCCATGGCTGATCCCTTGATCCAATGTAACGTAATTGTGGAATCTGACCAGATATGAATTTCCAAATTTTGAAAATTAAATGCACTTTTCAGATATTTAGTCATCCTTGCAGCTATTAATGCCCCCATTAATTCAAGCCGAGAAATTGTCAAACATTTAATCGGGGCGACTTGACATTTTGCCCAAATAAGACTACTCATAATTTTATTATCACTTGTGGTACATCGAAAATAAGCTACGGCCCCATAAGCCTTAGGACTAGCATCTGAAAATATATGAATTTCGATTGGGGCCGAAAAGTCTAAACCCTGTGGAAAATATTTGCGGGGTACCTCAAATTTATGTAAATGTTCGATTTCTGCACACCAATTTTCCCATTCAATTTTTAAATCATTAGGGAATTTTTCATCCCATTCCAAACCCCTTTTTCATGTTTCCTGTAGCAAACATTTCATACGAACAGAAAATGGTGCAATGAATCCAATAGGATCAAAGAATTTTAACATTGCTTTAATAACAACGCGTTTCGATGGATTAAATTTCCAATCATCAGGAAAGGATTGTACGTCAAAACGTAAAATATCCCAATTAGTATCCCATAATGATCCCAAAATTTTTAGAGAATTATTCAAATTTTCTTCTGAGTCACATAATTTATTTTCCTTCCATAATTTTCTAAGTTTGACAGAATTAGTATTGAATTTTTGCAAATTCATGCTAGCTTCTTTAAAAATATGCGAAGCTGTTGAGGATAGATAATACGCGTCTTCATCAGATTTTGACCCCGTAATCAAATTATCTACATAAAAAGAAGAGTCCAAAATCTTAACAACTTCAGGATGAGCAACATATTTACGTATATGGGATTTAATCGTTGCAGCCAAAAGAAAGGGACTGCAAGTTACCCCAAAAGCAGCTCGTGTAAATCTCAAAAATTTTAAATCATCCTTTTCGTCACCAAACCACACAAATTTTAAATAATCCCGATCTTCCTCTGTTATCCCAATTTGCAAAAACGATTTCTCTAAGTCAGTGCTAAATGCAACATTAAATTTTCTGAAATTAAATATTACATTAAGAATGTTCGGGTTAAGGTTAGGACCTGGATATAAGCAGTCATTTAGAGAATTTAAATGTTTTTCTTTAGAAGAAGCATCGAAAACCATTCTTACCTTCGTAGTTAATTTATCATCTCTTAAAATCGGCCGGTGCGGCATAAAATAACCACTTTCAGTTATTTTATCAGGACATTCTTCTACAATTCCAGCAGTTAATTGTTCTAATATAATATCTTTATAATTTTTACATAAGTCATTATCCTTCTCGAGTTTACGATTTAATTCCTCAAAGCGACTTCTAGCTATTCTAAAATTATTCCCGACTTTATTTTTCTCATATTTCCACAATAAACCCGTTTCATATCTATTATTTACGAATTTTAAGTTATTCTCAAATTTATTCACAATTTCCTTATCTGCATCAGACATATTATCATTTGATTGCGTAATACCCAAAGATTCAATATCCCATAAAAAATTCAAATCTTCCCCAACTGGAGTTGAAACACACAGATTTAAAACAGAAGCGCTTTCCATTTTTTTTTCTTTTTTCATCTTCATAAAAATCACAAAGCGAATATCCAAATAAACTATCACATAAAAAGAGAGATTTAGTTATTTTTTTTATTTCTCTATCGTAACAGATTTGATAAAAATAATCCGCCCCAATAAGAATATTTACATTAGAATGGGATGATGCAACAGCATTTGTTAACTTAAAAGGTGCCAGTTTATTTTTTATCTGTCGGGAGAGAAGAGGCGGGGTGGGAAATCCTAACGTTTGAAATTACATCTGTGACTAAAGCCTCGATAAACATGAAACGCGATTTGTTTTCAACATGGGATAATTTTACTTGCACAACATCAAATGTTTTTATTTGTGGTTTAACAGCTGCAAAAGAATAAATTTGAAGTTTTTCTTGACGAATAATTCGGGGATTTAATTTTGATACTAATTGCTCTGTGACGAATGACCATTGACCATATAAGTATAATGCAAGCTCAGAGTTTTTTCAGATCCCGCATTTACGCAAGATGTTTGTAATATAACCTCTTTAAAAGAATTTTCATTTTCTTTTTTACAATAAGATATCGAACTAATAACTGTGTCAGCTGATTGGATTTCTTTGGGAATTGTTGATTGAAATTTTTTTAAACAAATCGAATAATGATGAAAATTTCCATTACAAAATTTACATGGTTCTAAATTCGATTTACATTTAGCCGAGACGTGGAATTTTTTTAAACAAGTGAAACAACATCCTTGCATGCGTAATTTATCCCGTTTTTGAGGAATAGTACACACTTTACAAAATTTTGAATCGTGATCATTATCACAAAATAAACAAACATTTTTTAGAATGGTAGTCAATGCAGAGGCTGAAGGAATGTGACGTTTATAGTTGCTAAAATGTTTATAACTGTTATTGTATTTATTCTTTTCTTTTTTAGCACTAAAACTATTTTCAGAGCTCTGGAGTGCCATAATATATTCTCGCGATTGTACTTCGTTTTTAATGAAAGAAAGAAGCTCTTCGAATTCCATTTTTTTACCATCGGTTCTTTTACGATTAAAATCTAACTCCATTTCAGCAGGTATCAACTTTAATAAAATAGGGCATAGGAGATGACCATAACTTCCTGCTGTAACTCCGAGAGAATTTAAATTTCTAATTTGTATTTCACAACTGTCATACAGTTCCCGATGTTCTCTAACATTAGAAGCATTCTTTACCTGTCTTAAATTTAACAGTTTATTCATATGTGCGTTGATGACTAGGTCGTCACGACCGTAGCGAGCCTTTAACAAATCAACTGCAGCATTAAAGTTTTCCTCGGAAAGCGAAAATCCTGCAACGGCATTATATACACTACCTCTAAAAAGATATTTCAAATAGACAAATTTGTCAGTAGGAGTTAAATTGCAATTCTTTTCAATTGAATTAGAATATTGCCCCCAAAATTCTAACCAGGAACTGCTGTCACCAAAATATTTATTTATAGTGAGCTTCGGCAATTTCATAGATCGCTCTAAATTTCCGTTTTGAGAACCGGATTCATTTTTCATAAAATTTTGAAATGTATTATTCTGATTTTGGGAGTTATGTTCATTTAAGAACTTCGTTATTTTATAACGAGATTCAATTATTTTCTGACTATAGGTTTCGGAACTTTCGATTTCTTTCTCAAAATCGTCATCAGCTATAATATCCTGGATATCAGAGTTTAATTTTTTTTTATAATTCCTATTTGTCATTTAACTGGTCCTTACAAATGTTTAATAAATCCAGTTTATTTTCTAATGTCAGTGAATCATCTTCAAGAGTTGTGCTTATTTTTGTACACAATTTTGTCGTTTGTGTACGTAATCCAGTTCTTTTCTTTTTTAAAGTTTCAATATTAACAGTAGTCGACATATTTGCGTTCAATTAATCAACAATAAAAAAATAGCTTACCTCAAGCTTTCAGAATCAGAAGAAAAAAATATTCAATCGTCAGTCCAGACATCCTGACGCGGTTCGCCAACATGAGGGATTTCAAAGAACACAGTCGAAAATATTTACTTCGAATCAGAAATATGTCACGTCAATTTAAATAAATGTTATGCGGAACGATTTTATCTATTCATGATAAATCAACAGAACGAATTTTACTCATTCAAAGTAAATCAGCACTCAAATAATTAAAACCTCGAAGAATTGAATATTAATATATTTATTATTATTACCAGGCAATCCTGGTTCAGATCTCATATAGCGGAGATCGCTCGCTTCAGAATTTAAATTACATCTACCCAATAACACAAACTGAAAAATAGTAAAGTAAAGAATAGGGTTACCATAATTCTTGGCGATGGTTAATTTTCGCCAAGTCAAACAGAAAGAAAGGGGTGTTTTAACACACTGCCCCCGGTTGAAGAATTACTATTGTTCATCATTCAAACTAAATTTTTATCAAAGATTTCAAATTACATCAATAAGACAATTAAAAGTTAGAACATACTTACAATAATGAGTGATACAATTAATTCTATTTTCACAGGAACAACTACTGAAACAACTACTTAATTTTAATTGTGAACAAACTGATGCAACACATTTTCAGGAAGTGCTCAGACTGTATGACAAGCTAAGAAGAGGGTTTCTCTGTTCCAACGTGCTGCCTCAAATTTCGAGTCCAGGGACTCGGCAAAAAAGATCAATTGAACACACCTGTTGATAGAGCTTACAATATTTCAGACAAATACTTCTGGTCAGCTCACAAATCATTTTTACCAACAGCTAAATTATCAGATTAAAGTGTCTTAAACTTTGCCATTGGTAAAGATTCGAAAATCTCAATTGATCTACCAATTGGGCCCCAATATGACAAAGGACCTATCATCTAGCTGTTCGAAAAGATGCCTCAGCGGAAGCTCAATGAAGTGAGGGCAAGGAAGCCTCTAAAGTAATTTTTTTAACTTGTTATAAATTAATTATATAGCACCACCTTTGCATCCTGTGTTACTATCAGTTTCACTACATCCGATTGCAATTATTTTTACAGTTTACAGTTCATTTTTCTACAAAATTCTATTATTTCGTTGCATATAGAAGCCCCCTTGCCAGACGACCAAATGTGGTCAAATGACCAAAATAGTAGAGACCTGTTTCTAGTATCAAAGACATATGTTCTTCCTCGTCACCGCGAAGGTAAAACTTCGCCACCTCTATCACCTGTAGAGATTTCTATCTTTAGGGTCATCAAAGTATAGAGCAAAAGGAGTATATAATAAAAAACGAACCAAGTGGAATATGGGCCTCTAGCAACAGGAAAACAATTTTACGTATTTTACGTGCAAGCATCTGCGGGTGTTTCTATGATTGAGTAGATTTTTTTGATAGAATTACAGTGATCATGTTTAACAATCTGCATGAAATTAACAACATAAAATGCTTTTTTCCAACCTATTAGAATTGTAAAAAATTTGAAAATATACGAAAATTATGAAAATTTAAAAAAACGAAAAATTATAATTTTGAACATTTTTTAGAAACTTTGGCCCTGTTACGGCGGTAAAAGAAATTATGTCACCGAAATGAAATTTTATTATTACATTACTTATATCTTGGCGTGGCTATTACATTCTATTAGAAACTGAATTTGTATGTTTGGGAAATTAAAAAAAAAAAATTGCAAAAAATCCTTTTTTACGATTTTTCCGAAATTTGGCTCCCTTGCGACGGTAAAAGATTTTAACTAATCGGTGTAATATTTTACGTATTTATTCTTTTTTACAAACAGGCAAATTTTCCGTGTTATTACGTTTTGATTATAATTATTTCGGGGTTTTTTTCGACCCACACTAGTGTATATGCCGATGATGTATTATATACGACTAGTTGATAATGCTACTGGTGCATGATCAGTGAGTATTTCGCCATCAGAAGAATATTCTACAGTTTTAATACTATGATCCGATGGAAAGGATATTTGAAAGAAACTTCCAAACTTTTAGTTGTAGAAAACATAAACGGATTGATAAAAATGCTAAAATAAATTTTTAAAATTTTTTTCTAATTTGTAATTTTTTTCCATTTTTTTTAAATAAGAATACAATATATTTTCTAAAGATAAAACTATGTAACATATATTTTGCTTTATTATTCATCAATGTCATACATAAATCAAAATCGTTCTGTCTAACACCCACACTGTAAAAAAAAATCCGATCAATTTTCCTGTAGGAATCGGAAAAATAGTTGCCCTTATCGTAGCGGAAAATTTTCCGACCCAGCTCGGAATAAAATCCGTAAAAAAAGGAAATAGTCAATAAAACGGTATTTTACGGATTTTATTCCGATTTTACGGATTTTATTCCGAGCTGGCTCGGAATTTTTTCCAGTACGATGAAGGTAACAATTTTTCCGACTCCTACAGGAAAACTGGTCGTATTTTTTTTTACAGTGCACGACTCCCTAGTAAATAGAAACGTTTTTTATGCCCAATACATTATATATTCAAAGAATAAAAGTCTAAGTAAAAATCCTCTTCAATGTATAATATGGTGGACGAAAAAAATTATTTTTTTAAAAATCAAAAACGTGTAGATGCCAAAAGTTACCTTTATACTAATACATCAACTGCGTGAAATTTTACCGTGGATAAAAAAATGGCTTGAGTCTGCGCTTTTGGTCTAAATGTCGAAATTTTGGGTAAAATTTGACATTTTTTTTCAAAAAAAATAAAGAAATTCCTATGGAGATGGTTATTATTAAAAAGTGTTATTTAAATCTTTATTATGAATGACTTAACATATTTAAAATTCTGTATAACTGGAAAAAAACTGATCACTTTCGGTAAAAAAGGACGTTTTCACTTTATTTATGTCATTCGATTATGTCAACGAATTGTTGTTTATAATACAGCTCTTACCTATTTGCTTTCAAAACTACCCAGGACATAGCTCGATCACGCTACCATGTGAACACAATGCTTTATTTATACATTGAATTGTGATTTTTTTATCAAAGACTGGCATAAGTTTTCTATGTATCAACCTAGTCCATCTCTTCTTTGTATCCACAGACTTTGGATGCTGCTGCTGTGACTCCTTCACGTATATTCTACTACTTGTGTAAGAGAAGGCAAATAATGTAATGTAGTGGGGATGATATTCTTGTAATCTATTCAGCCGTCTATTATCTTCACCAAGTTTGCACCTGATAAACGTATATTGATAAGGGGTTCTGTTACCACAACAATTTTCCAATGAATTTGATTTATATAATTATTCGCTTCAAAGTTGATTATCGATATTTCAGATTTGCGTACGCCATCATATACTCTTATCTTTCAACTATTATATGCTGAGCAGCTAGCTGTTTAATGTGATGGCGATCGTCAGAAATCATTGAAATCAGAATTTCCTCTGCGCATGCAAAGCAACCATTGTTCTAAATAACTTTTTTAGTATTTATTTTATTCCGTTTTCTGTGTTGTTTAGTAGCCGAATAATTTTCCATGAGTTTTTAGATCCCTTCTTTAGATGTGGATTACATATGATGGTAAATCATCCTGGGTCCAAACTTGGATTACATAGTACTTTTTCAGTGAACATAGAGGCTCTGATGAGAAGGGAATGCTCATTTAAAGGCGGATAATTCTGTTCATCGTTGCCATCCATTCTGCATGAGACATGTTTAGAATGGACCATTACAATGGATCATATGCCACCTCAGAGTCCAGTGAATTTCCTCTGCATCATTTATTATACAATATCATTGGCAAAAATTAGATTCTAACCCACAGGGATTCCCCGGTGCAATAGGAAAATCTTTGTCCACCTGCCATTCCCTTCTTATTTCAATTTTTTAAGCCATAGAGAGAAATTTTGAAACATTATTTCCAGAAATCGAGAAAACGGTACCCAGCACAGACTAGAAATGCCTGCTAGACATTTGCAAAGTTATTTCATGAAGATATTGCTCAGAAGAACTAGCGAATAGGAAGTTCTATGTAAGATGGCTCATAAAGGCAAATAAAATTTTTCGCCTTTATATAATCATTGATTGACCATCAGAGTCTGTAGGTACAGTCGTGGAAAAAAAAAGTAAACACCCCCTACTAACTCCTCAACAAATTATCGTAGAAGAAAGTTACTGATACCGAACGAATGGAAATAAAGTCTACTTTTAAATGATGTATATAAAATTTGCTTAGGGGGCCATCTAAATATTAAAACGAACCATAACTTTGTTTTTTTCAATAGCAATACACAATTCTGATGGCATAAATGAACTCTACACCCTTCAATTAGCCTAAAAACAAATTTTTATGCAATTCGTACCATAAGTTTTTGAGAAATTAATTATTTTAAAATGAGCGTATTTTAAGGGTTGTATCCAAATTGAAGATCGGTACTCGATTGTTGACCGAGAGAGCCGCCTTCTTGATCAAGGCACCACTCAAGCAGTCAATAAAGCCTGTTAGATAACAGAACAGCAGAAGAATTTCAAAATATCTACTCACTTCTATCATAGACGGCCCTTAAACCATCATTTTGCCGTTTTTTAAGCATAATTTGAAAACTATTTGGAAGAAAAATGTGAAATTTTGGATTTTCATAAAGCAGGACTTAATAAATCTAAATCCATCAAAAAATTGTAGGTTGCAATTCATATTTTTTTCGAATATTAATTTCATAACTCATAATTCATGTCATAAAATTTTAAAAATTGCAAATTCAGCATATTTATGTTTGGACACTTTAGTATTATTGCTACACAAAACATTAGCACATTACGAGCATAATTTCAGGAGATATAAATAAAAATATGAAAATTTAATTTAACGTTAGAAGCACTAAATTTTGAATGTTTAAAATTCAAAAACTTATGATTCAAATGATTTGAAATTTGGTGTCTAGGCGTAGTTTGAACCGAAGATTTGAAATATCTCGTTAAAATTGGGTATTGCCATTGAAAAAAATTAAGTTTGGGTTCGTTTTAATATGTAGATGGCCCTCTAAGCAAATTTTATATATATAATTTAAAAGTATACTTTATTTCCAATCGTTAGGTACCAGTAACTTCCATCTACGATAATTTGTTGAAGAGTTAGTAGGGGGTGTTTACTTTTTTTTCCACGACTGTACATTCACAAAGTATGTAATCCAAGTTTATGCCACAGGATGGTTTACACCAAATGTAATCCACATCTAAAAAATTGATCTAAAATCTTATGGGAAATTACTCAGCTACTAAACATCACATAAAACGGCTTAAAAAAAGGCTAAAAATTTTATTTAGGACAATGGTTGATTTGTACATCGAGATTAAATTCTTATTGCAATGTTCTCTGACGATCGCCATCACATTAAACAGCAAGCTCCTCAGCATATAAAAAAATCAAGAGGTAGAGTAAATGATGGCATGCCCAATGCTGAAATACCTAAATATTGTAGAATATTGTAGTAACATAACTCCCAATCACTATGCATTAACTGGATGCAATTTTGGTGACGATAGTAGACGGCAGAATAGATTCTATTAATTCCACTGCATTACTTTGCTTGCCTTATCATACAAAAGCAGCAGAAATATACGTGAAGGAATGTCACAGCAGCATAATTCAACGTCTGTGGATACAAAGAAGAGATGGACAAAGTTGATACATAGAAAACTTATGACAGTCTTTGATTAAAAATCCCAATTGAATATATAAATAAAACATTGTGCTCAGATGGTACGGT
This sequence comes from Maratus speciosus, assembly GCA_963932465.1. Classification (NCBI taxonomy): domain Eukaryota; kingdom Metazoa; phylum Arthropoda; class Arachnida; order Araneae; family Salticidae; genus Maratus; species Maratus speciosus. Next base: position 353,257,621 of record OZ010788.1, on the reverse strand, counting down.
GGTCGAGCTATACTACACTGTTGCGACATGAAATGAAACCACCTCCACGTGATACCTCCTGGGTAGTTTTGAAAGCAACTAGGTAATAACTGTATTCTAAAAAACAATTAGTTCTATGACACAACAGAGTGGCAATGCCTTGTTTTTTACCAAAAGTTGTCAGTTTTGTTCAAGTTATACAGAATAAAGATATCGTTTCATCGTTTAAATACACTGGTGTGCAAAAATTAAGGAAAAGTCACAAAATGCTAATTTTCAAATACGCGAACACTCAAAAAGAAATAATATATAATTCGAGTAATTACTATCTATACAACACAGATAGTCCATATAACATATCATTCATGTCACACATGGTCACAAGTGTCACAGTCACTACGCTGAAGCAAAAAATTGGAAATTCCATACATCTCAATATAAGTCTCAAATGATCACTATAGTGACTCCACTGAGACGTCAATGTGACTGCTGATTTGTGACGAGTCACCAGGTGACTTTACAATGTAGTTAAATTGTTACTCTCATGTAACTGTCATTTTTAAACTCAATTTCAAAGTCATCATGAACGTTGCATTATGATAAGTGACCAAATAATATCACATTATAGTCACATGGAGACTTTCCCGAAAAAAGCGCAATGATGACTTCACAGTAGTCTCTCTGTTACCTGAAAGTCATCATGTGACTTTAATGTGACATTATTTGTCAACTTAACACAATGCAGCGTTCACGATGGCTTTGAAATTGAGTCTACATATGACAGTCACATGAGAGCCACAATGTAACTATATTGTAAATTCGCATGGTGAGTCATCACAAAGAAGCAGTCACAGTGACGTCTCAGTGGAGTCACATGTAGTGATCATTTGAGACTCATAATGAGATTATGGAATTTCCTATTTTTTGCCTCACCGTAGTGACTGTGACACTTGTGACCATGCGTGACATGAATGAGATGTTACATGGACTAGTTGCATTGCAGAGATAGTAATTACTCGAATTATATTATTTCCTTTTGAGTGTTCGCGTATTTGAAAATTAGCATTTTGTGACTTTTCCTTAATTTTTGCACACCAGTATATATTAAGTCAGTAATAATAAAGGTTTAAATAACACATTTAAATAATAACCATCTCCATAGGAATTTTTTTATTTTTTTTTTGAAAAAATGTCAACTTTTATCCAAAATTTCGACTTTTCAACCAAAAGCGCAGACTCAAGCCATTTTTTTAAGCGTTAAAATTTTAAGCAGTTGATGTACTAATATAAAGGCAGCTTTTGGCACCTACCCGTTTTTAATTGAAAACAATATTTTTTTTTCGCTCTATAATGTATAGTTCTTACTGTACTTACTAAAAGTACTGCCTTGAAAAGTGCTTCGTAAAGTAAACAAACTTAAAATTAATTTTGTTTTAGCATGACTATTGTCAAGTGATATATTTAAAACAAGAAAAAAAATATGGTAGCCTTAACTTTAAAATTTAAGATGTTTCAAAGCAAAAGTTATGAGTGCTATGTCAGAAAAGAAAATAGAAGCAAAATTGATACTCACTCGCGCTAAAATAGCTTTGTGAACAAGTTTCAGATTACTGGAACTAATATTGCTATTTAATGATAGTCAAGGGAAGTATTTACTATTGTTTCCTAAAAGTTCCATTGCGAATGCATTCAATGAGTGTGTTTTAATTGGTCATAGAGAAAACTGGTAGTTTAAAGTACCGTTGGGGCATAAACGGTTAAATGCCATTTGCCAAATCACAATTAACAAACATATTGACATTTATTGACATTTACTATCAATGTTCTATTTAAACGTTTTTTAAATGCTATAAAAACTTTTTTTAGTTTTTAATTAAAAATTAAATCTTTATCTTACCCTTCTTCAGACGTTAAACCGTAATGAATTGGTAATAATTTTCTTTAAATAATAATAATTTGTAGCATAACACAAGACAATTTTATTTCAACATCAAACCATAGTCGTTTTATTTTCCTTATATGACTTCATAGTAGCCTGCTTTCAGTAATTACTGACATGAACTTTGTATTATTAAGAAATTCTAGAAAATGTCCATTTTATTTCCAGTAAGACATAATATTCATCTTTTTATTTAATTTTTACATTTTTTTATTTCTTTTTCTTTTTCAAGTGAAATTCTTTCTATTGAAAGTTAATTGTTGAGAAGAAATTTTTACTTCACGTTTCGATTTTTTCACGATAAAGATGGATAATTAAATTTTATAAGGAAAAATTTCGATTGATTCTTTTTGAAAATAACGCAGTTTTAAATTATTCAGAAAAATACTTGAGTTAAAAAAAAATGTTTATTTCTGATTTTTTTCCATCAATATGCATAGATAAGAAGGCATTAGATCATCCGTTTTGACGCTGATTCGCATATCCACACAAACTTTCACATTTATTATATTACAAGATTAAATTATTTTGTCAAAAATGTGTGCTTTGCAAAATTAAATGCAACACGTAAATGCAAATTATTTAGAAATCATAAACATATAATGAAATTCTGGAAATTATAATCGATTATTAAAATTTATATTTATTACTTTTTTAACTCATAACCACACTGCGGTAGACATGAAAGTTTTATATAAAAATTTCTTAATCTTCCCTACTTCTATTGCAGCAGTTGAAAAAGTAATCAACCCTTACGTCTATCATAAATAACTTATCGATTGCTAACTGAACGACGCCGCGCCGGTACGAATGATTTCTAGGTTTCTTCTGTCAAAAAGAATTGAATGCAATAAATATAAACTTAATGGAAGTGTTATCCAACTTCTTAAATATCCGTCTAAGATTTTTTTTAATTTAAATGTTAAGGATTTTAATATCACTTCAACCATTCCATGCGCATTTTTTTTCCAGAAAAGAAGTTTGTTCGAAATTTTTAAAAAATCTTATGTTAATGAGCGTTTTAGCTCTTTTTTTTTTAATATTTTCGTAAAATAAAAATAAATAAATAAAACGATTAAAATATCCTAATATTACTATTTTTACTATTTACAAATATATTTTGTACATCGCTTTTCCCACTATACCATTTTTAGTCTCTATACTCTTAATTCAAATACTATGTAATGAATTTTATGTTTATTTTTTCAGCATTTATAGACTTCAGTAGTAAGTATGTTCTTTTTATACTGTCGTGGGGAAAAAAGTAAGCTTTCCTTGCTAACTCTGAGATAAATTAACGTAAAAGAAATTTACTGGTACCAAACTATTGGAAATATAGTCTACTTTTAAACGATGCATTTAAACTTTGCTTAGACGGAGTTCTACATATCAAAACAAATTCAAACTTGTTTTTTTTCAATAGCAATACCCAAGTTCGACACCATAAATAAATTCTACACCTTTAAGTTAGGTTTAACACAAATTTTCTTGAAAATCGTTCTTTTAGTTTCAGAGAAATATTTTACTTCAAAATGGGCATATTTTAGGCGCTGTATCCAAAGTGATGTTCGGTACTATTGTTGAAATCCTACAGAATGACTAAGTCACTTCTATTAATGTATTGTTTCTTGACAATATGACCATTTCACTCATTTATTACATTTCGAATTTTACAAGACGCGTTCCAATATGTTTCAATGAAATAAGTAAAAAATATTTTTTTTAAATTACGTTTTTTTTGCATATAATAGATGGCCCATTAAACCATCATTTTGACGTTATTTAAGTATAACTTGGAAACAACTTGGATGAAATATCTGAAATTTTGGATTCAAATAAAATAGGACAAAATAAATATAAATCTATCAAAAAAATTTTAGTTTGCAATTCACGTTTATGTCAAATATTAATTTCATAATTCATAATTCATATTATAAAATTAAAAAAAAAGTCAATGTAATTGTGTTTATGTCTTTTAGTATTATTACAGCACAAAAAATGACCACATAATGATTATAATTTCAAAAGACATTAATAAAAGTTTGAAAATTTAATTTAACATTAGAAGCTCTAGATTTTGTATGTTTATCATGCAAAAACTTATCATATACATGACTTAGAATTTCGTTTCTAGGCATATATTGAATCGAAGATTCAAAATATATTGCTAAAATACGCTGGTGTTATTGAAAAAAACAAAGTTTGGTCTGGGTTTGATTTTGTAGAGGTATATTGTATTGAGGCCTACTGTATTTTATATACATAAGTTTTTAAGTAGACTTTATTTCCAATCGTTGGTGCTAGTACCAGTTTACTACAGTTACTACTTGGTACCAGTTTACTACAGTTTCTTACTATAATTTGTTACATATTTAGTAAAGGATTCGACTTATTTTCCGTGACGTGTATATCTTTGTTCAACAAAAGAGGGTTATTTAGTGTGAAAAGTAAATTAAGTTTCATATTTACTTTCCGAATAAATATTATCCACATTCTTTCATGAATTCAAATTATGTATCAGAATTATTTAGTCTAACAAATATCGAGAATACCCAATTAAAGTAATCAATCCTGATTGATTTAATCTGTTTCTTTTGTTTGTTTCTTTTTTTAGAAAGAATTCAATGGAACAGAGTTTTAATCAATTTCCTTATACAGTTTTCAGCACTCCTCATGTAAAAAATATTTTTTCGAAGTCTTTTTTTTTTCGAAATCTTTTTTTTCGAAGTCTTAATTACTTTTGATAATTCTTACTTAAGTAATTCAAATTTTCAAAAGACTCGAACTAATCTTCCAGCACTGCAAATCACCTATTTCAGTAAATGTTAAAATTAGATACTTCATTTAAACACATTTTTAATTATATTTTTCATCCAAAAAATTCCTTGATGAAAAACATTAACGAATTCATAAATGTCATGCTTATTGAAGATTCTAAATGCAATGGTAGTTGTAGTGCTTAATTTAAATTGAGAAAACTTCTTTCTTATTAAAGTACATGCTGCCAAATCTCTCAAATTTAAATGAAGACGTTTGCTCTATCAGCATCAGCTATTTAGAGAGCTTTCTTCTCCCTACATATCTCCAGAATATTTAGTGCAGTTAAATCTGCATTTTTACATTATTTACCATACAGGACATTTAATTTTAATTGAAATGCATTTACAACAGAAAGTGGGTCACACATTCGGATTCTTCTGATATGGATTGATTTTCTTTATTATTATGCTTTATTTATGGTATTGGTAAGATATTTCTAGCCTTTTAAAGATTGGTAGGATTCTAACAATTTAATTTGTAAAATATATTTTCTATTTTTATAATTCAAATTGTTTAAAACAATTTGATTTACAGAAAATATATGTATTTTTCTAGAGTTACACTTGTTTAGAGATACCACATATAGTGATTTTAAATTTCAGATTAGGATAGTTAAAATGTTTCATGGTGCCTCATTTCGACTTATTGAGCACGAACAGTAGAAAACACTAAAGCAAATCTGAAAAACATTTCCTCCAGGATGCAGAATTTCTTCAAAAGAAATTCAAATACTTTTAAACTGCAAAAATTCATTTAACCTTCTTTTTTTTCTAGAAAAACTATATTTAGAAATCTATTTTAATTCAGAAACACGTATGTTAAATGAAAAAGGAAGAGGAATGAGAGAAGGGGGAAAAGGAGAATTAAATATTGTGACTTTTGCAATAGATGAAATCCTTTATTATTTTGCTCTTGGTGAACTGCTTTTACCCATCCGGCATTATATTTAACACAGAATTTTACTTTGGTTATAAGCACTTATAGAAATGTAAAATAGGTTTTCAGTATGCGTTTTCTTAATTTGTAAATGGCAGAGCAAAAAGTTTCAAGAAATGAAAACAAAAAAAGAAAAATCCAATTTACATTTCTTACATTACACATTATTTCAAAGACGAAAAGTTGCATAAAAATTATTTTGTTTGACCAGTACATAATGCATATTGAAAAGGATTATTTAATGTATTAAGATAAATTTAAAAAATACCAAATTGAAGCATATTTTTATTCTATATATGTATTTGTTTAGCTTTTCTCTGTGTTTAATATTTCACTTAAATAAATCACAATTGTAATTAATTTTTTCTAAAAAGATAAATATGGGAAGATTACAGTACAGAATTTAAAAAAAAATTAACTTTGTGCTAAATTCAAATAAAATCTATTTTCTTATAGCTTTTATACTTAAGTTAACTTTTAAAATTCAGTGCTCAATTTTGGGCATCAAATATTTCAAACTTAACACATTTTCTGCAATATTCAAACAAAATGCATGAATTTATACTTTTCTTAAACAACACACTAACCCTAATAGTCTAGTGGCCTCTTCGCCTGTCTGCTAATTTACATGAAGAGAGTTCGACTAATGGCAGTGCAAAGTTCCTTATCAATTCAGGGTCGATAAAGTGGGTACCAAGCTTGCTTGGGAACTAAAAGTTGAGAGTCACACGTTACGCTGACCACCTGACAGCAACATACGCTGTGTAGTACATCGGGGCATGGGGCAAAAAAATACGGTTGATCACTATACTTCCTAACCCATAATGGACCTTTAAGCCATGTGTCTATATTTTCTTTAAAACAGCACACTTGAGACTTCTTTATACCAATGAAAACTCCAGATTCTTTTAAAAACATTATTTACCAATAGCAAAGAAAACGATTCACTAAAAAACACCCTACTTTAATTTAGTCATAGGTGTTCAATTAATCACATATCAGGTATCCTGATATTTTAAATATCCCACGATAGTTCTTTATTGTTGGCTAACATTTAAAAATAAATTTGATTACTGGAACAAAACAGAAACTTCACAATCGTTTTCATAATCGACTTTTCTGTGAGGAATCTAATTTATTTTAAAACAAAAATCAACTATAGCACCGATGATACATACTATTATAATTGTGTAGATAAATGACAATTCAATAAAACAGTATGTATATTCTTTCTATTTATAAAAAAATAATAGTAAATTATTCTGAAAAAAAAATGTTGTTCGTGATTTTTGTAGATAAAATTAAAAATTAAAAATATTATAGATAATTAAACAAAAGCATATTAAAAGATGCTATCCAACTGTCTATTTCTTTTAATAACTCAACACCGCTCTGGCAGTTTAAAGCAAAAAATGTCCAAAAATGTTATGTTTGAAAAATAATTTATTTTTATTGCAGTAAAATGCTTAAAATATTTTTTTTTGTAGAAATGACGTTAACAAATGTTTTGATTTTCATACAGAATATCACTTTCTTTACCATATTCTGGAACCGCCAGTTTTACAAATGTAGTTTTAACTGAAAAATGTTTAAAATTTTGTTTTTCATCAAATAAAAATATCATAACCTCACAACACTTATTCTTTAAAAAGTCATCAAATTTAAACTTTTATTTGGTGCCTGTATCAAATAAATAACAATTAAAAATATTTCTTCGTGATCTAACAAGAAAAATAGTCAATCTTTCATTTTTAGACCAAGTATACCGAGATTAGCTATTTTTGCGTTTTCTGGGATCAAGAATGTTCTTTTCCCTTTAAGTGCAAGATAATGCCGTAAGAAAAAAAAATCAATGTATTATAATAAAGTTAGATTTGGTCGTATAAGAAAGAATTATTTATTATTTACATAATGTAGAAAGTTTTTTCTATACCGTATAGAAATTTAAAGTTATAATTTTATAGAAAATAACTATTTTGACGCAAAAGTTTCCCTATGATGAAGTTAAATTTTTAACATTTTTTGCTATTGGGAATATCAATAGAATTCAAATTAACCATTTGGAATTTAGCTAAAGATTCTTGATATGAAGAGACACATTGTATGTAAGTGAAGAACTGAAATTGCTTCTTAAAATTGTTTTGTTTACTGAGTGGAATGTTAGCGATCGTTTTCTTAGTGTGTCTCATCTAAACAAGTAAAGTGAAGTGTAGTAAGATTATATGGTTTTTATATTAGGACCTACAAAATATTTGAAAATTTTCCACTAATGTAATTTTAGTTTTGTTTATTCTCAGTATTTCTATGATTAAATAAGCACAATATTTTTTTTGTAAATTGTGGTAAACATTCGGGATAATTTATAAAGCCTGGACACTATAATGAAATTGCATAGTAGTTTTATTGAATTCTAAATTAGCATTAATGATTTAACACTAAATGTAATAATTTTTAACCATGATGTATAAACTGATTTTAATACAAAGTCAATCCGTTCTTAATAGAAAAGAATGTCTTTATGCCTCAAAATTATGTAAAAATTTTCTTTACGGCTTTAAAATTTTCTCTTGGTAACATAGTTAGCTATTCGTTAGACTTACAAAAATTGAATGTTATTTGAGCCTATTGACAATGATCCTCTCGTACGATGTAATCCATTAAAAAATGTATCTCTACAAAAGCATCAGTTCAGAAATAATGAATCCTTACTTATATGACAGATAGTTCATCGATTTTGGGTTGAAAAACAATGTAGAAAATGATTTTGCAGTTTTTTTCTGTGCCAATATTGTAATGCTATTGCGTATAGAGTATAAATCAAGCGTAATCTAGTGTTTCAAATTTTTCGCTCTGAAAAAAAACTTTCTTTGAAATATTAATAATACTTATATCAGATTTAAAAGTACATTTCACTTTAGATAGTAAATTTTTCATAAAAACAAATTCAAATATTTTTGTACAAAAATGTTTTATTTTAAAATAAAAAGACTTTTTAGAAAGATTATATATTTTTTCTAATAACTACTTTATTTATTTATTCTTCAAAGGGTAAAATGACGGAAATGAATTTTTATTCGTACTCTTAACTCATTATAAATTATCCAAAAGAAAGGCTAAACTATGATATTAAGACATAACTATATCTAATTTGTTTTAATATTGTTTCTTATACAGGTTTATTGATCAAGAGGACAGGAATCTTTGAAACAAATATCTAACATTATTTATCGTGATTAATGAAAATCTTTTTCTTCACTACTTAAAGTTTGTTTGTTAAATAAATGATATTAGCATCTTTGTGTCTACATATATATAGAAATAGTTTCACTATGTTGTAGGTAATAATCAAAGAAGAATACAATTTGTTTTCTCTGTTTTCTCTGTTTATTGCATCTATACATTAATAACTGCGGAAATTTCTGTTTTACATATGATATTCGTGAGCTCTGTCAAGTACCTAAAGGGAGAAAAACATATGCCTCAAGCTGTCTGTGTGTAGGTAGAAAGGATAACATTACATTTCATTCTCTTTATAGAAAATGAAACTTTTTATTCACTCTTTTATTCTACAGTAATGATGTTTTAAAAAATATATTGTTCAAATTTAAGGAATTAATGTTGCTTCAACGAAAGACAATCAATGCACAATTTTTGTGCTTTATGTTAATACGAACTCATAGAAAGAGCATAAATATAATATTTTTTAAATATAATAATAAAATTAAGATTTCCAAATTTAGTTATTCATGTATAAATGCGCGTCGCGAGCTTTTATTTTTCTACATCTGTGTGCAGTACATAAATAAAATTAAGAAAAGTAAAATTTTAACATTTCTCGTCTTCCTTCATTAGCAACTCTTCGAAGTCTTTAAAATCTATTTAAAATTCAATGTGTCATCATAAAAGTATAATTTAAAAAAAGCTTTAAAAACTTTCACTAGCTCCTATAAATAGTATTTTCAAAAAATGTTAAACAATAATCCTATAAAACAGGTTGTTTATAAGAAAAAGTGCAAGAGCTCTTTAAGATGCTTTGTCTAAGAAAATAATTTATACAGGTAATCCTCTATTTTGTTTCTTGGGTGTAAATGATTTTATTATGTTATATTTATGCAATAATATACAGAAAATGACTATTTATAATATAAAAAGAGTAAGCGCTAGAAAAAAAGAGTATACGACAAAACATCGCTTTCTGAAAAAAGATTAATTTGCCGAAAATAGTTATCTACGCAAAAATATAAAAAAATATTTTGCGATCAATATATATGACAATATAATTACATAAATTTTATATACATGTTTTTGTATATAAAAAGTTTTACTTTGAATCCTTGTAATATGCGTGCGGGTATTCCATTTACCTTCTCTCTCCCTCTCCCTGTATATATATATATATATATATATATATATATATATATATATATATATATATATATACTAGCCGCCTTCGCCCGCTACGCTGGTCGGTTTTTCTAAAGAAATCTTGAATGAAACAAAATATATCTGTGAATTTGATCATGCGTTTTAAAGCAATATGGGCATTTACCTGGTGTATCCAACCGAATTGCTGAAAGCAATATGAATGTCATTACACTATTATATCTTTTATTGAGTCATACAAAATTTAGGCTGTTAAGGATAAATTTCTTTAGTTGATCTATTAGTGTAGGATTCGGTAAAGAACAATAGAACAATGTGCAATGTACTAAAACCGTTCATGAAAAATTATCAATGCAAGTCTCACCAGAATCTGTTAATTGGACTTATTGAAAAGGCTGATCGTTCATAATAATTGGGTTCGTCTGATTCTATAACTTTCATCTATAATTCTACAATCAAGCAACCTGACAACCAAGCAACAGCAAATGATATGTGCTTTATACTGAAACATTCACTGAAAAATTAACTAACCGATCAAGTTGCATCAAAATCCACTTAGCAGAATCTTTTAAACTGGAAAATATACCGAAACCTTCCCTAAAAATGATCTAATTAACAGTTTAAATCCCATGAAAAATCATTCAGTGGAACCTTTAAAAAAAGCAAATCTTTCAAAATTCGGTTCATCTGATTTAGAACTTTCCCCATAATTATTTAACCAAGCAACGTAGAACGTTATGTTTTATACTAACATCTTGTCTGAAAAATTATCTAACTAACAATGTAAGTCCCGTCAAAATCCATTCAGCAGAACTCAAGATATAAGCGGCCAGAATGAAATTTCTCTTTGCATTATATATATATTGAGATAGTTAAATATAATTTTCATAATCGCGTTAACCTGATTATGGAACTCTCTGGGAGGTAGGGGTAGGTATATAATGCATCACTTCTGATTTTTTTAAGGAACTCAGCTCAACTTCCATAACTATAGCATTTATACTCTCTAGTATACCCTATCTCTGTGGCGTATATCTTCCAATTTTCTTTACTCACTGAGAACTTTTTCTCATAGCTTCGTAACTAAACAACACAGAATGATATGATAAATATTGAAAAAATCCCTGAAATATTATCTAACTTACTGTGCATTTAATTAGTTGAATTGAAATCTTTCATAATCGAGTTCACCAAATTTTAGAACTCCTGTAGCAACTTAGAATGATGGTTTTTACATTAAACTATTTATAAACCAAATTTACTATTTAACAGTGCAAGTTCTACAAAATTCTGTTCAGTAGAATCTAAGTTATAGTCATATTTACAATATTTATTGCTCATTAAACATTTTTTCTGTACATTTGAAATAAATTCAGTAACTGATTTGGTATTTACCTGTTATTCCAACACCATTGCCACCTAGCGTAATATTTGGCACAAAAAATGAAATAATACATTTGAAAAAAAAAAATAATTTTGTTGATAAAAAAAATGACACAGATGTCATATACGCCAATGTCATATACGCAACGGGTACTTAACTGGCCCCAAAGTGTCGTTATTTTGCTTGATATGGTAACCCGGATGTTGTTGTTTATGCTGTTGATGTTTTCGTCAAATTGTCGTTAGAAAAAAATCGCGCCAATATGGGGCGGGGCGTATATGACATCTGTGCCAAAAAAATGAGCATTTAAAAAATATAACTTTTGAAAATTACAGACGTTTGATCTACCATTTTTTTTTAAATCAATAAAAATAATGGTACTACTTGGTTATCCCGTCGACCAAAAATCTATTGCCAAAATATAAGATTAAATGCCAATAATGGTTGATCGTAAATGTCACATTCACTTGACTTTAAGCAAGTTACACGTATTTACGTCATCAAGTGATTTTTATTTGGACGTTTTAAATGTATTTTTATTAATGTTATACTAATTTATTTGTTCTTTGGTAATTTAAAATAAAAATTATGTCAATTTGTATAATTTGGCGAAATTGGTCGACGAGTACCAAAATAAATACTTAAAATATAAGAATAAATAAATTAAACAAAAACCTAATTTGAAGAACAAAAAAAAAAAAAAAAAAAAAAAAAAAGCAATTTATTAAATTACAACGACTATTTGGAAAATGATTTCATCGGAGACTAAAATTTACGACATAAAAAAATTACAGGGACAGTCAAAAGTTTTTCTTTACTTTACGGCCAATGGGAAAAATTATTGCAAGTGCATTTTAATGATATTACAGCCTTCCGAATGGTCTTTAATTTTAAAGATATAACTGTTTCAAAATTTTATTGAGCTATTTCAAATTTTAGAAAATCGGATGTATAGTTTAATTACAGGGACAGTCAAAAGTGTTCCGTTACATTACGGGGAATGGGAAAAAAATATTGGAAGTGCATTTTAATGATGTATCAGACTATGCACTTTATGAAGTGCAAAAAATTATACATTCAGTACAATATGGGGTGCAAAAAATAATTATAAAACTAGTTATAGTACGAACGCACCTCATTTGCCACGTTTGACGAGCAATTTCCAACTTGTTAAATATACAATAGAGGAAAAAATAAACATAGCCAATAAAATGTGCAGCATATTATTGAAGAAAAATATTATTACTGTATATACTCGTGTGTATGCCGACCACCGACCGATTGTTATAAAAATTCTGCAAAAAGTAAAAAAAACACGTATAAGTCGACTCTCTCACATTGTACTTCAATTTTGCGGAAAATCAAACAAAAGAATTCAAATTTTAGCCGCATTGCAAATATATGCCAAAACAGCAAACTATCACCGAATTCAGTTTCGTACTGTGCGCCGATTATTGCTGATTTGGCACGCACCAATGTTTGGAGGTAGATGGTTTCATGAATGAGGGGTAATCATAGACGGTTTCTCGAACTCTGGCTCTGAACATTTGGACAGATACGTGGAGATTAGTTTGTATTGTTTTAATTTGTTGTGATTTATACAGTGTACTATTTCCTAATATTTGAGACCATGGATAAAACTAAAAGGTCAAAATATACCACTTCTTTTAAGTTAAAAGTGGTTACAGAAGTCAAGAAGTCAAATAACATTGCAACTCCGCGAAATTTTTGTGTGTACGAGCGATAATTTCAAGTGTGGTGGAAAAACAATGATATGCTTCTAAAAATGCCGCAAAAAGGATGGCGAGGAGAGGATAGGCACACGGTTTTCTAATTTATAGGAAGCACTTAACTTTCTCGCTGCGCATTCCGAGAGTTTCTTGGGCAATATAAAAGTCACAAAATTTGCGCAACCCGAGATTTCATCGATGATGCATTTTTTCCGTCTAATTAACCGTCCTTGATCATTCCCACCAGTTATTTTTTATTGTAAATTTTGCCTTATATAATCGGAGCATTTTCCCGATTAAATTAGACGAAAATTTTTATTTTGAAAAACCGGTGACAAAAGAATAAAAATTCTTAAAAGGCGCTCGTCGCGAAGGAGTTAAATGCGCAATTTTTGGAGCTGTTTGATAAAACAATTACGCAGCAAGAGGGTTAATTCCTGGATTTTGGAAAAAAGTAAAAAAATTGCTTTATAGTAACTTGAACGTGCATCCACTTTCCTGCATTACACCTAGCGAAAGATTTGAATCTCATTCCACGGCAGCTCACGTTAGGTGTTTCTGCACGAGGTGTGCACGAGGTTTATGAAATGTTATGATTTATGTTTATAGCATAAAAAAATTCCCAGATCCTGCCATGGTCTTAGCAGGCAAAATCGTTAACTTGTAAAAACAAATGATAAGATTAAGAAAATAAGATTAAATATTCACTGAATAGTAGTCATCAACATTTTTTTTTCACACAAAAATTTCGCGCCGGAAGCAAAGATGGGAGAAAAATGCGCGACCCATACGATAGGAGAGATTTGCTAATGCGAAAGAGTAGTAAGTAAACAAAAACAAATAATTGAAATATAGTTTTTTAAATGATAAATCATTATTATTTGTATGTTTTATATATTATTTTATTATTCACAAACATAAAAAACCAGCATTTCGCAGTTATTTACAGGGTTTTTTTTTATTTTGTAATTCACCCACCTCTCAATTTGCTTACTGAAAATTGGAAGAGATTCCTCGACTTATACAGGAATATATACGGTAGTAAAAATCGGTTAGTAATAACACATAGTAATGAACGTAATTAATTAATGTGATAAAACTACTGGATATCTGATAACCATTACAAAATAAATGACAATTTTCTAGAGGATCTGATATATCACGTGAAAATCCTTTCATACTTGGCGAATGACTAATTAAATTTGAGAACATATTTTCCCTTTTTGATTTTTTTTCTACACTGTAAAGAAATCCCAACAAGTTTCATGTAGGAGACGGACAAATAGTTGCCCTTCTCGAGACGGAAAATTTTCCGACCCAGATCGGAATAAAACCCGAAATAAAACTAAATAATAACTAAAATGGTATTTTTCGGATTACATTCTGAGCTGGGTCGGAAACATTTCCCTCCCGAGAAGGGCAACTATTTTTCCGTCTCTTACAGGAAGCTTGTTCGGATTTTTTTACAGTTAAACTGTTTTAATTTTAATAACACAAATGCACATTCTCAATTAGGTTTTTCGTCAATTTCATCGTTCTGTTAAAAGTCATTTTTCCTGTGAGAGAACTGTATATTTCTTCCTCAATTTCATTTTACACTGTAAAAAAAATCCGAACAGTTTCCCTGTTTGAATCAGAAAAATAGTTGTCCTTATCGTACCGAAAAATTTTCCGACCAAGCTCGGAATAAAATCCGTAAAAAAAGGAAATAGCCAATAAAATGGTATTTTACGGATTTTATTCCGAGCTGGGTCGGAAATTTTTTCCGATACGATAAGAGCAACTATTTTTCCGATTCCTACAGGAAAACTGGTCGTATTTTTTTTACAGTGTAGATAACTTGATCCATTTTTGTATCAGAAAACTCACTTTACTCAAAAGTCTCTACAGCACTACACGGATTTCAAGAAACGATTGGTTAATGCGCAGAAAGGAAAGACACGTATAAATAACAGTATGCATTCCGTGAGATGTGTCAGCATTCACTGTAAAAAAAAAAAAAAAAAATGCCAATTTTCCTGTAGGAATCGGAAAAATAGTTGCCCTTATCGTACCGGAATAATTTCAAACCCAGCTCGGAATAAAATCCGTAAAATACCATTTTACTGATTATTTCCTTACTTTTACGGATTTTATTCCGAGCTGGGTCGGAAATTTTTTCCGATACGATAAGAGCAACTATTTTTCCGATTCCTACAGGAAAACTGGTCGTATTTTTTTTACAGTGTAGATAACTTGATCCATTTTTGTATCAGAAAACTCACTTTACTCAAAAGTCTCTACAGCACTACACGGATTTCAAGAAACGATTGGTTAATGCGCAGAAAGGAAAGACACGTATAAATAACAGTATGCATTCCGTGAGATGTGTCAGCATTCACTGTAAAAAAAAAAAAAAAAAAAAATGCCAATTTTCCTGTAGGAATCGGAAAAATAGTTGCCCTTATCGTACCGGAATAATTTCAAACCCAGCTCGGAATAAAATCCGTAAAATACCATTTTACTGATTATTTCCTTACTTTTACGGATTTTATTCAGAGGTGGGTCGAAAATTATTCCGTTACGATAAGGGCAACTATTTTCCGATTCCTACCGGAAAACTGGCAGCATTTTTTTTACATTGTTGAGATACTGAGAAGATGATTGATTACAGATAAACATTTTCTCCAAAATTGTTGATTTTCTAAATTTGGAGCGATTCTGTGCCCTACACTGCAAAAAAATTGTTGATTTTGCACTGGTAGCTGGGGCGCCAGAATATTGTTGCAAAATATGCAGTAATATCCCATTATATAAATGAATAAAACTGTACGTTATTCCTTAACGGTTTTTGTGCTTTAATTTTACTGTTCATTACTTTAAATTTTACAATTATAAACTGGCACACCAGCTGCTAGTATTATACTGAAAATAAACCTTTTTTTTTTCAATGTATGCGCTCGCTTTCAGGCAAATATATGCTTCAATATTTTTTAGGAGGTCGTCTACATTTATAAACTATAAAAATATTAAAATGTTTAATACTAACACAGGGTCGTACATTTCAGAGAACTTTTTAGGACAAATATCAGTATTTTTTAAAAGAAAAATCAATTTATGCTACACGCTCGAAATTTCACCTTATTTAAGAAGAGATTTTCTATAAGTAAATACTGGTACAAATTCTTAAAATTTGAGAACAAGTACGACCCCAGGCTAACATTTATTTTTGACATCACATTTGGATTTTTCCGTAAATTTTACTTTCCATACACTAGACGAAATGTTCTTTTAGTAGTTTATGATATAAGTAGATATAAAATTTGAAGCTCATAATATTACGTTAATTTTTAATCATATCAACACAGAATACGGTGCGCGAAGTGGGGATTTTTTTAAACATAACTGAAACTCTACTTTGTGGAATAAACTGTAAGTTTGCATTTGCATTTTTCAAGCATCAAGAAATCGATTTCTGTTAAAAAAATATCGTAGATTAAATTTTTCTTTTTTCGCAAAATAATTTTTAAATATATTTTTTTTCAAACCAACTTTTGAAAAAAATATTAAAAGTAACCTATGACTTTTAACATTAGAAGATCGAAATTTTAAACCGACAAAGTTTCTAAACTACTTGACTGAGTGTCTTCATGGTTTCGCATTTAACCCTTTCAGGGGCAAAGTACTTCTATTCGAAAAATGCCGAAATGATTGAATGACACCGGGCATTACAAACAAATTTATTCGAAAGTAAGTAAAAGCTTTTTTTCACGTACTTGATAAAAGGAAATTTTTCAATTCAAAATTCTGGTGTCAGTGTGTCACTTAGGAATTAAAATTAAGTGGTCTAAAAATGAACCACCGCCCTTGAAGTGGTTAAATATGTTGTGAAAATTAGGTGTTAATATGGAAAATTTTAAAATTTGGCCACACTTCAATGCGTAAGCAACGCGCTAAGTAAAACTTAAGTGTAGCAGTAATTAACAGATTTTATTACTAATCGACTGGTTACAGAAACATTTTGTAACGATGATTTGTGGCAAAGTTAGTTTGGCATGGTTCTTGGTTTTTATTTTCAGGGCTGTACAACTTACATACTTCACACGTATATGAAAGATATCATTTTTTCTGGCATTAATTACTTCATTGCATATTTTTAGCACACCTTATTTTTGAAAGACATTTTAAGGGGGTAAATCACGTATTTCATGCAATACGAATATAAAAGTCTCTGTTAGTCGAACAATGCGCGCAAGCTATAGATTTTAAGACCTACTTTACGGCCTATTTTAAATTATATGAATCTCCTGAAAATATTAAATATTTTTCTCCGGTTTTTTATCTTTTTCACTTTTGTCAAAAAATAAATAAAATGGCTCAAGTAATTATCATAATATAGGGTACATCATAGTACATTTTGTTGCAAGATACCGGGTGTCCCAAACATGACCGATGTTTTTACAAATTCAATAACCAGCAAACGGTTACAGATATTAAAATATCTCTACAGGAGGGTTATGCAAGATGTTGGGAGTTTTTATTCTGCGATTGTCAGTTTTAGTTACAAATAACAGCGATAGATGGTGCTTCAAACAATAGGCGCTAAATCCAGTCTCGAGTTTTCGGCCTTTCTCTTTTCCCATGCTAAAATAGAGATTAAAATATTTTGAATGGATCCCGAAGTACCAAAAAGCGGGTCTGAATTTAGCACCTATTTCTCGCAGCGTAATCTATTTTTTCACATTCGAACTAAATTCAAGAATCACAGTAATAAAAAACAACTCCTAACATCATACATAACCCTCTTGCAAGAATTTTTTTAATATCTGTCACCGTTTGCAAGTTATTGAATTTTAAAATCATGGGTTATTTTTGAGACACCTGGTATATAATCTAAGTTCAATTTTAATCAGCTATGTAAGTATAAAAATATTCTAAATATTAAAACTGTTCTAAATGCCTAAAAATAACTTCCACAGAAAAAATTAATTAAAAGATTTTAGATTCCAGGAAAAAAAATAAACAGACAAATCAAACATATGCAAATTAAAACCTATAAAAGTTTAATTAAATAAATGTGTAACGTTTAGTTACACTTAAGAGGTCTCATGAGCAATATAATTTAATCCATTAGTTCTTTAGTGTAATAATAGGACGTGCACTTCCACTTAAAAAATGAACAATTCTTCTACTGTTGCGTTAAAGGGTCTCAGTAGCCTTACAGCTTAACGATTGTTTCCTATATCATTATTATTTCAATACTCTAAAGCTGATATTTTATATTTTTTTTTAATGTGTAATTTTGATAAGATATTTAAAACTGTTTTTTTTTTTAGTTGCATCCATTGCGCGCAAAGGAATGGCAAAACTATTTATTCTGGAATCAAAATATTATTAATAGTTATCTAAAACTAGTCTATGTTGAACGTGCGCATGAAATTTCGTATTATAATTGCATGTACTGTTTCAAAGAATTTTTTTAACTTTGTAATTAAATTTAAATTAAAATGAAATTACGATTTTAATAGTTTAAAAATTGAGTATAATTTCAAGGCGCATGGTATTTACATCATTATCAATATTTTTCGGAACTCAAGTTTTGCACACAGAGGTTGAAAATAACCAGTTTAAAATTTTTTAATAAAGCTAAGCAAAACGAAATAAAAGGTAGTAAAGTATCAGTTGTAGAAGATTGAAATAATTATGCTATATAGAACATTTATATTACTATCAATTTATATAGACTGTCAGTTTTAAAGTTTTTTGTGATTCATAGAAAATCAGAAATAAAATTAAATGTAACATGATGCTACATTGTGCCTTCAATGAAAATGTTAGACATCTGAGTCCCCTTAATATTTCTATAGAAAATTTTAAAATCGGCAAAAACTTTTTAAAATCTCTCCATATTATGACTCTAACAGAAGTCCGACTCCTAATTATTGCTGAATATAAATTACAATTATTTCATTCAATTAAAGCACTACAAATCCAATTCAAGCACTCTAAATTTTCTTAGAATTACTTATTTATTTCTTTAAATAATGCATTCTGCTTAACAATTTTCTTTTCGTTTATCATTCTAAACGTAGGAAACGTAAACGCAGTGTTACAACGCAGTAAATTAAATAGTATAAATCCGATGTTGCCTACAACTCGTAATTTCGAATGACTAATTATTGCTGAACATAAATTGCAATTGTTTCATTCAGATAAAATACTACAAATTCAATTCAAGCACTCTAAATTTTCTTAGAATTAATTATTCATTTCTTAAAATAATGCATTCTGCTTAACAATTTTCTTTTATTTTTTATTACTCTAAACGTAGGAAACGTAAATGCAGCGTTACAACGCAATAAATTAAATATAAATCCGATGTTGCCGGCAACTCGTAATTTTTAATGACTAATTATTGCTGAATATAAATTACAATTGTTTCATTTAATTAAAGCCCTACCAACTCAATTCAAGCACTCTAAATTTTCTTAGAATTATTTATTTCTTAAAATAATGCATTCTGCTTAACAAATTCTTTTAGTTTATTACTCTAAACGTAGGAAACGTAAATGCAATGTTAGAACGCAGTAAATAAAATATAAATCCGATGTTGTCCACAACTCGTAATTTTGGTGGAAATGCCGAAAAAAAAATACCGAAAAACCTCCTAGTGCAGGAATACGGTATTTAATTTATGGTATTGCCTTAAATTAGGAATTTACACTTACATTTATTTGCTCATATAGCATGATTCAGAATTCATTCTTTTTGTCAAAAATATTATTTAAAAAAATAAATCAGAATTTATTTTTTATTATTTTCTATTATTGTTATTTTCTATTTAATTTTTGAAAAGCATAATTAAAACAGTTATCTTAAACTTTATACAATGGTTTTACTGGACATTCAAATGAAAGAATCAAAATGTTTTTTAAACTTGGTTTACCCTTAGCTAATTGTAGAAATGTTTTAGTGAAGTGTTTTACTATTTAAATATAAAAAAAAAAATTCTATTAACATATTGTGATAGGTAACTTTTCATGAAAATATCTTTTTTTAACACGCGATAAATTTATCGAAATTTAAGGAAAAAAAGTTTAACATGTTCATATTTATATACATAAAATGTTTTTAATATTTTTATAAATTCCTTTCTGAGGATCTTATATTTCAAACCCAGGTGTTTGAAATTCAATACAAACTTGCTACAAAATCTTACTCTGGAAAAAAAGGCGAAATGTTGGATTCAAAATATTTACATGAATTGAAAGGTTCCTATAAATATCTTTGAATTCCATTTTTAAATTCTATATTTAAAAATGGAATGAAAATGCAGATTTTGATCAGTAATATATATATATATATATATTTCTTTCGGTTTACAGTAAAGCGTTCTGTTTGTTGTCTTCAAAACAATAATTTTCATATTTTAGAAGGAATTCTGAGATTTCGTAAAGCTCTGTTTTTTAAACAAATTATTTATCTTAGAAAATCCTACTTTTGTGCTTCCAAACAATACAAACTTAAATATTTCAATTTTTAAATCTATGATTTCTATTTTTAAAAGAACATGAATTTGTACATAAAGATTTTTTTTTTAACTTATCAAAATTTTAATTCGCCGTTTAAAAAAAGGAATTATTTTTTAGTCTATTTAAAAAACCAAATGAATGGCTGTTTAGAAATTGTATAAACATATTATTTTAAAATTTGTAAAATATGTTCGTGTGACGTTATTTAACTATAATAATATATTTATCGTTTACTATATATAGGTATTAACGTTTTATATGAGCAGTATAAATAAGAATATTGAATAATTTATATGTGTGAAATATAAAATTGTGTTTTTTTTAAAAATAGGCTAACACATGATAAATTATGATAAATTATAATTAAAATACATATACAAAAGCACAAATAATTGTACAATAATTACTTTCAGGTGCATACATATAATATAAACAGATTTCAAATGCATTAAAAATATCTTAAAATACATTAGAAAAACCCAGAACGTATTCAGCCATTACAACCGTCATCACCAAGCCGTCATCAGTGGGATTTAAATGTTGTTATTATTTTCTTTGTGCTTATTCGAGAATTGTCCAAAAGGAAACATTGCACTTTATAATATTCATTGTAATTTACAATATTCATAATTATCGTATTTAATGATAAATTATATTGCTGAAAATAATTTAAATACTTGAAGTCTAACGTTTTCGTTACATTAATGTAGGATTTGTTATTTTACCTACCTAAATATTCACATGGTTTATATCTACAAATGAATTTACCTATCAGCTGTTGAATTACATACAACATTTATTAATCACACGAACAAATATAGATCATGGTAATTCAATAACATTGATCATATAGTACGCAATTTGTACATTCGTAAATTTAAATACCAAAAATCATCTAGCCTTTTTATCCGGCCATGAACAGATTTTGAACCTTCATGTTGATAAAAAAACTACGAACAGTACCCACCTTTCTTGTTATTTTTATTCTTAAGTCTTTTCCAAACGAGCAGTTACCTCATATCTTGCGCTTTCTTCACGCTCCTCGCGTTGTGCTTTTTAGGTAGATTCGGTATGAAATACTACCTATTGCGATCGCTGCTATGTTAGAATTTCTGAAAATTTTTTGCAGATCTGCACCGATCATGTCCCTTAGAACCCAAAACCACCCTCAGTAAAGGACTTTATATATATATATGTAATATATATCACTTTTTTATGGACACGTAACTAACCGTAATTCTGCACAAATCTCTTCGAAACTGATACATAAAATCAAGGGGCATAAAATCTCGGTCAAGTTCGTTAATGGGCAAAATCAGACCAAGGGGGTGGAAATAGGGTTGAGTTTTGTGAAAACCTAAAAAACCCAATAATTTCTTAATTTTTGTACACATAAAATCAGTTTAATATTTTTATTGCTTCTGAAAACAGGGTCAAAAATGTATGTATCACAGATTTTTGATCAAATTAAAAATGGGCAAAAAACATAGGGATTTAGGAAAAAAAATCATAACTTCTTCAGATCGCATGATATCAAATTCAATGAAAATTATTATAAATCTTCTTAATATTATCAACAACTTTTACATTGACAAGTTTTTGATAGGACCAATTTGTACCGCAAAAAAATAATAATAAAATAAATAAAAAGGAAAACAAAGAGGGGAATATACCGTAATGGTTGATTTCTTAATAGTAATAGAATATACTTCAAAAAATGATTTCAAATTGGGGATTTTGGACCGAATTTCCTGAAGCGATTCTGTTGGAAACGAAAAATATTGTCCTACCGAGAAAATAATTGTTTATGAATCAAGTTTTAATTAATTGCACGAAAAAATGAAAACACAGGTCGGTTATAAATCTCTTAAAAAATTGCTTCAGCAAGTTTTATATATTTTCTTTTAAAAAGGAATCTGAAAACGTGCCAGAAAATTTCGAGTTGTTGAGCATAGAAATGTATTTTTTTTTTTTTTTTTTTTTTTTTTTTTTAATACCGCATTAGCATGATTCTAATAAAACCATCTCTTATATAAAAATGAAATTAAAAACTCGCCCAAAGCGGCGAAATCTACCTGTGTCTGTAGACCGAGCCGGCAGGGATTTTTATTTCATACTAGCAGACCCACCCGGCGTTGCCCGGGCCCGTGATGAATGAACAACAAATTTGTATGATTTTGTACCTTTAATTCTCTTTTCTCTGAATTTATATTCTTAAATATAAAAAATCGCAAGAAAAATATTAAATTGAAGATACGTACTATTTTGCGTAAGTTGATTTTGGGAGTCTATGCGTACCGAAAGCGAGCGGAACTGCCACAAAACACTCACAGGTTTTTACTGGTTTCGTGGACATTTTCAGACATTTTGTTTTGTAAAAAAATATTTCTACCCCTCCGATCGTTTCAAAATTTTTATAGGAGATGTAAATCTGGTCTATTTATATGCTTCGATAGACATTGTATTAAAATAAGGACGTTGACTAAAACAATAAATTAAGAAATTTGCTTAATTTACTATTCGAAAATAGTGGGTAGTGCAACCTTCCACCGACAGGGAGCGCAATATGTTCTATACAAATATTACTGTATGAAGCAGTGATCAAAGGGCTGTTATAACTTAAGTGAAAATTTCAAGTCGATCGGTTAATTCGTTTTCCAAATTTTAACGAACTCGCGTTCATTCTCTATTAAAAACTAGTTGGATGTGCCAATCCCAAAACTTTCTTCTATCTTATACATCTTAATATTTCAAAAACTAGTTACACATGATAATATTTCAATATTATTAGTTCAATACTATACCTACTTTGATTTTCATCCTAAATTTCTGCTTCAGTCAATTAAACGAGCTAAAAACGAGTTAATCTATATCATGATATTTGCTAAAATTAATAGTTTTTGCTTATTCTGTTGTTATCAGATGTTTGCGAATAGCCGGCTTAGCAGGAAGCGAGTTCCCGCCTTTGTACGAGCCGCCGATGGACAACAGAACTACAAAAAATCAAGAAAAGTATACAAAAATTGCTATCACAGAACCCCTTTACTGTGCAATATTTCCAAATTCAAGGAGAACCTGTTGTCCAAAGCCAAAAACATGCACAAAAAATTAGGTTCAATTGTATGCATAACTTCATACACTTTTCGATTGTACAATAATGAAAATGCACAGAGATCGCAATTATAGCGCCCCCTTCTGGCGGAATTTTTTTAAGTGCAGGGATGACTTGCTTGCCATAGCCAGAAACATACACAAAAAATTTGGTTCAATTATATACATAACTCCATACACTTTTCGATGGTACAATAATGAAAATGGTACAGACATCGCAATTATAGCGCCCCCTTCAGGTGGAATTTTTCCAAATTCAGGGAGGACCTGCTTGCCATATCCGAAAACTTAAAATAAAAGTTTGGTTCAATTCTATGCATAACTTCATACACTTTTGGAGGGTACAATATTCAAAATCGCACAAAAATCACTATTACAGCGCCCCCTACCGGCGAATTTTTTCCAAATTCAGGGAGAACCTGCTTGCCATATCCGAAAACTTAAAATAAAAATTTGGTTCAATTCTATGCATAACTTCATGCACTTTTGGGTGGTACAATATTCAAAATCGCACAAAAATTGCTGTTATAGCGCCCCCTACCGGCGAATTTTTTCCAAATGCAGGAAGGACCTACTTGCCATATCCGAAAACTTAAAATAAAAATTTGGTTCAATTGGATGCATAACTTCATACACTTTTGGATGGTACAATATTCAAAATCGCACAAAAATCGCTGTTACAGCGCCCCCTACCGGCGATTATTTTCCAAATTCAAAAAAGGACCTACTTTCCATATCCGAAAACTTAATATAAAAATTTGGTTCAATTCTATGCATAACTTCATACACTTTTGGATGGTACAATATTCAAAATCGCACCAAAATCGCTGTTACAGCGCCCCCTACCGGCGAATTTTTCCCAAATGCAGGGAGGATCTACGTGCCATATCCAAAAACTTAATATAGAAATTTGGTTCAATTCTATGCATAACTTCATACACTTTTGGATGGTCCAATATTCAAAATCGCACAAAAATTGCTGTTACAGCGCCCCCTACCGGCGATTATTTTCCAAATTCAGGGAGGACCTACTTCCCATATCCGAAAACTTAATATAAAAATTTGGTTCAATTCTATGCATAACTTCATACACTTTTGGATGGTACAATATTCAAAATCGCACAAAAATTGATATTATAGCGCCCCCTACCGGCGATTTTTTTCCAAATTCAGGGAGGATCTGCTTGCCATAGCCAAAAACTTAAAATAAAAATTTGGTTCAATTCTATGCATAACTTCATACACTTTTTGATGGTAGAATGGCGACAGACAGACGGACAGACGGACAGACGGACGGACGGACAGACGGACAGACGGACGGACGGACAGACGGACAGACGGACACACAGACAGACAGACATTTTCTATAAACATGTTTTTTGGGATCTCTGACCCCTAAAACGTGTAAATCCGTCGAAAACCGGAAGTCGAAAAAAATTTCGATTACAATACTTTCTTCTATTGAAGATAGAAGAAAGTAAAAAGCGTTTCTTTTTCTTTTTAGAAGTCGATTTTTTTCCATTTCGAACAAAAATTTCTGAATCAATTTTTTTTAAATTTATATACTCGTAATTAGTCTATAAAATGTATGCCGAGAAGCTAAAGTTTAAAATCTGTAAATGCTGTATATTTAAAATTTTGGTTTAAATTTGAACTCCCGTTAAAATTTAAAGAAATTAAAAAATCATTATTTCTCAATCTCTCATTTAAAAAAAAAAGAAATATTTCGCCCTTCCCCTCCCCCGCCCACCTGCAAGAAATTTCACGCGCCATTTTTTATAAACTTTTTCTAATGTGTTATAAACTATTTCAAAGTTGCAAGCAGATCGCTTTGTCAGATCTCCTACTTTAAATGAAATCGCAGTCTCTTAGTTCCACTTTCCACCACCAGGGAGCGCACTGTATTTTTAACAAAACTGTATCTGAACGTAACTCCGTTACACAACCTATCAGTAGATATGTTACTCGAGGGGGTGGAAGTCTTAAGAAAGAAACTAAGATATTTTTGAAATTACTATTCGGAAATAGTGGTAACAGACTTTTGACATTTTTATATTTAATAAGACTCATTTATCTCAGGACTCCATCAAAAAACCGCACCGCAAATGGTAAGGAACGCAAAATTAAAAAAAAAAAAATCTATCGCCCCTCCAGTTCTCCCCACCCACCCGCCCGAAATTTCACGCGCAATTTTTTATAAACTTTTTCTAATGTGTTATAAACTATTTTACAGTTGCAAGCAGATCGCTTTGTCAGATTTCCTACTTTAAATGAAATCGCAGTCACTTAGTTCCACTTTCCACCACCAGGGAGCGCACTGTATTTTTAACAAAACTGTATCTGAACATAACTCCGTTACAGAACCTGTCAGTAGATATGTTACTCGAGGTGGTGGAGGTCTTAAGCAAGAAATTAAGATATTTTTGAAATTACTATTCGGAAATAGTGGTAACAAACTTTTGACATTTTTATATTTAATAAGACTCATTTATCTCAGGACTCCGTCAAAAAACCGCACGGGAAATGGTAAGAAACGCAAAAGTTAAAAAAAAGAAAAATCTATCGCAACTCCTCCTCTCCCCACCTTCCCGAAATTTCACGCGCCATTCTTATATAAACTTTTTCTAATGTGTTATAAACTATCTTGAAGTTTCAAACAGATCACCTGGTTAGATTCCCTACTTTAAATGAAATCGCGGTCTGTTAGTTCTACATCCCACCACCAGGGAGCGCACTCTATTCTTAGCAAAAGCGTATATGAACGAAACCTCTTCACGCAACCTACCCTAGATACATGGATGGGGGGGGGGGCGGTCTTAACCAAGAATTTAAGATATTTGCTGAAATTACTTTTCGAAAATAGTTGTATCAAATTTTTATCCCGAATAAGTAACATTTATGCTGTATTTTTACAAATCGCACGCCGTTCTGAAGAATACTACAATAAAACGTAACGTGGCAACCATTTAAAATAAGCATATAAAAGAAATAAACCAATTAGTTAAATTAGCACCCCCCCACTCATAAATTAAGGGTGCAAAAAGTTCTGTACGGACATCCGACATGAGATCCCACTGCCTGCGGCACTGTAGAGTAGGCGGGCGATAAATTCGGAACATTTTTCTGTATTTAAAACATAAAAGAGAGCAATTAAAAAATGCGTTTAAAAATGTCTTTAAAAAGCACTTCTGAAAAATAATCATTATCAGCATGAAAAATGAGAATTTAAATTCTATTAAAACTGTTGCTACCCGCTACAGCAGCAGAAAGTATTAGAATGCAAGGACTTATTGTTCCCAATTTTTAATTTCTAGTAGTAAAAGAGCCAGTAAGGAGTAGTCTAATCTTTTATTTAACGTTAAAAAAAAACATTTCTTGCTACCTACATAATTCAGGATCAAACAGGCACCTCCAATTTTCCGTACACCAAACAAAATCGCCGATTTTTTAGCAGATATTATCGCTCAACCTCTCAAAGTAGAAAAAAAAACAGAAAACAGTGTGACAAACAAAAAGCCTGCCAGTTTGTCACGTTGGTTGCTAACGAAAATAGAGGCTACAGCGGTGGGTCCGATTCTTCTTTTTTTACAGACCGCTGGAGTCACGTGATGCTCTTTTCGCACACATTCATTGGTGCATTCGAGCATCACGGGACTCCAGCGGTCTGTAAAAAAGAAGAATCGTACCCACCGCGGTAGCCTGTCTTTCTCGTTAGCCTCGGGTTGCTAGGTAGTGACGTCATTTGAAACTAATCCCTTCTCTTAAACGCTCATTTGTTTTATGTGCGCGTATTTTTTAATTAATAGTTTAATTTGACTTGTTTCACTGATATTGAAAAGTGAAGTTCTGTGATTTTAATACGTGTTTACTGAGTTCATTCTTTTAACTCATACATCTGATTTGTGTGCTTGAAGCCAGATGTCCGCTTTTAAGCTGTCTTCGATATAAAGACGGTATAGACACAAGGACATAGTCAGCACTGGAATATTACATCGGAGAACTCCACAAACAGTGTACATCGGAAATCGACTTGGTGTCAATTCGCATTAATTTATATCAATGATATTGTGTTATTCGTGTTCATCTTATCAAAGCAGGTAAAAAAAAAAAAAAAAAAAAAAAAAAAAAAAAAAAAAAAAAAAAAAAAAACTTTTGTTTAGCTTATTATATTTTGAGGATGAAAAAATTTCGATCTTTCGATCTTGAATAAAATTAACTGGATAAATGAAGGTATTTCTTTTTAAAAAGAAGCAAGTCTTTCTCTCCCACAGTGACAGTTTTTAAAATATCAAATTCAGGAATTGCCATTCCGAGTGCGAAGCGTTTCAAGTAAGTGTGACAGTTTTGCTGTTTATAAATGTTCTATTATCTATCTAAAATATTCCTTGAAAAGAAATTTAGTTAGGAATATGTTTGCGAACAAAACTATTAATTATAAAAATATATGTTCTTTGACACGTGATTATGCGATAGTAATCTAACCGTAAAAATTCCAGTGTATATATATATATATATATATATGTAGGATTTGAATTTAAACATACTTTATTTTCTTTATGACGTACATGATCAACAAATTAACTGATGCTCAGGTATTTTTATTATCCATAATTTGAAAGCACGAATACTGAAAATTCACGATCACGAGATCAAGGTTTGGACATATTAAAAAATTAGAAAAGAGTCAGTCTAAAAAATAATGTTGTGCATGAAGTAGCGGCTTATGAGATGCCAAGGAAGGTATTGTTAAGCCTAATCAAATTATTTGTAAGAAATATGTTGTAAGTTTTAAGTAAGAAAGGTGCTGTATTTAGAAAAGTATCAACGAAGTGATGTAAAGTTACCCTTATAGAATTGTATTAAAGTGTACGTGTTGTGATTCAAACGTCTACTTATTCAAATCATCTATATATTAACATTTTACAAACAATAACTTCTACATATATATATATATATATATATATATATATATATATATATGTGTGTGTGTGTGTGTGTGTGTGTGTGTGTGCTACATTGTTAGATCTAATTCCGCGATTTCCTTATCGTATTCTAAATTACTACTTTATATTCACCAAATCCTTATTCTTAAATAATCTCTATCGTTAACTCTGTTAAATTCCCTTTAATTTAATGTCTCACTTGTCTAAATTGCTTAAATATTAGGCTTTTAGTATTCCTAAATTAAATGTTCCATTTCCGCGCTTTTTTCTTCCTAGAATGTTCTTTTAGCTTCCATTTTTAATTTCCCGCGCATTTCTGAGGTTATCTTTTTTCCCTTGAAATTCATCCGCTTGCTCTGTCCGCACTTTTTTCATGACGTGATATTCTTAATTATTCATTGATTGAGAGCGCGACCTACGTCATATTTGTATTCTTACACTTGAAGAACAAAAAGTCGATGCTCGCTGTGTTTCAGCAGTTTTGAGTCGTATCTCCAGTTTACCTACCATCCCCTGGTCACCGTCCATTTATTTGATTATCTACTTTGTTTTATCCCTTTATTCGATTATGTTTTAGCCCTAATTACTACAACGGAGAGATAGCTAATAATCTTGGTGGAAACTGTGCAACCTAAAGATGTTCTAATAAAGTGCGGAGCTGATATTATGTGTAGTTTCAATTTATTCTGGGGAAACTTCACGGAAATATGTATTCCATATCCTTCACTCGACGACTGCTATTCATCAATTTGTTATACTAATTTAACAGGATCGAATTTCCTTTTCTGACCACTTCTATTACGCTATTTTTGCTGGATGTGATCCTCAACTAAAATTTAAAAAGTCTAAAATTTAAAAGTTGCGATAAATATTATTGTTTTCTTTAAAAAAAAGTATACTCTTTTGAATTGAATTGAATTCTTTGCTTAGTACTAAATTTCTAGAGTTAATTTAAATCAATACTTAAACTTAATTTCCTAACAATAATGAGTTTGTAATTTAATATTAAAATTTTAAAACTTAAAGTAAAATATTTTAATTCAACATTACGGATGAGTTTTGGGAGACGTCCCAAGAGTTTATCTATTTGGAAATTTATTTAAATAACTAAGTTGTGCGGGCATAAATTGGTTGATTTATCTAGAGTTCTAATTAATGTTGGATTATAAACTTAAACCAAAAAACTTAATTTTACTTAATTTATTACTTGTAATTAAAAACTTAATCTTATTTGCTATAAAAAATTAATAAAAATCTAATTGATATTCTTTCAAATGATTTAAGTATTACTTTTAAAATAAAAGGATTATCTTAACGGTTGCATTTTATCAACTTTAGAAAAAAAAAAGAGAGAAAAGAAAATGTTTCATATTTTAATTTCCATATCCACAAATTGAAGGTTATTGTGTGAGCTCTAGAAAAGTTATTCAAGTTATTCAGGATTAATTTACAATATCTAGATACCTTTGTAGAACGAGATGATTGCGAAACTGCTTCTTTATTAGAATTGCAAATATTTTCGTCTGCGATATATATTTTTTTCTCTTTCTTTCCACGATAATCAAAAGTCATTTTTATTTTGTTGTTAACGTTTTGATTTATTCTATTTATTTAAGGTAAATATAATTTACAGATGCGAATTGAAAAACACATTATAACTTCCTTTTCCATATTTTTCATATTTATTTATGATTTATTTTTTATTTCTTTATTTGAGTGTACATCTAATTCCTATGTGTCAGATAAACGGGAATTATATTTAACGACTCGCATACGAATGAATGGTGTTATGAGATATTTATAGATATGAAAGTATTATGTGATACAGGATTAACATTATATTATTATATCAAAAGATTAAATATTCTAGATTGATTGAAATATAGTAACTTGAAATACAATTATTAAGAATGTTATTGAATTAATTATATAGAGATTTAAATAAATTTGATGATAACTATACTAAAAATAAAGATATAAGTTACTGAAACAGTGATGATAATTTAACCCTTGAAAGGACCTATGAAGACATTATTAGTGAGATATTATGAAATGAACTATGAGGCCAATGCACCTCATGATTCTTCATTTCTGGTCACAAATCATTACTTTTTTCGAAAACTTATCTAAGATTAAAAATAATACGAAAAATAAAGTTACGTAGGATTTAACAATTGTTGTGATTGATACTGTTATTATACTGAGAGAATACAGATCTGTATTAATGAAAAGACCATGGCAAAAACTATCAAAGATTGTACAGTTGTATATTTACATTATTGTTGACAAAAAATTTATTACTATTGTTTATTAATTTATTTGATATATTATCATTATTCAAGGTTATTCTCAGATTATTTATTTATTTATTTATTATTGTTATTAGTATTTAATATTATTAGAATTATTAGTGCAACATAGTCTGTATATAAGATTTAAGAAACCATAAAAACTCTTATGAACTCTACAAATCAATATTTTAGTACGGAATAAAAATCACTAGAGAACATATAATTTAGTGAGGATGCTAATTAAATATGGTCATTTATAAAAAGAGATGGTTTTGAAAATTGTGTCACTGTTGCTAACTAATGAACTTGTATTAATATTGCTATATTAATTCACAGAAAGCAAAATTTATGTTAATTTTTAATAATATCCAAATTTTATTATGATTGTTTTTATTATTGGATATGTACTTATTACAGCAGTTTCTACTTAGACGCGATTTTTTTAAAAATTTTAATTATATTTCTTTCTCTTTCAAAATGAAATTAAAGCTTTGAGCAACGCGATTTGGTGACCAATTGACGGTATCATTTTAAAGATGATTGTAAAACAAAGAAACAAAAATTGTAAAACGAGTATCTGCTTTCTCTCAATGAACTCGCAGGTCAACGGGACCTACTAGTTCATTCATTTTTTGAGGGGAGGGATTTTGTTACATTATTAGATCTAATTCCGCGATTTCCTTATCTTATTCTAAATTACTACTTTATATTCACTAAATCCTTATTCTTAAATAATCTCTATCGTTAACTCCGTTAAATTCCCTTTAATTTAATGTCTCACTTGTCTAAATTGCTTAAATATTACGCTTTTAGTATTCTTAAATTAAATGTTCCATTTCCGCTCTTTTTTCTTTCTAGAATGTTCTTTTAGCTTCCATTTTTACTTTCCCGCGCATTTCTGAGGTTATCCTTTTTTCCTTCAAATTCATCCGCTTGCTGTCCGCACTTTTTTCATGACGTGATACCCTTAATTATTCATTGGTTGAGAGCGCGATCTACGTCATATTTGTATCCTTACACTTGAGGAACAAAAAGTCGATGCTCGCTGTGTTTCAGTCGTATTTCCAGTTTACCTACCATCCCCTGGTCATCGTCCATTTATTTGATTATCTACTTTGTTTTATTCCTTTATTCGATTATGTTTTAGCCCTAA
The DNA here is from genome assembly GCA_963932465.1 of Maratus speciosus. Lineage (NCBI taxonomy): Eukaryota > Metazoa > Arthropoda > Arachnida > Araneae > Salticidae > Maratus > Maratus speciosus. The sequence goes on along the minus strand of OZ010788.1, from coordinate 353,225,441 downwards.
TTACTACTACGGAGAGATGGCTAATAATCTTAGCGGAAACTGCGCCACCGAAAGATGTTCTAATAAAGTGCTGAGCTGATATTATGTGTAGTTTCAATTTATTCTGGGGAAACTTCGTGGAAAGATGTTTTGCATATCCTTCACTCGACGACTGCTATTCATCAATTTGTTACACTAATTTAACAGTATCGAATTACCTGTTCTGACCACTTCTATATTACGCTATTTTTGCTGGATGTGATCCTCAACTGCTATCGAAACAGCCAGTACTGCATTTTCAACGATAAAGTAATCCTATGTTGCTATAATGCAACACGCACACACACACACACACACACACACACACACACACACACACACACACACACACATATATATATATATATATATATATATACATGCGTATTTGATTTGAAATCAATTCTAATATTGACTGTTTGATTATTTTTGGCTAAAAAATAATTTGAAACCAAAAATGAATATTAGTAAAAAGCTGGAATTTTATATATTTAATTACATAACTAAATTTTATAACTTTATTTATATGCTTTTCATAAAACTTAACAAATATGCATGTTTTTGTAGCATGAATTCTGCTCTCCAATACAATCTGAATATGCTACACATTTCCTTCTCCGATTCTTTATTTCCAAACGGTTAAATAACAAAAGAATCAACAATATATATTTTTTTAAATCCTAAATCTCGCCGCTCTCCAATCCGATCACTTGACCAACTTTCGCCGTCGACACAAACAGAAAACGTCGGCAATAAAAATTAAGCATCCAACATGTAGGGTTTTAAAGACTGAGACTATATAAAAAAGATATGAGCTAATTTACAAATTTTACGTACATTATTTCTTTCCCAATATTTTTTTACCAAATGCATGTGTTGTAGATTTAAAAAAGTTTCCGTTAAATGGATGTGTCTCGTATTAGTGAATGTCCATTTGCATCCATAACGGAATCTCCCGAATACCGGACAGATCTATTTAGCGAAAAATAATGCAGGGATGGATTTTTTGCCAAAGAAAGACATGATTAAAGCATGGGCAAATTGGACAGTGTCTCCTACTTTCCACTTGCGATTTTAGCCGGCCTAAATTGGATATGCAATTTTTCTAAAGATTATATTTTAAATCTGTTTCAACACTGTACTGATTATAATCAATATTTTGAACTTTCAAAAGTAGAATAAGTTTAAATACTAGCTAAATTTAAAAAAATCTAAATACACTAAAACCTCTCAGTCGAAGCCAACTCGGAAAATTTGAATTTATTTGCTATTCAAATGTGTTCACTTTTCTTAAGTAAACATATATTTATGCTGAAAAAGGTGAGTGTTTGCTAAATAATATTATCCGCATGATGTTTTTGCAGTAAAATATACATAACAGACACTCCACAATAGAGAATACCACTATTTATGAAACATTTTTTCTCACAACATGAATATTTTGAATGTACTTTTACCTCTGAAAAACAGACACCGCCGAATGGCGGACAGATTCCAGATTCCATAGGTTTCCGCTATTGAGAGGAATTACTGTATTTAGACAAAAAAAAATTACATTATTCTACTCTAGAAGTTCAAAATTTTCCTTATTTTCAGTGCAATTCCTATAAAAGATTTCAATTATCAGCTTTGCGGAAACTGTATATCAAACCTTGGAGCCCCCAAAATCATAGTGTATAGAGTGGAGGGTGCAAGAAGATGGTTCAGTTTGCCCATACTTTAATCAGGTTCTGCTTCTGTAACAAAGGCAGCCCTGCATTATATCCAAATATTTTTCCAGGATTCAACGTGATCAATAATGGCTACATATAATGCTTATAAAAAATTTAAATAAATAAATAAATAAAAAATAATAAAAATGCCTGTGATTCAGATATTTGAGGTGCCTGAAATTCAGGCGCATTAGTGCCTGCAAAAATTAAGACATTTGAAAACGTCTGACAAAACACTCCGTTTCTACCACTTAATGGTTTGAATTTCCAACATTTCAATTTACAGTCCGCATTTATCAAATTGTAGGGCAGTGAAGTTCAAATAAATACAAGATATTCTAAATATGTACATATCGTATTGGGAGGATAGGGTAAAGTGCCCATATTTCGTTCCCCCAGTCAGTTTTAGGCCCTAAAGATTGTAATTTTCAGTTAAAACCAAACAAATATGGATTTTAAATAGACTAATTATCCACGTACATAGAAACATGGACAAATATCGTACAAAAAAATTTAACAATACAAAATATTGATTTTTCAAAAGTATCTAAAAATGGAAAAGAGAAAAAAAATGGTCCCAATTTCGTCCCCAAAAAATCCAATACGCTGAGGCTTAACTGATAACAAAATCAAAATTTATTTCTATTTGAATAATTTCTTAAATCCCAATTCCTTAATTCCTTAATAATTTCTAATTATTTCTATTTAAATTATTTCTATTTAAATAATTTAATTTACATTAAAATAGGGCTTAAAGAAATGTACTAATTATCAGTGGAAGAATAACGTAACGAATCATTAGCCATCCAAACATGAGGAAAAAATGGAGAAAATTGTCATGAAAAAGCATTCCTAATATCGTCACCGGGACGAAAATAAGAACTGCAAGGGGAACGAAATTGAGACCACGCTATTTCGCAATATGGAAGATCTTCAGTTCCTGTAAGATGAACTGAGCGTCCTAAAACTCACTGTATGCTACTGTCAGCATCTTACCTACGTAAAATAAATGCAATGGATAAGAAATAAATACTTACATTACAGTAAGTAACGTTCTGCAAACGACGTAATAAGAACTCAGATTATTTATAAATAGGAAATTGGGCATCTTTAATTTATGTATACGTCTTGGCGAACGAAAATTTCAATACTGATCCCTTTTACATTCCGTCCCCTATGCTTTGCGTCATAAGTGGAGCTACTTTTGCAGAAGCGTAGAAGTAAGGCGGGACGAAATATGGGCACTTTACCGTATGCTTTTTTTTTCGGATATAAATTTTCAGTAAGATAAAGATCAAATAATTTAAAAGAGAACAGGATTATAAACATTATTTTCTATGAGAAAAATTAAAAACATAATATTATACAGTATATAAAACTTTAAATTTAAGTTAAACCTATTTTTACAAATTCTTCAATTGTATCCTTCTTTTTATTACAATATTTTAACTAAAAAATACATTACTTGATGTTTACAGTGTTAAAGATTACATAGAGAAAACCATCATTTTTTTCTGTTAGTATAACTATTTCTCATTACATTTTTAATTTTTACTTTCTGAGGAAAATTTTTAAACAATATTTTATATGTATAAATGAAAATTTTAAAATAGTTTTAAAATTTGATTACAACGGGGAAGTTCTAATTAATCTCACATTCTGACTGAAATAAAGAGAAATTTTTAACGTTGATTATGTTTATCGTACATTAAGAACCATTAAACTTTAGAAAATGACAATTTTGGGATACATTATATACGTCTACAGAACATCAATAAATTCTGTTAATATTGTAATTTGGTGCAAGTTTCTGTACTATCGGGAAATTAATAGAGGTGGTGAAATATGAGTGATGATATGATATGATATCTTTGAGTCATTCGCAATTAAATATATTATGAAACAAAAATGTGTGCATGAGTAACGCTGTCACCCTATTGACGATATCAATGAGCTAAATAATAATTTTTGTTTGTACTGTATTGTTTTTAAATTCTGAACATTTCAAAATTTCAATTTTCACACCATCAAATAGTCAATAACAATGTCCTTTGAATAGCAGTTTGTTTCAAAAAATATATGAAATTTACTGATTTTAAATCGTTTATAAAATACTTTTCATGCAAGATTTTTTGAAATTGTATCTTTATCAAGTACATCTCACTTAGAAAAGATTTACCTGTTTGCTCTTAAAATAATATAAACAGTCAAGCATTTATTTCTTTATAACATTCCAAAATGAAATTACATTTTTATCAATAAATACACAAAATAAACCATTATATGAGGGTCACAACCATAGTAGACCAAGTCCATTTATCTCTATTGTGAGTAATGACGCTTTAAAGTTATTGATAAATAATTAATTTAGGTCAAGTGATTTATAAGAATTATTTATGCGAATATTCAATTTAAAGTATCCTTTTTATAGCGCTCTCCTTTTACAAATGACAAATTAATATTTCTATTGTAAACATATACCTTTAAAAAATTGAGGACTTGGTACAGTGAAATTTCAATGTGTAAATAAAGACTTGTTTGTTATGATTATAAAAACTCTTGAGTTTGATTTATATTTACTCATACTATTTTTTACTCTAAATTAAACATAAAGAGTGAAACATGTTATCAGTTATCGTAAATCATTCACCGTGCACAATACTATTAATATCATCATCGTCATCATGATTTACGTTAAAAGAAGTAGTTTGTAGCCTGATAATGACCTCTATTTTAAGATTCTTGAAGTGTACAATACATGATGAATTGGCAGAATGCATGGAAGAAGATCCATCATATCTTTCTTTTGAATCAATCTGGTTTATTGATGGTCCGCGTACAATGCATCTTGACTGATATTTGACAAAGAAAGCAACTTGTGCCCAAGAGCCCGTTTTCCAAATTTATTTTGCGAAAAGGTTAATCCTCATTGAGTATTTCTTTGAACAGTAGCATTAAGGGAGTTCCTCTCACAACTTGCTGCCATCTAATATCTATCCAACTAAAAAATGCTCCCTCGGTATCCTTCTTTCTGATTGTGATACTTTGTTCCAAAGCTGTAGCAGAACCAAAGCCGTAATTCTTAATTTCAATGACATCAAATTTCATACATTTTCTCTTTGTATTCATAATAGTTTCCTTCCAGTCTCCAGGAACATAGATCTGTTGTCTATTGCGATTTGCTGCTTCAATCACACAATATTTTGCGTCATTCGGAAGGAAAGAGTGGCCGGACACCATGAATTTGTGTTCAATTGACTCTGCTGTTATGATTGTACTACTAATTAGTTTCAACAGCGTAAGAGACATTTTGATGTTCCTATTTTGGCCACTATGGGCACCAGACTATAGAATATTTCTTTATGTTTAGGGACTTTTTCTCTTAGGTATCATGCGACAATGCTTGAAAGGTCTTGAGAACCTCTTCACCCCGCTATTTTATCCCAGACGTACATGTATCCCACATTATTATTAATGCAATGCACCACAAAGTTACAAACATATAGATTGCGTTTATCATAAGCTATGGATGTTGACGGCTTATGAAAAGGAAGTGCCTTTTGCAACTCGAATGTACAGTAGTAAGTTTCATCTGAGGCTTTAATTTTATCAGTTTCCATTTTCTCTCTAGCCTGTTTAGGCCAACGATCGAACTATGTGATTAGATTTTTTTTTTTCCTTGTAATGACTTTTTACCGTTTGCTTACCGCGAGAAGGAGGGTGGGGGGGTATATCAAAAACAATAATACTTTCCATTGACAGTTTATCCATCTGATGATTCAGGAACATTTATTTTTCATCAGAAGTTTTGAAATCGCTACTTGTTACACTGTTAAAAATTTTGTACAATGTTATTTTATATTAGAATGTTATTTAATAGCAATGAGGCAAGATTCGGACAAGACTGAACCACAGATGAAAGAGTAGTACACTAACGAATGACCTTGATTAAGTATGGTTGTGAGGGTTTCTTGTATTACATCACCATTTCTGGACAAAGATTCAATCTATGGTGAAGTATGTGAACTGCAGACTTGGTGTACTCTGCCAATAGATAAAACACAGTTTAGTGCACCTTCCACATGGACTATCTCATTTTTTTTTAATTGGGTTTGGTCTACTATGGTTGCGAGCTCCTCATATTAAAATATGACTGTATGTTTGTATTTTGTCGAAATTTTCCTACTGTACATTACATAAAAGGGAAGTGCTCATATGAATCCCAGGATATAATATAAACTCTTAAAATTATATTTGTGTAAAAATGGGATATAAATTACTCCTGCTATGTCTATAAAAGGATAAAATGGGAAATCATATGGACTGTTAGGTTCTATTCGCTTTTTACTTTTTTCTATTTTTAGAAGAAGAAAGTATTGTATTCATGATTTACACGTTTTAGGGGTCAGAGATTCCGAAAAACATATTTTTAGAAAATGTCTGTCTGCGAGTCTGTGACTGTCTGCCTGTCTGTATGTATGTGACACAAATTTTGTGGGCGCTCTATCTCAAGAACAAATGCCTGGAATTTAATAAAAAATTATATTCAGTTAGTCGCTGATATAAATTGGTGCTGATTAGTTTTTGATGTAAATCGCTCAGCAGGTGAGCCAGCTATGCGGCATTTTTCACGATTTCCAAAATAGCTCTATCTCCAGAACTAATGCACGGATTTTCATAAAACTTCAGATTCAATTAGTCCTTGACATAAATTGACGTTTTATGCATTTTGGTGTAAATCGATCAACAGGTGACGCTGCTATGCTTCATTTTTCCGATTTCCTCAATAGCTCTATCGCAAGAACTAATGCTTGGATTTTCAACAAGCTTCAGATTCAGGTATACCTGAATATGAATTAATGTTCTTTATGTTTTGGTGTAAATTGCTCAATAGATGGCGCTGCTATGCAGGAATTTTTACGTTTTCCACAATAGCTCGCTCACTCTCCAGAACTATTGCACGGATTTGCATCCAACTTCAGATTAAGTTAGTCCTTGACTTAAATTGATATTTTATACATTTTGGTGTAAATCGCTCAACAGGTGGCGCTGCAATGCTGTATTTTTTTGCAATTTCCTCAATAGTTCTATCTAAGAACTAATGCATTGATTTTCAACAAATTTCAGATTCAGGTATACCTTGATAGAAATTAGTGCTGTTTATGTTTTGGTGCAAATCGCTCAGAAGGTGGCACTGCTATGCAGCATTTCTCAGAATTTCCCCTATAGATCTATCTCAATAACTAATGCACGAATTTTCATCAAACATCAGATTGAGGTATATCTTGATATCAATTATTGCTGGTTAAGTCTTGGTGTAAACCGCTCTACATGTGGCGCTGCTATTCCACATTTTTCAGAATTTCCGCTACAGGATTATCTCAAAAACTAATGCACGAGATTTCATCAAACTTCATACTTTGATATGAATTCGTGCTAAATTGATGTAATTTCTAGTAGTATTTAAAGCATTTAATTGACGTGATTTATATAGAAGAAACTTTTATGATGGCAACAACATACTAGCGTATTATTATAAAACTTCAATTTTACTTTTAGATCTTTTTGGAAAATAACTAAATTAAGTTACGTTACGTAAATAAAAAACGTGATTTTACATACTCAATCTTCATGAAACATTTTACTAAAAAGGACGAAAAGCGGCTGTCAAAATACTGTCGTTTAGAAATCATTACATTGTACTTTTTTTTAGTTCAACCATGGAAGTTAAGCAAAAAAATTCAGCTACTTGCGTATAAATGAAGAAATAGTATCCTATATCTAGAGCAAAAATAATTTAAGAAAACGGTGATTTTAAACTAACGATTTCACAAGATGGCAAAACTTCCGAAATTTCAGAAGTTTTCTCGCGTAAATATCTTCACAGAACAGTGTTTCGAAATAAATTTTTATTATTTAATTCTAGCCTAAAATTATAATTGTTTAATACCTAGTAGCATGTTGATGACGTTATCTATTAACAATAAATTAAAAAAGGTGAGGGCGGAAATTTACTTGTTTCTGCACCCATACGCGAGTAGTGGATGGTTAAGAAGTTATAAGGAATACAGCAAAAACGTTTCATACCATCATTTAACAAATAATTTCAAGCTTTAAATTATTGGATTGAATTTGATTTGCAAGATTATAATCCTCTTCTTCCGCGGGCCTCTGTTTACCAGAATTAATCTCAATTATTTAATAATTGAATGTGCTGTTGAAGAATCTCACTTATTATCATTGAATGTGATATATTGAGACGGGCATGGCAAGAACTTGGTTTTAGAATTGCAGCATGTTGCATTAATTAGGTTGTACTGTACACGTGATAATCTAAACATATCTTGAAGGGATCCTTTATGAAACTTTCTGATATTAATATTTGTTTAAGAAAAACTTTTCAAAATCCCGGAGGGAATTATGATGCATCCTGTATACTACACTAGAGAGCGAAACATAATTAGGGGGCAAGTCAAAAGCAAGCAAATACAGTAAAGCTCCGAATATCCGCGAGTGGATGATCCGCGGTGCGGTTTATCCGCGAAGCGAATTTCTTTAATTTTGACTCAACAGCAAGGAAAATACAATAAGCCCTACTAATAGATATAAAAAGAAAAATTCGTGTACTCGAAAGTAATAAAAGAATATTTTTAGATTCGGTTACCATGTTTAAAATATCAGATATAACGTCTTGATGTCTTTTCTTGATTTTATTAACAAAGCGTAAACACAGCAATTAAAATATATAACAATTAAATAAGACTATTATGATAAATTCCAGGGGGAGCATATCAAGAAAAGCTTCATTTTTGCGATAGATAAGGCGTTTCCAAAGCAAAAAGCAAAAACAAGTGACTGATTTTTATAAAAAGATGTAACTCAACACTTACAGTATGAATAGCATTGTTTTTTTGTTTATTATTCTTTATTTTAGTGATTAAGGCGTAAAGCAAAGGTTTCTGCTGTACTGCATATGTGTGTATTTTATGATGTTTTTTGTACACTAAAACATAGTTTTTATGTTGAATTTTCTTTTTTTCGTGCTTGTACCCCATTTTCAGTCTTTTTCGGGTTATCCGCGATTTTTGTTATCCGCGGTGCCCTTACCACCCTATTCCTCGGATAATCGGGGCTGTACTGTATAATGTACTTCTCATATGAACACAAATTATTAATTGCTCGTTTTAAAATCATAATCTAAATTATGGTGTAAAGTTTTAATGAAATTTAGAAAGAAAAACTCCATTGTAAAAAAGAAGCGTAAGACGAAAGGCACAAAATTCGACCGTAAATTAATCGTAAAGATATTGTGTGAACTTAAAATAGTCATCGTTTTATTATAAGGTAATCTTAAAAAACAGACAGATGTTAAAATTCCAAAATAAACGTGCATTATTTAATATCTGAGTAATTTCTGCTTGCATCCGTAACCTACATCAGGAAAAATTTCCTTTAACTGCCATTCTAATTATCGAACAGCAACTTTTCAAAGATCTTTCAAAATAATAATGAAAAGGAAAGTTCCCAGTTAGCCTAATGACATTGAGCTCCCAGGCTGTTCGCACTAATTGTATATTATACTCTTGTATGTGAATACTGTGTGTAACTTTAGGAATGAAGACGAATAGGTTTCTTTTTCACATTTTTTATAACACACAGCACACAAATGTTACAAACACGAACACTGAAGAACATATAGAAAGATGAAGTGACTTTGGGGTAATAACCCGCTGTTAGAACAAGTGACGTTCGTAAAACATAATTTTGGGGAATACTCCCGCTATAAGAAACAGAATAATGGGGGATAAGACCCGCTAGAACATAATGTGCCACAATGGCAGCTAAAAGCACAACATACTCTATACTTGGGGATAAGATCCGCTCGAATACACAACGTGCCGCAATGGCAGCTCAAGAACAACATACTCTATACTTGGGGATAAGACCCGCTCGAATACACAACGTGCCGCAATGGCAGCTAAAGAACAACTACTCTATACTTGGGGATGAGACCCGCTCGAATACACAACGTGCCGCAATGGCAGCTAAAGAACAACTTGCTCTATACTTGGGGCTAAGACCCGCTAGAATACACAACGTGCCGCAATGGCAGCTAAAGAACAACTACACTGGGTCACATGACCGCAAAGCTACGGAGCTCGTTCGGCATGCGCACAAGGTCCGAACAACTCTTATTCTAAAAAAATAATGCCTCTTAAAAAATAAATGAAGTGGGATTAGTCCCCGTTTCCCCACTTTATACTTAACCTACGAATCACCAAATCTAATCAGGGTTTGATTTGGTATATTGATATATGATTTTGTGATTTGATTTTTGTTTTATTTAAATAATTCAAAAGACATTTCCATCTACTTATTAATATCCTAAGCTCTGGTGAAAGAAAAACAAACCACATACAAAACCATTCCCTAGTGCAAAGGGGGACTAGCTCCCGCCTCCTTTTACACTTAACCAATAAACCTCCTAATTTAATCAAGGCAGCTCCTTAACATAATAAACCGGTATACCAAATTTGGAGCAAATCTAATAACTCTGCATGAAAAACCCATCTATCTAAATTAAGGGTGCCTCTGGTACCCCTTTCCCCCTTTATACTTAACTAATGAACATCCAAATCTAATCATACAGGTTCTTAACATAATAAACCGGTATACCAAATTTGGAGGAAATCGAATAATTCTGCATGAAAAACCCATTTATCTAAATTAAGGGGTACTAACCCCCTTTCCCCCTTTTATACTTATCCATTGAACACCCAATACCAATCAGGGAAGCGGAATGAACCTAGAAAAAAAATTGCAGGAAATCGGATGTTTCTATCAAGAGATATCGTGTTACGTACGTACATACATACATACAGAACCGGAGGTACATTAGCGCTCAGGCTTTGATAGCCTGTGAGTTAAAAAGTTAAACACCCAATAATAAATGTTTCCTCTCTACGCTTTTCCATCAAAAGCACTACTTACGACAACAGCTGAAGAATGATTGTCTCTCCCATCGCAAACGAAGAGGCGCAGTTTGATGAAGAAGCTATAAATGTAAATGATGTAAGATAGTTGAAGAGAATTTCTACCTCATTAAGCAGTATGCAAGATACCGTATGCAAGCAGAAAGCACTTGGTGCTTAAATAAAATATGTTTATTTTAAAGTTTGGAAATATATGTTTTTATGATCACCTTTTAAGTAAACATTGAACTTTTAAAATTCACATCATACTTTTACGAGAAAAACTTTAATCAGATTTTTAAATAAACATATATTTTTATAAATATAAAAAAAAGAGTGTGTGCATAACTTTATTTTTAAATTCGCCAAATTGTTGCTTACATACGTCCCCGCCCAAGACAAATACATATATATATATAGGCATTCATAATTAATTACAAATACTCTGTTATACGATAGTTTCAGAGCTTCGAATAATTACCGCTTGTGTTTCAAGAGAAGATGTTGCATATGAAAGCCGTCCTGGGGTCAAAATCCTTTGCAGCATTTGGGCGTGCCTTTTCAGTAAGCAGATCATCGTTTAAACACTTTTTAAAATTACGAAGCAGAACCGCAAGTAGGATTGGTCACCCTTTGGGGATTATAATAAAAAACAGTCATCAATCCAGACCTTTTTATGGCAAATGGCTATTTGCCAAACGCACGCTATTAGAAGAACGACGTAATCACTGATTTTTTAAAGCCACTAAATTATTAATAAATATAAAAAGTATATACCGGGTGTCCTAAAAATGACTGACTGATTTTAAAATTCAATAACTTTGAAACGGTGACAGATATTTAAAAAATTATTGCAGTAGGCTTATGCATGAGGTCAAAAATTTTTACAGTGATTTTCTATTTTAGTTTGAATTACAAACAATAGATGATACTGTAAGCAATAAGCGCTAAATACGGGCTCGATATTTTGGCCTTTCTCTTCTTCCATGCGGAAAAGGAGAATGAAATGTATTGAGTGGGTCCTGAAGTGCCAAAACTCGAGCTTGAATATAGCGTCTATTGATCACAGCGCTATCTATTGTTTGTAATTCCAACTAAAATCGAAAATCACTGTAAAAAAACTTTTGACCTCATGCATAACCCTCCTGTAAGATTTTTTAAAATATCTGTCACCGTTATTGAATTTTAAAATCAGTCAGTCCTTTCTAGGACACCCGGTATATACACACATATATATATGTGTGGGTGGGTGGGTGGTTTATGCATTTATATACAGGGTGAGTGTAAAACCATGGAACAAACTTTGAGGGGAGGTAGGGGACATCGCTAGGATTCAGATTTGCAGAGCAACCCATGGTCGGAAATGCTTTTCTGGCGCGGTAGTGAAGACAAAAAACACATGAAAGGAAGGACACGAACAGGGTGAAAAAATATTTTTATTATTCTTAGTGCTGCAAAAATTATGGGACCATGCTGGAAAGTGCTGAAGAGCTTGTTGTACACGTATCGTGGCTGCGGCTGTGGAAGTCCGGAACACTCCTGGTATTTTCGAGAACATTAGATTTTCCATGCGACGAAGATGCGCTTCCATGCATCACGGCTCGGGGTCGTAATTTCGAACACCTACTTTGATGACTATCATTGTCTCTTTAATGTTCTTTTTCTTAGTTTTTTGCTGTACTAACTATAACAAACATGTTTTCTCCTCTTATTCGTGTCCTGTCTTTCTTGTGTTTTGTGTCATCACTACCGCACCAGGAAAGCGTTTCCGACCATGGGTTCTCATGCAAATCTGCATCCTTTTTATGTCCCCTAACTCCCCTTAAAGTTTGCTCCATGATTTTAGACTCACCCTGTTTACAGAATATTACTTGTTATAGTTGAACGGTACCTAATTCCCTAAATCTTTACCTAAATGTATAGTTCCAATGACTGTTTAAAATATTGTTCTTCATTATATAAATTTCTATTTACGTGAAAATTTCATTAAAAAAAAACGTTCAATATTTAGTTTTTTATTAGATTCGTCAATTTTTATTTAGAAAGACTTTCTCATAACTAAATCACTGAAAACTGTCTTCTCTAAAAAATATAACACTAAAAATTTTATTTTGTACTATCAAAAAACATCGATTTATGATATTTTTAATTTTATGGGATTGGTTTGTTGGTTTGCTTGAGAAAAATTACCTTTTTTTTTCCTTTTTAATGTCAAAAAGCTTGAAAATGGATAAACAAATCAAATTATCAGTCACAATTGTTTTACTTGTTAGAGCATGAAGAAATATTATTTTAATATAACTTATTGGGCCGTACAAAAAGTATCATTTCGTAAATTGTTAAAAATCTGTAGCGTTTGCTGCATAGTCAGTCACTCTACCACTTTTATAGAAAACGATTACTTGACTATACTATGGAGCATTCTCTTTGTTCAGAATAGAAATGTGGCATTCTCACAATCTTTTGACTCACGGGAATAAAAATCCAGGGAAATTAAACTTGCTAAAATAACATTTTAATCTGATAGATGAATTGCTTAATGATTCAAAATAAAGATAAAATGGTCAGCAGTGATTTTTTATTTTTTTATTTAACTGATGTTTAAGTTACACTTTCGAATTTAATTTTCCTTACCATTTTACCACTAAAACTTTACATTTTCTTCTAAATTTTTACTTATAATGAACTTGCATAGTACCCATAAGACATTCCAATAAGAAACAATAACAATGTAGTACTTTTAGTACAACATTTTTGCATAATATTGTCTTAAAGCGTTGTTAAAAAAGGGACGGTATGGTAAAAAAAGGGAAAGGTATAGATAAAAAGGGACGGTAAGGGGATAAACGAGATGGTAAAAATGGGACGGTAATGAAAATTACCATCTACTTTTAGGCAAATCGTGTTAATACTAAGTGATAGCAATGAGGTTCATTGATTTTTAGAAACAGTTATTTACATTGGATTACATAAAAAAAAAAAAAAAAATTAGTTTACCTCGAAAAGTGCAGGAATAAACCTTGGGGGAGGTAAGACTATCAATAAAGCCACGATGCTTGAAATTAATATTTAAATGCTGATTTAAATTCTGCAGTAAATTCCTGTCAAAGAATTTTAGGCTCTTTATCTAGCATACTTCTGCATGAGGAAAAAACTTGAAAAAATTCTGTGGCTGCATCTGAAGTGATTTTCTGTATAATTTTAGAAGATGTATGGTAAGGAATCTAAAACCCAGGTACAGAGTTAAAAAATAATAACAACCGTAAAAATGTGTGTATGTTAATTTTTTGCTACATATTTATATAAAACAATAGTCCCAGTTTCGGAAAAAAAAATACATCGAATCACTTTTATTGAAACTATTTTATACAGACATCTCCAAACTTAAAATTCAGCATCAGGGACACGGGAAGGTATAAGAGTTTCCTGGATATTTGGACAACCAACATCGTCCAAAGCTTATTTATCTCGTTAATATCGTTATGCAGTCATGCAATGGGATGTTCCACAGTATATGAAATTTTTAAAAAAGCCCACAAGAATATGTACTAAAATAAAAATTGTTATTCAGGGACTAGTCAAAAAAATTTTAGAATGTCCCAAATATTCTATAAAAGCGGTGGAGTGACTATGCAGCTAAAGATGCAGATTTTTAACAGTGAGGCATTATACCTGTAGAATTTAAGGTTTTGGAAATATTTATTGGTCAGCGATAAAAAGGGGCAGCTTGTTTTTTGTTACCTATTTATTTTTAAACTATTCTTTACTTATGTAATTTATATATACATGGCAATTTAAAATTAATTCAATTATATTTACTCAGTATTTTGAAGTCAGTTGTTTTAACGTAGATAAAAATAATAAAACACCTGATATGTACATAAAGAATTCTCTCTGAAAAATCTTTTGATCCTTTATTAAGTTTTAAGTCTGAAGATTTAATATAAGTGCAGACTTTTTGGATTTATTTAAATTCCAGTGTGATTCAAGTGCGTTTCTTTTGAAAAATGAAGTTTTAAAAAGAATTAGATCAATATATTTTATAAGAACAAAAAAGTTTTGAGCATTATTATTTATGAGAGACATAAACATCCATTCAAATAGGAATTAAAGCCTCTGTACAGGAATATTAAAAAGCAGTAAACCAACGTTTAAAATGCCCAAATAATGCGTGATAAGCAGCAAACAGCTGTTGCGAATGTACAGCGAGATTCTTCTTCAGTGCAAGATAGGGAAAAAAGAAACAGCGTGCTAGAAATAGAAAGGCTGAGCAAAAACTCATCCAAAAAAATCAGCCTTTTTTTGCTCAGCCTTAATTTTTCTAGCACGCTGTTCCTTTTTTACCTATCTTGCACTGAAGAAGAATCTCGCTGTAGATTCAAAACAGCTGTTTGCTGCTTATCACGCATTATTTGTGCATTTTAAACGTTGGTTTACTGCTTTTTAAGGGGGTAGGATACCTTTGAACACGTCGAAAAAGTAAAAATTATCACTATGTTCCAAGCGTCAAAACTTGTGTAATAAGTCAAAAATAAAACTTCTTTTAAATTTAAAGCTCATATTTAAATTTATATTTAATATATATATATATATATATATATACTTGTAAATTCATAAATAAATATTGAAATGATAAGTTTAAAAATATATGATAATAAGAGAAAATAATCTTGCGCGCATGATAAAATCTACAAATATGCATATAAAAATAAAAATTTGGTAGAAATACATACATAATATTATTACCTTTATAATAAAACTAGAATATTTGAAAACAATATTGAAAAAATTAACAAATTAACCAAAAATGAAAAATTTTCACTTTCAAAAAATATTTTCAAAGTAAAAAAACTGAAAAGAAATTAAATATTACATTTTTTCTGGTTTTAAGTTGTAGATAATACAGAAATGAATATGTTTAGAACTTTTCTTTTGATTGCCATGCATACTTTTTTAGTAACACTGCGCGCAATGTCAAAAATCATCATTTTGAATAAACGCAACGCAAAGTTTAATTATCCCATGTAGTCTTAATATATAGTCTTAATAAAACTGCCATAATTAGTAAACTAATGAGAATTTTTTAATGCGGTTTTTTGCATATTGTTCAGATATAATTACGGAATCAAAATATGTATTAAGAAAAATTCGAAAATTTTGTACGTTTAAAAGTATCCTACCCCCTTAATTAACATTCATTATTTTATTAAATAAAGTTTTTGTGGTGTAGTTGAACTTATGTTGTACAATTATTTTGAAATATTAATCTTCTTTTCTCTAACCTGATATTTAAACAAAAATATAGAAATTTTGATTTGCACTATTATAAATTATTTGATCGATTTTCGTTTATTTCTATTGAGAATATAAAAGTGTCTCCTTTTATTTCTAAATAAAAATTTTATTAATGTCCCTTAAGGTATCTGCATACGTTCTGTTTATTTTAAATATTCAATATTGAATAAATATACATATTTTTAGTACAATTGTATACAAAATGATGAAAAACTAACAATATCTTCTTAACCTTTTAAAATATTTGGGGGTTTTGCCATTTTTACACAAATTGTCATGCTCACGGCAGGTTGTGCACATTGAATTAAACTAGATATATTTCAGTTTCCTTTCTACTGCATATTATTGTTATACTTACTTGAGCAGTGAAATATGGGTTATACAATATTTTCAAGATTATCAGAAATGTTTGAAAAAATTTTTAAAAATACATATTTCATATATATATATATATACACACTGCTCAAAACAATTAAAGGATATTTGAAGTTTTATATAAAATAAAGATATAAACGAAATTTTTTTGCCGAAAATAGAAGAAGAGAATCACAAATGCAAATTTTTCTGGTTTTCAAACTGTGGAGTATACAAATTTTGAGTTCGACGTCAAAAACGTCGCTTCAGCGGCAGCGAATGAAATTTGACTTTCAACTGGATAAAAGAGAATGAAGACAAGGATGATCGGCATTCAGTGATTGCTTTGTTTCGATGAGTACGATGTCTCAGCGAAGTCATTTGACAGATTCAGAAGCTTTGAGAATTGTTGGTAGGTTAGAAGGGGGCCAAACTTAAGCCGAAGTAGCGCAAGCCATTGGAGTGTCACAAAGTGTCATTTCCAGGATCTGGAACCGTTTTTTGGAGAGTGGATGTGGAGGCCGAAGACCAGGGCAAGGTCGTAGACGGGCAACAACGCCCAATGAAGATCGGTATTTAGCGTTAACAGCTCGGAGATACCGAACCATGAACGCTACTCTTCTCCAACAACACCTTCGCTCGGCTACAGGCACCACGATTTCAACTCAGACTGTCCGAAACCGGCTCCATGCTGTAGGTCTGTATGCTCGCCGACCGATGGTATGTGTTAGATTAACATCAAGGCATCGTCGCGACCGCAGGGAGTGGGCAACCGAGCATGTCAACTGGAGGAGAAATGAATGGAGCAATATTCTGTTTTCTGACGAGTCCCGTTTTTCTGTGCATCCGGATAATAGGCGTATTTTCATCTGGAGGGACCGTGGCAGTAGGAATAATCCTGCGTTCGTGCACGAAAGTGTCAGATTTGGCGGTGGAGGAGTGTTGGTGTATGGTGGCATCTCCATTGACGGGCGCACTGACCTCTACATCATTCGAGATGGAGCTCTGACTGGTCGCCGATATAGGGATGAGATCCTCAGACCTATTGTAGTCCCTTACGCTGCAGCAATCGGAGATAACTTCATTTTAATGGACGATAACTGCAGGCCACATCGTGCAAACCTGGTGGAGGATTTCCTTTTCGAGGAAGGAATCGTTCGAATGGAATGGCCAGCGTGTTCTCCAGACATGAATCCAATCGAGCACGTTTGGGACGCTCCAGGAAGATGAGTTTCTGGCCGCCAACAACCCCCACAATCTCTCCAAGAACTGGAAAGAGTTCTTCTGGAAGAGTGGAGCAGAATACCCCAACTTGTCATTAATAGCCTCATTGAGTCCATGCCTCAAAGGTGTTCAACGTTGCTGGCCGCCCGTGGAAACCATACCCCCTACTGAAAATGATTTTCTTTGAAGAAAACACCTTTTCTTATTCTTTTTTTCTCCTATGCACAAATTGTGTTTTTTTCCTTTAGTACACAAATGCGCAATAAAATGCATTTTTTTCTGCCAAACATGTGTAATTTATTCTCATATAACCTACTATGTCTGTCGATCATGTATCAATCAGCTAAACAGTTTACCAGATACAAAATCCACCTAAAACTGCAATATCCTTTAATTGTTTTGAGCAGTGTATTAAATTACCATTTTCTTCTATTCGAGTGTCTATAAAATAATTACATTATCGCATACAGTTTAAATTCTAGCTCAAAACAACATGAGCAATAATGGAAGGCATTCTAACAAAATTGTACTGAATTGTGATCAAAATATTTTATGGACTAAATTTTATAGAACATGGACATAAAGAAAAAATTCATTTTCTAGAAATCGCATTTAAAGATTTTTATGATATATTCCCGATACATACAAAATTAATCTAGATTTGTCAATGAAGGTTTATTAATGTAAAAAATGTAGGAAAAGGATGCATAGAAACATTTTTTTAAATTTCTCCTGACCTTCCTACGTAAACGTCCGATTGACAAACTGACGGTTTGACTCATTAATTTCTGCTTATTAAATTGGCAATAACTCCTCCTCTAGTAATCATATAAATAAAATTAAAACATTTTAGGAATCTTAAACAATAGCTCTTTCAAATAGAATAATAACAATTTTCGCATATTTTAACGAAAACGGCCATTTTAATGTAAGCCTTAAACATATATAAATCAATATCTCAAAAGATATTTGAAATTTACTTCCAATTGTGAAATTACATTCTATATTGAGGGTGAAATTATTAATGTTGCAAGAGTTTATCACCCATTAACATCTATGAAACTTTACAATATGTCAATTTTGGGGCACGGTATCTACGCCTATAGATCTTCAACAAATTGTGCTAATACAGAAATTTGGACGAGTAACTCTGAAGTCAGGAAATCCATAATTGAATTGAAATACTCATTTCTCTTTCGGTCATTCGTTACTTATTAAATAATTACGAGTCGGAACCCGTTGAGTTTGACGAATGAAGATGTTTAAAAGAACTGATAGATTGAAATTACAAAACATAATTTCAATAAATAGTCAATCTTATAATGGCTGGCCTAACTCATAAAACAAATATTATTTATAACTAAAGTTTAACTTAAACTTTTCAGATTATTTAAAAATTAAACTTTATTCCTATAAGTAATCAGTAACATGCTATTCGGGTAATAAATTACGAAGTTATCAACTGAGTCTTTGGTGTTATGCAATATAAAATCAACAAAAATTGTGCCACTATGATAAAATCATATATATATATATATATATATATATATATATATTACAACGAGATCTAAAAATAACGTCATTTTCGCCTTATAAAATTTACATGCGTACCTATCATATTCATATTCAGTATTTTAAAAACATTTTAGTGAACAATAGATTATTATTAAATATATTCTCAAACTTGGTGTCAATTTTGTTAGTTATAATTTTGCATGTGAATATTGGCACAACGACATTGGAATCAGCGAAATCCAGAAATTTATTCTTTTCTCCACATTCGTAGTAAAATATTTAGTTTTATCAAAAAAAATACTCATTTCTATTTTACTATGAGGTCATTTTAGCTCACTGAAGCCCTCTGAGACTAATGTTTCAATCACAGTATCAGAGGAATGTAAATCATATTGAAAATTACAATGTGAAAATGGCATCCGAAGTGCTACAGTAATTCCGATTGTTTCCCTTTTCTCTGTAACAATGGAAGAAAACCACCACTGTGAATAAATTTCCAAAAAGGCATTAAAAATTAAAGTTAAAATATAAAAAATTGATTATTTTTTAAATGTCAAGTCTGGGCACATATACACATAAACTGCTTTCATAAAAAAAATTATCAAATTCAATTCTGTAGAATTCTCAAGCCAGGTGAATAAAAGAACAGCCTTGTCTTTAAAATATATAGATCGTATATTTGCACTGTTGTTTTAAAAGAATTAAAATTATAGACTTACTTTGCGAAACGTTATCATTATGTTTAGAACCATATTCTAATAATACAGGGTGTCCCAAAAGTATCCGTACAACTTCAAAAATTTATTACAAAAAAATAGGCCTACAGTAAAAATAATTACAAAAGTATATAGAGTAACTTAAAAAAGTTTTCTTTTCTACCTTAGTATACTTCCACATGAGATCCTTTCGTTGCACGCGACGTTTCCATGCGATGAAGCATTTCAAGTACAAATGCGAAGCGTTTTACATAATCATCCGTTTGTAACGCCTGCGCAATCTGAATTTTATAGGCTGAAAGTTGTAATCGTTTATGAAGCATTCTGTGCACTGTGCTTTTAGGCATAACAAGCTCTTGTGATGCTTTTCGAATTGATTTTACAGGGTTCCTAGAAAACGTTTCACGTACTCCTTCCACACTTTCTTCGCTAGTGCTAGGTGACCACTTCTTTTTCTATCATTCACACTTCCCGTTGTCATAAATTTCTCATACCAGCCACTTATGCTTTGCAGGCGTTACAAACGGATGATTATGCGAAACGCTTCGAATTTGAAGTTGAAATGCTTCTTCGCATGGAAACATCGCGTGCAACGAAAGGATCTTATGTAGAAGTATACTAAGGTAGTAGGAAAAACTTTTTAACACAAGAACGGCGGCGAGGGGTCATTTTGGCCCTTGCCGAATGAATACATGTCGATTCGAACCAGAATATTTTTTTATAATATAATATTTATATATGCTGCACAAAAATAACTTAAATAAATAAGTTAAATAGTTTTAAGTAAAAATTCTGATGTGAAATATTTTTATCAAATTTGAGTAAAATTTCCCGCCGTTCTAGTGTTAAGTTACTCTATGTACTGCTCTAATTATTTTTGCTGTAGGTCTATTAATTTTTTTTGTAATAAATTTTTGAATTTGTACGGAGACTTTTGAGGCACACTGTATTAGGTAATAATTATTTTTATACTATTGCTACTTTTAAAATATATATTGAAACCTTCAAAAATTTAGAAAAAAAAGTATTGCAGCTCCCTAGTAAATAGAATCAGGCATGCAACTACATTTAATTAATTTTCAGGCACTATTTTTGATATGGATAAATATTTAAATATACCTGAATGAGCTTTTCCTTCTGATTATAGTTTGCTAATCTTTCATTTTAAGTTTAATTATTTAATAAGAGAAACTTTTTAAATAACAAAATTATTAATTCAGTTAAAAGTTTTAAATTGTCTTCAAATTTTGTCACATTAAATAAAAATGATATATGCATAGGATAGAATCAAACAATAACGGGTTAACAGCGAAAGGTTTAAAATAATAATAAGAATTTCGAAATAAAGCTAACTGATGCATATCGTAATTGTGGGTTACAGAAATTTATGGTGGACATAATAAATGCGAAATATTCACAAAAATGGACTATTTTCAGTGTCGAGGTAATTTTATAGAAAGTTAATACTCTCCATTCGTATTTACTAATTTAACATGCATTCTTGCACCCTTGTTTTTTGTAAAATAATAAGGTAGTTCTGGAATAGAAAACCTTGACATCTAAAATTCAAATATTTCTTATAAACTGAATGAAAGGACTCTAAATTTTATTCTTCCTCAGTTTAGTGTAATATATTTTAAATTTACAATTTAAACCAAATTTACAAAGCCTGTTAACTGAAGGTATGTATCATATAATTTTGAATATTAATGAAATATTTGATTTATAAAGTATTTATAAAGTGGACACAAAATTAGTTACGATATCAAATAGAAAAAAAAAATCAAGACCAGATGTCAAATATGAACTTTTAAATGCACAAAATAAAAATCCATATTTCAACTTCAGTAACATACAAAGTTTTACTTAATTAGTTATACTTTAGAAACCGCATATATTTTGTGATAATACATGTTATATATCATGAAAGTGACACAAATGCATTCAAAATTAAAAATCTTTCGAAGAAAATGCTTTTAACTGTTGAAAATGTTTGTCACTACTTGAAAAAATGTCTCTATTTAGGCCATTATAAATCGTGTTAGCATGGGAAAGTCACTGAGAAGTCAAAAACACGTTTAAAGATTTATTTATGTTTTACATTTCTGACAAACAGTTGTTTTAAAGAAATTTCCTTTTACCAGTTCGTCAGCTTTTTCTTAACCGTTGTAAGATACATTCATTTTAAATCTATTTTTTCCTCAGAAAGTAAAATATTTCTGAATTGAGATAAGAAAATGAAGAGTATTTTGATTTATTGTAATACAATTCTAAATGGGAAAAATTAAACCCTTGTGTCACCGCGTTGCTTATCTGCAACACACCCAAAAGTGAATGTTACTTATAGAGTGGGTTTTAAGACAAGATTTTATTTATTGCTTGTATCGTCCAACACAGAAGTTAATATAAATTTTTCATAGAATTCGCAACAGACAGCGATACTGGATTAATTTTTCATTCCAAAATTTTATTTGTCATTTGAGCAGTTTCACATCATGATTGCTAAAATGAACATCTTATATTTTGTCAAATTAAAAAAGCTGCAGAAATACAAAAATAGATATTTTTCAAAGTTAATTTCGTATACTTTACAATTTGCATTAGAAATTTGATAATAGTTCAAAGAAATATGTAATTTTCTGCACAATGCACAGATGTGAAATAAATACCTTTTAGTGAGTAATTTTTAATTTTGAAGTTCTAATGTTTTTAAATTATTTTTATGTGCTTAAAAAAGATGTATTTTAACATCTGAGTAAATAATTTCCAAAAAACAGTGGTTGAGTCACAAAGGGTTAATGTGGTATCAACATAAAACAAATATTTAACCTGGCAACAGTAACATTCGACATTTTAAAGCTTTGTATTTAGAATACATGTTTATATCTGTTATTATTGGAAATTCATTATTGCTACTATTTGCAAACTAACAACTATTTAATGTAAACTCTGTTGGTTGCAATTACATTTAACAGACACATATTTAGCAAGCACACGATATTTACAAGAATTGAGGACATAGGGATTCTTTGCAGCACATAATAGCATTTCAATCTTCTTCGAAGAGCAAAACTATGGTCGTATTCCTAAAAGGGAACCATTATCTGGGCTTTAGTACTGTAGTTCTAACTGTCAGAGCATTTTAAAATTGTACTTATGTACAATCTGGGCTAGGAATTTACAAAAAAATCTCCTATGTGAGAAGTGATTAAGCTCAGCTTTTTGTTAAGTCTGATGCAGCAGAGAATCTCAAAACCATGCACAATAAATTCACGATGCTGGAGAAGAAAGGAGTGAAAAATCACCACTTGATCCAAAGCTTTGGTCTAAAAGTATGACCCGGAGAGGCACTATTTTTCTTTTTAAGCAAAGTAGAAAAAAAATATATATATACTTTTTATCGTTTCGTATCTGGAGAAACACGGTGATGATTCTCACTAATTTTTGTTCTTTAATTATTCGTTTGATAATCGTTGAAAACTTTCATCAACTTTTTTTTCTATTTACGCTAGCCAAAGTTAAGAGAAAACCAGTTTGTTTGCGCTGATAGTCTAGAGGAATGGAGAAAACATCACTCTAAACCCTCACTCTACTATAGGAAACTTAGTAATTATCACTACTAACAGCTATTTAATATAAATTTAGTATGGTAACAACTATTTAATATAAAATCTTGGTTACAATGTACTTTATCAGATACATATTTAGCTAGAAAGTGACATTCACAAAAGTTAATTCGGCAAAGTGATTTTTTTCAACGCATAAGATCATTTAGATCGCCTTCAAAGAATAAAACTGGAGCCGTCCGCCTATAATGGAACCTCTATTTGTTCTGCCTTGAGGTACTGCAATTCCCACTCTCATTGCTTTTTTAATTTGTAGATGTCAGTGTTTCAATCTGCGGTAAGCATTTGCATCACAATCTCTCCCATGACGAAGCGCATTGTTTTTCACTATTATCTGTTACTTTTCTATACTAAGTGTCTAATTTATCCAAAACTTAATGCGAATAAGGATTTAAAAAAAAAAGTAAATGTGATTTTCTAGATTTCCTTCCTACCACATGTTATTGAATATTTATATACACCAAAGAAAGCTAATTTTAAGTTATTGAAAAAGAGATTATGCTTAGAGAATAAAAACAACTTCTTTTAAAGAATATTTGATTTTTTATCTTTAAAATAAGAATCTAAATTATGATGCAAAGTTTCAAATAAAGGTGAAGTGAAAAAGCTTTTTTTGGATTTTAACAGATAAAATCATATTCCTATATTTAATGGAAAATCGTGTGGATAGTTTCACGTTGGAAAAGGACAAAATACCTGTCATATACTTTTACAAAAATAGATAGATACATAAATAATTCTAAATAAACTCTATTCTGCGATCAATAATGAGTTTAAAAAAAGGACAGCTGTTTGGGTTAATAACACTTGTTGCATATAAAAGGGTCTTGGGGTCAAAATCCTTTACAGTATTTGGGCGTATCTTTTGAGTTGGTCATTCACTACTAGAACAATTTTTTAAAATTACGACGCTGACAAATGAGTACCACGTGTCAGCCTTTGGGGTTTCTAAATGAAGGTTGATCAATTGGGGATTTTTCTTTGTGTGTATGTGCTCATGGCTATTTGCCAACAATTCTACTATTAGAGAAACAATTAGGTAACCTTGGACTTTAAATATGCATTAAAAGATTCCATGAATATCAATAGTTATCTCAGCGGTTCTAAAACTTTATAGCTACACAACCGAACTTAAGGGGACAAAGGAGTTTAAAATCCTTAAAAATATTTATTTTTTATTTTTGTAAATTTCACCTTAAATATTATTCAAGAGTACATTATACGCATTACGGCATGCATTTATCACAAAAAAAATATTTTTGGGAAAAAAATGGAATTTTACGCGTCGCATTAGAAATCTTCGAAATGACTCCTACGCATTCATTCCATATCAGTGAAAATCTCCAATATTTCTTATAAAAGTTTGGTTTATGTATATAAATAAAATTGAGCATCGAATTTTATATAATTAAATTTAAAGGTAAAAAAAAATTAAAATTTTTGAAATTTTTTCGAAAAAATTTCAAAATTTCCAAATTTTTCATTTTTTTTTTTTTTTTTTTTTTTTGTAAATTTTATCTTAAATATTATTCAAGGGTACATTAAATGCCTTATAGAATGCATTTATCGCAAAAAAATTAAAATATATATATATTTGAGAAAAAATGGAATTTTACGCGTCGCCTTAGAAATCTTCGAAATCCCTGCGCATTCCATATCAATGAAAATCCCCAATATTTCTTATAAAAGTTTGGTTTATGTATATAAATAAAATAGAGCATCGAATTTTATATAATTGAATTTAAAGGTTTAAAAAAAACAATTGAACATTTTTGAATTTTTTTCGAAATTCTTTTTTTTTTTTTTTTTTTTTTTTTTTTTACCCTTAAATTTAATTATAAAAAATTCGATGTTCTATTTTATTTATATATATAAACCAAACTTTTATAAAAAATATTGGGGATTTTCATTGATATGGAATGCGCAGGGGTGATTTCGAAGATTTCTAAAACGACGCGTTTCTCAAATATATATATATATATATATATATATATTTGTGATAAATGCATGTCATAATGCATATAATGTACCCTTGAATAATATTTAATGTGAAATTTACAAAAAAAAAAAAAAAAAAATTAATTAAGGATTTTAAAGTCCCTTGTCCCCTTAAGAGATCACACTAGTCACTCAAAAGGACCCGGATGATAATGTTAATCCTATGGGGAAGTTATTTTCCAATATCTCATGTATATTTCTATATTCATTATTACACAGGATAGCTGAGGACGATCTAAATCCGAGGTAGTTTTTACTTTTTTGATTTTTTTTTTCAGACATTTTTACAAATTTCTTTTACTTTCGGAATCGGTTTGAACCGGTTTTGAAATTGAAATTACCCTAGTATATATATATATATATATATATATATATAAACTATAGCCAAAATCGAAAAGGTAAAAACTAGCCCGGTTGTAGACCGTACTCAGCTTATCCTATGCAAAAAACATCATTCAAAAATATTAAAATTTGAGCGAGATATTTGAAAAAACGCTTCCATAGACTTAGTATTAGCGTTTTCCTTTCTTCCTGTGACTGAAGTGAGCTCTTAAAGTTTCAAAATGTTTGTGACTTACCTAAGATTCAAGTATTAGTTACATAATAATACTCTATGACGAAAATCTAAGTTTGTATCAATTATAAACACCGCTACAATAATGGGTATTTCTGAAGGGAAATAAAATAATAATAAAATAAAAACTTCCTTTCACTTTATAAATTAAAGGTGTTTATAAATGAATGTACTATGAAAAATACTAGTTGTAAAAAGCGTTTTTCATAAAACTTAATTTAACCTTTTTACGACCAAGGGAAACATTTTCCCCACTTTAAAATTGGTGATTGTCGTATTTAATTATAAGCGTATCTCCATTCTTTTTATACAGATGTCAATATAGAACCTATACCGAACGCAATAACGTAAAATATGTGAAAATTGTGTTAAACGCCGTACAGAAAATAGGACGCATAATGCATGTACTATGTGCAATGTCCATCTTTGATTCACAGACAAAGGTAATTATTTTGCAGAATATCATCATTAGCACAGCCTTTTCGATGGTAATATAGTATTATTTTAGTTAACACGTTGTTATAATAAACCGATAAATAAAATAAATTGCACAATAAGCCTAACTATAATTGGATTTTCCTTTAGTTTGTTGGGGAAAATATTTTCCATAAAAAAAAACATTCCACATTGTTATGTATTTTTCTTATGATTTTCATTTATTTTACATCTATGGAAACTAAAATAAACAGTTACATAATAATATTTACTCCTAGCAATCGTACGGTCCTCTAAGGGTTAATAAAAGCATTTTATTATGCATAATATTATAGATCCTATTGTCTTTTATGTGGATACGATTTATTATATGATATAATATTATTTTGTACCAACAAAAATTGTATCAAGAATTGGATGTTGGATATTTCATCCTCAAGCAGCCTTCCATGCGAAGTTTAATAAAAGCTCTATTTTCACCAAGGTATTTGTCAAAATTATTTTCCATTAACACAATATGTTATTTTATTTATTTAGCAGTGAATTTGAATAATATAATTTTAATTGTCAGACTGATCGTTCTATTATCAAGCTTTTGGAAACCGCCGGACTCTTATTTTAACATTTTTCTTTGTGCGAAATATGAATATCCATATATAATGCATAATTATAAAATGCAATATATAAAAATATACATATAATAACATCAAATATATTTAGTTAAGTTTTAAAATCTTTTGTTTTAACCTAGATTAAGAAAAATAAAGCATCTGATACGAAAATAAAGAATGCTCTTGAAATAACACTTGCACCTCTGTTAAATTTTCAGTCTGTAGAGTTAAGATAAGTGCAGACATTTCTGGAAATATTTATTTTGTAATGTGATAAACCGCATTTCTTTTCGAGAATAAAGTTTCAGCAAGAACTACATAGATCGATATCTTTTTTAAGAAAACAGAGTTTAAAACATTTTTTTTTTGTTTTGAGAGACATGAATATACATTATTGAATTAAATAAAAAAAATTCCGATATAGTTAAATATATATTTTAGAAATAGTTTTAAATAATAACCTTCTCTAATATAATATTTGATCAAAAATCCAGTAATTTTGCTTCACTTCGTTAAAAATGAATTTGTATGATTTTTATTTACTTTTATTGATATCATAAAAGACTCTCATTTTCATTCCAATTAATATTTTTATTTAATCTCTTAAGGGGTCTCAGGACTCTTAAAGCTTTAAAATTTTCAAAATTTTAATTTTTTTAGATATTAAACTACTATTTTTCTGAACATTTTGGTATAAATGTTTCCTTGAAATTCCTATTAGAACAGAAGTTATGGCTTTTAGAATTATACACGCTCAATAGCTGTAGCGGCGTTTCAGAAACTCTGAAGTCAATTTTCTCCATATGACGTTTTTGGGCATAATGCGCACGATATCTCAAAAACTTATGAATTTTTTTTTCAGGAAATTTTCAAAACATATGTTTCATGTTAGTCTGTATAAACTGAACCTAAAATTTCCTTCTTATTGTTCAGAAATATATTATTTATAGGTGATTATACTGTTGAAAATTTCTAAATTTTGTATTAACTAAATACAACTTTGTATTAAAAATGTCAAATGTCTGACATTTTGGAGCCCACTGTAAATTCTAATTCTGAATCTTGTAATTTTTCAAATGCATGAAATGAAAGAACATACTTATATCTTTCATCCCAATATAAAATTTTGTCTTAAAAACAATTACATTTTAAGATATTATATGTTGAAAATGTTCTTTTTTTTTCGATTTTTCCAATTTTAAGAGTCCTGTGACCCATTAAGCAGGCTGTCATGTTTAAACCAATATCTCGAAGTATATTTAAATTTACACACAAGGGGCGGAAATATATTTTATGTAAATTATTAATGTTACGAGTGTTTATCCCTCATTAATATCTATTAAAGTTCCAAAATGTGATTTCTGGAACACGTTATTAATGTACGAAGAGCATTCATAAATTGTATTCAAATTAAAATCTTATCCAAGTTTAGAAAATCCAAGTTTAGGTTATTTAATTCTAGGAAATTAAAAATCGAAATGAAATTTTTATTTCTCTTTCAGTACCTCAGTAATTATTACGGGTAATGTCCATAATATCGCATCCCTTTTAAAATTTTATATATTACACAAGCCAACAGCTGTTTTGGTGCCTAAGGTTTTGGAGCTGATTTTATATGAATTCGATGTCCTGAATTCAAATATGACATTAAATTTTGCCTAGGAGCTCAAATATTTAAGATATAGAACTTTTTGTGAAATATATGTTACACTATTTAAGTTAAATCCATAAATTAAACAAAAATAAAAATAAAATAAATAAACACAGATTTTTTTTGTTTTTATAATATACAAATGTTAATTTTCATTATTATAATATGCATAGATTCAAATAATATTTTTAAAAATTATATTATACAAATATTTAAATATTTTTACTCACAAAGATAGAGGAAAAAGTCATCGATGACACTAATTCTTACTGAACATTTTAGAAGCTTCTTTTCCGTGACATTCTTGAATGTATTTTTGAACAGTGCCTTTTTAAACTCCAACAGTAATCTGCCATCATGTGCGTATCCCATTTTCCTTGGTAGCGGTCCTCCATAGTCTATAAACTATCTTGGTGAACTATCTTGGTGAAATCTTTCACCCTGTTCCTCACTGGTGTCTCCTAAATTTTCAGGAAAATGCTCTAAGTGGCTGTGTAAATAGTGCACCTTAATGCTCATATTACACCCAAGAGATTTAAAACTATTAAGCATTTCGCTTACCAGTTCTCCATAGTTTTCCGCTTTGTGTTTGCCCAGAAAGTTTTCGACAACTGCAACAAAAGAAGTCCAGGCTTTTCGCTCAGTCTCATTCATCGAGTTTACGAAGCCAGGATCCTTAATCAGTTGTCTTATTTGTGGCCCGTCAAATATTCCTGCTTTAATTTTTTCATAACTCAATTGGGGCATTTTCTCTCCTATATATGCAAAGCATGACCCGTTCTTATCAAGAGCCTTTACAAACTGCTTCATAAGGCCGAGCTTGATATGCAGTGGAGGAAGTATGATTTTGTCTCGCCCAACTAAGGGGTTATTAATGATATTCCTTTCCCCAACAGCTTTCTCTCTTAGGCCACTCTTTTCTAACCCAGTGGTGTGCTTTATCCTGCTATCCCAAAGACACAAGAAGCAAGGATATTTGGTGTAACCGCTTTGCTGTCCAAGGAGGAAGTTTACCATTTTTAAATCCACACAAATCACCCATTGATGTTCATGATACTTTATCTTGTCAAAGACCAAAGCTATTGTGTTATATTCTTCTTTCATTTTCGTTAAGTAAGCAATTGGTATTGAATCATATTTGTTCCCATTGTGTAGAAGGACACATTTTAAACTCCGCTTTGAGCTGCCTACAAATAAGCGCCAATGATCTGGAAAATATTCAGGAAGACCCATTTTTTTCAAGAGTCCTCTAATTTCGTGACAAAATACAAGATTGTCTTCTTGGGAGAAGAAGGGTAGTAGATCCTTTTCTCTTGTGCGGTAAAAGGTAATTTTGCTTCCTTGTTCCAGTAAATTTTTGTCCTTCAATCTTGAAGCCAGTAATTCAGAAGCTTCTTTTGATAGGTTGAGATCTCTGGTGAGATCATTTAACTCATCCTGGTTGAAATGTTGAGGCCTAGATGACATCTCCTTATAATCACTGTCACCTTCATAAGTATCGGAAGGATGATCAGAGGGACAGTAATACATACTCACAGAGCTCTGGTAGCTGGTAAAACGTTGGGATCGACACTTCCTCTGAGTGAGGAACCGGGCGTCTTGCAGAGACTAAATCAGGATAAGTCCACTTACTATGGTTCTTTCGATTAATTCCATTAATATTTGCTAGGCAGAAATAACAGTCATCGAAGTGGTTTAGGTGTTCTCTCCAAACCAAATGTAAACCAAATTTGAGACTTTTTCTTTTCCCGTTAGTCCACTGTCGTAAGTGTTCTGTACAAGTTTTACAGACCTGATGCTGTGCCCATGTTTTATCCTGATCACCAAGTTTAACACCAAAGTATCCAAGATAAGCTCTCTTTACAAAGTCAGTAACATTTTTTCTGTTATCTTTTAACATGTATTCTCCGCATATGTAGCAAAACACATCAGGATGATTTACACAACTTCTTCTACATGAACTCATTTAAATTATATTCAGCAACACAAATACAACAATCTACAATACAGTACGTTTTAAATTAAATTTATAAGAATCCTATATTAAACACATATATCGCAAAAGATCAACAACGTCTACCCTCCACGGAGAAAACTCACAAACTAACCTTATCTCTTTGCGGCTTTTCCATTTGTCTTTATGGATGGGCGGCGCGAAATCATAAGCATGCGCAGAACCTCAGTTTTACTTGCACATCTGTTTTTTCAAGGTCTTCTGAAATTTCAGTGCCTCTCAAATCGCTTTGAGCGACAGGCGTTGCGACAGGCCCATGTGTCAAAAGCCAGTTTAAGCGTTGGAGATCACTTCAATCAGTGTTGAATTCAGACACTTTTCTCCGGGAGGGATTTCTGTGGCTCCGGGGGAGGGGGGCATTATAGAGTTTCGGGCGGAATATCACTTTTTGACCATTGAAAACACAAAATCTCAAATCTGCCGGGGGGACATCTCATTGCTCCGAGGGGAGAATGCCCCCCCCCCTGAATTCAACACTAACTTCAGTTCTAAAAAATCTTTAGTTCTCTTCGCATATCTAAAAAAGGGGAGCTGATAGAAAAAAACTGATTTCATATTTAGATTCAGTGTCCGAAAAATATCTAAAATTAGCTGAAAAATCATAAACACCAAAGTTTTTTTTTTTTTTTTTTTTTTTTGTAGGCCTGTGTTATTGGTATTTTTCAATTTAACTAATAACTTGATCACTAGATTTTCGTAGGAGTCGTATTGATTCTTCATATCATATACAATGAGTTCAATAGCTCAAATAATAAATAAATAAAATGAAATAAAACCACAAAAGGTACATTTAGGAAAAACGTTTTCCTAATATCGCACCATGTGTATTCCTAATAACGTACAGGACAATATTTGGAATAATTTTGCTGTAGTCAGAAAAATGGAACATGGAAGAAAATTACATTTAAAAGACATTTTATATTATTATTATTATAAATAACTAATTTTTGTCAGATTATGATATTTTATAAAGAAGTCCGGCTATAAATTGTCATATGTATATATGAATGCAAATTAGCTATTTAAACAGAAATCATGAATGTAGGTTTTGTAATCAGTAGTTACAGATATTGCTCCTGACACCAAATGCGACATTTAATACAAATGATCCATTTTTCTTCACGTCTGAGTTGAGTAAAGCTGGTTAGAGAAAAGATATTCGCAATCACTTCGCTGTCTTCGTCGCCAATATACACTGTCAACGGTTGATCAGGATCTTCGTCTGATTCAGAGGATGTCCCCAATAATGGCTGGTGTTCCATTTTTTTTCTTCTTTCCAATAGCTTGTTTCTTAGGTATAATTTTTTTTTCATTTTTTGGTACGAAAATATTTTTGGCAACCTTAGTTTTTTTAATTTTTTGAAAAATTTTCACCAAATTGTATATTATATGGAGTACTTATCAGAACCGTTTCTGGGCATCTTGGATGTTTTCTTTTAATTACTTGGACGTTTTTAGCTTTCAGATGTGGCAAAAAGCTTCATGTGGCAAAGATATCCATCGGAAAGTCTTTGCTACCATTTGGTTATGGCGAGGAGGATACACAGCAGGAGTGTTTTCGATTACGCTTGTCACTCTTGTTTACAGATGTTTCGAGACCACTGGACACATGATGAGGCTCAGGTTGTTCCTGTCTAATTTGACTTATTTCAGCTGGAAGACTTGTCAGTAATGGACAGATCGAGTCTGCGAGATGTTCATGTTCGAATAAAGTCTCAGCAGAGTCAACCGCTGCAAATTCATGGTATTTGAATATGTTTCTATTCAAAGGAAAAATACATTAATAAAAAAAAGTCTAAGAAATTCTTTCATAAATAAAAAAGTTGACATTTAGATTCGTAAATAACATAGTTTGAATAAAATCGCACAGTGCAATATTAGGACTACAGTAGGGTGCGATATTAGGAATAATGAAACATTTCAATACTGCCGACTCTACCGGTGAAACTAAGAATAGAAAGAGCCTCTCAGCTATATCTAGTTAAACTACGTGATTATAAGGTTGTATTTGCGTTACAATAAGTAAGAACAGCACTTACTTTGAAAAGGATTTTTCACTGTATGATGAAGTTGACAAAAACTTTTGGTTTGTACAAAACTTAAAAAATAATAGATACTAAACACAACTGCATATTTAACCAAGCCTGTCATACGGCTATCGCCTTGCCACTAGACAATATTTAGGCTAGTATTGGCCAGGCGACAGAGCCTACTTGACGCGATCATGAGGGGTGCGATATTACGGATATTTTCCCTATTGTTTTTAAGCGGCGAGAGCTGTTGCAAAATTGAACGTAAAGTAGCTCATATATCTTTACAGTTTTCTTGGAAATACTGAAGCTGTTTATATATTTTTTTCTCTTATTTTAAAGAGGTGAGAGTAGTTACGAAATGTTAAGTAAAATAACTCATATTAATGTATCTTTTTTTGGTGAACTACTGAAGATATATAAGGATCATGAAAGAAAAATGATGCAAGTACCAAAAATTCGATTTGTTTTACGAAAAAAAGTCTAAAATTCCAAACTTAACAAACAGGAGAATCCTTGAAGTACCAACACTAGTAGAAATAGTTCAAAAAAGAGTAGACAAATGTCGCTGGTTGAATGCGCCGCCAGAAATGAAGTGCAGAACGTAGAATGTGCCACTTGGAATAATTGGGAGAACGCTGAAGTGACCAGTGATAAAATGCGCAGGGACTGGTCGTCATTACGCAACATGATCATGTCGTTATTGACATCAATGGGGTATTTTTAAGCAAGGGGGGAAACATTAAATAAATAAACAAAAGAAATGTTTACAAATGATAATATTAGGTATTTAAACAATAAAAGAAAATTAGGTACCTACATTTTAAAGTGTTGAATTAAGAGCCCAAAAGGAGTGAAGTGCAAAACGCGGTAAGTACCAGAAGTAGGAGTTTTACTGTTTTTCGCTGTCTGGAAAAATTTAATCTTTTGCACTTTCAGCGTTTTCCATTTTTATTCTTCATTTCAATAATTATTTTAACTTCTGTTTTGAGGATGCGACAGTAGTTAAAGAGAAGTTATATATACACTGGTAATCGCTTTCTTTCCAATTTTTAAAATTGAAGTTTTCAGATAATAAGTTTGACCTTTGTGACCAGCCAGGGTTATGACATTTAAAACTTTTCAGTTACTTTTTAATTTCTAAATTATGTATTTTTTTTTTTTTTTTTTTTTTTTTTTTTTTTTTTTTTAACTAGAATAAAATGCATATGTTAATTTGAAATGCTGAGAAAAAAAATTCTGTTGACTTGCTTTAGTCATATTTGTTAGGCAAGGACATAAAAGTTACCATTACCTGAAAAAGGTCCTTTTAGATAAGGAATTTTAAATTAGTCCCGAGAGATTTATGAGCCTATTTTTGTTAAAAATCAGAAGCTTAAATGAATATTTTTTCTAATATTCTGTACCCAATACTTTTCTTCGATTTCTATTTAATTTTTACCTTTTTGTTTAAATTGTTCATAAGAGAGTCCTTACATGAACTGTAAAAAACAGGCTTGACTCATGCATCAGCCCTTCTGTTAATGTTATTTTATCAATGTTGTAAACATAAACGTAAAAGGAAATGCTTACTAATTTAATTTTCTAAGAGAGAAAATCGCTTTACATAGGATATATATTTTTTACTTCTGAATACTTACTTCTTAATTTGAAAGAAATATTTAGATATTAAGGGAACCGGGAAAAATTCAACTAAAAAATCGATTTTTACTTTCTTATATCATTAAAGGATTTAAACATTTATCTTTCCAACTATGTGACACACATGTTTATATATAAAAAAAAATAAGTGTTGTAATTAATCATTCTTTCTAAGAGTTCTTCACAGCTTAATGGCCATTTAAATCTTTAATTGACTTTTCCTTAAAACTTGGATTTTTGATGTTTTTGTTCCTTTTTTTCAATATCTATTAAACTTAAGAACTCAGATTTTTATTTATTACTTATATCATGATATAATGTATACTTTAACAGAGGGATTTAATGATTTGTTGAGAATTATTTATTTTAGGCAGTGAAATCTTACCGAAAATGGTAATTTAAAAATGACTTTCAATAAATAATTAATAATTAATTTTGAGTTTCACTTAGAAAGAAAATGGTTTGTTAAAATACGTAGATCATGTTATTTTACTTACTCTAAAAATTTAGACGTCTATCTTTCACCATTTTGGTGAAAAGGTACATAAAGTTGTTGAATTTAACATGACAGAGATTGGCTTTCCAGGTCCCCTTAAAATCAATTTACATTTTGAACGTTAAGGACTGATAACTTAGATTAATGTTAAACAATAGCATTTCTGTTGTTCTATTTACTTTACTAAATCACATAAAAATAAATAATATTACAAAATGGTAATGAATTAATTTTTGCATAAGTTTAAATATTTAAAATGATCTCATTTCAGAACATTTTAAAAATAATTTAAATGTGGATAAAGCTTGTCGTATTTTGAAAGCATGAACCGACAAATACTTTTCTTCGAATTCATGTTTCTGAATTTCTCTGTGGGAACAAAAATGCCATATTTAAATAGTAAAACCTAAAGTAGTTTATACGATTAAAGTTTCTCTTTTTTGTGGGAAAAATAAATATAAAATGTCTTTCAAAGTAAGAGTCATAGCGCCTCATTTTTCCTTAACTAAAAACATTTAAACTAAAGATAATTTAACACAATCCTGAAGATATAATTAATAATAACTAGGTAAATATCCTATATTAATAGCATGTCTAAAAATGAAGTGAATTTTCGAAAATAATAAATTATTTCTTAAATTAATTATCTTCAATATGTTTCTCGAAAATATAACATTCCTGAAATTTTTCACGTTAAACTGATGTTAAGCGCCATGAAGATAAATTCCGAGAATACTCTTTATTATGCTCTAGATCCCAATAATCGATAATTTTATGAATTGCGCATTCAAAATATTCTACAAAATCTGTAATATAGCTCACTCCTAAAATGTTTCGTCTCAGTATTTTCAATTATAGGTTAGATGAGTAAGAACTAATTAGTAACCCAATACACACATTTTTAACTAAGTTAATACATACTGAAATTGATAAAAATGCACTTACAAGGCAAATAAATACCTTTGTAGTTTTCTTGTTGCATTTGATGTCTGCTATACATTCTTTAATCCTAGTTATTACACATGAGATTTCGTTATTTTTTTATCGTTTTCAATTTAAAATAAACAATTAAATTTAAAAAATCAAAAAACCCGACTGCTTAAAAAGCGAACTAATTAATTATTTCTCATCAATGTGAAACTCTTTTCTTTCAGGTCCTACTATTAGCTCACACTCCCGCTATATATATCTTGCTCAAATTTTCAATCGTTAATAAAATACTTGTTATTCCTCCAATCAAGCTCAAATAAAATTTTTTTAACTTGTAGTGGATGGTACTTGATGTTAATCCAGTTTTTTTTAAATATTAATTCATCAATTAAATTAAATTAATTAATTTTCAATAATCGAGAGAGCCCTCTTCTTGATCAAAGTACTTTAAGACCGAGAAAGCCCTCTTCTTGATCAAGGCATTTTAAGCGCCACTCAAGAGGAAAGGAGAATGGGGGAAAAATTCTCTTATTGACCTAAGTAAGTATTGAATTAAAATATTATATATATATATATATTACTTGTTTATATTACTTACCTATTTTTTTTTATTTACTTGTATTGATGACTTTTAAGTTGTGTTTAATTGTTAGTTCCTATCTATAAACACTGTTTTGATGAGGTCTATAGATATCTATGATGGTTCGAGTTGTACTAAAGCAAGAGATCCTACATACAGAGCTTCCAGGTTGTATAATATTTTAACGGAGCTTCTGACTATAAAATAGTCATTGAAACATCGCCTTCATTTTGAAAGACCTGTCCAATGATATGCCACTCAATATGGTGCATAATTTTTTTTCGTCTATACAGCCATTTTGTATTTTACGGCCGCCATTTTGAATTTATAAGAACAAAACCTAGCCTATAACCATCGGGCCGATAAGACAAATTGATAGAGACCTCATTCATTTAAATCCATCCAGCCGTTGGGATGTTTCGAGGGTATAAAAAAATCCACATACCCAAAACGCGTGAAACACATAACCCTTCTTTTCAGTCGGGTAAAAACTAGAATTGTTTGTATGATTATAGCTTTTGAGAATGTCGCCGTCTGAGCGATTTTGATCTCAATAAAGGTATTTATTTGCCGTGTATCGTTTTTTTTTTATTGCATGAAAAAAATTGTATTTCCCTCAAAGAATATTGTAGGGCTTTAGGTAAAAAATATTATAATGATTACAATTAAAAAATACAATTCAAAATTGCGTCAGGTTGTTAAAATTAATAATTTATGAAATAATCTCCATTTAAAAAAAAAATTTTAATATTCTCTTTCACAAACTGCAGTTAAATATACTGCATTAAATAATCTTACAAATCAATATTTGTTGCAAAATATGCTTGTATGTGTTTTAATACTTTTCACCTATCTTATGCAAACATTCTAGCGATACATCTGTTTATTTCACAAAAACATTTCAATCCTATTTTTTTTATATTTATGAATCTATTTTTGACAGTGTCAATAAGAATAAAAGCTACTGTTACACATCGCTGCTAATACAAAATTTCAAAATCATTCATCATAAAAAAAATCATAAGTAACTAAATAGCACCTAAGCATGATTTCTTTTACTTTCTTTTTGTGGAATTTTCCTTTAATGTAACTGAAGAAAGAACACTTGCTTAAATCATGCTTAAATTCTCATTAAACGTAACACAACAGCACAAACTCGGAAATTTAGAGACAACTTCAATTAACTTAACATCTTCGCTCTCTGGGTCCCTATTTGGGAACCTCCGTTTTGTCCCACTTTACGGAGATTTCGCATGAAATACTACTTAATGCAATCCCTCCTATGTTGGAAGTTCTGAAATAACCCAAAACCACCCTCAATAAAAAAAAATTATCTATCTATCTATCTACCTCTCTATTTCTCTCTATATATATATCACTTTTTTATGGACACGATAACTTCTGTAATTCTGCACAAATCTCTTCCAAGCTGATAATTTAAGGGGTAGAAAATCTCGATCAATTTCGTTAATGGGCAAAATCCGAACAATAGATGGAAACAGAGAGGGATCTTGTGAAAACCGAAAAAAAAACCCATAAATTCTTATTTTTTATACATATCAAATCAATTTAAATTATTAAGTCTAGGAAAATGGCAAATTTATGTATCACAGATTTTTGTTCAAATTAAAAATGGGCTCAAGGGGCGCAATAAATAGGGTTCTAGGGAGAAAAAAAATCATAACTTTGTCAATACTTAAGATATCAAATTCACTTAAACTTATTATAAATCTTCTTAATATTATCTACAACTTTTACATTGCCAAGTTATTGATAAGACTAACTCTTGCTGCAAAAAAATAAATCAATCAATGAATAAAAACGAAAAAAAATTGGGGGGGGGGGGCGGTTTAAGAAGAAAAATATTCATAACTTCGTCAATTCAAAAGTTATCCTATCCGCTTAAATTTACTATACATCTTCTCAATATTATTTACAACTTTCATATTGACAAGTTTTTGATAGGATCAACTCTTAAATAAAAAATAAAAAAATTAATTAATAAAATTAAATTAAAATTAAACAAAAATAGGGGATGAAGAAAAAATTATCGTATTAAGGGTGTACTCAAATCAAAACGGCTAATTTTCTGACTCATTTTTAAATTCATTTTCCAACTCAAACGCATCCAATTGACAGATTCTCTTATTCAGAAACTATATAATGTGTTGTATTGGCCGACTTTTGATAAAGGCAGAATATATTTAAAAAATGCTGTCACAGCGGGCATTTTGAACCGAATTTCCCGAAACGATAGTGCTGACAAAAAAAGGACATACTGAGAAAATAATTGTAAATCAATTTGAAAATAAAAACACGGGTTGCATATAAATCTCTTCAAAAAATCACGCCAGCGAGTTTCACATTTTTACTTTTAAAAATGAGTCTGAAAATGTGTCAGAAAATTTCGAATTGTTGAGCATGGAATAATATTTTTTTAATACCGCCTTAATATGATTATGATCAAACGAGCTCTTACAGAAAAATCAAATTAAAAATTCATCAAAAGCGGCCTTATAAAATTGTTAAACTGTGTTTATCTCTAATCTTGAATTAGTTTTTGTTGGTGCAAATAGTACGTAACTTCGAAATCTACCTCCGCTTGTATGACGAGCCGACAGGGATTTTTTTTTTTTTTTTTTTTTTTTTTTTTTTTTTTTTTTTTTTTTTTTTTTTTATGATAGTCGAACATAATTAGAATTTCGATATCAGAATGATATGTTTAAGATAAGTCTAAGATTAGAGATAATGCAAAAAAATAAAAATCTTGCTGGGAAATCAAATGAGAGAAGAAATAATTCAGTATTAGTTAATAAAAACCGCATTAATACCCAGTAGCGAATAGTTGAAGGTGAAAAAATGATGCTTTAAGAATCATAGATATTACTCAGTTAAAAACACCTTGCAGTTCATTCAACACATACAACGGAAAACATCTAAGTTATATTGTTTACAGATGTACAATTTTCATAGTAATGTTGTGAATGTGCCAAGTATTTTGCTCTATTGAAACGCCGTTTTTTTTCACAATTTCCTTATTATAGTGTCTCAAAGGTGACTCGCTAAGCTACCGAGATGTATCGCCAAATTATATGACATATATATGTTATATTCAAATATGACCCATATGACATTTTATGATGTAAAACTATAGTGATATATGATTTATATATGATATATAATTCAGACACCTGTATAAGTCATATGTGACATATATACAATATAGGATGTAACTATTACTATCCATATATGTTGTATATATGGACAAAATATGGCTTTATATGTAATGTATGTGGCGTATGAAATATGGAGCATATATGATAAAAAAAAATTTTCATTTTCTTTGCTGTATAGATGAGCTATAGCTGTATTAGCTGTATCCATACTATATTAAGATTCTTTTTATGCTAAATAAAATTAGAATCT
The DNA here is from genome assembly GCA_963932465.1 of Maratus speciosus. Classification (NCBI taxonomy): domain Eukaryota; kingdom Metazoa; phylum Arthropoda; class Arachnida; order Araneae; family Salticidae; genus Maratus; species Maratus speciosus. The sequence continues at coordinate 353,185,623 of OZ010788.1, read as the reverse complement.
AATGTCTAGTCATAGTATAAAATTAATAGTCATCATATTTATAAAACAAAAGTTTAATTAAGAACGAAAATAGAATATATTACACACAAAAAGAAAACCTTGTGTCATAATCTGTACTCCAGTGGTGTCTTACAACTAAACGTATTAAAATAGAATAGAAACAATTGCGAACTTCATCTTTAAACATTAGTTAAACATAAAAGGAACTTTGGGAAGAGGTTACAACAGAGTTGGGCATTTTTTAAATTTCAATTATTTTCAATGAAATTACAATAAAATTATATGTAATTAATTATATTTAAAATAACATGCCATGAAAAAAATCTTGCAGCACTATAGCCTAAACCTCCCCCCATACCATTATTTGACGAAATTTCTGCGTTTCAATGTGTGTAACTCTAATCAATTACATTCAATTAACTTGTAATTATATTGCGGATAGTTGAGATTACAAATTTGCCCAGCTCTAGGTTACATAAAACAAAAATATTAATCACCTAATTATTTTAGAATCCACAACTATTTTTTTCTATAAGTAGCGCACTCAGTGCGCTGCCCGCGTCCTTAAAAGTTAATGAGTGCATTTATGCAGTCACTGCGACAATTTTATATATACTAATATTATAAAGAAGTAAAGTTTGTTTGCTTGTTTGTAGGAGGTAATCCCTTGAACTACTGAACCGATTTCAAAAGTAATGGTATAAAAATGATGGTGTTGGTCCATGTTAGAACATAGGCTACATCTATGTCCATGCCACTACCCCATAGGGAGAGCAGGAGCAAAAAACATTCTAAAAATGCGATTTTTGTGTTACTGAAAAGCCTAGAAATATGAAATTTGGAATGGTAGTCACATATAAGATATAAAAGATCTCTGAGAACATTTCTTTAAAAAATGGAAATTTAAAACGGGGGATAATGCGCAAAAAGCGTTCTAAGAAAACGTTCTAAATGGCGATTTCTACGCAATCTCAGGAAGTATCAAACCGATTTCAAAAGTAATTATATTAAAATGATGGTGTTAGTTCCAACATGGGTTGTATTTTATGTCCATGCCACTACCCCAAACGGGATGGAAGAGCACAAAACGTTCTAAAAATAAGATTTTTGTGTTACTGAAAAGCCTAGAAACATGAAATTTGGATCGGTAATATATGTTTTAAAATATGACTAAGAACATTTTTTTTTAAAAATCGAAATTTAAAACGGTTGATAATGTGCAAAAAGCGTTCTAAAAAACGCTCTGAATGGCGGTTGCTAAATAATCTGAGGAAGCATCAAACCTATTTCAAAAGCAATGATTGGAAATTGATGGTGACAGCCCTTGCTCTAACATAGGCTGATTTCATGCATGAATCACTACCACCTGCGGGTTTCCGGAGCAAAAGACGTTCTAAATTGAGATTTTTGTGATACTGTAGGGGCTAGCAACTTAAAATTAGGTATGGTAGTTATTTATAAGATATAAATGATCTCTAAGAGCATTGCCTTAAAAAATCGAAATTTAAGAGGGGCGAAAATGCAAGAAAAGCGTTCTAAAAATGCTCTAAATTGCAATCTCTGAACAATCTCTGGAAATATCAAACCCATTTCAAAAGTAATGTTTTAAAATATATGGTGACAGTCCCTGATCTAAAATAGGCTATATTTTATGTTGTTGTCAGTCCTATCTGGGGTTTGCAGAAGCTAAACATATTGTAAATCGTATTATTTGTAATACTAAGGGGTCTAAGATTTTGAAATTTAGCATGGTAATAACTTAAAAGATGCAAACGCTTTGTAATTACCATCGAAGGAAAATCCCAAATTTAAAAAGATGAAGCGAGAGAAAAGCGATTTAAAAATGTTCTAAATTGCGATTTTTATGCATCTTATGAAATACCAAACCGATTTCAAAAATAATGGTTGAAGATTGGCGGTGATAGAATCTGCTCAAACATAATATATATGTGGGTGCCACTACCACCAGAGGGTTGCAGGAGCAAAAAAGTTTTACATTGCGATTTATGAGATACTGAAAATTACTTATAAAATTTAAATACCCTCTAAAAACTGTCGAAAATAATCTAAAAATTTAAAAAGTGTGAAGGGAAGGGAAGGAGCAAAAAGCATTCTATAAAAATCCTAAATTTCTGTTTGTATGCAATCTCAGGAAATAATAAACTGATTACAAAAGTAATGATTGCGAATCAGTGGTGACAGTCTGTGATCCTACACAGGCTATATTTTATATCGGTGTCATTATCACCTGGAGTTTGCAAGAACAACAGACTTTCTTTACGCCTTTAAGAACTTTCTCAATTGCGTTTTCAATGAAATGTTAGGAAATACCAAATTGATTTCAAAATTAATGTTGGCAAATTAATGGTGAGAGTCTCTGTTTCAACATAGGTATTTTCTGTTAGTGCCACTACCACCAGACAGGTGGTAGACAAGAATCTTGGAATTTAACATGATAATTAATTTTAAGATGTAAATGCGTACTAAGAACGGTTTCTAAAAAATTCAAAACTTCAAACGAATACTGAAATGAGTGTATGAAATTAAAATAAAAACTTTCTAAATTATCATTTATTTAGAATTAGTTTTAGTTCTTATTAATTTAAGTATAATTTCTGCCTAATACAGTGTAATGAAGAAGTTTAATCAAACTGTGCTTAATTATCAATTTTTGAATTATTCCTAAAAGTATAATTTCTTCTAATAAAAGTTAGACCATATAAATATCACTTGGCATATTTCAACTATTACGCGAGCAAAGCCGTTTGTTTTGCTAGTTGAAGTGATAATTTGATATTGTAATTTTTAATCAATGGCTAAACAGTAACAAAAAGGTATCCATTTTAAGACTTGTTCATATTGGAATCAAACATCAATATATATTCGTTGAAATATTTTAATTCCTAAACTCGTATTTACAGAACACCATATAAAAATGTTCACTAAGCCTATAAAGAGTTGCGAGTTTATAATACCCTAAGTTTGAAAAACCTTAAACTATAACTTGAAATATAAAAATATTTTTCTTTTTTCTGCTTCCAAAGTTTAAATGTAAACACTATTAAAATTAAAATTTCTAAAATGTCAAATAATACAATATTCGACCTTGTATACCTTGGAATTGACTAAATAGCTATTGCGTGAAATATACATAAAACTTAATAAAGCCCTGTTTAAAACACAGTTCGGAAAATTTATTTTCTAATGATTTATACATAAATTGTGATTGATACATAAAATCTTCGTTAACTGCATAAAAAGAGAAAGTAAAAGAATGTTGAAAATTTTCACAAACATATATATATAAGGCAAATCTTTAATTAACACAATAAGAAATAATTAATTGAATATTCTCTAGATAAGAATAAAAACGAAAACTAGTTCGAAAACTTAGTTGTGTATTTTTATGTATCCATAAGTTTCTGTTAAAGAAAACATATAAGAAATATATGTTTATTTTACTTTTTAAAGCAAACTTTCTCCATCAGAAGTACTTTTATTTTCGCTGTAAATAGAAAATTATATTTAGTTTTATTTTCGTGGTTAATACGATTAAGAGAGAGAAAATCTTGTTTTATTTTAGAAAAAGTAACTGTTAGAACAAATAAACCGATTAAAGAAAACATTTAACAAGCTTAGATCTGTATAAATACTTACGAGAATAATATTTAGTGTTATATTACATTTTTGTGCAAATTGGCTTGCTTTAGTATGACACGTTTGTCTTTTTCTATTTGTGATTTATATTTAAACTATTGTTATTCACTGTAAAATGCCATATTCAAAAGTTTTGTCAAATGTCGTGAGTTTTATGGTCTGTCTATCCTCGTTTGTGAACAGTGTAAATTTTATAATTAATATGCAGTACACGTGTAAAAATACCATGTGATTTTTAATATATTCAGAACATTAGTATATTCATTACCTATCTGGCATGTTTTGAGAGGAATAAATAACTTCCTAAATAAAAATATCTCATTAATGTCCTTGCACTTTAAAAATAATTTTCGGAAAAAATTATTCTCTATGTATATATTTCTAAACCACATGTTAAACTTTGAAGGCTGATTTTAAAACCAATATGAGTGTAACAAATTATATTCTTTAGCATGTACCTTTCAAATTTCTTGTAGGCAGTTATCCTTATCATTACTAACTTTATAAAAGATTATACATTACATTGTATACTCTGAAATATAAATCAAATATTCTAGTTTCAATAATATTTTTTAGGTCTTTGGGTTTACATTGCTTATAAAATCACTTTTCGAGAAGATGTAAAAAGGTATATACATTATGTTGTAATTTTGTAGCTATGAAATACAACAGAAATAATGAATTTTAAATGCATGAATTTTTGCATTGATAACTAGGGATAAACTAACAGAGTGAGAAATTGTCCAAGACAGGACTTGAACCCGGTTCATTGGATTAGAGCACAATTGCTCTACCTACTGAGCTACTCGGGCGATACCCGGTCTATTATCTTTGAGTTATGACATGGGTTCGAGTGATGGCGTGGACACTTTTTCACTTTATTGGTTTTACGCCTAGTTAGCACTTCAGAAATTTATGCGATGCAAATTCAACATTTAGGGCATATTTCATAGCTGCAAATTTATATCTGCATATCATTACACCACTGGATTAAATATCGTATCTTGTTTTCCATAGGGTTGTAGTTCATAAAGGTATACAATCCTGTACTGCAGATGCAGAGTTTCTAACATATTAGAGAGAAAGTTACCAGGCTGGGTATCGCTCGAGTAGCTCAGTTGGTAGTACCTCAGTGAGCTATGCGAATGACACGGGTTTGAGCCCTGGCTTGGACACCTTTTCTATTGGTTTTACGCCTAGTTAACAATGGAAAAATTCGTGCAATTAAAATTTGTTATTTATATTATTTTATTTAAAAAATCTATTAAGATCTTTTAGAATGCTTATGATACGCAATTATTGGCATTTTTCTAAAATTTTTATGAACAAAAATGTTGTCGTAATATTTTATCTCGCATTCCTTTAGGATAGATTTTTAATTTTAGATTTTTAACACTTTCCCACAAAGTTGAAAAGTGCTTATGCATTTGGTTTGTCTGTCCGCTTGTCCACGTTCTAACTCCCGTAAATATACTCGGATATTCATGCAATTGATAAAGGTTATTTAGGGTCACCAAAGCATATTTGGTATTGTATATGAAGTATGTAGCATTACCAGTTCATTTACTGGGGTACTCAAAAGAATTCCGTTACATTATGGTATATAGGGAAAATCGTTTGCAGAGAATTTTAATGACATGACACTATTTCATATGTATTGAAACTGATATAAATCACTGAATTTCACTAAGATCACGTTAGAACAGGGCATTCATAGCATTTTTTATTCATTTATAGGGACACACAAAAGAAATAGGTTACAGGGCTGTCATTGAGTAATAATTGCTGGAGTGTGCGTTTTAAAATTCGGTATGTTCTTTAGAATTTAACAAATTTTGCATTTTACAGGTTATATATAAATTCTGTACCTCATTCATATACAGGGCTGTACAAAAGTATTCATGTACCATTCTCCTTATTTGAGGAAATTGCTGAAGGGTAATTTTTAACTGAAGTATATGTATTTCATAAGTGAACTAAATTTTGGCATGCATGTAGTTAATAGATACAAATTTATATATAATATACAGGCTGTTGAAAAAATTCGGATAATTTTCCGATTGTAGATAGGGACAGCTGAAATTGTGTTTTGAAATGTGTTATGCGTTTCCATATGGCTGAATTAAACATAATTTTTTTTTTAATGGTGCAGTTTTATTACATTATTTTGAATGTGTTGGAAAGTGTTTCATAATCTATGCTTGACGCATGTTTTTTTCAATCTTATTAAATTTTAATTTGAGAAAATCTTTCAATACTCTGCTCCAATTTCAAGATAATTATTCTTTAATATATATATATATATATATATATATATATATATACTAGCAGGCTGAGCCCGCTGCGCTGGTCCATTTTTCAAATAAACCTTCAATCAAACGAAATGGAGAATTCGACCCTGTATGTTAAATTAATATGGACCATCACCTGGAAAGTTCTTCCGCATTTTTTGAATACGCATCGGACGTCACTGAGCTATTATATTATCTCATGCGTTAGACGAAAGTCGGGCAATTCAGAAGCAACTCTTTAGTATGTCATGTAGAATTTGGGAGGGAAATGAGGCCATTACGATCATTAGAAATTAAAATGTTCTCTAATCACCACACTACTAAAAAAGAGAGAATTACAATCATTGCAGAGATTGACCATTTAACTTAAAGAATGTTCGCGTTATTCGCTTTCGTTTGTTAGTTCTTTTACTTCAGGCTTCTCAACTTGGTGCTATGTGTGGATCTGATAACATAAATACAATTTGGTAATATACGTCTTCTTTTCGCAGGTTTTCTACAGTTTATTATCTTCGAATTCCAGTAGAGTAAATACAGCCAAAACCGTATTTAACTTTTATATTTTAAAATATGTGAATCATGTAAAAGTGGATATTTAAAGCTAAATTGTGTGAATAAAATTAAAACAATGTCATTTTAGCTGCCGTTTCTTTTTATATAACAGTTTTAATCATGCAACTAATAACCTTGGAAAATAACATCGATAACTGATTCAAATAGAAAACTAAACCTGTAGTTTTCATTCAATAAAATCTTTCCAATCATCCGTAATCGGATCCACAACCAAGTTTGATGTTAAACGGTATGGCTACAAATGTACCAGAGTCAGCTACAAAACAGAGTTAATCACGTTCCAAACTACATTCCATTAAATAATATCAAATTGCTGTTGATCCAATTTTAGATCTTTCACTATCAAAACTCTTTGAGAATGATAAATAAAGTTAGTTATGCACAATTTTTAGTAGAGATCTTTTTGACAAACATAAGTTTTTTTTCGCATTTCTCTAATGAGCTTAATAAGACGGAGAAATAAACATGCTTTTATTTTCAAGACGTCATTATTCATCAGTCTGTTGCCTAAATTAAACTAAAAACGTTAATTTGTCACTACGATCAGCTGCTCGGGGTGTGCATCTGCCAAAATCGCTTTATAATGATTTAATTTTTTTTTTGAATCTGAGGTACTTTTTTTTAAAACCTAGGCTAAATGAACAAATATTGTTCCATTGGCCACCTTTGGCATTTAAAAGGGGTTTTTTTGTACATTCAAAGTGATGATTTTTTAGTTATAGTAAAATAACTGCAGATTAAAAATTTATAATAGTAAATATTCTTTTGTGCATTTGATCCACAATAATAATAAAAAAAAAAAACAAATCATAAATTTACCAATCGCTAAGTACAAATTTTGCGTAATCTTCTGAAATCGGATTTACCGTCGACAGTTCCTTTCAAATATAAACGAATCTTCCAAAATTATATATTGAATTTGCCTAAATTATTAATTATTAATACTAAATTATTTAATTAATATTAAGTAGGGTGGTTGATAATGGTAGATTCACCCAATATTTTTTAATAACATTTTTAAAAGAAAGGAGGATATGAAAAAGAAATGACAAATTAAATGGCATATCGAAAAGTGATTTCAGAAAGCAATTTTTATTGAAAAAATATTTTCTTTCGTGAAATTAATTGCTATTTATATATTGTACATTTGAATTATAAAAAAATACTCTAAAAATGCTTTCGTAGATGTGCAAAATCACCTTTATTGTAATCATCGCTTGAACCTAATTCACGCTTACGTCTGAGTGTTTGAATACTGAAGTTACTGAAATGTTTGACTAAAATTAAAATAATATCATTTCCACTGCCATTTCTTTTTTTATATATACCAATTGCAATCATGTAACTTTTAACCTGAAGAAAACCCCTCGATAACTGATTATGAATGAAAGATAAACCTCTTGTTTTCATCCAATCAAAATCTCCCCAATCTTCCTTAATCGGGTGAACAGGTGAGTTTGACGTCAAGCATTAGAAGTGTTTGCAATTACATGGTTACAAATGTACCAGAGTTAGATGTAAAACAAAGGTAATTTTGAACCAAACTACATTCCATTAAATAAAGTCAATTAGCTGTTGACTGAATTATATTAGATCTTTTATCAAAAATACTCTTTGGGAATGATAAATAAAGTCAGTTATACAAAACTTAATCACCTAGTACGCATGAATTTTTTTGATGCACCGAAGGTTTTTTTTTTTTTTCATTTCTCTAATGAGCATAATAGCACGGAGAAATAAATAGGCTTTTTATTTTCAAAATTACATTATTCTTCAGTCTGTTGCCTAAATAAACCTAAAATCGTTAATTTTTCACTATGTTTAGTGGCTATGGCTGTGCATCAGATTTTTTCCCGAGTATTGTCATTCGAAGTATTGCTTATTTAGAGATAACAAAGTAACTGTTGATGAAAAATATATAATACTAAATCTTCTTTTGTCTGTTTGCTTCATAATCAAAGTACGTCAAAAAAGAAAAAAGAAAAAAGAAAAAAACTGAAAAATGGATGTCAAATTAAAAAGATCATCGGAAATTTATTTCAGTAAGCAATTTTTAATGTAAAATGTTTTCTTGTGTGGTATTAATAATGCATAATTGCATGAATTTTCTTAGGAATAACCTTTAGTACTTAAAATTTGAAGCAGTGTATATTTCTAAGAGGGAAATTGGCGACATATGTTAGAAAAAAAAGAAAGAGTGGACAATATTCGTTGATCTGAGTTTCGAGGTTATAAAAGTCACAAGTTTGGGGAAAGCAAACCACCATATTTCCGTAGTAAAGCATTATAAAAATATTTTAAATGTCTGAAATTAAATTATTTACAATATTTGTGTATGGGGAGGGGGCATACATTTTCACTAAAATTTAAATCCACTTTTATAATATTAACTGCTATTTATATAATTTGCACTTAAATATAAAAAAAATTGCTTCAAAAATTCTGTCTTACCTTTGAAAAATCACCTACATAATGTGAAGATCGATGGGGCTGATGTCACGTTTACGCCTTTTTAAATTAAAATCAAATTATTTGGCGACAAAAGTAAAATAATTAGAAAACAAGAATTCTGCTTTTTCAGAATTTAGTGTCGCCCCCGATTTAAAAAAAATGTACATAGAAATATTACAAAATATATTTAAATTTTAAGACTTAAAGCAAACACTTTTATTTTATGTAAAATTACGTCATTTGCATCCGCTTAAGAATTATATATTTACGATCCACTCTTAAACATCTACAGTAAATCATTCATAGGATGTCACTATCTAAAAATAATACACAAATGCAGCAAAAACATGCCGTCATTAAAGAAACTCGACAAAAAAAGGCTATCTGATGATTCATAGGTATTCATTTGTTTGAAACATTAATGTAGACGATTTCAGTTGTGACGTTACTCATGACGTTTTGGTTGGAAACTGACACCAGACAAACGGTTGCTATGTGGTATTTTCTATTTTGTTTGTGTGTTGCAGCTATATCTTATATCTATATCTCACATCTAAGTGTTTTAATACTTGATATGTACTGGTAACATTTTCCACGATTTATATTTAAAAAAGAAATGACGCATAGCAACCATTTGTTTGGAGTCAGTTTACAACCAAAACGTCATGACTGATGCCACACTGAAAGCGTCTATAGATACTTAAAATTAAATAGAGTTTATAATAGGTCCATGTTTTAATAGAAATTTTTCATTTATATTTTTTAAAATAGCATGCACTTTATTTAAATTTTCTTTCGGTTGTTATGAGAAAATGGGAACAAAAAGATATAATTGCTATTTTTCAACAATTTTCCCTTTACTTTCTACATAAATGGAGTACTTGAGTTGCCAAAATTAGACAAATGTTACTGAAAACTACAAAAAAATTAATATTTAAAAAATAAATGCAGATACAGTTTTCAAACAAATTGCATTTAAAAGTACTTTTTTCCCCCTATACGACGGTATAAAAATTAAAAATGTGCGACGCTTAGAAATTTTAAAAAATTGCTATAGAGTATCTAATCATACTACTTTGTTTTACGGCTAGCTTCTGTAAGGTAAAGTTATTTTTTGAAGACGGCACAAAATAAGCTGGGAGAAAGAAATAGCAAACCGTACCGGAGGCTAAAGAAAAAGAAACATGTAACTCGTAAGTTTCGTCATTTTTATAATTACATCTGCTAGTTTTTTATGTAAGGATTAGATAATAAAAAAAGTTTAATAAAATAAATAATAAAAAATAAAATTATTACTCACAAGGTAGGTCTCCTTAAAGCGCATACTCAAAACATTTTGAAAAAGGAAATGCTAATAAAATTACTCATTTATGTAAAAAAGATCTCTGAAATGCAGCGGTAGAAAATCTGTAAAAAAAAATATTTTTTCGAGTATTTGGCGCGAAAAGAAGAATGCTCCATGCTATTTGGCGAACCAATACATTCCCTGGCCAAATGCAAGAGATTGAAATGCATTTATAAATTTCTTGTTAAATAAGCATTTAAATGCTTAATACTCTATCAATTGCAACTTAAACGGTGGATCAGTTTATTACTTTTTCTGTAAGCTTATATAATTATATACAAATTGCGTTTTGCTGTAATTATTTAATTTTATACGGTGTTACCAGAGATTAAGTTTTAAGTGTATTTTGATTAAGAATGCTATCATTAAACATTTCGATAAAAAATCGTTGTTTCCATGGCAACAATACTTTTCTGTTGTTGTCTCTGACACTAATAATATCGAAGTCAAATTGCCAATGCTCAGAATCTGACCTTAATTTTGAGTGTGAAACAGTTTTAATCCATTTATTTTTTTTTTCTAAACAGCATAATTACGATAGTTAAATTAATTATACACATATAAATGTATATGACAAAACTGCAGTTATAAAAACGTAATTATTTTAAGTTAAACTTACTTAAACTAACTGTGTATGGAGAGTTGAAAACGTCTTTCTTAACGAAAATTTATCATAGTATTATTCAAAATTTTGTTGTGTCGCCAACCAGCATTAAATCACAAAAAATGAAATTTTCATTATTATTTTCGAGCACTAAATCGAGGTTCTGCCGATTTTTTTTATAAACATATATGTATCCTCATGAGAAGATTATTCTATAATTTTTTCAAATACTTCTCAACTTGCGCTTATGGAGTATTTCCTTAATGTCATCTTATCAATTTTTCAGTTGCATTTTTCTTAACCTGGCGCAAAAGATAAATCGCCAAATCTTATTTCTATTGCAATATTTCAACTGAGTAATTTTTTAAGCATTACGAACATTTCTTTTCATGTTTAAATTAAATATTTTCGTTTTTTAATTTCATCACTCATTAAAACTCATTTCTTTTCTTTTCTTTTTCTCCTTTTTTTAAAATTTTAAATAAAATTAGTAACATTTTTTTCTTTTATTTTTCGAGCGCTTCAATTTTTCATCAACTATAAAGTTCGCCAAGAAATAAAATAGTAACCTTATCGTCAAAATAACAGAACTTTCCGTCATAATTCTATAACTAATCTAAGTGGAACAATGTGTTATAGCGTAAAACCTTCCCTGAAACGATATCTATCTAACAGTATAAGTTCCGTCAAAATCCACACAGTAGATCACGAAATATAGGCGTTCGGAACGAAATTTCCATTTGGATTATATATATATAAGTAGATATATATAAATGTTTACCAAAATAAATGTTTACATAAATCTGAGTGTAGGAAAATCAAATTTAATTATTTCAATTATATTTTTTGGTGTGCAGAATAACACATATCTAGAAAAAAGAAAAATTCTAATACTAAACCAAATACGCATGCTAATAATACGTTCACCAGCAAGAAAAGTGGCACATCTCGCAAAATTTCGTTTTGCGTTTTATTCCGCTAATAGGTCTGTTATAGATGTGTCTTGCTTCACAAAAGCTTTTGTAAGTGTAGTTATGTGGAAAATCACATTATTACCCTACTAGCGAACTTGCCCGGCGTTGCCCGGGTACGTCAAAAAGCAGCAGGAATTGCGAAAAAACTATGAAAATCACAATAAGATATCGCGAAAAAATTTTAAATCGCTTCTCAAATTCTGAAAAGAGAAAAATATATAGATATATTATGTTCGAAAATTGCAAGTTGATTCCTTTCACTAATGTGGAAAAATAGTAACAAATCGCTAAACTGCACTAAAAATCACATACAAAATTCCCGAAAAATTCGAAAATTGCTATACGAAATCCGAATAAACTTTATTGAAATGAGGGCAGAATGTACTTTAGGTCAAAATGGAGTATCAAAAAATTGCAGCAGATCGCGAAGAAACGTAAAAATCGCATTAAAAATCACAAAAAGTTCAAAAATCACGAAAGTCAAAATTTACTATAATTGGATAAGAGTTTCAAATCTAATTCCTTTGATCTGTGGGCTCTCTTAAAATTTATGTTTTGGAAATCATGCTAAGCATTAGATCATGTTACTTTTATTCGTAATTTATTTACTTGGACTCCCTTAAATATAATTGATACAATCCCTTAAGTTAATATTAGTTTTTGTTGCATTAAAATATCTCAATTTGTTGATTTTCTGCAAGCAAGTAAACCCTATTGTTTTAAAGTAGAAGTCCATCGGAATTTGGCGAAATATTAGAGATATCGCCAAGTTGGCGTCACTTTTGGTGACTCATTTTGCTCGCCAAATTTGCGCTATATCGCCCAGTTGGTGACAAACATGGCGTTGTTTGGCGACAGAACTGGATACCTCCTACGGTAACCCCCCTTACAGGTACGGACATGCATTACATGCTGTTCAATAATCGCATAAAAAATTCGCTAAAAATTCAATAATCGCTGCACGAATTCCGAATAAACGTTTTTGAAAAGAGAACAAAATTTACTATATTGGGTTAAAAGAAAGAAACTGCATTCTTTTTCCTAATGTGGAAAAATCGAATTAATATAATCCCTTAAGTTAATATTAGTTTTTGTTGCATTAAAATATCTTCATTTGTTGATTTTCTGTAAGAAAGTAATCCATATTGGTTTACAATGGAAGTCTATGGGAATTTGGCGAAATATTAGTGATATCGCCAAGTTGGTGTCACTTTTGGCGACACATTTTGGTAGCCAAATTTGACATTATACCGCCAAGTTGGCGACAAACTTGGCTGCATTTGGCGACAGAACTATGTCACTCTACGGTAACCTCCTTATAGGTATGGAAATGCATTAAATACTGTTCAACAATTGCATAAAAAATTCGCTAAAAATTCAAAAATCGCTGCACGAATTCCGAATAAACTTTTTTGAAAAGAGAACAAAATTTACTATATTGGGTTAAAAGAAAGAAACCATATTCTTGTCTATTAATTTAACACAATCAAACTGATTGGTAAAGTTATCATACGAATTGATTATTTCCAACTGAGCGAAAAAATGCCCAGGCCGGGAATCGAACCCAGATCCTTGGCTTACAAGGCCAATGCTTTTCCGTTTAAGCTAACTGGGCCGACAACCAGACAGCATATTTCGCTCAGATAACCTTATTGGTAGTAACATCTGGTCTGTCATGTAGACAGCTCAACAGAATAAACCGCAGGTAAAGGAACTCCATATAAACGATGGATACGTAGATGAACTATTAATTTAACACAATCAAACTGATTGGTAAAGTTATCATACGAATTGATTATTTCCAAATGAGCGAAAAAATGCCCAGGCCGGGAATCGAACCCAGATCCTTGGCTTACAAGGCCAATGCTTTTCCGTTTAAGCTAACTGGGCCGACAACCAGCCAGCATACTTCGCTCAGATAACCTTATTGGTAGTAACATCTGGTCTGTCATGTAGACAGCTCAACAGAATAAACCGCAGGTAAAGGAACTCCATATAAACGATGGATACGTAGATGAACTATTAATTTAACACAATCAAACTGATTGGTAAAGTTATCATACGAATTGATTATTTCCAACTGAGCGAAAAAATGCCCAGGCCGGGAATCGAACCCAGATCCTTGGCTTACAAGGCCAATGCTTTTCCGTTTAAGCTAACTGGGCCGACAACCAGCCAGCATATTTCGCCCAGATAACCTTATTGGTAGTAACATCTGGTCTGTCATGTAGACAGCTCAACAGAATAAACCGCAGGTAAAGGAACTCCATATAAACGATGGATACGTAGATGAACTATTAATTTAACACAATCAAACTGATTGGTAAAGTTATCATACGAATTGATTATTTCCAACTGAGCGAAAAAATGCCCAGGCCGGGAATCGAACCCAGATCCTTGGCTTATAAGGCCAATGCTTTTCCGTTTAAGCTAACTGGGCCGACAACCAGCCAGCATATTTCGCTCAGATAACCTTATTGGTAGTAACATCTGGTCTGTCATGTAGACAGCTCAACAGAATAAACCGCAGGTAAAGGAACTCCATATAAACGATGGATACGTAGATGAACTATTAATTTAACACAATCAAACTGATTGGTAAAGTTATCATACGAATTGATTATTTCCAACTGAGCGAAAAAATGCCCAGGCCGGGAATCGAACCCAGATCCTTGGCTTACAAGGCCAATGCTTTTCCGTTTAAGCTAACTGGGCCGACAACCAGCCAGCATATTTCGCTCAGATAATCTTATTGGTAGTAACATCTGGTCTGTCATGTAGACAGCTCAACAGAATAAACCGCAGGTAAAGGAACTCCATATAAACGATGGATACGTAGATGAACTATTAATTTAACACAATCAAACTGATTGGTAAAGTTATCATACGAATTGATTATTTCCAACTGAGCGAAAAAATGCCCAGGCCGGGAATCGAACCCAGATCCTTGGCTTACAAGGCCAATGCTTTTCCGTTTAAGCTAACTGGGCCGACAACCAGCCAGCATATTTCGCTCAGATAACCTTATTGGTAGTAACATCTGGTCTGTCATGTAGACAGCTCAACAGAATAAACCGCAGGTAAAGGAACTCCATATAAACGATGGATACGTAGATGAACTATTAATTTAACACAATCAAACTGATTGGTAAAGTTATCATACGAATTGATTATTTCCAACTGAGCGAAAAAATGCCCAGGCCGGGAATCGAACCCAGATCCTTGGCTTACAAGGCCAATGCTTTTCCGTTTAAGCTAACTGGGCCGACAACCAGCCAGCATATTTCGCTCAGATAACCTTATTGGTAGTAACATCTGGTCTGTCATGTAGACAGCTCAACAGAATAAACCGCAGGTAAAGGAACTCCATATAAACGATGGATACGTAGATGAACTATTAATTTAACACAATCAAACTGATTGGCATTTTTTCGCTCAGTTGGAAATAATCAATTCGTATGATAACTTTACCAATCAGTTTGATTGTGTTAAATTAATAGTTCATCTACGTATCCATCGTTTATATGGAGTTCCTTTACCTGCGGTTTATTCTGTTGAGCTGTCTACATGACAGACCAGATGTTACTACCAATAAGGTTATCTGAGCGAAATATGCTGGCTGGTTGTCGGCCCAGTTAGCTTAAACGGAAAAGCATTGGCCTTGTAAGCCAAGGATCTGGGTTCGATTCCCGGCCTGGGCATTTTTTCGCTCAGTTGGAAATAATCAATTCGTATGATAACTTTACCAATCAGTTTGATTGTGTTAAATTAATAGTTCATCTACGTATCCATCGTTTATATGGAGTTCCTTTACCTGCGGTTTATTCTGTTGAGCTGTCTACATGACAGACCAGATGTTACTACCAATAAGGTTATCTGAGCGAAATATGCTGGCTGGTTGTCGGCCCAGTTAGCTTAAACGGAAAAGCATTGGCCTTGTAAGCCAAGGATCTGGGTTCGATTCCCGGCCTGGGCATTTTTTCGCTCAGTTGGAAATAATCAATTCGTATGATAACTTTACCAATCAGTTTGATTGTGTTAAATTAATAGTTCATCTACGTATCCATCGTTTATATGGAGTTCCTTTACCTGCGGTTTATTCTGTTGAGCTGTCTACATGACAGACCAGATGTTACTACCAATAAGGTTATCTGAGCGAAATATGCTGGCTGGTTGTCGGCCCAGTTAGCTTAAACGGAAAAAGCATTGGCCTTGTAAGCCAAGGATCTGGGTTCGATTCCCGGCCTGGGCATTTTTTCGCTCAGTTGGAAATAATCAATTCGTATGATAACTTTACCAATCAGTTTGATTGTGTTAAATTAATAGTTCATCTACGTATCCATCGTTTATATGGAGTTCCTTTACCTGCGGTTTATTCTGTTGAGCTGTCTACATGACAGACCAGATGTTACTACCAATAAGGTTATCTGAGCTAAATATGCTGGCTGGTTGTCGGCCCAGTTAGCTTAAACGGAAAAGCATTGGCCTTGTAAGCCAAGGATCTGGGTTCGATTCCCGGCCTGGGCATTTTTTCGCTCAGTTGGAAATAATCAATTCGTATGATAACTTTACCAATCAGTTTGATTGTGTTAAATTAATAGTTCATCTACGTATCCATCGTTTATATGGAGTTCCTTTACCTGCGGTTTATTCTGTTGAGCTGTCTACATGACAGACCAGATGTTACTACCAATAAGGTTATCTGAGCGAAATATGCTGGCTGGTTGTCGGCCCAGTTAGCTTAAACGGAAAAGCATTGGCCTTGTAAGCCAAGGATCTGGGTTCGATTCCCGGCCTGGGCATTTTTTCGCTCAGTTGGAAATAATCAATTCGTATGATAACTTTACCAATCAGTTTGATTGTGTTAAATTAATAGTTCATCTACGTATCCATCGTTTATATGGAGTTCCTTTACCTGCGGTTTATTCTGTTGAGCTGTCTACATGACAGACCAGATGTTACTACCAATAAGGTTATCTGAGCGAAATATGCTGGCTGGTTGTCGGCCCAGTTAGCTTAAACGGAAAAGCATTGGCCTTGTAAGCCAAGGATCTGGGTTCGATTCCCGGCCTGGGCATTTTTTCGCTCAGTTGGAAATAATCAATTCGTATGATAACTTTACCAATCAGTTTGATTGTGTTAAATTAATAGTTCATCTACGTATCCATCGTTTATATGGAGTTCCTTTACCTGCGGTTTATTCTGTTGAGCTGTCTACATGACAGACCAGATGTTACTACCAATAAGGTTATCTGAGCGAAATATGCTGGCTGGTTGTCGGCCCAGTTAGCTTAAACGGAAAAGCATTGGCCTTGTAAGCCAAGGATCTGGGTTCGATTCCCGGCCTAGGCATTTTTTCGCTCAGTTGGAAATAATCAATTCGTATGATAACTTTACCAATCAGTTTGATTGTGTTAAATTAATAGTTCATCTACGTATCCATCGTTTATATGGAGTTCCTTTACCTGCGGTTTATTCTGTTGAGCTGTCTACATGACAGACCAGATGTTACTACCAATAAGGTTCTCTGAGCTAAATATGCTGGCTGGTTGTCGGCCCAGTTAGCTTAAACGGAAAAGCATTGGCCTTGTAAGCCAAGGATCTGGGTTCTATTCCCGGCCTGGGCATTTTTTCGCTCAGTTGGAAATAATCAATTCGTATGATAACTTTACCAATCAGTTTGATTGTGTTAAATTAATAGTTCATCTACGTATCCATCGTTTATATGGAGTTCCTTTACCTGCGGTTTATTCTGTTGAGCTGTCTACATGACAGACCAGATGTTACTACCAATAAGGTTATCTGAGCGAAATATGCTGGCTGGTTGTCGGCCCAGTTAGCTTAAACGGAAAAGCATTGGCCTTGTAAGCCAAGGATCTGGGTTCGATTCCCGGCCTGGGCATTTTTTCGCTCAGTTGGAAATAATCAATTCGTATGATAACTTTACCAATCAGTTTGATTGTGTTAAATTAATAGTTCATCTACGTATCCATCGTTTATATGGAGTTCCTTTACCTGCGGTTTATTCTGTTGAGCTGTCTACATGACAGACCAGATGTTACTACCAATAAGGTTATCTGAGCGAAATATGCTGGCTGGTTGTCGGCCCAGTTAGCTTAAACGGAAAAGCATTGGCCTTGTAAGCCAAGGATCTGGGTTCGATTCCCGGCCTGGGCATTTTTTCGCTCAGTTGGAAATAATCAATTCGTATGATAACTTTACCAATCAGTTTGATTGTGTTAAATTAATAGTTCATCTACGTATCCATCGTTTATATGGAGTTCCTTTACCTGCGGTTTATTCTGTTGAGCTGTCTACATGACAGACCAGATGTTACTACCAATAAGGTTATCTGAGCGAAATATGCTGGCTGGTTGTCGGCCCAGTTAGCTTAAACGGAAAAGCATTGGCCTTGTAAGCCAAGGATCTGGGTTCGATTCCCGGCCTGGGCATTTTTTCGCTCAGTTGGAAATAATCAATTCGTATGATAACTTTACCAATCAGTTTGATTGTGTTAAATTAATAGTTCATCTACGTATCCATCGTTTATATGGAGTTCCTTTACCTGCGGTTTATTCTGTTGAGCTGTCTACATGACAGACCAGATGTTACTACCAATAAGGTTATCTGAGCGAAATATGCTGGCTGGTTGTCGGCCCAGTTAGCTTAAACGGAAAAGCATTGGCCTTGTAAGCCAAGGATCTGGGTTCGATTCCCGGCCTGGGCATTTTTTCGCTCAGTTGGAAATAATCAATTCGTATGATAACTTTACCAATCAGTTTGATTGTGTTAAATTAATAGTTCATCTACGTATCCATCGTTTATATGGAGTTCCTTTACCTGCGGTTTATTCTGTTGAGCTGTCTACATGACAGACCAGATGTTACTACCAATAAGGTTATCTGGGCGAAATATGCTGGCTGGTTGTCGGCCCAGTTAGCTTAAACGGAAAAGCATTGGCCTTGTAAGCCAAGGATCTGGGTTCGATTCTCGGCCTGGGCATTTTTTCGCTCAGTTGGAAATAATCAATTCGTATGATAACTTTACCAATCAGTTTGATTGTGTTAAATTAATAGTTCATCTACGTATCCATCGTTTATATGGAGTTCCTTTACCTGCGGTTTATTCTGTTGAGCTGTCTACATGACAGACCAGATGTTACTACCAATAAGGTTATCTGAGCGAAATATGCTGGCTGGTTGTCGGCCCAGTTAGCTTAAACGGAAAAGCATTGGCCTTGTAAGCCAAGGATCTGGGTTCGATTCCCGGCCTGGGCATTTTTTCGCTCAGTTGGAAATAATCAATTCGTATGATAACTTTACCAATCAGTTTGATTGTGTTAAATTAATAGTTCATCTACGTATCCATCGTTTATATGGAGTTCCTTTACCTGCGGTTTATTCTGTTGAGCTGTCTACATGACAGACCAGATGTTACTACCAATAAGGTTATCTGAGCGAAATATGCTGGCTGGTTGTCGGCCCAGTTAGCTTAAACGGAAAAGCATTGGCCTTGTAAGCCAAGGATCTGGGTTCGATTCCCGGCCTGGGCATTTTTTCGCTCAGTTGGAAATAATCAATTCGTATGATAACTTTACCAATCAGTTTGATTGTGTTAAATTAATAGTTCATCTACGTATCCATCGTTTATATGGAGTTCCTTTATGCGGTTTATTCTGTTGAGCAGTCTACATGACAGACCAGATGTTACTACCAATAAGGTTATCTGAGCGAAATATGCTGGCTGGTTGTCGGCCCAGTTAGCTTAAACGGAAAAGCATTGGCCTTGTAAGCCAAGGATCTGGGTTCGATTCCCGGCCTGGGCATTTTTTCGCTCAGTTGGAAATAATCAATTCGTATGATAACATATTCTTGTCACTTATATGGAAAAATCGCCTGAAAACATAAAAAAGCGCTAAAAAGCGCATAAAAAATTAAATTAAAGAAAATCAAATCAAAAGATCGA
This sequence comes from Maratus speciosus, assembly GCA_963932465.1. Classification (NCBI taxonomy): domain Eukaryota; kingdom Metazoa; phylum Arthropoda; class Arachnida; order Araneae; family Salticidae; genus Maratus; species Maratus speciosus. The sequence goes on along the minus strand of OZ010788.1, from coordinate 353,165,763 downwards.
AAATCGTGCTTCGAGGTGCAAAACTTCATATATAGACGTACCTTTTCCCCAAATTTTGTAGCTCTACGTGCATCAGTCTCTTCAGAACACCGTCGACACACTCACTCACTCACTCACACGCAAACTTCTTTCTTTATTATTAGCGAACTTGCCCGGCGTTGCCCGGGTACGTAAAAAAACAGCATGAATTACGAAAAAGCTCTGAAAATCACAATAAGATATCGCGAATAAATTTTAAATCGCTTCTCAAATTTTTAAAAGAGAAAAAAAAATTATATATTGTGTTCGAAGATTGCAAGTTGATTCCCTTCACTAATGTGGAAAAATAGTAGCAAATCGCTAAAATACACTAAAACTCACATACAAAATTCGCGAAAATTTCGGAAATTGCTATACGAAATCCGAATAAACTTTATTGAAAGGAGGGCAGAATGTACTTTAGGTCAAAAATGGAATGTCGAAAAATTGCAGCATATCGCAAAGAGACGTAAAAATCGCATTAAAAATCACAGAAAGTTCAAAAATCACGAAAGTCAAAATTTACTAAAATTGGATAAAAGTTTCAAATCTAATTCCTTTGACATGTGGACTCTCTTAAAATGTATGTTTTGGAAATCATGCTAAGCATTAGATCATGTTACTTTAATTTGTAATTAATTTCACTGGACTCCATTAAATATAATTAATATAATCCCTTAAGTTAATATTAGTTTTTCTTGCATTAAAATATCGCAATTTGTTGATTTTCTGTAAGCAAGTAAACCCTATTGTTTTACAGTGGAAGTCTATGGGAATTTGGCGAAATATAAGAGATATTGCCAAGTTGGCGTCACTTTTGGTGACATATCGCCAAGTTGGCGACAAAAATGGCGTTATTTGGCGACAGAACTTGATCCACCTACGGTAACCCCCCTTATAGGTATGCTGATGCATTACATTCTGTTCAATAATCGCATAAAAAATTCGCTAAAAATTCAAAAATCAGTGTACGAATTCCGGATAAACTTTTTTGAAAAGAGAACAAAATTTAGTATATTGGGTTAACAGAAAGAAACCGTATTCTTTTTCCTAATGTAGAAAAATCGAATTAATATAATCCCTTAAGTAAATATTAGTTTTTGTTGCATTAAAATATCTCAATTAGTTGATTTTCTGTAAGCAAGTAATCGATATTGGTTTACAATAGAAGTCCGTGTTAATTTGGCGAAATATTAGAGATATCACCAAGTTGGTGTCACTTTTGGCGACTCATTTTTGTTTCAAAATTTGGCGATATACCGCCAAGTTTGCGACAAACTTAGCTGCATTTTGCGACAGAACTGTGCCCCTCTACAGTAACCTCCTTATATGTATGGAAATGTATTAAAATGCTGCTCAATAATTGCATAAAAATTTCGCTAAAAATTCAAAAATCGCTATTCCGAAGCTAAATTCCGAATAAACTTTTTTGAAAAGAGAACAAAATTTACTACATTGGTTTAAAAGAAAGAAACCATATTCTTCTCACTTATATGGAAAAATCGCCTCGAAACATAAAAAAACGCTAAAAATCGCATAAAAAATTAAATTAAAAAAAATCTAATGAAAAAATCGAAAATCGAGCTTCGAGGTTCAAAACTTCATATATAGACGTACCTTTTCCCCAAATTTTGTAGCTCTGCGTGCAGTGGTCTCTTCAGAACGCCGTCGACACACTCACTCACTCACACACTCACACACAAACTTCTTTCTTTATTATTATAGATATGTTCATTTGTCACCTCAGAAGAGGAGTGGATTATGTCGGGAGGTAAAATTAACTAATCCTCTAAACCTCATCCCACGCCTTGATTCTTCAGGGAGTTACGTTTTTATGTAATTTTTTACTTCGGCATACAGAGCTAAGTGCTAAAATTTCATGTTGCATTAAAATCATGCACTGTTTTGCATCTCCTGGGAATTTTACTTTTGTCAAGTTGTGTTACTTTTCTTGCAGGTGAGCGATATGCTGTGGTACGCAAATATTTTGCCAGAAAATTGTCTAAAGAGATTAAAGAGTAAATAAATAATCTGTATTTTGCCTCAGATGTGCCGATTAATGATTAAAAAAAATTATACACTGCTCAAAACAATTAAAGGATATTTGAAGTTTTATATAAAATAAAGATATAAACGAAATTTTTTTTGCCGAAAATAGAAGAAGAGAATCACAAATGCAAATTTTTCTGGTTTTCAAACTGTGGAGTATGCAAATTTTGAGTTCGACGTCAAAAACGTCGCTTCAGCGGCAGCGAATGAAATTTGACTTTCAACTGGATAAAAGAGAATGAAGACAAGGATAATCGGCATTCAGTGATTGCTTTGTTTCGATGAGTACGATGTCTCAGCGAAGTCATTTGACAGATTCAGAAGCTTTGAGAATTGTTGGTAGGTTAGAACGGGGGCCAAACTCAAGCCGAAGTAGCGCAAGCCATTGGAGTGTCACAAAGTGTCATTTCCAGGATCTGGAACCGTTTTTTGGAGAGTGGATGTGCAGGCCGAAGACCAGGGCAAGGTCGTAGACGGGCAACAACACCCAATGAAGATCGGTATTTAGCGTTAACAGCTCGGAGACACCGAATCATGAACGCTACTCTTCTCCAACAACACCTTCGCTCGGCTACAGGCACCACGATTTCAACTCAGACTGTCCGAAACCGGCTCCATGCTGTAGGTCTGTATGCTCGCCGACCGATGGTATGTGTTAGATTAACATCAAGGCATCGTCGCGACCGCAGGGAGTGGGCAACCGAGCATGTCAACTGGAGGAGAAATGAATGGAGCAATATTCTGTTTTCTGACGAGTCCCGTTTTTCTGTGCATCCGGATAATAGGCGTATTTTCATCTGGAGGGACCGTGGCAGTAGGAAGAATCCTGCGTTCGTGCACGAAAGTGTCAGATTTGGCGGTGGAGGAGTGTTGGTGTATGGTGGCACCTCCATTGACGGGCGCACTGACCTCTACATCATTCGAGATGGAGCTCTGACTGGTCGCCGATATAGGGATGAGATCCTCAGACCTATTGTAGTCCCTTACGCTGCAGAAATCGGAGATAACTTCATTTTAATGGACGTTAACTGCAGGCCACATCGTGCAAACCTGGTGGAGGATTTCCTTTTCAAGGAAGGAATCGTTCGAATGGAATGGCCAGCGTGTTCTCCAGACATGAATCCAATCGAGCACGTTTGGGACGCTCTAGGAAGACGAGTTTCTGGCCGCCAACAACCCCCACAAACTCCCCAAGAACTGGAAAGAGCTCTTCAGGAAGAGTGGGGCAGAATACCCCAACTCATCATTAATAGCCTCATTGAGTCCATGCCTCAAAGGTGTTCAACGTTGCTGGCCGCCCGTGGAAACCATACCCCCTACTGAAAATGATTTTCTTTGAAGAAAACACCTTTTCTTATTCTTTTTTTCTCATATGCATAAATTGTGTTTTTTTCCTTTAGTACACAAATGCGCAATAAAATGCCTTTTTTCTGCCAAACATGTGTAATTTATTCTCATATAACCTACTATGTCTGTCGACCATGTATCAATCAGCTAAACAGTTTACCAGATACAAAATCCAACCTAAAACTGCAATATCCTTTAATTGTTTTGAGCAGTGTATTACAAATATTTCATTTTAATGTTGCAGAGAAATGATAAAACTAGGGAATCGGAATAATATTAAATAAACATCCAATTTTTTTCTGATCAGTTATAAAAAAATGGGATTAAAAAAAAACGCAATCAGGAGTGTTTTGTCAGTTATTGAAAATAACAAATTAATTCACCAATTAAAAATATATTTTTGATAAGTTTTGAAGAAGGAAAGCCACTGTATATATTTCCCCCTTCTCAGAATGATTTAAAAAAAATCCTCTTTTGTGAAGGACCTTTTATTTTGGAATTTCTAGATTTACCACTATTTAATCTTAAAAATAAAATGGTGTTTAGAGAAGTATTAGATAAGAAACACAATTATAACGCTGTCAGTAATGCACAAGAATATTTTATGTAAATATGAATATTATTTTCGTTTAAAATTAACTATTATCATTGATACAGTACTTTTATATTTTCTACACATAAATTATTGATGCAAAGATGCGTTAAAAATGTTCGATATCTATCATTCTACATATTTCTTCTTTGTACAGTGTTCCGTAAAAGTTATTGCACTTATAAGATTTTAAGTAGAGACGTTTCCTATCTAATTAAAATTCCTGTTTAACCTTGTTTTTCTATTGCAGGTTAACTTTACATTTTAGGATTAAATAAGATTAGGCCATATTTACAGCCTTGAAAAAAAAGGAAACACTCCTACTAACTAATTTCAATAGAAGAAAGTCACTGGTACCAAACAATTGAAAATAGTCTACTTTTAAATGATGCATATAAAATTTGCTTACGGGGCCATATACAAATCAAAACCAGACCAAACTTTGTTTTTTCTATAGCAACACCCAATTTTGCCAATATATTTTAAAACTTTTATCCAAGCTATTCCTAAAAAACGAAATTTCCAGACATTTGAATAATAAGATTTTGAATTACACACATTGAAAATTTAGAGCTTCTAATGTGTACATTTTCATTTTGCCAATATATTTTAAAACTTTGATCCAAGCTATTCCTAAAAAACGAAATTTCCAGACATTTGAATAATAAGATTTTGAATTACACACATTCAAAATTTAGAGCTTCTAATGTGTACATTTTCATATTTTTATTAATATCTCCTGAAAAAATATTCCTAATGTGATAATTTTGTGTGTGGTTATAATACTAAAAAATAATGGGTAAAAATATATTGAGTTTGTAATTAAAAAAAAATTATAATATTAGTTATGAAATTAATATTAAAAATATATATATTAATTGCAACCTACAACTTTTTGGATAGATTTATATTTATTATGTCCTGCTATATGGAAATTCTCAATTTCAAAATTTTTTAAGTAGTTTTTGAGTTATCATTAAAAATGTTCAAAACGATGGTGTAAGGGCACTTCTATGATGTGCACAAAAGTATAACTTGAAAAAAAAAATTTTTTTACTCATTTTATTGAAATATTTGGGTGGCAATAATCGGAACATATTTTAAGCGAGCAGTGTTGCCAGTGGGCTATTTTTTAAATTCATATGTCTTGATTTACACAACTTTTCTGAAATGGACAAATTCCCCTTGTTATCGCTTTAATTTATGTCTCATTAAATAAGGCGAATTTTACTTTTTCAAAAAAGTGTGCAAATCAATAAATCTGAATTTAAAACAAGAGGTAAGTGTGATCGCAGACCGCACAGAGGATTTTGTTTAATATTCTTTTCAAAACACTTCATCCTTTTGCAAAATCTGTTAGTTCCACATTTCGCAAACAAGGGGCACACTCTATTCTAAACAAACATCTATCCGAATGAAACTGCGTCCGAACAAACTATCCGTAGCTACATTAGTCAAGAAAATCGGGCCCATAGCATCCGATATAAGTAGGCACCCCTGGTGGTAAAAAAAGGAACTGAAATATGTAAGGCTATGTTACATAATATGAAAGAGTGGTCAAGGAGTGTCGGCAAATTTAGAAGAGTGCACCCGGGGTGAAAAGTGTGGAGGTTAGAAAAATTGCTAAAAATACAAAAGTTAGAGCCCATAAGGGTAAACAGTATAAGAGTTTTTGAAAATGTTATGATTCTTCATGTGATCGCAAGTGTTCTACTATAAGCATGCAATATTTCACATCTCCAACTTAATAAGGGGCTGAGTTAGAAATACTGCTTAAAATACACAAATTAGAGCCCAGGGAGTGTGATTAATATAAGACTTTTTCAAAATTTTATGATATGTCGTTTCATGTGAGGTGTTCAGGTATAAGAATCTAAAATTTCAAATCTTCAACTTAATTAGGGGTTCAGTTACAATAAAAATCTTAAAATACACAAGTTAGAGCCCAGAAGGTTACATATAAGACTTTTCGAAAATTTTATGATTTGTCGTTTGATGTGAGGTGTTCAGCTATAAGAGTCCAAAATTTCCAGTCTCCAACATATATAGTTTCTGAGAACAGGCTCTTTGACGAACAGATAGACAGACAGAGGAATGAGACGAAAAGGGTTTCGTCAGATGAACGAAACGCTAAAAAGTAGCTCACTGGCAACACTGTAAGCGAGTGAAATGGTCTTATTGGCAATAAATAATTCATTAGTAGAAGTAACATAGCCATCCTGTAACCGTTCAACAATTTAGTACCGAACTTCAATTTGGTTACAGCTCCAAAAATATGATTATTTGAAAATACAGTGAAACTCGTTTAAGATACGAATCAAGGGACCAAGAGCATTTCGTATCTTAAGCGGGATCGTATCTTATCCGCATTTCATAGATTCTCAAGTAATGATGCATATAAAGCAAGTGCACATTGTTATTAGCGTATTTTAGCCATTTTTAAATCTCCCTTTACCCATTTTTAACATTTTTTAGAGATAATCTAGAAAATTGAAGTTTAAGATTTTGAAATAAAGAATAACTATATTTTCTATAAAGTTTTACTGTGTCCCCGTTTGTACAATAACAAAATTAAAACATCTTTATGCAATACTATCTGCCAAACTAAAAAAAGACAATAAAACAAAATTTTTACTAATATCTAGAAAACAGAAATTAAAACAGACAACATGCTTAACCCTTTGCACTCGTATCTCCAGTCTAACTAGACACCATCTGTTTTTGCATTTTTTTTTTTTTTTTTTTTTTTTTTTTTTGGCACCGACAATAAAGGAAAATAAAATTTGCCTTATTTAATTACAGCATATTTGAAATTGTGTACTTGAAGGAAACTTCATTTTAAAAAGTAGTGTCAACCGAATAAAATTTGTGTAAGAGAGCAGGAGTCCATGGTGTGAAAGAGGTAAAATAATAAATTTTCATAATTATTTTTAGATAGACAAACTAACTGTATGCAAAGAACAATAATTATTTGATACATTATCAAAATTAAAGTACATGAAGTAGTTTTAGTTTGTTGAAAAAAAAGTCGTTTACCGTGGTGTGGTGCAACGTAGGGGGAGATTTTATCACGAAGTTGTCTGCCTTGTTGATGCAGTAATAAAAATCTTCGACGGAAGGACCAGCATCCATCGAAGAGGCGTACAGTCAAAGTAAGCTGAACGAGCTCATTACAGATGCGACTGATGGTATGGCTGGTACATTCCTTTCTTCACCCTCTTCGTCTTCTGCTTCTCCTGAAGGCCTAGTTTCTTCGAAACTTTTGACGTCAGCGATTATATCCGCGGTAGAGCGAGCTTCGCTTGTTACAACCTGATCGTCAATTTTGACAAATGAGTCCCAAGCTTTGCATTCTTCTTGATGCTAATCCTCTTCTGCGATGTCAACGTTTTGCAAAGTGCAGTCGATGTCAAAGGTTTTACAGAAGCACTTCTCAATGGCGGGTGATGTTACGTCTTCCACGGACGCATTCAGGAAATGGATGGTGTCCAAGAGATTAATAGGCTTACAGGTTGGGCAGGACAGATTCTTTTCGCGATGGTCTATTTAGTGTAGAAGATGTACAACGACACGACTGTTGTATTTCATTTTGAGAACATTAATTATGCCCTGATCCATGGGTTGAACCTCGCTAGTTCCATTGGGTGGTAAAAAAACTATCGATCTTTTGTAAGCCGGGGATATCCTTGGGATGGACGGGACAGTTGTCTGCGAGACACAATACTTTTCTGAACTCTTTTTTCACTCGTTCATTGAATTTGCGGATCCACTTGTCATCCATGCTTTGGCTGAACTTTCACAATCGCAGAGCAGATTATTAGCATTTTTAATGCTCAGTTTGCCTCCAGAACATTTCTCACCCTTAAACGCCATTGTTTTATCAGGCATTAATTTTTTAAAAAAAGGCCCATCTCTTGGACATTATAAATATTGCATCTTGCGCACTTTTTCAATAGCGCCGCGATCACATTATTTTTTAAACAATTGACATCATCTACATTCACAGCTGTTCACTCTCCGAAAACCTTCCTATAAACTATGTCATATCTTTGTCTGAAGCGATCTAACCAAACGTTGCTAAGCGTGAAATCCATTCCAAGACGCATAAAAATTTCGTAGGACTTTACCTTAATGTTGCGTTAATTGGGATGTTCGTCGATCGGGTTTGGGTGAACCACTCAAATAAAATCATCTCCGATTCCTCAAATTTTCCAACTTAATTTTATTTCTGCCAGAGCCTCCAGCTGTTGCACTGTTTTCCAGTTTCTGCAAATTTTTAGCAGTGCTGGAAGTGTTGACTCATATATTCCCACAGATTTGGCAAATACTGTCTTGCTTATCACATTCTCGGTGTCGTGTTTCCTTAAGACATCCAATTTTTTCGTCAAAGCATGTGCTTTTCTCTTTACTTTAAATTTCTCATCCATTATGTACGCCTATCGTTATTCAGCGTATAAACAAAAGACTAGATTTACGCAATGTCATTTCTATAGCTTTACCGGTACTGAGGTTTCGAGGGCACGGTATGGAATTGCGTCATGTCCCCTGATTGAGACGTAGAGGAGAACATTCCCAAACGTTGCGTAGGGACTCCGATGTACCTCTACCGCTTTCATACTTATTAAAGGAGAAGAAGGAACTGGAGGGGGCTGGGGCGGAAGGCGGCGAGAGAGACCTAAGAGCAAATCAGTTGCTCTTTTTACCTATTCTGTCCTAAAGACATGTGATAAACGGAGTACATAAGCATATCATTTCGTATATTAAGTGGATTTTTTCATATCCAGGGACACATTTTTTTCGTATATTAAGTGGGATCGTATCTTATGCGTACGTATATTAGAAAGGTAGTTTTACACAGGTTAATAGGCATTTTTCAAAGGACCGAAGATAATTCGTATCTTAAGCGGGCGTATTTTAAACGAGTTTCACTGTAATTAATTTCTCGGAAACTATTCGTACGATTTTCATGCAGATTTGGATTTAAGCTATTTAAAGGGTGTAGAATTTTTATATGATGCCAAACTTGGGTATTGCTACTGAAAAAACAAACAAAGTTGAATTTTGTTTTGGTATGTAGATGGCCCTCTAAGCAAAAATGATAAAAATCATTTAAAAATAGACTTTATTTCCAATCATTTGGTACCTTTAACTTTTTTTCATGATGATTTCTTGTAGGTTTTTTTTTTTTCTTTTTTTTTTTTTTTACGACGTACAATCGAAGCTCTTTAATTTGAACTGTCAGGTACAGAAAAAAGGCCAGGTTACACGAAGTTGGATATAACCCATTATTAAAAATAGAAGTGGCTTTTCATTCTAAATCTGAATTTAAAAAAAATATGTTTATCTCAAATTACCAAAAAAAAAAAAAAATGTATAATTCTCCAATTCGAATTGTTTAAAACTGTGAAATTTTAACAAATATATCAATGTGATAAAACACGTGAATAATACCATGATTATAAATACATTTTGACTCCTATAGGCATTTCCACAGTCAGTTTTATCTTTCCAAGTTCTTTCATTCATATATTTTTAATGATTTCTTCATCTCCTTATTTCTAGAAGTTTCAAATTCCTTATGTAATGCTAATATTCAGATAATGTAAAATGTACGCTAAATGATTTTTCGGTACAGATGATTCGCCCCATATTGGCGCGATTTTTTTCTGTCGCCAATATCATATAGGCAACGGGTACTTAACTTGCGCTAAAGGGCTTCATGTGGTAACCCGGATTATGTTGTTTGTGCTGTTGATGTTTTCGCCAAATTGGCAACCGAAAAAAATCGTGCCAATATGGGGCGAATATGACATCTGTTCCGATTTTTCTTCAAAGTTTGTAAATTCTAGAACGATGTCGATAATAAAATTCCGTTGTGAATATTAGTCAATTGTCTGTAAGCTGGAATTTCCGAAAAGAGTTTAAATTCCAAAATCTGTTTTATGTTCTTATCTACTGTACACGAAAACTTTTTAGTATTTTGCTGTATTTTCTTATCTTTTAGTGCATAATTTTAATATTTTTTAAAGTAAGAAATAAAGTGATTCACAATTTTCGTGCAATATTACTTTTGTTTTGTCAATACAAAAATTGAATTGGAATAGTAGTATTTGGAATAGATTAGATTAGATTTAAATTAGATGTTTTTTTTTTTTTAGTTCTCAGGTGTGAAAAAAAATGTTCCAATAAATGAAATCGTTTAAAGTTAGTTATAGCAGAAAGTTTTCGAGACTTTGTGAGTTGTTCCAATTAACCAAATTCAAATTATCGCGAAACAACTCTTCAAAATGTTTGGTAGATAAGGTTATTTTATGATTAGTTCTATTTAAAAAAATAATTATGTTTTCATTTATCAGATGAAGAAATTTATACTGCCATATTAATGTGCGTGTTTTTCCAAAGAAAATTGAAAGACATCGATTGAAAATTTATAATTGTATACAGGCAGGAATAGTTAAATCATAACTTTGATTTTTTTTTTGTGTGTGTTATAAAATTCAATATGTTTTCAGAAAGATAAACATGCGTACTTTTTTTATTGTTTCTGTAAATTTAATTTCTCGCTATAACATGCAATATGTTTATTCGATTTCTTGTTTTATTAAAAAACTTTCTTCTTAGATTACTTAATTAATTTATGTTGGAATATTGTTTTTCAATTTTCTTCACCTGTCTCAGAAATTTTTTCTTTAATTGTTTTTTAAACATCATATTTTATTTTTGAGAGTGCGTGTGTGTTTAACTTTACTGTGGGAGTGATCTGTGAGTGTTTTGTGGCGTGCGATGTTGAGCATCAAATACACGTTAAAGAAATTATTTAATATTTAGATTGTTTAAATCTATGTAATTTATTGACATCACTATTTTGATATCATTTTAGTAATTATATTGAAGCACATGAGAATAAAATGTCCATTTCTATAAATGTAGAAATCGCATTTCTTGATTTTATTACATTAGAATTATGGTTTAAAAGCTGTAAGTATGACAAACAAAATTAGATTCTGGAAATCTTGAAAATTAACAGCAATCCTATCGCATTTATTTTAAAATCGCATTCCTGCGAAATAATGTTTTTAATATAATGTGATAAACTTGGATTTGTTCTGAAAAATTTTCTGCATGTCATTATTTGAGTATTTCTCAAAATTGTTTTGATTTGCATATGGATATATCGTTAAAAATTGAAACAGTATTTCATAGATGAAATCTTAATTATGTATTCTAAAAATTACTTTTAAATATTGTTAAAAGAATTCTGCTTTTCCTTAGATGTTACTTTTAATCGAGTAGTTTTTATTTATCTGACTTGGAAAATCTGTGATCGAATAAGGCAAACAGTACTACTATAAAAGGACGGTACCAAAAGGGTATATTCGGAACTCAAGACAATTGCTTGCCACATGGTTCTTAATCTAGCATCTAGCTTCATCCGCGCCACATTTTATTTTCTGGTGAGTTGTGTGCAGTAATTTTTAAGCTTTTTATCTGTCTCAGATTTTTTATAATTTATTTTTTGGATCATTAATATCTTTCATTTATCTACCGTTTTTTCTATATGTTATAAGGAGCATAACCCTTATGTCAATGACCGGGTACCCGGGTACCTATTTTCTCTTTGCATCCCGTTTTCAAGATGTTAATATCAAAAGAAATTAAAATGAATTTAGATCCCCATTATTTGTAGTATTCACTGTCCATTAGCATAATCAATTTATAATTTGAAATTTATTTATTACTTTTTTGGGGGCATTAAACATTTTTATACCTGTCATCAATGACCAGGGTTCCCGGGTACCCATGCCAGATTTCTGTGGAAAAATACTGAAATTAACAGATTATTTAGATTTAGATCCATAAAACTTGAATTTAATATGAAAAAAAAGTGTTAGACATATTTTTTAGGTAAAAAATATTTCATTTACGTGAAATTTTGTGGACAAGCTGTACAATAGCTAAAGGTGCAGGAATGTACATCTCATATTGGTTTTTACAATGTTTACATGATTTTCTGGTTTTTCTGCGCCGTTTTTGAGGTTCTAACAAGCACATCTAACACAAACTTCTTTTATCCTTCTGGTTTCATCTCGCCTTAAACTTTTTGGACTGGGTTCTGAACTTGTGGCAGCTTCGAATACGGTCTAAGATTTTTTTCAGTTTACTTTCAATTCCGGATTTGGTCAAAAAATGTCTTGTATCATGTGCATTTTGCGATTGATCTTGAATTGTTGGAAACCTCAAAATCTCACCCAATTCCCGCAATAACAGGCGACAATTGTCTGTTTTATTTATAACCATATCATTATTTGCAGTATGTATAATGTACGTAGCATGTCCTGCTATATCCACAATATCGAAAAATAATGCAAGTGGCCATGTAGTTGTACGCCTTTGTGTTGTATATTGCCACACTAATTTATCCATTATATCCACTCCATATTTCGTTTCCTTATAAAACTGAGTCATTTCGAGTTTATCATTCGGTCCTGTGATGGTTTTATCATGATGCATAGAAGACATTTTAGAATGACAGCTTTGTTCCTTTTTGGAGCATACGAACAAATACTTATGTCATTATGAAATCCAACCAAATTTTGTGTATAAAATGTGCGCGATTTACATGGCCATATTTATTTTTGGAATATAAGTTTTGTTTCTTTTCATTCCATTGAGAGATTTCATTATAATAAATGTTTGGCCAAAGAAAAAAGTTGTCCATGGTGATGTGTTGTCCAGAATCCTTGAACAGAGAGGCGAAGTCTTTCGCAACTCTTTCAATCTTGGTTTATTTCACGACCTGTGCCTGATTTTCAAGTGCATAGTTTGCCGTTAAGAGGTTAATAATTGCATCACATACCCGCCATATTTTGATCCCATATTTAGCCGGTTTTGACGGAATATATTGGGGGAATCTTTTTCTTCCTCGAAGTGGAAATAACTGCTCATCAACCATTTACTCTTCCGTCGGTATGTATTTTTTCAATATGTTAGGATTTAGCATAATCCATAAATCACTAATTGCTGCAGCTTTAACATTTTGAAGACATTCCACTCGTGTATTCTAATTGTGAAAACGAACAAATCTAAGAATATGCAAGAATCGGTCTACATTCATACTTGCTCGATAAAACGGATATGAGTTTTCGACATTTCAAATGTGTGATCTTTGTTTGAATTGTTGACACCTGAAGTACAGTAGAATACAGACGCTAATCCAAAATTCTGGTTAATCTGAACCTATTATATTTATCCTATAAATGTCGTGAAAAACGAATTGAACAAAAATTGCAGTAAATCATGTTATTTTTTTTAGGCAGCATGAATAGAATTAACAAAATACTCAATAATGTAAAAGTACAACATATGTACACAAATATAAAATGAAAACGTGCACTGTAGGCCTACTGGCAGAAACCCATCTTAAAAAAATCTCGAATATCTGTTTGTTTGCTAGTACTATAAAATTATTTTCTAAAATGCAAAAAGGTTTTAATTCGGATGGTAAAATTTATTTTTCCTCTAAACAGTTTGATTTCGCAAATTATCAACAGAAAATTTTTTCATGCCCATCGTCGATGTGGTGACTGAGCTATTTGCAGATTCGCGATTTTGAACCGTTTGTAATTGGCTGTTACGTAATTTCTCAACCTGAAGTTCCATTCGATAATTATAAACATCAGGAGTGATTAAACAAAAAATAATATTTTTTCGAAAGCCGTGCCGGGTTACCCAGCATTCCGGACCATAGGATGCCGGATAAGAGGATGTTTACTGTACTACTGAGTACTTTTACAGTACTACTGAGTTTTTCTAGCACGCATCTTTTTCTTTTTGATTTTTATCGAATTTCCTGGTAATCGAATTTCCGAATTTTGTGTAATCCGAACAGGCACCGGACCTAATTAGTTAGGATTAGCGGGGTTCTACTGTAATTAATATTTACGAAAATAATAATTACTCTTCTCTAAAGGCAAGCAGTTACACTGAATGAAATAGGGGTGATTTATGGCTCGCGTATGTTAAAATCGCAGCAGGTACCCGGGTACCCCGGTCATTGGACACAAGGGTAAAATTTGGTCATTGACATAAGGGTTAAAACTACCAATGTTAGGCATAATGTTGACAATATTCGAAGATATTTACAAATCTTTACTATAAATTATGCTTATGAAGCTCCTCTGAAATATCCATCAGCTTTCCATAGTTTCTTATTTTTGTAACTCTAAGTTCCTGTGTTCATTATTTGAATTATCATACCCATTAATGTTTACATTTGTGATTTCATTTTAATTATTCATAATTATTATATATATATATATATATATATATATGTATATATAAATACATATATATACATTGGTATAGACAAACCTTACATCAATATCATAAAGAAGATTTACAAGAAAGAAAAAGCAACCATCCGTTTGGACAAAGGAAAAACAAAGATCAAGCTTGGAAGAAGGATAAGACAAGGAGACACAATTTCGTCTAAGCTTTTTACTGCTGTCTTAGAAGATATTTTCAAGAAGCTGGATTGGGAAAACAAAGGGATTAGATTAAATGGGGGATATTTAAGTCATCTCAGATTCGCTGACGACATTTTAATTTTCAGTAACAGCCTTGAAGAATTGGAAAATATGCTAAAATATTTGGCAGAAGCATTAATGTGTGATTAAAAATAAACTTGTAAAAGACTAAGGTGATGTTCAATTCATTTGCATCAAAAAAGAAAATCGTCCACAAAAACATTGAAATCAAAGAAGTGCAAAGATTTGTGAACCTTGAGTACGAAATATCATCGGATAATTGAATCATAAATGAAATCAATAGAAGAATAAGAAATGGATGGAGTGCTTTTGGGAAGAACAATATTATTCTGAAGAGTAACATGCCTCTTTGTTTGAAAAGAAAAGTGTTTAACCAATGTGTTTTGCCTGTGCTAACTTATGGAGCAGAAACATGGACGCTATCAAAACGGATGGTACAAAGATTACAAACAACACAGAGAAAAAATTAAAGATAGTATGCTAGGTATAACTAGAAGAGACAGAAAAATAATAACCTGGATAAGAAGTCAGACGAAAGTTGTCGACATCATTGAAAGAATTAAATGGCTAAAATGGAAATGGGCTGGGCACATTGCGAGAAGACAAGAGAATAGATGGAACACAAGCACCCCACGGTGGTATTACAGAGATCCAAAACGGCCAAGAAGACGACCTCAAATAAGATGGAATGATGAAATCAGAAAAGTAGCTTATGTTAATTGGAAGACTAAAGTACTAGACAGGAAACATTGAAAAAAAAAACTGGGGGAGACCTACATCCAGAAGTGAATTGAAAACGAGTGATGATGATGATATATATATATATATATATATATATATATATATATATATATATATATATATATACGTATATATATAGATATATGTATATATATATACAGTGGCGGTCAAAAGTTTCCGGCCAGCATAAAATTTTTGGTTAATTTGTAAGTATACCCATATGAAGAGGAATCTCAAAGTGATACTTATACACTTTATTGACATAACAGATAAGAAATTATTTATGGAATAAAAATGAAATATTAATAAATTTAATTGATAAAATTAATTGCAAAAGAAAACGCATGTTCTCAAAAGTTTCCGGCCGCCTTGGCAAGTTTGGAAAAAAATGGTGTTATAACAGAAAATAACAGTAATCATCAACATTTACAATTAGTATATTTTGTATTCATACATTTAACAATAAGTACTGCGGCGCAGTAACGTGGCATCGATTCAATGAACAGTTGCTGATCATCAATGTTAAGTTTTGTCCACGGTTCTTGCAATTTTTGTGAAAATGCTGCTAAATTGGAATATTTATAATTCCACACACGTTTTCAAGTTAGTTTCAAAAATTTTCAATTATATTCAGATCGGATGATTGGGCTGTTCATTTCAAAAGCGAAGTTTTTTTGTGCGAGCGCCACTGCTTGACGAGCATGCTTGTATGCTTTTGGTCGTTATCATGATGAAACAAATAGTTGCGACCACAATTTTTCCTCCAATCAGATAGCAAATGAACTTGCAAGATATCCTTATGCATTACACTATTCATATTGCCGCGGATTTCAAATAACAAACAGGCGCATTTTCCAGAAAATGCTCTCCACAGCATAACGTGTACTCCGCCTTGCTTCATTGTATGAATAATATATCTCGCATCTTATATTTTGTTTTTAGGTCGTCGGTTGTAAAGTTTTTTATCACTCACAATAAGATTGAACGTCGATTCATCTGAAAATAGTACTTTTTCCAGTTTTCACTTGACCAGTCTTTGTATTCCTTGGCAAACGCCAGTCGGGCGCTCTGAATTTTTATACTTACGAAAGGTTTTTTAACGCCGACTGTTCCATAAAGTTCTACGTCACATAAGCTTCTTGACACTGTAGATAGACTTGTTTCAGAAATAACCAAAATAACATAAATCGCTTTTAACACCATAAATGGCGTGGAATAGCAGCAGCATTTTTACGCGGGTCATTAACTGCTTTTCTTCTAGTAATTCTGTCCACAATAATGGTCGTTTTCCGGGGTGCCCCGGACCGTGGCAAGTTCCGAAGGCCATGACCATCTTTATATATATTTTTAAATATCGTTTACAGCAAATTTTCCGATCGACAAATTTGCCGCAATCTCACGAGAGGATTGTCCCTTTAGCGACAATCAAATCACTCATTTAGGAACAATAAATTGTTAAAATTTTCATTTTTGAATTTCAAATACATTATTCACCTTGATTAATTAACAAATATGGCCAAAAAAAAAACACTTTAGCGATAGCAAAATCTAATGAATGACGAATGGCCGGAAACTTTTGCACGCGCGGACTTTGAATTCCTCCCCTTTGCATCAAGTATCTTAAGTAACCAATCAAAATGATCACGTGGTCAGAGATAATTTGCTTATTCCTAACTTTTGGAGTAATTGAACTTCTTCTTCGCTAAAACGTTCTGTCAAACAAATAAAAAAAACTAACTGGCCGGAAACTTTCGACCGCCACTGTATATTATATATATATGTGTGTGTGTGTGTGTGTGTGTTTTCGTTTCGTCTTTATAATTTTATTTCAAACCAAGCTGTCAGGATCATATCATATGAAACAAAAACATAAAGGAAAGTTTCAATCTTACTATTACAGAGAAAGTGATGATAAATGCAAAACTTTCAGCAGAATTTTCTTTTGTGCTGTGATAAAACACAGAACTATCTAACAATACAGCTTACGTACAAGTACTTTCTCTAACTTAGTTGTGTAAGATTGATTTGAAACTTTATTGTTTTATGGAACAAAATGCTTTTTTTCATTTCGGTTATTTTGAACCGGAATTCGTAGTTTTTTATTAAAACTATTTGTAATTTGATTATGTTATTTAAAATATTACTTCCATAAAAACTAATTGATATAATGTAGTAAAATGAAATAATAAATAAAAAATTCCTCAATAAAATTCATCTAAATCTTTCAATTTTTTTTCTTTTTAAACTGCTTATGAAAATGCACAATTTTATAAATAAAGAGATTATTTACATTCAACTGAGTTAATTAATTGTATAATAATTATATAGTCCTACAGTGTAGATTTATATTGATATCGATCGCTTCGTTTTAGTTGTAGGAATCTGAAATGATAAATATTCTCGAAAGCTGTGTGAAAATTTAATTTCAAATGAACTTTTGTAATACAGTTTTACTAACTTTTTATACTATATGAGAGGGGTGCGGATTGCGTTACCATTGTATAGAGCGCAGCAAATATATTAGGACACTTGTAAAACATTTCTACAGAATATTACAAGATCGACTTAAAACGTTTTTCACATTTTCTTTTAGAGATGTATTTTTAAAATTTGATAGGTCAAACCTGTGAACCAAGACCAGGTTTTGTTGCTTCGTGGTTTGGTTTGGGCTCAGTAGTCCTAAATTAAGAAATATTATTTAAATATTTTCCAATTAAAATTGTTTCGTTTGATCGTACAGTGAAAGACTTATCATAAGAATTGGGACATTTTGAAGATATGGTTAATATATTTTTAAATATACAAATGATGCCAAATACTTTTATATGTGTACTTTAACCTTTTGATTACGTGGTTAGTCCCGGAGAATGATTTTTATACTATTTGTACCACTTTTTCAAAAACAATCTCTGCCATACACTTATAATATCATAACTTCAAGAGCTATCTACAGCAAAGAATTTTTTTTGAAATTTCGGCTTGGTTCGAATACAAAAATAGCTGACAGCGCTGACTGGTAATAAAAAGGATTGATGAAACTAAACTTTTCAAACGTTTTTACACTTTTGCAAACTATTTTTGGTATAAACAGTTTAGATTGCATGTTATTCTGTGGCCTTTTCTTTTGTTGTAATGGATTTTTAATTTTTACTGAAATTGTTTATAGGGGAGACTAGGGAGGGTTGACCCACTTTTTACAAAATGATTTTTTATTTGTTATATATTGAACGTAGAATAAAGTTTTATATATCATTTTATTCGTTATACAATCAGTTATCAAAATAAAATTGCTACGTAAGTGTAATATATAAGAAATTTGAAAAATGATTGATTTCAATCATGAGAAAATAATTGGTCAAAGCTCCTCACATATGGGAGGCTTGACCCACTGTAGGGGAAGCTTGACCCACTTTGTTTTATATTGAAATATTTGTGAAGAGAAATAAAATCAGATTAAAAACAGGTAAATTAACTTTATGCTACATGATTTAATTATTATAAAATTTTTTTTGGAAAATATGAGGCTTCAACAAACCTGTTTAGGTGCAATCGCATGTCAGAGGATGGAAATTTTGGTTTATGCAGGATTTTGTCTGAGCAGGTATAATTGTACAACAGGGAAACTGAAAGTTTAATATTTAAGACAGTATTCCGTTAGAGAGAGGTTCCGTTTTCATAGGGTTACATATATTATTAAGTCCGGTAGAAGCAACTGTCGCGGTTTTTATTTGTTTCCTTGCCCTACTTTCAGTGACATGCGAACTGGCAACCCTAGTTTTCACATGGTTTGGCCTCATCTCACTCTATACATTGTGTTGAAATTTGTCCACATACCTTCCAATAGTTTATCGATTCTTGCTATGGTCTTTGGCAGCCGCATGAGTAATTAACTATCATTAACATCTTTTAACACTTTCAGAGGCAAAGTACTTTAAGTACTAAAACGTTGAAATAAATGACTGGTACAGGAATATACGAACAACTTTATTTGGAAATATGAAACAGGCTATATTTCACCCACATATTAAATTGAAAAGGTTTTAGCAAAATTCTGATGTCATTGTGGAATTTGGGAATTAAAATAAAGTGGTTTCATAAACATACCACTTCCCCTGAAACGGTTAAGACTTCTGCTTTCGTACTTTCTGGTATTTTCCACTGTGTCTATTTACCTATTGTAAATAATATTTAAATGGAAAAAAAGTTCCCATCAACTTTCCCAATTATATTTCATTAATGTTTCTCGTGCGGTACAAATAGCAATTTTTTACTTCTTTCTTTAATCCGTTTTAAACGTTTTCTTTTCCATTACCCCATTTTACTGTACATTTGCTGAATAAATTTACATTCATTTTCATACATAACCATTAATCGTTCATTATGCACAGTATATGGGGCATTCTCCCAATCTTTTTACTTTCAGGAATAAAAAACTGGTGAAATTAAACTTGCTAAAAGAACATTTTAATCAGATAGACGAATGCCTTAATGATTCAAAATAAAGGGAAAATGGTCAGCAGCGAAATTTTTTTTATTTAACTGAGGATTAAGTTCAACTTGCGAGTTTAATTTTGCTTACCATTTTACCACTATAATTTTCTATTTTCTTCTAAATTTTTACTTATAATGAATTTGCATAGTACCCACAGTAAATTCAAATAAGAAATAGCAACAATGTAATAGTTTTAGTACAAAATTTTGGTATAACATTGTCTTAAAGGGGTGTTAAAGAAGGGACGGTAAGGGGCTGTGCATATATAACGTTATCATTTTAGGGGGGAGGGGGAGTCTGGCAAATGATATCGTTAGATATCTTTAGGGGGAGGGGGGTTCGTCTTTTGATATCGTTATCATTTTTGATCCAACCAAAATTTTCTCTTTTTATTTATAACTTGACCTTTACATCAAAATAGAATGTTATCTTTTTTTAGTCTGCTATCTATTTTTTATGAAAGTACAAAGTTATTATTAAAATCATTAAATGATTATAAAATTATTTAATTCCAAATTTCCTATTTCTTCTGTCATATGTGTATGCATATATAATTCGCTTTTCGAGAAACCATATGCGAAGTATGTTTCAAATGATAACTGTGTTTACTAGTAAATAAAACAGAAAGAATGTTGTCTACCTGTTTTGGTGATAAGAAGATCTGTCTCCCCTCCCCCTCCCTCGTGCGGGGTCAAGTGCAAGAAAACATTATTACCGTTGAATGCATTATGTAACAAAAACCTATTATAAAATACTTTTAAATAGTAACTATTTCTTTTAAGTGTTATTTGATAAAAAGTTATTTCATATATAAAGTGATATTTTATTGAGTTCTCTTCATTTGAATCAATAAAGTATGCGAGAAATAAATGTAACCATATTTGTATATCACTCCGAGCAAAAGAAAAAAAATTTCAAAAATGAAAAAATTTTTAGACACTGATAACGATATCAATGCGGGGGGGGGGGGGGGGGGGTTCAAGGGATGATAACGTATGATATCGTACGGGGGGGAGGGGGTTCAAAATTGCCGAAAAATTGATAACGTTATATATGCACAGCCCCTAAGGCCGTTGATATAAAATATCAAAATGTAAAAAGATAGTATTTTAAAAGCGGTCTTTAAATAACTTTTCATGTACGTTCAATTTATTTGTCAGTTGTTTTAAAGGTTATGCCTTTCTCGGCATTTCGTAATTATAAGTAGCAATCATTTAACATAATCATTTGTGTAGATAAAATATTGCCCGGTTTTGTGGCGTCGCTGAGATGTACATGTGTAGAACCGTTATTTCTGGCAACCATTTTGCATCACGCGATTTTCATTGTTTTTATCGGGGTTGCTGGATTTTGGGCTAATCATTTGGCTCTCAAATAAAACTCTTTGTCTACTGTTCGATCACTGTGCTAATGTTTAAATTTTGGCGATGTTGTAGTGCCAAGTGTTATATGCTTCTTATGAAATCTCGCACTTGAACTTTTGATCTCGACCTAAAAAGATGTAAGACCTGGTGGTCTGGGGTCACGCTTAGGCGTACCTCTTATATACGGATTTTATCTCTCTTAGATTTAGTACTTATAAGTAATTTTCCTTTTGTATCTTATTTTAAAATGTCAAATAAAGTTTATTAGTTCCTGTAATGAATGATTGGAGTTTTTTGCATTTAAGTGAACCCTCCCATTGAACCCCTCACAATTAGAGAGGGTCATCAGCTTAAGAAATAGTGCCCATGACTATGCAAAACAAAATTACATTGATCAAAACACTTTAAGAAACTATGCAGACAAATTTCGCCAAGAAAAGCACAATGAGATGAGGCCAAACAATGTGGCACCTAATGTTGATAGAGCAAGTTGAGAGTCGCAAAAAGTGGGTATTTAAAACAGGCATTTTGCCGTTTGCCTTCGATTCCGTCTAAGCAGGTTTCTTTTCACATCCCATTTTCCGAAGTGAATTTCAATATTAATTTAACCATGTAGTATAATCTTATGCTGCATTTTTAAGCTGATTTTATTTCCCTTAAGAAATATTTACATATAAAATAAAGTAGGTCAAGCGTTCCATATAGTGAATCCAGCTTCCCATATTTGGGGAGCCTTGACCCATTATTTTCTCATGATTAGAATCAATCAATTTTAAAGTTTCTCATATAGTACGCTTATGTCGCAATTTGATTTTAATACCTTAATGTATAACAAAATGATATATCCTTGAGCATTAAATTATTCCGATTTGAGCAAGTTTTTTCATTATACGCGTTTCGATTTGGACAACTTTCACTGGACAATGCTTTCGTTTTAATTTTTAAAAATGAATAGAAAAATAGGTATTTTATTTCAGCAATTATTTTTCATATATGTCTAATACTTATTATTAATTCTTCTAATACTGTGTTGGCATCGAAGTGCTGGTTTTGTCAATAGATATTAGCACATTCTTTTTGTTTTGTCAACGTGTTCAAAGCACCTAACCTATATTGTTTTCTTGTTGTTTGGACTTCCGCCTTTAATTTAGCTAAAAAATTGTATCGATTAGTCATTTAGTTTCATTATTATCCCAGTTTAAAAATGAAAGAACAAGATGTCAATTTCAGACAAATTTCATTGTAATTTCCGAAAAGGCAAGAGCGCATCGCAAATATACAAGAAGTTATGTGGCGCATGTGAGAAAGAAGCCTTGAAAGAGAGGTAGTGTCAAAATTGGTTTGCCTAATATCGTCCTGGTGATATTGTACTGTAAAATGCTCAACGATCTGGCTGTCCAGTTGATGTTGATGAAACCCCTATCAAGTCCATTATTGATTCAGGTCTACATAACAAAACACGTGATATTGCTGAGAAGATCAATGTATCGAATAAATGTATTGGAATATATTAAAACAGCTTGTTAATGTCAAAACACTTCATATATGGACCCCTCTTCAGCTTAAGAAAATTCATTTGGCGCAACGGATTAGCATCTGCGATTCGCTTCTGAAACGCAATGAAATTGATCAATTTCTGAAACGATTGATAACTTGTGACGAGACGTGAATAGCTTATAACAACGTTAATCGGAAAAGATCATGGGTGATGAAAGATGAACCATCCCAGACGACACGAAAATCTGTGATTCACCAAAAAATGATTATGCTGTCAGTTGGTGGGATTACAAAGAATTTCTGTACTTTCAACATTTAACAAGAAACCAAACTATTAATTCAAATGTGTACGTTCAACAACTCGTCAAACTGAGCAATGCAGTTGAAGAAAAGCGGCGAGTATTGGCAAATCGTAAGAATGTTGTTTTCCCGCATGATAATGCAAAATCCCACACATTTTGGTCACTCGCCACAGATTTTTGTAACTATGTTTTGATGTGTTGTCACATCAACCATATAGCCCCGACCTTGCGCCTTCATATTACCATTTATTTCTTTCCATGCATACCTCTTTAAATTGCGAAACTTTTAATAACGCTGGTGATGTAAAATCACCATTAATTCAGTTTTTTGCAGCCAAAAATCAGATGTTTTGTGAACATGGAATTATGACACTGACGGGAAGATGGAAAAAAGTCATCGACAAAAAACGGACATTACCTAATCGAATAAAGTTATATTTTTAAGCAAAAATATTGAATTTTACTTCTTATTTAAAATCCACAATCACTTAGTTGACAACCCAATATCTTCCAATATGAATGAAATTGTTTCCTTCTTAATTGCGTGCATTATTCATAAACTTCATTTTAATAGCACTTTTTGCCACGTTTCAATTTTCTTCAATGAAAAATAATCGTTTTCAAAATTCTTTCCTTAAGGACTAAATAAAATGCGTAAATAGCATTAGCATAAATAATGTGATAAAAGATTACACTGCATCTCTGAAGCTTTCTATTAAGATACGTTCCCCTGAAAGCTTTTATTCCAGCTTTCCTTGTAATGTTTAGCAATTCATAAGACACCAATCTTCAAATAAATGAGAAAGTGAACGGATGAACTTTAAAGCATTAAAGTTTCTAATGGAAATTCAACGGAATTTTAATGTGGCATTATTTATAAAATGTACATAAAATTACGGCTGCAGTAGATGGTGAAATGTGCTTTATTTTTTTATATATAATAATGACGTAAACAAACTAGCAAAGAAAAAAGGAAAATTTTGATCTTGTAAATTTTCATGAGTTTCAAAAAGCTCTTTAAGAGATATTTCTTTCTTATGGGAAGAAATTTTCTTTAATAGAAGTGCTCTCCAGGAAGAAAGAAATCGATTTATTTGTTGTTTTGTAAATGAAATTCCGTTTATTTGAATAAGAGATGCATTTCTCAAATGCCCCATCCGATATTTTTTTCCTTTGTGTAGAGGACAAGAATTGTTCAAAAATAATACTTTTTCTGCGATTATGGATATAATTGTATAAAAGCGGTTATTTATTATTACATGATTATTTAAAAAGTTTTATATTCTATACTTTATATTATATTATTTATTGGGATTATGTTACTTGTGAGAAAAGTATATTGATGTTTCTTTTTTATGTGAAAGTATGTTTTAATTTATATAGTAAAAATACTACTATTTTTATATTTAAAAAAATATGTTTCCATATAGTAAACAAAAGAAAAAATAAACTCTTAGTTGTTTTAAATCATTTCTTGAAGTTTCTATAAATAAATGTCATTTCAACTGAGGTTGTCTGACGGGAACTAGAGTTCTATAGCTGCCAACTTTTACGTTTTCTTAGTACCACTAAAATTTTACAGCAAATATTGTCTTATTTAATCGTCGAAATCTCACAATAAAACAAGGCAAAAATCTCTATTAAATTTTATTGGTAACGAAAAAGCGTAAAAGTTGGCAGCTATGGAATTGTCTTATATGACAAAAATGAGATACGAGCAAGATCGAAATGTAGCAAATAAAATAAAATAAAATAAAATAAAACTGAATTAGCGAATACTTTTACAAAATGAAAAATTAATCTTTTAGACGACTGAATGCCACGAGAAATATTTTAAATTGTCTTACTTAAAAAAAATATATATATCTGAATTATTACTACCAATTTCGAGTAAGAATAATGCAATTAATATGTGGTAAACTATTTTTTTATTGTTAAGCATAAAATTCATAAAAGTAATTACGTTATTGAAAATCAGCATTCATCTTAAGAAAAAGGCAGAAAGACTTTACATTAAAAGTAGCATATATTGTTGGCCCAACGTTGGTAGTTTACGAAAACCACTTGGAAACGGTTGAGCGGTTAGGCCAACAATTATTCAATAGAGGTCCCTCTAATTGAGAGCATTGTTTTGTCAAATAAATAAACTTTCGTTACGCCATGCCACATTGAATTGTACTTAACTTATCAATTAGCTGTTGGGCCAATGTTGGGTAAACAATGACTCCGTAAAATATTCACGATTCATGCGTAGATACTATATCCCACAATGCAACGGAGTTCTCTTTCTGTTTAGAGAAGAATGTCTTGCCGTCATTGTGCCAGATTCTCTATACGCATATTATTTTTTAGCATACTCTGTAGGTCGTGATATTTTTCTTTATTTAAAAAAAGAAGTAAAAAATTGAACATTTAAAATTCTGAAAAGAAATTAGAAGGCAAAGATCATTTCTCAAAATCAACTTGGCAATTTCAATGTAAATTAAAAATCTGATTATTTTTTTAAAATGTTAAAATAAGCGTATGTATGCAAAAAGAGGCGTATTTAAATATAACATAAAAATGGGCGGAAAAGAAATGCGTCATAAAAGCAGCACTCAATAGTGAAACAAAAATAGAAATATTTGTAGAGGAAAGTTCGTTTATCAAAATACCATTTGGTATATTTTATTTTTTTTTAGCGAATGTCATTTCTGTTGCTTTTATATTACGGAGTTTTCATCTGCCATTAATTTCAGCTGTTTCAGCCATATGCACCGTGCTCCGTGTTTTTACTACATTGCTATCTCCGAATGTGGCTTTAGTGTAATATTAAAAGAATTGTATGGTTCGATAAGGATTTTTGATTAACGCTAGTCTTATTCTCTGTAGTATTTATTTTTATTGCACACTACCATGTCATTTATGACACTCAATGTGTAGGTATAGTCTGCTGGTATGAAGGAAAAAATGATCCATAATTTTTTTATATTGCCTATCAGTTATTAAAAAAAACTTCAAATATTTGGATATATACATCAAGAAGTAAGATTTAAAAACAAATCTTATTGTAAGCACATTGACGAAATGAATATCCATAATTAAAATGACTTTTGTTTTAAAAATAACTAATATTCTTATTTTTAAGTAGATTTCGTATGAAAATCTACCTATTGAGATCTAACCTATGTTGGAATTTCGGAAAACCTTTTGCAGATCTACACCGATCATGACCCCTGGAACCAAAAGCCACCCCCAGTAAAAACTTTATCTATCTATCTATATCACTGTTTTATGAACACGATAGCTTCCATAATTCCGCACAAATCTTTTCCAAACTGATACATAAAATCAAGGGGCATAAAATCTCGGTCATGCTCGTTAATGGGCACAATCTGACCAAGGTTGTGGAAATAGGGAGGTGTTTTGTGGAAAACGGAAAAATACCCATAACTTCTGAATTATAGTACATATCGACTCTGTTTAAAGTTATTATTACTTCTAAAAAATGGGCCAAAAATTTATGTACGACAGATT
Organism: Maratus speciosus; assembly: GCA_963932465.1. Taxonomy (NCBI): domain Eukaryota; kingdom Metazoa; phylum Arthropoda; class Arachnida; order Araneae; family Salticidae; genus Maratus; species Maratus speciosus. Next base: position 353,139,298 of record OZ010788.1, on the reverse strand, counting down.
TTTGATAACACTAAAGATGGGCTCAAGAGGCGAAAAAATATAGTTTTGGGGAGAACAAAATCGATAACTTAGTCAATTCTCTAGATATCAAATATAATTAAATTTATTATAAATTGTCTTAATAGTACCTACAACTTTTATAGTGACAAGTTTTTGATAGGACTAGCTCTTACTGAAATTAAATAAATAAATAAATAAAAAACGAAAAAAAGGAGTTGAGGAAGAAAAATAAAATATTGATAGCATCTTTAATTCACAAGATATCAAATCCGCTTAAATTTATTATACATCATGGTATTACTTATCTACAAGTTTTATATTGACAAGTTTTTGATAGGACCGATTCTTACAGCAAAAACAAATAAAAATACATATAGGTTGAAGAAAAATATATCGTATTAAGAATGTACTCAAATCCAAACTGCTTATTTTTTGACTCAGTTTTAAATTCATTTTTGCTTTCAAACGCATCCAACTAGTAGATTCTCTTATTGAGAAACTATATAATGTACCATAATGGTAAATTTTTGATAGAGGCTAAATATTTTTTTAACAAGTAAGAAAAATCATGCGCACAGCATAGATTATGAAACACATTCCAACACTCCCTGAAAGCTTTAACGAAACTTCGTTACTTAGGGAAATAAGGTAAATAAGATAACTAAGTAAACATTTAGAAATCTGATTTCAGAAGTTACCACCCATAGCCAAATATGTATTCCGATTCTTTTGAACAGCCCTGTATTTGATCTGTATGTTGATATATATACTATATAATGGGAAAATTTAGTTTAGCAAGAAAATGCATAACAAAATGAAATTCATCTTTCAGCAATTTATACTAATAGATGGAAACATACTTGAATACTTTTTTATAGCTCTGTAGTTTACCTAGTACCTTTATTGCATGCCACTATTTAGCTAAAATGTAATTCAATCTAAAACACGCTTAAAACTACTGAAATTACATTTCCAGAAATTATCACCCATAGACGGCCATGTATCCAACTCTTTGCGTGGTCCTGTATATTATTTTATCTATATTCTACAAATATTTCTTAGTACACTAAATTCAGATCAGCGTAAAAATGCATAACTCCTTTAAAACCCACCATTAAGCAATTTATGCTCATACTCAGTAACCTTTACGAATTCATTCCTGTAGCTCTGTATATAAATTATAGTATTTATACGCACTTTATAGTATGTATAAAGATAGTGAATAAGTAGGTAAGTGTGATCACAGATCGCACAGAGGGTTTCGTTTAATATTTCTTTTGGAAAATCTGTTAGTTGCACATTTCATAACCAGGGGCGCACTCTATTCTAAACAAACCTCTATCCGAACGAAACTCCGATTTATATACTATCCGTAGATATATTAGTCGAGGGGATTGGCCGATAGCACCCGAGATAAGTAGGCGCCCTTGGCGGTAAAAAGGGGAACTAAAATATGTAAGGCTATGGTGTATAATATGAAAGAATGGTCAAAGGGGTGTCGGCAAAATTTGGAAAAGTGCTCCCAGGGTGAAGAGGGCGGAGATTAGAAAAATTGCTTAAAATACACAAGATAGAGCCCGGAGGAGTAAATAATATAAGACTTCTTGAAAATTTTATGATTTGCCTTGCGGTCAGACGGTATTCAGCTATACGTATGCAAAAATCCATGTCTCCAACTTAATTAGGAGCTCTCTCAGAAAGAATTGCTTAAAATACATATTTGGTAGCTCAGAGGGTTAACGTAAGACTTTTTCAAGATTTTAAGATTTGTCGCCTCGCCTCAGGTGTTCTTCTATAAGTTTGCAAAATTTCAAATCTCCAATTTAATAAGGGGCTCAGTTAGGAAGAATTGCTTAAAATACGCATGTGGAGCCCAAAGGGTTAAATGTACGATTTTTTGAAATTTTTATGATCTGTCGTATGATATGTGGTGTTTAGCTATAAGTATGCAAAATTTCACGCCTCCAACCTAAATAGGGGCTCACCTAGAAAGAATTGTTTAAAATACACATGTGGGAGCTCAAAGGGTTAAATGTACTGCTTTTTCAAAATTTTATGTTTTTTTCATTTGATGTGATGTGTTCAGCTGTAAGTATGCCAAATTTCACGCCTCCAACCTAATTAAGGACTCACTTAGAAAAAATTGTTTAAAATACACATGTGGGAGCCCAAAGGGTTAAATGTACGACTTTTTCAAAATTTTACGATTTTTCGTATGATGTGTAGTGTTTAGCTATAAGTATGCAAAATTTCAAGTCTCCAACATGTATAGTTTCTGAGAACGAGCTCTGTGACAGACGAACAGACATACATAAGAGCGAGAAGAATAGGGTTTCGTCAGATGAACAAAACCCTAAAAAAGCGCATATCATAATTAAAAATGCATTTCGAGCAATCATTACGAATATACAGTAATTCGGATACAATATAGTATCTGGAATCTTTTCAAATACACCGCAAACAATTTCCACTATACCATTATGATCGGAATTCTTTTGTGTGGCCTTGTAAATGAACAATAACTATTCTTTGCACCGCATATTAAACAAAATGCATATTTTGGTGGGCTTCATAAACGAATATCAATTTTACTATGTTTGAAAGAGAGTAACACCATTAAAATTCATTTGAAACGATTTTCCCTTATTGGCCGTAATGTAACGGAAAAATTTGATTGTCCCTGTAAATGAAATAAACATGCTACAAACTTCATTTCAAATAGAGAACGTGCTATGGTAGAGGTCACTAAAATCCAAAAATTTCAGAACGATCCGAGCATATTTGCGAGAGTTAGAGCGTGGACAGACGGCCATACGGACAGACGGCCAGACAAACCGAGGTCGTAAACACTTTTCAACTATGTTGGAAAGTGTTAAAAATTACGTCAAAGTGAGCATTTTGAACCGAGTTTCTCGAAGCGATTGTATTGGAGACGAAAAATATGGTCTAATATACAAAATAATTGTTTATAAATCAAGTTGTAATCAACCATCTCATTCATACTTATAAAGCAAAACACTTTTTAGCATTCATTTATGGAGATCTGATTTGTGGGCAGATAATATCTAGCATGCAGCACAATAATAAAATTATTTTATAATGGGTTCTCAGTTATTTAAAATAAAAGTTTTTTGTGAATAATGAAAAATAATGAAAAATAATTTATGCATGAGAGAGTTAATTCAACGAAAAATAAAAACGTAGGTCGCTTATAAATCTCTTAAAAAATCGTGTCAACAAGTTTCATGTTTTTACTTTTAAAAATGAATCTGGAGCATGGAAAAATATTTCTTGAATACTACTTTAACAAGATTCTAATAAAACCAGTTCTTACATAAAAATGAAATTAAAAACTCGGCAAAAGCGGCCACATAAAATTGTTAAGTGGGTTTATCTCTAATCATGGTGTACTTTTTGTTGGTGAAATTAGTACTTAACTTCGAAATCTACCTGCGCATATAGGCCGAGCCGGAAGGGATTTTTTCTTTATTATATTTTTTAAATTTTATATTATTTAAAACGCATTAATTACATATTATAAACGTATCATTCAATATAATTTTGTGTGTATGTATGTTTTTTACCATAATTAAAATGTTTTATGTTATATTAAATGTTTGTGTGATTTTTATATGTGTTATTCTTAATTCACGATATAGTTTAAATATTCTCTAATTCTCCATTTTATCTGTAAACATATTTTTAAAAAGAAACTTAACAAGAATAGTGACTTTTGCAGATTTCTCTGAGTGGATGAGTATAAATAACAAATTTGCTATTTTAACAGAATTTTCAGGGACATGAAATAACGAAATATTTTCAGGGTGGATTAATTAGTATTAATACGTATTTCTAAGTGAAAAGAGAATTTTGTGAATAAAGAAATTGAAATAAATAAAAAACTGTTATTAAATATTTTCAACTGCTTGCTTTCGATATCGATCTTGAGCTCCTAAAAAAGGTGCACGAACTCATCTCTAGTACACACAATCAGTACAAAACAGAAACAATTGCTTACTTTTAATAACACGACAGCATTAAACCCCCATACATTTTAAGCTCGATATCACACTAATTAGAAACTTTCTAGTTTTAAGATTTAATACAAGATACTAGCCGCAATTTGTGACCAATTTGGTCTTCATTAAAATTTACGCTTGAGAAAGCATGCTAAGCATTGTATCATGTTACTTTTATTCATAATTTAATTTACTTTGACTCCTTTAAATATAATTAATATAATCCCTTAAGCTAATATTAGTTTTTTTTTATTAAAATATTTCAATTTGTTGATTTTCTGTAAGCAAGTAAGCCCTATTAGTATACGATGGATGTCTATGGCAATGTGGCGAAATATTAGAGTTATGGCCAAGTTGGCGTCACTTTTGGAAACTACTTTTGTTCGCCAAATTTGGCTTCATATCTCCAGGTTGGCGAGAAATTTGGCGATATTTGACGACTGAACAGGATCTCCCCTATGGTAACTCCCCTTATAAGTATAGTAATGCATTAAATGCTGTTAATAACCAATGGGATGCGTTGTCATTAAACAATTAAGAAATAATCGCGATTTTTGTGCCACGTACGATAGCTTAATATATATATAGATAAGAAACGTTTTTACTGGACCTAATTTGTTTATTATTCTTTATGAGTGTATAAAATGTTTTTTAATATAATGTCTACATTATTAATCATATAATTCGGTAGTTTTTCCATGCAAATCATTAGAAATTCCAAAAATTTGTTCCTTATGCAAATAAGTTGTTACAACATTAATTTGATGAAAAGGGGAAATCGTTTGTAGTAAATGTATTGATTTCCATTTCTAAACCTGCTCATTTTACGCATTCACACAAAGTAAACACACTTAGTGAAATTGGTGAAATTGGCCGTACACCACTTTAATTAAAAATAGTGGATGTAAGTCAAACATTACTTTAAGCATAAAGTGTAGTTTGCGGATTAAAATTAATATATTCGCAAGCTAATCGGATATAAAAGCTTTTAAGATGTATTCCAAACACTCTTCTCTCGCATTTAGAGATGAAGTTGTCATTAAATCTATCATGAAATTCATTGCATGACTCTAATTTAAAATTACTTGTAAAACGGTAATTTTACAAATTTAAATCCAAGAATATTGATTCTTATTTGAAATCAAAATTTTCTTCCCTGCTAAACTTTTATAAATACTTTAAAAGAATTACTTGTACTGTAAAAATATAAAAAAAAATGTTTCTTCATATCCTAGTAAAATATGAATACAGCATCTTAAAACAATCTAAATATCCACAAATACAGAGATATCTTTCTTATATTAGGACACCAAAGCAAAAGAAGCCTATCAGTAAATCTGAAATAGTAATAAATTTCAGGGCTTACTAAAACGTTTCCGACCTAACATAATTATTTTTGCTTGAATTTTCAGAATGTTACTTAAAAGGAATATTTAGCGTGTTATGTAGCTTTCATCTAAGTAATTATAATACAAATTACCAATGCAAAACGTGGAAACCTCTTACATGTATCAACAAATACAATGTTATCTATTTCCCGCAGGGAGCCATGTTATCCGTACCTCATCTTTAATGATCTAGCTATTTATTCATACCATTTGGACGGGTGTCATTTGCAATAAATATGTTTTCACGGTTTTTCAAAATGAAAAATTTTCACTACTTTAGCCACTTACAAAGCATGGGATATATTTTATAACTTTGGAAAAAAGGAATCTGTCAAATAGCCTTTCTTTATTTTCAAATATTTTTTTTTATTTTAATTCTGGTATAAATTGAACATTACAGATACACAAGTACTTTCAACTGAAAGTGTTGACCGCACAAATGGTCTGTTTGGCTACGCAAAAATTTACATTTAAAGATTTTTGATAGGGAAAGTTAGAGATTCTGAGCCCCTGATGTGAAATTTTTTTTATCGAATATTGTATTTGGAATATTTTATACATTTATAAAACATTTTCATGTATATATATATATATAAGTATAAATATATATATGTATATATATAATGTGTTCTTATTTTACTTTAGAATGTTCGAGATAGCAGTAAAATTGTTTCAAAAACATTAATTCATTTTCTCTTTTTGTGTTACACAACAAAAGTAAAACTACTTTTTCATAATTTCAACCTACCGTTAAATACATTATTCTGAATATCTTGATATATTTCATGGTAGGCTGAAAAGAAAAAAAGAAACTACTGGGATTTCAAATAATGTATTCTTATATTACTCACCTTTTGGGTATATTTACCTTTTATAAAACCATAAATAAATATTTTAAAATGTATAAATTTATCTCGGTAAAATACAGTTATTATATGTATATTATTTCTGTTGTCAATTTCTGTTTTTCTATGTAAATACAAAACGTACAATTATGAATGCCTAATCTTTTGAATTGGTTTACAGAATATTATAACATTGTTCACTCAGATACCATTAAAACACGGTATTTCATTAAAAGTTATAACAAATAAAACTGTAAGAGGAAACAGTGTAACATTAAACACGAATGAGTTGAGACACAGCCAGCAACATTTATTTATTTAAATGACGTTATAGACTCCGTAATCAACCGAAGTTCATAAAAAAGCTGAATCAATTATTTTTAAATTTTTACCTTTTTTCGGAGTATCTACAATTGTATCATATTATAGTTTTATTCAATATTCACATTGTTTAAACTCTTTGTTAGATAATAAATTTTCTAGAAGTGCTAATACCGAATAATATTATTATTAACAACCTATTTGAACTCTATCGGTTTATCGATGCGTTTATATCAATACTTTTTTTTTTGTTTCTCATGTGTATATTATTCTATTGAAACGTGTGGGCTAAATGATAAAATAAATATATCGGGAAAGTTACAAAATTCATCTATCAAAATATGTCAGTTTAAGTCATGAAAGTTAATACAGTAATCTTGGCGACGAAGATAAAATATTAATATATATTTAAAAAGGTAAATTACTTTTATTGTAATTTAAATAGTTTGTGTCGAAGTTATTTTTGGTATTTTGCATTTATTATGTGATGCATCCGAAACATTTGAAGGGTTAATCAAACTTTAAACCAAAATACATAATTGATAATGGTTCAGTTATTGTAAAAAAGCCCAGAAATAGTTGTTTCTAAAGAAAAAATAATAATCTTGATTCATCAAAAATATCGGTTTTAAGCATTTCTCATATTCAACCTCTACTGCGTATTTATCTTAAATAAATGAACTATTATCATCACTATTTAAAAAAAATAGTTGATGATAAAAAGTAGTTTTTAAGATAAGCTTAATAACTTAATTCTACATAAGCATTCAAATAAAATATCTTGACGGATATAATTTTGCTAAAAGTCCCCAGGTAATCGGAAGAAAATGAGCGAGTAAAAATGTAGAAAATAATTTAACGCATAGTAAACTCAGATAGTTTCACAACATCATTTTTTTTTCAACTTATCAAAAACACAATAGTTCTAATTAAAAATATGTTAATGATTTAGAGCGTGTCATTCCCGACTGTGAAATTATTCTTGACGCAGAAAACGGAAAGATGCTACATCTAATAAGTCTGAAATCATTGGAAAACAAAATTGATTTCAAAACATTTGTGAGATAAAATCTGTTTTTGCGCTGAAGGAATAATAACTATTAATCAAGGAAATATCGAATGAATCTGGTTAATCTAATGTATAAATGGTGCAAGTCAACTGAAATAGTACAAAAAAAGACTCCTAATGCAATACATATCCAACATTCTGAAAACATGAACAAACCAAATGAAAACAAAGGAAAATTGACTGTAAACACGATTGCCGATATTACGAAAATTGTCCTACAGCTCATACTAATAAATATTTTAGATGAGTGAAAATCTAAAATTTATGACAAAAATTTAAAGCTCAGAGAGTAGCAAGACATACACTTATAGTACATACACACTAACAGTTTACAACAACAAAAACTGCATTTTTATCATATAATAAAAATCTAAGTACACTGATGATACCTATTCTGATATTTCTTGATGATTCTGATCTTGATGATACATATTGCTCTCTATCAAAACTACTCGACCCTAAAAATGTCAGATTAAACTCCAGGTGATAAACATGATTTCAGTAGTTAAGACATTATTATACTAAAAAATATTATGGATAGATTATAAATATGTATGATTCATGAAAATATATACATTGTCGCACTGTGTACTTATACATTAATGTGTAGCGTATACGTGTTGCTTTAAGATGTAGCAATGTTTTTTTTTTTTCAAAATAATAAAAATAGTCGCCATACTTTAAGTAATAATATTTTTCGTCTCACTGTGTACTACCCTCCCCTATTTACAATATTTGAATGAGAATCTTTTAAATATTGACTACATTCAAGATGTGTTTTTTTAAACAAGACTTTTTTTTTTAACAACATAAAAAAACATATTATGGAAAATTAATTATCGTACAAATTTCATTAGCTGAAAACAATAAGATACCAAGAATGTATACTAATCATGTGCATGTTTATCAAAACACAAAATATCTAAGGAAACAAAATATAACTATTTATTTAGATAAAACAAAAGAAAAACTGTTAATTGCTTCCGAACTACCAAGAGAAAAAGAAAATTTTCAATTAACTATTTATTAATGAATAAAATTTTAACTAATTTTTAATAAACATGAAAATGTTTTCATTGTTTTTAATTTATTCTAGGTAAATAGTTTATCGTAAATTATTCTGTTAATATATACCAGATAAAACATTAAAAAATAGATATGGGATTTTATTAATTTAAATGTCAAAAATGTTCTGGATGCTTCCTGAAACTTTATCTAGTTTCCATAATTTTCTAAATTTAATCAATGTTATTAATATAAAATAGCACGCAAAACTTAAGTTTTGTATTATAAATCATTTAATTTTTTTTCTAGAGATCAATATAAAAAAAATAAAATTAATAAAATTTTCTACAAAAGAATTACATTTGTAAGGTTGGTATTTAAATTAGAATTTATATTTTGTTAAAAGCACATTTTCAAAATCTGCGTATTGAATTTATTTAATAAAATAATGGAAAATAATTTCGTTTAAAGAGATTTTTCGAGACCTGCTAATTAAATCTTAAAAGCAATTGTCAGAAATACACAGAGTGTGTTTTTTGAAAAGAAATATTTTTAAAAAGTATTTGTTTAAATAATATAAATATATAATCTCTGATAAAATAAATAAATAAGCTGGTATGCAACGATAAGATGAAAATAAGTTCTAAAGACATTAAAAATTTTTAATAACTGCGCAAGGCCTTTCGAAAGAACGTGTCTTTTTTCATCAGATGCCGAGAGCACGCCCTACTACTTTGAAAATAGCAGCAAGACCGACAGAGAACAGGTAAGGGAAAGGGACGAGTTGAAGAAAGAGCCAATAGGGAAGTATGAATAGGAAACAGCCAATAGGAAAGCAGAAGGCATCAGCCAATTACAAATACCCAAAGAGACGAGCACAGGCCAGGAGGGGATAATGAAGCAAATTAATAAATACCAAGTCAAAATACAAATATAATAAACGTAATTAAATAAAATATAAATTAGCTATTAGAAAATAAGATAAATAATAAGAATAGCAAAAAATAAATGATAAATATATACATATATCTATCTGTCTATATATATATACTAGCAGACCCGCCCGGCGTTGCCCGGAGTTTGTAAATAATAACCTTAAACAAAACTGATGTTTGTATCTTTGGAAATTCTTTTAAATGAACCTAATTTCGGAGGACTCATTCCCTTCCGCAGCGTCCGGTGTGTTCCTCAAACTTCTTTCCGAACGAACCTGTAACCTAGATCCCCCCCCCCCCCTACATATGGCAGCATTTACCGGTAGTTCCCGCGCGCGGAGACAATCCAAAAACAAGTTGAGTGAGCCAAACCTCGTAGGAATCAAATCCATAGAAAAAAAAAATGCACCATTAATGTTAGGAAATGTTAATAACTAAAGTCTAAGATAAAATTTCATAATACAGAACGTAGCAAAATTATAATCTAAGTTGAAGGAAGCAAATCCCGCAAAATTGGGCCCTTAAACTCGAGGAAATAACGCGCCACCAAGCGGTGGAAGATGTCCCCTCACCTTGTAAATTTCATGAATTACTGTTAGCATTAACACGATATTTAATAAACGGATGTAATCCCTTATCTAAAGTTACCTTTAAGGTAACGCGATTTTTAATTTACAGCTGTAGTGAGTAGACGTAAGTTGATGCTGACCGGGCCCTAAGGGCCAGGGTCCTAACTGAAATGTAACTGGGTATAAGAAAATCTTTTAGGGTTTTTAAAGTAGCTGGAAGACGCTAAAACTGTTTTAAAGAAAATTGCAATAGAATAGGATAGTTTTTAAAGGAGCTGCCACAAAGGCCCTAAGAAGGCGATTAATATTCAAAATTGGTGGTAACTGAAGTCTGCAATTTTTTTTTCGTTCATTTAGTAGTTGGAGAACCTAAGACGGTAATAGAAAAAAAAAGTTCGTGAATCGGACCATTTTTAAGGGAGTTATAACAGGGGGCCCAAAAGAGCCCAACTGACAGTTGAGAGCAGGGCCCTAACATGAAAACATATTTAAATGCTTTAGTACTTAGCGTTTTAGATCTTCAATTAGTCAACATTTATCATAGGTTATGAAATAATCATTAGAATAATATTTTAAAGAAATGCGCAAAAATGGGGTAAATGCTTAAAAAGAGGCTCTACAGCCCCAATAAAAATATGTGGGTGTTGGTCTAGGGGGAAGTGTCTAAGACTCAAATTTAAAATTATGCAATGAGAAAGTGAGAAAATTAGGGTGTAAAAAATGTATAGCACACAAAAAGTTCAAGGGGCTTCGGATCGAGTCCTACAGGACCCTAAGGGACGCCAGGATTTTAACTGGAATATAGAAACTGAATAATAACTAAATGGAAAGATGGTTCCAAATATAAAGATTGGATTAAGAGGAGCAATTTATTAATAATTTATTGTGCAAAATCTTCAAGGGGCCTTATACAGGGCCCCAAAGAGGAAGGGACTTAAGTGGCATGAAGTTTGGTATAAATACACATTTTTAGTAGTTTTTAATGTAATCGGAGGACGCTACAACTATGGTAAAAAAAAATTGCAAGGAATTTGGATCATTTTGAAAAAAGATACACCAAGGGTCCCAAGAAGATGATTTATATTCAAAATTGGTGGTATTTGAAGTCTGAAATAATTTTATTTCGTTCATGTAATAGCTGGAGAACCTAAGATGTTGTTCGAAAAAAAGCTAGTGAATCGGACTATTTTTAAGGGAGTTATAATAGGGGGCCCAAAATGGGCTAACTGATAGTTAAGAACAGGGCCCTAACATGAAAACATGTTAAAATGTTTTAGTACTTGGCATTTTAGACCTTTTATTAGTCAAGATTAAGCATAGGGTATGAATTAATCATTAGAATATAATTTGAAAGAAATGTGCAAAAAATTGGGGAAATGCTTAAAAAAGGTCCCTAGGGCCCCAATAAAAAATATGTGAGTATTGGTCTAAGGAGAAGAGTTCCAAGACTCAACTTTAAAATTACGCACTGGAAGGTGAGAAAATTACGGTGTGAAAAACTCATGAAACACAAAAAATTAAGGGGCCCTGGATCGGGCCATACGGGACCCTAGACGGTCCCATGGCCTTAACTGGAATATAGAAACGGGAGAATAACTAAATGGACAAAGTATCCCAAAAATTAAGATCTGGTAAAAAATAAGCAATCTATTAACTATTTAGTGCACTAAAACTTCAAGGGGCCCTGTACCGGGCCCCTTGAAAGGTTGCGAAGGTTTTAATGAAATGTAGAAATGGGGTAAAAACTGAAAGGGAAATTCACCCCAAAAACGAAGAAGATCGGATAAAAAAGATGCACGTTCTTAACAATTTAGTGCACTAAAATTTCAAGGGTGCCAGGGTCTTAACTGGGGTGTTGAAATGGGGTAGAACTTGAAAGGAGAATTCAATCCAAAAACGAAGAAGATCGTATAGAAAAGAGGCATGTTATTAACATTTTAGTGCAGTAAAACTTCAAGGGGCCCTGTACCGGCCCCTTGAAAGCGTGTCAGGGTCTTAATTGAAATGTAGAAATCAGGCAGAAACTGAAAGGAGAATTCACCCCAAAAACGACGAAGATCGGATAAAAAAGATGCATGTTCTTAACAGTTTAGTGCACTAAAACTTCAAGGGACCCTGTACCGTCCCTTTGCAAGGCGTGCCATGGTCTTAACTGAAATGTAGAAATGGGGCAGAAACTGAAAGGAGAATTCTTCCCAAAAACGAAGAAAATCGGATAGAAAATAGGTGTTATTAACAATTTAGTGCACTAAAACTTAAAAGGGCCAAAGGGCCCCGGCCCTTAAGAAATTAAAAATCTGAGCCTCAGGTGGATCAGGACCTGTCTTGGACTAATCACTCCTGAATTTTCAGACATTTACGTGCGGTAGATTTCGCTAGCCATCGCACACAGACACACATACACACACACAGAGCGATTTGTTATTTTATTAGTATAGATATAAGATTGTTAAAAACATTTATCTATCATTGTTATATATTTAAAAAATATATATAAGATACCATTATTAATAAGAAAAAATTCAAAATGAAAAAAATATCAAAATATAAAATATCTGAATGAAATTCAGTAATTCCTTTGACAAAGTCCGATTCATATTTAGATGTACTATAGAGGGAGCTGGTCCAATATTGTAGTTTGTACCTGGCTATACTGTACATTATTACTCCTTGGTCCATTACCATTTAAAACTTTTTTTTTGGTGACAGTTGCATATAATCATAACTTTGATTTTTTTTTTAATCCTCATTGCTGGTTACAGAGGATCTCATTTTTTTAAAAATTCATTTACAGTCGTATTTACTTTCTTCATATAATTGTTTTTCCAATTTATTTCTGGTTTTATTGTGTATTGGTAACCGTAAATTCGTATTAATTTTAAAGCCGTAAATATTTCAGAAAATCCAATTCAGAGGTCCTATTGGTATTAAAGGCAATTTTTGCATCTTAAAAATTAAAACTAACGTCAGAATCACACGAATGCTTGGCAATAGAAGATTAAGAAATTTCTTGATTATTCACATAACCAGAGTTTTCTTTTAAGTGGATTTCAAGGTTTCTTTTAGTTTTATAAATATAAGAAAGGTGACAACCATTACAAGAAACATTATTAATTCCCCATTTACAAAAATAGAAAATGACGAACTGGAGACTTAATGGAGGGTAATTGGAATTTATTGACAGTATTAAAAATAACATTAAAATTAAACTTTTTAAGACTTTAGCTAAATTGAAACATAAAGGAGGCTAAAAAGGCTAAACAATCAAATTGTCAGGTTTGGTTTTCTAAAACTTAGAAAAAGTAGAATTGCTAGTGTGTCTAATAAATTTCTTCACAGCTTTATTGATAAGAGAAAAGTTAAAACCACTTTTGACAGCAACAGATTTAAAGTAATTAAGTTCATTCTTAAGGGATGCAGCATCTGAACATAATGTAAAAAATACCAATTTTCTGGTTAACAGGATGATTTGAAAGAGCATGAGGTGTGTTACAAACAGAAAAAAGTTTTCTATAAATACAAGTTTTGAAAAAAATATCACATTTAGCAACTACAACATCAAGGGAAGGTAGTTTATTATTATTATTTTCTAACTCAAAAGTAAACAGGATATGTGGATCGATGGAATTGACAGTATTAAGAATAGTGGAAATATCAAAAGGATTACCAAGTAAACAAAAGTATCGTCAACATAGCGCATCGAACATTTAAAATTTAACAGATTTAGTAATTTTCCCACAAAATAACGCATATAAATGTCACAGAGAATTGGTGATAAAGTATTACCGATACTTAATTCATCAGATTGTTTTAAAAATACATTATCAAATTCAAAAGTATTGTGACTAATGCAGATTTTAGTTAAGTTAATAAAATATTTGACTTCAGTATCTGATTAATAAATTTCTCTTAATATAGATTCCAAACATTTTCATCTTGTATACACTCTCTTGATTTTTTTTCCTTGTTCTACTGTCAATGACTGTATTACAATGAAAAATACACGTATTTTCCCCATTAGGCAAATAAATAAGAAACCCTGAAATGAGTACGTTAAAATAATTTTATACCTTAACATTGGGATATTGAGTCTGTATTTTAAAGAGTGTCAAAAATTCTTATATGAAAAAAAAATCCTTTATTTGAATAAGGTCTTCAATATGGTAATATATATGTACACTATATGGCTAAAGGTGACCGGTCACATGCGATTTTAGACGTTTTGTTAAATATCTAGAAAAATACATGAAGAATTAACCTGAAACTGCAGGTGTGTAAACAGTATCGATTTGGTCATATATTTACGCGAAGGTTTTTTTTCCCAAAAACCCATAGGGGACCATCAACAAATTGAAAAAGAACGAATATATTTTGGTTAACTCTGTAAAAACTAATGTAGCAAAAGCGTTGAAACTCGAGATTATTATTAAGTGGCTTATTGTAATATACTGTGTTCATTTTTATTAGGATAGCATGTATACTCGTAGAGAAATTATGGTTTTTATGAAAACAGTCTCAAATTTTGCCAAGTTTTTTGCTTATAATTTGCAGAGTTCTTAATATAAAAAAAATGTTCTTATCAGAAAATATGACAAACAACATTGTACTCAATACTCTGCAATCAGAATTAAAAAATAATAAACATTGGATGAAAAATGAGCGGGTTTACTAAACAATGTTTCACTGTGCACGCGCGAATGCAATCAAAATATAATGTGCATAATGTATTAGCTAAGTATAAAGAGCAACTTTTGTGAAAGTCTCAAAATCACAGCTTGAAATTTCTGAAAATTATTGTCCATAGAATAAGCTCGAAATCCGTTGTTCCCAAAAAGAAGCAAAAAGATGAGGGGTTGTATAAAATATCTGTTCATTTGTGACAAGATAGCGTACACAATATTGCACGCACTACTATATTTGGATTCAAACACTCGTCTTTTTTGCTTCCTTTTGAGAACAACGGATACCGAGCTTATTCTATCGACGTTAATTTTCAGAATTTTCAAGCTATGATTTTGAGACTTTCACAAAAGTTGCTCTTTATACTTAGATAATACATTATGCACATTATATTTTGATTGCATTCGCGCATGCGCAATGAAATATTTTTTAGTAAACCTGCTCATTTTTTATCTAATTTTTATTATTTTTTAATTCTGATTGCAGAGTATTGTGCACAATGTTGCTTGTCATATTTTTTGAAAAGAACTTTTTTTATATATTAAGAACTCTGCAAATTATAAGGAAAAAACTTGGCAAAATTTAGGACTGTTTTAATAAAAACCTTAATTTCTCTACGAGTAGACATGCTATCCTCATAACAATGAACACAGTATATTACAATAAGCCTCTTATTAATAATCTCGAGTTTGAATGCTTTTGCTACATTAGTTTTTGCAGGGTTATCCAAAAGATATTCTTTCATTTTCAATTTGTTGACGGTCCCCTATGGGGTTTCGGGAAAAAAAACCTTCGCGGAAATATAAGACCTATACTACACTACTTACACACCTGAAGTTTCAGGTTAGTTCCTCGTGTATTTTTCTAGATATTTAACAAAACGTCTAAAATTGCAAGTGACCGGTCACCTTTGGCCTTATAGTGTATATACGAGTATATATATGCAAAAACCCATGGGGAACCATCAACAAATTGAAAAAGAACGTATATCTTTTGGTTAACTCTGTTAAAACTAATGTATCAAAAGCGTTGAAACTCGAGATTATTATTAAGTGGCTTATTGTAATATACTGTGGTCATTTTTATTAGGATAGCATGTATACTCGTAGAGAAATTACGGTTTTTATAAAAACAGTCTCAAATTTTGCCAAGTTTTTTGCTTATAATTTGCAGAGTTCTTAATATAAAAAAAATGTTCTTATCAGAAAATATGACAAACAACATTGTACTCAATACTCTGCAATCAGAATTAAAAAATAATAAAAATTGGATGAAAGATGAGCAGGTTTACTAAAAAATGTTTCACTGTGCACGCGCGAATGCAATCAAAATATAATGTGCATAATGTATTAGCTAAGTATAAAGAGCAACTTT
Organism: Maratus speciosus; assembly: GCA_963932465.1. Taxonomy (NCBI): domain Eukaryota; kingdom Metazoa; phylum Arthropoda; class Arachnida; order Araneae; family Salticidae; genus Maratus; species Maratus speciosus. Next base: position 353,123,093 of record OZ010788.1, on the reverse strand, counting down.
TGTGAAAGTCTCAAAATCACAGCTTGAAATTTCTGAAAATTATCGTCCATAGAATAAGCTCGAAATCCGTTGTTCCCAAAAAGAAGCAAAAAGATGAGGGTTGTATAAAATATCTGTTGATTCGTGCCAAGATAGCTTACACAATAGTGCACGTACTACTATATTTGGATACAAACCCTCATCTTTTTTGCTTCCTTTTGGGAACAACGGATTTCGAGCTTATTCTATCGAAGTTAATTTTCAGAATTTTCAAGCTATGATTTTGAGACTTTCACAAAAATTGCTCTTTATACTTAGCTAATACATTATGCACATTATATTTTGATTGCATTCGCGCATGCGCAATGAAATATTTTTTAGTAAACCTGCTCATTTTTTATCTATTTTTTTTTTTTTTTTTGATTGCAGAGTATTGTGCACAATGTTGCTTGTCATATTTTTTGAAAAGAATTTTTTTTTATATTAAGAAATCTGCAAATTATAAGCAAAAAACTTGGCAAAATTTAGGACTGTTTTAATAAAAACCTTAATTTCTATACGAGTAGACATGCTATCCTCATAACAATGAACACAGTATATTACAATAAGGCTCTTATTAATAATCTCGAGTTTGAATGCTTTTGCTACATTAGTTTTTGCAGGGTTATCCAAAAGATATTCTTTCATTTTCAATTTGTTGACGGTCCCCTATGGGGTTTCGGAAAAAAAACCTTCGCGGAAATATAAGACCTATACTACACTGTTTACACTCCTGAAGTTTCAGGTTAATGCCTCATGTATTTTTCTAGATATTTAACAAAACGTCTAAAATTGCAAGTGACCGGTCACCTTTGGCCTTATAGTGTATATACGAGTATATATATATATGTGTATGTGTGTATTCATTTGGTAAACAGAAACCTGTAAATTATTCTGTGTGGCATTTCTGCAGAAAATGGTATATTTTAAAATTTAAAGTTTAAAATACACGTAAAGAAAGCAAAAACAGGTCTTACAATTATCAGTTAGCAAAAAAAAAAAAAAAAAAAAGAAAGATATTCTACAATTGTACACATTGAATTTAATGTTTGCTACAATGCGGACTGCAAGAAAATACATAAGTTTTATTTTTGAAAAATTATATTTATGTAATCTATTTACTAATATTTGTAATGCATGTAGTTTGTAGTAACTCACTTGTCAAACAATTCAAAATTATCTAACCAAAATAAATGTATTTATTAGTAAAGAAATTGATTATTAATTTCATTGTTGTCGAAATTTCTATTTTTATGTAAAAAAATACTTTTATTTTACGGTTTATGAAAGACTTGCGATTTCATTCGAGCAAGTAAATATTTATTAAAAGTAATAAATATATTTTAAAAATCATTGAACATATTCGTAAAATAATCTCAAAACTATTTTTCTAAACTGTAAAACAGAAACGAACTCTTTGAAAGGTTACATTTTTAAACTAGAAAAGAATTACTGGCAAATAAAAAAGTACTCAACTTTTATATTATAATGTATTGTTTCCCTAGAATCTCCTTGTTATCAAAATTACCTTTTCTTTAATAGAGTGCCTCACGATATTTATGCGACAAGCTTTGCCAGGGAAAATAGTATGCAAAGTTTGCGAAAAACGCTTGCAAATTCTCTTCAAAAGGTGCTTTATTATATAAATTCTTTAAAAGGTAAAGTGTGAAGAAATCGCTCTTAATTTTTCAAACATTTCAAGCATAATGTTTTATTTTAAAAATTTACATTTGAGGTTGGAAAAAAATATTTCATAGCTGTGCCGTGAACTTTCATTCATTATACGTCCTATTCAAAGAGAAAAAAAAAATCAAATTTATATTCTAAGGGACAAAAATCTTTTCCTTAGAAGATGAATGAGTTTAATTTTGATTTCTTTTGTTTTCGAAAAGGAAAGGGCAAACATGTTCGATTCTTTTAACGGATTTTTTTTTTTACATAATTATTTTACTTTTAAATGCAAAAAATATTTATCATAATATTTTTGACACATGATGCCTAATATAGAAACAAATATTCGAAGAAAGATATTTTAATTGCAATAACACTTAAACATTACAAATATCGGTATCCTTGACTAAACTAAATTCAAATAACCCTGAATTTTTCCTGCTATGTAATGTAGTTTAGAAAGCTGACCAGTAACGTTTAAATTTAAAAATATGTAATATATAATAATAATATCTATTTATATAAAATCCAAGTCTCTGTGTGTCCCTCACTATTCCGGTAGGACCGCCTCATTGAAATGAGTAATTGTTGAAAAATATTAATGCAAGGTTACCACAGTAGCGCCAAATGTTAGCCAACTTGGCGATCGCTGGCTAATTTGGCGAAATTCCCATTTAAAACCATTAATCTTTCATAATGGAGGTCACCGAAATTTAATTTAAACTCCACACTTTTAAGATATTTTTTCGAAATCTATGAGTGAGAATTTAAAGTACATCTTTACATCTTCCTCCCGATGCTACTAATAAAATAACCGCCAACAGACAACGCTGTACTGTGTGAGCTCCTAACTGCGCGATTTTAATGTGCTTTAGGTACTTTTCCAGTATAGGTGCCTTGGCGAAAAAGGAAATTTGGTAACATATTTTCCGGGAACCTATTCACTGTTTTATTTTATATACACATGCATTTTTTTCGATATTTATACGATTTATTTAACATAAAAAAGCCGTTTCTCTAATTTTATACAGAAACAGATGCAATTTGTACATAAAAACATCAATAATATACATGTAAAACAAACAAAAACGCTCATCAAATTTGTTTTCATAGCTGTTTATATGATTTGACAACAAATCTCGATATTTTTCCGTTATACGGACACCATGCAAAAATGTATGCTAATGCGCCAATTATTTCAAAATGCTAAAAGATATTTGTAATTTTATGTCAGCAGTTTAATATGAGTTTTATTTTATGGCTTTATTTTATAGCAGTTATTTGTTCACTTATTTTAAGTATATATTTGTGATTTGATGAAATAGTTCGTAAAATTCTGGAATTTTCAAATGTTATATTTTTTAAATGCTCACTTTAGTATCGACAATGGTTTTTCTTTTATTTTTCAAATGCTTCAATTCACGATTTTGCGCCAACTATTACGCTTGGCGACAATGGTGTCCGCATAACGGAAAAGTACCCAAATCTCACCTTCTGATGCCCAAATTACACCAAGTTTTTTAAAAAAATGCCAAAGCCCTTACAGTGGAAAAGTACCAAACTGTCTATTATTTTGCGCTATCCATGTTATAGTTTGTACTAATGCAAGGGGAGTAAAGCGAAGAGTTTAAACATTAGATATTAAAGTTTCGGCACAGATGTCATATACGCCCCATATTGGCGCGATTTTTTTTCTGACGCCAATGTCATATACACAGCGGGTACTTAACTGGCGCCAAAGTGTTGTAATTTTGCATGATATGTTAATCCGGATGTTGTTGTTTATTCTGTTGATGTTTTCGCCAAATTGGCGTCGGAAAAAAAATCGCGCCAATATATGATAACATATATGACAACTGTGCCAAAGTTTCTATAAGGTTTCTAAAAGTTTCTATAAAGCAGTATAAGCAATATAATTAAGAATAAAATAAACGCAAAATAAGACTAAAGAAGAAAGAAAAACCATGCGTTAAGCATAGAATATGAAACAGTTTCCAACACATCCTGAATGCTTTAACAAAACTTCGCTATTTAGGGAAATAAGGTAAATAAGATAACGTTACTTCTTAGATATCCCGGCGACCAATTTCGCCAAATTATATAAATCGCCAAATCAATAGTAAAACATTAATAAAATACAAATAAAACGTCGAATTAATGGTTTTATTGGCCATTATTGGCATTTAATTAATTAATTAATGGCAACCATTATTGGCAATTAATCTTACAATTTGGCGACAGTAATTTGGTCGACGGGATAACTAAGAACTACCAAGATAACTAAGTAAACAATTTAGAAAACTCATAAAAAAATTTAAAAATTCATTTCAGCAGTTAACGTCCATAGCCAATAGTACCGTTATGACATGCCACTATTTAGCTAAAATTTAATTTAAACTACTCTTAAAACTACTGAAATCACATTTCCAGATATTATCATCCATAGACTATGTATCCAATTCTTTGCATGACCATGTATATCATTTTATCTATATTCCACAAACATTTCTTAGGAACCTAAATGCAGTTCAGCGTAAAAAATGCATAACTCCTTTAAAAACCATCTTTAAGCAATTTACTCTCATACTCAATAACCCTTACGAATTCTTTTGTGTAGCCCTGAATATGAACTGTAGCATTTATACACACAGTATAATATGCATAAATGCAGTGAAACATAAAAGCGCATATCATAATTAAAAATGCATTATAGCAATCATTGCTTATGTACAATACCTCGGATAAAAGTTTCTTGGCGAGAAAGAAGTTTGCCAACGTATTTTCTGACAACCTATTTACTGCTTCATAGTCACAAACAATTTTTCCCATATGTATACAATTTGGCACAGATGTCATATACGCCCCATAATTGCGCGATTTTTTTCCGACGCCAATTTGGCGAAAACATCAACAGCATAAACAACATTCGGGTTACCATTACAAGCAAAATAACGACACTTTGGCGCCAGTTAAGTACCCGGTGCGTATATGACATCGGCGTCAAAAAAAATCGCGCCAATATGGGCGTATATGACATCTGTGCAGACAATTTAATATAAAAAAAGGCTACTTTTCAGTTAGCCGGGCGCCAGTGTTATATATACATGCCTATGTATATATACATGTATATACATATACATATAAATATACATATATATATATATGTGTGTATGTATACAATATATGTATATATAAATATATGAACATATACACATATGTTTGTAAATATATATGTATGTATAACACTGGCACCCGGCTAACCGAAAAGTACCAAAAAAAGCTATTTACCCATTTTTATAAAGGAACAGAAGTAATTTTTGCACAGATGTCATATACGCATGGGGGTTGGCGTGATTTTTCTATGACGCCAATTTGGCAGAAATCTCGCTTTCGAATACCAGTTACTTATATATTTTTCAATTATTTGCTATCATTTTGAAAAGGAAATAACTATAAATAAATAAAAGTTTGAATAATAACTATAGAACAAAGCAGTTTATATAATTAAAAAAAAGAAAATAAAAGTAAATAAACAATTTATTAATAAATAAAAAACAATAGCCGGGTTACCAAGCAGGCAAAATAACACCATTTTGGCGCCAGTTAGGTATCCCGGTTCATATCTGAAATCTGTGCCGTAATTTGTGTATAAAAATATATATATTTATTTAGAAAAGACTTTTTTATGCATATAAGTGCACATATAAACAAAGATAAAAGTTTATTAGATTTGTTTTCATAGCTGTTTATATATTTTCGCAACATATCTCACTATCTGATGCCCGAATCGCGCCAAGCTTTCTTTAAAAATGCGTTATAATGGAAAAGTACTTAAATAAATAATTAACAGAAATAACAAATTATACAAACTAAAACTTTTTATTTCGAGATCAAAGCATTGTTTTTAATTTCGATTAAAAATACATATATCCTTGGATAACTTCATTTGAAGTTAGTTTCACAGCTTAATATCGCATTCCATATACCTAAACAAACACAAGTGATTCATTCATCGTGAAACGTCAAAAATATTAAATCATTGAGGTAATCATTCACAAAGTAAGTTCTCCAACAATCAATAAGCAATATTCTAATGACGTCATAGTAGGTAAAGTGGTAGCGGTATCGTTTGTTTATGGTTTGTAATCACAAAGATTTAATTTTGCAATGTCTCTTAGTTACATTATTTTATTGTCATATTTATGAGCTCAGAACAAAAGCCTATTTTTTCATTATTTAGTTATTAAAGACGGAAAAAAATCATAAATGCATGATTTGAAAATTTTAAATAATTTTCTTTCTTAATACTAAAAAATAACATTGGGAAGTAACAGCGGGTTTAAGTTAAATAAGTTTAACTGTTTAATTCTGTTGTAATATTCATAATAACCGTATTTATTGGATTTCAGTACTCAACATCAGGGCCCGATTAAACTTTGAAGTTAGAGGAATTACAATGTCATTTCAGGACCTTTCTTTTGGAGAAGCTTTTCTAAATTCCATATATACATGGAAACTTTTCAGTGTTAGAAATATTATTCCTAGGACTGACATAACACGAGAACGGCCTGCAATTTTACACAAGTTTTTGAAAGCTACTTTATATCAGAAATTTTACTAAAAACTGGTTACTTTTTTGTTATAGCGGCCCACACTGTTAGAATTATGACAAGCTGCAGCCAATTTCGCCAACGTCGTAACCAAGATCGTGAAGCCCACACATATAATACCATATAATACCATTTCATGAAATCGTATACGAAAATTTAATAGTTTTAACCTTACTTCAAGTGTGTTATTTATTTATTTTTAAGGCTCAATAATCTAAATTGTCCAATATATGAATTTAAAAAAATGTAAACAAAGATTGAATAGACATGACCACAAAAAGCCTCAAATCTGCATAACACTTGGAACCAAACTGTGCATATTACTGTACACTGTTTTTCATAAATGTGTTTCGTTCTTAAAATGTGTTATTTTCATCTATCAATGCGGAACAAGCGAGAAAACTCATATCCTTGCACATGAGTTGTATATATCTTTATATCTAAATTTCCGTCATTTTTGACGGGCTACCTTTCTAGTTTAATATAATATAGGTAGTAAACAATCATAAAAAAATAGGACATAATAATAAGAATTAGTAAATAATAATAAAAAAAACTACTGTGATAAATTACTTGCGTAATATACAGAGAGTAATATCCCTTAAACATGTACCAATTCATATTTTATTTTAAAAATAGCTACATTGCAAAATAACAGCACGAAAAAAATTTTATTGCATGAAAAATATTTCAGACTAGGCCTTTTTATAACGAAACTTTGTCTCAAAATTATAAAAATGTGAGGCCCAACGAGAACATTATGATTTCAAAAAGAACAATATCTCGATAAAAACAATTACCAAAGTCTATTTAAAAAGAAAGCAGCTAATTGTGAAACAGAATCTAACTTGTGTTATATTTTGTACAAAGAACATGTTAAAATAGAAAATGTGGTATGGAAAGTAATACGGAATCCAAGGGGCTTTCATGGATGACGAGACATCTTTTCTTTTTTTCCGCCTTTTTTAAAATTTTGATGTTAAGACATTTTTGTGTTCAAATCCTAAATGTTACATTACTTTGTACTAATTTTGTAATATTTCATTTATAATGTAATATTCAGAATCTGAAAAACTAAATATAATTTTTAATTCAACACTTCCGTCCGAAGAATAAGAGTTGTGGAGAAAAGTTCCTAGGCTTAACGGCTGGCTCTCCATGGGTGGGTGATTTTAATTCATTTCATTTCATTTCCAACCTGCCGTATGAAGTGTAGAATGCAATTCTGCCGATGAATAATTCTCGAAAGTGATAAGCTGAAGTGATTTTAATTGGAAATAAAGCGTTATTTTTTTTTATGAAGTGATAATACATGACATAAAAGTTTTTTTTCTAGTAATGTAGGATTGCTACCCATTTATTAACTCAAATGTAGTGAATGTTTCACTTAAAACTGAACAAAAATTTTCGTTCATAATTTTTAAAATTTTAATATAGACTAGCTGCTTAACCCGTTCTGCGCACGGGAGTTCATGAATTTAATTCTAAAACCAAAATTAAAAATAAACAAGTAAGAAAAATCATGCATACATAGATTATGAAACACTTTCCAACACTCCCTGAAAGCTTTAACGAAACTTCGTAACTCAGGGAAATAAGGTAAATAAGATAATTAAGTAAACATTTAAAAATCTGATTACCGTAGTTACCGCCCATAGCCAAATATGTATTCCAGTTCTTTTGAACTGTATTTGATCTGTATGTTGCTATATATTCCATATAATGGAAAAATTTAGTTTAGCAAGAAAACGTATAACAGGTTGAAATTTCTCTTTCAGCAATTTATACAATTAATTGAAAAAAATACTTGAATACTTTTGTACAGCCCTATAGTTTTCCTATCCCCTTTATTACACGCCACTTTTTAGCTAAAATTTAATTCAAACTAAAACACTCTTAAAGCCACTGAAGCCGCATTTCCAGAAATTATCATCCATTGACGATATGTATCCAATTCTTTGCGCGACCCTGTATATCATTTTATCTATGTTCTACACACTTTTTAATAAACTAAATGCAGTTCAGCATAAAAATGCATAACTCATTTAAAAACCACCTTTAACCGATTTGCGCTAATACCCAGTAACCCTTACGAATTATTTTGTGTATCCTATGAATTATAGAATTTATACACGCCATATAGTATGCATAAATATAGTGGAACATAAATGCGCATATCATAATTAAAAATGCATTTCCAGCAATCACCGCTAATGTACAGTACTTCAGATACAATATACTATCTAAAAACTTTTTTGTGTCCCTGTAAATGCTATGCACTTCGTAACATACATGAAATAATTTATAGCAAACCTCAGCGACGTGTATAAATTTCATTATATGTGAATTAGTTTAACTTAATTAAAACACGCCGCAAACAATTTCCCCTCCCTCCCAATATCATTATGTAACGGAATTCTTTTGTGTGGACCTGTAAAAGAATAATAACTATTCTTTGCACCGCATATTATACAGAATGCATATTTTAGAGCACTCCATAAATTCATATCAATTTTGGTATGTTTGGATGAGTGTAACATCATTAAAAATCCGTTTAAACGATTTCTTCCCATAGGCCCTAATGTAACGGAGAAATTTGACTGTCCATGTAAATCAACTAAACATGCTACAAACTTCATTTGAAATAGGGAACGTGCTATGGTAAACATCAATAACCACCAAAAATTTCAGGACAATCCGAGTATAGTTACGGGTGTTAGAGCGCGGATAGACGGCCAGACGGCCAGGCGGCCTGACGGATAGACGGACAGACAAACAGAAGTCATAAACACTTTTCAACTTTGTTGGAAAGTGTTAAAAACAGTACAACAAATTAAAGTTTATGAATATAAAAATGTGTTATGTCTATTAGAAATCAGTAATTACACAACCAATGTGGAATAAATATCGACAAAAAGAATCAGTTATGTTATAAAAAATAAATAAAAGTAAGTATTTACAACCGAATTAAAGTTTGGGAATATAAAAATCCGTTATAAAGTCAATATTTACACAACTGAACAAAGGTTAGCAAAAAAAAAAAAATGAAATTTACATCATCACTGCAAAAAAATTGAAAAAAAAATTTAAATGAAAAACCTTTGCACTATTTTCCACGTCTCTTGTGAGGTAAGTTGCAGTAGACACGTTTTCTAGTGAGTATTTACACAACCAAATTAAAGTTTAGGAAATCAGTTATGAAGTCAACACTTACACAGCTAAACAAAAATGTGTAAGAAAGAATGAAATGTACATCGTCATTGCAAAAAAATAAATAAATAAATAAATAAAATCTTTTAAAATTAAAAATCTTTGCATTGTTTTCCACATCACCCATGAGGTAAAGTGCAGTAGACTCGTTTTTGTTTGTTTGTTTTTTACAGTAAAGCAAAATAATTGCGACTTAAGATAAAACTTCACGGTATACATTATTTTGTGTAAATACCTTATCAGAGTGTGACAAAAATTTTTCTTGTTTTGGTCCGTTCTTAACCCAAACACGTACACATTAGGGTGGAACTAAAAAACGAAGTTTCGAATTTTATATTCTAATAGTGATTATTTTTTTTCCTTTTTAACTCCATAAAAAGAAAATATTTTTCTTTTAATTTTAAAATTATATTTTCCGGTTCCTCAAAGCACCTGATTTTCCATAAAAAACGAAAAAAAGCCAATAATTGCATGAAAAGTTTTTAAAGCTTATTGTTAAATTTATATTTTGCAAAATTAAATTAATTAAGTGTTAATGTCATGTAATAAAGAGAATAATTTAGTTTGAGTGCCTTAGAAAAGTTAGCCCCACTTTATTTGACTTTTGTAGAAGCCAGCGTCGTGGGCGTCGGCTTTCATTGTCTCTGATTTATTTGGCTGCGACACATAACAAGTTAGTCCGATTTAACTGGTGTTAACAGTTTCTTTAATTATTTTTCGATAAACATTCGGTGTCAAAAATGACAAAGTCTGTTAACGTACCTAAATCTAGATAATTGTTGAAGTGTCCTGTATTTCGTGAACCAAAACAATTAACATTAGACTGTCATCTTTGACGAACATATGAAGAAGTTATGAAACATTATTTTTGGGTTCAATTTAACTTAAAATCTGATAGCTGGAATCTGTTACACACTATTTCTAAAATATCTAAAGCTGTTGATGATACAATTAAAAGTGTATTGCTGAGACCTTCAATTCCAATGGTTTCTGATACACAAATCATAAAATATTATTAGAGACTAGTGCAAGAAATGTCAAAATTTGAAGAAAAATATTAAGATTAGAAAGAATAATCCCACATCCAATATAAAATTGCAAAATGTTAGGTAATCCTGTAAAAAACATTTCTTTGTGTAAAAGCACTAAATATTATCGTGTATCAGAACAAGAACATCACTTTCTCAAAGACCAAAGAGAGATGGGGTTATGACAATAGGATCAATAGATATAAAAACTACAAAAAATGTGTAGCAAGACTGGAAATGGAAATATCAAGGAAAAAAGTTATTTTAAAACAAAAAAAATGATGTTTTGATTGAATTATCGTCAAGTGTAAAATACAGTTCGGAAGGAAATAGTTCAATTGGTTGTTTTTCTAAACCTGAATTTGATGATCAACACGGTGAAAGAACCGGAGTAATAGACAGAACTGCAAATATTATTGCAAATGGCACCTTAGAAGATATGGGTATTTCTGATGATATTAAAGAAAAGGTAACTGAAAGAAAGACTTGAAGATGACAAAGAGAAAAGAAAAGGAAGAATTTGAAAGAACAGGAAAGACGAAATGAGTTAATTTTAGAAGGTTAGTATTTTTATGGCAGATAGGATAACGCTATGATAACTGAAGCAGACGGAAAAAAGTATAAAGAATCATTAAAGACAAACATCTGGTCTCAGTTCAAAAAACAGGATATAAATATATTGGTCATATTTCATTGATATCTTCTTCTTATATTAATATAGCCACTGCAATTTTGGTGTATTTTCAAAATAATAATACAGACATTTCAAGTTTGAGAGTTATTAGGTGAAACAGAAACACCTTTAATGCAGGATGCAAATCTGGAGTTGTTAAAACATCGGAAGCAATACCCTAAAAACTTTATGATGGATAATTTGATTATTACATGCAAATGAACTTTTTCTTAGATACTTATTTCAACATCTTGCTGAAAAATTACGTGTACAAAAGAATTTTCTGGACCAGTAGGAAAGCGACTTGAAAAAATGCGAACATATTGAAATTATAGACTATAAAAACATTGATCCTATCTTGACGGTCTGATCGGATGAAGAACTTTTAAAAAGTACAAACAGGGGATACACCTGGATTTTAGATTTTCCTTGTCATACTCAAACAGTGGAAACGTGTGTCAAAATTGTCCCGCGAGATGCGCCAACCGTCTTTAAATATTAAGCAAAAGACGGCTTAATCTTGGGAAAGTCGAATTCCCACAATGTAATGACAAAGTTTGCCTAAAAAGACAGTAGGTTGAATATCCAATTTAATTAATTCATAACAAAGGGAGGTAAGGAGGGTGGAAGTCGATATTTAACCACCTCCTCGTGGTGACTTCTGGATAGTATTTGCTAAATAAAAGTAGATATGAGCTAACAGCTACGTTGTTTATTTTCATTTATTTTATACTGAAATTTCAAAACTTTGACCTCCTTGAGGATCTGGAAATCAACTTAATTTAAAAAATCCTTTTCAGCCAAAAGTTTAGACATCCAAAAAGGAAAAAAGTTTTCACTATTACACATTAAAATATTTTTTTTTTTTTACCCTATACTTAAGTTCCACCCTAGTACACATCCTCTAGAAGTAGCTCTTGAAAAGGCTACATACAACATCCCATGTGAGAAAATGGGATTGGGCAAATAGATTTTAACCTTTTTCAAACTTTGACCTTGAGATTTTTTGATAGTCACAGTAAAGGCGAATTTGAGCCAAAGTGGAAATTGACTGCGGTGTAACTGGAAAGGTAAACTTTCCGACGGAGTAAGTAGGATCCTCGGTATGAAAACACGGGTGCCTCTCCTATGTCCTGTCAAAACTTCTGCATCTATAACATTTTGCGACAACCTTTTGACTATTAAACGTGTCCCATTACAGAGACCACTGGACGGATTCATGTTCCTAAGAAACATAACAATAACGTCAAATTTAAGATTTAACGGATGTGGTGGCATTCCAGAAGGTGTTAAACTATTGATGAAATCCATCTGCAAATTCTTTTGTACTTCTTCATCATCACAAATTATTGTATCAGCACTAAAATAAGACTTGACTTCGCCAGGTACTTTTCGTACTACCTCCTCATTCAATCTCAAAGAATCCTCATTTTTGGGATACAAAATGGCTCTTTCCGAAAGATGATCAAGATCAATTTCAGACGAACCAAAAATATCATCCACTATAGAATCCTACACTAAACATTCTGGAGGTATTTCAATAGTACCTTCTCCGAGTTCATAATCAATAGTCAATCGCCCACCCCCGAAGGTAATGAGCCATTCCACGAAATCAGGTTCCTCCGGCTCCGTTCGCATATTTGTAACCAGACTGTCGAAATGTTGGCCACAGAGAAGAATTCGTGATACAACTTTCAAAAATGAGTGTTTTGTTTGCATTTATAACGACATGTGAAATCTGCCTCCAGTCACCTCCAAGAATAAACACTTTGCCCCCAAATGGGGCACCTTTGCCAACCAAATCTCGCCGAAGTCTATCAACAGCATTCAAAACATGAATAGGTGTCATGGTACATTCATCCCATATAATAAGCTTAGCCCTTTTCAGTAATCTTCCTTCAGATGTATTTTGGTGAATTTTTGAAGCTGAGTTATCACATATGGGGACTGGTAATTTAAATTGAGAATGTGCAATTCTTCCACCTTGTAAGAGTGTAGATGTGATGCCTGTCCATGCAATGGGAATAGGCGTATGTCCCATTCCTCTAACGTAATGCAACAAAGTATTGAATAGGAATGTTGTTCCTGATCCCGCAAAAGAATTGACACAGAAAACTTTAGAGACACTAGCATAATCATTTTGAATACTTTCAATGACATCATCAAAAATTATACGTTGTTCCGGATTAAGCATGTTTAACAATCGTTGTCTCTCTGCTTTTTCTTCTTGTAAATCATAGACATCGCATTCCACAGTGTTCTCCAGGTTTGAGGGTTCAGGCAATTCAAGACTCTGAAGTGTCATGTTGTGTATGCGTAGATGATTGGCTATGTGTTGAAGGGCTCTATCTTTTCTTGATAATTTTGCTGCATGGCTCTGGGACTTCCTATGAATACAGATGGCAAAATAACCATTACACCTGGTTTCAAACCAGATTATTCTGCTAGAGCATTAAGGTGATCTGCTAATCCTAAGTAAGATTCTACTCTTAATGTTTTCTGGTTAGAGCAGATGTAATTCAAACGGTTTCCTTCAACCTTGACATAAGCATCAACGCAATACTGCTGCAAGAGTTTTCCACCATAAAGTATGGGATTGAAAACATTCCTTCTCAATGACAATCTGTGGCTGTAAAATTGAAGTTGTCTCAAACCTGCATCCACATTCCAACAGTATTCCAACCGTTTTTGCCGTGTGGGGAAAATAAAACATAAATCATGGGATCACAATTAGGATTCAGGACGTTTATTCTACACAGCTGATTTCCCTTCAGATAGATGCAGATATCCCTATTGGTAGGTGGCGCACCATCCGAATTATGGAAAACCATGGCTATCTTATTTGACTTTGGTACATTGTATCTGCCTCGATGCTGGTCAGCTGATAATTTTTTATGGCATATATACATATACAAGCTTTCTGCTGCTCTAGGTCCTTGTTCTGCCATGACTCGTTCTTCCATTTCATGAAGCATTTGAAAAGCATGTGTAGAAGGTTTAACTCGCTTGATAACATCGTCAAGCTTGCTCATGACATCTTGTTTACATTTTAAATTTTCTCTACTGTTCATACGTCGGCGCAGTGCTATATCAGAATCCAATACATACAGGTGAGCATATTTTTCCTGACCTACTTCAGATGGATGAAGATGAGAAGTAATATGACAAATTTGTACATGGATTCTAAAACAATATGGGCCGGCACCTGGGGGTGGTGTAACATGAGCCCCCAAAGAGGCAAAAGACAACGCACTGTTATGATCTTATGTGTTTGTTAAAGTGAGCTGACGATCTATCACTGACATCTATAGGCTATCTCATCTGATCTGAATAAGGTTGAAAAGGTTCCAAAATTGGTTTGCCGTTGTCAGAAAAGTGAGTATAAATTCTTCTTGTATTATAATCATCATTTGTTCTACCAATTTTATTTTCAGACATTAAAAACACACTAAGATTTCATAGTTTATCATACAGCCAAAAAATAGCGTACATGTCATAAGTTTTAAAACATATATATACTTTAACACAAATATTCAAGATAGTTTAAAAAATATTTTCACCTCCTTTTTCACCGAGGCATCTTCAGTTATTGATGTTTTTCGTCTCACTCTCTCGCTAATCCTTGCTTTCCAGATTTTCCCTGTTATTTTTCCCTGCTCGCTAAAGAATTAAAGAAAACCCAACTGAAAATTGACCGGGAGATACATCATAACCGTTTTTTAAAAGACTGCAAATACTACAGTTTAATTCCAAACTTTTTGAAAATTAGAAATAAATACATATGGAAATATTTTAGAAAAGAAATTATATACTTTGAACGGAAAATTATGAATAAAGTTATTAAAAGAAGATATGCATTCATCTCGAAACTGAAACAGGACTTACAATACCAATTGGATGAAATGAAAAAAATGTCAGCAAACAAAAAACAACAGATATTAACTAAATTGGATAAAATCAGAGAGTTTGAGAGGAGGAAACATGAAAAGAAACTGAGGAAGAAATTAAACTTCTGGTTGCAGAAATCAAGACACAGTCATAATGTAAAGGAAACCATGCCAGAAATACCATACGTAAATATTTCATCATATTCATTAACAGAAGAAGAAGATAAATGTCTAAAACTAGGACCAAAATATGTATTGGATACAAGGATTAACCTAAAGGATGCTATTCCGAAAATTGAGCAGGCTCTAAAAAATATTCCAGACGAAGATGCAACCCGGATACGAAACTTAGCTCAAAATGAAATAAATAAAAATATAAAATCTCAATACACTAGGGATAAAAATATGAAAATAATTTCAAATCTGAAAAGTAGACAAGATATAACAATCCTACACACAGACAAAACAGGAAAGATTGCTATAATGGACAAAACTGAATATATTAAAATGATGGAAGATACCATACAAGATATGGGGGTTGAAGAAATAGATAAAGATCCAAATAACAAAATCTATAACAAATATGAAACATTGATAAGAAATGGAAAATGGCCTGAAGACAAAACACCAGCCAGAAAAAACTTCACTCCAAATACCCCCACGATTTTTGGAAAGTTAAAAGACCACAAAAATCCAGTAAAAATAAGACCAATAGTAAACAAAAGATCAAGCCCAACCTATGACCTGGAAGTATACCTGAAAGATTATTACAAAGAACTATTACCACCATCAGATACTTCAATAATTTCAACAAATCAATTCATACAAAAAATCGCAGAATATAAACCGAATCCAGATGACTTGATGATTAGCCTAGATGTAATAAACCTTTACCCCTCTATAGATACAGAAGAAATGGCCAATATCATTAATGAGAAAATTGACAGAGAAAATAGTGACTACAATATCAAGACTACATTACAAAGTGCAACAAATTTAGTATTAAGAGAAAATTTCTTTAAATTTAATGGTCATACATATAAACAACTTAAAGGTGTACCTATGGGATCCCCAATATCGAATATAGTGGCAGAGTGGAAATTGAGAACACTAGAAAATATTATGAAAAACGATTTAAAAGATATATTTAGAATATGGATAAGATATGTGGATGATGTATTTGCAATAACTAATAAAGCCACAGACCTCACCCCCTTACTAGAAAAACTTAACTCATATGATAAAAATATACAGTTTACAGTTGAAGTAGAGAAAAATAACAATCTGGCATTTCTTGACGTTTTACTTACTCGTTCAGAGCATAATCTCCATACTACAGTATACAGGAAACCAAATGCAAATTCTTACATAATCTCCAAACACTCAAGGACCCCTTTTCCATATAAAATAGCTGCAATAAATACATATATCCATAGAGCACTAAATGTATGTTCAACAGAAGACCTCCTAGAAACCGAAATAAATAAAATCAAATCAATAGCTAAGGATGCAGGATATACCACTAAAACGATACAAAAATTAGTTGAAAAAGTGAAAAAAGGTACAATAGAATAGAACCAGCCCAGAAAGTTATAAAATTTACAAATTCAATCCCTTTCATAAAAGGTGTTTCATTAAAAATAAAAAGAGAATTTAAAAAACTAGGAATAAATACCCCTATCACCCCTGACCTACCAATATTTAAATTAATTAGAACAGACATTGAGAAAATTTCACACCTACAGACATCTGGAATATACAAAATTAATTTCAAAAACAATGAAGGAAAAGATATGTCATATATAGGAATGACAAAAAGAAAGCTACAAGACAGGATTAAAGAACACTAACGGGATATACGACTTAATAAATCATCTACGGCCATAGCACGACTCAATAGAAAATCCCCCATCACAATAGATTTTAAAAACGTCGAGAAATTAGCAAAATACAATAGTTTAAATTACGCATTAATAAGAGAAGCCATTGAAATCATCTCATCAAAATCAGAAACCTGCAATGATCAACTACACGCAGTTATAGACAATAGATGGCGACACATTTTGAAAATAGGGAAAAATAACAGGGAAAATCTGGAAAGCAAGGATTAGCGAGAGAGTGAGACGAAAAACATCAATAACTGAAGATGCCTCGGTGAAAAAGGAGGTGAAAATATTTTTTAAACTATCTTGAATATTTGTGTTAAAGTATATATATGTTTTAAAACTTATGACATGTACGCTATTTTTTGGCTGTATGATAAACTATGAAATCTTAGTGTGTTTTTAATGTCTGAAAATAAAATTGGTAGAACAAATGATGATTATGAATGATATGACATTATAAAAGAATAGATTATAAAAAAATCCTCTTGTATTCTTCTCTGCATTGAAAAAAAAAAATGCACTACACTTGATGCAAACATTGTCCAGATGCCCACATTGTTATTCTTCAACAGTTTGATGTAACCCGCATATTTCGACATTATTTGTACTATTAATCCTTCGATGTCGAGCAATGCCTTGTAATCGATTTTCCCTCACAGCCAGTGGCTGGGTATCCTCATCGTGAAGTCTTTGTTGAGCTCGCAGTGCAGCTTCATATCTTCTTAAACAACTTCTTCCTCCGTTTGTGCCATTCGTCTTTCCCTGACTCTTTCTGCCACGGCGAATCTTCCTGCATTTCTTCCTCTGTCTTATTAGCTCGCCTTTCACGCTGCTTTATAGCCCTCTGTTTTCGTGAGGAATTGCCAGTAATTGACTGTTTGAGGTTGGGCATCTTACTTTAAAATTTTCAATTTCCAAGGTTATGATCAAATATTTAAAAAATAATAATCGAATATGAAACGAAAAATAGCATAAAAACGCAATGACAACAAACAACTTTAAAATATCTAAATAAGAAATAAGAATTCACCTGTTAAAGTGTTGAGTTGTTCACTAACTATTCGACTTAGAAAAAAAAATTCTACTACTGTGCATTTTTTAAAAATGAAATTTAATTTATAATGTTGCTATGGCAGCAGACGATAAAACTACATCTTTGGAATAAGGGAATAAATTGAATAAAAAGTTTTGTTGATATTTGCGATAAAATGTTTTCTTTATTTTTTTAAAAATGTAATAATTAATCGCACTTAAATAATCTCTAATTATCTGCATGCGAATTAAAAGAATTATAGTAATATCCGCTACATCTTCTCACTATTTTAGCATATCGTACGTAATATGTATATCTCGAAAAATATTTTTTCTACTACTGTGCATTTTTTTAACGAAATTAAATTTACTAATGTTCCTATGGCAGCAGACGATAAAACTACATCTTTGGAATAAGGGAATAGATAGAATTAAAAGTTTTGTTGATGATTTCTTTATTTTTTTTAAAAAGTTAATAATTAAGCGCAATTAAATAATCTCTATTTATTTGCATGCGAGATAAAAGAATTATCTTAATACCCGCTACATCTTCTTACTATTGCAGCGTGGCGTACGTAATCTGTACATCTCACATTGTAGTAAACATTTATAACTGGTTAGAACTCGCGCGATTACGGATTGAACAAGAAAAAGGAAAAATTCGTCAAAAAAACCAATCTATTTAAAATTTTCGAATGTTTTGCCGCAATCTTTCATGGGCCTCCTACCAGCAACCCGTGTGCAAAATTTCGTAGCCCTGCGTTCTTTGGTTTCCGAGTTTTTGTGGTTACAAAGATACGCGTTCGGATTTTAATAATATAGATTACAAACAAACATTAGACTAAGACTTAGAGTCAGACATCTTATTTTTTTGACTGAATGCGCGGATTCGACTCTTATTCAATTAGCACAAATTGTTTCTTTTGGCGTAACTTTTCTACCTAACAATCATCTTCATTTAGTCCTACCAACACTGTAAATCTTTCTAATTAGCTGCGGTGTGTAGTAATAGATATATTACAAAGGATAATACATTGGGAATTTATACAATCATATTTTATTGAGGGTTATTTAAAAAATCTGGTACGTTGTATAATAATTTGATGTTTAAAAAGGAAAAAGGAAAACAGTTTCAACGAGATTAAAGATACAGTTCAAAATAACCCTCTTGTGACATTCATTTACACATTTAGAAATAGTTCTCTGATTTCCGCTTTCTCTGAACAATTAGTATCTTACTTGAGAAATATTATCATGTTCATTTGGACGAAAATAGCAATTAACGTAACATAAGTGTATTCCAGATACAAATAACTCCCTCTTGCAAGAGAAAAGGACGAAATAGTATACATGGAATTGACGTAAGCCTTTTGTATTTCTTTTCTTTTGTGGGGATATAGAAGAGCTAATTGTAGTAAATATTATTCCGATAATGGTAAAATTCTTGTACAGCTTATCACTTCAAAGTATTTGCTGATTTAAAATAGTGTCACTTTTTAAAACGCGATATTTGCGTCACACTTGGGAGTTTGTACTGAACAACAATGCTTTTTCTAAATTTGCTGCGCTTTTCTTACTTAAAAATCATCTGAGGATTACAATAAAAAATTTTCGCTACAAAATTTCCCAGAAATACATGTTTTCGTTTATAAAATGTTACATTATAAGTTTTTGTTTTGTTAAAAGAAGAAAAATCAATAGATTTTTTTAATTAATTCTTGTTTTTATGCATATACAACTTGATATATTCTGCTACTTGAATTGAAATGTGATCGATCCTTTGCGCTTATTTCTTAAATTAATCTTCTGTTTTTATTAATTGTGAATTTATTTTCGATGAGTGTATGATCTACTCTACGCTGTGATAGAAGTACTTACTATGTTTAAAACCTTCACCATTCACAAATAGTAGTATTTTTCATATTCAACCTCAGAATATGTAATTAAATAAATCGAGGGTTGTTATTCGTAAATAGCGGTTCTCAAAAATAAACAAAATCCTATTTTACATTATTGTTGACGATCATAACTTATAAAATGAGGCTACACAGAATAATCATAAAAACATTATTTTAGAACTGCATAAAAGTAATTTCAATAAATATATGTTGTTTTTAATTAAATTTGTGTTAAAATTTCTAGATTTAGATAAAAGTACA
This sequence comes from Maratus speciosus, assembly GCA_963932465.1. Lineage (NCBI taxonomy): Eukaryota > Metazoa > Arthropoda > Arachnida > Araneae > Salticidae > Maratus > Maratus speciosus. Next base: position 353,102,919 of record OZ010788.1, on the reverse strand, counting down.
AAATAAAATGTATAAGCCAAACATTCCAAATTAATGAAAAATATTACTTTCTACTTTAAATTTTTAAAAAGAAATCCCTTTAAGGCTCCTCTGAAATTTGAAACATTTCAAACTTTAATTTCAAACTCGCCTTATATTACACATTTAACGTTATAAGAAACACTAAACTAACTGCAAATATTTGCTTGAAATGCATATTTTATAATAGAATGATTCTACAATGCCATTGAAAATTCAAAACTTTGGAAGTAACTATTTTAAACTACATGAATTCACATTCCAGAAAAAGCTTTTATTATTATGAGAAGCAATTTCCTTATTTACGGCATTATAAATTAAGTTAGACTCCGAAAGCTATCGAAAACTTAGAAATTTTTTAAAATGTTATTTACGTTTCACCATGTGTTACAAAATTTTCCCTTTATTGCAATTTTAAATATTCTGTTTCGAAACTATAAGGTTGTTTTTCACAAACTGCTTCATACATTTATTTCATGCAGAGCTTCCTGCTGATACTGAATATTTTTTCCTGAATTCTGTGAGAAAATAAAAATTTCTTGAAACATATTATTGTATCTCTAATATTTTAATCATACTCAGGATTCAAATGAATCTATCAATAATTTAATATAAAATATTACTTAAGTATCGTTGTACAACTAGGAATATTTGTTAGTTAAGAATATAAATAAGAACAGTTTTATAGATGGTGAGAGTGAGAATAGTAAAATTTGGTGCACGGCATGTTCATAACGTTCGATTGTTGTGACGTGTGTTTTGTTAGTGAGAGACATTAATTTGTTTTCCTAAATAAAAAAAAAGGCTATATTTAATAGTACACAGAAAGTATATAGTAATCGTAGTGATGTATTTATATAAAGAAACATTTTGTTTGGGACTTGCAATATTATATCCTAATTTTAGCTCAATTTTTATCGACGCAATACTCGAAGCATAGAAATACTAAAAGTTATTGTAGGAGAATTTGATTGCATTTGGCCCATGACTATTAGTTTATACAGGAAGGAGCAAGACGACTCTGGAGTGTTGAATTAGCAGTTCGGAAATATTTCATTGTATCTTTGCATTTGTAAAATAGTATTGGATAACATTAAGTTAGTAAATTGCATTCCTAATAGTAGTTTTTGTCAACGGCATTAAAGTACGTTCGCACTCTCTACGTCGGCAGCCCTGTCTGGGTGAACCTGATCTTTAAACGGTGTACCAAATGTCGTCCTAAACTAAAAATTCAATCCACAATTTAAGTTAACCCGCAACCAGAACCGAACACAGCAAAAAAAATTATGTACCCGCAACACAACCCCAGCCCGAAAAAAATAATGTTCTTTGTACCGCAACGCGACCCAAACCCGAAATGAAAGGAAAGTAAATCATATTTTAATGCAATTATGAAAAGTTATCTACAATTATATATCTAATACCAATTTTATGTTTTATATAGAAAAATTGGCATATATGCATTATTCAAATATAATAAAACCTCTGAATAGCGGACATTTCAGGATCGTTGAATAGAGTACTGCATCATGACGGGTTGTCCTTCATTTTCTCTTTTCGAATGGTGATGTTTCTACTTTTCTTTCTGCGGGTAGGGTTCACCCTAGAATGTTTCTTACGCATCATATTTAAGTTTTTTTAAAGTCGGGTTGTTGGCAGTTTCACAAAAATTTAGAACAGGACTATGTTTCAGATGAAAATAAATGCGTATTTGGAATTGCTTTTCGGGACTGTCTGTTATGAATCTATTAATTATATAGATTTTAAGCTGAAAAATATATTGGACATTATTGTGAAAAATCGGGTCAACCCAAAACCTATCTGTAAGATTCAAAATCCAATCCGAATACGAAACAGTGAAAGTCCACCCGACACGAAACCTTTCCCTCAACGAACCAATATAGTACTAACCGTACCCGGAAGCGTGTAAAATCGGGCAACCCGACCACATTCCGGAATCTAGTACAACATCATCTATATTTTATCCCAATTTATTCCTGTCTATGTGGTTATACGAAACTCAAAAAGTGTTAGAAAATCCTAAACTTTACACCGTCATTACTGCTTTTTTCAGCTCGATTGGCTGAAAGTGCTACTTGCATTCAACAGAAGGCTTACAAAAGTTATATAAGAAAGCTTCCAAAGGTCTTTTTGAAACTATTTATTATTACCTGTCCGCTATGCATTTTAAATCAATATAAAAAAAAGTGTCTCTATTTTATTTTCATTTCATACATTTTTCTTTGAGCCAAACTCTATTCCTATACTCGTACACTTTACTGCCAAAAAAAAAAGATTAATATTATTCATTAAATTCACACATTTGTAATCAAGTAGATCATCATTCATATTAATCGACAAAAAGCATTTAAATGTGCCTTGTTTCTTTTTTTAAAGTATTGTAATATTGTATACTATTGTAAAAAATCCCTGTCTCCCCGTGGCTTACAGCCGGAAGTAGATTTCGAATTTAAGTACCAATTTCACCAAAGGAAAAACTAAATCAAGATTACAGATAAACCCAGTTTAACAACTTTATCTGCTGCTTTTGAGGAGTTTTTAATCTCATTTTTCAGTAAGATCTGGTTTTATCAGAATCATGTAAAGGAGGTACTCAAAAAAAATATTTTTCTGACACATTTTCAGACACATTTTTAAAATTAAAAACGTGAAAATTGCTGTCGTGATTTTTTGAACAGATGTATAAGTGACTTGTGTTATTATGTTTCGCTCAATTAATTAGAACTTGATTTAAAAGCAATTATCTTCCAAAACGACCATTTTTAGGTAGCTTTCTTTACAAAAAAGCTACCTATTGCAGCCGTTCGGAGGAAAGCGATTTCAAAAAATTTTGGTATATTTTCATCGATCATGACCCCCAGACCCCGAAACCACCCTCCGTTCAAAATTGATATATATATATATATATATATATATATATATATATATATATATATATATATCTGACTTATGTCACACTGTAACTCCCGTAATTATGAACCGATTTCAATGTAATTCGGTGTGTACATAGTACATACCAATGTCTCGACCGAGTTCGTTGGCCAGCTTCATCCGCCGTTTTGTTTCAAAATGGCGGCCATTTAAAATTTTAAAAAAAATTTAAAACTTGAAATGTGGTACCAAAAAATTAAAAATGGAAAAATATTTTTTACTTATGTATTTGACCTTTATACAAAGATTCCGGAGCAGTTTTTGTTTCGTCTATATCTTAAAAAATGGCTGAGTTATAGCATTTTGAATTTCTAGCGTGGCTGACATTTTGAAACGTCCTGAATTTTGTCACGCGATAAAAGGCGTATTTATGAACCGATTTGGATGTAATTCGATGTGTACATAGTACATACCAATCTCTCGACCGAGTTCGTTGGCCAACTTCATCCGCCATTTTGTTTCAAAATGGCGGCCATTTAAAATTTTTTTAAAAATGTAAAAATTGAAATGTGGTACCAAAAAATTGAAAATGGAAAAATATTTTTTTCTTATGTATTTGACCTTTATACAAAGATTTCGGAGCAGTTTTTGTTTCGTCTATATCTTAAAAAATGGCTGAGTTATAGCATTTTGAATTTCTAGCGTGGCTGACATTTTGAAATGTCCTGAACTTTGTCACGCGATAAAAGGCGTATTTATGAACCGATTTGGATGTAACTTCGTTTATACATAGTACATACCAATGTCTCGACCGGGTTCGTTGGCCAGCTTCACCCGCCATCTTGTTTAAAAATGGCGGCCATTTAAATTTTTAAGAAAAATTTAAATTTGAAATGTGGTACCAAAAATTGAAAATTGAAAAAATATTTTCTTCTTATGTATTTGACCTTGATTAAAAGATTCGGGAGCAGTTTTTGTTTCGTCTATATCTTAAGAAATGGCTGAGTTATAGCATTTTGAATTTCTAGCGTGGCTGGCATTTTGAAACGTCCTGATTTTTCTCACGTAATAACAGGCGTATTTATGAACCGACTTGGATGTACCTTGGTGTGTACATAGTACATACAAATATCTCGACCGAGTTCGTTGGCCAGCTTCATCCGCCATCTTGTTTCAAAATGGCGGCCATTTAAAAAAATAAAAAAATAAAAAAATTTAAATGAGATACCAAAAAAATGGAAAATGAAAAAGATTTTTTTTGTATGTGTTTGACCTTAATACAAAGATTCCGGAACAGTTTTTCTTTCGTCTATATCTAAAAAATAATGGCTGAGTAATAGCATTTTGAATTTCTCTTGTGGCTGACATTTTAAAACGACATGATTTTTGTCACGCGATAACAGGCGTATTTATGAACCTATTTGGATGTAACTTGGTCTGTACATAGTACATACCAATGTCTCGACCGAGTTCGTTGGCCAGCTTCATTCGCCATTTTGTTTCAAAAGGGTTGCCATTAAAAAAAAATTAAATTTAAAATTCAAAATGAGGTATTAAAAAATTGGAAAATGAAAAAGATTTTTTTTTATGTGTTTGGTCTTGATACAAAGATTCCGGAGCAGTTTTTGTTTCTGAAAATTTGTTCTTTTGTTGATATCTTAAAAAATGGTTGATTTATAGCTCTTTGAATTTCTAGCATGGCTAACATTTTGAAACGATCTTGTATTTGTCACGCGATAACACGCGTATTCGCCTATTTCGATGTAAGAAGGCATGTGGATAGTATACATCAACACCTCGACCAAGTTCGCTAGCCAGATTCATCAGCCATCTTGTTTCAAAATGGCGGCCATTAAATTAAAAAATATATATATATTTAAAGTGAGGTGCAAAAAAATTAGAAATTGAAAAAGGTTTCTTTCTTAAGTATTTGATCTTGATATAAGGATTCAGGAGCATTTTTTGTTTGTCTTTACCTTAAAAAATGGCTCAGATATAGCAGTTTCAATTTCTATTGTGGGTGACATTTTGAAAAATCTGATTTTTTGCATGCGACAGCACTCCTATATATTAACCGATTCCGATGTGAGTGAGCATGTGCACAGCAATTACTAAGGTCTCGACCAAGTTCACTGCTTAGCCTCATCCACCATGTTGTCTTAAAATGACAGGCACTTTAAGAAATTGCCGAATTTGGCAGCCAAATATAAGTTACTTTAAAGAAAAGCAGCTTGGATAAAGCTGACTAATTTCGCGAAATTCTCATTCATTATATTGATAAAAATTAGTATTGAATCTCCTATATTCGGTTTCCACTAAATTGAGCTTCGTGTGTTTGCATGATATAAGTTGGCTTTTTTTAAATAAGGATTATGAAAGCTACCTCTTCCTCCCGGCACTGGCCGGAAGGACTTTTTTTATTTCCAGCACGAGATCACCTTCGAGAAATTCAGTTCAATATGCTCAATTTGACGGCATTTTTTGATATATTTCCTGCTTTTATAAAATAATCTACCATTACGGCACATTGTATAAAGATTCTGAATAAGAGTACCTGCCAATCGGATGCGTTTCAGAGGAAAAATGATTTTAAAAAGAGTCAGAAAATAAGCAGTTTGGATTTGAGTACAACCTTAATACGAAAATTTTTTTTCTTCAAATATTTTTGTTTATTTTGTTTTTGCTGTAAGAGTTGGTCCTATCAAAACCTTGTCAAAATAAAAGTTGTAAATAATATTAAGAAGATGTATAATAAATTTAAGCGTATTGGATATCTTGAGAGTTGACGAAGTTATGAATTTGTTTCTCTCTAAAACCCTATATTTTTCGCCCCTCGAGCCAATTTTAAATTTTATCAAAATTCTGTGATACATAAATTGTTGGCCATTTCCCATGAAATTAATAATAAATTTAAACTGATTTGATATGTATTATAAGTAAGAAGTTACGGAGTTTTTTTTTCTTTTTTCCCAAAAGCCCTACTTATTTTAACTCCTTGGTCCGATTTTGCCCATTAATGAACTTGACCTAGATTTTCTGTCCCTTGATTTTATGTGCCAGTTTGGAAGAGATTTGTTAAGAATTATGAAACTTATCGTGTCATGAAAAAGTGACATATATACATATATATATATATATATATATATATATATATACAGTATTGGGCCAATTATCCGAACAAGGGATCCACTCTAGTTCCTATGAACCAAAGTTCGGATAAATGGACAAGGTTGCGTGTGAGTCTCGTCCTGCAGTCGTCCGCTCGAGATCTCCTGTTCCTGGCTGTTCCCATTGGCCCGTATCTGAGGGTCCATGTGAGAATGATGACAGCGAGGACGACTTTTTGCCTAGCCCGAAGCGAACCAAATAGCTTGGAGATGTTCGCCCAGTGCTTGCACGTAAATATACCAGTTATTATACAAAGCCTGCTTTTTTTCTAGAAAAAAATATGTAAATACTTAAATTTCCTGTACATAGTAATTTGATATTGTAATATTTATATATATCTCTGTGACATTTATTTTAAATAAATGCGTGCAGTAGCACTTTTAAAACTTAAAATTTGTTTGTTTCTTATTTAATTAACAAAAATTTTAATTTTCAGATGCTTTTTAGTTAATAAACGTGTGTTTTTAATGCGTAGATGGACTTTGGACATCCGCCATCTTGGATTTTACATCCCCCACGGACGACCAACGTGTTAGATGGCCGCCATCTTGGATTGCATAATCCCTGGACGTCCGCCATTTTGAAAGGCCGCCATCTTGGACGTCTAGAGAATCTGACAAGCGGCTTGGACCCCTTCTTCCAACTAAGATTAGTATTACCTTAGTTGGAAGACGTCCAACGTCCAAGTGCTCTTTGCACCGTCCAGATTCTGACGTCACGCCTGCGTATCCCGTCCAATTTTCAGCCTTCTGATCACGTGACCACTGACTGGACATTTTTTTCAGATTTATTCGTGACGTAGGCTTCTGCTATTACGTAATCGCGATAAAGGACGGGAGGTCTGCGGGATAGTCTTGCTCTGTGATTAAATTGATCTGTCACTTGTAATTCGCTGAGTGGGCGTGTTTCGAGTGTTTCTGGAATGTAGTTCTGCTTAGTCAGGCGCAATCGAACCTGTGCTGATAGTATGTTTGATTCGCTTGCATAAAAACTGCTGAGCGCCTGCGTATTGTTAGACTGAGTGTGTTGATAACACACTGTATATAATGCTACATCCAAAGGGATGTTCCTGAGTGTACTAAATCCTCCAGACTTTATCCAGGCTTAAAACTGGCAGCACCAGTGAGTGCTAGTGTGTTTAAAAACTTTTTTTTTTTTTTTTTTACTTTTTATCGATTAAAATTTTCTTTTTATATTTTTATCATTTTCTGGACTCCAGAGATTATAATTTAAGAAAAAAATATTTTGATTGTTGCTCACTTCAAAGACGTTCTTTCCAATTCTGACACATCTCGAATTCTTCTTAAAAACTTTAGTTGAATAAGATCAGATTTCTTTTGCCGTTCGAGTAATTTCATAGCTGTTTCCAAACATTCAAAAGCTTCGTTATGTGATGGACCTGAGTCATTTTCAGAGCATTCGTTTTGATTTCTTCAATTTCTTTTTCATCTGAAATCTCATCCACAATCTCATGATCATAAAAAAAAAATTGACAGAAATAGGCTGTTCGGATAATTGGAATTTCGGTTAATTGGAGTTCCGATAATCGGTGGTCTACTGTATATATGCAGTGTGGATCAAAAGGTCATGCCCAAACGGCAGGTGTGGGTGTGGCAAATCATGAGGATCAATAATTACATAAAAACGGGTGTTCAGAAAGACTATTTGTCTTGCTTTACAGTGAATTTTTAATGCAAATAAGTATAAATGTAAATTTTTTAATAAACATGCTTCCATTAAAATTCACAAAAATGTAAAAAGAAACAAAATATTTTTTTTAAATGCACATAAAGTAGAATTGGGAATTTTAGTGAAATTAGCCAGCTATCGGAAATATGGCTCCATATACGGCAATTTATTTTTGTCGCAAAATTGGGCGATGTCTCGCCAAGCTATTTAGCGCTATTGTGGAAAACCTGCTATTAGTTCTTTTATACCCATTGTTGAAATTGATACTGATTTCTACAGGATTCTCAGCCGTTGCCCGCCACACAGATCGAATTTTGAAAAGTCGATGTTCAATTCACGTATTGCCTTCAGGAATACATATGTATTTCATACTTCAGAACTTTATATCAACAGAAAGTGGGTAAAAAATGAGTAATAACATTTGATTGCCACATACAAGCAAACAAAATTGTAAGTTAAAAGAAAGCATTTAAAAAATTCCTCATTATATTGTTAACCTCTTTATTTGCCTTTTTACACTTTAAAAGCTAAAAGAATTTAATAATACTAAGATGTTTGTGCATATTATCTCCGTTGTGTTTACCATACACCGTGTAGTTTTGCACTATTTATATATTTTTAACAACTAACTCAATATACAGTTACTATAATTCATTTTATTTCTTTAATTTATCTTAATTTGAGAGATTAAATTTTCTAAATAATTTCAGATATCACCTAAATAAATTATGTCTTTGAAATACTGGGAAAGAATTATGAAAATTCGACCTGTGATTCATTTTACTACTCAAAAACTTTAATTGAATTTTGTTCTATAAGACCTTAAACTAGATTAAAATATTTTATCAGCCTTGCGGGGAAAATAAATTAATTTCATACTCTAACCGCAAACTTCATTTTCTTTGGAATAACTACAACATAAATCTATAGAAATCGATACTAATTAAAATTGAATGGATAAGAATTACGACATATTTATGTGGTCCAAAGAAATTAATTGAAAGATTATATTTCCAGTAGAAAACTTCATTACGTGTCAAAGCACTAAATTGAAAATCATATAATTGCTTGGGGTTTTATGAAGGACGTGGAAAGGAACCAAAATATTGAACTTAGTATTGAGGATTTCAATAGGTTTGCGTTAAGAATACACTTATTGGTAAATATGTTTAGGAACAAGATTTATAAGAATATGTCAGGCATCGGGAAAAGTAAAAAAGATTTTTTATTTTATTTTATTAAGAATTGAAGATATAAATATCGCATATATATGTTTTGCGATATATTTGTTGTTCTACTCAAATGTGTTTTGTAAAGCAATCAAAACTAAATTAAAATACTTTTGTGTTTTTCTGAAAGTTCCAAAATGTGAGTTTAATTAAGTTATTATTAGAAAAATCCTATGAAAGACTTGTAAATATATGTTTATCAAATGTAGCTTAAAAGGATTTGTATCATTCAATTTTATAACAATGTGACTTGAATGAATATATCTTTTTTGACAAGAAATATTTTCGTATTATTATTAAATATAAGCATCATGTTGTACTTCTTAATATACTATGTATTCTAATAATAATGTATTATTCTTTATTGTTATTTTGAAATCTAGAAGTTAAAATGTAGTTGGGAATTCAAAACACGCTGTCAGTATATGCTCTTCTGTGAAATATACGCGGTATAGTCATAACAGGACAACAACGTGTAACTACTAAATTATTATTAGAGAATGGTTCTTGAACTACTTCTGAGATAAAAATTAATTCCGAATTTTAAAAAAAGAAGTATAAAAAAGGTACATAATAAGAATGTGAAAGAATAACTGTACCTTTTAAGAAATTTTCTTCAAATTATACGGTATTCTATTGTGCAATAGAAGTAGGTAACTTTGAATTAGGTCTAAAATTTGATTTACCATTAAAAACACCTTATCAGACTAATTGATCTGTGATATTTTAGTAAAAATCAAATAAAGTATCTGCCTACGTCCGAAGAACTTTTGTTTAATAATTTGCAAATATTATATTCACATTTTTGATTTAGTTTTAATAAAAATTAACAATTTAACTTTAAAACCATATATATACTAGGGGGCTCTGCCCCCTACAAGCTACGCTCGCCAACGCTCCCATTCGGATACCACAGAATGTAAAAACACGCTAATCTAATCGGTTTTAAAAATATTAGAGAAGATTAAATTATACTGAAAAAAGCTGTGGAAATCTCCCTGTAAACAGGTTTCCATTCAATTCCTTTTGATTACAAAAATTTAAGGCCGAATCAGTTGCTGTTAAGACATCCAATGATTGTTTTCGTGCTTGATTAAAGAGGATCAGTTAAACATTTGAAAAGAAGCTAAAATAAAATGAATTATGTGTGCAGAGTCTTTGTCTCCCGGTATTTTAAAGCAATTTCTATAACAATAGTCCAAGTCATGTGACTATCCGGGCGGACCACTTTGCTTTTATATTCCAGGTGCCATTTTGGTACTTTAATGATAGCCAGCCACAGGTGACAAGTCGCCAAATATTATATTATCGCCACCATTTCATCTATATTATAATAGTCCAAGTCATGTAACTGTGATAAATAAATACGGTCTAATCCCTTCACTTTTCATATGAAAGTTTGGCACAGATATCATATATGGCTCCATGGCGCGATTTTTTTCCAACGCCAGTTTGGGGAAAACATCAACATCCGTCTTACCATATCAAGCAAAATAGCGATACTTTGGTGCAAGTTAAGTACCCGTTGCGCATATGACATTGGCGTCAGAACAAAATCGCACCAATATGGGGCCGTATATGACATCTGTGCCGAAAGATTTCCATTTTGATTAAAAAATCATTTTTTTTTTCAAATAAAACTACATAAAAGTTGCTATGGTCGCAAATAATTCTTGGTACTGTTACACAAGCCGGGTGCAAATCTCGGCAATAGCTTTTTTTCAGCTTCGCAGTTAGCAATTTTTTTTTCGAGTGGTAAATTAAAACACTACTTTCAAGTTGAATTTAAATGTCATGGTTTGTTGCATCTCTATAATAATAGCCCAAGGTATGTGACTATCATCAACAGTTCCGGGCGGATCCCTTCGCTTTTTATATTCCAGGCGGCCATTTTGGTAACTTAACGTTAGCTTTCAAGTTGAAATTAAGTGTCATGATTTGTTGCATTGTCATATACTATATGGCTTTGCGTAATTTTTTTTTTACGACAATTTGGCGAAAACATCATTATTTAATATTATTAATAATCTGGCAATTAATAATTATTAATTACTGATAATTAATTTCTGATAATTAATTTAATATAATCTGGCCAGATGTCATATATGCACCGGGTTTGGCGTGATTTTGTTTTTACGAAAATTTGGCGAAAACCTCGTTTTCGAATACCAGTTACATATGTATTTTTGGTACTACTTAGTTATCCCGTCGACCAAATATCGATCACCAAATTATAAGATTAAATGCCAATAACCGTTGATCGTAAATGTCACATTCACTTGACTTTTAGGAAGTTACATGTGTTTACGTCATCAAGTGATTTTTATTTCGACGTTTTATTTGTATATTCATTAATATTATACTATTTTATTTGTTCTTTCGTTATTTAAAATAAAAGTTATGTCAATTTGTATAATTTGGCAAGTAGTTTGGCGATTTATATAATTTGGCGAAATTGGTCGACGGAATAACTAAGTAGTACTTTATTTTTTAATTATTTTATATTATTTAAAAAAATAACCAAAAAAATAATTAATAATTATGGAACAAAACAATTTATATATATTTTTTTAAAGAAAATAAAAGTACATAAACGTTTATTATTAAATAAACAACAATATCCGGGTTACCATATCAATCAAAATAATGCCATTTTGGCACGAATTAGGTAGCCCGGTGCGTATATGACATCTGTGCCTAATATTTTTCTTTTCGTTTTGTAAAAAAAAAAAAAAAATATTTCAGTTTTAAATGAAAGTTTTGTATTTTTAATAAAATGAATAACAGGTTTATATTTTAAATAAAATGAATGATATAAAAAAGAAAATGCGACAGGAAAAACGTTTGGAGATTTATCCCCTGCGTCCCGTTAACATAAAAATACCGAATTTTTGATTTCTCGACAAGAATCTTTCGATTTGGCAAAAGATTGTTCAAGTAAATTTAATTATGAATAAAAGTAACATGATACATTTCTTAGCATATATTTAAGGGAGGCCAAACTGGTCGTCAAATTAGTTTAAAATAATAACCTTTTCTAAAGTATGAAAAAAAATATCTGTTGACTAAAATTTGAGTTGCCATCATTAGAGAAAAGTATTTAAAATTAGAAAAAAAAAATAATATCTCGATAAATATGTCGAGTTTAAAATTTATAATACCAGTTTTGAAATCTCCGGATCAATACGGATTTTTGGTGTTAATTTCATCGCAAAGTATTCCATATTTTAGGAGAAATCGCCGCAAAACGTAATCAGTTGTTTAATCAGTCGTTTCATAATACCCGTTTCATAAATTCTTTTCATTAGAATTCTATATATATATAGGGTAGATATAACTATGAATTTACAAAAATGGCAAACATGTGTGAAGAAATGTTTCAAAAACTTGAAAAATGCTAAATGAAAAACAAACTTATTAGAAAAAAATGCTACTAAACCAAACTAAACATTTTTTTTCTAGTGCTTTTACTAAAAATTAAATGATATCTTAGTAAATAAAATTTTTAAAGATGATCGAAGAGTCAGTTATGAGATTTTCAATAGATTTGTCATGTATATTTTTAAATTACAATCCATAATTATAAAATTTTGCATACATTTAAAATTATTTTATTAAATGGTATATACAACCATATACAGACAAACCTTACAAATTTGTATGATAGTAAAAATTTTAGTTATTATTTTTTTAGTTATTATTAAATTTTGCATAAAAATGCATTTTGAGAAAAATGCATTTAAACATTAAATTAGTATATTTTTATTATAAATTCACTATAGGTAACTACATCTGTTCTAGAATATGGTAGGAGCAAAAACAAAGCAGTTTTAGAATCGTAAGAAGAATCGTTTCAAATGAAATAAAAAAAAATCGATAATTTTTGCAAACGTGCTCATTACCAACATTGGCAGAAAACTTAAACATAGTAATTAAAATCAAATAAATAAACTACAAAATTACGTAAATAGCGTAAATTTTAATGGATTAGACCTTATATAATATTTATTATTACGATAGAAGTATGAAGAAAATTCTAAATTTCATAAGCCAAATTAGATGCAAAATTTTTTAAGAGCATTTTTATTTTTTAAATATGAAATTACAGTTTAATTTTTTTATTTAAAGAATGCTACATTAATTTAAAAAAAAAACATTTTTATCCAATATATGTCAAGATAGTTGAAGAAATGCAAATGCAGTTGAACAAATGCTTAAAATTCAGTTGAAGCATTGCATGGCCGACAATAGTATGCTTACATTTTTTAGTAAATCTATTGATTATTAAATACTCACAGGTTGCGAATAAATTATTTATTTACAACAAACCGTACATTTACTTCCCTCTCCGAAATATTTGCCTTTTAATAAAGATGCATATCTTTATACCTGGCCCTGATTCTGCGTGACTTTTAGCTGCTTGGTACCAACCATATATTACATAAATTCACTTTCGTAATATTAGGTACATTTTAAAATTCATGGAAAATATTTCTTCCAACGATCAATACAATTTTCAAAGTAATACAAAAAATCTATTTTTAGCAGATTATTAAATATTTTACCTTTTTAGGTAGATTTCGTATGAAATACTACCTATTGGGATCGTTCCTATGTTGGAATTTCTGAAAAATTTCTGCAGATCTACACCGATCATGACCCCTAGAACCCAAAACCACCCTCAGTAAAAAACTTTATATATATATATATCTATCTATCTATCTATCTATCTATATATATCACTTTCTTCTGGACACGATAACTTTCGTAATTCTGCACCAATCTCTTCCAAACTGATACATAAAATCAATGGGCATAAAATCTCGGTCAAGTTCGTTAATGAGCAAAATCGGACCAAGGGGAGGGAAATAGGGAGGGGTTTTGTGAAAACAGAAAACCCCCCATAACTTCTTAATTTTTGTACATATCAAATCAGTTTAAAGTTTTTATTACTTCTAAAAATAGGGCCAAAAATTTATGTATCACAGATTTTTGATAAAGTTAAAAATGGGCTCAAGGGGCGCAAAAAATAGGGTTTTTGGGAGAAAAAAATTCATAACTTCGTCAATTCTCAAGATATCAAATTCAATTAATTTTATTATAAATCTCCTTAACATTATCTAAAACTTTTATATTCACAAGTTTTTGATAAGAGCAATTCGTACCGCAAAAAAAAATTAAAAACGAAAACAAAAAGGGCGTTTGAAGAAGAAAAAAATCCATAACTTCGTCAATTCTCAAGATATCAAATCCAATTAATTTTATCATGAATCTCCTTAACATTATCTACAACTTTTATATTCACAAGTTTTTGATAGGACCAATTCGTACCGCAAAAAAAATTAAAAACGAAAACAAAAAGGGGGTTTGAAGAAGAAAAAAATCCATAACTCCGTCAATTCAAAAGATATAAAATCCCCATGAATTTATCATATATCTTCTTAATATTGTCTACAACATCTATATAGACAAGTTTAGGATAGGACCAATTCTTAGAGCAAAAACAAATTAAAAATACATACCGGTTGAAGTAAAAAATGATCTTAGTAAGGGTGTATTCAAATCCAAACTGCTTATTTTCTGACTCATTTTACAATTCATTTTTGCTCTCAAAGGCTTCCAATTGGTACGTTTTCTTACTCAGAAACTATATAATGTACCGTAATGGTCGATTTTCTGATAGGGGCAGAATATATTTTTTTAAATGCTGTTAAAAAGAGCATTTTGAACCGAATTTACCGAAGCGGATTGTGTTGGAAAAATCATTGTATTAAGGATGCGCTTAAATCCAAACTGCTTGTTTTCTGACTGCTTTTTAAATTCATTTTTGCTCTCAAACGCATTTAATTGGTAGATTCGCTTATTCAGAAACTATATAATGTACCGTAATAATCGATTTTTAGATAGAGACAGAATATATTTCAAAAAATGATGTTAAAGTGGGCATTTTGAACGGAATTTCCCGAAGCGATTGTGTTAGAAACGAAAAATATTGTCCTTCTGAGAAAATAATTGTTTATATATCAAGTTTTAATTAATTGAACAAAAAATAAAAACACAGGTCGCTTATAAATCTCTTCAAAAATCATGTCAGCAAGTTTCATATTTTTTTTAAATTAAAAATGAATCTGGAATTATGCCAGAAAATTTCGAGTTGTTGAGCATGGAAAAGTATTTTTTTGAATACCGCCCTAACATGATTCTGATAAAACCAGCTATTATATGAAAATGAAATAAAAACTCGTCAAGAGCGGCCAGATAAAATTGTTAAAGTGGATTTATCTATAATCATGATTTAGTTTTTGTTTGTGAAATTAGTATATTTGACTTCGAAATCTACCTCTGCCTGTAGGCCGGGCCGGTAGGGATTTTTTTTTATTTAGATTTACAACAATGCAATATTTTTATTACTGCTTTAGGATTTTCAATGGCGAAATTTGGAGATGTTGCTACTGATGCAAAAAAACAAACTACGCAGTTTTATATGTTTGTACAGAAGGTGGAAACTTTATATACGGTTATGATGCATAATTTATTTACTCGTACATAATCATAATTATTTATCATATTTAAAGTAAATTTTTGAAGAACATAAAACTTGCAACAAATTAATAAAATCAAAACATTTGATCACAAAAGCACCACCCGTAGCAAAAAATGTAGGTCATCACCTGATTATATGACGATGAAAAAAAAATACATTTTATTCATAATTAATGAATTATAATATTTCCCTTGTTATAGAACAATCATGAACATTAGCACGATAAACATACATTAAACAATCTACAAAATAATCATCTTGTAATTTTTTACGCGTATTTTCTTTTTGTTACTAGTGCGGTAAAGGCTTCGAATATATAAATTCGGGGTGATAAGATTGAAATATTCTGTCAAAAGTATTTATTTAAAATTAGTATTTTCTTCCATTCCCGGCTTCTCATTTAAAATATATATTAAAACATCAAATTAAAAAAGTCTGGGAGTGAATATGAACAATGAAGACACAGGCCGCTACGTACATAATCTATTAGCAAGTGTTCCCAGTGCATTTTTCTTTAGGATCGTTACATTTTTCCTTACTTCACTAATCAAAGCGTTTTCAGAAATACAATCAAGGAATAGGTAAACGTTAGTGACCTTTTCATGTTTATTATCTTTTATCCAACGCGCTGCACAACTTTCTGGATTGTCTCCTAACAGCAAATTATCCCGTTAAAAGGAAACAGAAATATAAAATTATATTAGTGAAAGTCCCGTACTCATGAATAGATAACCACACGAATGAGATTTATAGGCAAAAATGAAGTCATTTTTAATAAGAATTATCCGTACTTCTCGGACCAAAATACAGAATATGACATCTGGTCCCTTTCTTCATTTTTTTCTGAATCCATTTCAAATAAATTTTTTCTAACTATATTATTATATTTCATTCTTATTTTTATTTTGTATTATCTCTTTTTCGTCTACTCTAGTTCTTATATTTACTCACGATGTCCTTTGGTCAGTAGCATATTTTATATATTAAAAATTTTCTTGATTTGAGCCAGGCAGCTAATATTGAGAATCTTACAAGATCTTTTTTCAAGACATTAAAGTGACTTAGACATAAGTCAGAGGAATTATCATAAGCATTGTAAAAAAAAAAAAAAATCAACCTACCAAATGATGGACAAATAGATGCTTTCGGTCGACCGTAGAAAAACACCTCAACAGAATTACGACTTGGAACTACGGTTCGGATTTTACTTTCACTTATTTATCAATACCATTTTGATAATACTATCACATTTCTTTTTACACTTGCGTTTTTCGTTCCTGTTTAGTGCGCGCGATATAACTAAGACTTCTTCGGCATCTTTTTCGAACCGTCCACTTGTATATTTGTTAAGTCTACTTCGGCATTCCGGAGAAGCGTTTTCACCGATGTTGTTTTTCTAGGGATGTCGCTGCACATTGTGCATACTTCTCATGAAACGGTGGCATAACTTGTAAGTTGGCATTTTACTCCGTTTCGGTGATGAAGCAAAGGGATGTTTATTTTGCACTAATTAAAAAAATATATTTTTCTTTCTTATTCTATTATTTGTTCTTCAATTTCTATCGTTATTTTAATTTAACTAATAGGTTTAAAATTATCATGCAGACACTTTTGTGCACCCCTTTTCATTCGTATTTATACGGATGTCATTAAACTGTTAGTTATTGATGCTGTCTTAATAACCTTTATCAGTTATTGTTATCGCCAGAAATCTGGGCTCCAGTGCCTGCTTCAAAGTGCCGGTAACGATATTCTTAGATGTTTAAAAGAATTCTACCCTTTCCAAAAGTTATGTCATCTTTTTTATAAATTTAATTGCCTGAATTTAATTATTAAAAATTTTATAGGGGCCATATTTTGTATAAAGATTTTGTTCTCAAGATAATCTCAACAAACGATTGGCAGCCGTAGAATGAGTAATTTCGGAATCTGCAATATGATTCTCAAGTTGGGAATTTTTCAATTATGTGCAGTGACTAAAATTTGCTTCTGCAAATTTTTCCTTCATTACCTTGAGGAAATAATAAAGATGTATTAATTGCAAGTAAAGTGTCTTTTTTCCAGCCTTCAATTTTATTGTCTTCTAGATCATCATTAACTAAGATCAAATTAAATTTTATTGTTTATTCTGCTAATATTTATATTAAAGAACTTTATATGGGTTGTGGTTCAAAATACAATTCTTGGTAATTTCCAAGATGGAATTGTACGCAAGTTACGATCACACTGTTCAAAGGTAATTCAAAAAGGCATAATATACTTTTTATTTACGCCACAGTTATAAATCAACGAACGTTAGAAATATACATGCCACAAAATGAAAATATCGTTTAGATAACATATTGCCTCATTTTTGTAAGTATAAATCTTCTTAACAATTTACGCTAAAATACAATTCATTTTTAAAACAATGTCATCACAATGATCAAGCTATGTTTCTTGAAACTGATATATCTTTATACCCTTAATAAACTTAAAAAAAAATAACATTATGCTGCCAACACAAAAAAAAAATATGATAAATGTACCATAAAGAAAAGAAATTATCTCTTATGACATTATTCACTTATAAATACGTGTAAAATTTCACACTATGCAAAAAAATAAATCTTTTACGAATATATGTTTTACAAACTAAACAAATTTTTCAGAAGTTTCTCTGATCATTTTTTTTAATCCGACTTCCAACATTGAATAATAATTTGATTCTTTAGTGTATCAAAATGGATAATTGATTAGTCTTGGAAATCTTCCTTTTGCATGAACGCTCTATTGCATAAATTAAACACAATTTAAAAATATTTTTTTTTCTTACATTTCATATATATCTCTAAACTTAACGAGATGGAAATGCAAACTTGTCACCTTATATTTAATTAATGATATCCAATAAATCTCCAAATATTTGCATAATAAAGATATGT
The DNA here is from genome assembly GCA_963932465.1 of Maratus speciosus. Lineage (NCBI taxonomy): Eukaryota > Metazoa > Arthropoda > Arachnida > Araneae > Salticidae > Maratus > Maratus speciosus. Next base: position 353,084,455 of record OZ010788.1, on the reverse strand, counting down.
TCAAACCACATCTCTTAAATCTCACAATATATTAACAAACTAAAGTAAAAAAAAAAATACAACTCTTGTGGTTCCTAGAAACTTTGTTGCAAACATGAATAAGTGAAATCAATAAATATCTATCCATCGAAGTCTCGAAAGAATAACAAACTGAACAATAAATCATAAGGACTTTGAAAAATAAATAATATCATTAATTAATCTTTCACACTTTCCCTTTTTAAAAGGAACGTAGGATGTAAGTGTCTCGAAGTATTTTTCTAAGTATTCGTAGTGATCTAATTAATTTAACAAAATACAAAACAATTAAGGGACAGTTATCGACCAGAAAAGTATGTCAACATCAGGAATTTGTTTTCATAGAAAGATTAAAGTGACACCAAATTTGAAATTATCTACATATTCTAAATTTGCTGATTTATTATTTTTATATCATTTCGTGTAAAAAAATATTTTTATTATACAATTGTTAAAATTGATGGGATGCTTTGAACGCTGTGCCTTGTAGTCCCTGTGTCTTGTAATGTAAAGCCTGTGACAATTATTTGAAAGATTTTTCTTTCATACAACATATGGAATTTGGAGGCCATGAACCAATGTTCAGTGAAATTTAACAAAATTTGGTAAAAGGAAAAAAGTTTTAAATCTTTCAAAGAGTGATCAAACTACGCCTTTGTTTATTTGAGCTTTTTATTCTAACTTCAACGTGGCTTTTTTTTATTGTTGTTTGCTTTTTAATATGAATTGTTTCAACGTTACAAATAAATAATAATTAATTTCCAAAAAGAAAAAAAAAGCTGAATGGTTGATATATTGAAACGCTACATTATACAACGCGCTGAAAAATATCTTTCGTGAAAAATGCCATTCAGATTTTTCTGAAGAAAAAATGTATACACGTGTTTAGTTATTCGTTATATTTCGCAAATTACAGTTAGTCAGCAATTCTTTGATTTATACGAGTACTAAAGCACAGGTTCACAACTTACAGTTAGTCAGCAATTCTTTGATTTATACGAGTACTAAAGCACAGGTTCACAACTTACAGTTAGTCAGCAATTCTTTGATTTATACGAGTACTAAAGCACAGGATTCAGCAAGCGTGTATACCGCAAGGTCCCGTACACCTGGTTTTCTGCCAGTCCGCACTCGCTTTAATCTGTTCTATATTATTAAATATTTCGACTTTCACCTAGCCGTTCCAAATGCTTATTCTGCACACTGTAGGTATCCGAAAAATTCATAAAAATTCCATTTATATTCATGAACTGTAATTTCCTCTTAATCATTTTAATTTCTGTTGTCATTAAGGGATTAAGAATATACGAAGTTTGCGCTAAGAATTGTATAATATGATTAGAAAAATTGTTATTAGTTTGAATTGTAAATAAATTTTTATAAGTGATGTAATTTATTTTTTCTTCATTTTTAATACTCTTTATGCTATACTAAATTAGAATACTACTAATCTTTAAATTTTAAATATGTTTATGATTAGTATGACTAAGATTGGTTCTTAAATTTGATCTGTATCCCAGATCATTGCAATCAGTATAGTTATAATTAAAATTCTCTTATTCCATGGATCCGAACAAAGTAAAATTTCACTTGTTTTCTGATTAATTTATGTTTTCCCAAAAATTTGAAATATCTAATTTACTTAACATTTTAATCAATAAGTGGCGATGCCCTAACATCTAAGCGATTTGTACACATTTGTTAATAATTCATTTTAGCTCTGTTTAGTTGAACATAAAAACACTTCCAAAATTCACGTGCAATTTCTTAAGTCCTTCGAATCATTAGCAATATTTCGATTTCGGCAACTCTAGAGCGAAAACACCAAATTTCTAAGCACGCTATGTTTAAGAATTTGTTTTAAGACTAAGAATTTAAAAACAAGTTAACTCGTGTGTAAACATTTTCTTTGATAATGAATGAGTTTATTGTTTACAATATCATTAAAATCTATCCTATGTGGGAAATGAAATATATAAAAGAAAAGCCACTTCTATAAAATTGTTTTATCACATTTTCAGCAACAGTGCAGTAAATATTTAAGAAAAAGAAATATTTTACACATGTGTGACATCAAGCTGTTATCGTGGCGCTCACGAATCGATTAAAAATTTTAGGCTACCAAAAAATTCGACATCCTTTAGGACACAATGCAGAAGCAGAGGAAGCTGAAGATGTTGGTACTGCTGTAGTTGATTTAATGAATCACGTTAAAATGCCAGTTTCAAACTATTGATAATAAAAATGACATGTGAATTTTGACAGTGAGAAAAATTATGTTTCAAATCGTATACTATTATTCATATGGAATCAAGAATGTGTAACAACTACAACAACAGAACAACGATACAGAACAGCTAACATATGAGTTATTAATACAAGTGAAACAATAATAATCATACCTCTTCCAGTACAAGTCTAGAAGATAAATATTAAAACCCTAAATAAAGCTACACTGCTCAAAAAAATTAGGGGAGCAAGCAAAAACGTGAAGAGAACAGTGCAAGACAACCATGTATGGGCATAAAATGGATAGTACACGTGAACCAATGCGCAATCCAGAAAAAGACGCAAAAAAATTTGTAAGCGACTTTTATTCTTTGCAAAGATGGAAAGAAGATGATGGTTTGGAGCAACAATTTGGTTACATATAAATGATAAAAAAAAAGTATTGTTTAGAAATGATGCAAGATTTTTAATATGGCGTGTGGTCTCCTCGAACAACTAAGACTGCTGCACACGTGTTTTCCATGGATGCGATGAGGTTACCAATAACACTTTGGGGAATAATCTTCCACTGCTCAAGAATTGCAATCTCCAAGTCCCGGACAGCAAAAGGAGGCCTTGGTCTCGCAGCAATGCATCGTCTGAGTATGTCCCAAACATGCTCGACCGGATTCAGGTCAGGAGAGCATGCTGGTTCATTCCATACGCTGTATTGTTTTAGATTCAAGCATATTTTCCACACTACGAAGTGTATGAGGTCTGGCATTATGATGCATGGAAGAAAATAAATCACTAATTGCTGCAACATAAAATACGATACAAGGTCTCAGTATCTCATCTGTATAACTTCGGACCGTCAAAGTGCTATTCCAAATGATATGCAGGCCCGTACGTCCACTTATGCTGATTCCAGCCTATAGAATCAACCCACCTCGTCTGTAATGTGATTTTTCACGAACGAATGTGGGATTATCTTGAGTGCCTGTTTCTCTCCATGCCAAAACACATCAGATGTCACATCCGGACTGAATCGGAACTCGTCTGTAAACAGAATTTGACTGCAACAACGTTGCCTCCAAACTCGATGTTCAGTTGCCCATCTTCTTTGGGCCGCACAGTTTCTTGAGATCATAGAGATACAGACCATTGGCTTACTACGTTTGCAGCTGAGTAGCATTCCCAGTTCCTTCTCAACGAGTTGCTAACAGGATGTATCGGTCATCAATTACTGTGGCAGCACATGTCTGCCCTTGCCCTTGTCGATGCCTACCATTCCATGTGTCTTAGAATCGACTCCACAACGTTGCATCGACACTTCTTGCGATCCAACAGCGTTTTCTACACTTCGTTGTGTTTCCCAGATTCAACTGTTCCGCCAATATGCCAAGCCACGGATTCCGGTAAATCACATTGTTGTGAATTTGCAAGTCACTTTTTCTCAAAACGCAAGCTGGACAATTGAATTTTACAACTGGGACGGTGAAACAGACATTTCTGCAAAATCTCAATTCTGCACTTATCTCCTTTTTCTACTCTTTGACGTTATAAACTTTAATTTACATGTGATTTTTTTTTTATCTGTTTTCTATTACGCTTTAAATTATGGATGTTTTATTTTACGTTACTTATCGGCGTAAATATTTGCGAAATTTATTTAAAACCATGTGCTCCCCTAATTGTTTTGAGCAGTGTAGAAGAAGTGATTTTATAAATCTATGTGAACAATGCGGGATTAAACTACCAGAAAAAAAGACGATTCCAGCGCTAATAAAACTGAGTTAATCTAATTCCCTTAGTCGTGATTAATCTGATAACTATAATAAATCAACCAGAAATCCATTATTACGATCATATAAAAAATATCTTTTTGAAATGATACAGGCTATTCCCAGAAGAGTTTAGGCAAAAAAATTTTCTCGGAAAAAAAAAAAAACCTTGGCACGATTCCGTCTATGAGATCAAGGTATAGTTCCAACAATGATTCGAAATTATTGGAATTAATCATTGTTAATCAATTTAGACATAATTTACCTGCGGAGACAAAAGAATATTTCGTTGAACAACTTATAGTAATGCAAAAAATCATGACTTAGTAATTGAATTGTATATTTAAGAAACGTCACGAAGGGTTTCTACGAAAGCAACAGTACGAAATAGAAGTTGCAGTTTAGAGAAGAAAAGAAACAGAGATGCAGTCTACGCCAATTCGAATATGCGCCGAGTTGATTATAGACATGGTGTGAATCCCGGATAAAAGAAGTCGCGTATAACGTGTTTTAAATATAACATCCCTGCCTACGTAAGTACAATGTACCGCTGGATCTATAACACAACAATAATATTCAAATGTTAACTTGCACGGTACTGAGAACTGGCGAGATACGAAATCTCAAGATTATAGCCAAAACACGCAATTAGAAATAATATAGGCACATTAAATGACATGAATAATCGTAGACATCCACGAAATAAAAAGGTACATAATTATTGAAGAAAAAATACATTTTTGTCGACAATTCAAGATACCAAATCTGAGCAGCGACAATATATCTATATCGGGCATACACGGAAAAGTGATTAATCAAATGGTTTTTTCATGAATAAGGTCTGCGTGAACGATATAGAAGTACAGTATAAATTTTATGTTATCCAAGAGACGGTTTATGATTTTAAATAGGTAAAAAACCAGTCCCATGTATAGATCTAATAGCAGTAGAAGACTTAGAATAATAAGTAACGACACAGTAAAAGTAGCATATATCAAATTCCTCCCAAAACAGAGATTGGTATTCAAGTGTAAGCACTAATAATCGATATTGGGAAGATATGACTAATATTGATTGTGCAATCGCTAAGAGGATTTGACTGTTATTAAGAAGATAGCTAACAGGGAAAGGATACAGGAATTAATAAAATAGTACAAAATTAATCAAACAAAAGATACTAGGTTAAAAATGAAAATACTACCAACAGAATAAAAATTTATCTCAGAACGTCCAAGAAAAATATCCCTAGTTAAGCAGGAAATCATCAATAAACGTGTACAGCAATTGTTAGAAGGGATAATTAGATGGAATTACTCGGATTTCGCAACACCAGTGGTTTTGAGTAAGAGAAAAGATGAGAATAAAAAGAAAGCTATGGGAAAATAGTCATTGCTAGACAGTAGAAATCCAAAAATAAAGCGAGCGGAAAACAAACAGAAGATAACGCCATTTCAACGACTGATTGTGGAGATACCAAGAATTCTAAAAATCAACATCTGGGTAGAAAAAGTCTCAAGAAAAAAGCTTCTACAGAGGATAAATCCGAGAATGGCCCCAAACACGAAACAGAAGGTGATATATCTGCAGAGATAAGACATGTCAAAGAAAAAAGTGATAGCACGAAAAGTCATAAAAGAGAAAAGGTTAGAAAGAAAAACTCCGAAAGCATTTCTTAGCAGACAATAAAAGACTATCCTGTTGGAAATACTGCAAGAAATGTTTAAGAAAACAAAATTAACAACCCAAAACAATCTACAAGCAAACGTTTACTTCAACCTGAAACAAGTGGTGACAAATTCATTTGCTTTAAGTGTGTGCAAAAATTACGAAGAATTATTACTAGAACAATAACGCGAATAACCAAGTACAGCTCTCTATGAGATATTGACAGGAGTTGAAATATAAGAAAGTTACATACAAGACATCAAAACAATTTTGGAATAGGAATTTACCGATTGTATTATGGAGGAACGCAAAGCCATGATAAAAGGAGGGAAGGAAAATGTACTCAACATATAGGAAGAAAATAAGGTTAAATATAATAAGAAAAGAAAACAATCAAGAACGTACGAGGTGGGAGATGTAGTGAATATATAGCGGACGGAGTTTAGAAACATTGCGAAACTGAAAGAAAAATATTTGGGCCATATGATAACTGCAGTCATGAATCACGATCTATATTAAGTACAAAAAATATGAGATCATGAAGGTCAGGGAAAAACGTCAACCGGAGCTGAGCATGTGAAGTCGTAGTCTACGGTTTAAATTGCTGAATAATCTATAGTAGATTAGGTATGTATGAGTGTCTTGAACATGTAAAGCTGTGTTGTAATGATAAATATCTATACAAGAAAGAATATGTTTCAAAATTTAGCTGTGTAAATATGAATACAGAGCAAGTCAAGATGTTGATGTCGAGACGCCATCATGTCGGGATGACTGATCTGTGGGATTTGAATTTTTAGATAGCATCGTTTCTTCACTTATGATGTGCGTGATTAAAAAATTCGCCAACTATTTTGTATTTATTTATTCTCTCTAATTTCAATGCACGAGAAATAAAAGCAAAATTCACTGGTCACGACGTCAATGACTTTAGATTTTGTAAATTAGAAAAGGAATTGTCTCATATTTATCATCACTCGTATGGAGGCCAATAAAGCAATTGGTTCTAATAGGCCTAATTGGAATGTCCTACAAATATTGTATAAACTACCATTTTTAACTGTTATTCCTGATGTATTCGACAAAAGCTAGTCATGGCGTATTGTAAAGTAAGTATCTTCAAGGGATTAAATTCAAGTTTGTATAACTTAATAGACCAGGCGGTGGCGACACGAGTGACTACGTCATCGAGTTACGAGATGAAATAATGATGCAGGACAAGATATTTAAGAGTAGATTAAGGAATGACTGGTCTGCCTCGATTATTCTTGGTACGATAGGCGCAGCAGCGGGCGCCAACTCGTCATTTTGGCGTCACTATCACATCCTCGAGTTACGAGATGAAACCAGTGCCAAATTAAAGGTGAAAAAATGTCTTTTAAGAATATTTTGGTCTGCTTGCGCATATCCTGGTAGAAACCCCCTGCAGACTAAAATCTATAACAAAACAATAAGTTATAATGTACAATTAAAACCCTATAAATGTAATTTTACATTACATTGCCATATATATTACTTCGAATCAACTTTCAAGATGAATTAAGGGTTTAGGAAAAGATTATTAACAGTACGTGAGAAATGACTGATTCGGCATAACTTGGTACAAAGCGAGAAGAACGCGCCAGTTCCCTATTTTGACAGTACTATTACGTCATCGAGTTACGGCTTGAAATTTTGGCACATTAAACATACTTATTAGTGCAATGCGAATATTTCAGTTTGCCTTGTGATATCTTGGTAGGCGATGAGCACAGCGGGGCGCCAATTCTTAATTTTCGCGGTGTAATCACGTCATCGAGTTACGGCTTGGAAATATGGCACATTAAAGGTATATATAAGTACAATAAGAATATTTCAGTCTGTATCGTCATATCTTGGTGCGAGACGAGCAGAGCGGGGCGCCAATTCTTAACTTTGGATGTTTTAACACGTCATCGAGTTACAACATGAAATCTTCATGTAGGAAAAGATTATTAGGAGCAGATTAAGAAATAACTGGTCTGCTTCGAGATTTCTTGGTAATATATGTGCAGCAGCGGGAGCCATGTCGTCATTTTGGCGTCACTAACAGGTCATCGAGCTATGAGATAAAACCGGTTCCAAATTAAATTTAAAATAAAGTCTTTTAAGAATATTTTTGTCTGTCTGCGTTTATCCTGGTAGAAACCACCGGCAGACTAAAATCTATAACAAAAAACCAAGTTATGCCGAATCAGTCATTTTCTCACGTACTGTTAATAAGCTTTTCCATAACCTTTAATTCATCTTGAAAGTCTATTCGAAGTAATATATATCGCAATGTAATGTAAAATATTACGTTTATAGGGTTTTAATTGTACATTATAACGTATTTTTTTTATAGATTTTAGTCTGCCGGGGGTTTCTACCAGCATATGCGCAGGCAGACCAAAATATTCTTAAAATACATTTTTTTACCTTTAATTTGGCACCGGTTTCATCCCGTAACTCGATGACGAGATAGTGACGCCAAAATGACGAGTTGGCACCCGCTGCTGCGCTTATCGTACCAAGAAATGTCGAGGCAGACCAATCATTCATGAATGTACTCCTAAACATCTTGTCCTGCATCATGATTTCATCCCGTAAGTCGATGACGTGATTATACCGCCAAAATTAAAAATTAGCGCCCCGCTCTGCTCGTCTCATACCAAGATATGACAAGGCAGACTGAAATATTCTTATTGTACCGATATGTGTTTTTAATGTGCCAAATTTTCAAGCCGTAACTCGATGACGTGATTATTCAACCAACATTAAAAATTGGCGCCCGCTCTGCTCATTTCCTACCAAGATATAACAAGGCAGACTGAAATATTGGTATTGCACAAATCGGTATGTTTAATGTGCCAAAATTTCAAGCCGTAACTCGATGACGTAATAGTACTGTCAAAATAGCGAATTGGCGCCCCGTTCTTTGCGCTTTGTCCCAAGTTATGCCGAATCAGTCATTTTCTCACGTACTGTTAATAATCTTTTCCTAAACCCTTAATTCATCTTGAAAGTTGATTCGAAGTAATATATATGGCAATGTAATGTAAGGTTTTAATTGTACATTATAACGTATTTTTTTTTTTTTTTGTTATACATTTTAGTCTGCTGGGGGTTTCTACCAGGATATGCGCAGGCAGACCAAAATATTCTTAAAAGACATTTTTCCCCTTTAATTTGGCACCGGTTTTATCCCGTAACTCGATGACGTGATAGTGACGCTAAAATGACGAGTTGGCGCCTATCGTACCAAGAAATGTCGAGGCAGACCAGTCATTCCTTAATCTACTGTTAAAAATCTTGTCCTGCATCATGATTTCATCCCGTAACTCGTTGACGTAGTCATTCGTGTCGCCGACGCCCGCTGTATAAGTATTCTGTAATCATTTGAATATTTCATTTTCACACATCACCCTACTATATACATATACATACATATATATATATATATATATATATATATATATATATATATATACTAATAAGTCAAAAGGTGGCGCACTGCACTGATTCATTTGAATACATGGAGCAGTTCATTCTATATTCTAAATTATCTATAGATGGCTCTGATTATATATAATGGGAGTGTGCTTGGCTATGCTGTATATTGTCCATTCTTGGTCCACCGTCATATAAAAAACATTTTAGGCAACGTGTGCTTGTGATCTCCAACGAGTGTATTTGTTATATCTAATGCTATGACAGTATGGATTTTAATTTGGTAATTTCTTTTTTTTATTTTTCCTCTATCCCTTTTAATCTTGTTTTATTTTGAACTTAATTGGTGTTCAATGGTTTATTTGTCGGTTTTATGTGTGTGGTAATCCCCAATTCATATTCTTTAGCTACCTTATGGTTATTATGAAGATGAAACCACACTTGTGGAACTTAAGGCATTTGGGATACGACGATTTTGCCTAAGTTCTAGAAATTTGCATTATTCTATTTGTGTTATTCAGTTCCTGCTGCTTTTTAATATATTTTTGTATTCTATGTTAAGTGTGTTGGGGGGAACTGTATTTTGTGAATTTGTTAATGTCATTTTATTCACAATTTCACTGTTTTGTTGGTGGTCGGTAATGTTTATTTAATGGTTATATATATATATATATATATATATATATATAAAAGGTTAGTATAGATTTCTTGTATTGTGTGCAAAAAATTGTCCAAAAAGAAAATGTTTTCTAGTGACGAATTAATTATAATACATATTCCGATCTTATATACATGTATTTATATATTTATATATATGCATGAATATAAATAACTATGATAATTTTCAGCCCGTAGTAATTATTTCCACTCTGTCTTCAATCAATAAATCACCGAAAAAAAGTCACATTATTCTTCATAAATTAAAGTGTATTTCTCATGCTCAGTGCTAGCTCAAAACGTTGTGTAGCTTAAAGAAGTTTTCTTCAGTTATCTAAATCATCATTTAAACAAGTAAAAATTAAATTAAAAAAATCAAAAATCTCAACTGCGTAAAAAGCGGACTAATCTGGGGGCACGGCAGAGCCCCTGCCAAGTCGAGAAAGCACAGCCGTAAGCATCCTTTTCTGGAAGCAACTCAGGGTACATTTGACAGTCCCATATCCCTGCGCTGGAATTTTCAAGGAACTCGAAACTTAGTTTTTCTAAAAGTACTCTTCAAACGGAAGCAAATGTTTAAATTTCCGCGTTTCTATCTTTTCTAGTTCAGAAAATATATGAAATCAAAATTTCGCTTTTTCGACACTGACTGACTGACTCACCGATCATCATAAATCTGAGATACATCCTGTAGCCCTGGAAATTTGAAATTTGGTAAGAAGGTAGTATTTGGGATACAAAGAAAGGAAAAATTTAAAAATTTGGAAAATTCGAAAAAAAAAATCGAAAATCTTTTATCCTCCGTAATCGGAATTCCTGCCAATACTGTTGCTCCCTGATTATCTACGCGATACAACGCAGTTTATCAACTAAACCATCGGTTTGTCAACTATACTAAATCGAGCACGAAATAGCGGGGTCCTGAATAGAGCAAAATTCGTTTTAATTGACTAGAACAAATAAAGGTACTACTTGATTATACCGTCGACCAAAAAACTATCGCTAAACTATAAGATTAAATGCCAATAATGGATGATCGTAAATGTCGCACTCACTTGACATTAAACACCATACACGTGTTTGTTACGTCATCAAATGATTTTTAATTCGACATTTTACTTGTAGTTTCATTAAGGTTTTATTAATTTATTTGTTTTTTTCGTTATTTAAAATAACAATTACGGCAATTTGTATAATTTGGCGAAATTGATCGACGGGATAATCAAATAGTACCCAAATACAATTAATTTATTTTACCAAATGTTAATTTGGTGAATTTAAATATTTTATAAACATTCTGCAAATATGCTGACATTTCTTGATAGATAGCTGCTCTTATACTTTTGCTATTTTTAACATCACTACCATATTATTTTAAACATTGCTATAGTTTAATTCAATGGCAATAGACCATCGCGCAAAATTAGCAGCAGTTTTAAAAGCAAGAGAATTTTGCTGTCAAACTTACCTCATATTTACAAAATAGTTCACATTTGCTGCCAAACTATTCACGTAGACAACAACTGTTGAAGAATAATAAATTCAATTTTTATAAAACATGGAGAGTGGCACTCAGGATATGACTACCATTATCGCATACGTAAAAAAAAGTTTATATTTTTAATGGTTTTAAGTGGTTATAAAGTTTATATTACAAACTCCACTGTGATGTATAATTTTTTTAAATATGTTTTTTAGGTACTCAAATTATCGTTTTGAAATTCAAAATCAAAATTCTACATTCCCCTCTCCACAGAAAAAATGACATATTGAAAAGAAATCAATTATTTTTATATTTAAAACTTAAACATCATCACTTTTGCACCACTATGATGTCATTTTCTCTGACTTTTCGCTTTCGACCGTGCAGAGACTACGAGCGATAGATATGAAAATTCAGTGAACAACCGTTAGTGGACCTCCAAGGGAGGCTATTTTTCATCAGTACTAACCGAAATCCGCAATAAACGATGCCTTTAACATTAATTGAAATATGATGGGGAAATGAAACTGTCCGCATTAACCGGAGATACGTCTTAAGAGGAGACGCATTAACGAAAATTCCGCTATATTCTCCGCAACGTATTGATGTTTTGCGGATAGTATCTATCACATTTCTACATGTACTAAAACAAAATAAATATTTAAAAAAAACTACTGAGCTATCCTCGGTCTACTGTGTACTAAAATCATTTAAATAAAAAAATTATTACGACTTACTTTAAATTCGAAAGTATGAAGGTTTGAATGTTAGTGTAAAATTCTTTCACCTACTTGTTTCTAAAAATAGCTTGATTGTGTCACATATCGAAAAGAGGAATAACTGAATTTCAAATTCTGGCGACACAGTTTTTTATTGTGTAAAATTTTAATTCTAGATGTCAGAGTGCATCTTCAAAATTGCTGAAAAGACGCCGTGACGGAGAGAAACGCGAAATTGTATGATATTCCAACGAAAGACAATGTTGATCGAAGAAAGTTTGAAAGGAAAAAACTGAAATGTTATATTTTGATCACAGCGAAGAAAGTCCTCATCGAGTAGTTCCTATATCTGGAGATCGTTCGTATCTGCTTCATCTATATTTTCTTTTCTGTGCTAGGTAACATAGCCTAGTCGTATAATATCAGATGTGCTATAGTTGAGTATGTGGTTGCGCACTGGGATTAGCTGGGATTAGTTTCTTAGGAGGTCATTTTGACGCTCTACTTCCTCTTCTTAACAGCTAGCAATGATCTATTATTTTTCCAAACGAATACCTATCACAGAGAGAAATCAGCTAGAGAAAAAAATTAGAAGACCTATTGAGGTCAAAAGGGGAAGGCCTAATCGTTCCGAGAAATCAAGTTCTCAACAGCTCCAAGAAGCTAGAGCTCTCTATCGTCAAAACCATCTTCGAAAACAAAAACATATTAAAACGTTATAGTGATTCACACGCTGAAATGGGAAGACCTAACTCGCTATGAAGTCGCGCACTGTTCTGTTGCCCACCCTGGTATGAATATTGGAGCTTACTAACGGAAAAGGTCTAGAAGTAAGCTGCAGTTTAAAATAAACACTTTAGAAAACATTACGAGAGCTATAACTAAAAAAAATGGGAAATAGACTGGAAGCAGACAAAGTTATAAAATGGACTCTGCACAGTAGAATTAATTTTGGAGGACTTTGATTGAACAGCTGATAAATTGAAACAGAAACTAATATAGTTACTAGAAAAATTGAATGAATGGATTTCAAACAGTAACACACATGACAAATTCGATTTTCTAGGAAAAGCGGAACATCGAAGAAATCAGGAGCCATAAAGTCTATGAAGTTAAAGATAGTGTAATTGAAATCGACGCTACTGGAAAAGCTTTCTTTGGCTTTCTCCTTACATAAAAGAAGTGAAATCCCATCAGAAACATCATGTAAAAAAAAAGCCAAGTCTCCTGACTCTTTGACCGTTAAAAGTTCTGATATCATGTGTAGAGCTAAGCTTAGCTCTCTTATTAACACTGATATTTTAATTCACAAATTACTCCTAGTCTCTACACATTTAGTAAATGATTATTTTGTGACTTGGTAATGACGCAGCACGAGAATGTAAAGGCTGTTGTTTACGTTTTAATATTAACGTTTATTTATAAAGTTTTGTATGAAATAGTTTCTATAAGAGCATTGAACGTATATGTATTTGTAGCATGGAAATAATTTTATATTACAGTGTAAGCCCGGATGCGAAAACTCTCTCCTGGTCAACCTTGATGTCCGGAGTTTTGGGTGATTTTCTTCATATGTAACGTGAATACGAGCCAGATCCCTCTTTTACAAAGACCCCCAATCGGTGCATCCCTCCTTCAGGCTTCTATCCCTCGCGCTCATATTCATCCTTAATCAAATAACCTAATCCCAATTCAAAACATAAGTAAAGTGTTTACGTAATAGCTTTCCTGTGCTGCGTAATTCCCAAGTCACAAAATAACCATTTACTAAAGGTGCAGAGACTAGGAGTAATTTGTGAATTAAAATATCAGAGTTAATACATTGGTTAAGCTTGGCTCTACACATGATCTCAGAACTTTTTACGGTCAAAGAGTCAGGAGACGAATTTTTTTTACATAATGATTTTGATGGGATTAACTATTTCTCATCAATGTGAAACAATTTTTATATTACTTACCTATTTTTTTTATTTACTTGTATTGATGTCTTTTAAGTTGTGTTTAATTGTTAGTTCGTATCTATAAACACTATTTTGATGAGGCCTGGAGATGTCTATGAAGGTTAGTTTTACAGTAAAGCTAGAGATCCTACCTACATAACTTCCAGGTTGTGTAATATTTAAGCGGATCTTCTGACTGTAAAATAGTCAATGAAACATCGTCTTCATTTTGAAAGAACTATCCAATGATATGCCACTCAATATGGTGTAAAATATGTTTTTCGAATCTACCGCCATTTTGTATTTATAAAACAAATCCTAGCTTATAACCAGCGGACGGTTAAGACGAATCGATAGAGGCATCATTCATTAAAATCCATGCAACCGTTGGGATGTTTCGAGGGTATGAAGAAATCCACATACCCAGATATGCGTGAAACACATAACCCTTCTTGGCAGTCGGGTAAAAATAGAGTTGTAAAGTAATAAATTAATAGTAATTAATTAGAATTCAAACTAACACTAACCAAACTTTTATTGACAATAAAATTTTTTTAATTATTGTTATAGTGTTGTTTTAGCTGCACCGGAATATTTAATGCAAACCGCGCTACAAGAAGATGAAACCTGCTTTGAAATTAAAGCGGGAACGAGCGGAAAAACGAACGATGTATAAAAATAATGGAATTATTTTTCGATATTATGAAATGACTTATTTGAAGACAGATGTATCAAAGTTGGAATATTTTTTTTAAACTGACGTTATTGCTTCTTTTATAGTTAAACGACGGCGATCATAAGAGTATTTAACTTGTATTTTATGTTGTGTACCGTCCTATTGTACAAATAAATGTATCTCTTCTTGATTAATTGAGTAATATTTTTGTTGTGTTGTCTCTTCTTATAAACATTTGTGTTGATAAATGTTCTCTCGTCGCTCCTGCTTATTGTAATTGTGTGAATTTTTTACTTCCTTAATTAAATAGGATATTTTCTCATGCGGTTAGTTATGTTTTATATTAGATTTTTTATCATGAAACTAGTTGACATCCCTAAATTGGAATTAGCACTCAAAAATGAACGAACTTATAAAATCAAGATATTCCATAAATTTTTGTTTGATGCAGATGGCAATCTATCAAACTTAAAAAGAATCCGCGACTTTTCTGGTTTTGATTTTCAAGCAGATAACTGATCAAATTCATGCTGATTTTTTTCATATGATTTAATTTACTCTACATATCCAATGAAGGATCCCTAACCGATCCTACTACTCAATTAATTACTTATTTTTTGTATCTAAATTTGATTCAAGCTAACTTCATTGGAAATACAGAAAATGATGCATCGTTTACAAGTACTTTAAATAATAACGGTGAATTATTGCTTTCAGATAAATTTAAGCAAATTGCATTTCAACGATTCTGCCGTCTGTTATTAACTTCAATGATACTGAATGTGTAATACTTATTTGGATGGCAGTTTTTTCCAGAATATTGATAGTTGGATTAGCATTTTATAAGATGTTACTAGTAGATTAACTTTTGTCTGAGTTGCACAAATTCATATTTGTTGAAAGATCCCTAAGAGCAAAAGCCCAATTTTCGGTACCATGTCCTATAAATTTGTGGGATGAACTCAAACAACATCTTTTATCAGAATTCGGTTTGTTATATAATTTTGACGAGAAATATGAAAGCAAGATATGAGAAAAATACAAGAGAATGGATCTCTCGAAGAATATTTTCTTATAATGAAACCATTATATGCACTCGATAACATGGAGGATTGAACTTTCATACAACATATTTTTAAAGGTATACATGATCTCGCCTTTAGAAAGTCAAATTTTTTGCATGTCTAACTATTTTAGAGTTTAAATAGAAGCTCAAAATTTCTAATAAAATTCGAACTGATTACGAGAATACGTAATTCCTTACAGTCAAACCTAAAATGCCTGTCAAAGAGAAACCGTTTCAAAACTGACCTTATTTGCTTTAATTCTGTGATTTAACAAATCATAAAACTAGCCAATCTTGGCATAAGAATAAAAGCAATCTCAGTTTTTATCATTCAAATTTTCCTCTGAAATCTGTCCGATGCGATGAGCCAAGGATGCCTAAAGTTAAATGTGAACCATCCAATGTTTTCATTATTACGGCGATCTCATTCATGACTGTACAAATCACTATTTCTTCTGTATATGTTTTTTCCATGAATACAGGCAGTGCAGAAAGCCTGCTAAAAAGTATCTATCACTAACCTCCAACATTTATGAACAACAATATCTGGTTTACGCAAAACTGTATTCAAGCCTTTGGAGTTTTTCTCTACGGACATATTGATTAATGATTCTAGTTATAAAAACACAACAAACTCTTGTCGCCTCTTTTCGTGGTAAAAATTAAAAACTTGTTATTTAGATTATGTGACTATAGGAAGTTAAATTCTAAAACACATACAGGTGTATCATAAAAAGTGGGCAAAATTTAATAGGCGATAGTACACATCCAAACAAACGACTTTCATGAAAGGATGCATGGTCGGAATTAGAACGCAAAGGTGCAAGAGGCCGCTGAAGGTGATGCTGTTATACGAGGCAAAAACATGCAAAGAACGATTAAGTGACAAAATAAAGGCGGGAAAACACATTCCGTAAAATCGTTGAACTTCAGGGCCATTTCAATTTGCAGTTCCGTAGATAAAATGTATATCAGCGTTTCCTTTATTAATGAAGGGAAACATCTTCCGAACTGTTCCTACAGCGGTTGACAGTCGAACACTCGGATAAGCGGCTTTTATGTATTAATCGGGGCAAAATTTTACATACGCGTCTTCTTCTCTCTCATATTACATTTGCATGCCATTAGTGTCGCTCGTCTTCTGATAACTCGTAACAGGAATGGACCTTTAACGCTTTCATGGACCAAGTTTCCAAATGCGCCAGCATCTTTGCATTTTATTTGCGACCATGCACTCTTTGGTGAAAGTTGTTTGTTTGGATCTTTACTATCTCCTCTTAAAATATTGCACATCTTTTACGAAACACCCTGTACACAGCGTTTCCCCATCCCAATAAATGATGTTATTTCGCTGCTCTTATATTATACATTTTTCATGTTTTATTTGAAGAAGATATAAGCAAATACATTTCTTTTGTAACGCATACTAGACCGTTTGAATTTCTATATACAAATTATGGACTTATTATATACTCCCTTAGTCTTTAAAAGATATATTTATACTGTTTTCCACGACCTGGCATTGGTTATAGTTTATATGAAACACTTCATAATACCCAATGTATACGAAGTCGAGGGACTCCGGAAATTACAGTAAATCCTTAAAACAGCACACGAATCGGTTTGGAATTGAATCTTATAAAATGCACATTTTAGAACAAGAAACGGATTGTTTGGATTAACACATTAAAAATGGTCAACTCCATCCATCACCTTCAAACACAAAAGATGTTTTAAATTTTCCAAAACCCAAAAGCGGGAAACATGTACAATATTTCGTTGGGTACACTTCAAATTTTCGTTAGTTAATCCAAGATTACTTTTTAATATCTAAACTCTTAAGAAATGTCCTCAGAAAGGACACTAACTTTCAATTCAACAACAACTGAAAGCATATACTGAAGTAGAGCACATTCTTTCATCTGATTCTGTTTTATGCAATTATAACACTATTAAAAAAAAAACTTTATTGTGTGCCTCCATTGACAGTTTACGGACAGTCCTTCTTCAAAATCAAATTTAAAAAGTCCTCTGCTGAGAATAGATTTCACTCCGTCTTCTTGATGAACAAAAATTCCACGGATTCTGAACGTAAATAATCAAGATATGAATTATAAGTATCAGCTGTTATATGAGCTTTAAAACATCCCCGTCTACATACTAATACTAAGCATCCCCTTCAAGATAATCTCTGTTTGTAATGCCTTTGCTCAAGGGGTCTTGTACCTTTTAATCGCGTCGAAAATTAACGAAAAACTTCAAAGTTTGAATTAGTCTATCTTCAAAGCCTTTTTATGTATAAACATAAAATTTTGGATATTGATTAAACAGATTGTGCTTTGTAATATGCTACCATTAGGAATTTATTAACCCTTTACAGAATTTGTGTATTGTTGAAATAAAAATAGCTCTTTTTTTACCCCATAAGTCATTGCGCGCATGATATCTTGAGTGTGTATGGATTCGCATAAAATTCGGTAAATATACTAATCACATATGTGTGTTTAAAATGATCTACTCTTAGGCTAAAATTATTTCATTAACAATATAAAAAAATATTTTCGTAAAAAAAAGTAAAAAATTTGTATTTTTAATGAATAAAAATAGTCATAACTAAAAATATTACCATTGTAAATACTTAAAAGTAGATCATTTTAAAGACACATATTTGTTTAATATATTTACCAAATTTCATGACAATCCATACATACTTTCTTAAGATATAATGCGCGCAATGACTTATGGGGTAAAAAAAGTGCTATTTTGATTTCAACAATACAGAAATTCTGTAAAGGGCTAATGAATTTCTGTTGGTAGTATATTACAAAGCACAATCTGTTTAATCAATATCCAAAATTTTATGTTTATACATATAAAGGTTTTGATGATAGACTAATTCAAACTTTGAATTTTTTCGTTAATTTTCGATGCGTTTAAAAGGTACAAAACCCATTCATATCAATAAAAAAGATGTCTGCACCAAAATAGCTTTATAGGCTTTAATGTTATATGATTATAACTATACAATCTAGTACAGAAAAGTACACGCATGTGCCTTGTCGACTGTTTAAGTAGAAATCCAGTATGCATAAATATTCACGATAGTTTTAATTCCAAAATCATAGGATCACAGAACACTGACGAACACATGCAGGCCATCAAAAAAAATTTTTGAAAACGAACCTATATGATAAATATTTTCGATAAATAATAAAAGCCATTAAGGTTTCAATCTGATAGTTGTATCTGATGAAATTCAGCTCTATGTCCCACACGTTGATGACAATAGTCATTATGTTCGTAAATGTTATGAGGAACTCCTTAATAAAGATATTTTCATTTTTAATGTGTCGGGTAAAATTAATAAAATTCCAGCAAACTGTGTAAAATGTATTTTGTATAAGCGCAAATGTGTAAAACAACAAGGTGAAATACATCTTATACGTAAAGAAGAAACATCTCTCCAAACTTCCATATGAATCATTTTAGGCCTGCTCGAAACGACTAAAAAAGTTATAAAAATACTTTACGTTTAATCGACGTATTTACTAAATTTGAACGGCTGTATTCAGTAAAACTACTGTTTCCAAAATTATTTCAAAGGTAGGGTAACAAAGTTATTTCGCAATCCTTCCACCATTATTAGTGAAAGAGGTTGTGTTTTTACAAGTAAGGAAATTGATTAATATTGTCAAGAAGAGAATATCAAACACGTGAAAGAATTGGTCTTCCCCATGCTAATGAAGAAGTAGGGCAAATTAATTACAAAGTAATTTCTGTAATTTTTAAAATGTCAAAAGGCGAACATAGCAAATGTTTCAAACATGTGTCTAAAGTTTCGAAAATCATTAATTTGACTTATCAAAATAACATCAAGAAAACACCTTTTGAAGTGTTTTTTGGTATAAAAATGACACAGAAAAACGATTTACAAATTACTGACCTTTTAAACAGTGCAATCGAAGAAACCAAGAAGAATATTCTTAAAATTCAATAATAAAATCATACGCACTATAATTTACGACGTAAGAAACCCCAGAATTAAAACCTTGGTGAGCTTGCTGCCATTAAGAGAACCCTAAAGAACCAGGACTAAAGTTGAAATCCATATTCTAGGACCTTAAAATCACTAATGACAAATCTCACGACACTTACAATGTTGAGAAAATTGCAACCAATCGGAGGACAATTAACCGTGCTACAATAAGAAGAAACATGTTTACGAGGTTAAAGTGGGAACGATCGGGAAAAAAATTTAATCGAATGAAGTTCCAGGAACGAGATGTTAAAATAATGGAATGCTTTTCCCATGTAACGAAACGGGTAGTTTTAGGAAAAAGAAGCCAGAATTGGAATATTTTTTGAAAAATGACGTGATTTGCTTATTTTATAGTTAAAGGACGGCAACCATAAATGTCATTAATTCGTATCTCATGTTGTGTTTTCGTCCTATTGTGTAAATAAATGTATCTTTCATGCTTAATTGCGTAATACATTTGACTTCTTCCTATATTATTAGTTTATCTGTTATTAAAATAATTAATGCGGTTGTTACAAAAATTATTCATTGAAAGTGTTTTCTACAGTGCATATTAATCAAATATTGTTAAATGTATAAAGACTTCATAGAATTTTTTTAAATATGGAAGTCAAACAACGGGTTTCCCTTTTGAGTATAGTATTGCATAATAATGTAAATTCCTAATATTCTTCTAAAGTTATAATGTTTCTAACATGCTGCTTCTTGTGTAATTTATATCACTTGAGAAATTACAGCATTTAAATAATAAACAAATATAAAAATTAAATATTAGAAATAATTTACATTCAAACGTCAAGACTATGTAAGGATTAGAATAACAAAAATAAACGTATTTCATTAAATTTTGCAGTGCGTAGAATTTGTAAAGTTTCAATAGCAATAAATTTATTAGAATCTGTAGTACAAAAAATATAATTTACAGAACTATTTTTCAGTTAATAGCTTGTTAAGAGAACAATATTGGTTACTCAGTACGTTGTAAGTAAGTTTTTCCTAAAATAAATATTAAAATTATATTCTTTACTAACTCTGTATTTTAAGAATAACTTTTATTTTTAAAAACCAAAGTTGAGTAAAATATAATTCTTTAAATATAAAATTAAATCTTACATATATTACATTAATATAAACTCAGATATACACGCTTACTATTTCATTAGTATTTCACAAGAAATGATAAAGGGCAGAAGATTCTACGTTTTTTCTAAGAGTAAACTTCTTCAAACAGATAGTAGTTGAATTTTTAAATAAATTTGTTCATTTTTAAGGAAATGTATGATGTATCTACAGCTGTTGTTTTAATATTAAATTTAATCGGGATTTTATTTCAACGAGAAAAAACAACAAAATGTATACATCTTTTAACTGATATATAATGTTATTATGTTTGATAATATATTCTTGAAACCATTGTTTTGTTATCTAAACAATTATTTCTCTAAATGCTTTCAGGTATTGTCTTCGCAATAAATTAACATGTTATTTTATTCAGTTAAACTATCAAGTTATATACAACGAAATGAAAAAAAAATTCAGTTTTATAAGAAAGAACATAATATGGTAGAAAAATATAATTGAATTAGAAACAAAAAATTCTTTTAGACACAAAACTATGTAACACGGAAAATGAATAAATATTACTTGACATAAAATATTTAATGGAATTAAATAACTAAAGAAACTCTTTAAGCTGAAAAATTAAATGTGTTCTTCTGTAATATATTTTTTTGGATTTCAGTAGAATTGCTTTCTTCTTTCGGGAAACGTTATCTATTATGTGAAAAAAAATCTTAAAGTTGTATGAAGGGGCGAAATAGAATATTTTCATTTCTCACTTGTTATCTGATTTTAACTTGAACTTCTAAAAGATAATTTATCAAATTTCGTTTATCAAAGTAACTGTAAAAGCATTTCAAAAGAATTATAGCACCTGTGAGTAAATAATATAAAAAAAATATATATGAACATACTTTCTATTATCTGTAAGCTAAAAGATTTCTTTTTATCTGTTGAAATTAATAACTTTAATAAGTTAAATTCACGAATACGCAAATAAATAATAAATAATTTTTTATTAAGAATTTCTAAAGAAAAATTAAAGAAGTAAGAATTTAAAGAAGATTTTTAATGTATTTATAGAGTTGTATATTGCCATATTACTTAATAGACTTTAAGTGATTAATTTTTCTGAAGCCAGTTATTATTTTCAATCAATAAATACAATTCTGTAGTTTTAAAATGTAAAAATATACTTATTTGTATCTGATATGCAAAATCCTGAAAAGATATCATAGTACAAGCATCTTCTCAGTCGCATTCATACGATGTATTCACTTCATTATGTTTATTTACGATTATTTTGAAAATTATCGCTTAATAGGGCGAAAACATTAAAACAATAAGAAAATTCCTGAAATATTTTAAACCTTTCTCTTATTAGTCCAGGCAGTAGAGACCGTAAATGGGCTCTACATAGCAAAATTCATGGTAGTTCTGGAAAAAGGCTTACTATATGTTTTGGGGGTCGCTGGATCCGGATTTTTAACTTTCCACCAAAATTTCCTACTGTAACTCTCCTAAATTTTGGTGAAATGACCCCCATCATAGGTTTTTATTAAAAAAAATCAATTTTTTTATTGCTTTATGGAAAAAGTATCTAGAAATTCAGAAAGTAGACAACATTTGCAACAAATAAGATACGTATATGACGTAGGATGAACGGGGAGGTGGAGACATGCGTCTGAACATACGTCTCGGTGCTGACTGCACTAAGTTGCGCAATTCCGCTTAACATCTCGCATCGTTTATGTTAGCTTTCCCTCTCACCTCCAAACTTTCCTTAAAAAGGCTTATTTTATGTTTTTTAGGTCGTTGAATCCGAATTTTTAACTTCCCACATAAATTTCTTCTCGCAACCCCCCTAATTTCGTTAAAGTGCCCCCACTCCTTCTCCTAAAAATTAAATAAAGCTATACACGCTATTCGTTGCAAATTTTGCATACTTTCTGATATTCTAGATACTTTCCCCCTAAAACAATAAAAAATTCGAATTTTAAAAAATTGCGGGGTAGGGCACTTTATCAAAATTTTGGGGGGAGTTTGCGGGGGGAGGGGAGATTTTGGTGGGAAGTCAAAAATTCGGATTCAGTTACCCAAAAAACATAAAGTAAGATAGAAGTTAAAATACTGCAATACATGTGAAATATATTCCAATGCTATAAACTCATTTTGAATATCAAATAAATTTAAGAAAAAATCTTTAGTATCGTTATCAGCAGTAGTACGAATGATCTGAAGCGATAATATATGTTTTTTGCCTTGATTACCCTTAGACTAATATTTCAAATAAATTAAGAAAGACTTAGTTTGTATATCATTATGTTATTTACCTAATATTAATTTTATCTATTATTTACTTCAAGTTAACATTTATAAGCACATTCCTTTATATATGAAGAAGCACTTTGGCCAGTGTACTCATTTAGTTCCGTCTTACGTAATAGGCCCTTTTTATTAAAAAAAAACCTTTTCAAAAAATATTAATTTTATACTATGCAGCATAAGTGGATACCCCCTCTTACTTGAAGACACTCTACTACTGTGACAACAATAAGTGTTGAGTTTATGCGTGCGGTAATGTTATACGGAATTCTTCATTTGTGCGTTCTGAAGTTAACCTATCCTGTCGTCTCTTTAAATTTCACAAAGTTTGACTGAAACTCCGGAAATATTTTTTTTCTCGATTATTTTGTGCATTAGTATTGTAATTTCGTATCGGTGGTTTTGTAGCAGATATTTCTTCTATGGTTTTTCGGAGCCGGCAAATTTTATCGCATCTCCTTCTAAGTTTCATTGTAGACTAGATTTAGCATGTTCGAGCCTTCCACGTTCTGTGTAGCAAGCGAAATTTTCCAGTGAGTTAATCTTTGAAGTAAATTCTTTTACTGTGTGTTCAGCAGCGTAATAGGTAGTTAAGGTTTTGCATTTCAAATAAAATGGTATTACAAAATACTAGTCCCTTTTAGATAGCGATATCGCAGCATTTTAAAGTGAAATTTTATGTTGCTCTTTACAGTGTCATTTTAGGGTGGACTAGTGAACTGTTTGGAGAAAGCTTCCACTCCCCCATTCTTTTACTGTGTCAGACATATTTTTGCTTTATTCTTAAATTAAACTGTTAAATTCAGTCACTTTCAATGCAGATCACACTTACTATTGCTTTTAAAGAAACTGCTATGATTGTTAATATTTTGCCATGACTAATTTTAAAGTTATCGGGCAGAATTATTCGTCACAACTATAAAAAGTATGTGTGGCATGCTTAGTAACACTCTGTCAAATGCAATTCTTTCAAAAAAGCAGAAGAAATTTCTACAATTTGTTGTTAGGTAATTACATTGAACATTATGAATAGTTTGTCTTGAAGTCATTTTTCAGCTCGAAATAGATTTTTCCAAATAGATTTAAAATTATATTTGTATAAGTAATTATTGCGCTAACTAAAGATAATAGTTAAAGATTACCGACAGTTTTTTTATATTTTAATTCGCATACCTAGATTTGTTTTAAACTCGGTGACAAATCATACAAGATTGTTTAATAAACATTTCCTTTTAATCATTTTTACCAAAAATATCAAGTTACGTAACACCCTATGTGTTTCTGAAACTTTTGCGAGATTCTGAGAAAACAACCTATGAGATTCACAATACTTTTTTTTTTTTTAAATCTAAAATTGCTATAGCTCTATATTAATGTAATATTCATTATGAATCTATTATATTAAAAACTGACTGCCTGTTTGTTTGTTTGTTTTTTACATTAATCTTCTTTGAATATGAGATGCAGCCGTACAAAATAGACAACATAATATACTTTTTATATCAGGCAAACTAAGATGTTGATATATATCAAACACACGTTGTATTCTTTAATTGTAAAAAGGAAGTCAGACATCCCAATTCATGTTGTGAAGCATAATTCAAAAAATATTTCTCGAATTTCGTTCTAGTTCTCACAGATAATAACTATGAGGGTTGCAACAAGTCCCAACTATTACGAAGAATAATATTTGAACCTTTTGGAAGTTATATTTAAAAAAAATATATTTTTTAAAAGCACAATTAAAGTACATACGTTAAGAAAATTTTGTGCGTACGTAATTTTCACCTAATGGAGATTTTCGTAGACAACCGGATCAGAGCACATGGAGCAAGCAAATAAAAAATAAATAATAAAATACGCATGTAGTAATATTAAAGTACATTAAAATTTATTTCAATTTAATTGAACTGGAAAATAAATCTGGATTTTTTTTGCAATTCACCAGGAAAAATCCATTGAAACATAGTATTTGAGATTTGGTGCCAATCTCGCGTATAGCAGTAGGGTTTGTGAAAGTAAGGTTTTTTTTTTTTTTTTTTTTTTTTTTTTTTTTTTTTTTTTTTTGCCAAATGATATAAACAGCTATGTAAATAAAACGGAAGAAGCATTATGCTGGTTAATAATTAGTTTATTTTAACGTTTATATATTATTATATTCTTGTTTTTTTTTTTTTTTTTTTTTTTTTTAAACGCGTATTACTCTATATTCCTTCAAGTTATTACATAAGATTATAGGACACTTGTTTTATTTAAATAAATTTAGTATTGTCAGAAAATTCAGTTTTTCAAAAAACAAAATACTTACGATAGAACAAAAATATTTTTCATTTTGGTAGAGAAAGATAATTCAATTAAAAATACAAATAGTTTTTAAAAGGCATGTAACAGAGAACCTAAATAAATATTACTTCACATAATAAGTTTAAAGAAATTAAATAGCTAAGGAAACTGTTAAAGCAAAAAAAAAATAATAATGGTTTCTGCTTTAATAATTTTCTCGGCTTTTCAGAATTATTTTTTTCTTTTGGGAATCCTTATCTTTTAAATGAAAAAAGTTAAAATTCTGTGGAAAGTTAAAATAGAATTATTTTTATTTTTGTCTTTCTATTTGGTTTTTACTTAAACTTCTCAAATTTAATTTATCAAATATCATTTATCAAAGTAAGTTCAAATGCAGTTTAAAGGATATATTCTCTCTGTGAATAAGTAAGATAAAAAAAATTTCAATTTCTGTTAACTGTAAAATAAAAGAACATTTCAAACTTAGACTTTGAAGCTTAGTAAATTGAATTTGCACTTACAATGCAAATGCGTGTGTGATTGGGTAACCTTAGTGCTACTTCAATTATATATGCATATATTCTTTTATGGAAGATATTGTAAATTGAAAAGTTCAACGAATAATTAACTTAAATTAGATTTTTCACAGAAATAACGATATTCCTTTTCAAAAAACTTCTCTACTTTTTATTATTATTATATTAAATACAGAACCGTAGCACTAGATGGTAGCAGCCTTACCGGCTTATATAAGTGAGAGATGCTCAAGTTGGGCATATTGTGGCTTAGTGGTAGAGCACTGGAGATATAATCCAGGGGCCCGGGTTCGATTCCCGGCTTGGACATTACTTGGACATCAGTAAGTTTGTTTGCGCCTTGTTAGCAATGTGATAATTCACGTCTTTAATATTCAATAATTTCAAGCGTAATTTCACTGCTGAAAAGTAGTTGAAAAATTAATTAAAATTGTATATTCACCGATGTTGTGTTCATTTGCGTTTCAGGTTACGCCACTAGATTGAGTGCTCATGAAGACTTTTCCATCTAATGCTGCTGTAGCAGCCTGACCGACTTATATAAGTGAGAGATGCCAAGCTGGCCATCGTCCTTGTGGTTTAGTGGTAGAGCACTGGAGATCTACTCCAGGGGCCCGGGTTCGATTCCCGGCTTGGACAATTTTCACTAAGCTGGTTTACGCCTTGTTAGCAATGTGATAATTCACGTCTTTAATATTCAATAATTTCAAGCGCAATTTCACTGCTGAAAAGTAGTTGAAAAATTAATTAAAATTGTATATTCACCGATGTTGTGTTCATTTGCGTTTCAGGTTACGCCACTAGATTGAGTGCTCATGAAGACTTTTCCATCTAATGCTGCGGTAGCAGCCTTGCCAACTTATATAAGTGAGCGATTCTAAGCTGGGCATCGTCCTTGTGGCTTAGTGGTAGAGCACTGGAGATCTATTCCATGGGCCCGGGTTCGATTCCCGGCTTGGACATTTTTCACTAAGTTGGTTTACGCCTTGTTAGCAATGTGATAATTCACGTCTTTAATATTCTGTAACTTTATGTTTAAGCATATCTTAAAAAAGCACCAGAGCAGGACAAAATAAAATATTTCATGTAATAGGTGAATATATGCACTAGTACACAGGAAAGCAAAAAAAAAGTGGGGTCTCATGCCATTTTCAGAAAAAAGTTCAAAAACGTAAATTTTCGAACAATGTACTATTTCGTTTCTGTTGTAATTGTAGAAAGCGGATTTTTTTTGTGAATGTCAAGTTTCTTTTCACTTGTACATATACTTTTATAATTTTTTATTAAAATGTTAAACTATTCTTAGAATAAAATGTAGATTTAATTGATTCTTTTGAAACAAAAATTTTATCAAATCACTTTCCAGAGAAGTACAAATACTGAACATTCATCCTCATTGTATCATTAACTGAAAACTTACAAAAAACGAAATGTGGGCAAAACTGGATCTGTTCATAAAACGTGACAAACTCTGAACACTCAATAAAGCAGCGGTTCCTAACATGGGGTGCGAGGAGGACCTGCTAGGAGTACGTGAAAATATTATCGGTAATGACGGAAATCACAAAAATAGTTTAACTAAAAAGACATAAAGACATATCTATTGATAGTTTTAGATGACACAGTTAGTCTCAGATGTAGATCTAATATGTTCTTCAATTAATCAATATCGAATATTCTTTTCACACCACTTTTTTTATTCTTCCGTGTTTAATAATAATTGCAGGACGACAAAATTACGCCAGATTCGAAATTACGTCAGACCTTCAGATTTTAATGTTTGTTTTCTTAAAACGTGTTAATCAATAATCCTCGTATGATTATGAAAATTTTCTTTAATGCTGCAGCTGCATTGTTATTCTTCATGTTTGGTTAATATTATAAAAGGCAATATTATCGTTAAAATGCAAGGAAATATCAATGTAATTTGCATCGATTTAATGCATGGTTGTTACAAGATTACTAATAAAAAAGCAGGTTGATTTAAGGGGGAAGGGTGGTGTGGTTACTCCGAAATGAAAATCCTATGAAAGGGGTACGTGAAAGAAAAAAGGTTGGGATGTGTTGGAATAGAAGATACCTAATAATTACTTTCATAATAGTTTTACGATGCGTCGTTGTAAAACCTTTTCGGTATGCCCTTGCTATCAAAACGCTAATATAAAAATATCTAATTTTTTTTTTTCAAATTTAATTTTAGTTATTTCTTTAAACTGCATACATTAAAACAAGTTTTTCGTGACAGAAAAATGTGCGGTAGAAATAAATACCTTACAATGACATTCACGTGAGAGGAAATGAAAGGTGAGTCTATCTATGAGAATAATATATAAACTTGGCTTTGCTTGGTGAAGTAAATTACAAAAGATCTAATTTTAGACTTACTTGCATTACGTGAAAATATTTAGTTTTTAGAAGTTCCCTCGATAAAATTTAATAATCTCTGTAATAATAGCCTAAGTCATGTGACTCTCAAAAACAGTTCCGGGTTAACTGCTTCACTTCTTATATGCAAACATCGAATTTGTTAACTTAATGTTAGCCGGGCGCAGGTGATAAATCGCCAAATATTGTTCCATCGACACCATATCATCAGTATTATAATAGTCCATCTCTTGCAATTGTCACAAACGCGAGAAAAATTAAAACAAAACTTTGATGTTGAAATTAAATGTCATAGTTTATAGTATTATTTATTACTTTTTTTTTCTTTTTTTTTCATTTTTTTCTTTTTCTTTTCATTTTTTTAAAAGAAATAATAGAAAATTGAGAGTCAAAAATGTTAAGTATTTCAGTTTTAAATTAAAGTTATGGATTTTAAATAAAATGAGTGAAAGTATTATATTTTAAATGAAGTTAATGAAATAAGAAAATAAAATATGACGGGTACAATGTTTGGCGATTTATCACCTGCACTCGGCTAACATAAAAATACCGAGTTCATGATTTCTGTATCAGAATGTTCCGATTTGGCGAAGGATTGAGCAAGTAAATTAAATTATGAATAAAAGTAACATGATACAATGCTTAGCATGGATTTAAAGGAGACCAAACTGGTCGCCAAGAGTGGCTAGTTACCTTTAGTATCTTTTCTTATTCTCTGCTAGTAGACAAAATTTATCAAAAGTTCTTTGCTGAAATATTTACAAAATATTACCGAACAAAACAAGATAAAACATTTTTGTTCCTTTATTATTTTAAATGGCAATATTACCTGATAAAATTACTTTCGTAAAATACTTTTTTGTATTCGACGTTGCGTCTCTAATGTGTTTGAATTTCTTAATAAGTAAAATTTGTAAAAGCTGTCATTATGATAAAAAAATGAAATCGTATCACATTATTAAATTGCTAATCATCAGGAAGTTTTTATTTCATATAATAAAGAAGATCTTATTGTTTATATTTACAAAGTTAGATTTTAATCAACAGTGAATTTGGAATGTTTCATTTTATTACTTTCGAAAATATCAATGAAATTGAATTTTTATTGAAAATCTTATGATTAAATCTATATCAAAGATGCAAACGTTACTGTTTTTCTTCAAGTTAAATAAAACGAGAAATTTTATTAAATAAGAAAAGTTAACTATTAACCACATACAAACAAGACGCGTATCTTTATATATTTTTTTCTTATTCAAATTATGTTTAACTGACTTAAAGAAACTACACTGTAAAAAAAAAATCTGTAAAATGTTTTTCTAGGAAACTGGGATTCCTAGAACTTTGTATGTAAAGGCAACAACAAAAATTCCTGTAAAAGCATCTGTTACAGGAATTTTTCTTGTTGCCGTTACATAAAAAGTTCTAGGAATCCCAGTTTCCTAGAAAAACTTTAATAACTTTACAGATTTTTTTTACAGTGTAGTAGGTTGTCAGCTGTGCGATATTAATTTTTCCGTTTTAAGACTTAGTGTTATTTTATTTTATTTTTATTTAGTTATTTTTTTTACAAAATATTTTGAACCATTTCGTATACATTAATTTATTTCAAGTACGTGATTAATTTGTGTTTTAACCCTTTCGTGGTCACAAACGCGTATGCGTGCCGCACTTTGGTACTTGTAAGTGGTCATGAACGCATATAGGCGGTCTGAAATTTGTACTTGTAGATGGTCATGAGCGCGGATAGGCGGTCAAAATATTCTACTTGTAGATGGTTATGAACGCGTTTGCGCGTTTGTGCTTTCCCCCACTTCTCGAGACTGAGAGTT
Organism: Maratus speciosus; assembly: GCA_963932465.1. NCBI lineage: Eukaryota > Metazoa > Arthropoda > Arachnida > Araneae > Salticidae > Maratus > Maratus speciosus. The sequence goes on along the minus strand of OZ010788.1, from coordinate 353,054,333 downwards.
AAAGAAGGCGTTTATCAATCCCTCCCTCCTTCCACACACACAATAGGCGTTACGCAGACTATTTGTCAACTGGATTACCGTATTTTAAGTCGAATGCCTTAGGGAATTTCGTTTTCTGTAAATGCTTAAGAATGGCATTGTATTTCGAAACATATACTAGGCAACTTTATAGAATATCATGGTTTACTTATTTTATTTTATTATTTCTGTCCAAAAGATCCTAATTCATTACTATAATTATTATTATTTTAAATTATTTGCCATATAATATTTATTTATTTTGCATGTTCATTATTTATTATGTAATATTTATTCATTTTGCTCTTTTAATGAATGTACACGTTCTTTCCTTTCCTTTGTATTTCTAAATGTAGGTCATTTTTTTCATTTAACTATAATACTAAATAACTAAACTGTTTTTTTCTTTACTTACAGCTTTGTTGTTGTGTAATAATAATAAAAATCTCAAATATCCAATTTAACATTGCACGTCAAAAATAATATTTTTATTTATTATTGTTGCTCAAATTTTATTCAAATTCTACCATAATTTTAAAACTAGAACCTTGAAACCTATCTATAATGACGCTGAAGGGACCAGAAAAAGCATCGATGTAGATAGGTTTTCAATTTAATTATAGGCAGATTCATGACTGTTCATTGGTTCACAGTACATAATATAACAATTATTATATATACATGAATCCTTCGTTTAACTTTTTAGAATTATCTAATTAAATAATGAAATCTAATTATTTTCTTATCAATAATAAGAATTCAGGATTTTTCAATAAATATATAAAGAGTGTACTATGTCAAATATTTGAAAGTGCGATAATTAAAAAACAAACAGGGATTTACAATTTTGACTATACAATTTTGACTATCAACAGGAGAAATAAATTTCCGATATTGTTCATTTGAATATAAACCAAAGAGAAATACTTCGTGTAAAAAAAAAAAAAATGTTCTTGGATGTTTAAATGTAGAAGATAAGAAGAGAAATAGTACTTTTATTTATTCACAGACATTATTTGACATTCCCAGCCTTATCAAAAGAAATAAAAAAAGAATCACGTAAAAAGAAATAAAGTTTTTCTCAATTAATTCACGCGCATGTACAACAGTCTTTACCATTTTCCTTTGGCGTTCTAACAGGGTATCTTTATCAGTATTTTCACTGAACCCAATAAAATTGATAAACTAAATTTAAATACTCTTCAATATTTATAGGGGACTTAAATATATGTTGCAGAATTCATATGATCTAAAAAAAAATATCCGCATATTGCTCTTTTTTAGAAACATTCAGTTGATCGCTTCGTTCAAAAGTTAATCGTGAGTGTAGTTCACTGACGAAAACACGCATTGACTAACATTATTCCTAAGGAAGAATTTTTTTAAGGTAGCTTGCTTACATTTCAGTATTTTTAAACGATTTTCTTTGATTTGAGTAGCTCAGGTCGATCTGTACAAAACACTTTTTTACTCCTTCTATTTTATTTGCAAGGTTTTTTTAATGGGGATACTTTTACTTTCGAAACCGGTTCCGAAAGTATAAGTATCCTAAATTTAAAAAAAAAAAAAAAAAAAAAAAACTTTAAACAAAATCGAAAAAGAGAAAAAAGGTCTTTCGATAGATCGATCTCAGGTAGCCAATGCAAAAGAATCGTTTAAAAAAATGGAAATAAAAACGGGGTATCTTAAAAAATTTCTTCCACCGAATAAACATTAGCGAGCGAGTGCTTTCGCGTGAGTGAAGTAGCCTATTAATTGTTGGAAGTAGATCAAAAACTCCAAGCAATTAAACATCATAGGCGGGTTTATTAAGTCCAATTGCTCGCAGTAATCTGCAATGCTTTTTTAATATCTTAGAGCAAAAGTAAAATAATTTTATTTTTCAATTTGAAAACTTTCTTTAATCATATGAGACAAAGTTAATGATAATTCTACCGTGAAGGCTGTATTTCAAAATCTCTACAAACATATCAAAACGTTTTTTTTTTTTTTTTTTTGTTTGTTTGTTTGTATTTTTCTGTTCTTATCTCGATTTTCCTTTTGTTTTTATGGCAGTTTACATACAAAGAGGTTTGCCATGAAAGGATTATTTCGATCAATAAAATGATGTTTACACAGTACTTCTCAGGTTGGGAGATATAACCTATCATCTCACCAATATGATTAAGCAAAGTAAAAAATAATAATCATTTTAAGATAGGTAATGCATTCATATGCATTAAAGACAGATAATCTTAACAAAAGTTACTCTTCCTTGATTTTACTTGCATTAAAAAGTAAATAAAGGTGTATTTTTACACATATTTGTATGTGTGGTTTTCACTATATTCGACCTACTTATATTTTTGAATAACTTGATACTTGTACCCTGCATTAGTATATGTATAAGCAGTATATAGTCACATTTTTAGCATTATTACAGCAAATACTTGACTTAATATGAAAAAAGTTCTATTTGTATTTCTTTTGAAAGTTGAGGGGTGGGGGATAATCCAAGAACCATTCTTATGTTTATATCACTGGCTTTGTCCGCTTGGTAAATTAAAATCATTGTGCATTATTTGTGCTTTCTTTATATAACGAGCCCCAATATAGCGACTCTTACATTAAAACTGCCTTATTAAAAAGCCCTAAATCTTATTTATTCTCACAGTTGTGGTTCACAGAGAAGAACCAGAGGTGTAGCCAGAAAAATGCTTATGAGACTATATTTTCCCGATCGATATCTACAATTAGCAGTATTTTTTACCTAATCATTCTGCTAAATACAAACGAGTTGACCAAATATTCCAGTGTAATTAATTCCAATGATACTTTAAAAATTTCTAAGAGTTTTCTTTGAAGTAAGTTTTGAAAAAGAGTAAATATCTCCCATTGTTATCTAGTTCAAACTCTTGCAACCTGAGAATGACATCGAAATACTACCTGTAAGTGACGCTTTGAGCTTTGAGAAAACTATGATTGACAGCCCCACCCCTTCCCTTGTAAAGATGATTTCTAAAGAAAACAGTTCACAGGAATAGTAAAATTCCAAATAGCGGTAGCTTGCTACATATTTTTTCATTGTCGTTTATTTAATAAAAGTATTATGAAAAGTTTGTTTTAAACTAGTTCTTTTAAAATTAGTATTAACCAATAATTATTAAATCATGAATATTGCACAATGTAACATAAAAGATTGTTGGTATAAAAATAAAGTAAGATATCCTTTAAAAAAAATTCTTTTCTGACATCACAGCAGAATTTTTAGAATAACTCCCCCCCCCCTCCCCAAAGGAAAATAAAAACTGATAGCCGAAGAGTTATCTTTATTGTAGCCTAAGTATTATGATTAAACTTATGGTTATTTTTAATAATAAAAAATTTGTTGCACATTTACTGTATGTTATCAAATTCTGCCCCCTTCCGCAAGCGTGCTTATAGAAGAATTTAGTTATTTAGTTATTCTACCTAAATACTTTTAAATAATCACTTTTAATGGTCTACTTTTTAAAAAAATCAAATTCGTGATATTTTATATGCGCATGTTAGCTCAGATATCGTGAAATCAAGAACAATTTTCTCCGATTAAATCACACACTAATGACAATTTGTAATTCTAAATTATGAGGAACCTATATTATATTTATTTATTTTACATTTTCCAACATACTGTGTTTACTCGCGTAATAGTCGCCCTCGCATAATAGTCGCACACCCGTTTTGAAGCAGAAAAAATCGTCAAAATATTTTCTTCGCATAAAAGTCGCAGCCGCGAATTTTACTTTTATTTAGAAAATAGAAAATCATCAGCTGTTCTCTTCCCAGAACTAGTACTCATAATAGATTAATAAATTTTGTTTGCAATGTTTTTTAACTTGTATGCAATTGCAATTATTTTCTTTGAATTCTATATTCCTACGGCATATTTGATTTACAGGGTTGGATTCAAACATTTTCCTCCTGCAAGATATTTGTGATTGAAGTATGTTTACAATTCTGGAGGGTGGAATTATACTTTTTTGCCATTGAAACGCATAAAATCTCAATCCTTGATGAAAATGTTGAAAAAGACATAAACTGTCTGGAAGAAAAAAAGTCCTTTCGGCGTGCCGGGAGGAAGAGGTATCTTTCATATTCCTTATTTTAAAAAAGCCAACTTATATCATTCAAACACACGAAGCTCAATTTAGTAGAAACCGAATATAGGAGATTCAATACTAATTTTTATCAATATAATGAATGAGAATTTCGCGAAATTAGTCAGCTTTATCCAAGCTGACACAAGCTTGACATGCTCACTCACATCGGAATCGGTTGATATATATGAGTACTGTCGCATGCAAAAAATCAGATTTTTGAAAATGTCACCCACAACAGAAATTGAAACTGCTATATCCGAGCTATTTTTTAAGGTAAAGACAAACAAAAAATGCTCCTGAATCCTTATATCAAGGTCAAATACTTAAGAAAGAAACCTTTTTCAATTTCTAATTTTTTTGCACCTCACTTAAAAAAAATATATATATTTTAATTTAATGGCCGCCATTTTGAAATAAGATGGCTGATGAATCCGGCCAGCGAACTTGGTCGAGGTATTGATGTATACTATCCACATGCCTTCTTCCATCGAAATAGGCGACTACGTGTGTTATCGCGTGACAAATACAAGATCGTTTCAAAATGTTAGCCATGCTAGAAATTCAAAGTGCTATAATTCAACCATTTTTTAATATATAAAAAAAAGAACAAATTAAAATAGCAATTATATCCTTTGTGCAGGAATATTAAAAAGCAGTAAACCAACGTTTAAAATGCACAAATAATGGATGAAAAGCAGCAAACAGCTGTTTCGAATCTACAGCGAGATTCTTCTTCAGTGCAAGATAGGGAAAAAGGAAGAGCGTGCTAGAAAAAGCAAGGCTGCGCAAAATGATAGACAGAGACGCGCTGCCTTATATACACCTATGCGGGTATCGAAAGCGCCAGAAACAACCAATGAGAGAGAAGCAGTGGAAACGACTGGGTGGACAAGTAGCGACATCTACCGGAGAAGGAGAGAAAAAGAAACCAAAAAAGAGGAAATTAAATTAATGCTTTCCAAATACTTGGAAAATCTGGAGTACTAGATAAGTCATTGACTAAAGAGTGAGAATTTTTAATGATGTGGTAAGCTTCCCAAAAATCAAGATCAAGGTTAGAAGAACATTTTTGGATAATGGTGGCTGAGGAAAAATCGAACCTATGTTGAGAAGTCCAAGAATGTTGAGCAATAGAAGAACGTTTGAGCTCCTGATTTTTAACATAACCTTCATGCTCTTTTAAACGAAATCTAAGAGCACGTTTAGTCTGGCCAATATAAGAAAGGCCACACAAGGCAAAGAACAAATTTTCAGAAACAAAAACTGCTCCGGAATCTTTGTATCAAGGCCAAACACATAAAAAAAATATTTTTCATTTTCCAATTTTTTAATACCTCATTTTAAATTTTAAATTTAATCCTTTTAAATGGCAACCCTTTTGATACAAGATGGCAAATGAAGCTGGCCAACGATCTCGGTCGAGACATTGGTACGTACAATGTACAGACCAAGTTACATCCAAATCGGTTCATAAATACGCCTGTTATCGCGTGACAAAAATCAGGTCGTTTTAAAATATCAGCCACAATAGAAATTCAAAATGCTATTACTCAGCCATTTTTTTAGATATAGACGAAACAAAAACTGTTCCGGAATCTTTGTATTAAGGTCAAATACATACGAAAAAAATCTTTTTCATTTTCCAATTTTTTGGTATCTCATTTCAATTTTTTTATTTTTAAATTTTTTTTAAATGGCCGTCATTTTGAAACAAGATGGCGGATGAAGCTGGCCAACGAACTCGGTCGAAAAAATTTGTATGTACTATGTACACACCAAGGTACATCCAAATCGGTTCATAAATACGCCTGTTATTACATGACAAAAATCAGGACGTTTCAAAATGTCAGCCACGCTAGAAATTCAAAATGCTAGAACTCAGCCATTTTTTAAGATATAGACGAAACAAAAACTGCTCCCGAATCTTTTTATCAAGGTCAAACACATAAGAAGAAAATATTTTTTCGATTTTCAATTTTTTGGTAGCACATTTCAAATTTAAATTTTTCTTAAAAATTTAAATGGCCGCCATTTTTAAACAAGATGGCGGATGAAGCTGGCCAACGAACCCGGTCGAGACATTGGTATGTACTATGTATAAACGAAGTTACATCCAAATCGATTCATAAATACTCCTTTTATCGCGTGACAAAATTCAGGACGTTTCAAAATGTCAGCCACGCTAGAAATTCAAAATGCTGCAACTCAGCCATTTTTTAAGATATAGACGAAACTAAAACTGCTCCGAAATCTTTGTATAAAGGTCAAATACATAAGAAAAAAAATATTTTTCCATTTTCAATTTTTTGGTACCACATTTCAAATTTTAAATTAAAAAAAAAAAATTAAATGGCCGCCATTTTGAAACTAAATGGCGGATGAAGCTGGCCAACGAGCTCGGTCGAGACATTCGTATGTACTATGTACACACCGAATTACATCGATATCGGTTCATAAATACGCCTTTTATCGCGTGACGAATTTCAGGTCTTTTCAAAATATCAGCCACTTTAGAAATTCAAAATGCTATAATTCAGCCATTTTTTAAGATATAGACGAAACCAAAACTGCTCCGGAATCTTTGTATAAAGGTCAAATACATAAGAAAAAAATATTTTTCCATTTTTAATTTTTTGGTACCACATTTCAAATTTTATTTTTTTTTTAAATTTTAAATGGCCGCCATTTTGAAACAAAACAACGGATGAAGCTGGCCAACAAACTCGGTCGAGACATTGGTATGTACTATGTACACACCGAATTACATCGAAATAGGTTCATAATTACGAGAGTTACAGTGTGACATAGGTCATATATATATATATATAATATATATATATATATATATATATATATATATATCAATTTTGAACGGAGGGTGGTTTCGGGGTCTGGGGGTTATGATCGATGGAAATATACCAAATTTTTTGAAATCGCTCTCCTCCGAACGGCTGCAATAGGTAGCTTTTTGTAATGAAAGCTACCTAACACCCGTGACAGCAAAAGCTGTTGAAGATATAGGAAACAAAAAGCAGACAGTAAGTTTTGAAGAAAATAAACTGCAACAAGGCTGCAGTTATAAATCCTCGCCAAAAGCAAAAAAAAAAAAAAAAAAAAAAAAAAAAAAATCATTAGAGATGTTAATTCCCTTGCTAAATTCAGTTAAATCAAAGTACAGAGAGAGCCAAAAAACAGTTGTGTTAACATCATAAACTAAACCTTGAAATGAAAAAAAAAGACAAAAAGGAAGCTTTCACAGTCCAAAAGCAATTGGAACATCGAGTTTTAAAAAATAGGCCTAATGCAATTAGCAAGAAAATGATGGAGGTGAAGAATTACAAACATAACGTAAAGAATATTTCTGTTTCAAATAAAAAAAATTCTGATAATTAGGAATCTAAAAAGAAAAATCTAGGCAGTGATGATTGATTTTGCCTAATTTGTAAGAAAAATAAAATAGCAGAAATGTTTCAGTGTTCAGATTGCCATATACGGTTCCATGTTGCGTGCGCCGGAAAACAAAAGCAATAAACAAATTTCATGCATAAGCTTTGCATCACTCCTTACATGATATTCAAGTAATTGACAATTAGTTCCATAATTTCTATTCTTAATTACTGATAACTTTGATTTATATTTTGAATGCATTTTGATTTAAAACAATTACACTTATTTTCAGGTATTTGATTTCATTATATTTCATTGCTGTTATTTTGTTTGATTGTTTCATTAACCACAAACTTTACTTTTAATATAATTAGTTATATTCCCTAGTCATTAAAACAACCTGATATTAATTGGTCAAATTTAGGAGACTGGGGATCCAACTTAGCCAACCAATTGGTGAATTTGGTCCACTTTTGACAAAATTTTCAAATTAAAATAAAATTTAAGATTTTCAAAAAGAAATTGATCTAAATATTTATTTAGTTAGTAGATGAATAGATTGAACCTGTGTAATGATCTTTTGCAGATATTCCAAAATTTAAGTGAGTTACACCTGAAAATAAGTGAAGTGGTCCAAATTCGGCTACTCTCCCCTACTACTATAAAAAGAGTCCTTCCGGCCAGTGCCGGGAGGAAGAGGTAGCTTTCATATTCCTTATTTTAAAAAAGCCAATTTATATTATTCAAACACACGAAGCTCAATTAAGTGGAAACCGAATATAGGAGATTCAATACTATTTTTTATCAATACCAAATCATTATGAATGAGAATTTCGCGAAATTAGTCAGCTTTATCCAAGCTGCTTTTATTTAAAGTAACTTATATTTGGCTGCCAAATTCGGCGATTTCTTAAAGTGCCTGCCATTTTAAGACAACATGGTGGATGAGGCTAACCAGTGAACTTGGTCGAGACCTTAGTAATTCCTGTGCACATGCTCACTCACGTCGGAATCGGTTGATATATACGAGTGCTGTCGCAGGCAAAAAATCAGATTTTTCAAAATGTCAACCACGTTAGAAATTGAAACTGCTATATCTGAGACATTTTTTAAGATAAAGACAAACAAAAAATGCTCCTGAATCCTTATATCAAGGTCAAATACTTAAGAAAGAAACCTTTTTCAATTTCTAATTTTTTTGCACCTCACTTTAAATATATATATTTTTTAATTTAATGGCCGCCATTTTGAAACAAGATGGCTGATGAAGCTGGCCAGCGAACTTGGTCGAGATATTGATGTATACTATCCACATGCCTTCTTCCATCGAAATAGGCGAATACGTGTGGTATCGCGAGAAAAATACAAGATCGTTTCAAAGTGTTAGCCATGATAGAAATTCAAAGTGCTATAATTCAACCACTTTTTAAGATATAAACAAAAGAACAAATTTTCAGAAACAAAAACTGCTCCAGAATCTTTGTATCAGGGCCAAACACATAAATAAAATCTTTTTCATTTTCCAATTTTTTAATACCTCATTTTAAATTTTAAATTACATTTTTTTTAAAAATGGCAACCCTTTTGAAAGAAGATGGCGAATGAAGCTGGCCAACAAACTCGGTCGAGACATTGGTATGTACTATGTACAGACCAAGTTACATTCAAATCGGTTCATAAATACGCCTGTTATCGCGTGACAAAAATCAGGTCGTTTTAAAATGTCAGCCACAATAGAAATTCAAAATGTTATAATTCAGCCATTTTTTTAGATATAGACGAAACAAAACCTGTTCCGGAATCTTTGTATTAAGGTCAAACACATACGAAAAAACTCTTTTTCATTTTCCAATTTTTTGGTATCTCATTTTAAATTTTATTTTTTAAAAAAAATTTTAAATGGCCGCCATTTTGAAACAAGATGGCGGATGAAGCTGGCCAACGAACTCGGTTGAGTTATTTGTATGTACTATGTACACACTAAGGTACATCCAAATCGGTTCATAAATACGTCTGTTATCACGTGGCAAAAATCAGGGCGTTTCAAAATGTCAGCCACACTAGAAATTCAAAATGCTATAACTCAGCCATTTGTTAAGGTATAGACGAAACAAAAACTGCTCCCGAATCTTTGTATTAAGGTCAAACACATAAGAAAAAAATATTTTTTCAATTTTCAATTTTTTGGTACCACATTTCAAATTTAAATTTTTCTTAAAATTTTAAATGGCCGCCATTTTTAAACAAAATGGCGGATGAAGCTGGCCAACGAACTCGGTCGAGACATTGGTCTGTACTATGTATAAACGAAGTTACATCCAAATCGGTTCATAAATACGCCTTTTATCGCGTGACAAAATTCAGGACGTTTCAAAATGTTAGCTTCGCTAGAAATTCAAAATGCTATAACTCAGCCATTTTTTAAGATATAGACGAAACAAAAACTGCTGCGGAGTCTTTGTATAAAGGTCAAATACATAAGAAAAAATATTTTTCCATTTTCAATTTTTTGGTACCACATTTCAAATTTAAAATTTTTTTAAAATTTTTAAATGGCCGCCATTTTGAAACAAAATGGCGGATGAAGCTGGCCAACGAACTCGGTCGAGACATTGGTATGTACTATGTACACACCGAATTACATCCAAATCGGTTCATAAATACGAGAGTTACAGTGTGACATAGGTCAGATATATATATATATATATATATATATTGATATATATATATATATATATATATCAATTTTGAACGGAGGGTGGTTTCGGGGTCTGGGGGTCATGATCGGTGAAAATATACCAAAATTTTTTGAAATCGCTTTCCTCCGAACGGCTGCAATAGGTAGCTTTTTGTAAAGAAAGCTACCTAAAAGTACTACAAGCAGATATCGACCTAGACCGTAATTCGAGTTTATTTGAATTATTTTATACATCCATGTAAACCAACAATAAAGGCCACACTCACTACTTCAAATAGTGAACAGGCCTCCATATCATATATCGATTTCATGGCAATTCAAATAATATTTACAAAGGTCAGATGGAAAAGCAGTACTAGATTTTGTCGCGATGGCGCCCAAGCTCACAATTAGCCTAAAATATTGAAGTGTAACTGTATATTGTTTAAAAATATACCAATGAACAGTACAAGTATAGAATTATTCAAAAATATCGATAGAATGGATGCAATTAAAGCAGTAAATATGCTTAAGTGTAAGTATATGTCTTTAAAAACAGGGAAGAATCACTATCTAAAAGATTCTTACAATAATGCAAACAAAAGCATTATCTATTTAAATTTATTGTTATTATTATTATTATTATTACTTTACTTTGTACAAGCATGTTGGTTAAATGACAAATTAAATCATGGCAATCTATTTTTTTATAACTCGATCTCACATAGACTAATACTATATGATCAGAATTAATGCTAATACTATATGATCAAAATTAATGCTAATACTAGTATGATTAAAACAATCATAATGAAATGAATGTATTGAAACTGGAAAAAAAAAGTTAAACTAGATTTTGATAATTGAACTATTCATTTAGTTACAATGAGAATGAAACTAGGAAAACATTTATTTTAATGCATTAAACTACACTAATATTATTTTTTTCATTCAAATAATATTTACGAAAGTTAGCAGTAGGGCAGGCGGAAGAACATTAATTAACCACCATATACAGGACAGGGTCCGACTTAGGCTATGGGGGGCAAGAATCATTTTGCCCCCCCCCCCCTTCTATCTATCTATAGATATTTTTGTGAATAATGTGGAAGTAGCTAGTACTAAACTTTATACTATTGTATTATATGCATAAGTTTTATATCCGGTACTGCTTACATCTATATACAGAGTGTCACTAAAAGATAATCACAACTTTAAGAAAAAATACTAATAGTAGAAAAAAAATGATAGATTGTTTAATACGAGTATTTCTTTGCAAACTTTTACTTTGCTTATCTACCTACGTTATAAGATGTCTAAAAGAAAACGTCCCAATTTGGTTATAAGTATTGGTTTTAACTTGTCACGTTACGATAAAAACGTTAATAAAGAAATTCTTTTGAAAACAATAGAATACTAAAAAGGTCATAATAAAATATTAATCCTTAGTTTTTTAATGATATTTGCGTAGGTGGAGAGGTTACTGAAAGCGGAGGCGGGGAAGGGGGACCGCACTTCCTTCTTAAAAGTTCGAAATTATATGAATTTTGATCAATTTTATTTAATTTTAAACATTTGACACCATTTAAATAAAAATTCTGACTACTCTCATGGGAGTGCCCTAAAAAGGGGGACCCCGGGGAAGCTTCCCCGCATGCACCTACATCAGTCGGGCCCTGACCATATATATGTAATATATATATATATTTAATGAACCACCATAACCAATAATGTTATATATTAAGCTTTGTTTTAAAAGATCTTTGCAAAACATTTTTATTTATGCAATGTATTGCTAAATTGTGTTTCCTTGAGCTAAATACTAAAATTTTTACTCATACTTTGTAACCCTCCCCCCTGACCCATTTAACTCTTCCCTCTCCTACATTGTAAAGATCAAGATGAAAAAATTTCGTTTGTTAGTCAACATGTTTATTTCAACTCCTTTAAAATATCTGTATATAAAGTTTTTTTTATGTCCCCCTCCTTCATAAATATATAAAACTCGCTGTTCTTATACATAAGCTATCAAAGTAGCGAGTTGAAAGAACAGATACACGTGCTTTACTTGAAACGCAGAAAAAAAAATTATAAGTATTACTGACTATGGAACTTGTTTAGAAAATAGTTTTAACTGTGTGATGCATTTTCTCGCTGAAGTATATTTGTATACCAATAGAAGTTTGTGGAACATAAAAATTTTTATACAGGGATACGCAAACCAACAAGATACATAACCGTTTGGGTGTGTAATTGCTGGAAGTGCGATTTAAATCGTGTTATACGTCTTTATCTGAATTAAATTAGAGCATAATATGTGTTGTGTACAAAAACCATCAGATAACATACACGGTCATGCAAAAGAATTCGAGAGCATTCTTTTCTACTGGCGAAAATTACTACACGGGACATTTCTAACTGAAATAAGTTTTAGAATGCTAAATAATTTGTATGCTATAGATCGTAAATAAGGCTACAAAGTATAGACTATTTTTTTTTTATTATGGAAGGTAATTGATAAAACTGGATTTCTATATGTGTTATATGTTTTCCATACTGTTTACGCACATATCTTCCTGCACCTTATTTAGCGGTAAAGTTTCATTACAGTTTTATAGATCGATAAATGTGTTGGAAAGTATTTCACAAATTATTCTTGAAATATGATTTTTCGTTCTTATTTAATATGAACTTTTATTTTTTATGCTGGAGAAAGTTTTCAAAGTTTCCATAATATAAATACGCAGAGATAATAATTACTACTATTTGTTTATTAATACTATTTGTTTAAAAATTAAAGGAAAAAAATAAAAATATCTTGAGAAGGAAAATTAAAGCTGGTTTCATCCAAATCCTAAAACTTAAAAAAAAGGATAAATCGTGAAAAGTGATAAAAAGTGGCAATTGATTTTTTTAAAACTCATTCCAGCATTGTTGGAAAGCGTTTATAAATTCGGTTTGTCTGTCTTTCCTTCTGTCCGTGCTCTAATTCACGTACAGTTAGTCCAATTGCCATAAAATTGATGTATGTTATTTGTGTTTAATTTGGCATGTTCAGTATTGAAAATGCAATGTGTAGCATGTAAGATTCGTTTACAGGGACACGCAAAAGAATGCCCCCACATTACGGTGAATTAGAAAAATCGTGTGTGGTGTAGTTTAATGACATTACACTATTTTAAACATATTGGAATTTTTATACATTACTAAGGAGTTGCACACTACAAGGCGATTACTGTAGAATATGATGTGCATAGAATTTATATTTCATTTTCAGGGACACACAAAACAATTTGGCCTAGGAACAATAATTGCTATAAGTTCGTTATCAGTTGCGGTACACGTTTTTAAATTTGACTGTTGTTATTATTTTTTTATATCACGTGGTATTTATAAATTCTATAGGTAATATAAAGGGAATCAATATGGCAAGTACATTTCCGTTTATTGACAGAAATTGCTGAATGGGGATTTTCCTGCGGAGCTAATTTTTTTCATACTATGTAGCATACATACAAAGTTATAGAGCATATACAGGGCTGCACAAAAAATAGATATTTTTCCAACTAACTGACAGCAATTGCAGAAATTGGGTTTGCAAATGCATTATGTGTTTTCTAATTTATTTATTTAGACACCACCTTTCTCCGTAATAAGCTGTAAAGTTTTGTTGCAATATTCTGAATGTATTGGAACGTGTTTCATAATTTATGCTAGACACATGATTTTTAGATCATGTTTCTTCTTACAAATATTTTTTTGCAATTTCTAAAAAGAATTTTTGAAAAAATACGGAATCTTACTGTACTAAATATAAGAAAAAATACATGAATACATTCCGAAATTATTAAAAATAGTGCTTAGTTTCCATCTAGTCTAAGAATATTCAACTTGTGTCATGCGGAGTTGCGAATTTATTGTTGTAAAGTTTAAATCCTTTTTATCTCTTTATGGCCGATGGACGCTAGAGGTTTTATGGGAGATAAATTGAGGGGGGAGGGTGAGTATTACTCTTCACAGATATTTGATATGGATCGTATTTTTCTCATTTTGAATAGGAAAATATATTAGGTACCGAAAATAATTCCTGTTATTGGAAAATTTTAAATGTAATTATTTCTCCTATGTGGTGAGAAGGAGAAAAATGGCACCCAAAAAAAAGGCACTTTTATTACTATAGAACTTACAAAAAGCACATTTATTTTGTATATTACTATGCAGACTCTCCATTTACCTATTTATACATAGTAATACCTGTACTAAGCGGAATCTTGCCTTTAAAAAATCCAAAGTTCCTTGGAAAATTTCTAATTCAAAATTATTATATTGCTCTTTATCATTTTGTCTTAAAAGATTTCATTATTAAAATTAAAACTTGCATTTAATCAGTAATATTATACATATGCACAAGTATTACACCTATAAATTCATTAATGATGCAATACTATGATCACTAATTAATTACAGTAAATCCTGTAAAAATGAAATTTATGTATAACATAATCCTGCCTTAAACGGAGAATTTTATGTTCCCAAATACAAAATATTACATAATTACACCGAGTAAAACCTGTCTAAAATAGAATTTGTTTTCGTACCTAGTGATCTCGTATTAACCGGTTTTATTGTAATATACAGTGGTTCCGTGTAGTGTTACTGATTAATTAATTCTGAAATACTTAAGTAATATATCATTACTATCTTTAAACATGATTTAAGTATAAGAAATAGTGTACTTTATAAAAAAGAAACGCCTTAACATGTTTGGTTTTACTGTACTCAAACAATTGTCTAAAGATATATAGTAAAAACTGCCAAGACGAAGGGCAAGGTTGAAATAATTACTGCCATTTTGATTATACCAGTAAATGTTTTTCTTTTAATGTTCTACATTTATCATTAAAATAATAGGAATTAATAAAAATTCAAATTTGTTATCTGGAACCTAAATTATAAGATCCAAAAATCTACTTTTTGTTGTTGGTTGTTGTTGTTTTATGTATGGGTGGGAAAAAGGTTGTCGGTTTGCATTTTTTTCTTCTTTTTTTTTTAAACAGCAATTTTCACATTTTGAATATCTTATTAAAATTTGTTTTAATTCTTTTATTGCTCACAAAAAATAATTTAGAAATATTATCATTAAGAAGAAGAATTTTCCATTAATTTTGAATGCGCATTTGAAATACTTTATAACAAATCACATTTTTGGGGGGTTGGAATATTTTAATATATTTTTAACTGGTATATTCATCAATTTAATGTAAAATACATCAGCTATCTCAGATTTATATTACAGAAAATCGAAGAAAGCAGATGTTACACTAACTTGTATAATGAGAAATTATTATTATTATTATTATTTATAAAAGAAAAAAAATAATATTAGCATTAACTGAAATTGAGTTACGATGAATAACCCTATCTAAAAGTGAGCACCATGGTATGCTGTACTAAACATTTAATTGAAATTCGTTGTATAGTGAGATCTATTGCTATACGTGCGTTTTATAAAATATAAATTTATTCAAAAAATCGATTACTTCCAGTTTAATTTTATAATTAAATCATTACAAATTAATGAAATTTACAAGTTTATGTAACAGAAATTGTTTAGAAAAAAATGATTTAGAGGAAATGAAACATGTTTGTTATCATGAAGATATAAATTCTTTTCAAATTTAGAAAAAAATTAATAGCATATAAAGCAAATTATACTACATTAACAGTTTGCAAACATTATTCCATGCAACACGGAACGCAGACCTGTATTCCTGAAAACTGCTATTTCCTTACATACTTTCGAAAGCTATTAATCAACTAGTTTTAAACGCCCATTCACGCCTCATATAGACAGTGGACAGCCGCCGTAATCATTCAGTGTCAGAAAGAAGGGGAAAGAACTAAATCCCTTAGCACATTTGAACTACAAAAACAAGTGCAAAGTTTGCAAACATTATTCCATGCAACACGGAACATAGACCTGTATTCCTGAAAACTGCTATTTCCTTACATACTTTCGAAAGCTATTAATCAACTAGTTTTAAACGCCCATTCACGCCTCATATAGACAGTGGACAGCCGCCTCAATCATTGAGTTTCAGAAAGAAGGGGAAAGAACTAAATCCTTTAGCACTTTTGAACTATAAAATCACATAACCCCTTCTACCTTTTCGAACAAGTTCTTTTTTCCTATTCAAGGCCTTTTTAAGGTATATTTTTACAATCTATTGAAACGCTCAATGGGTTAAAATTTCTTTTCTTTCAAAAATTATTTTCTCTACAGAGCATTCTGTAAAGATCGTATAAATTGTGTACAGCCGGAATCTTTGCAGGAGATACGTAAAAGTTGACAAAAACCCTCCTCTGTACGTCGCATTGTTCTTGAGCCAAATTTAAAAGAAAAATCGTGACGTCACATACCGTGACCTGAAAATCAGATTTATGGGAAACATAAATAACGGTTATTGCATTATAAAACTATATTTACTATGGAACTACGAATAAAGAGGAACTGACATATCCTCAAAACAGCGAAGCTGCAACTATAACAGTTTCGTAGATGCTCATTACCTCTTCCACCAGTAAATTTGATTAGAAATTACCTCCTTATTTAAACGACTATTTAATGCATACTTTCAGTCAAATTATGCCACAAATAGATATCTATTTTCCCTGGTGGAAGTTTACCTCGGTAGTAGTCAGGCGTTAGGTTTCGGCCACATTGTGACAACCTAAACAGCCTACTGTTGGTGTCAGTAAAAAAGATTACAATAATATCATTTTTACGAGGAATCCCCTGACCAATTTCCACCAATTAAAACAAATAGAAAATTTTACCATATTTGTAAAAGAAATTTTGCATAAATAAGGCGCTTAAATAAGTCGAAATTTTCTATTAAATTTAAAGGTGGAAGTTTGCCCTACAGGTAATCAGAAACTGTTTGCACGATTAAAATAAAGACTTCAGTTTGTGAAAACCTCCACAGTTACGTCACATGCAACTGGTAGACATTACACTATATGTTTCTTCCTCTTTATTAATAACTCCATTATATTTTCATGACTAGATGTTCAAAATAAATTCTGCATGTTCCTAAGCATACTACCGTCTTTCAGTAATGAATTATCAAAATTTGATTCGACAGAAACGTGCCTACGGACTTTCGTAGGAGTTAGAATGATGGAATGTATGCTTTAACCTATTTTACGTTTAAATTAAACATTCCTCGATATGTACGAGATGGTCATTTGAACGTCTTCTCGTGCGAATATAATGCCATATGTAATATTCATTAATTCATATCAATATTCCTAATAATCTTATTTGAAGGATATGACATCATTTCCTTCGAATTTATCTCAAAACTATTTATCCTAATATTATGGTTCTAGAAACGAATTTTATATATTCGGAGCTAGGATTCTCTCTGTGCACAGTTAGTGTGGTACTGTCAAAACATCCTGGATAGTATAAAATTTATTTAACACTCAAAATTTATTATTTCTTAGCATGTTCTACAGTAAAACTTTAAAGCATTTGAAAATCAGGTGTGTCAACGACGCAGTTTTCTTTTCTTCTTTTTTTCTCTTATAAAAATAAATGGTAGGGTGAACAAAAATATTTTTGTTGAAATTTATATCATTTGTTTTTACTTTTTAGCTCACAGACTATCAAAGCCTGAGAGCTAATGTGCTCACATGCTCTGTATGTATGTATGCCTTTCAAAAACCAGTTGCTAATTTTATTTCATAATTGTGTAGTTGGAAGATGTCCATAGGACATTGTCATAATGATTGAAAGTGAGTCGTCTTATATGCTGTTTTACCTACTTTTCGCCTAAACATATAAATGAAGTAATTGAGTTTCTTTGAAACTGGTCATTAGCTTGTCATTCTTGCTTATTGTTTGATAATATATTTCTGCACTTGAAAATCTTTAGACACATAAAACTTCATTATGTACTTTTCAAGTAATTAGAACATCCCGCACGAAAACATCGTCTTTGCTTTGATCTATTGGGTTGCTTTTGTTTGGTTTATTTGTTCTGTATGTACGTATGTATGTATCTATGCACGTAACGCGATAAGTCTTTATAGATGTATCCCATTTGCTTTAAATTTTAGATATAAGTTCATTCTGATATTTTGCTTCCCTGATTTGTTTTGGTGGTTCATTGATAAAATATAAAGGGAAGAATTGGAGCCTACTCCCCCCTTAATTTAGATAAATGTGTTTTTCATGCAGAATTATCCGATTTGCTTCACATGTGGTATACAGGTTTATTCTGATAAGGCGCTTCCCTAATTACGTTTGAATGTTCTTTGGTTAAGATCATAGGGGGGAACGGGGGAGTTCCCCCCACCCCCTAATTTAGATAAATGTGTTTTTCATGCAGAATTATATGATTTGCTTCAAATTTGTTGTACCGGTTTATTCTGATAAGGCACTTCCCTGATTAGATTTGGAGGTTCATTTGTTAAGTGTAAAGAGGGGTAATGGGGGAGCTAATTACACTTTAATTTAGTTAATTGTTTTTTTTTGTTTTGTTTTGTTTTTAATTTATTTATTTTTCGAGGGGCATTACTCTTTGAAATAAGCGTATAATATGCAATTAGTGCGAATAACCTGTGAGCTCAATGCCACCAATTTAATTAGACACTTTTCTTTTTTTTTGTATACAATCACAATTTTTCGAACTAAAAAAAAATGTGAAAATATATTTTTTGCCTTTTTGCAAAACATGTACCATGTACTTGCAAAAGGTTTGAAAATTTTCATAAATAAATAAAATTTTTATCGCCAGAAATTTTTATTCGCCCTAAATGTTATTTCATGCTCTCCAAAAAGGGTCTACTTAGAGCAAAATTAAAAATTCAACTGTTTTTTTATGCTCTTGTTTTCTCTGGAATAAGTTTGTCTTTTATTAAAAAACATTCTCAGAAACTTTCGTATTTTTCAACACAAATTTTTTTTTTTTTTAATAATGTTCGAAAAGAAACACTTTAAAGTAACATAATCGTAGACAAAAAGTAGTTAGATCTTTAATCTCTCTACATAGAAATAAATATAAAATAAAATAAAATAAAAAATAAAAATAAAAAATAGATAAAATCTTTTGGTTTATCTACCTTACAAACTACTCATGATTAATAATTTCGAGATATTTAAATAACTTTTACGTTTTGGATTGTTTAAACATAAATTTTCTTCACAATGAATGTGCGAATATTGTAGACTTCGAAATCATCGAATACAAATTTAAAATACAAATTTTAGTTTTTGTGTTAAAACATGTTAAATTAAAATACAGGGTGACCTGATTTTAAAAAATCATATTTTCGAAACTACTGCACTTATTACCGCACGTGTAATAAGTGATACTTGAATTTAAAAAGAAATATACCAAGTTTTTTCTTCAGTTATAAATGTTCGATGTGTGACCCGCTTGTTACACGACATACGTCCGATCTGTAATCCAGTGCGTTCCAAACATTTTGTAGCATCACTCTGTCAATGGTTCTGAATGCTGCACAAATACGTTCTTTAAGTTCTGGCTGTGTTTTAGGCATTGGTGGTTCATGAACAATGTTTGTGACACTGCCAGAACTTAAATAATGCGTTTGTGCAGCATTCAGAACCATTGACAAAGTGATGCTACAAAATGTTTCGAATGTACTGGATTACAAATTGGACATATGCCGTCTAACAAGAGGGTCACACAGCGAACATTTGTAACTGAAAAAAAACTTGATATATTTCTATTTAAATTCATGTATCACTTATTGTAATATGTGAAGTAGTTTGGAAAATACGATTCTTTTTTAACTCTGGTCCGTCCATCATTTGTACTCGCCTTATATATATCAATACTCTCCCTTCTACTAGGCACAAACTGTTGATTTTATACCTCTTTAAGGTATGCAATAAAAAAAAACACAAATAAGTTGTTTAAACAGTATTTTTCTCAAAACTTTTTTCAGTCTATAAATATTTATAATGCTTCAAGTGTGTTTGTTGAAAATCCCTCTCTTGCTACATTCTTTAAAGATTATGTTTGTCAGTTGTTGAAAAGGTTATTAAGCTTCTGAAATCAGTAATCATATTCAAATTGCTAATGAACTTGAATTTCGTGCCAGTTTGTCTAACTGTTCTTCGGATTACAATACGAGTGCTCAAGTTTAAATAAAATGTTTTAAAGTAACAACATGAATAAATTCAGAAAATATAATATTAAAATTAGAACGCATAGAGCATTTTATTAATATTATTTTAATTTAATTAATAGCTTTAAAAATATTTTAATTTTCGTTAAATTCATTATTTTTTTAAATACGCAGGAAAATATCTATACAAAACACTTCCTTTAAAATTTTCTTATTGGAATACAATAAATAATGAACATTGATTTTTAAAGTCAACCCCTTAAATTTAATATTGAGTGACCCTATTTGAATTGTCACAATAGCTACTTTTATTAAGTGTTCAGTATTTATCAAATAAATAATCATATTCATATTTATATTTGTTCATACTTTGTTGTTATAAATCAGCATAAAAAAATTTCCTCCCGTATTTAAAAAACACTTACTACAAAACAATGCAATATAGCAAAATTATTTAAATTTATACAGTTTCCTAAAATCTAAAATAATGGTGTCGTGTTAAATCGTGTCTTCGTGTTTTGTCATTGTTTTCATAAAATTGGGTTTTTTTATTTCTCTCCAAAGCCTTCCTATTTTTTTAAAACGATCTGATGTGCTAAACAAATACTCAAATATTTATTATATGAGTATTTTTCTTGATTATTTTACACTGTGTTGTGTTAAAAATTCAGTTTCAATCTTTAAACATAATATTATTACTAGGTTATCTAAATGAAAAGTATTTATTATTAAACTATAAAAAAATTCTGTAAAATTACTAAAGTTTTTATAGCAAACTGGGATTCCAAGAATTTTTTACTTAACGGCAACAACAAAAATGCATGTAATAGATACACTTTTGCGTCGAAAATAAAAAAAAAAATCTGTAAGGTTACTAAGAATTTTTTAGGAAACTGGGATGCCTAGAACCTTTCATTTAACAGCAACCAGGGTTATAGATAAATCTTTAGTAAGGTTACTGTAATTTTAGCAGATTCATTTGTAAAGCTACAGATTTCTGTAGCTTTACAAAAACTAGTTTTGTAGATTTACATCTTTTTTTGTACAGTTTCAGATGGAAGTTTAGTAAGCATGTAACTTTACATGTGTAGAACTACAGATTTTTCTTACAGTGTATAAAATACTTTAAAAAACATTTATTTAAAATGCTGATTAGTTTTTAATAATATTTCCTTCTTTTTTTCTACCATACTCGTATATCTTAATTGTATGTGAAATAAATATTTATTTTAATCTTCTATAATGGAAAAATATTAATATGCTTTATATTCATTAAAGCGAAAGTAAATCGATGTTTCGTATATTTTTCAAACTTAAAGTCAAAACGCAGTCAAATTACTTTGACAATTCTGTAATATTTTAATAGGCGGGTATACTTAAAGTTTACCTGATTTTGTTTTTAGTTTTGATGCTATAATTAAAGTGTTAAAAATAATACGTGCTATTTTCATTAATAGTAAAAGAATATTTTCTTCTTCTTCGAAATTTTATCAATGCAAAAATGTTATTTGAAGCATTCTTTTTTAAAAAATTAATTGTTCCTTAATAAATATTTATACCCTCTTTTTTCAATAGAAAAAAGAATAAATGGCTTGAGCTGGCTTATTTTTTCATGAAATTCATTCATTATAATTCCATATCTGGTATTTTAAAAAATTATATAATTATTAAATTAATTTGTATATTAATAGGTAGATTAATTAAACATACATTTTGTTCATCTAATTATATATTTTTTGTATTTACAATATAGATTTCCATTGAAATGAGTTTTTATTAAAGGATGATAGAAATAAAGGCATGTTAAAATTTTTAATTACTCTTATGAGATGGGAAAAATACATTAGCTGAAATATTTAAATTAAATATTTATTATGGATTCGAAATATTTCAGATCTTAAAATTAATATGGACATAACAAATTTTGTAATATTTTTATTAATTATTCATTTATTTAAAAAAAAATGTTATGAATGAAATTAGTTTAGTTCAATGAATTCGCTCAAGCAAAATATATTTTAAATGAGGATTTAAATAAGGTGAATTTACCTATAGTGTGTCATTTAAAGATGCCCCACCAGTGAACGAGAGGTTCTTTCCTTGAAGCTTTGTAGACGGGAGGTGCTGTGTTCGAACACAAATGCACCCGTCGGCCTAATCGTTCGAAGTCTTCAGAGGTTTTCTTCGAACCTTGGATTTCCTTGCGTAAATACCGATTAGGTTCCCTTAGAAAGACATAGACGGAAGGCATCCCCCATGACCTATATCCCTAGTGTAGATAATCGGCCGTCATAGAACAACACCAACAACACACGCCACTTAAATATATTTATCTAGTTATTATTGAAATTTTAGTACTTAACAAATTTCAATCTAGTCCTAAAATTCACATAAAAATGAACATTTAAAGTTTCAATACCTATGCCTAAGTAAAAACGAAAATTAAAACTTTCCATTCTACAGTAGTGAGTATACTAAATTTCACATGCACAAGTAGTTACCTCCCAAAAAAGGAGCTACTCAAGTCTTGAGTATTGTATGTGCTAAATTGAAGTTATAATTTGATTTACAGTTTTAGAACAGTATATATACAAGAAATGAGATTTATCGAGGCGTTTAAATGGCTGCATTACACAGTATCATTAAAAATTTATTAATAATTATAAATTTGCATTTCGTTTTTTTTACAGTTTTTTTATGATACATAAAATTTTAATGGCTCTTTTCTGCTCCAAGTGTACTGTTTTCAATCCTCTTTCTTATTCCTATATTTTTCTTTTCTACATCTGCAGTTTTAACAGCTGCAACATCTTTCTTTCTTTTTTTGCTTAATTCGGTATTATTTGTAAACACATTGGAATTTCAACTTTAATTACTCCCCTTTGATTTTTATCGTGATTTTTTTCTCTTTTTCCCAAAAGAAATCATACCTAAAAGGAGATGGTACACTCAAGTGGTAGAAAAACTGCTACTCCAGCCTAATATCGTGTAGGGTCCCCATGAGCATACATAAGTGCCACGAGCAACGTGACATGGGCTCAACTAATGTCTGTGGTATCTTGGAGGCAATTCATACCAACGTGTGCGAGGTGGTTGAGATCTCTTCTGAACAGTTCGTTGCAAAGCACCTAAGATACGCTCAATAATGTCCATGTTGGCGGTATGGGAAATGAATGAAAGCGTCTTAAATCCGAAGAGTGTTCCAGGAGCACTTGACCCTCGCTGTGTGGGTGTCACATTGTCTTTCTGGAAATGCCCAAGTCCCTCGGAATGTACAATGGACATGAATGAGTGTAGGTCATCAGAGAGTATACTTAAGCACCTGTCAGAGTACGCCTGCCAGAGTCGTCTCTAGACTTATCAGTGTTACTATATCACGTCAACTTCAAAAACACCATACCACCTCAGAGGCTCTTACAGCTTTAACAATGCCCTTTTGACATGTGGGGTCCATGGATTTATGACGCTGCCACCGTACCCGCACACATTTATGGCCGATTCAATCCGAAACCAAACTCGCCATTTCCGGTAACGTGTATCCAGACATCAGCACTCCATTGGAGGTGTTGGCAAGTACAAGCGTGGCGTAAAGATTTGTGCCATGTAGTCAACAAGGGTCCAGGAGTGGACCTGCGGCTCTATAACGCGCTACCAGTGACGATCTGTTGAAAGTTCACAAGCTGACACTTGTTGGTTTCCTAGCAATGAAATCCGCAGTTGATGAGGTTTTGCATGTCTATCCCGTTTAAGGATTGGCTTGAGTCATACATTTTTCCGTTCATTCAAGGGGTTTTACCTGCTGCACAGTTATAGGGGATTCAATATTTAACCGGATATTTGTTATTCGTGGTAACTCCTGAAATGCTGAAAACTGAAAATGTATCGCTACTTCGGAGTTCTAAATGTCTCCTCTCAGGCGCCTATCATAATGCAACGTTCAAAGTCACTTAAATCTTCATAATATGTCATTGTAGCAACAGCAACCTAACAAACAGCTGCTCGGCAGACATGTGTTGTCTTATATTGGCGCTACCGACCACATTGCGATACACTGATTGGTTACGCATTTCCGTATACGCGCGTCTGATATTTCTGTCTGTTTAGTGTACGTTACTCGATGATTCAGCAATGTTTTTGATATTTCATAAGACAGTGAATTTTTATCAGTTGGACATTTTCTTGCTTAAATCTTCATAATTTGCTTTCTGAAATCTGTGTGTGATTTCCTTCAGCATCTTTTCAACAAACTCAATACAATCACTAAAAATTTTCGCTTAACGGGATTTATCGATACATTCTAAAACAAATCAGACTTTTAAAATAATTTACAGAATTAAAAAATCACTATATTTAACATTTAAGCTAAAAGAAAATGATTAGCCTAAAAGCATGTTTCCATACTTCGTTTTTCTCCAGTTTATATTAATAAATAATACATATGTTCCACTGGCCGTTTTCATTATATAGATTTTCCGAATTTTTTTTAATTCTTCTACAAGTATCTTTTAAAATTAAGAAGTTTCATTTTTTGTGTAGCGATTCAGAAATAATATACTATTTGTTTTCGTTTATAATTGCATTTTTGAGTTTCACTGAAACAGTTTGCAAATTTTGAACACATTAAAAAATTTTTCAGTAATTGCTACTTTTATTGCTCCTTTTAATGCTTGCAGAAGTCCTGTAATTTTGTCTTGTTTCCATATTCAATTATTGTGTAGTCCAATACTTCTTATAACTAAGCAGAGCACTCTTAAAAGAATATAGAAAAAAGAAAAGCTATGGGTTCTATCAAATGTGTAGCATTTGGTAACACAGCTACCATTTCAATCCATTCAACATTTCTCAAGTTACACTAAAGGAAAAAAAGTAAACACCACTACAAACTGTGTAAAAAATTATCGTAGAAGAAAGTTACTGGTACCAAACGATTTGAAATAAAATTAAATTAAATTTTCATATTTTCATATTTTTATTAATATCTAATGAAATTATAATCCAAATATGATAAATTTTTGTATGTGAAAATTTTTGTGTAAAGAACTCAAAACATAAATACATTGAATTTATAATCTTAAAAAATTTATAATATGAATTAGGAAATTAATATTCGGATAAATTATGAATTGCAACTTTTGATAGATTTTTTGATAAATTTATATTTTATGGGTCTTGTTTTATGCACATCTAAAATTTCAAATTTTTTTTCCAACTAGTTTTGAAATTATACTTAAGAAAAGTCACATGCTAGTTTAAGATTTATTCTATTTTAAGATTGATCTCTAAGATTGTGCTAAGTCTATTATTTTCAGAAAAGCATAATTTAAATAAGAAATAGTTTACTCATTTTATTGAAATATTTGGGCTGGGATTACGGTGTCTCGACAAAGATCAAAATAGAGCATAAGTCTGTCTAACGATGTAAACAAAGCGTAAATCGTATTTCAGTGCCTTGCGATCTTTTGCTAACCTAAATCCTTTCTACATTCATGTTCTTGTCAAATTATTCAAAGAGATCATGATAATGCTAACAGTCTCATTAAATCGATGGCATAGAGATTACAAGACTTTCTTAATAAAAATTGCTGCTATAAATAACATTAACAAATTCCCTCCCTTTTTTATAATTTTAACAAGACATGTGGTTTATTCATGGAGGTGGGGATTTTTTATCGTCTCATTTTGGGGTACTAATCTGCACATAATTTCCTGCTACTCTTTTGTTAAAGTTCTATAATATGAAGGATTTTTTTCATATTTCGCGTAATAATATATATTTTTTTTTTAGAAAATTTTCAATATTTTAAAATTTTGATAGCAATTTGGTAGCACTGATGATTTTTAAGTTTCATTATATGGACTAGCTTGTATACTTGTATAGCATTTCTGCGTTTGTTTGATGTTTAATTTTGATGAAATAAACTGCGAAAATCAGATTAACCTCAAATTTTAGAGAGCAAAGTTAATGTGTATGTGGAATTATTCATTTAAATTCATTCTACAAAATAGAAGGAAACAGTTTTTATACTTAAAAAAATGCCAATGATGTATTTACAGCAAATGATTAATGTGATTCTTTCATTTTATATCTGCAAAACTTTAGTAAAAAATTTTTTACGCAATTGAAAGCGTTATTATATACACAATGTAGGCACTGAGATATTTATACTTATTAATTCAATTTAATCAAATCTTTCAAAATGTTTACAACATTACATTGAATGTCTTTAAGATAAAATATTTGATTCATGTTTCAAAATGCTATTTTAGTCTTTTACTAACTTTTGTATAAACTTTTATAAATCAAAAATTGTAATCTTTAGAAATAAGTATTGACGATAAGTATAACGGATTAATTACGAGCTTTAAATGATTAAACTTTTTCTTCTATAAGTTGCAATTTACATTTTATTTTTATGACTTCTGGATTTATGGTTTACTTGCTAATCGGCATTAATGAGTTTATTGTAAAATTTCGAATAACATACCAGAATTTGTTTAATCCTAGAATTATTAACACTATTTTAAGTGATAATAACGGTTGTAAAGTTATTCTGATGTCTTTTTATCATAGATTTAGTTTAATGCTTCAAATAAATTGTAATATAAATCATGTGAACATATCTGAAGTGATTTAAGAAGACACATTATCCACCCCCATCCCCCAATTGAATGATGTCGAAAAATAGTTATAAAATATGCCATTAGCAGTCGACTTGGTGTTTTTTTTTTCAGCTTAAAAAGTAATTTTTTATGGTGTTCTATATTACATCACATTCCTTCAAACTTTTTTTTTATTCTAAATTTTGTTTTCGCCGGTATTATTCACAATTCTGGTAATAAACTTAAAAAAGATCGAGTAAAATGCATTCAAAATCTGAGAAAAAGCATTAAAAAAAGACACCTATAAAATTTCAATCACGTTCACATGTTCAAAAATTAATTTAATTACATATACCTTATATATTTTAAAATCAGATAATTCAACATTCGTAAATTATATAAAATGAATATCGAAGAAGAATTTACGTATATAAGAATAGCAGAAAAATATTAAGTAAGTGCAATGGGCATATTGGTAAGAAATAATACATTAATAGAAGTAACTTAGTCATTCTGTAGCATTTCAACAATCGAGTACAGAAGCTCGATTTGGATACGACACGTAAAATACACTCATTTTAAGTTAATTAATTTGTTGGAAACAAATCGTACAAGTTTAATGAAAATTTGTATTGTAACTAATTGAAAGGCTTAAAATTTATTTATGGTATCATTCACCGCTTTTATCCAGATCACGATATTGTTTTGTATATATCACGAAAATAAAGTTCGGAACTGTCATCGTTACTAAGCTTTGGCTTTTCTGTTATTTTTCTTTACTGGGTAACTTTTACAATATTATCCTTTATGGCAATTGAGCGATAAGTGCCTCCATGTTCCACTTCATTTAAAACTGGTTCTAATCCTTTGCTATAGTTTTTTTATATTTACTAGGGGGCTCTGCCCCCTACCAGCTACGCTCGTCAACCCCCCTTCAGACACCGCAGACTCTAAAAGTACGCTAATTTGATCGGCTTTAAAAAGATTTCGGAAGATTGAATTATAATTTAAAAAACAGTGGCGATCTCCCTATAAACGGATTTCTATTCATTTCTCTTTGAATGGGGAATTTTAAGACCAAATCCGCTGCGGTACTACTTGATGAACCCATCGACCAATTTCGCCAAATTATATAAATCGCCAAAGCACTCGCCAATTATATAAATTGACATAATTTTTATTTTAAATAACGAAAAAACAAATAAATTAGCTTAACATTAATAAAAATACAAATAAAACGTCGAAATAAAAATAACTTGATGACGTAGACACGTGTGACTTGCTTAAAGTCAAGTTAATGTGACATTTACGATCAACCATTATTGGCATTTAATCTTATAGTTTGGCGAATGATAAATTTTTGGTCGACGGGACAACTAAGTAGTACCAAAAATACATATGTCAATCGCTGTTTTCGTCTTTGACGTAGACACGTGTAACAACATTTCAAAATAAGCTAATATAAAAGGAATTAAGTAAGCAGAGTCTTTGTCTCTCGGTGTTTTTTAACAAAGCAAAAAGAAAGTTCTTTTAAGTAAGACTTTTTAAATTAATCGTTTTTAATCTGACGTAATTTTGACCAAACTATTCTTTCTCTTTTTAATATTCACGTGAAAATGCTTGTGTTAGAAATGAAATATTATTTGCGCTTTCCTAACAAAAATAGTTGAAAAGTATCCGCTCAAAATATCAAATAAATGTCTAGCGCAATTTCTGAATTTAAACCGTTTTGCAACATTATTTTGTGTTCATTTTATGTAATAAGTGTAATGTGACGTAAATATGACGTAATTTCTCCTATTTAAGACTTCTAATGCATGTTAATAAATTTATTATTTTACAAATTCCTTTCTCTCTTAAAATTCACGTGTAATTATAGTTTTTATGGCGTAATTTTTAATAAATTCCTGCTTTTTGTACATAATTATTTAATTCCAAATGTTTTTTTTCTGTTTATAATAGTCACGTGTAAATTTTTAATTTATTTACAAGTATAAATATTTTTGTTTTGAAGCAAACATTATTGTTCCCACTGTTTATACAGTTGGCAACAGTTTAAATTAATATCACTTTCTAAAATCTGTAAAAAATATCTCTAGAAATGCTGAAAATTTGAATTTAAAATATAAATAAAACCTCAAAAAATTAGTCAAATTAAAAAACGAAAAACAGTCTGCACACCAGGAACTTCAAACGTATAAAATGATCTAAAAATGATTAAATTCCTATGAATAGTTTTTGCTCCTATAAAACTTTTTTAGTGGAACGATTTTGTCCAACTTTAGCATTAAATATCTCTTAAAATAATTCTTCGATTTGAAAACTGTCTGCCTCAGCGTGTTTATCAAACATTTCTGTATCATACTACCGATTTTCATGTTTTTGTATGCATTATTTTTTTTAATATTAACGAAGAAAGACCTCCTGTCACAAAAAATTCAAAACCGGCGGCGGCGGCGGTGACAGCGGTAGTTACTTTTTTTTAGAATAGAGAGATTCCTTTAGACTATAATACAATATACCAAATAGTCATACAGTCGATATTTCCACGAATTAACAGAGCTTTGAGAATTCTGTTTCTTGTGGAAATCCACAAAAGATTAATTCTGCGCAGATTTTTTTTTTTTTTTAATAAGTTGATAAGTGCGAAAAAAAATAGCAAAAAGAAATAATGGTGATAAAATATTTTAATTCCAGAATTATCGTCAATTTATTCACTCGTTCTTAGTGTATAAGGACAAGAACGTTTCTATTAAGAGTCTGACGACATTCGGTACATTGATGCTTTAAATGTGTCAATGTACACTATGGATGTCATAATTTACATTAAAATTTAATTAAAGTCAACAGGAAATGAATATGCTGAATATTTCTTACATAATTTTTTATTTATTTTTTTAGATGCCATGGAATTTAATGGTAAAATTAATCGCGCATGCTTGTGAAATAGCGAATGCTTTTATGAAAATTTCATAAGAGAATTAAAAATGCAAGTAATAATAATTTTGCGTGACTACAAAGTTTAGATATTGCATGAGATTAATGTTTAAAAAAAAAAATCAGATATTGTAAATCTATCTCTTCAAAGGAAAAAATCCTGAGTAGCCAAACAATAAAAAGTTATAATATATTATATGAGTGACGTGTGATATTATATTACTTTTAACATTAGTTGCATATGCGATAGATTTAGATAATGATTTAAAATTATTGACACAATCAATCCTATTATTGAAGAACCGGTATTCTTATTTTACTCTGAATTATATGTGAGAATTCAGTAATTAAGCCATAACATTTTGTAGATTAATGCATTTACTCGTCCAAGATTGTGAAAGGAATTCATTTATTGATATTACGTTAAAATTATTTCTGAATGCAATAATTAATAAATTATTTACTGTGTCGTCACCGGAGCATTTATTGTAGCATAAATATTTAATGTACGGTGCATCGACTTATACTTTCATTATTTTTCTTTTTTATTTTTATAGAATTTTTATTATTCTACTTAATTAAGAAAAAGAAAAATATATGTACTAAACATATTTTATCTACGTATATTATGCTCTGTAGTTTTTGAATCCCAACCTCTATTGCAATCGGTTTAGAAACGATTTCAAATAAATTTAAGTTCGAATTTCTAAACTTAAAACTTCTATAATTCTAAACTACAGGCACTATTCATACATTTTTTAACGATTTTGTAAGACATTGTAATCATTGACTCAGTATTTCTTAGCTTTTAAAGTACGTCACTATGCATTATTTCGTAGGGAAATAAAGTTTTCACCTATTAAAAACAACCATATTTCAAAATTTGTGTTTCTAATCCACAGGTGTGAACTTATAAGATAAGAATTTTATTTTCTTATATGTTCGATCCTATATTCCTTTTGTTGTACTATCAAAAATTATCTTGATTTCCAGAATAAAAGCGTTTTTCTTAAAATGTAGAGGTTTATTTTGTGATAGTGCAATTTCTAAAGTTAAAACGTCTATAATCCCTAAACTGCAGACGATATTAACACATTTTTTCACGATTTTGTACGATATTGTAATTATTGACTCATTTTTAGTAGCCTTTGAGGTACGTCAGGAAGCAATATCTTCTTGGAAAGTTTCTACCTCTTAAAAGCAATCAGTACTTTTGTTCGACTATCATATTACATTTGGATTTAAAAGATAAAAAACTCAAAATATCAAGTTTTATTTTATTTTACTCCAAGATTACAATCTCTCAGATTCAATCCAATGTTTTCTAATTCCACTTATAAAAAGCTTGTCTTAAATATCTAAAGGCACAATAATCTATAGGAGGTACTTATAAAAACTTGGATGGGATGCATTTAAATCGAATTGACTTATTTATCGAGGTCATTTCACAGTTTAAAAAATATATATTGCGGTAAATATAGAGGTATCGCTGGTTGCCTTGTCATGAAGGAACTTAACACAATGAAGGTTATTTGGCTAAACTGATGGAATGTTTTTGTTGAAAACAGATGTTTAAACGTATTTCTCACAGTAAACAAAATTAATTTTGGCATTTTTTCAACTATTTTTTCATTATTTTAAGTTTTCTAAGAGAACTTAAAATATTCATTAAAACTAAAAATATTCATTATTTTAAGTTCTCTCTAAGAGAATCCATCATTTAATAAAAGCCCTTGTATTAATTGTTCTCAATGATTTAGATCTTTCAATGTTCTTTTTGTTTAGAAAATCAATCTTTTTCTAATAGACTCAGATAAATACATCCTAGCCACATAAATCGTACCTGCATATTTATGTTTTTCACCTGCCAAAAAATTTTCAAACAACAATCTACATATAGTCGTTGAGAAACATGTCGCACTAGGCGTTAAACATTATATTTTTTATTTGCTTTAAATCAGATTTTTTTTATTTTGCTTATAGTTCTACAGAGATGTTTAAATATTTTTCGATATTTCTCGGGGATTGGATATATTTTTTAATAAAACATGAGATGCGACACTAGGTGTAATATGCAGTAAACGTACCTCTGTTGGGTATGTATTTTTAGATTTTTCCAGTCAAATGCAAACTTTGATATTTCTTTTCAATTACATTAATTATGTCTCTTATTTTACACGTAGAAATATTAAAACTTTTTAATATGCGATCAACATCATGATTTTTTTGTTGTTGTTTGGATCAGTTTTAAATCAGATTTTACACATTAGTTTACAGTTCCAATAATATAATTTTAGAGCCCTTTCCTGGTATTCGAAAGGGAGCATTTCTCTTCGTAAAGCACTTACGGCGGCACGCTATATGCTACTGTAAATACTCTTAATTACTTTTTAAATTTCTGAATCATAAGGCGTTGTTTTATCTGCCTATATGTTTAGGTGGTTCAATTCTGGAACATGACACATTATAGGTGCATTTACCTTATGTCCAGAAAGTGAAGATATAAGAATCTTTGTATAAAATACATTTACAGAGTTAGACATGTGACTTGTTCTTTTATTTGGACGTGTGAAGCGTACAGAAATGAGTTTAAACTTTTAGTTAATCGCAGTGTCACTTTTACTACATTCACTATATAAACAGTTGAAATTTATTCTTAAAAACAATTACACTCATCCATACATTAAGGGTAATGACTGGACGCTTTCAATTTTATACGTTTTCTCGAATATCTACGGAAATTCTTGACAAACTATTGTGATCTTAAGGAAGCAAAGACCATGTTTCAGGGCATATTTTTCCGTTAAGATTCAGTCACGAGAGCAAATTAAAAACTCACAATAAGAAAATAAATAGAAATACTATTTTTGATCTCCGTGTTACATAAAACTTTCAAAATAGTTTGTCACGATAGTAAATCGATACTTGGGCCCAGTAAAGCATTTGTGTCATTTGTTCAAGATGTACACTTGATTTTTACAATATCATCAAATACCAGGAAATTAATAAATAGTTCTCGTTATTATAAATAGGAAACAATTTGGAAATATTTTTCGAATGAATACTTATTGAATATTAAATATTTGAGAGAAACTGTAGATTTCAATAATATTTTTTTTTAACTACTAGGGGGCTTTGCCCCCTACGAGCTACGCTCGTCAACCCCCGTTCAGACACTGCAGACTCTAACAGCACGCGAATTTGATCGGCTTTAAAAAGATTTCGGAAGATTGCATTATAATTTGAATCTGACAATTATAATCTGACTTAATTTTCACCAAACTTTTTTACTTTTGTTAGAAATGAAATATTATGATAATCTTAAAATATCAAATAAATGTTTCGCACAATTTTTAAATTTAAACTGTTTTGCAATATTAGTTTTTGTTCATTTTACGTAATAAGTGTAATGTGACGTAAATTCTCCTATTTAAGACTTCTAACGCATGTTGATGAATTTATTTTACAGTATTCTTTCTCTTTTAAAATTTATGCATAAATATAGTTTTTATGACGTTATTTTCAATGAGTTTCTGCTTTTTATATTTTCTGTTTATAATAGTCACGTGTAAAATAAATTTTTAGTTTGAAGCAAACATTGTTTACGCTGTTTATACAGTTGGCAACAGTTTAAATTAATACACTTTTCTAAAATTTCTAAAAAATATCTGTCGAAATGCTGAAAATTTGAATTTAAAATAGAAATAAAACCTCAAACAATGAGTCGAATTAAAAAACTAAATGCAATCTGCACACCAGGAAATTCTGACGCATAAAATGATCTAAAATTGTTTAAATTCCTATGTACAGTTTTTTCTTCTATAAAATCTTTTTAATGGAACGATATTGCCCAACTTTGGCATTAAATATCTCCTAAAATGATTCTTTGATTTGAAAACTATCTGCATCAGCGTGATTATCAAACATTTCTCTATAATACTGCCGATTTTCATATTTTTGTATGAAACAGTTTTTTAATACTAACGAAGAAAGGCCATGTTAAGCATTCAAATTGGATGCCGATCTGCCGGGAATATCTACGCAGATTTTCATTGGTCCATTTCCAAATCAAAACTTTTTTTTATATATAGAAGGACTTTCAACATTAAACATTCTACATTCATTATAATTAATTCAACAGAAAGATGGTATTTTTAAAAATTAGTTTGCGTAGAAACACTTTTCGTAATCATATTTTGATCAGCCATGTGCAAAATAACTCGAAATATTTTTAGTTTTATTATTCACTTTAAGAATTGTGTCTTTCGCAAAACCATTTAGAAAATATCACGTACAGTTCGACTTCAGTGCTAAATATCTAAACTTGCAGACTATTTAACTGTGAAAACATAAGGGAAAATTAAACATATATTTTAACTGCGATTTTACAGTTCAAAATTTTGCCACTGCTTTCTAATTCTTCCACTTAGAACATTTATTAGGGATTTTTCCAAAATTTAAGCAATAAAACCTAGAAGTTATATTTTACTGTTTCTTTGTAATACTTATAAAATCTGAATAATCTAATTTCAGGAATTGTCTATTAAACATTATATCAGTTGGTATGTATATGTTTATATATACATACATTACACACACACACACACACACACACATACCGTCCTACCCGCCCTCGTCAATAACTAAACTTTTTACCGACGTTTGGAATACCCACCGAAATTTTATTAATAGCATTTAAATATTGTTATAGAATGTTAAGATATGCAAAATATACATATGAACACCAAAAAAATTTCATTCGAAGAAAATTTGTATTTTTTAGAGCGAAAAGTTTGTGGGAGTAAATTACAATTATTTAGAGTAACTCGAGTGTTACTCGTTTTGAAATTTTACACACTCAACCCGAGTAACTTAATCTCGAACTAAGATGTCCTGGGTGGTTACTCTATTATTCAATGAATTGCCTGAAAAAGTGTATAATGTTATTGAAGCGTTTGAAGGACAATGAAAATTTTTCGAAAGGATGTTTTAAGCAGTAGGGATGAAATCGTTATGATTTCGAGTTATTCATGCTTAATCATCTGCTATTGTTAATTAAAATAGTACTTAATTGACGCTATTATTAGTTATGGGTAGTAATAAATGATTATTATTGACAAGTAGTAAATAATTGACTTATTGACTGCGGTTAGTTAATGATTGATTAATACGATTTAATTAATTTCGTCTTTGAAAGAAAATTGACTCTTTTTTTTAATAAATTTTGTGAACAAATATTAAATTTTGTTTAAAATATTAAAATATATGTCATTGGCTGTAACAAATTCTTTAGGTAAGTCTTTTGAAGACGGTTGCTTGTTTAATTCGGTGCAATAATTGTAGAATGGTGTTTTTTTTATGCGACATGAAAGGATGTTTCATACGGGGGGGGGGGGGGGGGGCTTTGCTGGTTGGTGAAAATATATCGAAAATATAATATTTGCAATGGAGATGAAAGCGTTATTATATAAATATATTCATGCTTAATAATTTACTTACATTTGATTAAAATGGTACTTAATTGACGCTATTGGTAAGTAGAAAAATGTAAGTAATTGGTGAATATTTTTAATTGACAAATGTTAATCTGTAGTAGTTAACCACTGATTAATATTATTTAAATTATGTTACCTATAAATAAAAAAAAAATAAAGTAACTTATGCAAAAAATATTCTTTTGTTTTTAAATTAGTAAAATATTAATAAACTCGAACAGAATTTTAGCCAGATCTTTTGTTTACAGTTGCTTGCTTAATTTGCTTAATTTCATCATGTCAGGATTTTTCGGAAATCGTAAATTTCAAGGCGAAAAATCTGATACTATAAAATAGATGTAAAACTTTTTTATTGAGTTTAATTTTATTTTATTCAATAATTTATTCAATTTTTTGGCTTATACTGTGTTTTTTACAGCCAAACAGCTCAGGGGTCCGATGAGGTTGGGAGGGGAGGGGGGATCAATTTTAACTTTGAGCTTTTTAACTTTGAAATTTGCAATTTGAGAAAAATCCTGACGTGATGGTTTAAAATGAAGGTCATTTTCGGATTCAGCGCTAAAAAATACATAAGAATCAATTTTCAAAAGCTAAAAAACATGGCACAACCCAAAATTTGAAAGACAGTGTAATCTAAGCTAAAAAACATGGCACAACCCAAAATTTGACAGACAGTGTAATCTAGCGGCATTTAACAATAAGTATATTTTTTAAAGAATTAAGGCTGTTGTTTTTCGTCCGTTTATTTAACAAAAATTCTGTTATTTTTATCCTCTTATATGTTCAGTAATAATTGTATATTTTGCAGTAATATGTCAGAATGATTAAAGATTTCAAATTTATATTGCAATGCTAATTTTACTTTCAACCATTTCTTTAATATATCTGACGAAATTATATTTCTAGTAAATTTATGAATTACCCCTAATTTGCAGCAAAAATATTCTCCAACTTTAAACAGCTATTACTCGGTCAATTTTAATCGTAGAATAATGGGACTCTTTTTGATTTACTAGTCAATGTAACAGGAAAATTTTACTAAATATAGCTTATAGGACCGGGGACCGAATAAAATTTTAGATTCTGTAATTCTTCACTAAATTGTTTTTTCGCTTCAAACTTTTTTTTTATCTTAACTCTGAACCTAATTTTGACCACTTTTGTAATCGGAAGTATGCATCTAGGACCAACGGTTGCAAAAATAAAGGTCGGTTAGGTTATACGTGGACACCCTGTATATATATAACGACTTCTGTAAAGATTTCTGCTTAAGTTTCACCCATAGGTTTAACATTTTCTTTCAAGTTTCTCTGTGTGACTTGTATAAGCTCTTAAGAAAATTATTGTTAAACTTTTTATTATTTGTTTTTTTATTTTTTTCTGGTAAAATTTTATTAAAATAATACATGATTTTATTATATATATTCAGATAAACTTCAACTTTAAAAATAAATATTAGAAGATCGACAGTTTTTCTTGTTCTTGTCGACATGCATCGATTATCTAACGAATGTTTAAATATGTGTAACAGATAAAGCCAAACATTATGATAAAGGAATACGACATTTTAAATTATTATTATTTTTATTAATACAATTAAAGGGTTTATTTAGTTTCTTTCAAAAAAAAAAAAAAAAAAAAATGTAAGAATATTTTCAACTTTATCATATTCTCAGTAAAAAGTTCAGAAATAAAAGGATTATCAGAAATGGAACCGATTCATTAGGACGCTACTTCAGCCAAGCGAAAAGACCCGCTCGCTAATGCTAATCCTATGAGCGAAATTTATAAAGGTATCTCGTTCGCATTTCAATATTTTTAAATGATTTTTTTTTTTTTTTTTTTTTTTTTTTTTTTGCATTGGGTATCTCAAATCGATCTGTACAAAGACAGTTTTTCACTTTTTCGATTTTGTTTACAGGTATTTTTAATAAGGACACTTTCATTTTCGGAACCAGTTTTGAAAATGAAAGCATCCTCATAAAAAAAAAAGAAGAAAAAGAAAAGTGCGCAGTTAAACTGATGGCATTGAGCTCACAGGATATTCACACTAATTGTTATTATAGTCTTATTTCAAAGAATAATGCCCCTCAAAAAATAAATGAAGAGGGATTAGACCAGTTTCCCCCTATATACTTAACCAATGAACCTCCAAATCAAATGAAAGAAGCGCCATATCGAATAAACTGGTATATCAAATTTGAAGTAAATTGAATAATTCTGCATGAAAAACCCATTTATCTAAATTAAGGGGTGACTAGCCTCCGTCCCCTTTTATACTTAATCAATAATCCTCCAAATCTAATCAAGGCACCTTCTTAACATAACATACCGGTATATCAACTTTGGAGCTAATCGAATAACTCTGCATAAAAAACTCATTTATCTAAATTAAGGGGGGGGGGGGGATCTTGACCCCCTTTTCTCCCTTTATACTTAACTACTGAACCTCCAAATCTAATCAGGGAAGCTCCTTAACACAATAAAACGGCATACCAAATTTGGAGCAAATCGAACAATTCTATATAAACCCATTTATCTAAATTAAGGGGGCTAGTCCCCTTTTCCCCCTTTATACTTAAGTAATGAACTGCCAAATCTAATCAGGGAAGTTCCTTAACATAATAAACCGGTATACCAAATTTGTAGCAAATCGAATATTTCTGCATGAAAAACCCATTTATTTAAATTAGGTGGGGGATCAGCCCCCCCTTTTCTTCCTTTATCCTTAAGCAATGAACCCCCAAATATAATCAAAGCAGCTCCTTAACATAATAAACTGGTATACCAAATTTGGTGCAAATTGAACAATTCTACATGAAAAACCCATTTATCTAAATTAAGGGGGGTAGCCTCCCCTTTCCCCCTTTATACTTAAGTAATGAACTTTCAGCGAAGCTCCTCAACATAATAAACCGATATACCAAACTTAGAGCAAATCGAATATTTCTGCATGAAAAACCCATTTATCTAAATTAAGGGGGTGACTAACCCCTCTTTTCCCCCCCTTTATCCTTAAACAATGAACCCCCAAAACTAATCAGGGAAGCGCCTTATCAAAATGAACTGGTATACCAAATTTGGAGCAAATCGAACAATTCTACATGAAAAACCCATTTATATAAATTAATGGGGGTAGCCCCCCTACCCCCTTTATACTTAAGTAATGGACTTCCAAATTAATCAGGGAAGCTCCTTATCAGAATAAACGGGTATACCAAATTTGAAGCAAATCGGATAATTCTGCATGAAAAACCCATTTATCTAAATTAAGGGGGCACTAACCCCCCCCCACCACCACCACCCTTTTCCCCTTTATCCTTCAACAATGAACCCCCATAACTAATCAGGGAAGCGCCTTATCAAAATGAGCCTGGAAAATAAAATTGAAGCAAATCGGATATTTCTATCAAGAGTTATCGCGTTACATACAATACAGAACAGGCGGGCACATAGGTTCTCAGGCTTTGACAGCCTGTGAGTTAAAAATAAATAAAAATATAATAAAAAATAAAAAACGGCCTTTGTACAGATCGATTTCAGTTATCTAATGCAGAAAAAAAAAATCATTTAAAAAGTATTGAAATGCTAACAAGATACCTTTATAAATTTCTTCCATTGGATTAGCAGTAGCAAGCGGGTCATTTCGTGTGAATAAAGTAGCCCTCCCACATGTTTATGTGAGTATGAATGAGATCGGTTTCATTACGCATTAATTATCAAAGCTTATTTAAAATGTTTATTTAGATTTTTATAAAGAATAGATATCTTTCTATAAAGAAAGAATAGAAGATATTACCTTTAAGGTTTTTGAAATGCTCAATGCAATACCATCATAGTTAAGTCTTAAGGTTGGTTGGTTGTGTTTATGACGGCCAATTATCAACACGAGTGATATAGACCCTAAGGGGGGGAGTGCCCTTCGTGGGGGTCTTTCTAAGGGAACCTAACCCGTATTAACGCTTGTTAAGTCTTAAGGCTGTTCTCAAATCCAAAAGGGCAAGTTTATGACATAAGTTTTAATTTATTTTTGTTCGGAAATGCATGAAACTAGCAATTTTTGTTGATCAAAAACAATATAATCGAACTGTTTTTTCCGTTTTTTTTGCAAACGCAATAGATCTTTTAGAAAATAGTGTCAAAGTGGACATTTTGAACCGAAGTTCCCGAAGAAAGCAGAAAACCAGTCAGCGAAGGGAGAAAAACGTCTTTGTTACGTGATCAAAATCGTTTATAACTCAATAGCTAATTTATTTAACAAAAAATGGAAAACACAGTTCGTTTCCAAATCGCTTCCATAGTCAGGCCTTCCAAATTTATATTTTTCCGTTAAAAAATTAATTTGTAAATGTGTCAAAACTGTTTGCGCTTGTTGAGCAGAGCAGTTGAGAGCCTTAATAAAATAACGACACGACCCCCCTCCAAATGAAAAAATGTAGAACCAATAAGATAAAATTTCCAACCCCATATAAACATTCCTGACCGATGGTCAATCCGAAATATTTGCTTTTTTTTTTTTTTTTTTTTTTTTTTGCCAGTTATTATCATTATGCGGCAATGGTATGTAACAAGCTCTTCCGCCCCAGGCGCCAAATGGAGTTCCTGTGGTGCTGGGAGAGAGACACCCTGTATTTTTGACAATAGAAAATATTATTCGACCTTGGCTTCCTATATAAAAAATAGTTTGTTGTGGCGTGGTCTACCATTTCTTAAAGTTTGCCAGATCTTTTTTTTTTTTTTTTTTTTTTTTTTTTTAATCACTCTATATTGTTTAATTTTTATGGCGTTTGTGTCATTATTCATTAATATTATAAAATTACGATCAAAATCTTCTATCCTAAAATCTTCTATCCTAAAATCAAATTTGGAGTTATTTGTATTTCGGAATTTCATATTTTAATATTACCCCATATATGTGTTATTAAAACAAAATGCTAATTAAACTTTTTATTGTTTAATTTTATTTTTCTGGTATTGACTAAATAAACATCGTCGGTTTAATACTAATGCTTTCAAAAGTTTGACATTGAATTTTTTACCAACAAAATACGAACTCATATGGCATTTTTAAGATAAGAAATTATGTTAAAATTATTTTTTAATTTGCTACTAAAAATATATTTAAAAGGTTTCGTATTTTTTTTCATTAGAAAAATCGCGTTTTTTAAAGTTAAATACTTTATAATATATATATACATATATATAATATATATATATATATATATATATATATATATATATATATATATCAGACCTTTATTATGAAAGTTTAAGTCTAATTTTAATTATCTGCTTAAATTTTAATACAGAATGTTATAAAGTCAACATTTACAATTGTTATTGGGGTATATTTTTAAAAAAGGAAGCGTATTCTGAAATCAATTATACGTATTGCAATAGAATATGTGCATTCTTTGCGAGAGAAAAATACGTTAATACATAACAAAAACATTAATGGATTAACTCATAATACAATACATTACATTGAATGTTAATTTTCCCCTATCTGAAACACGGAGTAAGATAGAACTGTTATCAAATGGCTATTTACGTTCCCTGCCCATTTCTAGGAAATTTTAAGTCTGGCATTCCAGTGTGAGTGACCACGGCCAGATGTCGTCAAGGTATGGGGTGCAATCGCTTTAGGGAAAAGAGCGGTTAGTTTTAGCCCGAAGACATATATTTTGAAAAGGGTTTTGGTCAGGAGAAAATAATATTTTGCCTTTTTCTACCTTTACAGAAGATATTCTTCGAAATTCTTTTAAAGAAAGAAAAATAAAATAGGAATCGTAACCCTTTATTTTTTATGAAATGCATATAAATTTTACTGTAATTACTCAGATTTTAAAATAATATTAATAATTTTACATAACTTTTTTTTTTTTATTTAATAGCCAACATCAGCAATTTCTATATATATGCATTTATCATTTTATTTTTCATTTAAAATCTCGAAATATTTTCAACTCAATCATAAAAATTCCATGCATTTTAATTCAGATTCCATACAACTGATGATTTCTTATTAATAATATCTATAACAGTAATTATCTATGATAAAAAACGCGTTACATATCCCTTAAATCAGCTGTTCACACATATATAATCAGATATATATCTAATATATAAACAAGGAGGAAAAATCGATATGAATTAAAGGTTGGTTGGTTGTGTTTATGACGGCCAATTATCAACACGAGGGATATATGACCTAAGGGGGGGGGGTCTTTCTAAGGGAACCTAACCCGTATTAACGCTTGGAAATCCAAGGTTCGAAGAAAACCACGAAAACTCCGAACGATTAGGCCGACGGGCGCGATTGGGTTCGAACCCAGCACTTCCCGTCTACCAGCTTCGAGAGCAGAACCTCTCGGCCACTAGTGGGGCCCGATATGAAATAAAATACATTAATGTTTTACTATATACCTATTAATACTGAGGTTTTCAAGAGCGTGGGCCAAAAAGCTTTTTCAGATGAAAGAAAATGAAAAAAAAAAAAAAAAATAGGTTTTCTTGAAACACACAATTTTTAGCAACTGTTTTATTTTTATTCTGTTGAAAGTTAGCGTGGTAAAACTTTTTTACACGTACAGAACAAAGTAAAATTTGCGAAATTATTACATTTTATCAAGGAATTTCGAATCGATTTTAAGCGAAATATAAATTCATTACTATTTTCAAGTGACCGCAATGTAAAAGCAAATTAGTATTAATTTATTATGTCGCACTTTTAACCCTATCAACATAAGGTAGACCAATTAAACTGTGATTTAAGCGTACACAGGGCCAGTATTATGAATCGGCAAACGGGACATTGGTCCATGATCCCATAAGCTTGAAAGGGGGGGGGGGGGGAGTCAGTTGGCAGAATTGAAAGAAATTAGCTGTTGAGTTCCATTGTTTACATACTTTTATATCGTACAATAAGAAGATAGGTAACTCTTAATCACCACTACTGTGTTCCAGAAACTAATACCTTTCTTGAAACTACCTCGCAATGCCCAAGAAAGGTATAACGCGACTTATGGGTTAATTCTATATCATGAAAATCACGTCTAAAAAATGTCCAATCATACATGCAATTAAACGTTATATAAGCGTGTTCCAATGTTTTATTTATTTTTTCCTTTTTGCACTGCAATTGGAAACTCGCGCCTTTTTGCACCTTCACTAAGACATTTTTACATCTAAACATGTGTAATTTTTAAATGTACTATTTCCGGTGCCATGGAATTTATCAGTTTTTTTTTTTTTTTTTTTTTTTTTTTTTTTATAACTTATACATATACATCCTTAATTAAAATTAATTCTTAAGCGAAAACATATTTTTCTTCACTGCTCTATAGCGAAAATCTTTACCAATTTTAAGAATCTTTTTAATAGAAAAATTTGAAATAAAATTCCATTTCTGAAATTTGAGTTTAAATATAAATGCAAATTTTGTGCATTTATGAATAAAATTAACTTCGTGAATAGGCCGGTACAAAGTTTAAATTGTACCATTCGAGTAGAATTACAAATGTTTCACGTACTACACAACACAAGAATGGAGACCCAAACAGTGTTTATACCCAGGGTTCACGTGTTATTGCGGTAACGTATTAAAAAATTAGTAGAAAAGAAAATCGGAAATTGTACGTCAAATGTGGCAAATGACGTATTATAGCTAGTTTTGTAAACATTCAGATTTTGATGCAATAGCTGTTGCACTTTCATGCAAAAATACATGAATATAAAATTTATTATATACATTAAATCCAATAATACGGAAATGATATGATTTCATCTTAAATTTGACGTAATCACCATGGCAAAATTGAATCATGACCTATCAGAGGATATGAGGGAATTAATTACGTATGACAGGATTTAATAGAAGGAAGAAAACTTTTATTAATATCTTTTAAATTTTTGATTCGGTTTTCAAAAAATGTGAAATAACTCGACACAATTCTGCAACGATTATACATACTAAATTTTTAACCATTCGGTTGTGTAGTTTCTGCGCTGTTATATGCGGTCAGACGGACGAGCCAGATGACGATTATAGGTGCTACATATTTATATAATTATGAACGCATCTAAAAAAAGAAGATTTAAAATAAGTATAAAAATTGCAGCCTCCCAAAATCTTGTGGTTTCTCTTGACATTAGATACTGAGATAATACGACAGGGAAATGTTCACATATGCATACATTTGTGCCTGTGTGTGAAAATTTCTATGAAATTCATGAAATACGGGAAATGTTAAAAGAAGGGATTGAAGATTTAGTGGATATCCACAATTCACATATGTATAAATTGGGCACTCTTGTTCGCAGTTTCTTCATTTACTTGTTTATTGTGGGAACCTCAAAGTAGTAATTCTCTGATTATATTTATATACTATATAAGGATATATCAATCAATAGAAAGAAGTCATATAGTATCTGTGTATATGAACTCACTGAAGTTTTCGTGCTTGGAACACTACATTACTAAATTAGGCACTGAATATAACGTTCTATGCATGGGAATTCCTTATTCTTTTCCGCCATTTCTCAGGAAATATTTGTAAGCTTTTTTAAATGCACATGGTCATACAATGATACTATGCGTTCGTAGAT
Source organism: Maratus speciosus (assembly GCA_963932465.1). Classification (NCBI taxonomy): domain Eukaryota; kingdom Metazoa; phylum Arthropoda; class Arachnida; order Araneae; family Salticidae; genus Maratus; species Maratus speciosus. Next base: position 353,010,327 of record OZ010788.1, on the reverse strand, counting down.
TACGCATTCTTACCTTACTATATACGGCGACATAGGTCAACAGAACAGTGGGTCGTGTTATAGAATATTTCACAAGTATTAATCATATTTTCAGATAGAGGGAGAGTGGATTAGGTGTGAAAGGACTCTTTCACAAGTCAAAGAGGAGTTTTTTGTCGATTCAGTCTCATACAATTAAATATATATATATATATATAATTTAAACAGAAATATGCATTTTAAAAGAATTATAAAAGATGCATAAACAATGTTATAATATTAGCAACTTTTTTATAACATCGTAAAAAGATACTTTCTTCTAAATGCAAAATGATAATAAATGTATTTCTGGTTAAAAATAGTTTGTAACATTTCAGTATCGTTTCTATATTTTTAAAATGGTTTTTTTTATTTCAAATATTTGTAAATAAATATTTCTTATTGATAAACAGAAATTGTACCAAAATAAACTAAAACTATATTGAAAGTAACAAAATATTAAACTTAAATGTTTGAAAGCTTTTTTTTCTTTTGGGGAGAAGGTTCAATTTTAAGAACCCTGATAATTGTTTCATATATGCATTCCTTTTATGTAATTAGACTATATTTTAATCATGTATCTATAATTTTTTTTTTTTCAGTGTATAAAACAGAAAAATAAACAGGTGCAATAATTTATTAGTATGAATTAAAAAAAAGAAGAAAATAGAAATAAAAGTTTTAATAAAATTAAGAATAGATGCAGTACTTGTTTATCTTAGAAAATAAAAATATGATGGAGCTATCACAAATAGAATAGCGCACTCGGAAAAGAGAACGTGCAAAAGAAAAATAATAGTGCGTGCTCGAAAAATGGCATGACACTGCATGGCGCTGAATATACCTAAAACAATTTATAATTCCAATAATAAAATCACTTTGTCTATTTTTTAGTATATTAAATTAATAATTTCTATTTCAAAATTCCGACTTTATTGCAATGCAATTCATTTTGATATTTTTGTAAAAAGAAGAAATAAAAATAAACGGAAACACAATAAACATTCTTAATATTTTTTAAATTATTAAATTTCTTAAGTTTGTTGAATTATGATTTTTTTAAGTATGTTTTAAGCTTGACTGTAGGCAGCTTTTTAGCAAAATTTGTTAATCCATTTATAGATTTTATACACGTCGAAAGCTTTTTTTTATTCTTTGAAATTGTTCAAACTGATTTTTTAAATAAAATATGACCAAGGGAAACGTATACATAGCTGCTAACTTGTACAGATTTTTGTTACCCCTAAAATTTACCTATACCCCTAAAAAATACCCCTAAGACTATTACCTCATTAAAGTGTAAGTAATCGTTAAACTTCATAGTTTGTATTAGGCAAAATTTACTATTGAATTTTAGTGGTAACAAAAATCCGTACGAGTTGACAGCTATGCGTGTATACAGTATATACTGTAATATTAATTAAAAAAATTACATAAAAGAATTGCACTATTCTTTCCTATTACGAAATATTAACCCATTTACACACGAAACAATATAAATAGTCTAGCATATATTTTCGAATAGTATTCCATAACGAAATTGAAACTTTATGAATAACTAAAAAATATTATAAATAATATAAATATAACACAAATTTAATAGACAAGTAATCTAATTACTCTCTAAAACCGCTGAAATAATCAGAAAAAAATACTTCTGTAATTAACGAAATCCTTATCGATTGTTTCGGATATTAACATCTGATTTGGTGCTGATACAAAAGTATTGCTTTTAATAAATTTCAAAACTTTATTTGAATACATTTTTACATTTTAAAATTAAAATGATTTTTGGAGTTGCTAGTGTGCAATCTAAAAACATATTAATTATAAGAAATCTATTACAGTTAAAAAGTAAGATTCTGCCAACGTTCTGTAACCGCATTGTCCAGTTAAATCCCCTAATAAAAATTTTTTAAAAAGTTGGATTTTCTTTTAAGGTTTTTTTTTTTTTAATGAAATAGTAGGTTAGATATATATACATGCAAATTATTCTGCAAAACGGGATTTAGCTTCAAATTCTGTCAATATTGGTCGTAGCTGTGAGGCCTTTTTATAGATTGTGTGGGGGCGGGGGGGGGGGGTGTTCTTGATTTTTTATGCGAATCTTAAATATTCGAAAATCAGTAGTAGATGTACTGTATTCATCGAAGAACCATAAATTTTTGTCTGAGATGCATGGCGGCTACCCAACAAGTGTACAAGAATTAGAAAAGAATCTTTCATTTAAGTCGCTTGTTCATTCCACATAAAATCCATTTTCTCTTACCCCTATACCTAGATTCATGGAATTCGGATTGGAGCAAGAATTGATCTTTCGTAAAAGTTTATTACCAATAAGAATTAAAATATTTTTTGTAACTCTTCCCCCCCCCCCCCCCTGAGTCTATAATAAAAAAGGAACTGCATATTAGAATAAGACTTTAAATAGTTACCTTGTTTCGACAATTGAAGAAATCAGATGATAAAGGTGGTAAGTTACACAATCATCATTTCTTTCAAAATGATAGGAAATGATAGGAATTTTGAAAAAAATAGGAATCATAATCTTTTATTTATTTTTCAAAATTCATGCAAATTTTACTACAATTACTCAGATAAATAATAATAATAATAATAATAATAATAAATAATAATACCATATAACGTTTTCTGTTTAATCGCTAATAACAACAACATTGCATATGTATGCATTGATTATTTACAAATAACTCTTAAATTTTCAGTCACAATAACAAAATTTTCAAACACAGTTATAAAAATTTCAGATATTTAATTCAGATTCTTTGAGAACTGAGCAATTTTTTTATTATTATTATTGATATATACAAGAATTATTGGTTTTATAAAATTCACTATATATCACTTAAATCAGTCGTCAAACGAGCCATAAAAAAGAATATGCTAACCATCAGTTAGCTGTATAATCAAAGATATATCTAATTTATAAACAGGAAACAAAAACCTGAATAAAAATACATGTGTTAAAATACTGCAGTTTTCAAAAGTGTCGTCAAATACGTTTTTTAAGATAATACAAAATGAATAATTAAAAAAAAAAACAGATCTATATAATATTTTTAACAACTGATAAAAATCTTTTAAAATCAGATTCTTAAAACTCTCATGGTGTGGAAAATTTAGTTCAGCAAAATCTTTTTTACAGGTACAAAGTAAAGTTTGCAAAAGTATTACATTTGTTATAGAAATTCAGAGTCTACTGGTAATCGAAATATAAATATCTAATGACATTTTCAAAAACATATGATGTAAAAACAGAAAAGTATTAATTTGTTATGCCGCACTTTTAAGGGACTACACTGTGAAGAAAAAAAAAAAAAAAAAAAAAAAAAAATACGACCAGTTTTCCTGTAGGAATCGGAAAAATAGTTGCCCTTATCGTACCGGAAAAATTTCCGACCGAGCTCGGAGTAAAATCCGTAAAATCGGAATAAAGTCCGTAAAATACCGTTTTATCGACTACAGTCGAACCTCGTTAACATGAACCTCAAGGGGAACCAAAATTTTGTTCATGTTAACAGTAATTCATGTTATCAGTATCAAATCTTTGTATTCGTTCTTATAGGGGACTGTGAAAACAATTCATGTTAAAAGTAATTCACGTTAAGCGTGTTCATGTTAACGAGGTTTGACTGTATTTCCTTTTTTATTCGGATTTTATTCCGAGCTGGGTCGGAAAATTTTCCGGTACGATAAGGGCAACTATTTTTCCGATTCCTACAGGAAAACTTGTCTGATTTTTTTTTTTTTTTTTTTTTTTTTTTTACAGTGTACTTCACTCACGCGGAACCACACGCTCGCTAATGTTATTCCTATAAGAGAATTTTTTTTTAAATATCTCGCTTGCATTTTAATATTTGTACATTATTATTGTTATTATTATTATTATTATTATTATTTTGCATTGGATAGCTGCATAACTTTGTACAGCACTGGAGAAGTTATTTAGAATACCTTTAATTTTCAAACTAGTTCCGAAAGTGAAAGTATCCTATTAAAAAAGAACTGCAAACAAAATCGAAAAAGTAAAAAACGGGCTTTCTAGAGATTGACTTCAGTTATTCAATGTAAAAAAAGAAATCTTTTTAAAATATTGAAATGCAAGCGAGTTATTAAAAAAAAAAAAATCTCTCATAAGAATAACGTTAGCGAGCGTGTGTTTTCGCTTGAGTGATTAGCCTCTTAACGCTATCAATATAGTTTGGGAAAATTAAACTGATTATAAGTATTCACCGGGAGGGCTAGATTGAGACATAGGTAATCAGGGCCCTGGTCAAAGTATTCATAAACTTGAGGTCTCTCAAATCTATAGACTGTAAAAAAAAAAAAAAAAAAAAAAAAAAAAAAAAAAAAAAAATGCGATCAGTTTTCCAGTAGGAATCGGAAAAATAATTGCCCTTATCGTACCGGAAAAATTTCCGACCCAGCTCGGAATAAAATCCTTAAAATCGGAGTAAAATCCGTAAAATACCGTTTTATGGACTATTTCCCTATTTTACGGATTTTATTCCGAGTTAGGTCGGAAAAGTTTCCGGTACGATAAAGGCAGCTATTTTTCCGATTCCTACAGGAAAACTGGTCGGATTTTTTTACAGTGTATGCTTTAACACTATCAAAATAGGCTATTGAACTGGATCTGAATTATCAGGGGTAGAGATTAAGGCATGTTCTATAATCCAATAAGTTAGAAGGAGAGGAATCAATGGACACAATTTTTAAAAAATTGGTTGTTTAGTTTCAGTATTTACATAGTTTTATATCGTACAATACAAAGACAATTAACCAATAATTACCGTTGTTAGGTCTCAAGGACGCATATGCCTATATATTTCATTTAAAAAAAAAAAAAAAAAAAAAAATGCATTTCGATATTTTTTGTTTGTTTGTTTGTTTGTTTTTGCATTTGATAGCTGAAATTGATATTTACGTTAGGCCCATTTTTACTTTTTTTTTATAACGACACTTTCACTTTCGGAACCCGTTCCGAAAATAAAAGTAACTTTATTAAAAAAAAAAAATGCACCCAAAATAAAAATAAAATTAAATGGGCGAATATAGAGATTATTCAATTAAAAATAATAATAAAAAGTCGAAATGCACCCGATATACTTGAAAAGAACCTCCCAGAGCGTTAGGGCCCCACCAGTGGCCGAGAGGTTCTGCTCTCGAAGCTGGTAGACGGGAGGTGCTGGGTTCGATCCCAATCGCGCCCGTCGGCCTAATCGTTCGGAGTTTTCGTGGTTTTCTTCGAGCCGTGGATCTTCCATGCGTTAATACGGATTAGGTTCCCTTAGAAAGACCCCCACGGAAAGACCCCCCACCGGGCCTATATCCCTCGTGTAGATAATTGGCCGTCAAAAATAAACCCAACCCAACCCAACCCAGAGCGTTAGCATTAGCTCGCGAGTGTCTTCGTCTGAAGAAACGGGAAACTGAATAATATTTTGGCAATTGAAAACCTGCTTTCGCCTACCCTTTATCTAATATAAGCAGACATAGGTATGCAAGTCATTAATTAAGCCTTTGCCACCGACAAGCACGAGCAGCTCGGTAGTAACAAGCCATACAACAGTATAAACTTCGGAATCGTTTGCGTTGCAAAAGCTGAAATGATCATAAATGAATTTTCGAATCCAACTAGAATAGACCAGCAAATCAAATAAAAGTTCATATTTTAAAGAAACATTTTTTCAAAATACAGAATATTACCTTTAAGATTTTTCAAATGCTTAATCTAATAATTAGTAATTAACTTAATCTAGTAATACCGGCGCGGTATAGTTAAGCTTTAATAAAATATCTAAACTCTCCTATCCCCTCCCCCATAGGAAGAAAAGTCGAACAAACTAAATTTTTCAACCTCCTATAAATATTCTGCTCCGACGTTTAATCTGAAATTTCTACGTTTTTTTTTTTTTTGTTGTTTTTTTTTTTTGGGGGGGGGAGGGGGGGGGATTGAAATTACAACCTATTTTATGTTGATCAAAACTGTTTAATTTATGACAAATTCTTGAATTCCATTTTATTTATAAAAGAGGATATTGACAAGCATTCTTATACAGAAACTATTAAATAGGTTTTTTCCCCTTTTTTATAAAATGGTAGAGAATCTTTCAGAGAGTTTTACCATGCATTTTGAGCTATATTTCCGGAAGTGACAGTCGCGGATAAAAGTCGCCATGATCAAACAATCGTTTATAACTCAAGGTGTAATTCATTTATTGAAAAAAAAAAAAAAAAAAAAAAAAAAAAAGCTGTTCAATTCCAAATCAATTCAATAAATATACCTACCCGGCTCATGCTTTAATGTTTAAAAATAAATATGTAAATTTGTCAAATGAGGGATGGGGGGTTATTTTTAGAACACTCTTGCACCGATAAAACTGAAAGAGTCAGACACACATATGCACAGAAACAAATAAATAAATAAAATCGTAGAAAAGAGAATATCGTGAGGTATTTTGTGTTTGTAGTTCAGGCTTTCGGCCTTTTCAAAAATTAATGTAACTTTAAAGAATCTGTAATTGTTTACACAGGAATAAAAATATATAAATAAATAAAATTAAAATCTGACAAATTTGAAAAGTATGAAACTTAAATTAGAATTATATAAAACAGCAGTTTGTTTCGTTACGTAAAGTCTATAAGTTTTTTTTTTTTTTTTTAATTTTTCCATAGTTTTGACATTACTAAATAGGATTTTCAATTGTTTTATAGTCGTTATCGCTAGAGTCCTGTGATAACATTCATTACAAAATACATCGTTAACAAAACAGAATTAGAATTATAATTCGATTTTTTAACACAGCAAGGTAGGATCAAGTAAAATTGATTTAAGTTTATTAAATTGGTGATTTTTTTAAAAAAGGAATTTATTAAAAAAAATATTTCTATTACAAGTTAAAAAAAAAAAAAAAAAAAAAAAAAAAAAAAAAAAAAAAAAAAAAGCTGCGACGAGCAAGTATAAGGTTTGACCTACCGATACCTCCACCGACCGATTTATCAAATATCTCAAAACCTCTCATCGCTAATGTTAATCGAATGGGAGAAATTTTTTAAGTTAAGATAATTTCGTTTGCATTTTAATATTTTTAAGTGTTTTTTCAATAGATAGCTGAGGTCGATCTGTACAAAGGCCATTTTTTACTTTTTCGATTTTCTTTGCAGATTTTTTTATGATGATGCTTTCACTTTCTAAGCCAGTTCCGAAAGTGAAAGGGTCCTAATTAAAAATACCTGAAAACAAAAGCGAAAAAGTAAAAAACGGCCGATGTAGAGATCGATCTCAGCTATCCAATGAAACAAAAATCATTCACAAATATTAAAATATGCAAATGAGATATATTAAAAAATATCTCCCATTGGATTAACATAGCGCCTGACTGACAGTTTTCGCCTGACTGAAGTAGCCTCTTGCAGGGTTTAATTTGCGTCGGAGAAAAACCGGAGCTCAAATCTGGCACTTCTCTGTTTTCAGTAAATATTTAAACATTAGTCGAAATTCACCAGAGCTCATAAATGCAGGGTTCCGGAGCGCATTTTTCCCCCAACCATGATTTGCCATCTCGTAATTCCGAAAAACCGAAGCCTAAATTACCCTTTCCTTTCCTTCCAATCTCCAAGTTTTTGCATTATTTTTTTTATCAAAACACTTATGTGTGACATTAGGAGTTGGAGATAAAACGTACTCAATTTTTATATCAATTTTTGGATTTGGAGCTCAATCTGTCTTATATTCGAAATTTTATTTATTCATGTATAGAAAAAAAATTTCCTCCTTCAAAATTACGTATTATATTCTATTTCGAATCATTTTGATCAGAATGAAAGGAAAACAGAAATCGTGTTTTTCTATTCTGGTGATAATTGCAAGTTTATGTCGGCCTTGCATTGATACGGCTCCACTCAAGAGACTGAAAAATGAATTTGCTTTCAGTTCGATTTTCTTTTATTACAGTAGGATAATTTTTAATTGGTTGGATTTTTTTCTTAATTATCATTTATTATTATTATTATTTAGATATCTAACCTGAAAAGAATATTTTCTGTTTTTATCCAACGAGCATCAGGTTTTTTTTTTTTTGTTTGTTTGAGGTTTATTGTCTCCTATTACGTAAGTATAAAAATTACGTTAGTGATTTTTCTATTTACTTTGTATCATGAACGCTGTCCATGTTAAGCCTCTGCTTTGCACATTTTACGAAGTTACTTTCATTTGTAAGTAGATACGGGGCATTCTCACAATCTTTTGACTTTTATATCCCTGAATAATAATTTTTATTTTAGTACATGTTCTTGTGTTTTTTTTTTTTTTTATTTATTTATTTCATATACTGGGGAACATCCCATTGCATGATTGCACAACAATATTAACGAGATAAATATGTTTTGGACGATGTTGGGGGTCCAAACACCTGGAAAACTCCTATACCGCCCCGTGTCCCTGATGCTGATTTTTAAGTTTGGAGCTGTCTGGATAAAATTGTTTCAATAAAAATAATTCAATTTAATTTTTTTCTGAAACTGGAACTATTGTTTTATATAAATAAGTAGCTAAAAATTAGCCTGCACGCGTTTTTAGGGTTGTTATTATTTTTTAAACTCTGTCCCTGGGTTTTAGATTCCTTACAATCCCTCTTCTAAAATTATACAGAAAATCCCTTCAGATGCAACCACAGAATTTTTTTTCAAGTTTTTTCTCATGCAGAAGTATGCTAGAAAAATAATGACTAAAATTCTTTAGTAGGAAATTTACTGTAGAATTTAAATCAGCATTTAAATATCAATTTCAAGCATCGTGGCTTTATTGGTAGTCTCACCGTCCCCAAAGGTTTATTCCAGCACTTTTCGAGGTAAATTAATTTTTTTTTAATTTATTTAATGCGATGTAAATAACTGTTGCTAAAAATCAATGAAAATTTTGGATAACACTTAGTCTTAACATGATCTGCCTAAAATATGTGGTAATTTTCCTTGCTGTTCCATCCTTACCGTCCCCTTTTTTTCCCATTTCATCCCTATTTTCCTATACCATTCCCGTTTTTTACATTACCGTCCCTTCTTTAACACCCCTTTAAGACAATGTTATACCAAAAATTTGTACTAAAAACACTACATTTTCATTATTTCTTATTTGAATGTCCTGTGGGTACTATGCAAATTCATTATAAGTAAAAATTTAGAAGAAAATAAAAAGTTTTAGTGGTAAAATGGTAAGGAAAATTAAACTCGCAAGTTTAACTCAAACCTCAGTTAAATAAAAATTTTTTCGCTGCTGATCGTTTTTTCTTTATTTTGAATCATTAAGGCATTCGTCTATCAGATTAAAACTTTATTTTAGCAAATTTAATTTCACCAGATTTTCATTCCCGAAAGTCAAAAGATTGTGAAAATGGCCCATACAATTGCCATGTATTGTTATTCTATCAGAAAGCAATCGAGCAATGTTTCCCCTTTGTCTATAAAAGCATCTAATCTTTAAAATAATGGTGTCAATTTTTTAATTTAATCTGATTTTCAGGGACTCACCACAAAAGATTGTTATGCGGAAATAATCTATTATAGTTTAAGGTATGCAAGTTTTATAGGAAATTGAAAACATTGTTCTATTCTTCAGCATATAAATATTAATTTCTGTAAATTTCATTTATCTTTTCATAAAAAATGCATAGCTACGAACTATCTCTTTTTTTATATGTTAACACTATGTCCGAATCATAATCCTTACCATATTTAATCGTAGAATTAACAAAAAATCACAATTAACATTATAATTAGGCAAAGATTGCTATTCGGAAGAAGTGGGAAAAATGGAATAGTGGACAGCTAAAGTATATGCTGACAGATATATTTAAAATTTTTATTTTGCTACAGAAGAAAAAAAAAATGCCTTAAATTTTGCAAATAATGTACAAATTATAAATATGCAGATTGGAATAAAATGTTTATTTTGCTAAAGAAAAAATGCTTTAAATTTCGTAAATAATGTACAAAATATAAATATGCAGATTGGAGCGACAGGGGGAGGGAGTGGGAACGGTACAGTTGTTAGTACCAGCACCGCAAAATATAAGGGCTCCGGTACTTTTTTTGTTAGAAATTAAGCCCTGCTCTTAAGAGGCTACTTCACTCGTGCGAAAATACCCGATCGCTAATGTTAATTCTGTGTAACAATTTTTTTTAAAGTATCGCATTTGCATTTCAATATTTTAAAATGTTTTTTCTGTTGGATAGCTGAGGCCGATCTTTACAAAGAAATTTTTTCACTTTTTCTATTATGTATAAAGGTTTAAAAAAAAAAAAAATGTTATTAGGATAACTTCACTTTCGAAAACGGTTCCGTAAATCCAAGTATCCTAATATAGTTATATTTCAACAAATAGTAAATTGACTGACTTAAATAAGCACTTCATATTTTAAAAAGTAGAATTTCTGAATGCGCCTTACGCAAATTTCTATGCATAAAACAATATAGAATTTAATCAATCTCAGTGCTATTAGGAAAAGAAAATTATTTAGAGTTCAAACTAGATTGGAAAAAAAGAAGATGTGCGTAAATATTTCTTTAAAAAAAAGTTTTGATTTAAGCAATGTGTTAAGGCTTTTTCTTTTCTTCTTTGAGTATTTAATTTAGTTTATTTATTGCAATGACCTATTTTTTAAGCATTCAAATATCATATACTATTCATTTCTCGAAAATTATTCTCTTTATTACAGAGAGAGTCTAAATTAAAGTTTGATCGTAAACAAAGCGAATTCAGGAATTCAAAAAATTTAATTTGATAATGAGAGCATACATAAATTGAGTAATTCGACACAAAATTTACGCACATTGTTTGAATCATAATAATGCAAAATTAGTTGCAAAGCAATTAATATAAATTTGGAAGTGAGATCAGGATATTAATAAAAAAAATGTCATTTATCGCTTTATTTTCTGAATTTAAAATACTTTCTCATTTCTTTATTGCAAGTCTTGCGAGATAATTATAATGAAATGAAAATGTCATTGGAATAAATTTAAAAGATTATATAAGCAAGAGATACAAAATTGGGAGTATTACATACATCATTGACTCTATGAGTTATATCTCTTTTTAAATATTATTGTAAGTATTTCTTTAGAAGGAACCATATATTAAAAAATCTACATAGTCTTAATCTTTAAAAGAAGAATGATTTTAAAATCTCAAAGTATAGGATTCTCTCTATAGAACTTCCCCCAAATTTCCAATACGCGCATGCACTTTCTTTAGAACCCAACTTTAGAACTCTTAATGATTTACACTTTGCACATGTTTTACTAACCCGCCCCGAAACATAATAGACAACAGATCTCTGCACGAATTCCAAGATAAGCAAACTTGAATCAAAGTTGTATATCCAGTTGATTCAACTGAAAAGGCATACTGAGTAAAACACCTCATAATATAAGAAAGCTTCCGTTATTTTATTAAAAGAAAATTTTTCCTTTTATTTTGATCTTCACAGTTATTATGGGGGAACTGCAACAGTGAAATATTTCAAAAGCTAAAATGTAGAAATGTTAATAAAAGTAAAAAATAAAGAGTTAAATACCCTATTAAATTTTGCAGTTTAAATCTATTAAATTACGGTTAAACGTTGAGAAAACAATTTAGATGACAAAACAATTAGGGGAGGCAGGGGTGATTAGGATAATTTTTTTTGACAATTTGAACTTTGACAATTAATTGCCAGAGAATAAAGTGGACTATATACTAATGATATGTAAAAGTTTACTCAGTGCGTACTGGTCTCTTGAAATGTGTAAAGAATTATTTTAAATGTATCATATTACCAGGTAAAAAGTGTCTTTTTCAGGTAAAAATGCCTGTTTGATCCCAATTACCCTCATGAAATGGGAAATTGGGATCAGGGACGAAACTAGCCTTTTTTTGCACCCGGTGCAAACATGGATTTTGGCGTCCCCCCCCCCCTCCCCCCTCTTCCGCAAAGTATATTTACAAAAAGAATTTTACTGATTTTCTAACAGCCGACTTATTTTAAATTTTAAAATATGTAATACTGAATTACGTAATCTACAATGGCAGATCCAAGGGGAAGGTCACGGGGATCTTGAACCCTCCCTCTGAACACCAACAAAAATATTCTAAAGATCATGAAAATGCAATACACAGTAGAATTCCAATTATCCGAGTCCCGCTTAACCGAGTTTCCGCTTTAACCGAGTTATTTTCTTCTGATGGACTGATGGCTTCCATTATTATGAAACAGCCATTTTAAATGAAATGTTAGGTGAAGATGAAAGAGCAGCCGTAAAAAGTTAGAACTCTGATTTTCTGGTCAGAATGAGTAAAAAAATGGCCATTTTTTTCAGAAAAAAAATATGCCCCCCCCCCTATTCTATGAAACAGCCATTATAATGGAAGACATCAGTCCATCAAATGAAAATGATCCATTCCAAAGGTATAATCCTTCATTTGGCGCCTCTTCGTTCTGGCGCTCGGAGCACATCCCCCCCCCGCCCCCTTAGTTTCGGCCCTGATTGGGATCCTTGTTATTTTCTCTCATGCCTTACAAGATACAGTCATGGGTATTAAATGGGATTAAAAGATCTCTGTGTGCACAGCTGTGTGCGCATCTTACAGCAAGATATTTTGGTTTTACAACTACAACTATTCTCAGAGGAATCTAGGAAAAAAGGTGACCGGAAAAAACGGGACCGGAAAAAATGTGACAGAAAAAACAAGAGCGGAAAAAACGGGACAAGGAAAAAACGGGACCGGAAAAAACGTGACAAGGAAAAAAGGTGACCGGAAAAAACGTGACAAGGAAGTGTTAAATATTGAACTTGTCGATAAATAAATGCTAAAAACTAAAGTGAAGTTTTTCCATTGTCAGTTTCTTACAGCGTAGGGGGGGGGGGGGGCAGAGTTAATGGGTGAGTTAGACAACTCTAAGATTTGGTCCAAGAAAGTACAATTTTAACATTTCATTAAGAGAAGTTTAGTATGACTTCTACAACGGGCAAGTTAGTGCTTTCTACGGAGGGGGGGGGGGGGGGTATTAAGGAAATACAATTTATTGATTCTTTCAATTCGCTATTGATAGTTTATATATGAGCAAAGATGTTTTATAAGGCGGAGGGGGAGGGAAAAATTACGTACACAGCTTGTAAAGGGAATAAAATAAAGACGAAGAGAGGAGGCATTTTCTTTAGAGGAATTTTTTCATTATCCTGCTATTTAGCTCACAGGCTATCAAAGCCAAAGGGCTAATGTGCACGCAGGTTCTGTATGTATGTATGTATGCACTTACGTCTGTATGTACGTAACGCGATAACTCTTGACAGAAACATCCGATTTGCTTTAATTTTTTTTTCCAGGTTCATTCTGATAAGGCGCTTCCCTGATTAGTTTTGGGGGTTGTTGGTTGAGAGTAAAGGGGGCTACTATGGGTTTTTCATGCAGAATTATTCGATTTGCTCCAAAATTGGTATACCGATTTATTATGTTAAGGAGCTTCCATGATTAGTTTTGGAGGTTCATTAATTAAGTATACACGGGAGAAAGGGGGCTAGACCCCCTTAATTTAGATAAATGGGTTTTTCATGCAGAGTTATTCGATTTGCACCAAATTTAGTATACCGGTTTATTATGCTAAGGAGCTGCCTTGATTAAATTTGGAGGTTTATTGGTTAAGTATAAAGAGGGGGGCGGGGGCTAGTCCCCCTTAATTTAAATAAATGGGTTTTTCACGCAGAATTTTTCGATTTGCTTCAAGTTTGATATATTGGTTTATTCCGATATGGCGCTGCCTTCATTAGGTTTGAAGATTCGTTGGTTGAATATAAAAGGGGTAAAGGGGGAAAGTCCCCTCTTCTTAATTTAGATAAATGGATTTTCATGCCGAATTATCCAATTTATTTTATTTTTTCTATGTTCATTCTGATAAATGGGCGGGGCTGGTATGGACAACAGGGGTAAACTAGTATTAATATATAGGTACTCTTAATATAATTCCATAATTTTTAATATTATAACTAATAGTTATTTATAATTTATTTAATTTTATTAATATTTTGTTTCCTATCAAACAATTAGATCGTTTTAAAGAGAGGGCAATATATTACATACGATTAGATTTGGTAATACTGTTTAACTAACTTTACATGACCTCAGGGCCTGTTTACGGAATAGGCCCGTGAAGCCTATGCTTACCCATTGAAATACAAAAGGGGCCCCAATTTTACTTTTCAAAACTAACTTTTAGAAAAAAGAAACTCAATCAGGGTAAAAAATGCATTTTTTCTAATGAAACTTTTTTTTCTTACTATGTGGCAATTTGTAAATCACAAAAGATATTTTGAAGTTCAAATATTTTCAACTGTAGTTCCATATTTGTCATTTAGAAAATAAATTGGTTATTTAAAATTAAACGTATAATAATATTAAAAGTGTTGTTTACTCTAAATTTTGATGGTAAAATTTCAAATTATTTAAGCATACGAAAAAGGGATTTAGTAAATAAAAAAGCATTTTGTAGAGTAACAGGGGGCCCCCCTATGTGACGCTGGGCTTCCCTTACTTCCAAGTGTTAAGCGGTCCCTGCATGACCTCATGGTTTAAACAAGAGGGATGCTAGGGGGCGTATACCCTGGGCTACCGGGTAGAAGGGGGAGGCATTAAATTTGGTTCGTCTTCCGGTTCAAAAAACAAATAACGAAATTAAGTTAAAAATGTCATGGAATCGGACAACCGAAAATAAATATATATACATTTAGGCGGTTCTCAAATTCTCTACTCAATAACGCGAAACTTTGACAAATTTTCCGATTCATTTTTAAACGTAAAGGCCTGGCTAAATATAAAAAAAAAAATAAAAATAAAAATAAAAAATAAATAAATAAATAAATTCTATAGCTTACTAAAAAATATATAATTGAATAAAATTAAAATATTTCAAACTAAATAAATATGGCTATTAAGAAAAAATGTACCCATATTTTGAACTTTAATGAAAAATCATGCTTTCGAAGCATGGGACCCCCCAGGTTAAATACTTAATCCTTCAACAAAGAGAGTGGTTCCTCTTATTATTGATTGAAAATCATTCAAAATATTTTGCTTTCTATTCTATTGTAACAGGCGTTTTGCAGATTGTAGTTTTAAAAGAATGATAGACAGGTATTATGTTGACGAAAAATACATTGGAATTTTACAACTCACTTCAATATACATATTTGAAAGTGATAGAAGATGAACCTTAGTTTTCCAGAATGGTTTTTGTTGAATGATATTAATCTGACGGACGAATAATGTATAATAAAAGGGTTGTTTCTTCTGTGAAATTTTTACGTGCCACCCATCGTGTTTTATGAGATATTTTCATGTAAATAATAGGTAATGGTGTTGATTTTAGATATTTCACACAATTTGAGATAGCGTATAATGAATAACTTTGAACCGGATTATTGGAACAAATACTCAGCTGTATTTATCCTTTTTAAATATTCCCTGAAGTGCCATATGCTACATTTCTAGAGACCTCACAAGTTTAAAGACTGAATTATTTTTTGCTTAACTATTGCAGATTGATGTATAATAATTTAAGAGATTGGTTCGTTGTGTTTATGACGGCCAATTATCAACACGAGGGATATGGGCTCAAAAGGTGGGGGTGCCCTCCTTGGGTGTCTTTCTAATGGAACCTAACCCGTATTTACGCATGGAAATCCATGGTTCGAAGCAAACCACAAAAACTCCGAACGATTGGGCCGACGGGTGCGATTGGGTTCAAACCCAGCACCTCCCGTCTACCAGCTTCGAGAGCAGAACCTCTCGGCCACTGGAGGGGCAATAATTTAAGAACTCACATTGTTTTAACCTTGTTGTAGATTTAGGAAATGTACAAATGTCATGTTCTTACAACAGAATCCCCCCCCCCCCCCCCCAATCTTTCAACATCAAGAAAGCTGAAAAGATGCAAAGGCCAAGAAATCATCATTTTAAAAATACTTTTGTTTTGTGCAACCAATAATGCTTTCGAACATGATAGAGTAAAGCGTCTGTAACTCATTCTAAACTGTACTACTACTAATCGATGTATTAAATGAATTTTATAAACAGTTATTTTAATGGTATTTTGAAGAACTGTCGTCACATAAAGGGTTAATGTATTATTTAATTGCTAAGTTTCATATTTTCCGTTTCCACGTTCGCTAATACGATTACGAAATATTTTTTATTCCTATATGTATGAACATTTCCAGAATTTTTTCAGTTTCACAGAAGTTTCAGTTTCCACAGAATTGATCAGAAATTTAAATCTTAATTTTCCCATGCGGTTTTTTTTTTTCTGCCTACCAAATTAACTTTAGGTACATAAAGATAAGTGAATACAGTCAAACCTCGTTAACATGAACCTCAAGGGGAATTAAATTTTTGTTCATGTCACCCGTAGTTCATGCTATCAATATAACAAAAAATCAAGATAACAAATATTGAGGAAAAATACATATAGGGGAGACTGGGGGCTAATGGGACATAGGAGCAAACGGAACAATAGGGTTTTCTTGTAAAATATAACAGTATAATATAATCTTGTAAAATACAACAGTATAATATAATCTTGCAAAATATAACTTTCGAAGATATGCACCTCAAAAAAAAAAAAATGAGGGGGGGGGTAGCCTCCGCCCCCCCCTTATACTTAACCAATGAACCCCCAAATCTAATCAGGGAAGCTCCTTAACATAGTAAACCGGTATGCCAAATTTGAAGCAAATCAGATAATACTGCATGAAAAAAACCATATCGGTAAATTAAGCTTTATACTTAACTAATGAACCTCCAAATCTAATCAGGAAAGCGCTTTATCAGAATGAACATAGAAAAAAATAAAATAAATTGGATAATTCTGCATGAAAATCCATTTATCTAAATTAAGAAGAGGGGACTTGCCCCCCTATCCCCCCCTTTTATAAATTTAACCAACGAATCTTCAAACCTAATGAAGGAAGCGCCATATCGGAATAAACCGATATATCAAATTTGAAGCAAATCGAAAAATTCTGCATGAAAAACCCATTTATTTAAATTAAGGGGGGGCTAGCCCCGCCCCCCTCTTCATACTTAACCAATAAACCTCCAAATTTAATCAAGGCAGCTCCTTAGCATAACAAACCGGTGTACTAAATTTGGTGCAAATCGAATAACTCTGCATGAAACACCCATTTATCTAAATTAAGGGGGGTCCAGCCACCTTTCCCCCTTTATATTTAACTACTGATCCTCCAAAACTAATCATGGAAGCTCCTTAATATAATAAATCGGTATACCAAATTTGGAGCAAATCGAATAATTCTGCATGAAAAACCTATTTATCTAAATTAAGGTAAGGGGAGTAGCCCCCCTTTACTGTTAACCAATAACCCACAAAACTAATTAGGGAATCGCCTTATCAGAATGAACCTGGAAAAAAAATGAAGCAAATCGGATGTTTCTGTCAAGAGTTATCGCGTTACGTACATAAGCCGTAAGTGCATACATACAGAACCTGCGTGCTCAATAGCCCTTGGGCTTTGATAGCCTGCGAGCTAAAAAGGCAGTATAATGAAAAAATTCCTCTAAAGAAAATGCCTCCTCTCTTCGTCTTTATTTTATTCCCTTTATAAGCTGTGTACGTAATTTTTCCCTCCCCCTCCGTCCTCCACTGTACCCAAAAATCATTATTGATTAAAGTTTTATAAATATATAAAAAATCTTTGCTTATATATAAGCTATCAATAGCGAATTGAAAGAATCAATAAATTGTATTTCCTTAATACCCCCCCCCCCCCTCCGTAGAAAGCACTAACTTGTCCGTTGTAGAAGTTGTACTAAACTTCTTAATGAAATGTCAAAATTGTGTTTTCTTGGACCAAATCTTAGAATTGTCCTCACCCATTAACTCAGTACCTCCCCCCCATCTCCCACGCTGTAAAAAGCTGACAGTGGAAAAACTGCTCTTTAGTTTTAATTGTTTATTTAAATATGGCCTTCATGTCGTTAAAAAATATATAAGGTTTACTGTGTTTTTAAAATATATATTAAATTCCTTAAAAAACAAACTTCATATTATATTTTCTGTTATGCATACAACTTAATAAATAGAATACTTTCCCGTGATCTTTTATCCGATTTGTTTTTTCCTACGTGCGCTTTTTTCCCGTGATTCCAGTATCTTATAGAAATGTTTATTTTAATTTATTTTGTTTAGTTTAAATGTTTAGAATAATATATCTGGAAATTCCATGATGAAACCAAAAATTGCAAAAAATTTGACTTCAATCAATTGCTTAATATAACAAAAAAAAAAAAAAAAAAAAAAAAAAAAAAAAAAAAAAAAGTAACAAACTATGCTAATTTCTAATTTTAGGCATATCTTAACAAAGATATTTATTTATTATTATTTTTTCTTTATTTGTTCTGCTAATATCTGAAAATACTAATGCCACTGATCGGGACATAAAAAATTATAAATTGATAAGTGATTCAGAAAGTCTAAAAAATATTATTATTATTGTTATTATTAATATAATTTTATGTTAATAAACAAAAAATTCAAATAGCGTTAAATAAAATAAAAATAATAGAAATAAAACTTTCCAATCGAATCTATTATAACTAATTTCTTTAAAATTAAAAAAAAATAAAATAAATTTTATATGATATTATACATGCGTAAGTCAAAAAACAAGTTGTTATGTAAACGAGCATTCTCGTATGCGAACATTCACAACATTTTTCAATATTTGCATTCTAATTATCAACGGAAAGCATTCTTATTCACATAATGTCCAAATTAAGTAGTAGTGTAAATGTGAATTTTCTTATGCGAATATTCAGGATTTTTTTTTATAATAGCATTCTTAAACATCAACGGAAAATATTGGTATTACTGTTCGCGAATATCAAATATCAAGTAGTGATGTTAATTAGAATTATCGTCAGCGAATTTTCAGTTTTTTTCAATATTAGCATTCGTAGACATCGACGAAAAATATATGGATTCGAGTTCGCGAATCTGCAGTTGAAAGAATCTATAAATTGTATTTCCTTAATCCCCCCCCCCCCCCCTTAAAAAGCACCTGCTTGTCACTTGTAGAAGTCATGTTAAACTTCTCTTAATGAAATGTTAAAATTGTGTTTTCTTGGACCAAATCTTAGAATTGTCTAACCCACCCATTAACTCAAACATCAACGGAAAATACTGGTATTACCGTTCGCGAACATCAAGTATCAAGTAGTGATGTTAATTAGAATTAGCGTAAGCGAATTTTCAAATTTTTTCAATATTAGCACTCGTAGAAATCGACAAAAAATATTTGTATTGACGTTCGCGAATGTGAAGTTGAAAGAATCTATAAATTGTATTTCCTTAATCCCCCCCCCCCCCCCGTTAGAAAGCACCAGCTTGTCCCTTGTAGAAGTCATGTTAAACTTCTCTCAATGAAATGTTAAAATTTTGTTTTCTTGGACCAAATCTTAGAATTGTTTAACTCACCCATTAACTGTGCCCCCCCCCCCCCCTACGCTGTAAGAAACTGACAGTGGAAAAACATTAGATTAGTTTTTAACATTTATTTATCGACAAGTTCAATATTTAACCCTTCCTTGTCACGTTTTTTCCGGTCACCTTTTTTCCGTGTCCCGTTTTTTCCGGTCCCGTTTTTTCCTTGTCCCGTTTTTTCCGCTCTTCTTTTTTCTGTCACGTTTTTTCCGGTCCCGTTTTTTCCTGTCACCTTTTTGGAAAGATAAAAATGCTGGAAAAAACATTTTAGAAGGGATTTTGTTCTATGCGAAAAATCTTTTTAAAATATCCACTTTGAAAGCATTTCCTGAGCTATTCAATGTCATAGTGCGTGAGTAAGAACACCAGCTTTACATTCATCCGAAATTAAAAATAACTTCCTGTATGTGCCAAAAGATAGCCATTTTGGATTTAGGCACAGAGAAATATTTCTCATAACATAAGTTTATCACATATAAAAGAAAAACAAATAAGATTTTAACATTTTTTCAGTTGATAAACCAATCCCATGTTTATGCATGTACGTGTTTGATTCTTTTTTTTTTTTTTTTTACACTCATAAACTTTAAAATAAAACTTATATTTTAACTTAACTATTTTTGTGTAAGAAAACATATTTTAATCATATAAGAAACTAATTTTGAATTACATTTGAATACGCAATTAAACCTTAAATTTTAAACAAAGTATTATTGCGATTAAAATGTTAGAACTATTTAAATCACGTTTTTTTTATTAGAAAAGTTTGGATTTATTTTAATTTTTTGCTTGCATTTTTACACAGAATGACATAAAAACAACATTAAAAATTGTTATTAATACATATTTTTTTTTAAAGAAAGATATTCTGATCTTAATTATACATATTGAACTGGAACATTAAGAGCCAAAAAAGTGTTAATATATTTAGCATATAATAAAATTAATTAGCATAAATGGAAACATATTATGTTCTTTAATATTTTTATAAAAAATTGCATTTTAAATTTAAGAACTTCACTGTTCAATTTTCCACGTCAGTATATTATCTTATGTATATAACATTTATACTTAAAAATTTGCATCCATAAATATTTATATCACTTTCCAGGAATTTTAAATCTATAAATTATCTTTTATTTTCAGATATTTTTTTTAAATCGAAACCATAATATATTTAGTCTCTGTGAAAAAATACTTTTCATTGGTGTATTTATTTGTAAACGTAGATTTCATATAACTTGGTACACACAAGTATTAGTTACTTTTTTTAAAATCCTTGACATTGTTTTGTCAGCTTAAACTATCAACACATCGTTTTTTATCATAAGAAATAAAAGAATTATAAACACATATTAAAATTTGAATTAAAATAAAATGTATTCAATGGAATATTAGTTTTTTAAATAAAAACACATATAAATTTGTTAAAATTCGATTTGCTACAGATATTTTTTTCTTCTTCATTGAGCGAATAACATTTTATTTAGCCATCTGAATGGGTCTATTGTGCTAGAAATACCGGACCTATAGTTCGAAGAAATACTGCGATAACAGAAAGAATGTATTTAAAACCCGTTTTCCACTCATTCTGTCCTTGTATGCTCGACTTGAATAGTTAGCGGAAATATAGTCTGGTCAGTAATCAGTCACCGGTCATTAACAAAAGCAGCAAATAGAATTATCCCCAGATGTCTTGTCTTGCCTTGCGGCGGCGTGTTAGGGGGGAAAAAAGTATTTCCAAGTGGTTAGAGAAACAGCTTTGAAGAACTTATGAATCTTGTATTAAATGCGTTTTTAAATATGTTATAGTTAATAACAAACAAATATAGATAATAACAAGAAATTTAAATATGTTATAGAAAATAATCAAATAATCATTAATAATAATAAACATTATATATATATATATTATGTGGTGTTTATGTATTCATATTATTGATCATTGTCATTATCCTTCAATGGTATTTTTGTACAGAAAGTTTAATAGATATATATATATCGCGGTTTTTGTTGGTGGTCGGTAATGTTTAATTAAATGTTATATATATATATTAGATTTATCGTATTTTCAGTAAAAGAGTTTAGAAAAAAAGATTATCTTACGGAATATACGCATGAAAACTATTAATTCATTTACCATTTCTTATTTATGTAAGCACCAACTAGATCGGCTGTATTATGAATTAATCGACGATAGTTTATCCAAATAGTGCATTCAGCTTTCATTAAAGAATATTACCTTTAAGATTTTTGAAATGTTTAATCTAATGCTGGCAGAAAGGAGCATAGAAAAAATATCCCATTATTTTGTTTGTTATTGTTGTTTATTCATATGATAAGTTTAATGCATCAGCGACGAAAGTAAGGGGAGGGGGGGGGCATGTGCCCCCCCCCCCTCCCGGGCGCCACAGGCAAGGGGCGCCAAATGAAAGATTATACCTTTGGAATCGATCATTTTCTTCTGATGGACTCATGGCTTTCATTTATTATGAAAGCCATCAGTCCATCAGAAGAAAATAACTCGGTTAAAGCGGAAACTCGGTTAAGCGGGACTCGGATAATCGGAACTCTACTGCATAAGCAAACACTGTAAATAGCCGGTAATACATGTGAATTCTTTTATGTGAACGAACTATAATTGCAACAAACGTCACATTCAATTTTTGTAGTTCAATATTACATATTTTATGATTACATATTTTAAATTTTAAAATAAGTCGGCCATTAGAAAATTAGTAAAATTCTCTTTGTAAATATACTTTGAGGAAGAAGGGGGCGGGGGGGCGCCAAAATTCATCTTTGCTCCGGGCGCAAAAAAGGCTAGTTTCGGCCCTGTAATGCATATAGAAATTCTGGATAGATAAGAGACAATTTTTAACTGCACAATAAACACTCTGGACTGGCATTTAACCCGCAATTTCTAGATGGTTTTTTAATATTATTAAAGTTACCCACTATTTAAGAATCATTTTAATACTCTTAAATCAAAATTGACAGCTTTATGACGCATTCCCGAATTCGTTTTTGTATGTAAACGCATGCGATTGGCAGCTGCTCTTTTTCAGAAACTAGGAAATCTAATTTTTTTTTCCATTTTTCGATAAAAGCAGAGGATTATTCAGAAAAGGCTGTTAAAGTTGGCATTCTGAACTAAATTTTCAGACAAGGCAGCCGAATGTCGTTATGGGATAAAAATCGTTTAACTCGCGGTGTTTTTTATTTATCGGAAAAAAATGTACAATTCCATATCGCTTCAATAACCATGCCCGCAAGTATTGACACTTTTATGTTTAAACATGAGTCAGAAAATTTCTCGTTATTAAGCGGATTTTTTTAATAGGCTTAAATGTTTAGAAAGCATGTTTTAGTATACTAAGGAGGCTTTGCCCCCTACTGTCATCTACGAGCTACGCTCGCCAATCCCCATTGAGACACCGCAAACTGTAGAAACACGTTAATTTGATCGGCTGTAAAAAGATTGCAGAAACTGAACTATAATTTAAAAAATCAGTGGCGATCTCCTTGTAAATAGATTTCTATTCACTTCTTTTTGATTGCGGAATTTTAAGGCGGGATCAGCTGCTGTTAAACAACTACTGACTGTTTTCATGTTTGATTAAATAAGATGAGTTAAACATTTGAAAAAAAAGGGAGGGGGCTAATATAAAGTGAACTATGTAAACAGAGTCTTATCCTCCATGTATTTTTCTAACAACGATATAAGAAAATTGTTTTAAATAAGACATTTTAAATGTATCGCTTTATATCTGATATAATTTTCACAAAAGTTTTCTTTCTCTTTTTAATATTCACGTGAAAATACTTTTGTTGTTAGAAAGAAAAGTATTTGCGCTTTCTTAAAATTCACAACAATAGTTAAAAATATTATCTCCAAATATGAAATAAATGTCTCGTGTGAATATATTTTTAAATTTAAACAGTTTTACTAACAACGATATAAGAAAATTGTTTTAAATAAGACATATTTATTATTTTGTCATTATACATTTATTATTTTGTCATTTGAAATAGGAGATAATTTCCTCCAATTAAGATACTTAACACAGATTAATAGATTTATTATCTTAAAACTTTCTTTCTCTTTTAATATTCACATGTACTAAATATACATTTTATGACGTAATTTTCAATATTTTCCTGCTTTTAATACATAATCATTTAATTCTAATTTGAAAGTTTTTTCCCTTGTTTATAATAGTCCCATGTAAATATATTTTTGTTTTGAAGGAAATATTATTTTTTGCACTGTTCTACAATTGGCAACAATTTAAAATTGTAATCTTTTCTAAAACATGCAAAAAATAGTCTCTCAAAAAGCTGCAAATTTGGATTTTAATGGAAATTAGCCCTAAAAAAATTAGCCAAATAATAAAAAAAAAATAAATGCAGTCGGCACACCGGAAACTTCTAATGTAGTATATCCTTAGAAAAAAGGATTAAATTCTTATGTATAGTTTTTGCTAATGTAAAACTTCTTTAATAGAACGATTTTGACCAACTTTAACATTAAATATCGCTTAAAATAAAATTTTTATTCAAAAACGTATTTATTATTTATTATTTAAAAATGTATTTATCAAACATTGCTCTATAATACAACCATTTTCATATTTTTGTGTGCAGTACTTTTCTTAATACTACCAAAGTAAGACCCCATGTCACGAAAAATTCATTTACTGCGGCGGTGACAGCGTTAGTTACCTTTTTTTAGAACACAGAGAAACATGACAATAAAAGAATAGGACTGAGAAACATTAGAAAATGTAACACACGAACTTGTCTGCTATTATTTCACACGTACTTTTCATTCATTCTATTTTACACTGAGAAATGGACTTTTATTATAAAGTTTTAAAATAGTTCTTGAACATATATCTATATATATATATATATATATATATATATATATTTTTTTTTTTTTTTTTTTTTTTTTTTTCTGATGAGGTGGAGGGGCGAGACAGGGCCGAAACTAGCCTTTTTTGCGCCCGGGGGAAACATGAATTTTGGAGCCTCCCCCCCTTTCTTCCTCAAAGTATATTTACAAAGAGAATTTTACTAATTTTCTAATGGCCGACTTATTTTAAAATTAAAAATATGTAATCAGAAAATATGTAATACTGAACTACAAAAATTGAATGTGATGTTTGTTGCAATTATATTTCGTTCACATAAAAGAATTCGCATGTATTACCGGCTATTTACAGTGTTTGCTTATACAGTAGAGTTCCGATTATCCGAGTCCCGCTTAACCGAGTTTCCGCTTTAACCGAGTTATTTTCTTCTGATGGACTCATGGCTTTCATAATAAATTAAAGCCATGAGTCCATCAGAAGAAAATTATCGATTCCAAAGGTATAATCCTTCATTTGGCGCCCCTTGCCTGTGGCGCCCGGGGCACGTGCCCCCTCTGCCCCCGCCCCCTTAGTTTAGGCCCTGGGGCGAGATAAGGTGGGTGCTGTTTATGTTTTTCCTTCCGTTTTTAGGTAGATTTCGTATGAAATACTACCTATTACATTCTCCCCTATGTTGGAATTTCTGAAAAAGTTTTGCGGATCTACACCGATCATGACCCCTAGAACCCAAAATCACCCTCAGTAAAAAACTTTATTTATCTATCTATCTATCTATCTATGTATCTATCTATCTATATATATCACTTTCTTCTGGACACGGTAACTTCCACAATTCTGCACAAATCTCTTCCAAACTGATACATAAAATCAAGGGGTATAAAATCTCGGTCAAGTTCGTTAATGTGCAAAATCGGATTAAGGGGATGGAAATAGGTAGGGGTTTTGTGAAAACCGAAAAAACCCAATAACTTCTTAATTTTTGTACATATGAAATCAGTTTAAAGTTTTTATTACTTCTAAAAATAGAGCTAAAAATTTATGTATCACAGATTTTTGATCCACTTAAAAATGGGCTCAAGGGGTGCAAAAAATAGGGTTTTTGGGAGAAAAAAAATCATAACTTCGTCAATTCTCAAGATATCGAATCCAATTAATTTTATTATAAATCTCCTTAATATTATCTACAACTTTTATATTCACAAGTTTTCTATAGGACCAATTCCTAACGCAAAAAAAAAAAAAAAAAAAATTAAAACGAAAACAAAAAAAAAGGGGGGGGGGGTTGAAGAAGAAAAAAATCCGTAACTCCGTCAATTCACAAGATATAAAATCCCCATGAATTTATCATATATCTTCTTAATATTGTCTACAACATTTATATAGACAACTTTTTGATAGGACCAATCCTTACAGCAAAAACAAATTAAAAATACATAGCGGTTGAAGAAAAAAATCATCTTATTAAGGGTGTATTCAAATCCAAACTGCTTATTTTCTGACTCATTTTTAAATTCATTTTTGCTCTCAAACGCACCCAATTGGTAGATTCTCTTATTCAGAAACTATATATGTACCGCAATGATCGCTTTTTTGATAGAGGCAGAATATATTTCAAAAAATGATGTCAAAGTGGGCATTTTGAACAGAATTTCCCGAAGCGATTGTGTTAGAAACGAAAAAATATTGTCCTACTGAGAAAATAATTGTTCATAAATCAAGTTTTAAGTAATTGAACGAAAAATAAAAACGCAGGTCCCTTATAAATGTCTTCAAAAATCACGTGAGCAAGTTTCATATTTTTTCTATTAAAAATGAATCTGAAAATGTGCCAGAAAATTTAGAGTTGTTGAGCATGGAAAAGTACTTTTTTGAATATCTCCCTAACATGATTCTGATAAAACCATCTGTTATAAAAAAAATGAAATAAACACTCGTCAAAAGCGACCAGATAAAATTGTTAAAATGGATAAATCTCTAATCATGATTTAATTTTTGTTGGCGAAATTAGTATACTTAACTTCGAAATATACTTCCGTCTGTAGGCCGGACCGGCAGGGATTTTTTAACCTATCATGTATTTATCTTAATACAATGGGTTTTGCCTGTATACATTTTTGTGTGTACGATGAGAAGTTTTAAACCCATTAAATGCCCTTCTAAGCTTCTCTTTAAAAAATAAAGCATTAAAAAATTTTGTCACTAAAATTCGAAAACTTATTAATCCTGTTCAAACTCTAAATATTTTTCTTCTTAATTTTTCATGTTATTGCCTTAATTCTGCTTCATCCAGACCCCAAATTGGTGTAAAATTCCAGTTCAGGAAAGTCTCCACAATGTAAAAATACCCTTTGTTCATCGTTACTCTCCCCGCTCACGCTTATTTCTTTTCTTTTTTTATCGCTGTAGAAACTGATATTTTATCTCCCTCCCCTCAAAGTCCACTCTTAACCCCTTGGGGATGAGCGACCGGTATTCGTTCTGCGTATGGTGCTCAGAATCAGTAATTATTCTCAACAGAAAATATTAATTGTAAATTGTGCCTTATTTAATCCGAGCATTTTCCCGATTCAATGAGGCAAAAATTTGTGCTTTAAAAAACTGGTGATAAAAGATTAAAAATTCAGTAAAAGACGTTCGTTCCTAAGGGGTTAATAAAAATATTGGAGTTTTTAAATGGAGTTTTCCTTTTGCTTACTATAACATATCTGTATTTATATCTAAAACTTTCGCGCTTCTCATGGCTGGAATGACTAAAAGCCTGGATTCCGCTTACTTATATTTAAAAAGGTTGTACACAAATTCTGTGTTAAACGTGGAAAGTTCAAATTGGGGCAGTAATAAAGACTATTGACCCACATATTTACAGATTATAAAACATTTACAAATATTTTTAGAAAAATGTAGATGAGCTAATGAAGTTGCTTGGGAAAAGACATAATTTCTTTGAATCGCGTGAAAGTTTTCGTAACGCTGAACTCAAAAATATATTTCTTTTAATTTTAGGTATTATATTTGCAGAGATATCGTCGAGAATGTAGTTCAAAAATATGCCACCCCCCCCCCCCCATCTATTTCCGTATGTACTGAAACTAAAATTATGAAAAAATTAGAGGTAGTAGGCGTTGACTTAAACCTTGCAGGAAAATTATAGCGATTACCCTAGGTCACATAGTTTTTGAGAAAAGCGCATTTTCCCGTTACACACAAATTTCGATTTGCGGGCATTCAGCAAAAATGTTGGGAAGCGCTGGCGGTACCTATCGTACCAGAAGTATAATAGCATTGTTGATAACGATTTTAGAAAAAAAAATCGTCGGTAATTAGCCCAGATATTAACCCTTAAAGTCACGGGCGGTTTGGACATATATAATGACAGGGTCGGCGTACTCTATGTACCATCGACTTTTAAATCCTAGATAACAACTTTTAATGATTAATTTGTGTAATGCAATGCCCAGTAGCAGTATAAAAGCAATAAACTTCAAATTGTTAAAAACAGACTAATTTAATTAGAATTAATCACATAAATACTATGAGATTCTATGGAGTAGTTCGCATTGAGTAGATCTCTCAATGCGCCTCCCATGTCTTTAAATTTATTTAAAACATATCCTGAAAAACATGGCATGGACTAAAGCGGCGTTGCTACTTTGCGACTTCCTTTCGAAGCGCGCTTAACAAAATGCCAAGTTTAAACTTTGAACAAGGGTTTTGTTTTAGCTAAACTGTAAAAAGAAAAAATTATTACGACGCTAAATTTAGTTTAACCAAAAACCCATTTAATCATTACTTCATATAATCAAATGAAGTTTAAATATGCACTACTTTTACTGTCAGTATAGAATTAAGTTCCTCATAAACAGATAAGATAAGATTTAAATAAGAGTTATACACAATAGCAATGTTTGACATTATTTAGGCTTTATATCTCTTTAAATTTTTATGATATACCCATTCATACTTTTTCTAGTATATATACAGCTATACCAAACCCTACGTTGTGCAGTTTTTTACAAAGTCTTATTTTTCCTTCAGTAACAGTTTTTTTAATAATACAGTTAATAATTCATATATTTGTTGTACGGAACCCTCTGAGAGCGAGTAATAATCGCACTTGACCGTTTATTTCTCTTTAGTTTTTGTTAGAAACAAACCATTCTTAAATAAACATAAAAAATATTTTTCAAATTTGTACAGATACAACAATATTTATTATTAAATTAAAAGTGCACCACATGAACCTTTCGCACTGCAATATTTAGGATTATTTGTGTAATATGTTTTCATTCATTTTTAATCAAACAAGCGGATATGAATCGATATGTGAATGTACGATATAAAAATCCTGTTTAAACACTTCGAATGGTACCTTATTCATCGTAGCACGTTTTGTATGTGCATAAAAGTATAATGTTCGCATTCGAAATACTATATAGTGACTGTGTATTATTAGATTGTAAGCTTTGTGTAAGCTAATATAATGTTACACTTTCTGTTCGAATATTTCGCAACTGAAAAAAACTTTAAAGGAAAAATAATAATGAAAAATTTCAATTGCAAAATACCTTTAATAATTTAAAATTTCCCCAATTATTCTACCTGGATTTTTATCTTAGACTTAAAGTTTTCTGTAATTTTCCGTGATAACTAGTTTTTATTTATTTATTTATTTATTTATTTTCGAGAAAGGGGGCAGACAAAGGTTCTGATTAAATGGTCTTTAGAGAGCCGAGAATTTTTCATTATTTTTAGTTTCATTATCTTCTTAATAAATAAGAATTTTTTATTTCTAAAATCATTGTATATTCAACATTTGCTTTATTAATATAATTAAGATATACTAACTACAATAAAGAAATTAATTACGACATTAAGATTTCATACAGTTATTATGTAGTCCATATTTAGTTATTTAATTTTTTGCACACTTACAATAATTCAAATTAATCTTTAAATATAGTAAGTAAAATTTTACTTAAAAAAATAAATTTAACAAATATATGAAAAACATATCCGGTAGTTTTCACCACAATTTTCAAATATGT
The DNA here is from genome assembly GCA_963932465.1 of Maratus speciosus. Taxonomy (NCBI): domain Eukaryota; kingdom Metazoa; phylum Arthropoda; class Arachnida; order Araneae; family Salticidae; genus Maratus; species Maratus speciosus. Next base: position 352,980,833 of record OZ010788.1, on the reverse strand, counting down.
ATATTTTCTACTAGTCCGAGTGCTACACGACTAAAATAAGGTGAAAACTGCAAATCGTGATAAGAATATACCGATTGGTCAGTATCTACTTTATACTAATACAATGCATTTTAGAGGGGGAGGCATCGCGCAAAGTCGTGGGAATTCAAGATGGCGGCTGTTATTCAAAATTGCGTCATTTTCTGAATTTTCTTACTATCCATCATATAAATGTATGTTTCAGGTCGATTTCGATGTTTTTAACGTCAAAAATTTCGTTTTTATACTTTCCGTCATAGTTGAATTAGTTTATGAATTCAAATTGTTTGTTTGTTTGTCTGTCTGCCTGCTTGCCATTCCATGACCTAACTCGCTTAAATATCGCTGCTCGCTTAAATTCACTCAGATTTTCATGTAATTTATATATGTTACTGAAGTTTACAATAACATGTTCCGGACGAAAACTGAAGTGTATAAGTTTTATAGTCCGTTTACAGGGCCCTCAAAATAATTCCATTATGTTATTGTCGATTAGTGTGGGTGCTACGATTGAGAAAACTGCAAATCGTGAGAAGAATGTGGGGCATTCTCACAATCTTTTGACTTTTGGGGAAAAAAAATCTGGCGAAATTAAACTTGCTAAAATAACATTTTAATCTGATAGACGAATGCCTTAATGATTCAAAATAAAGAAAAAATGGTCAGCAGCGAAAAATATTTTATTTAACTGAGGTTTAAATTAAACTTGCGAGTTTAATTTTCCTTACCACTTTACCCCTATAACTTTTTATTTTCTTCTAAATTTTTACTTATGATGAATTTGCATAGTGCCCACAGGACATTCAAATAAGAAATAATAAAAATGTAGTACTTTTAATAACAATTATAATTTTAATAACAATAATAATTTTTGTATAACATTGTCTTAAAGGGGTGTTAAAGAAGGCACGGTAAGTTAAAAAAAAAGGGGGATGGTATAGGAAAAAAGGGATGAAAATGTAAAAAAAGGGGTAAGGGGTGGAACGGTAAGGAAAATTACCACCTATTTTTAGGAAAATCATTTTTAGACTAAGTGATAGCCACAATGTTCATTGATTTTTAGAAACAGTTGTTAACATTGGATTAAATTATTTTTTTTATTATTATTTACATCGAAAGGTGCAAGAATAAACCTTGTGGACGGTAAGACTACCAATAAAGGCACGATCTTGAAATTCATATTTAAATGCTGATTTAAATTCTGCAGTAAATTTCCTGTCAATGAATTTTAGACGTTCTTTCTCTAGCATACTTCTGCATGAGAAAAAATTTGAAAACAATTCTGTGGCTGCATCTGAAGTGATTTTCTGTATGAGTTTAGCAAGAGGGAAAGGATGAAAAACCCAGGGACAGACTTCAAAAAATAATATGAACCGTAAAAATGTGTGCAGGTTAATTTTTTGCTACATATTTAGATAAAACAAATGTCCCAGTTTTGGAAAAAAATTACATAGAATTACTTCTATTGAAACAATTTTATACAGACAGCTCCCAACTTAAAAATCAGCATCAGGGACACGGGACGGTAGATGAGTTTTTCTGGTATTTGAATAACCAACATCGTCCAAAACTTATTTATCGCGTTGATATTGTTATGCAATCATGCAATGGGATGTTCCCCAGTATATGAAATAAAAGAAAAAACACAAAAAAGTGTATTAAAATAAAAATTATTATTCAGAGACATGAAAGACAAAATATTGTGAGAATGCCCCATATACCGATTGGTGAGTATCTACTTTATAGGCATCGCGACAATTCGTAGGAATTCAAGATGGCGGCTTTTATTCAAAATGGCGTCATTTTCTGGAATTCTTGCAATTTTGATACTATTTATCGTATAAAAGTGTGTTTGATGTAAAATGTATGTGCAAAATCTGTAAAAATAAGTGCGGCTGTAGAAAGGTTGGACTTTCTTGCACATTATTGTGCAACTGCAAAAACTAATATGAGAAATTATGATGATACAAAGTAAAGTTTTTATATTCTCTAACTTTAAATGTAACATTAAATTTTTTTAATATCTTGTATAATAAAGGGAATTTTTCATTAACACATACTGGACAATTGCACCATAAACTATAGTGAATAAAGACACTCAACCTTGCTTAATGGTACACAAAACACGAACTTTAATAAGCTAAAAGTTAAATTCTACGTTTCGAGCTGTTTCTATAGCCGTCTTCCGGAAAAATATGATGGTATAAGGGTTTTTCATTCTAAAAATGTTGAAATTGATATCATAGACACTTTTATACGATCTATAGGAATAAAAATGGAAATGATTTTGAATAACAACCGCAATCTTGAATTCCTATGAATTTGCATGGTGCCTCAAATTCTAATATGCATTGTATTAATAAGAAGTAGATACTGGCCATTCGGGATATCTTTAAAACAAAATGCAGTTTTTTTATACCTAGCAGCTCCACTAATAACAGTTGATTTAATTGATGATCTTTATAGAATTTATACACGAGTTACAAAGACGCTTATTCTTTTTTTTTGGTGTGTCACTGTAAATAAACGATAAATACTATGCACACTTTATTCTATAGTAAGTATCTTGTAGTGTATCTCACTTATGTATGTCAATTTGAATTTATTTCTGGAAGTATAACATGATTCATATGCATTGCAAAGGTTTTCCCCCCATAGACAATAACGTATTGGAATTCTTTCGAGGGCCCTGTAAACCGACTGTAAAACCTATACTCTTGAATTTTTATTTGGAACATGTTATTGTAAACTTCAATTACATACATAAATTACATGACAATCTCAGTGAATTTAAGCGAGTAGCGATATTTAAGCGAGTTAGAGCACGGAATGGCAAGCGGACAGACAGTCAAACAAACAGACAAACTGAAATCATAAACACATTCAGCCATGGCGAAAGTATTAAAAACGAAAGTTTTGAAGTTAAAAACATCAAAATCGACCTGAAACACACATTTATATAATGGATAGTAAGAAAATTCAGAAAATGACGCCATTTTGAATAACAGTCGCCATCTTGAATTCCTACTACTTATCTGGACTATCTTATATGGACTGTATTAATATAAAGTAGATACTAAAGAAGACACTAAAGAAGAATATACCAATCGGTATATTCTTCTCACTATTTGCAGTTTTCTCAACCGTAGAACCTGGATTAATAGACAATAACGTAATGGAATTCTTTTGAGGACTCTGTAAACGGACTATAAAACCTACATAGTTCGTTTTTATTCGGAACATGTTATTGTAAACTTCAATAACATATATAAATTAAATCACAATCTGAGAGAATTTAAGCGAGTAGCTATAATTACGCGAGTTAGAGCATAGTAAGACGAGCAGACAGACAGACAAACAGACAGACAAACTGATTAAACTATGGCGGAAAGTATTAAAAACGAAATTTTTGACGTTAAAAACATCTAAATTGACCTGAAACACACATTTATATGATGGATAATAAGAAAATTCAGAAAATGACGCCATTTTGAATAACAGCCGCCATCTTCAATTCCTACGACTTTACGGGATGCCTCCCCCTCTGAAATTCATTGTATTAATATAAAGTAGATACTCACCAATCGGTATATTCTTATCACGATTTGCAGTTTTCTCAACCGTAGCACCCGGACTATACTATTGAAAATGTACTTAAATGTGGAAAAAAGAATCGATATTGTAATACTGTATACCGAAGAAACCAATACACCCAGAAGTTACCTTGATTGAAATTTAGCCGCTTTAGTGAGTAACCAGTAAGAAACACTCTGAACTGTCCTACACTTCATTTTGAGTAACTAAAGTTGTTAAAGTACCAACGTACTGAATAACCAATTTAAAGTTGACGAACTTTTACAAGTGACTAAATTGTATTAGGAAATCTTCACGGTGCAGCGCTGTTGAAATTATGACTAGGACAGTTATAACATTTCATAATAACATAACATTAATTTAAATAATTTATTTTTGTCTTGTTAAACAATTTACTATATCTAAAAATATTTAAACGTATAATGACAATGAAAATCATTTAACCCCTTGAGGGGCAAGCAATTACGTTTGTGAAATGCTCAATTCCCACCGGAATCTTTGAAAAATTCTATTTCAAAATAAGTGAAAGCAATTTTACGGCCTTTTTTCCACCAAAGTTAGAAAAGTAAAATTCAATAAAATCTTTCTGGTGTAAAACTTCATTAATTGTAGGTGGTATATAATATATAACGGTGCCCCTCAAGGGGTTAAATAGAACAATAAAAAAATTAAACTTAACCGGAATCACGTTTGCGTGATTGGAGTCACACACAAAAAAATATATATGGTTAAAAAAGGATTATTTGTGATAATTTCTTTCATTAATTTTTAATCAAAGAGGTTGATATGAAACTATATATGAACGTGCGATATGAAAAGTGTATTTAAACCTTTCGAATACCCCATTCATCAATACTGTGAGTTTTGTGTGTGCATAAAAATAGAATGTCTGCATTGGAAATACTATGTAGTGACTGTATATTATTAAACTCTAAGCTTTGCGTTAACTAATATAAGTTTACAAATTCTGTTCCAATATTTCACAGCTGAAAATTTTTTAAAAAATAAAAATGACAAATTAAGGTTGCAAAATACCTTTAATAATTTAAACTTTTCACTTTTATCCTACATGGAAATTTTACGGTGAACATAAAGTTTTCTGTAATTTCTTGTAGTAACAATTTTTTTTTCAGAGAAGGGGGCTGACGAAGGTTCTGGTTAAGTGATTTTTACATAGCCGAGAAAATTTCATATTTTTAGTTTCATTATGTTCTTAATGCATATTAAAATTTTATTTTAAAATCATTCTTTATTCAGTCTTTTTATATTTATTTAATATGTTGCATATATACAGAAAATGCAAGTTACATAAAGTTTTACTTAAATAAATAAGTTTAACAAAGGCATGAAATGCATATCCGGCAGTTTTCACAACGACTTACAAATATATAGATTTTCTTCTATAGAAAATTTATTTAAATGGTGAACAATGATCAATATTACAATACTGTATTCCGAAGAAACCAATACACACAGAATTTACCTTGTTTGGAACTTAGCAGCTTTAATGAGTAACCACTAAGAAACACGCTGAACTGTCCTACCCTTTATTTTGATTAAATAAAGTTGTTAAAGTACCAACGTATTTAATAACCAATTTAAATATGAAGAACTTTTTCAAGTTACTAAATTGTATTAGGAAATCTTGACGGTGCAGCTCAGTTCAAATTATGACTAGGACAGTAATAACATTTAATAATAACATAACATTAATTTAAATAATTTATTTTTGTCTAGTTAAACAATTTACTATATCTAAAAATATTTAAACTTATGACAATGAAAATTGTTTAAATAGAACAATAAAAAATTAAATTTACCCGGAATCACGTTTGCGTGAATGGCGTCACACACAGAAAAATATATATGGTTAAAAAAGGATTATTTTTGATAATTTATTTCATTAATTTTTAATCGAAGAGGTTGATATGAAACTATATGTGAACGTGCGATATGAAAAGTGTATTTAAACCCTTCAAATGATAACTCATTCATCAATACTGTGTGTTTTGTGTGTGGATAATTAAAAATAAAATGTCTGCATTGGAAATACTATGTAGTGACTGTGTATTATTAAACTCTAATCTTTGCGTTAACTAATATAAGTTTACAAATTCTGTTCGAATATTTCACAGCTGAATTAAAAAATATATATATATATATATAAATGACAAATTAAGGTTGAAAAATACCTTTAATAAATTAAAATTTTCACATTTATCCTACCTGGATTTTTTCGGGAGACATAAAGTTTTGTGTAATTTCCTGTGGTAACAAGTTTTATTTATTTATTTATTTTCTTTCAAGGAAGGGAGCTAACGAGGGTGCTGATTAAGTGATTTTTAGATAGCAGGAGAAATTTTCATGTATTTCGTTTCTTCTTACTATACATATTAAAAAATTTTTTGTAAAATTTTCCTTTAATAAGACTTTATTTTATCAACTTAATTAAGATTTACTAACTACAATAAAGTAACTAAACTAACTACAGCATTAAGACTTCATACTGCTATTACACAACCTAAATATATATACATTTTTTTTGTATACATAAAAAATTTCAAATTAATTTTTAAATACGTGTATAGCATGTAAAGTTTTACTTAAAAAAAGTTTAACAAAAGGCATGAAATGCATATCCGGCAGTTTTCGCAACGACTTACTACTATATAGATTTTCTTCTATCGAAAAATTACTTAAATGGTGAAAAATAATCAATATTGCAATACTGCAAACCGAAGAAACCAATACACACAGAATTTGCCTTGATTGGAACTTAGCCGCTTTAATGAGTAACCACTAAGAAACACTCTGAACTGTCCTACCATTCATTTTGAGTAACTAAAGTTGTTAAAGTACCACGTACTTAATAACCAATTTAAATTTGAAGAACATTTTCAAGTTACTAAATGGTATTAGGAAATCTTCACGCTGCAGCTCTGTTCAAATTATGACTAGGACAGTAATAATATTTAATAATATCATAACATTAATTTAAATAATTTATTTTTGTCTTGTTAAACAATTTACTATATCTAAAAATATTTAAACTTATAATGACAATGAAAATTGTTTAAACAGAACAAAAAAATTTAAATTAACCCGGAATCACGTTTGCGTGAACGGAGTCACACACACAAAAATATATATGGTTAAAAAGAGAGTATTTGTGATAATTTCTTTCATTATACATATTAAAATTTTATTTCTAAAATCTTCCTTTATTAAGCCTGTGTTTTATCAACTTAATTAAGATTTACTAACTACAATAAAGTAACTAAACAAACTACAGGATTAAGATTTCATACTACTATTACACAACCTATATATATATATATATATATATATATATATATATATATATGTATGTATGTATGTATGTATATATAATTTTTATTATTATTATTTTTTTTTTTATTGCATACATGAAAAAAATTAAGTTAATTTTTAAATACGTGTATAGCATGTAAAGTTTTACATAAAATTTTTTTAACAAAAGTTATGAAATGCATACCCGGCAGTTTTCACAAAAACTTACAAATATATAGATTTTCTTCCATTGAAAAATTACTTAAATGGTGAAAAAGAATCAATATTACAATACTGCAAACCGAAGAAACCAATACACACAGAATTTGGTTTGATTGGAACTTAACCGCTTTAATGAGTAACCGACAGGAAACTCTCTTAACTATCCTACTCTTCATTTTGAGTAACTAAAGTTGTTAAAGTACCAACGTACTTAATAACAAATTTAAATTTGATAAATTTTACACGTTACTACATTGTGTTAGGAAATCTTCACGGGGCAGCGCTGTGCAAATTATGACAAGAACAGTCGTAGCATTTAATAATAATATAATATTAATTTAAATTAATTTATCTGTGACTAGTTAAATCATTTACTACATATCAAAATATTTAAACTTATAAAGACAAAGAAAAACATTTAAAAAGAACAATAAAAAAAATTATTTACCCAGAATCACGTTTATGTTATTAGAGTAATACAAAAACATATGATTCAAAAAGATTATTTGTGTTACGTTTTTTCATTAACTTTTAATCAAGCAGGCTGATACGAAACATTTGTGATTGTGCGATACGAAAAATCTGTTTAAACCTTTCGAATGATACTTCAGTCATCGTTCTGTGTTTTGTATGCGCATAAAGAAGGGAATGTTCGCTTTCAAAATACTATATGACTGTGTATTATTAAATTCTAAGCTTTGTGTTAACTAAATAGAAGTTTACAGATTCTGTTCGAATATTTCGTAGCTGAAACAATTTTAAAAGAAAAATAATAATGATAAATTAAGGTTGCAAAATACCTTTAATAATTCAAATTTTTCATATTTATCCTACCTGGAATTTTTACGGTAAACAAAGTTTTCTGTAATTTCCTGTGGTAACAAGTTTTTTTTTCCCAGGGAATGGGGCTGACGAAGTTTCTGATAAAGCGATTTTTAGATAGCAGAGGAAATTTCATATTTTTAGTTTCATTATGTTCTTAACACACATTAAATTTTTTGTAAATCATTCTTCATTCCGTCTTTGATTAATTAACTTAATTAAGATTTACTAACTACAATAAAGTAGCTAACTACAGCATTAAGATTTCATGTTTTTCTTATACAATCTATATTTATTTAATTTTTTGCATACATAAAAAAAATGTAAGTTAATTTTTAAACATAGTACGTAAAATTTTACTTAAACAAATAAGCTTAACAAAGGCATGAAAAGATATCCGGCAGTTTTCACAACGAGTTACAAATGTATAGATTTTCTTCTATTGAAAATGTACTTAAATGGTGAAAAATGATCAATATTACGATACTATATACCGAAGAAACCAATACACACAGAAATTGCCTTAATTGGAATTTAGCCGCTTTAATGAGTAACCGCTAGGAAACTATCTGAACTGTCCTATCCTTCATTTTGAGTAACTAATGTTGTTAAAGTACCAACGTACTGAATAACCAATTTTAATTTGAACTTTTACAAGTTACTAAATTGTTAGGAAATCTTCACGGTGCAGTGCTGTTCAAATTATGACTAGGACAGTCATAACATTTAATAATAACATAACATTAATTTAAATTAATTTATTTTTATCTAGTTAAACAATTTATTATATATAAAAAAAATTAAATTTGTAATGACACTGAAAAACGGTTAAAAAGAGCAATAAAAAAATATAATTTACCCGGAATCACGTTTGCGTGATTGGAGTAACACACACACGCACAGAAAAAAATTATATGGTTCAAAAAGAACTATTTGTGATACTTTCTTTTATTAAGTTTTAATCAAAGAGGTAGATATGAAACGATATGTGAATGTATATGAAAAATGTGTATAAAGTTTTCGAGTGATACCTGATCCATCGTTGTTCGATTTGTATGCGCATAAAGAAATAATGTTAGCATTCGAAATACTATATAGTGACTGTGTATTATTAAATTCTTATGTCTGTTTTAACTAATATATGTTTACAGATTGTATTCGAATGTTTCGCACTTGAAACAAACTTTAAAAGAAAAATAATAATGATAAATTAAGATTGCAAAATACCTTTTAATAATTAAAATTTTTCACATTTATCCTACCTGGATTTTTGTGGTAGAAATAAAGTTTTCTGTAATTTCATGTGGTAACCAGCTTTTTTTTTTTTTTTTTTTTTCAGGGAAGAGGCCTAACAAAGGTTCTGATTAAGGGATTTTTAGATAGTCGAGAAATTTTCATATTTTTAGAGATTTACTAACTACAATAAAGTAACTATAAAGTAACTAACTACAGCATTAAGATTTCATATTGTTATTATATACCCTTTATTTATTTTTTCTCACAGATATAAAAAAAATTAAGTTAATTTTTAAATACGTGTATAGTACGCAAAGTTTTACTTACATTAAAAAAAGTTTAACAAAGGTATGAAATGCATATTCGACAGTTTTCACAACGAATCACAAATATATAGTTTTTCTTCTATTGAAAATGTACTTAAATGGAGAAAAAGAATCAATATTACAGTAACTGTATGCCGAAGAAACCAATAAACACAGAAATTGCCTTGATTGGAATTTAGCCGCTTTAATGAGTAACCACTAAGAAACACTCTGAACCGTCCTACCCTTCATTTTGAGTAACTGAAGTTGTTATAGTACCAACGTACTGAATAACCAGTTTAAATTTGATGAACCTTTACATATTTCTAAACTCAATTAGGAAAACTTCACGGTGCAGCACTGCGCAAATTATGACTAGCCTAGTCGTAATATTTAATAGCATACTATTGATTTAAATTAATTTAACTGTAATTATTTAAATCATTAACTATATATCAAAATATTTAAACCTGTAACGACAATGAAAAATGTTAAAAATACCTGGAATCATGCTTGTGTGATTAGGGTAATACAAAAAAAGTTATATGATTCGAAAAGGATTATTTGTGTTACGTTTTTTCCATTAATTTTAAATTAAACGGGCTGATACGAAGCGATTTGTGAATTACGATATGAAAAATCTGTTTAAACCCTTCGAATGATACCTCATTCATCTTTGTGTGTTTTGTATGTGCATAGAAATGGAATGTTTTCTTTCGAAATTAATAAAAAAAAAATATATCATTTAAAAACAATGTGCGACTCCTGTTTAATTGTCTACATAAGTTTATATGATCCTTTTTTTCCCCATTTCCGTGGCCATATATCTAAAAACGCCAAAAAATAAATATTATTATATATTTATATTAATTCAGCATGAAATTCCTATTATCTATGAAACGTAAATCACAGCGGTATTTTTTAACAGTCAGAGCCTGGTCTGATTTTTAAGATAGGCGGTGAATACTTAAAAAAGGTGATTTTTAAAAGAACGAATTTCACTCTGATTGATTTAATAATCATCTACATAAAATGTATGACATGTCTGAAAGAATGACTATTTTTAAAACTGAGGACATTGTTTTCTGCTAAATTAAAATACCAAAATTTCGTCCTATTGAGGAAAGTTACAGAAAACTGAGATTGGTAAGCAGCCAAAGACATAAAAAAAAATCTCATAAATTTTGTAATTGGTATAATGGAATCAGGCAAGGAAAAAAGCATATCAAAAATAAATAATTTTATTAAATTAATGTGTCTCTATTTAAAATATTTATGTATTTATAAGTCTATATATATAGTTTTTTATTATTATATTATATTAGCTAAATTGCTGTTCATAACGTGGTTTTTCTAAATTTTGTTGATCATGCATGGCTTTAGAAGGGAGTTCTTAAGCATTATCGTTATAGGCCTGACTAGTGTCCGGGCATGCAGAGCAGCTATCCGGGCCTCCCCATTTGAGGGGTGCACCATGGTAGAAATCAGGATTTTCATTAAGAGGATGCTAAATGGTTAAAATTTGCCAAAAGTTATCAATATTCTTTTTCACAAAAAACACTTTAAAATATTTAGGAAGGGAGTTTAATCTCCTTTCCTCCCTTGGTTCCTGTAGCCCCTACCCCTTCCCCACACAAAAAAAGAATGAGCTACGTCATCAGAAAACTAATGATTAAAATTGTGTTAAATAGTAGTCAATAATTTTCAAGTGAAATTATTTATTGGTATTTTCCTCTTTAAAGGAGCATGTTAAAACAATTTATGATAACCAGTGGAGGAGGGTTGGTTGTCTTTAACCCATCTTATGACTTACACAGATAAGGATAGGGAAAGTTCGCAAACATTTATATCATAAAACAATCCATCATTTTTTCTACAGTTATCCACTTATTTTCCTACTAATATTTTTCTTAAACTTGAGGCGTCTTGTGATGATACCCTGTATACAGATGTGAGTACTTCCTGGTATAAAATTTATATATATATATACTAAAAAAGAAAAAAATGATGGTTAATCTTGTCACTTGAGCATACTATTCACGAACAATTTCTATGGATAGACAGAATATTGGATCTTCAAAATGATATTTGCCCTGAGTACTACATAGTCTAAGCCCGGCTATGGATTTGCTACAATTTACAAGTCTTTTTAGCTTAGTCGAAAAATAAGAATATATATATATATAAATTTTCCCTTTTAAATATATATTACATAAATATTTCAACGAACGCACCCAATATAAAATTATATTGAGTGCGTTCGTTAATTAAGAAAATTGTTTAAATCGTTTCAAAATAACGACCTTTTGAAAATCTGAATAACAAGCATTAAGGTCATTGAGGGTATACGTTTAGTTCATTACAAATATGTGATGGATATCATAGATTAAATTAATATAATTTGCAGTTGTTTACTTTGGTGTCAGATACACTAAAATAATTTCATTGGTATTCATTGAATGGTTTTGGGTTCGAATCTCACTTGTGCATCATAAATGAATGATGCCTTAGCATCATCATACTTTACATTCTTGTGTCGTCACAACAATACCCCGCCTCCTCTCCCCCCCCCCCCCCCCCCCCCCAAAAAAAAAAAAAAAAAAAAAAAAAAAAAAAAAAAAAAAAAAACTAGAACGAAATTTGGGCATTTAGATTCGAAAATAATGGTCATTTGAAAATTTAAATAACACTACAGTTAATGGAGCTATATTTTCAAACCATCAATTATATTATTATATATGACCATCGAATTATATTATTTTAGAATTATTTGATTTCAATAAAAGTCTTTTTCTTTGTTAGGGGAGACATTAAAATTTTTTGATGTCCTTGAACATAGAAAATACATTATAGCCCGTGGGCATTTTTTAATCTATGATTTCAATATTTTTTAAAAACTTTGTTAAAAAAAAAGGTAACCTATTGTTCTGACTGGAACGGCAGATTAAAGACAATTTTTAACGGGCAGGGCCGAATTAAAAATTATGGGCCTGGCCCGTTCATATCGGACCTATAAAATGATTAAATGGGCCGACTAACCAGATATAGAAAGTTAAAAGTATCAAACTAAGCCGATAAAATGCTAACAATTTTAAATGAACGTGACCGGTGTGAGGATAAGTATAAAATGTGCTGCACAATTGGATGCTTGATTGCAATTTCGGTTTCGGTTTCTGCCGAAAACGTAAGCTTTGCCCAAAATTCTTTTTCGGCAAAAATGTTGCCAAAAATGCGGCTGGACCGACACTCCACCAAAACTATCTGTATTCCGAAAATATAATTTTTTTCTTCGGAAGTTTGCAACGTTACACATTGAGCTGTATCGGCTCAAATGAGACATTCTGTATTTATTTATTACTATGAACTTCACTGTTTATAATTAGCTGTCATTTCTGACTCAAAAGGCGAGTGCAAATTATAAAGCAAGCAATGCATATATGACGCTTTTCCCGTGCTGGTTAAAAGCTGCAGACTTAATAGTAATAGAAATTTTATTGTTTGAAATCGTAGAAGTGTTTCGAGTACACTTTGAGAAAGTTTTATTATAACAGATGATCATTTACAAAAATCATTATAAAAGATAAATCGAAGCATGTAACAAAAAACGTTTTTTAATTAGATGAAATTCGTATAATTGGAATATTATTCTATGTCGTAGAGGAATTAATTACATCTTATTTTATATTAAAATAAAAAGTTTTGGATAGATGAGCAGAGAGCCAATTTGAACAACACATATAATTAATTACACGTATTATTAATAAATAATTCTGTATATTTATGTGTACAGAAAACATGTTCAGCGTAGAGATCGATATCGGGCAGTTACATCATGTCTGAAACTGGGTTTAATTTTTTCTGTAGGATCGAGGCAGGCCAGGATCAGACTTACATTTTTTTTCTACATACTACGTCTGCGAGGATGGCCGGTAATAAAATTAAGAGGCTACTTCAGTCATGTGAAAACACCCGTTCTTCAATAATAATCCAATTGGAGAAACATTTTAAGGTATCTCGTTTGCATTTCAATATTTTTAAATGGGTTTTTTGCATTGGATAGCTAAATGTTCGATCTCTACAAAGGCTGTTCTGCACATTTTCGATTTTGTTTGCAGTTATTTTTAAGTAGAACAACTTCACTTTCGGAACCGGCTTCGAAAGTGAAAGCATCCCCATAAAAAAGCCTGAAAACGAAATAGAAAACGTAAAAAACGGCCTTTGTAGAGATCGACCTCAGCTATCCAATTAAAGCAAATCATATCATGTAAAAGTATTTAAATACTAACGAGATATCTTCAAACATTTCTCCTTTGGATTAACCTTAGCGAGTGGGTAATATCGCGTGACTAAAGTAGCCTCATCGGACAAGAAATTTGCTTTCTAAAAAGAATAGTAGTAATAATCAACTTTTGATAACGGAAATTCGGAAATATACCTTAATAAGTTAGAGAAAAATATTTTTTTAAATCTCCCTTTTTTATCTTTTTTTTAGCTTCAAAATATAGGATGCTTTAAACAATTTTTTTCTTTCATTTTGAACATATTAATGTTTTTAATGAATCTTTATTCGAATTTAGAGACCAATGAGTCTAAGTGATAATTAATGTTGCTATTCTGTATGCTCTGGCTTCCAAACGTATAATAGTCTAAAATGTATACTATTAAATTTTTCCATAAACATATATTCAGTATACTAGAAAAGAATCTTAATTGTACGTTAAGAAAAATCGGATTTTTTTAAATCAAAATTCAGTCTGGTTTGATTTCTTTGACTTTTGCTTTTTTTTTACCGGGCCGGGCCTAATTATTTCTCTTTCTGGTCGGGTGGGGCTCGGGTCAGGATATCCCGGCCCGTGCAGACCTCTACTGGGAAGAAAAGAGATGTTTGAAACTAACAATTTGCTTAATTAATAACAGGTTTAAACACTTTTTTTTTCTTGCATTCACTGAATTTTTTAATTTATATCAGAACTTTATTCCGCGAGAAGTTTACGCTGTAAAGCTATGGTAACTAGAATCGTGAATTTGATATTTAAATTTTTATTATATTTAAAAAACTATACAGACAGATATTTTTCTACCAAAAAAGTAGATAAATAGCGAGGAAAAACTTACATAGCAAACTTGAATAACAGGCGGAACAAAACACACATGGGTTGCCAGCATTGGAATATTGTCGCTTTAGCGAGTAACCGCTAAATAGAGAGGAAAATCTTATATAGCAAACCTGTATTACCGAAGAAACCAAACACACAAGGGTTGCCATTATTGGACTATTACCGTTTTACCGAGTAATTGTTAGGAAACTCCCTGGGTTTGAGGCTGCATTTTTACACACTGCCAGATGGCGTTACACATATTTTAGATTTTATATAACACACGGTGTGTATGAATGACTGTGGAATAACGCTTTTCTGAGTAACTTCGAAAAAAGTGGTGCAATGCATAGAAAAATGCTTCAGGAACGTCGTGGTATGCTTAAACAAATCGAGTACCCGGCAAAAGTTACTCGAATTGAAATTGGTTACTCCTTACGTTGGTGTTTAAACCACTTTAGGTACTCAAAAGGGAGGGTAGGAGAGTGCACACACACACACACACACACACACACACATATATATATATATATAAATGATGTCAAATGTATATAAATAGCTATGAGTGCAAAAACTACCTCGGTAGAGTTCCGATTTACCGTTATATGTTAATAACATAAAATAATGAAGTCAGAGAATAAACTTGCTTGATGATTATCTAAAAACAATGTTAAACTGTTATGGAATTGAAAAGTTCTTTTATCAGAATCAATATCAACTTTAATAATATTAATTTATTTTTGTATTTAAATTCGACAAATTAATTATAATTGTAAATTACTCTCATACGCACATGTTTTGTTAGTCAATTAGTTAACAGCAAAGTCATTTGCATTTTTTTACATTAAAACGTTGATAAATATTATATGGGAATTATTGAGGAACAATATGTTCTTATTCACATTTAAGTATGCCAATGCTGCAAATTATAAGCAGAAAATAATCTTTTTTCAAAATTTGTATTTTTTGTTCAATTCTAAGTCCAAGATTTAGCATTGTTACTGTTAGGAATATTTGAAATTACACTGGAATATTGTGACCATAAATGTGATGTCAAATTTCCGTGAATGAAGTAAGGAATAGACACATATTCCTGTAATTTGAATACTTATATTTCGCTATATAAAAAAAGGTTATTACAAAGTTATACTTTTTTTCAATGTTAGATAAATTACGTATGTATTAGGTAAACGTAGACCATAGTTGGCAATTAGGAGATGTTACTTGAAATTTCAGCCAAGAAACTTTCATTTGTGTCGCGTTTGATTCATGTTCAATATGAGCTGGTATTATTTCATGAAATTATGAACCAAATATTTTTTTTTGTGTTTTCTCAATAAAAGTAATATGCACATGCATAAATGCAGATTTTAGTGGGCCACTTAGTTCGCAGCTTCTTAGAAACGAATATTCGGATAAAATATAATAAAATCTAATAAAGAAATCACATATAAAAAACAATACTGTGAGTGATTTGCCACACAATTAAAACATTGAGAAATAATATATTATTAAAATTCAGAAAGAATTGTTTGCGTGAAAAAAAATCAAATCCACTCCCCTTTGCATATTAGTTTTGCCAAAATTTAAAACACACAAAGTTCAAATCTGTAAAAGAACATAACAAAAATCCTCCATTTTCAGTCATATTAAGTACCTATGAATACGAAAAGAATTAGTTCAGACACAGTTAATAAAACTACAAACCATGCATTGTATCTATCTTTATTAATATGTTGTAGTTGTATGTGTGCTTCATAGTCAAACATAATGCTGTTTTTTTTTTTTACCCCATGCATAAGTTTTTGGTACTCAAATTAGCATTTTTAAGAAATAAATTACCTTATTTTGAAGGATTTCATAAACGTCAAAGGATCAAAACACAGGGTGTAAATATTAAACGACCCTACTTTAAAGTAGTTTACATACGAAGCTCTTGTGAAATTTTGTGAAATGCATAATAATGGGATATGGAAATTTGTTAAAGCGAAAAAAATAGCTCGAAATTCCTTCTTCAGAGGGCGTACTTTAATGACGTACACATTTAGCATACATTTACGATAGTTTAGAAATTTTATCTATTAACTTTACTTCATCTTAAAGACAGTATCTCACGACCTGTTCTTGGCATTTCCGAGAACACACTGGGGTGAACTGTGGAACATCCTATCTTACGATTACGAATGGTATCTGAAAATGACGACCATCATGTGGAACATTTTTGGCTCTAATAAAATTTATAAAATATTAGACAGGGAGGCGGTAACACAGACAATCACCTCATCGAGTTCGCGGCTGAAATTCCAGAATTAGTTCAAACTCAATTCGGATATTAAAGTACAATCAGTCTGCCAAGCTATATCTTGGTGAAAAACACCTGAAAACCCGATTTTAGCGGTTGATGCGTGTGTTTATCGTTGTGTTTTTCTGCTACCAGTCCTCCATGATTTCTTACCTTTGGATGCAGGAAAACACAATGATTCACTAATTCTGGAATTTCAGCCGTAAACTCGATGAGGTGATTGTCTGTACTGCCGCCTCCCGTTCTAAATCGTAAATGTATCCTAAATGTGTAATTAGTTAAAAGACAATTCATCTGGGGGCGAACATTTGAACTACTTTTTCTTTAGCTTTAATTATGGGCACCCTGAATGTCTTAACTACTCCATTGTTTACTATATTAGCGTTTATTGGTGCAATTTATAGATATATATTTACTGTTTATATATTTAAATGTGATTTCATTTTTTAGTTTTGGAGATGTAGAAATATTTTAGTAAGCGCTTTTGAAAATCACCACTACAGCTGTTTAAACAATATTAGATTTTATTATTGTGAAGCTCACATGCAAAGTCTAATATATAACAGCACATGTTATTTCGCAGGTTTAAACAAAACATCGAGTGGATTTGAAAAATTTAAGAAAATCCGTTCAAAATGAATATTTATAAGACAAATCGTTTTATTTATTTATTGTTTTTACTAATAAAAGTCTCCATTTCCTAAACGTATTAATCGGTTCAACGAAATCGGAAGAAATAAGATTATCCCATTATAATGACTGTTTTATGTTTATTATTTAGATTTAGTTGACTTATATTTTGTTAAAAAATACTGGATGACGAAAATATTGAAAAAAAAAATTAATATAAATCTATGCAATAAGTCAGCAAAGTATCTTAGTTTCTGAAATGCACTGAATGATTTCTTTGCAGAAACAAATTTGATTTTTCATAAATGAAGCTTATTTATATTCCGTGATAGAAAAGATGTGGAGATTCATTTGCATAATAAAAGGATGTTTTAAGCGTTAGAAAGTCTGTGAAATATTGGTATACTCTCCTTATATAAAATGAATGCATTCAGTAATCTTTAAGTATCAAAGAGTTTTTTGATATGGAACGTTCATAAAAATATGTATTTAATTAAAGTAAAAAGCCACAAAATATATCATCTTCTTTAATTTCTTGAGTGGAACCAAACTGAATAGGAAGAGGTATTTTAAACTGGGAATATAAAACAGATAATATGATCTGTTTATTTATGTTTGTGAATATAAAATTTTCAAAACCATATGTCACACCCAACAAATATGAAAACTCACTTGATTCCGTACTTATCTATATCTTGACTTAACACATTAAACGCAGCTATATAAACCACATTAAATAAATAATGTTTATATATGTATGGTGCATTCTCTCAAAGCATGTCTTGTTAATCGTAGCTTTTATGGCTGTAGGATAATTATGACACACTACAACTAGGCAAGTCGAAAATAGGCAGTGTAAAAATCAGTCGAAAATATCACCAACCAAAATTATTTAAATGCGTTTGTGTCGTCATGGTCGGCGGTAAGGCAAGGATATGTTGAAATCTTAGGAATTTTCCCATGAATAACGACAGAATCGGAGATCAATCAAACCAAATAATTTATTGATGATAGGTAAATTTAATAAACTCCACTAGATAAACAGTTACCCAGTTTCGAGGAAGGTCACATAGCTTTAGAATGATAAAAATGATCAGAAACCTCATCACGACTAATTGACAAACCACTCTCCAAATGACGTGTATTTTTTATAACAACAGAAGTTCGTACAAAATTCTGCTCTCCAAGCGAATGTAAGATATTAAATACTAGAAAAACGCTCAAAGGTACAATCTGACACTCTCAACGAGGGCCAATCCAGCGAAGCGAAATGGGAAAGGGAGGGGAGGGGAGGCCGAACTAGTGATAGGCTTAAACATCCTGGGGAAGGGTGGGGAAGCATGACGTGGACGCAGAACTTATTACTTAGTGCGGAACCTTTATTAAGTCAACAAGATGAGAGCGGCAAACTAGCAAGACATCATGGGATATGGAACGAAAACGATAAAATGATATTAAATAAACATTTGAAAGAAAAAATAATTTAATGTCTCAGAATAAAATGAAATAGTGAGTTTTACAAAAAAGTACAGTTTTTATCCGATTGAGGTTTTAGAATAAGTAATAAAAGAATGCGCTAGATTCAAAGCATGGGATTAAAGTATAAAGGGTATTTAAGATATTATTAAAAGATAGGTTAAAAATATAGATATTATAACAATTTGGAATAAAGTAAATAAGGTAAAAAGGCGATTTTCTTTATTACATATATATATATATTTAGATTCATAAGATGCGAATATTATAAAACAGTTGAAATTTTTTTTAAAAATAACTGTAACTGTTTAGACAATAATTTATGTATCCGAAGTGGGAGCGTTGGCGTTTAATGAGAGTTGAACCATTCTCCGAAGTGGAAATAAGTGCGCGTTATTTTCTTCTGCATAAATAACGCGCACATAAATGCGATTAAAAAAACTAATAAAAACTTCTTTTTTGGAATTCTACAAGCAAATTCATACAAACTTATAAGTAATTCCTAAAAATACTCATATTAAAATTTTAATATTAATATCTAATAAACACGTTAATTAAAATTTTAAAATCTGAAACAAGAATTAGTAGTCAAAATAATTGAAATATAAAGATATTCTTACTTATTTTATAATCTTCTGAGGCATTCTTTATGAAACTATAAGGAAAAATACTGATATTGTATTGCATAATATATGCTTACATACTTCCATACATACATGCATATATATATATATATATACAGTGGTGGCCAAAATTGAGGACACTTTTAGCCAGCTTTCATTACAAAAAGTAAAAAGCTACCTATTGCAGCGGTCCGAGAGAAAACACTTAGGGAAATTTTCCTATATTTTCGCCGATCCTGACCCCCAGATACCAAAATCACCCTCCGTTGTAATGTTCACTTATATATATATATATTATATATACCTATCCAAATATATCCAAATATTTATTTATATCTGAATATTGTCATGCTGTAATTCTCAAATTTTTGAACCGATTTGGATGAAAATTTTAATATGCATAGTACATACCAATGTTTCGACCGAGTTCGTTGGCCATCTTCATCCGCCATCTTGTTTCGAAATGGCGGCCATTTGAATTTTGTGGACATTTTTCGAAATTTTTAGGTTTCGTAACTTTCTCTTTAAAATGACCTATGTTGTTAACTTACACTATGTGACTCTTTAAAATATCTTTTAATGTTTCTAACATCTATATATATATATTTCTCTTACGTAGCGGGAAAAAAGGCTGTATTTGTAGCTTGCTATTTGACAACAACCACAGCGGCAATTCTCAGTGGTTAATTTACAGTCACATGACCCGACCCATTCAGCAAAGCAAAAGCCAGACAGAATCTCTCTTTTAACACAAACCGTTTAAGCGATGTATGAATTACAATAGCTATTGGTTCATTTTACAGTGACGTGATGATTCAGCGAATCATTTTTTTTATGAAATTTGTATGTAGACGCAGCCGAAAACATTTTGTTTACAATTGGTTAGCGTGATACATAGCATCTTTTATAGCGACTTATTATAGTTTTAACTGAATATAAGCCGTACTGTTCAATACTTTAAGCAAAATAAAAAGAGAAAGGCTAAACGCTAACATGCCATTTAAATTTAAACGATACCAATTGCCAATCTACTTGGCTTTCTCAATGGCTATCAACAAGTCACAGGGCCAAACTTTCGATGAAATATGTTTAGTATTGTCAAAGCCAGTATTCACTCATGGAAACTATACGTTGGACATTCAAAAGTGACGTCTTTTCATTCTGTTACAGTGGTGGCACCAAGTAAATGTATTTTTAATTGTGTTTTCTTTGTGGTTTTAAATTAATTCTATTTCCAAGGTATATTAGTACAGATGTCATATACGCAACACGTTGGCGCGATACCCCCTAACCGACAATTTGGCGAAAACTTGAGTGATTTACTTGAGTGATTTAACTCAAAGTGATTTATAACCGTTGGCTGCACCATCTAAATACATTTTTTTTTTTTTACATTTTCTACAAAGTTTCCCGTTACTTTTTTATATACGTTAAAAACATTTGTAAATATAATATGTTTTAATTATTTATGATAGCACTCATTCTGGTTAGAGCTAACACAAATAATGGCGAGCGAGTGAAGCGAGCACAATGAGAATTGCTTAGCCATTCACGGAGATTATTGAGCGTTAGTGAGCAGGGGGCTGAGCCCCAAAGTTCTATTTAAAACGAAACATAAGTGTTTGCATTTTGTGAAAGGTAACATTTTCTATAAGTATACAATGTTAGAAAACATAAAAAAAAATTCAAAAAATCAAATGGCTGCCATTTGAAGCAAGATGGCGGATGAAGCAGGCCAACGAACCCCGTCGAGACATTAGTATGTACTATGTACATGAAAAATTTCATCCAAATCGGCTCAAAATTTGAAAGTTACAGCATGACAAAATTCAGATATATATATAGTACACACACACACTCATACATATACAGTGACCTCTCACTTATACGACTTTCAAGGGACCGTGGAAAAAAGTCGTATAACTGAGAGAGTCGTATAAGTGAGAGACCGCCTTATTATACAAGTTTCAAACTTCATAGGCATTAATTATTTTACCTATACTAAAAACGATAAGTTTTGAGTACTAAGAACATATTTTAACAAAATTTGTAAAATGTATTAAAAAATTAAACATAAAATATGTTTAAAAAGTTTACAAAATTGTTCATTTACCACTATGTTTATTTTAAAAATTTACAGATCAGATTTTCTCAAAAAATGAAGTGATATTAGTTTGTTTCTGTCGTGAAATAGAAAATGTCTTTCTCTAAGTCTAACAAAGCTTTTAAGCTGGTTTGGGAATAATCATTTTGATGGGCATAATTCTTTAATTTATTTAAAGCGGTACTTGCTTTTGAAAAATTTACAACAGCAGGAACATTGCTCTCATCTTGGTCATCCTCCTTGCTCACGTCTTCATTATTAATATCCTCAAAGATTTCTTCAGCAGTTCTCAGTTCTGACAGAAGACGTTTATCATCACATTCTACATAATCTTTGAAATTAACACCTTCGTCCATAAACATTTTATTCGCGTCTTCGTTATTAAAGGATTCCATACGCTCTCACTATCAGGTTCATTCGTTCAACTAGCAGTTTGATCTTGTGGGAAAACTGAATTTCCTAAAACAAATTTTAAAATTTAATTTGCTGCAGAAACGGCAGATCTTTTACATCGGGATGTGATGGACATTGATCCATTAGAAGTAAAACCTTTCTTTGTTGTTTATGAAATTTATCATCCATCTCTTTTAAAAAATCATTGGAAATCTCTGATGTCATCCATGCCTTTTTTAATTTCTCTAGCCACATGGCAATTATTTTTTATTGTTAAAGTATCGAGATTTTCTTGATTTTCTTATTACTAAAAGTTCTATTTTTTCTGAACCATCACTATTTGTGCAAAAAAGGATAGTTAATCTTTCTTTACTTTTCCTGCCCCCTTGACATGGTTCTTCTTTGTATGATAATGTCTTATCTGGCATCAGCTTGAAAAACAGTCCGTTTTATCACAGTTAAAAATGTCTTTAGGTCCCTTAATCCTTAATTAACATAAGTAGATTTTGAAACCATTGTCTAACATCATTTCCATTAACACATGCGCTTTCTCCTGTGATGCGGCGATGCAAAAGTCGATGTCTTTTTTTTAGCTTCTCGAATCACCGCAAGACGCTGAAAAATTCTCGATTCCACACTTCTCAGTAAGAGTGCGAGCCTTTTCTTTTAAAATCACACCATCTATCGGTAAATTTGAAGCTCGCATTTGGTTAAACCACGCGATTAATGCTGATGTCAATTTTTTAAATCTGCCACATTGTATCCTGGATCTCTTTGAATCGACATTTTTTGATGCATTTATAATGACATTTTTATTTTTCAGCATTCCTTTTAGTGCCGATTCTGGCAGATTGAAGAGAGCAGCTAATGCCTTCTTTGATTGCACTAAATTTTTATCATATTCCTTAATGGTTTCAACTTTGAATTGTATGCTTAATACTTTACGTTTTGACATTTTCAGTTTAGGTATCGATATGCAGCAAACTGAAAAAATTACAGCGAAATGAATAACCTTTCACGCGTCTAGTACGGAAGCTTGTAGCGATTTGCTTTGACGTACGCGTTTTTCCCCCTTCGCTGTGCAGGTTGTACGCGCATAGGTCTTTTGGCATGATTATAGCTTGGGATGTGCTTCCGATATGTTCTCGCTTTATTATTTTTTTCTAGTGATGTTCAAGAACTGTCATTTTCGATTTGTTAAGTTTAAAATAAAAGTCTATTTTTCTTAAAACAACCTCATTCCTAAAAGACGACGCATTTCTTAAAGCTGTTAAAATTTTCCACTAAAATGCATTTTGCAAAAACCCTGATTTCTCCACCAGTGCCATATAGAGACATGATCTGCAGGTAGTCATTTGGCTTTTGTTAAATGGCAGACACAAGAGAATTCCATACAATGACCTCCCGCCATAGATTTCATCGTTAATAACAAACGAAGGTAGATAAGAAATGTTATTCATTATTCATAAACACTTTAACAATAATGAAAAGATAAATGTAAGAAAACGTGAATGATTTGTACTTTAAGGATTATAAAAATTAATTCTAGAGTGAGAAATGTAAAATCGCCTGAACCTTTTAAAGCGTCGTATAAGTGAGAGAAGCAGTCGTATAACTGAGAGAAGTTTAGCACTATTTCCCATAAAGCGTGGACGGGACCAAGATAATTCGGCGTATAACTGAGAGAGTCGTATAACTGAGAGTCGTATAAGTGAGAGGTCACTGTATATGTTACATTATTATATCTAATTCCGCGATTTCCTTATCTTATTCTAAATTACTACTTTATATTCACTAAATCCCTATTCTTAAATAACCTCTTTCACGCTTTTAGTATTAATAAATTAAATGTTCCATTTCCGCTCTTTTTTTCTTATAGAATGTTCTTTTACCTTCCATTTTATTTTCCCGCGCGTATTCCGGGGTTATCTTTTTTGCCTTCAAATTCATCCACTCGCTCTGTCAGCACTATTTCCATGGGGTGGTATTCTTAATTATTAATTGTTTGAGAGCGTGACCTACGTCATACTTGTATTACTACACTTGACGCACATAAAGCCGATGTTCGTTGTGTTTCAGCAGATTCTAGTCGTATTTCCACTTTCATACCACCCTCTGGTCACCGTCCACATATGCAATTGTCTACAACTTTCTTCATCCCTAAATTACTACTATGAAGCGATGGCTAATATTATTGGTGGAAACTGCGCCGGCGAATGATGTTTTAATAAAATGATGAGCTGTCTAATGTTTTGTCTCAATTATTTCTGATGAAACTTTCACGGAAAAATGTATTCCACGGCCTTCACTCGTCGACTGATAATCATCATATAACATCAGTGTCGTAATCTTTAACAGGACAGGATTCCAATCTTCTTTATACTAGTACAACAGGATTGAATTTACCTGTTCTGACAACTTATACTACTCTATTACTGCTGGACGTGATCCACTACTGATATCGTGACAGCCAGTTACTTCATTCGAACTAGAAAATGAATCAACTGTTGTCATAATGCAACATATATATATATATATATATATATATATATGATACGTATTCACTTGTATGATATAAACATATCGGTCTTAAGCATCAGCCATACACTCGTTATCTAACTCAATCGAGAAATCAAAGATTTGCAGTCGTAAAATCATGGTTAGGAGTGGAAGATCCTGCCGAAGTCCATTGGTATTTATTTTTCCGTAAATAATAACTGAAGCCTTTAGATTCATCAAATATTTATTAGATGATCATAAATTCACCAAACCCCACTAGCAACAGGCTACCCATGTTCGGGCCGTTGCTACGTCGTGAAATGTAAACCACTAGATGTTGAATATTAGAACAGTATGACGAAGAAACAGTAAACAAAGCTCTCCAGGTGACATGGGTTATTTAAGCAAATCACTAATCGTAATCTTCTCCCTCTCCAAACCAATGCAACAAGTTAAATACTTGCGAAAAATGCACGCCTATGAATACATTACAATTGAAAAACCAACCCCGTAAGAATAGCCTGGAGGACGCGACGAGACGCAGGCTACGATAGGACTTAGCTCCGGTGGATGGGGGGAAGTACGCATGACTCTTTAATCTCGGCGTCAGATTTATAACGTAAACAACTGTTGGCGGGTTTGACAAGGAATTGTAGAAACATAACATCGGAGAACAAATGAAATAAATGATATTGCAAAACATTCGAAACAAAAAAAATTTAGTTTCAGAATAAAATGAAAAAAATAATTTAATGGGTTTTATAAGATTAGGCGAATGGATTTAAGGTTTTTAAAATAATAAAAGAATACGCATTTAAAGCAATGAAAAAAGATAAAATATATTTAAGATAGTATTAAATCTAAGTAAAAAAGGTAGATATTATAATATTTTGGAATAGTTTAATTAAGATATAAGGGCGAACATTTTTATTATTACGCATCCCCCCACTCAAAAAGACTGGATGAACTGGTAGGTCTTACAACCTGCAAGTTCATAGAATGTGTGGGAAATGTTACATGGACTTGGATTACAATTTTGTCACCTGGAGTAGGCTTAAAACAGAATTTCTAAAATATTAATAATGCCAATTAATTTTAAATTTTTAAGTTATACCACGAACTAGTGGAATTGGTAATTAAATTACAAGTACAAGAGGTTAATCTTATTTACAATTTACAAAGATATTTTTTGTAATATGAATATAAAATAAAGAAATATGAAATTTAAGAGTAATCATTTAACAATCGTTAGGTTATTACAGAGGAATGTTTTTATGTAAAATTCATGACTAATATTTACGAGCAAGCTTTGTAGTTCGTTCATAATAGTTCAGTAATAAGTTTTACTGCCTACTTCACTATAAGGAAGGAGTTGAATCGAGCTATTACAATATGATTTGGCTAGTGAAATTACTTCTGACATATGTCCCCAAAAGTAAATTTCAAATTGGGATTCAAATATATAACGTTCGTCTAAAAAAAAAAAAAAAAAAAAAAAACTCATTCCTATACTAACAACTCCATCTTTAAGACTGCTTACCTTTCAGTTTATATAAATAAATTAAATATATCACAATAATAATAAAAATATTAATAATATCAAATTTAACAATAATAATAAAAATAAAAATACAAAACAGTTATTTTAAACAAACCTAATTACAGCATACTCTATTGGGTGACTTCAAATGCTACGACATTTCTGTCTGAAATGGCAGAAAAATCTTTGATATGATATAGCTAATGTAACTATATGATATATCATATAGTCATACAGTACTGTTGTTATGATATTATTTACCATATGGCCATCATAAGATTTCTAAAACTCTAAAATTCTGAAAAATTCTGAAATTCAGATTTTTTGAAATTTCAAAATTGTAACTCATAAACTAGTAACTCATAATCTAATAAAATTCCTAAAACTAATCTCTATAATCTACATTTCCTTCCCTTCTCTCTATCTCTTTTTTTGTCATATTATGTTTGTAGGATTTAGTTACAGATTAGCTAGCTAAATTGTAATTATCTTTCAATTACCTAATCATAGTCATACTCATATCACCTTAAGTGGGTCTAGAAAAACTCTATGACATATCATAGCTTTATGCTATAAGTTCTCTAACTCAAGTAATGTTCAAGGTCAGTTTTTGATGTATTGCATTTATCACAGTAATCAATAATATATTTTATTCAAAATTTCTACTAAATATTACATAATAATATTATAAATAATAATAATTATGAATAATAAATTCAAAATTAACAGTCTATAAATTTCAAAAATACCAAAAAAATCATCTTAACATAATTCTTGAAGCAACTACTTAATATCTCATCCATATGAGCGAATCAGGTATGAATTTTACCTGAAATACTAAATATGAAACAAGATAATAAAATAAATAAAAAATACAAAATGTTTGTGAAAGAACTATCATGAAATCAACGTGTTACGCAATTTCTTGCTTTCGATCGAAGAAGAAACACATAGTTACTGAATGAAAAAAGGAAAATCATTTTATTTCAGATAATTTAAGCTAGCTCTTTTTATTAATATTAATTGTGTTTTTATTTATTGATTGGTTTATTAAACTTTTTTTTTTCTTTAAGTCTTCATAGTATTAAAAGGATTTTCTAAAATATTTTTTTAATTTATAGAATAAGTTTAGATTCAACATTAATTAGAAACTCTTAATAAAAATAACTAATTTATCCCATATAAACGAATAAATCCATCAAGAATTCCAATCAAATAAATTCTTGATACGTCTCCCAAAAACTCATCCGTAATGTTTAAAATAAATAATTTTACTTTAAGCTTTAATCGAAGAATTAATTACAGAAATTTAAATTATAGAAGGTTAAGATTAAGCTAGTATTTTAACCTGAGTCTGCTGTTGTGATAATTGCTCGTGAGACAATTTTAAATTATTAGGAGGGAGATGTAAGCGGAATTTTGAAACATGAATAATTTCAGTATCTTTAAATGGGGTTTTCCTATCAATTTCAAAGTTTACATCTGATATATTTTTAAGGATTTGGTAAGGTCCTGAAAATACTAAAGAAAGTTTTCTAGTATTTGGATAATGAAACTATTCATAAGTAACAAGACCAACTGCTTTAAATTTTCGCTCAACATAATTTTGATCATAATATTTCTTACTTTTTAAATGGAATTCATCAGTTCGAGCTTTTGCAATTTTAAGGGCTTCCTTAACAGTTCCTTGAAGAGGGGAACCATAGGGTAATTTTCCAAAGAGTAAATAAGCAGGAGAAAATTTAATTATTGAATGGGGGGTATTATTGTTTTCATTTACGACTTCAGCATGAAGTTTAGTCCAACGAATTTTAGAGGTAGTAAAGTTAACCTTACATTTTGGTCCAGTTACTATTGTTTGGCTCGCTCGCATTTCCCATTCTTTTGTGTGTGGTGAGATGAGGTTAAACACTGCTTAATATTATGGTTTCTCAAAATTTTTTGAACCTGGAAGAAGTAGAGGCGGCATTCCTATCGCTTACGCTTTTTTGAAGTGTCCGAACATTAGAAATTTGATTAAAACAGAATATTTGTTGTGAGGTTTGAATATTAAAAATTTGTTTTAAACAATTCGTATAGGTTTCAGTAGTGACACTCTTTGAGGGAAATGCTCACAGATATCGGGTTGCATGATCGATGACAATATGTAGATCCCAACAAAAAGTTTTCGGTAAAAAAAAAAAGCGCCAAGTTCTCCTAAATGTTTCGGCCAGAAAAAGTAGTGATATCTGAAGTTCGCACAAGTTAAAAGCCAAACATCCCAAATCTTTCATTGAAAATGGCTTCCTGCGACTTGGCCGTTAATGCCTTCTACAGCATTTCAAAATTAATGATTGAAAATTACGCATTTATGATTATTTAAATATTAAAAGTAATATTAGAATGCAAAGAGGCAAATTCACATAAAGACATTATAAGTAAAAGATTTCTGATAACTACCATTCACTTTCAACAAACATTAGTTTTGATTACAGGATCATTTAGTCCACTTGTGATTCAATTGTCATTTTGTACGGTCTAAAGCTAAAGTTATTAACGTAAAACCCAAGAAATAAAACAAAATTTACTTACTTCAAATCTCACAATATGTTACATTATATTTTATTGTATAATATTGAAATCTTGTGTATTGACTTAAAAGATTTTTTTCGTTTGAACATTTATTATAGTTTGTTTGCATACATTAAGAGGTATTCGATTTATAAACTCTTAAAAGCTGATACTAATTATGTTTTAGCAATTAGGGATATTATCTCTTGAATACAAGTATTTTGTTATTTTTAACTTCTAAGCATTTAAATAGACTGAAGTTGTTTAAATACTTTTTTCAAATGAGTATTTTATTTCTGTACTCTGTGCCACAAAATGCCTAAAATAATCAAAAAATGTGGTTGGCATGTAGCTCATTTGTACATATTTTAAAATTTGAAAACCTCTCTCGAAGGCATTAACGGCCAAGTCGCAGGAAGCCATTTTCAATGAACGATTTGGGATGTTTGGCTTTTAACTTGTGCGAACTTCAGATATCACTACTTTTTCTGGCCGAAACATTTAGGAGAACTTGGCGCTTTTTTTTTTTATTTTACCGAAAACTTTTTGTTGGGATATCACTACTTTTTGTATGTTTTTTCAAGTTTGTTATTCTAAACTATATTAATATGAAAAAACTTAAATTTCGGTACTTTTATGTTAGCCGGGACAAATCTCCTCATTAGCCTTTTGTTTTTTCGCCAATAGCAGTTTTCATTTTTCACATGTGTAAATTAGAAACAATGCTTTGATTTTCAAATAAAATATTTTGGTTTATGTTATTATTTCTTATTTATTTATTTATTTATTTCTATGTTAAATATTCTATTAAATAAAATGAGGGAAATGCATCTATTTTAAATTAGATGACTGAAAAGTATATATCTTTAAATGAAATGAATGCAATATGAACAATGGAGTTGGGATCAGTATTTGGCGATTTGCCACTTGCGCCCGGCTAACATAAAAATACCTAAATTTATTTTATTGAACTTTACAAATTTATACTTTATTTCTTTTTATATTAAAGTACTAGCCGCCTCTAGCAAGCAGTATTTACCTATTAATTCAATGTTAAACGTTGCATCATGATACTGTTATTCATAATTTAATTTACTTGCCCATTCTTTCGCCAAGTCGGAAGCTTTTGATAGAGAAATCAAGAACTCTTTACGATCATGGAAGCACATCATATATTTTGTGTTGTTATGTATTTCATCTTTCGTGACAAATATCTCTTAACTCACTTATGCATGTTTCCTTAGCAGTTACGATTCGTTCTCTAATGCGGAAATTTTTAATCGTATTAAGTAATCTTTTCTAATTGGGCTCACTGCCAATTGTTTTATTTTAACTGATACGACTGGGTACAAGTGAAATGGTTCTTATGAAATCCTTTGACAATATCTGCATTTGCATTAAACCATATTGATGCTAATATCTTTTTGTTTCACGTTAACCTTTTTAATAGACTCAATTACGGAAGAATAGAAGGTCTACCGGCTCACCGCCATGATCCATTTGAAAATCTATTATTCTTGTCATCTGATCGTGTTGAAGAATTAGTCAATGTGCCATGGTTTTAAGATTTTAGCTAATTTTATTCGAAACCTGAAAACTAAAATGCGAGGAACCGGATTATATAAGATTCATTCTAATGTACATATCGATTAACAGGTTACATATTATAGAATTATAATAATCACAAGGAGAACTGGCAGTTTCAATGCTTTAATAGTTTCCGTAAATTCTCTTTATATAATACAGAAGTTTTAGCGGTGTAAAGATTAAGAACATAGTCACAGTAAGCATAATAACAGTACAATATAATAACAATAGTAGAGGTTTTGGGCAGTGACGAAACTATTAGCACTTTGGAAATATTAGTACGTTATATCATTTAACTATTCAGATGATATGCGGAAAAATAAAAATAGATGGCTCGCATTAATAATTAACTTATTGAAAAATAGCCATTAGCGTCAAATATCCGCCAAGCTTGGCGACATTTAGCAAAGTTTCGCCAAATTTGGTAATATATCATGTCAATTCTCAAATTTGGCGACAAAAAATGTTTTGTTTATTCTGACGTCATAATGATACACATGTATTATGTATTACACACATACCTATAATTAGAGTTGCAAAAAACCCGCAGTTTTTGAGGGGCGGGAGTAAACCCGGGAATTTTGGGGAGTAAACCCGGAATTTGGGGGAATATTGGAAATTTTGAAGGATTTTTGAAGATAAACAAAATCAGTTATTGTCCAATTTGAAATTTTTATTTTAAAGATATATCAGGAAGAATGTTCCAAAAAGATAGATTTTACTTTATGAATTCACAAAACTTATGATTTTACAGTCTAAGTCTTAATAATTTATTAGCTTTACAACAATGGCAGCTATAAATAGGTGAGGATTTGAATGTTTCTTTGAAAAATGATTTTTTCAGTTTCTGTTGGTTCGCACATCTCGTTTTCAGGCATACTTTATATTAATTTTCTAACGAGTTGCTTTGTATTTTTGCATTGATTCTTTGAATTTTGTTCGTATTTTTTTTTATTTACCTTCGGTGATTCGAAGAACAGAGGTGAAGTTTATATTCATGTCAGGGAAGATGAATCTCACGTTTTACTTATCGACGATTAAAATAACAATTTTTTTAATTTCTCTTACTTAATATTTCTGAAGCTTAAGCCTGTATTTCGTTAGTTTTCATGTAAACCGTGCTATTTTTTTTAATATTTTATGTTATTAGTTTTGTTTACATTGTCAAAAATTGAAAGCATTAAAAATAATAAATTAAAAAAATTTCATGCTTAAAACTTTCTGAAAACTCCCGGAAATTTAAAAAATTTCCTTCCCAAAAAACCCGGTTTATTCCCGGGAATAAACGCGATTTTTTCCACCCTTTGCAACTCTACCTATAATATGTATGATGCAAATGTATTACGCATTATATGCATATGTATAATATGTATGATGCATATGCATAAGTTCATTAACATCACTAAAACGCACTTAGAGGAATAGTGTTCCATAAATAGTACGGATAGTTGCCAGATTGACCAGAGTGCTATTGAGATTAGAATTCCGACATTTATAATAATCGGGAGGCGTCTGCACACACCATCACCTCATCGAGTTTACAGCTGAAATTTTAGGGTTAGTTAAAATTAGATTAGCATATTTAAATGCAACTAGTCTGTTAAGTCATATCTTGGTAGAAACCACCTGAAGACCTAATTTTAGTGGTTAACTGATGGGTTTACTATTGTATTTTCCTGCATCCAAAAGTTTGGAAACATGGAGGAATGGGTGCAATAAAACACAATGGAAAATCCACCAATTAACCCGTAAAATTGGGTCTGTAGGTGGTTTCCACAAAGATTTGACTTGGCAGACCAGTTACATTTCAATACGCTAATCGATATTTAACTAATCCTAAAATTTCAGCCGTCAACTCGATGAAGTGATGATCTGTGCAGACGCCTCCCGGTCTTTAATAAAATTTGTTTTAAGGAAGTAAAAGATAGAAAGATGGACAGATAAACTGAAAAAATTGCCTTATTAAGATTTTTGTAAAAGCATATAAAAATTCATTCAGCTTGAAATCATGTAACACCTTTATGACTCGGGCTAATTTTCTGTAATCGGGCTTTGGCGGCCAACATATCTTATCTATAACTATAATCTTTCTTTTACGGATTTAAAATTAACAATAAATTAACAGTAAGTAGGCTAATAATAAAATATAATAACATTAGCAGCGGACTTCGGACGCCGCATCTGTCGCACATCGTTAAAGACAGTTTATTAGTTACACATTTCATTTAATTAAAAGGAGATTTTTAAACATTCATATGGAATTAGGATATTTTTCAACTATAGGGACCTTGGCATTTTTTTTTTTTATCTTGGCGCAATTCGGACTTCAGAAACTAAGATATGTTGCCAAATGATATAAAAAACTATGAAAACAAACCTGATGAACTTTTATGTTATTTATATATGGATTTATATACATATAAACATTTTATTTATACATGTATAAAATATTATTTTTTTATATACAAATTACTTATGTTGGTATACAAAAATAAATAAACGGGTTCCTTACATTAAATAAATTGTATACATTTGGAAAAAAATTGCTTGTGTATATGACACAGTAAATAGGTTGCCAGAAAATACGTTATTATCAAATTTCTTTTCTCGTCAAGGTTATTTTCTGTATTTCGCCAAGGCTACTATATCGGAAATGTACCGAATTGCGGTTATATTTTGTTAAATGTTTTATTGTTTTAATATTTTAAATGTATCATAACCTATACTGATTAAAAATTTTAGGTATATTCATTTTTTCTATTTAACAAACATCTTTGGAAAAGCATATATCTATAATGTTATTCTGCTTGAAATCACGTGACTCCCTTCAAAACTCTGTAATCGAGTTTTGGCGACCAACATTGGCACAATTGAATGTGTTAAGAAACTGTTTACGGCCAAATGAACACCCCCTGTTTGAAGGGTTTAGAGGCGGAAAATCTGTGTTTTCAGATTTGTCTGGTTAATTGTGCTACAAACCCGACTTACTTGTGAAATTTCATGATTCTACGACTTTTAGAAGTACCTTAGTTATTTGATGATGCGAAGTGAGTCAGTGACAAAAAAGCGCTTTTTCGGAATTTAATATTTCGAAAACTACTAAATATAGAAACATGAAATCATGGAACCTTAGTTCAGTTTGACCATACGAACATGTGTATAAAAGAAAATTTTCTATATCTCTCCCTAAAACGACGTTATGAGGGGGTGAAAAGTATGCCGAAATGGTTCGGGAAAAGGTAGCTTACGACTTGTGCGAACTTGGCGGACGCACTGCCGTGCTCCCAGATATTTTTTAGTTGAAATATAGTAGTTCAATCCTCCCACAGTATCAGCAGAAAGACATTCAAAAGGTTGATCTGTGGTAGACATAGCTTGTAATAAGCCAATTTTTTTCTGTCTAGGCTTTTTGTTTTTCTGACAAGTATCAGAATGCTTTACAAAGTTAGTTATATCCTGGGTCATATCAGGCCAATAATAATTAGGGGAGATTAAATTTACCATTTTTTGGATACCAGGGTGGCCATATTTCTCATGAGCAATGCCAAGCAACTTCCTTCTTAAGGACATGGGGATTACTATTTTCCTAAATCCTTTTTTTCTAACAATTTTAATTTCATTTTCATTTAGATAGTTTTTTTCACAGACGTTAACTTTCTCCTGCATCTCTTTAATTTCCTGTACATCGAGAAGAAAAGTTAATGTTTGAAAAAAGTGCGAAACAGGGTTTCTTGACAACATGTCAGCTTCGAAATTTGTGGATCTCTTTTTGTACACTATATTGTAATCAAACATGCTTAACTTCAACGACCACATAAATAATCTACCTCTCAAATACTTGACATTTTTTCACTTAAAAAGATATGCATGATCAGTGTGAATGGTGAATTTTACACCACGGGAGTAGTGATAAAATTTGTCTAATGTGTCAATGATGGCAAGACACTCTAACTCAGTTATAAAGTAATTCTGTTCATAATTTCTCAGTCCTCTAGAGTAGTAAGCATTTGGATGTAAAAACCTATTAGTATCTGGTTGTTTAAGCTCTGCACCTACTTCCACCTGTGATGCATACAAACATAAGCAGTGGTAATGCAGGGTCATAAATTCTTAAGACAGGTTTAATAATTAAGGCATCCTTTAATTTTTTAATAGAATCTTGGCAATTTGAATTCCATTTTCATATAGTATTTTAGGTAGCTTTCATTACAAAAAGCTACCTATTGCAGCCGTTCGGAGGAAAGCGATTTCAAAAAATTTTGGTATATTTTCATCGACCATGACCCCCAGACCCCGAAACCACCCTCCGTTCAAAATGGACATATATATATATATATATATATATCTGACATTTGTCACACTGTAACTCTCGTATTTATGAATCGATTTGGATGTAATTCGGTGTATACATAGTACATACAACTATCTCGACCGAGTTCGTTGTCCAGCTTCATCCGCCATCTTGTTTCAAAATGGCGGCCATTTAATTTTTTTTTAATTTAAAATTTAAAATGAGATACCAAAAAATTGGAAAATGAAAAAGATTTTTTTCGTATGTGTTTGATCTTAATACAAAGATTCCGTAGCAGTTTTCGTTTCGTCTATATCTAAAAAAATGGCTTAGTTATAGGATTTTGAATTTCTATTGTGGCTGACATTTTAAAGCGACCTGATTTTTGTCATGCGATAACAGGCGTATTTATGAACCGATTTGGATGTAACTTAGTCTGTACATAGTACATACCAATGTCTCAACTGAGTTCGTTGACCAGCTTCATTCGCCATCTTTTTTCAAAAGGGTTGCCATTTAAAAAAAATAAATTTAAAATTTAAAATGAGGTATTAAAAAATCGGAAAATGAAAAAGATTTTTTTTATGTGTTTGACCTTGATACAAAGATTCCGGAACAGTTTTTGTTTCTGAAAATTTGTTCTTTTGTTTATGTCTTAAAAAAGGTTGAATTATAGCACTTTGAATTTCTAGCATGGCTAACATTTTGAAACGATCTTGTATTTGTCACGCGATAACACACGTATTCGCCGCCTATTTCAATGTTAGAAGGCATGTGGATAGTATACATCAATATCTCGACCAAGTTTGCTGGCCAGCTTCATCAGCCATCTTGTTTCAAAATGGCGGCCATTAAATTAAAAAAAATTATATTTAAAGTGAGGTGTAAAAAAATTAGAAATTGAAAAAGGTTTCTTTCTTAAGTATTTGACCTTGATATATAGGATTCAGGTGCATTTTTTGTTTGTCTTTATCTTAAAAAATGGCTCAGATATAGCAATTTCAATATCTAATGTGGGTGACATTTTGAAAAATCTGATTTTTTGCCTGCGACAGCATTCCTATATATCAATCGATACCGATGTGAGTGATCATGTGCACAGCAATTACTAAGTTCTCGACCAAGTTCACTGGTTAGCCTCATCCACCGTGTTCTCTTAAAATGGCAGGCACTTTAAAAAATCGTCGAATTTGGCAACCAAATATAAGTTACTTTAAATAAAAGCAGCTTGGATAAAGCTGACTAATTTCGGGAAATTCTCATTCATAATGATTTAGTATTGATAAAAATTAGTATTGAATCTCCTATATTCGGTTTTCACTAAATTGAGCTTTGTGTGTTTGAATAATATAAGTTGGCTTTTTTAAAATAAGGAATATGAAAGCTTCCTCCCGGCACTGGCCGGAAGGATTTTTTCTAATATAAGTAATTTATTTAGGTGGTGTTTCATTTTTGCATAATTATCAATAAATTTATGGTAAACATTAATGGATCACAAATTTTTTTAAAGATCTTTTACATTAGAAGGAGGTTTTAAATTTTTTATGGCATCAATATTAGCATTAGCAGGAGCTAAGGTACCATTCTTGATTTCATATCCTAAGAAATTAATTTTATTTTGAACAAAATTGCATTTAGATAATTTAAGTTTAATATTTTCAAGTCTACATAAATAAAATATTTGGTTTAGATGTCGCAGATG
Organism: Maratus speciosus; assembly: GCA_963932465.1. Taxonomy (NCBI): domain Eukaryota; kingdom Metazoa; phylum Arthropoda; class Arachnida; order Araneae; family Salticidae; genus Maratus; species Maratus speciosus. The sequence continues at coordinate 352,944,534 of OZ010788.1, read as the reverse complement.
TTCTTCTAAGGAGGAGGTAAAAGCAATTACGTCATCAAAATAATAACAAGGAAAATTAATTTTATGTTTAGTGAGAATTCTTCTAATAGTTCTATTGAAAATCGGGGGGCCAACTTTGACACCGAATGGAAGAACATTCCACTCAAAAAGTCCAAAATTAGTAGCAAAAGCCAATTTTTCAGTATTTGCTGGATGAATGGGGATGTGCCAGTAGCCAGACGCTAAGTCTAAAGTGGAAAAACACTGAGCACGACTTAATTTATCAAGAGTTCCATCTATACGTGGTAGAGGTTCAGCATCATTTTTCATTATTGCATTTAATTTACGGTAATATACACTTTCTAGTTTTCTTTTACCCTCATCGCGTTCAATAACTAAAGTAACAGTGCAGAATAAGGACTATAAATCTCTTTAATTAAACTAGCAGATAATAAAGACTGAACTTGATCTGAAATTTCTTTTTCATCCTCTGCAGAAGTGGAATAAGGCCTCATAGATGTGGGTCGGTCAGAATTAAGAAAAACGCGCTGCGGCTCAATATTATTTTTTCCATCATCATATTCATTTTTGGAAAAAAAGTCTCAATAATGCCTTACGTCCCTTAACGTTTCATTTTTATAGCATTTACCTCCCCAAGTAATTTAGAATCATTAGCATTAATTTGATCAAAGGCTTGAAGAGCTATGACATTTTTATAATCGAGTTGCACTCGCCGGTAGTTTTCATTGACATTAAAATTAAGTAACCTTAAATTGTCATTGGATATGCTTTGCGATCGATTTAATACAAGGTTTCCATACAATACTTCACATTTATTACAATCTATAATCAAGTTGAACATAGAACAGCTTGGCAATCCTAGTATGGCATAATTTAAATCTGTTTTACAAAACAGAAATCTAATACATTTTTGCACATTACCTATTTTAAACAACAAATTACAAGTTTGATTTATTTTATAATAACAAATATATCTATTCTGTATAACTCATTTTTACTTTCCTTTATCTTTACAAGAAGAAAGTATCGGATTCTTGAAAATTTTCGAGTTCCGGTTTTCGACGGATTCATACGTTTTAGGTGACAGAGATCACGAAAAATATGTTTTTACAAAATGTCTGTCTGTCTCTGTGTGTGACGGAAATTTTGTGGGCGCTCTTTCTTAAAAACAAGTGAACGAAATTTAATAAAACTTTAGATTCAGTTAGTCCCTGATATAAATGTGTGCTGATTAGTATTTGGTGTAAATCGCCCAGCAGCTGGCGCTTCTATGCTGCATTATTCATGATATCCACAATAACTATATCACAAGAACTAAAGCACGGATTTTCAAAAAAACTTCAAATCCAGTTAGTCTTTGATATAATTCGGTGCTGATAACTGTTTGGTGTAAATCATGGAGCTATAAATATTAAAAGGAGACGACATATCAATCTAGCCCTGTGGAGAGTGTGGAAGCTAAAAGACGGGTTCTTTCCCCCCTCTCCAGCGTCCGCCATATTCGACTTTTCCGTAGTTGATTTGCGCAGCAAGAAGAACTGGTTCACAGCGCAGCTCACCGCTGGCAAGTATGGCGGAAGCAGGGGAGAAGGAACAGCTTCAAGTGACGTCATTTATGTCGCCTCCTTTAGTCTTCACACCTCCATGGTGTAAATCGCCCGATAGGTGCGCTGTTATACGGCATTATTCCTAATTATTGCAATAGCTCTATCTCAAGAACTAATGTACTAATGTTCATCAAACTTCAGATTCAGTTACCCCCTGATATAAATTAAGTGCTGTTTGGTTTGTAATGTGTTGGTGTAAATCGCCCAACAGGTGTCGCTCCTATGCTGCAATTTTCACGATTTCCGCAATAGTTGTATCTTAAGAGCTAATGCATGAATTTTCACTAATATAATTCAATTGGTCACTAATATAAATTGATCATCATATGTTTTTGGTGTAAATTGCCTAAGTGGTGTACGTGCAGGCACACACATATATACATGCAATTTTATGCATATACACAATTGTTATGTATAAAGGGAATGGACTAAGTTTTCGTTTCTGTTGGTTCTAATAATTATTCGACGGTGCATCGGTGTTGGCATGTACCACATAAAACGAAACATCTATATAGAAAGTTAAATTAAAACACGCGCTTTCATTTTTATATTACTTTTATGTCTCCTTTAAGTATGTGTGCATTCGTATTAATTGTGTGCCTGCCACGTGTCACTTGTATGCTTCGTTCTCGATAACAGTTTCTTCCATAAAAGAAAGAGTGTTTTTGATGGCCCTTTATGCATTTTACGTCGAAAATGAAACTTTGTTTAATATGCCTGTATGTTTTATTTATCACCGTAAGTGCTAATTTTCAACAACTGCAACGGAAATTTACAAAAATATATTCTTTCTAACAAGCATTATACATTAGGTTAATCTGATGATTAAATGCATATTTAATTACTATAAGAACCACCTTGTGTCGTCTGTGATAATTTGGTAGTGATCAGGGATGGGGAGAGTAGGGTAAATTAATCAAAAGTAGGATAACCTAAATATAGCGATCGTTGAACTGCGCGATGTGCTTTACGCTCCCATAAATTGTTAACACACTATTTAAAACTGCGGACGCCAGTGCCCTTCAAAGACGTAAATCATTAAAACCGCAAACACTGTAATATGGCCTTGTGTGATTCCTGTCTCAAAAATATGAAAACGAAAATGCGGCCATGTGAATTTTGATAACATAATTGTTAAAATAACAATCATTTTAACATAGTATGCGTTCCACGCCTACAAACTGTTCATACGATACCACTTTAAAGTAAACTTGTGTGCCTCGATCAAATAAATCACAAATGATCGTTTTAAGCAATATTTAAATCGTTTCAAACTATTTGTTCTTCCATAAGGTGTTTTTTGAGCAAAAGAGGAAATGTACTACATTTCGATTAAAGATTGAAATTCTATCTCTAAAATACGAAAAGTGTAAAAATATTTTATAGAATAAGAAATAAGGAAAATAACAAACAATATTCACCAAAAAAAAGATTTGCACAAAATATCTCATCAAAAAACAGCAACATTCTTTATTCGTTTAATCTTCCATAATCGCTCCATAGTCAAGGTTAACGACAAACATTAATGATGCATCATTTATATAGTTTCAATATGATAAGTATGACAACAATGGTTACGAAAATAAACTTATTATTTAGGCAAACCACGTTCCATTAAATATACAAATTTGCTATAGATTTAATTACCGAAGTATTTCTTCTTTTTCATATTCAACACCTCTTTTCAGCACCTTTCTGAGTTTAATTTTGGAAATAATTGAAATATGTCCTTGAGCATGTTTTAGTAGACTTGTTATGCTTAACACCATGCTCCTTCCTAAAAACCCTGCTGAGATATAGGGCATTCTCACAATCTTTTGACATTCATGTCCCTGAATAATAATTTTTATTTTAATACACTTTTTTGTGTTTTTTTTATTTCATATACTGGGGAACATCCCATTGCATGATTGCATAACAATATGAACGAGATAAATAAGTTTTGGACGATGTTGGGTGTCCAAATACCTAGAAAACTCCTATACCGTCCCGTGTCCCTGATGCTGTTTTTTAAGTTTGGAGCTGTCTGTATAAATTTATTTCAATAAAAGTAAATCGATGTAATTTGTTTTCGAAACTGGGACAATTGTTATATATGCTATATATGCATATGTAGCTAAATATTAACCTGCACACATTTTTAGGGTTGTTATTATTTTTTAAACTCTGTCCCTGTGTTTCAGATTCCTTACCATCCTTCTTCTAAAATTATGCAGAAAATCATTTCAGATGCAGCCACAGAATTTTTTCTTCTCATGCAGAAGTATGCTAGAGAAATAATGTCTAAAATTCTTTGGCAGGAAATTTACTGTAGAATTTAAATCAGCATTTAAATATCAATTTCAAGCATCGTGGCTTTATTGGTAGTCTCACCGTCCCCAAGGTTTATTCCTGCACTTTTTGAGGTAAATAATATAAAAAAATAACTTAATCAAATGTTAACAACTGTTTCTAAATATCAATGAACATCACTTAACATGATTTTCCTAAAAATAGGTGGTAATTTTCCTTACCGTTCCATCCTTACCGTCCCTTTTTTTCAATACCACCCCCCTTTTTTACCTTACCGTCCCTTCTTTAACACCCCTTTAAGACAATGTTATACAAAAATTCTGTATTAAAAGTACTACATTGTTATTAATTCTTATTTGAATGTCCTATGGGTACTATGCAAATTCATTGTAAGTAAAAATTTAGAAGAAAATAAAAAGTTATAGGTGTAAAATGGTAAGAAAAATTAAACTCGCAAGTTTAACTTAAACCTCAGTTAAATAAAAAAATTTTGTCGCTGCTGACCAATTTTTCTTTATTTTGAATCATTAAGGAATTCATCTATCAGATTAAAACGCTATTTTAGCATGGTTAATTTCGCCAGTTCCACCCCCCCCCCCTCAAAGGAAAGCCAAAAGATTGTCAGAATGCCCCATATCGCTTTATGATTTACAATTTTAACATCCCCTTTATCCCTCTCGTTGAATATAGGAAAAGACTTTCCTAGTGATACTCTATGATGTGTTGCGAATATATACCCGAATGTTCAGGTTTCTAGAAGGACTAATTACGTCTGTATATTAATGAATCTTTCAGGACAAACCCGATTTAGGCATACATATGCAGAGTGCAAAGGAAAGTCCCTTTAACCAAAAAATACTTGCGAACGGAGAGAGCTAAATCTATGCAAGTGATGTAACGGTATAGTAAAGCGACTACGCCCGACCCAATGCAAACGACAACAGCAAACCCTAGTGGCGAAATTTGGAAGATGGCAATTGAAAATCGTAAACGAAAAGAGATAGAGCAAAATTTCCAATTAGGAAGTCTTAGAGCATGAATTAATTAGTACAAAACGACATTTGGTTTACATGGGTGGGATAAATCTGCCTGGATAACCAAAAATGTCCGAAATCCATGAACTCTATTTTTTGTAAACTTTTGATTGGAATAGCCAGAAGTATGAAGAAAGAAGCACAATTTATGGTATAAATACGTGCTTATCTCAATACATTTGATAATGACACAAAAAAAAAAAAAAAAAAAAAAAAAAAGGCAAACTGTCTCACAGTGATAAAAAGTAAATATTCAGTATGTTCGAAAAGTTCGTCATTGCTCACGATATTCGTTTATATTCGTGCGAGGAATTCTACATGCCACATTTCTCAGGATGGAACGTCTATTGCAAACCTCAATACGACGACGTAGATTTAACCCTTTCAAGGGCTGTGGCTAGACGGTCGTCGCCTGTATACCCCAAAATATCCGAAATAATTGAGCGACGATTTTACTTTGCATATTCACATTCCGTAAATGTAGCAGTGCACAATTTCAGATTGTGGCATTGTACTGTGCTGTAATATCTGTAAAAACTTAATTTCCAATGCATTTAAAATTTTATATTAACCTTTTCAGGGACAGAATAATTCTGTTCGTAAACTGATGAAATAATTTACTGACACCAAAATATTCAAACAAATTTTTAGAAAATAAAATGCGGCTAATATTCACTTTCATTACAAAAGCAAAATTTTATTAAAATATTCCTGCTAATTTTATTAAAATATTCCTGTTTTGGAACTAAAATTAGATGGCTAGACCGTCTAGCCACAGCCCTTGAAAGGGTTAAATCTACGTCGTCGTATTGAAGAGGTTTGCAATAGACGTTCCATCCTGAGAAATGTGGCATGTAGAATTCCTCGCACGAATATAAACGAATATCGTGAGCAATGGCGAACTTTTCGAACATACTGAATATTTACTTTTTATCACTGTGAGGCAGTTTGTCTTTTTTTTTGTTTTTTGTTTTTTTGTTTTTTTTGTGATATTATCAAAATGTATTGAGATAAGCACGTATTTATACCATAAATTGTGCGTCTTTCTTCATACTTCTGGCTATTCCAATCAAACGTTTACAAAAAATAGAATTCATGGATTTCGGACATTTTTGGTTATCCAGGCAAATTTATCCTACCCATGTAAACCAAATGTCGTTTCGTACTAATTAATTGGTGCCCTGAAACTTTCTAACTGGAAATTTTGCTCTATCTCTTTTCGTTTTCGATTTGTAATGGCTATCTCCCAAATTTCGCCACTAGGGGCGCTGCCTCGTTTGCATTAAATCGGGCGTAGTCACTTTACTATACCGTTACCTCACTTCCATAGCTGTCGCTCTCTCCGTTCGAAAGTATTTTCAGGTTAAAGGGACTTTCCTTTGCATCCTGTATCATTATTATTATTGAACTAATACAGCTCAAAAAAGCAGAACTTTTAGTTTTGTATACAATAACTGATTTATTTTTTTAGATATTACTTTTTAAATACCCACACTTTTTTATGAAAAGTAAACTCTGTAAATTCAAACTGTTACTTTAAATATAAATATGAGTAATTTTACTTAATTTAACAGAATAAAGGGTTTAATTTAGAAACTGCTTTCGAATTATAAATCTATAGTTTATTGCTTTTTTAGAGCCGGCATATTTTCATAGCCTAAAACAGTTCTGAAATGTCATTCAATAAGATTTTAGTTCCCATATCATCTTAAATGAAAAATGAGGTAATGTTTGAAAATTAGCACCTTTTAACATATTTCATATTTTAATAACAATTCTTCATTTTCAGGGATTTATCAAATATGCTTATGAAACTTATTGAAAACGAAAAACTATTAGTCAGTTTTAGTCTAATCGGATAAAAATTTTAAATTCAGACACTTCCTTGAAAGTAAAATGTTTACTTACATCATTTTCAAAAACATTTGTCTTCATCCCCATAACTTTCATAATTTTGCTCTCATAAGTATAACGCTAGTCTTACCCTTATAAGCATAGCACTAATCTTACCCACATAAGTAAGCTTTTAAAATAAACTGATAGCAATATTCTGACGCTTAATTTTATTACTTGTGTGATAATACATTTTAAATAATTATTTTCTACTTATGTATTTTCAGAAAACGGTAACCAAATTTTGTATAAGATTTTTCATGCATAACTAAATTTTCCACTATACTATACATAAAAAAGTTCTTATTTTGTATTTATTATATATTTATAATTAAACTATTTATAATTTTTTAATAAATGGTATATTGTGTAAAATAAACTACGATATTCTTATTCTGATTGATAAAGAATTTATTGTATATTTTGTAATAATTTCTTTATATATATATATCTGTATTTATGATATACATATATATATATATATATAGGGGAAGGTGGGGCAAAATCTGGTATCATAAATGTTTCTTATTCTCAAATGCAGTGAAATTAAAAAACAACTCTGAATACCCTTTTTAATATAAAATGAATCTTTGTCTATAATAAAACATATTCTTTTAAATAAAAAATAAAAGTGATTATATAAAAAATAGTTTTTTAGACATATGCAAAAATCTGGTTTTACCCCACTGGTTGGGTTAAAACCCGGTATCCATTTAAAACTGGAAAACTCATTTTGGTCAAAAAATTCTCGTTTAATATAGTAAAAAAAATACATTTTTGTTATTTTTAACTGAACGAAATTACAAATCTGTTCTTCCACGTGTTAAAAATGAATGTGTGTCAAATTTTCTACGTTGTATAGGCCTACCTATTTCACACTGAATGTCTTACAGTTGTTTAAGCTGCAAAAATCCCAAATGGATTTGTCATCAAATTCTCCTTCATTACTACATGCTTCGTGTGCCCATCCATGGCATTTCAAATATTGTATACAACCTTCTTTGAATTTATAATTTTAATAAACTTCATTACAATACACACAGGTTTCATTATTTTTAGATTTCTTTTCTGTTGATTATTAATTTCTGTTTTCTTTCTTAAAAAGCTTCTTTTTTCGTGTTGCAATTTGTTTGGCTTATTTCTCCTTAATATCTGTTTCGATCTCTAATTTGTAGTGTGAAGAAATCAAAATAAGTTTTTTCGATTTTTTTCTCAGTTCTTTTTTCACTTCTGAAGCCCTCTTTGGAGGGGATAGTAACACTTTAGGCAAAATTTGAGAAATGCTGATTGCTGGGCTACATAGTCTGAAGATGTCGAATGGCAGTAGCGGCTCTACCATTGGCGCACATGTGAACGTGAACACCCAAAGGAAATTGAAGAAATAATTTAACAAATTAAATAAAATAATTATAAAAAATATATAATTTTTTGTCAATCTCCAATACGAGAATCATTTACTCACGCCCTCACCCTCCTCTCCCGTATTTGAGATACATCCAAAACCTCCAACGTGCGGCACCATTGCATTTTTAGCAGTAATTTTCTTGTACGTTTTGATTTCTGTTGCGAAATGTATATTAAGTTGGATATTTATTTCAATAATTCTTAATCTGTCTGTTTCAATTGTTCTTAGATTTATTATTATACATAAGAAGTAGTTACATACAGTTAAAATGAAAGTTTAAAAAAAATTAATATTTCGTAACTAAAGATACTGCTTAGACTTAATTTACAAAAATTATACTTGAATAACATTTAAAGGTAAATTGTAAGCAATATTGTGATTCTATGTTCTTTTGTATAAAATAAAATTGTACCAGTTTTCCATTTATGGATACGTTTTTATTTCTTTTATTTGCAACTTTTTAAACTTGGATACAACAAAAATTCAGTGATGATTTCAGGGAAAGTCAAGAAGGATTTCGCCGGGTAAGTGGAATTTGTAAGCATTTTGGCGAACTTTCATTTAAAATAAACAGTGACAGAATATAGTTATATATTATACTTGTTTAAACAAATAAAGTTCGTGCTTACTTTACTCAGTAGCGCAGGTCTGCTTGTAGAAAAATAAAGACGAATGACCACCAAATAAATAATGCAGCAACACCTTTCACATATTATATATACATTTATAAAGACAAAACGGCAGACATCACTGTTACAAAGCACACTCAACACTCAACTACAAATAACATCATAGAACGTCTTAGAATGTCTATATACTATCAAAGCCTATTTCCATGGAAACACGATAAGCCTTCTAGCGGCAGAAAAGAAAAGTGATATACGAATCGTTAGATTACATAAGTAAAATAAAAGGAGCATTTTACAACATTCCCCCCCCCCCCCCTTAATCTAGCGGTTCGAAAAAGAAATTAAATTTAGTTTTTCCCTTAATTTTAAAAATTGGGGTCTGGGAAGAGGCTTTGTTAATATATCTGCAATCATTTCCTTTGAACTACAGTAACCAACAAGCACTATATTTTGTTCTTGTAAATGCCTAATATAATGATATTTGACATCAATGTGCTTGGTTCTATTACTATGTTTCCCAGTTTGTGTCAGTACTATACAAGATTTGTTATCTTCATATAGCATAATTGGTAAAAATTGTTTGAGACCTAAGTCTTCTAGTAGAGTCAGCAACCACTGTATTTCTTGTGCAGCATTTGCAGCAGCTATATATTCTGATTCTGCAGTGGACAGAACAATACATTTCTGGCGTTTTGATAACCATGATATTGGATTGTCACCTAAAAGAAAGATGTTACCGCTTGTAGACTTTCTGGTTGCTTTATCTCCAGCCCAGTCTGCATCAGAGTAGCAAGTGAGAATTGGGTCAACTTGGCTGCTTATAAAAAGATTCAGGTTCTTTGTTGTGTTTAGATGCATGATAATCTTTTGAACTGATTTCCAGTCTTTTTCTGATGGTTTTTCAATCTTTCGGCTAAGTTTATTAACTGCTAGAGCAATGTCCGGTCGTGACATTGTAAAGAAGAGCTCCAATGGCTTGTCTATATTCATTATTATCGTCAAGAAAATTACTGTCATCTTCATCTTTTGGGTATGAAGTTTCCATTGGTATGTATGCGGGCTTCTTCTCTTCTATGTTAAACTTCTTAAGTAATTCTTCAATTTTATTTTTCTGATTCAATTCAAAGCTTCTATCAATATTTCTTTGGATGTTTATTCCAAGATAATGTTTCACTTCACCTATATTTTGAACTTCGAAGTTTTCTTTCAGAATATTAATCCCTTTGTTGATTTTTGTTTCATCTTTACAAGAAATGAGAAGATCATCTACAGAATAATTAGTATATTTTCATTTTCATCTGTTTTTCTAAATAAACATGCATCTGCCATACTTTGCTTGAAATTGTTTTTCAGCAAAACTTCTGCTAGCTTTTGATTCCACGCATATGCAGCTTGTTTAAGCCCATATATAGATTTTCTTAATTTGCAAATTTTCTTCTCATGATTAACTTCAGGTTCAACATATCCCTCTGGCTGTACCATATAGATATCTTTCTTGAGGTCTCCATGCAAGAATGCTGTTGTGATATCAACATGTTTGACATGCATATTCTTCTGAGCTGCAGCTGTTAAAAATGCTCTTATGGTTGTGTGCTTGACTACTGGGGCAAAAGTTTGATCGTAATCTGTTCCGAACTTTTGGTTGAAACCTTTTGCTACGAGTCTTGCTTTATATCTTTCAACTGTGCCATTTTCGTTCAACTTGGCTTTAAACGTCCCTTTACAGCCTATTGCCTTTTTATCTTTGGGTAGCTTTACAAGATCCCACGTACGATTCTTTTTGAGAGATTGCATCTCTTCTTCGATTGCTTCGAAACATTTCTTCTTTTCATCAGGATTAAGAAAATTCAGTTCTTTGAAACTAGCAGGTTCTTTTACTGCTTCTCCAGTAAAATAAGTTAACCTTTCTGGCGGATTTCCTTTATTAATTCTATGGGATCTTCTTGGTTCCATTGGTGTCGCATATTGTTTCTTCCTTATATTCGAATCTTCTTGAGATGTTTCTTCGTTCACTTCTTCTTCTTCATTTTCTGTTTGTTTTGGTGGAACTACTGTAATTTCCTTGTCGTAGGTTGCGTCTTCAATGAATCTGACTGTTCTACTTATAATTACATTAAGGTCAGATATTAAAATCCGATATCTTTTACTTCTGTAATCATAGCCAATCATAATTCCTTCTACAGCCTTCTCGTCTAGTTTTTTCCTCTTTTATTTTTGTGAATGTGCGCGAATGCTTTAGATCCAAAAACTCTGATGTTTGATAAATCTGGTTTCCGACCATTCCATAACTCATACGGTGTTTTAATTTTGGCTTTAGTGGGAAATCTATTCTGCAAATAGTTTGCTGTCATGTGGCTTCTCCCCAATATTTGTGTGGCAGGTTGGCTTCAGACAGGAGGCATCTTGTCATCTCCATTAAGCTTCTATTCTACCTTTCTGCAATTCCATTCTGTTGTGGTGAATGTGGCACTGTGAACTGGTGTTCAATTCCATGATTTCTCATGAATTCTTCCATTTCATTGCTTATATATTCCCCTCCATTGTCGCTTCTAAGCGTTTTTAGCTTCTTATTGAATTTATTCGTAGTCACAGCGACGTATTCTTTTAGTTTAGGGTAAACTTCATTTTTGTGACCACCAAATAAATAATGCCGCAACACCTTTCACATATTATATATACATTTATAAAGACAAAACGGCAGACATCACTGTTACAAAGCACACTCAACACTCAACTACAAATAACATCATAGAACGTCTTAGAAAGTCTATATACTATCAAAGCCTATTTCCATGGAAACACGATAAGCCTTCTAGCGGCAGAAAAGAAAAGAGATATACGAATCTTTAGATTACACAAGTAAAACAAAAGGAGCATTTTACAACAGAATTCCCCCTTAAAAGCAACCCCCCACCCTCGAAATCAATAATGTCTTTCTCAGAACAGCAAAATTTCATCCATAGAAAAACAACTCTGAATTCGATATTGCACAAAATGTATTTTAAAGTTTATGTTATGTCTTTTCTACAAATTATATTTTCGTATCTTTTATAGTGTGATTACGAACCACTTTAAATTTAATCCAGGAACCTCCACTGTCGAATGGATAATTTTACTAATGTATTTTGTAGAGGTAACATTATGAATTAGTTATGGAGTCTATGACTGTGATGTTAACTGCTGCATGTGGAAGCAGCTCGACGTGAAAGACGCTGGATGTTATCAACTGTTTGATGCGTGATGTCAACTCTTTTAAATTTGGAATGTTGAGTTCCTTTAACCCGTGATGCTCCAGAAATATTTATTGCTGCAGCTATGCCAAATTGTGGCTATATTGCATAGACCTAGGTGTGTTACCATGATTTTCATGGGTTTCTCTGTCGCTTCCGAATGAGAGAAAGACGGTCTGGAAAACATCGTTGTTGTAGGGAAAAATATCTGTTTTCCAAAACCCTCTGATTGAAGTATTTACAACTGCTGCTCTCGAAAATGCAGCTATAAATAATTTTCCATTTTGGTAAATTGTTACAGATCGCCCAGGTTTGGAAAGCAATCCCTTCTTCACATCATGTTCTCAGTATGAGTTTAGAGATGCATGAATGACACATCAATTGGCTGCAATCGATCTGTTGCGTATGGTGGGATGTATGAGATAAATACATTGCTTAATCTTACTAGATTAACTCAATACTTTTAGTAAGTGTTGATTTAAAATTACAAGGTTTCCAAGACAAGGATTGACCCAAAAGACATTTTTTTACCCAATTCATTGAACCAATTAGATTGAGGACAATTTTTAGACAAAAATAATGCAGGCATCTTTCGTAATCCATCCACTTCTATTATATACAGCAAATGTGTCTGGGAAGATTCGTCCATCATGAGTGGGTTTTCTCTTGCTAGTTTAATATTTATTTGAGAGAGAAATCTTGTTATAGATTATGTAACTTTGTTATATGGGATTAAGATTTTATAGATTGTTTATAATTAGGCCAGATTACTTTATTAAAAAACGCAATTTACGAAATATATTTTGAATTTTAAGTAGACCTATGACGCAAGTTATATTTCCAGTTAGAAAGTTATTTATTAAAATGTAATAAACGTAATATGAAAATTTACCTTAATTAGTAACATTATTTTGTTTATTAATAATTGCAGTTTATTTAATTTTAAAAAGTATGCTAAAAATTAGTCCCACTTTTTAATATAAAACAAAATAAAAATTAAAGTTTTTACTATAACTGGATATATTTACAATTATAAGGTAACTTAACAGCACTACATATGCGATTTAAAGCACCATTAACTACTAGCAGAACTACCCGGCTTCGCCAGTGACAATAATAAGACGCCTTCCAGGTACAATAAATTAAAAGGAAATAATACGGCAATCACTATAACTGAAGTTTGTGCATTCCCATTCACAAATCGTTATAAAGACAATCAAAAAACATGGCGTTATTGTCTTGAAACCATAGTAAAATCCCTGAGATTTAATAACAGACTGCACGTTTTCTTTGGCGGGTGTAAGAGAAAAATATGTGATTTTCCTGACTATAAGAAAAAAAAAATCCTCCAAATCACGCAGCACTTAGTGAAATTCTCGTTTGTATGGTATTATCTACGTTAGAAAGCAAAAACACTATGTCAGTGCCCATAAATTGTGCCCCATAAATTGTAATCCATAAAATGTGCCTTTACTGCAATTTTTCTAACTTTTAAACATCATACAATTTCATTTTTTTTACAATGTCGAATAGAAAAAAGTTCTCTCAAATGAAATTTGTTTGAAATTGTACCTCAGTTTTCTGATTTTAATGGATTTTAAAGTAATTTTTAAGCATGGATATTTTTAAAGTTGAGTGCAACCCGATTACGAAAGATGAACCTGTTTACACTTAATGCAATAGTATAAAGAAAAGTCATGTCTATGAGTAACGCTGGTATCATATTTTCGGTGGCAACAACCTAACACAACAAATTCCCCTATTACTGCAGTTTAACGTCTAAACATTGTACATTCGATTGTTCTAACGTATTATAGAAAACAAAAGTACTTTCAGTAATATTTGTTTGCAATGTTTAGCTCAATTTACGAATTTTTTATGGGTTTTAAAATAATTTTTAAGCATGCATATTTTTTTAAATATGCTTGCAACCCAAATACAAAAGATTAACTCAATTGTTCATAAACATTGTAAATAATTCAGAATTTGTTTGCTTTTGCGTAATATTCAATAACTAAATTGGCAACCGAAATTAAAACGTCAAAAATAAAATAAAATAAAACACGAATTTAACAGATATCAAATCAAACTACTCAAAATAACCTGATAAATATATAAAATTCAAATGGGAATTTCGTTCCGGGTGCATATAACTTGAATTCTTCAGAACGGATTTCCATGCGACTTGCACTATTAGTTTTTAAGGAAGATTTTGGTGCGTTACATATTGTTTTCCGTTGCTTAGCCATAGAATTATAGGGGAAAGTTATATAATCATGTGAACCCAATTATGAAGGGTTAGTCTTATTAGCTGAATGAAAAATGCAGAACTATTTTTATCTCTAAGTATATTGACGGGTTTAGTCTTATTAGCTGACTTATTAGTCTGCAGTAATGGGGATGTGCGCTAGGGAATTCTTATTTTAATGAGTGTGCCTGACACATATTATGGCATGCACCTTGGTTTAAAACAATATAGAATGACTTATGTTTTAAGCGACTATCTGGCATGCAACTTGATTACAAAATACTAACCTGCAATAATGCTTAAGGTGCTTCTCCTGTTCCCTGCTCAACAACGCGAAACTTTCTGACACATTTTTTGACTAATTAAACGTAAAAGTTTAAAATTTGTAGGCCTGAATATTAAAGCAATTTGGAATTGAAACGAGTTTTTCCTTTTTTCATAAATAAATTACTTATCGAGTTATGAGCAATTGTGGTTGCGTGACGGCCGGTTTTTATCCTTTATTGCACTGTTGCGCCCGAAATTCAGTTCAAAACACCAACTGAAAGATCTTATACCTTTACCAACATATGGAAACTATCTTTCGATTACATAGTTTCTAAATAAGAACTCCTGTCAATTTTATGCGTTTCACGCGTTCGAAAAAAAAAATAATTAATCAAAAAATCGAAAAATCGAAAAAAAATAATATGTCAGAAAAGAGCTCCTTTGGATTTGAGAACAACCTTAACTTGACGTTTATGAAAAAACTCACATTTTTAGTTTTAATTTTGGAACTCGCGAAATTTAAATTCAGAAATGGATGATCTTTTGACACATTGTGGTAATTTTTTTAACTTTTAAAATTAAAATACATGTTTTCTTTGGTGCGCGTAACAGAAGTATACAATATCTTCCACAATACAGGGGAAAATGAAAAAAAAAAATACATCCAAATAAGGTAATAGTTATTAAAATTTTATTTGGAAAATTTGAAATATTATTGAAATTAAATCTACAATGATTAGATGAAATAATGTCATTTTCCATAAATTTTAAATCAAGACATCTGTCAAGAATTTTTTTGAAAATGTAAGTAACTGCTCTCTTTTTGCTATAAATCACAGAAAATGTTATCACTGAATCTAAAACAATACAACACCTAGCGATAACGTATAGCTATAAGATATGGCTGTAGTATACAATAGAAGTAGTAAGCAAAATATAGGAGCCATATATTTACAATGAGTTTGGTTACGCGTTGAAAAGATTTGATAGAATGTGACGTCATATCTAGCCTTTTTTTTCCCTTTTCTTAAATTGTTTTCATGAAATTTGACTGTTTGTATTAAAATAGATGTTTGAATTTAAAAAAAAAATAAACATTCAAATTGAGGTGCTACGTTATTTTCCCGCTCTTATAGTTAAAGT
Source organism: Maratus speciosus (assembly GCA_963932465.1). NCBI lineage: Eukaryota > Metazoa > Arthropoda > Arachnida > Araneae > Salticidae > Maratus > Maratus speciosus. The sequence goes on along the minus strand of OZ010788.1, from coordinate 352,928,786 downwards.
TTTTATTTTATATACAAAAAAATGTAAATTTTCTGTTTAGAATGACGTCAATATCAAACACGCAAAAATATAGCAAGAATATCTGAATTTTTATTGGCAAATAGAAACAAAATACACGCGTTATCCATATTTTTTTTCACATTATTGTGTCATTTTTTAGGGTTTGGCAACAGGAAAGAAACATTTGAATTAAAAAGGATTTAAAAAGAGATATTTCTATAACGTTAAATTATGGAAGTGGTAGAAAAACGGGATAAATAGTGGTGATAATTTTTTAAAGCAGTCAGTGATCTTTTCTACGTTCTAGAACGTATGTGCATGAAGTTTCGTGCAAATCGGTCAAAAATTAAAGATTTGTATAAAGGACATGCAAACAGAGAACGGCTTTTATATATGCTAGGGGATCATACCCGGGCTTCCCGTGTTAAAGAATATAGGTGAAAACATTTTTTTTTTTTTTTAATTGAAGACTAATATTTCTTTTATATGGAATAATTTTTTTAGATTTCAAACTTACATAAAAAAAGAATTTACATATGGGAAATACGAATTATACAATCAAATAAATTTGTGAAATTTTTCAAAAGCGATATTTTCTTATTAGCCGCATGCTAAGAGTTATTTGACCTAGATTTTGCTACTTATGGCATCGTTTTATGTTCTGATAATTTCAGAGTTTATACATGTCTGTTAAATTTGTGTTTTATTTATATCATTTTATTTATTTATTCATAGGGAAGTTTTTTTAAAATGGAAATTAGCCGTAAGAAAATGATGAACACTTTGTTTTAAGGGCAAACGGATTAATTTTTCGTAATCGATCTCCACGTGATATAGATAAATTAAAAAATATGGTGATCTAAAAATTTAAATTGTACGATTACAAATATGTTCGATTTGTGTTTTTTCAATATTATTCTTTTATTTCTTTATAAAAGAAGTATTAATTTCGTTAATTTGTCTTTCACAAATATGTTAGATTGGTGTTTTTTTTAATATTATTATTTTGTTTGTTTATGAAGGAAGTATTAATTTCGTTATGCAAAAATAGCCAGAAACAAATGCTGAAAAATGTTTGTTGCTTTATGTGTAAAATGTTTATTATTATTATGTATTGAAACGGGCACGTGATAAGATAAAATTTAAAAAAATCATGCTTAAAAATATTTTAGAAAATATAGAAGAACAAATTGCATTTAAAAGTAAGTTCTTTTTCCCTATGCGACGAAAAGTGAAAATGTACGATGGCCAGAAGATTAAAAAATTGCAGTAGCGAAAATTTCAAGACCGAAATTTGGTCGTGAAGTATTGCCATTCGCAAAATGACGTCAGCGTTACGTACAGATACGTTTGTTCTTTATAATATAGATAGATACTTAATCAGTAAAATATAATAAAGATCAGTTATTAGGATGTGGTTATCAATTGAGGCTCTTATGCTCGGTATTCCCGAATGAAAAACAGCAATTTTCACCTTCTCAAAATTTGCATACGCATTTCTCATATCCATATTCATCATTTAAAAAAAATTGTATTTTGTTTGAGCATATAAATATCATTTTAACTCAAAACTTGAAGTCACGATTGTCAGAAACATCTTTTATGTGAACAGACGCACTCTTTACTTGAGATTCTAATCTCAATTCCGCAGAGTAAAAATTTCCGTAATTTATGATTTTTAGACGCATTTGTGTTAAAATGTTTAGTTTTATCGAAGAAAATGATCGTTTTCTTTTAAATATGACTTCATTTTCACTTAAATAAGCATTTTGCTAGTGTCTGAAACTTAGTATCAGTACACATGCAGCAGAAGGAAAAACAATATAGAAAATTTATGAGGAAAAATGCGCGTTTTCAAAAGCAGTATGTCATTTTCCGTTATTATAGCCCCTAATATAATATTCTGCTCCTAATGGGATTTTGTGACACAAAACCCTATGCAACAATTTTGAATTTTTATCAGAAAATAGCATGAATAAAGATAAAAATACACTCAATATTTCTCCCTTGTCTACAATAATGAAAGCTATCTAATTTTCACCATTTTGAAGAAATTTCATAAATGCTTTTAAAATTAAAATATAAATACGGGGATATTTAAAAAAAACAGATAGTTCGATCACATTTGCAAATGAAGAGCTTTTAGTTAAAAAAAAATATTAGTAAAATTGGTTCAGTGAAAGATCAGGGTTGATGACTAAAAAACACACTTGTGTTTTAGAAGATTATATAAAATTAGGAAAAGTTAAATTAAGCAAATTATGTTATTTTGATAAAATTATAGTAGAATGTCCTAAACAATAGCATTAAAATTTTATTATTCGAGAGAATTTTGGACAAAAACTTCAGGAACATGATATTATTTTAAACCATGAATTATTTGTTTGCTTGTCTAACATGGCGAAGCAAATCCCATCCAGGCGAGAATCATCAATTTCTGTAATATAAATCGCTATTATTGTCATGTCACCTCTCTCTTATAAAGACAAAAAAAGTCTAAATTTTTGTAAAACATTGCGTTTTATCAGTGTCTTATTTCGATTATATTATTTTGAAAAGTGGAGCATTTTCACCTGTGAAGAATTTCAAAGCAGCTGGGCTGTGAAAATGACGCACTCCTACAAAACATAATTCAGGTTTAAGAATTAAAATACCACGCTTTTTTATAAAATGACGTCATTTGCATGAACTAAAGCAATCCACTTTTACAATCCAATCTTAAACTTCGTCTATAGAAAAGTATGCAAATGATGTCATTGTCATGGAATAACAGATAGTATTCTTGACATAGACACTATTTTAATATCAACTTTTTCTTCAGGTTTATGAGAAAATGGCAACAAAAAGATACAGTATCTCCTATTTTCAACTATTTTTCATTTACTTTCAATGACTTTCAATAGAAATGGGGTACTTTTGTTGCCACGATAAGAAAAATGGTATTAAAAACTACAAAATTTAATATCTCAAAAATAAATTAAGATACAGCTTTCAAAGAAATTGCATTTAAAAGAGCGTTTTTTTCCTTATACGACGGTGTAAAAATTTAAAATGTGCGATGTTTAAAAGTTTAAAAATTTGCAGTAGAGAAAATTGTAAGACCAAAATTTTATTTCAAATTTCAAAGTGTTTCCATTCGCAAAATGACGTATGTGTTACGCACAGATATGTTTGTCCTTTATAATATAGATAGATACTAAAAACATTCCATGAGTGCAGGGCAAAACCGGGTATACTCGGTTGGGACCCACACTTAAGTACCCAGTTTTACCCCATCATGACACCGATTTTAAAACATGGCGTCACTGCTCTTAATCCTTACTGCAAAAGATCAGTAAAAATGTTAAAATATTAGAAAAAAGCACAGAATTAGATATAGTAGTCACCAATATTTAATATGCTGAAAAAGTGTCGGTTTTATGAGTAAAACCTACCATGAAACGAATCAATTTTTGAGAGTAATTCAAACTAAATCCTTCAAACAAAAATGACCCACGCAGCAGCGTCTCGTTTAGCGTCAAATGCCGTAATGGTAATCGACAAGTAATTTCACGTGTTGGCTGATAGACAGCAGTACAACTGAAGGAGTTATCTGAGCTACACGGTTTTACCCGCCTACCCGATTTTGTACAACTCTCCCCCATATATATGTATATACAGAGAACAGTCTTTGTACGCAAGGTACAGAAATGTCTCTAAACATATGCATTTTCAAAGTAATATTTTCTATAGCTGTAAATTAAGGAATCACATTTGATTACACTAAAGAATTTAATTTTATAATTGGGTCTTTTCTTAATTTCAATTATCATATTTCCCAGTTACGATTTGAAGGCCTCATGCTACTCTTGTATGTATTAAATAAATGGATATATTCGACGAAAAGAAATTAAATTCCTTGTAAAGTAGGAAATTCCTACTTTTCAAGAAAAATGAGGGCTAATTGAAAAAGCAAAAGCTAAATTACAAGAAAATTCGTTAAAAGTCTTAAGCCATATAATACATGTAAGTAATTATAATGTAATATTTACAACATTTTCAAATCATAAAAAAGATCACTAAACAGCTACAGTCAGACAAAAAAAAATTATAATTCACGTCATGTAGTGCATTCACGTTTTTTGTATATGTACAATACTACTTACGAATGTAACTTTTAATTTTTTTAAGTTACATTATTTTCTGAATATTTACGATTTTTACGATTTTTATAATCAGTTTAAAATGCATGTAAATACATAAATTAGAAACAGTTTCATTGTAATTTGTTAATTAAACAAAATACATGAAATATTTTTGTTAATTAATACACGAACAAGTGATTCCCATAGGTAGGGATTTTACTATTCGAACAGTTGTAGCGTTTGAGTTGGATAGAAATGCTTCGCGTGTGCACGTGTAGCAGTTCTTAGATAGCTTCCATTACAATAAGTAAGAAACTATCTATTGTAGTCGGTCAGAGACAAGCAATTCTGGAAAATTTCTGTGTATTTTGACAGATCTTGACCTCAATCTTCCAAAATCATCTCCCGCTAGGGACTTATTTCTTTCACATATGTGCAAAAAAGGAAATTGCATTTTAGAGATCGGGTACGATCCTTGTATGTTTTGAATACATGTTGTGACGGAGAAAGTAATTTATGCAGAGTGGTTATAAAATAACTTTCACTATTTGTAGCACACAACACTTATAAATAGAATGAAACCAGATTTTTTATTTAGGGGTTTAAACGGTGAATTTTCGCAATCGAAAATGGTCAACTTATACACATTAATTTGAAGTATAGTTTATTATGCAGTTTTTGTGCGGTTGTGACAGCGACAAACTTTTCTGTAGAAAAGTTATTAAGCACGGTCATGTTATCGTATCAGACCTCTAAATGGATTTTTTTATTTATACGTTAGTAGATATCCAACATTGCCTGTAACGGGAGGAAGTATAGCTTACCTATATATTGCTTTTTTCAGAATTCAGCTAGTTTTACTGAAACAGAGTTCATAACTTATTCATTCCAATGGTTTTTTTATTACCTAACGAAGAATCAAAATTATTCTCAAATTCTATCACTAACAAAGACTTGCTTTGGCACAACGAAAAATGATTTCTTACTTTACGTTTCATTCTATTCTTTTCGTCAGTCAATGTGTTCAAAACTCTTAATGCAACATGTGATCTGATTTCGTTCTTTAGTTTAGCCAGAGGGGTTTCAAGCAGGATAAAAATTTAAAAATATTTCTGTATTACAACATTCGTTTAAAAATGCTAAATTTTAAATGTTTTGCAATTGATCTAAACTAACTTAACCTCATTTAGAGTGAAGTAGGGCAAAATCGGATTTATTATAATTCAGCTAAAAATTTCTAACCAAATTTAATTAAAAATATGAATAGTTCATAATTTTTTTACTAATAAATGATTATGTATAAAAAAGAATAAATCTTCATTTCTTAACAAATGAGTGAGGTAAAACTGCATGGATAGATGATATTACAAGAAATGAAAAAGTTTCGCCTTTCTTTAAAAAAAGAACATATCTTTTTTTTAAAACTGTAATAGAGCAAATAAACTAATAGTACTTCAATTATAAAGCTAATTATTTAATGTTTAGATACAAAGGTATATTTATCATCATTTTAGTTTAAGAAATTGCAAAAATAAGATCTCTTTAAAAATTGGAAATGTATTACAATTCATCAGACATACAAGTAAAACAAGTAATACATATACAATTAAAAATGTTTTAGCCCCTCATCAATACAATAACATTCAAATGACCAGAAAACTGTATATAATGTTTACAATTAATAATTACTAACAGTTAAAATCAAATAAATTATAAAGTACCATATCATAAAAGTGCTGTGTTTTCAGGTGGAAATGCACAGGATTCATTAATCGGCGAAATTTGCTTACCAGTGCACACACCTTCAAGAAAAACTCTACTTTTAACGTTAATGTAACTGGATCTGATAACTGTCATATTTGCAAAATCTGGGCTATAGTATCCAAAGAATGCTGTACAAGTTTAGACTGCAGGCTTCCAGATTTGTAGGCACGTTTATACGCTGCAAGGCGAATATAAACATGACATATAGTTTTCTGGTCATTTGAATGTTATTGTACTGATGAAAGTCTAAAACTTTGCCCGAAACTTTTGAATTTTTAATTGTATATGTATTTATGTAATTTTTACTTGTATGCCTGATGAATTGTAATATATTTCCAATTTTTAAATTTTGTATATCAGACGTTAAACAATGTTTGGCTATTTTGATAAGAATATGTCTTTTTATCAGCTTTATAAAAATAATAAACACAGTTATCCATGTAGTTTTATTTTCATTTCTTCAATCATTTTTTATAGATCCTTTAATTATTAATTTCCAATATCCACGTGAGACATCCGGTTTTACACCCAAAAGAATACGGATAGAAAAGAAAGACTCGAAAATGTCTTTTTGAACGTTAAAAACCGATTCATTCTGGGAAAGAAATATCCCATGCATAATAATATACAAAGTTTCAGTAACTTCAAATGTGTTCAGAATGTGTCAAAGAATTTTGAAATCCAGAATTTTTTAAATGATATGAAAAAATTTTAAAGGCAGAAACTACATATTTACACAGTATGTAGATATTTAAATGTAAATGTCTTATTCGCTTTACTACATAATGCTAATTATTTTAACTATTTTCCTGTTATGGGCTTGAATAGTGCGGCTAAACTGAAATATTCGGTTTCATCCGCCTACATAGATTATCGAACTTTCCCCTAACTATAAATTATTTCCCATAAAAAATACATGTAAATTGTCAATAAAAATTTATTTATTTTTACTTTCACATTATCCCATTACTTTTAATATACAAGTAACAAAAGCTACGGAATATTGCATTAATTACCAACGAAATCACTCTCTGGAAATCGTTAAAATGAAAATTTTACTATACAATGAGTTAATAAACCAACAACAAAAAAATACATTGTTTCTTTGTTTTTCAAGCATAGAAACTTCTTTAATATATCATGTATTTTGCTCAAAATAGAATGTAAAAATTCAAACATTATACTATTTATTTCTTCTATATAACAAATTACATTTAGAAACTAGATTGACACAGAACACTCCACTCAGATCTATTACATTTATTGATATAGTATTTCAAAATTTTATGTTTGAAAAGATACATTTATTCGTAAGTATAAGAATCGTAGAAAGTGAAGTTGTATCTTGTATCACGCTATTCTGCAATAAATATTTGAAAATGAAAATATTAAAAGTTTCGGCCTTTCGGTAAACTACTTGCAGGCTATTTAGGATCGATGTCACGGTTGGTAATGTTTAAACAGCTATTCTCGGATAGGGTAAATATGAATTTTTGATTCGAAAACTGCCAAAAATAAAGAGTTGCTTTTAACTCTATTTCGATTTTTCGGTTAAGTACTTTATTTTCTTTTTAATGTTTAACAGTAAATCGTGGACAATGTAATATACTTCAATTTGAACGAAGAATTATTTTAAAGAAAATTAATCAAATGCATCACACATAAAAAGAAGAAATAATTAAATTAAGTACCGTACAAAGTCTAAAGTCCGGAATCCTCGGGTTGGGTTGGGTTGATTTTTGATGGCCAGTTATCTACACGAGGGATATAGGCCCGGCCGGAGTGCCCTCCGTGGGGGTCTTTCTAAGGGAACCTAATCCGTATTAACGCATGGAAGATCCACGGTTCGAAGAAAACCACGAAAACTCCGAAAGATTAGGCCGACGGGCGCGATTGGGATCGAACCCAGCACCTCCCGTCTACCAGATTCGAGAGCAGAACCTCTCGGCCCCTGGTGGGGCCCCGGAATCCTCGGGATTTTACCAAGTCCGAACTTCGGATTTTTCCGAACTTTAGGTCATCAAAAATATTGCTTTTTCAATTAAAAGGAAAAGAAAATTCACTACATAAAAAAGTAAAATATGATGTTAATATATTAAAAATTGCTTATAAAACTACTAATACTAAATTAAACAATCATTTTTATTAAATAAATCATAACAAAATAGAAAGTAAAACAAAAACATTTATCCAAGGCTCAAATCGAAAAGGGCAACTTTATGACATAAGTTTTAATTTATTTTTGTCCGGAAATGCATGACACTAGCAGGTGTTGTTGTTCAGAAACTATGTAATCGAACTGTGTTTTCCGTTTTTTTTTTTTTTTTTTTTTTTTTTTTTTGCAAACGCAACAGATCTTTCAGAAAATAGTGTCAAAGTGGGCGTTTTGAACCGGATTCCCAGGCGAAAGAAGAATAACCACACACGAAGTGTGAAAAACGCTTTTGCAACTTAATCAAAATCACTTATAAATCAATAAGTAATTTATTTATAAAAAAATGGAAAAAACAGTTCAATTCTAAATCGCTTCCATAGTTAGGATTTCCAATTTTATGACTTTCCATTAAAAAAATGAATTTGTAAATGTGTCAAAACGTTTTGCACTTGATAAGCCCAGCAGTTCAGAAAAGCCTTAATAGAACAAAAAATTTAAGAAGAAATCGTAACTTTCTGAACTATTGAACATTTTAGTTAATGTGGGCTGCATTACTACTTAGGTATATCATTAAGATATTTTTCTTTTATTCTATACATAGACATGAGTTAAGATTCATGATAAGTAAAGATTCAAGTAATAAAGTTTCTTTGCTCTAGACCTTTTTTTGTTTCAACAATTTTATTTTTTCACTTCTTTCTTGAATTCCGCTTGAAAGTCCGAACTTTGGAGAATTCCGAACTTTAGACTTTGTACTGTAGTATTAAATAAAAATTCTTATGTAAAGTATGTATAAGTGACTTGAATTAAATTACTAGCCGTTAAGTTTTAATAAATAACAAGATCTAAAAATCATGCGTCAGATATAGATTATGAAACTCTTTCTAATGTTTGAGAATGTTTTAACAAAACGTTGCCTTTTAATTAGGTAAAGAAGATACCTAATAAACGTTTCAGAAAACGTATAACGCATTTAATGGGTCAAGGGATCTCCAAATTCATTTTTTATTTTTCTAATTTGCATATTAAATGCTATACAAGAGCACACTATATTAATTATTTCATATTTATCACACAAGAAATTTAAAAAAAAATATTTGGAGAAAAATTTTCCTGAATTTTTTAAGCTTTATCATGAACTTTTAAAATTTCCAAACCTCACTCAATATCAATTAAAATTCCAAATATATATTTATCCCAGTTTAGTTTAGACAAACAAAACCGTGCATAGTTTTTTGAAAATAGATATAATTGGAAAAGTTAAAAGATGTAAAGTGCAGAAATAGGATGCAAAAATGCTGAAAATTAATTTCATAAAATTTTGAAAATACTTTTTTTTTTACCTCTATATTCAAATATATAAAATTCGATGAACAGTTTTATTTGTATATGTAAGCAAATTCGCATAAAAATATTGGGGGATTTTAATTGATATGTAGTGAGGATCGGACATTTTGAATGTTCTTGATAACGCTTATTATATTCAGGAAAATTCCTTATTTTTCTCCAAAACAAATTTTTGTTTTAATTTCTTGTGTGATAAATACTGGGTGTCCCAAAAAGGACTGACTGATTTTAAAATTCAATAACTTCCAAACGGTGACAGATATTAAAAAAATTCTTGCAGGAGGGTTATGCATAAAGTCAAAAGTTTTTTTTACAGTGATTTTCGATTTTAGTTCGAATTACAAACAATAGATGGCGCTGCGATCAATAGAGGTTAAATTCAGGTTCGATTTTTGGTACTTCGTGGCCCGGATAATACATTTCCATCTCCTTTTTCTGCATGGAACAACAGAAAGGACCAAAAATCGAACCTGTATTTAGCGACTATTGCTTACAGCGCCATCTATTGTTTGTAATTCGAACTAAAATCAAAAATCACTGTAAAAAAATTTTTTGACTTTATGCATAACCCTCCTGCAAGAATTTTTTTAATATCTGTCACCGTTTGGAAGTTATTGAATTTTAAAATCAGTCAGTCCTTTTTGGGACACCCGGTATATGCTATCATTCATATAGTGTACCATTGAATAGTATTTAAGATGAAATAAAAAAAATAATAATAAAATGTGTTTGAAGGTCCCTTGTCCCCTTAAAAACCAGACTTTGCTGGCTCTCTCTCTGCTGGCTCGGCATACAGGCACAGGTAGATTTCGAAATTTAATACTAATTCGCGAACAAAAAATAAATCAAGATTAGATATAAACCCTGTTTAACAATTTTATCTGGCCGCTTTGCACGAGATCTTAATTTCATATTTCTGTAAATCATGGTATTACGATAGTTTTTTTCTTATATCCTATTTTTTCATCCCTTCAGAATATTTTTAATAATATCTTCCATTAGTAGAGTTCACTTTATTAAAAACTTGTTACTACAAAAGTTATAGATGAAGATTATATTATGGAGATTATATTTTGAAGATTTTTATAATAAATTTAAACCGTGTGATGGTTGTTTCATTAAATGAACCAACACTATATTTTAAATTTTGACCTTCTTTTTATTGAGACACACGCGCGCTTAATAATGCAACCCTATATACAGAATTTCTGAGGGTTGTCAAAATTTCATCAAGCCAATAATACTTTTTTATCGCTTTAATGGCGGATTAACGGAGATGTAAACTTTTTACTTCTACAGTCCATCCCCCTTCTTGGTTTTTTTTTTCTGTAAGGGTTGGTCCTATCCAAAACTTGTCTAAATAAAGGTTGTAGATAATATTAAGAAGATTTACAATAAATTTAAGGTGATTTGATATTTTGTGAATTTACGAAGTTGTGAGTTTTTCTTCTTCATACCCCCTTTTTTTTTGTTTTTTAACTTTTTTCTTGCTATAAGAGTTGGTCCTATCAAAAACTTGTCAATGTAAAAATTGTAGATAATATTATGAATATTTATAACAAATATAAGTGGATTTGACATCTTATGAATTGACGAAATTATAAACTTTTTCCTTCTTAAAACCCTGTTTTCCCCGCTTGAGGCCATTTTTAATGATATCAAAAACATGCCATACATAAATTTTTACCATTTTCCTAGAAGTAATAATAACTTTAAATTATTCCTATATGTATTATTATTAAGAAGAAATTGAGAAAATGCAATAGATAGTGTTTCTTATGAAATCTACATAACACATATTTAAGCAATTCTCGTTAAATCGCAAAAAACTTACGAATCCTTTTGTATAGCCTGTATATGGTCCATGAAATTTATGCATACCATGTAACATGCAAAAATGTAGTTAAACTTAAAAATGCATACCATGACTGAACATGTACTTTCAGCAATCATCTGTATTAGACAACACTTTGGATACTGTATTGCATAAGAAATCGTTCATGTGTCCTTGTAAATGAACGATAAATCCAATGCATATTATATTCTACTACAAGCATCTAATAGTAAAAATCAGCAATGTATATCAATTCAATCATGCTTGAAATAGTACAACATAATTGACAAAAAGCTGCGAAAAGTGACAATGCTCGTGACAATTATATAATCGAATTCTTTGCGTAGCCCTGTAAATTAATGATGAATACTTTTCACACTATATTTGCAGAAAGTATGTATTAGCGCACCTCAGAAAAAATTCATATCATTTTCATTATTTTTGTAACTAAGTAATATCAATAAAATGCGTCGCAAAAGAATTTTCTTAATAGACAGTAATAAAACGGAATACTTTTGAGTTCCCCCATGCACGTATTGCCAGTGCTACACATTACATATGCTATACTAAAGATGTTGTAGTATACCGCTATAGTGTATATAAATTTCATTGTGTTTAAAATATTGTAACACGATTAAAATACACGAAAATGTTTTTCCCATAGTCCATAATGTAATAGAATTATTTTGAGTGCTCCTGTAAATGAACTAGGAATGGTACGGACTTCATTTTCATTACCGTTCATGGCATAGTAAAAATTAAAAACGTATATCAATTACATGGTAATCCGAAAATATTTAAGCGAGCTTGAGCACGAACAAATGGACAGACAGACGCTGAACCAAACACTGTGGATTATTTTAAATATGCATCTAAAATAACAAAGTAAAATTTCATGCGTTTTTCTATTTGTATACAATTTCTCAAAAAAAAACTTGCCGGACGGAGAATTATTGGATTTTTTACAGGAAGGAAACAAAATGTCTGAAATGATACGCGGTTTTAGGATTTTTAAGTATAGTGGAAATGCCATATACGGTTCCATGTTGTGTGCGCTGGAAAACAAAAACAATAAACAAAATTCATATAATAAGTTTTGCATCACTCCTTACATTACTCCTGATATTCAGGTAACTGACAATTAGTTCCATAATTTCTATTCTTAAATACTGATAACTTTGATTTATATTTCGAATACATTTTGATTTAAAGCAATTACTCTTATTTTAAGATATTTGATTTCATTATATTTCATTTCTATTATTTTGTTTGATTGTTTCATTAATCGCAAACTTTGCTTTTAATAAAATTAGTTACATTCCCTAGTCGTTAAAACAACCTGATATTGTTTGGTCCAATTTAAGAGACTAGGGTTCCAACTTAGGCGACCAGTTGCTGAATTTGGACCACTTTTGGCAATTTTTTCAAATTAAAATACAATTTCAGATTTTGAAAAAGAAATTGATCTAAATATTTATTTAGTTAGTAGATGAATAGATTGACCCTGTGTAATGATCTTTTGCAGATATTCCAAAAATTAAGTGAGTTACACCTGAAAATACGTGAAGTAGTCCAAATTGGGCTACTCTCCCCTAATGGCATGCATGCATGAGGATTTCAACAAATATTATGCATCGTTTAAAATGTTGTGCATTTTCTTTCTTTAAACACAAATCGGTTTTCTGAAGTTGTCTAATTTTCCTTATCTCCATATTAAATAAGATCTTCGTTACCGTTTGAAAAAAGTTAATTTAAAGATACAATACATTAGTTTCTGTTTTTATAAATAAATTTTAAATAGTTCAATTTGTATCACTTTCCTTTATAATATTTTAGATAAGAGAGATTATTTTGTTTGAAAATATTGTATCGTACAATTTATTTTAATCTTTTGCGAAATATCAATTAACAAAAATAATATTGTAAATTTCGATAAAATCATTAAAATTACTTTTCCTACTGGGCAGTGTATTTTATTTCCCGTTCCTTTGGGAAAAATAGATTATGAATGTCACAATTGGCCAATAAAATTATTATCAAAAATATTTATGTATTCAACTAAATATTTAGAATTTTAAAAAAATTACCTGCAAACTGGCATATTTAGCACTTTTCAATTACATTTTTACATATTTTTAGAATGAACATTATTTTTATTTTTATATGAGATCCATATTCGGTTTGTATCTGTATTTTAATTATTTTAAAGCAATCCAAGTAAGTCTGGTGAAAATTTTCCGTTAATATAAGTAATAATGTAAATATTAAGAACAAAATTCTGGATCCAGTTTTCTGAATTTTTATCTAATAATGCATTATAACACTTGTTTCCAACACTGCTAAAAATCTCAAACTCTGCAGCCATTTGAGCGTTTTTATAGATAACAGTTACTTAACGGTAATTTTAACCAATCCTTGCCGATAAGAATGATTCACAATATGTTAAAGTGATCGTTATTTACAAAAAGACGATCAAATTACTAAACAGTATAGTCATTCGTCCGACTTTTTTGATAACAATTACCTAACCGTAACTTTAGCCGTAACTCCTTGCCGCTTAGAATGTTTTATAATATGTCGAAGTGTCTGTTATTTACAAAAAGGCTAAATGTCTAAACATTTTTCACTGTCAGAAAAACTCGTCAATATGTGCTAAATTATTCCTAATTTTTAAACAAATTATTTCCGTACTCCTAGAAAACACGTTTTATCCGTGAATGCTTTCAAAAAGTCTGAAAAAGGGATAGAAATTCCGTTCATTCCTACCACGCAAGCTCTGTATTAATACTAAAATACTAATTTATTTTTAAATGAAAACCCCAAAATTATATAAATTAAGAATTATAATCTAATTAAAAAAGAGAAAATGTTTTCGAATTTAAAAATAAATAGCAATTATTTTTCTCATTCATTCAAAAGTACTCACAATTAACTTTTTAAAAATCGAATACGGTAAAAAAATGTTAAAAAAAATTAATTTATAAAGTTGCTTATAAAAAAATTATTGGCTTTTAAAATATATTTTAATTGAACACATTTAATTTAAAAATTAAATGGAAAAGAAATCAATTTTACTGAAAAAAAATCTTATCGAATAAAATATAATATTCTTATTTTATTTAGCAATCTGCTTAAAAATATTAATAATTCATATTTCTATCCTACTTTAATAATAAAGTAATAAAACCCCAGCCACAATGTCATTAAAGAAGAAACTTTCCGGAAATTAACTTAAAAATTGAAAGTTTTTAAAGGAAATTAATCAAACCCTGCCCATTTCAAGCAAACATATTTACTTCAAAGAGTTTCACTTCTGTCCAACTGTAGCACGATCGTTAGCGTACACGTCGCGTAACGGTAGAATGGCTGGTTCAATTACAACGTCTGCAAATTAAATTTTTCCAGACGTTCTTCAATTGACAGATATTTTACCTCCTGTAATAGAGAAAATATAACGGATATTCGTCAATTAAGAGAAAAATCCTGGCAGCAGTGCTGGAAGTATAATTTCCGTGTATTGAAGAATGTATTTCTGAGAGTGTGGATAAGATTTTTAACTGTGTGCACGCAAAAAAATATTTTGAGTTGGACGCTCCATATTTCAAAATGTGACAGTCAGAAGCTAAATTGTTACTGACTGAATCATTGAATATCCCTATATTTTTATGCGATAATAATAAAAGAGAGAAATAGTTATGAACAGTTAAAAATATTTAAAGAAGTGAAGTATCACTATTGCGTAAAGCGAAATATGCATCATATGAATTTTATTCGAAAATTTTATGTATTTCAGAAGATTGCGGCACAAGAAAATAGCACTTAGATATATTTTATCTGTTTATGTTTATTTTAAAAACGTTTATTTACATTCATGTGTATATTATAAACATCTAAAAGCAACAGTTTGAAATAGAAAGAAGTTAGTGTAACATATAATGGAAGAACTGTGACGTAATCTTTTGAATAATGCCGATGTCATACTAAAGAAAAAATGTTAGCGTGTATGCTGATAGTTATTTCAGGAAATCACGCAAGTGTATATGACGTAAACTTCCATTTTATATTAAAAAAAGTTTATTTAGAACTATGTTAAATATTTATATGGAGGAGAGGTTAAATCAAGATTTATACATTTACTTCAAGCTTTTATTATTTTATATTAGGTCTAAGATATGTTACACAAGTGTAAAATTTTTTGGTATTATATAGTTAAACTACCACTTTAATTAAAGAAGTATATAAAATAAAATAAATAAATAACTTCTAAAGATTTATATATAAAACTATTTCCGCACTAAGTAAACATATCTTCTATTATATCTCCAAGCATATTTTCGTGACGTAAAAATTGTCTTTGCTTTAATAAAATGTATATTTTTAAAAAACTTTCCGCTAAACGCATGCACCTATGAAAATTTTATCGCAGCGTATTTTAAAACAATCATTATATGCATTTTTATGAATTTAGCAAAACATGATGTATAAAAGGAATGTTACTGTTTTAATTGTCCCTTTCAGTCTTTCAACTAAAATTTATTAGAGAGAAAGTTTCATCAGTAAATAATTTTCTGAAAAACTCTTAAACCAAAAAAAATATGTAATTATTTTTTAACTCGCATATGTTAAATTAAAACTTCAGTTTAGTATATATTTTTATCACAAAATAATTATTTTTATCATATAAAATTTTGACACACTTTGAAAGCACATGTGCAATGTTATATAATCATGTAAAATATTACATACTGCAAACTTTTGACATTTTTGTAAATGGAATATTACAAAATTATAAAAACTTCAAGCAGAAAATGTATATAATAAACTAATTATATAAAACTAACCGCAAAATATCCTTAAAAATGATACACAACATAAAAAATATTTTTTTTTAACTTTTTTAAACAAATCGTATAATATACATGCTTTAATTTGCAAATTGCATAACCTTTAAACCCCCTCACTGACAAGACCGTGTTAATACGTTCACTAAGCTCCAGGTTTCACTGCAATACAAGCAATATTTAAAGTAATATAATTCTACTGATTTAATTTATTTTTAATACATTGAACAATGATTAATACTACCAAAGATTGGATTCATATTCGTTATAAATTTTTTTTTTATAAAATGTTCAAAGAATCATTTTTTTTTAGCCCTTAAAACAAAATGCACAGAAAACAACATTACAATTTTGCCCTTTTCCAAGACAGTCGGAGGGTTAATATTAAACATCTCTATAAAAAATTATGAACTATTTATCCAAAATACCCTTATTTCAACAGCATAACAAAGACCTGTAGTTATATGGTGTATTACGTATTTAAAAAATCATACTCTTATTAACTAATGTATATTCTACTATTAAAACGTAATTTACAGGCATTTATAATTAAATGCAAGACTCCATCCCACGTTACTTAGTGGCAAATAAGGGCAGACAGATGAGAGAGGTACCAATTGATTGGGATTTGTTTTCCGAATATAAATGAAGGTTATGAAAAAAGAGTTGTCAACATATTGAAAATTGTAAAAAATATTTTTTTTCAAAACGTAGCACCTACTTTCAACACCATATGGGAGTAACTGGATAAAGCAGTTGGATAAAATGTATAGTTTATACAGTTTTAGTTAAATTTTCACGGACTTAAACATGTCAAAGTTTGAGATATTAATGTTAAATCGACGTGACAAACTTTTTTTTCACATCTTCCCCCAAAAATCGTACGACTGATTTTTTTTCTTTTTTTTTTCTTAATGTGTTAAAATTAATAGATCCAAAAGTCCTCGACGTACATTGTCTATTCAAAAGCATATCTTTATTTATGGGAATTATATAAAAAAAATTAATTAAAATGTTGTGAATGACTTATATTAAAATTTTTAAGTAACAGACCACAGTTGCCACAAACATGGGAGTGTAAAATAATAGTTCATTCCAATCGCTAATATAAAACAGAAATATGCATTTTTAGTTCCATAAATTGTTGCAAATTCATAAAATATTCAAAGCATAGTAAATCGGAGAGTTTTGGAAGTAGAAAAATAGTATTTATTTGGTAGAGCATATAGGAGTCTGTTTTAAATATAACTTATACTAGACAGACACTTTATAGAAACTAAATATAGCATTTTTTTAAATTAACTATTTAGACATAAAAGGATTTCCAGAAGACGAAGCGTAACGCATATAATATTTTTTGCAATTGTACCTACACCTGTAAACTAACAGCCTTGGTACCAGATATTGGTAAACGACTTGAAATGACATCCTGTAAAATACAACCCATTAAAACGTACTTATGATATGTAATTTATGCAAAATTAGTCCTTAGTTAACATGATTTAATCCTCTAATTCTCTGATAAATATCCGAACTTCGCCGACTGGACGGTCTGCTAGGACATCGAGCTGTTATCGTCAACTTATATCCGGATATCGACGTCTATCCCATAGTTCCATGTGAAATTCAACTTTTAATAGATGGTTGAAGCCTCACTGTTAAAAATTTGCAGCATTCTGTCCAGTCATTTGAACGTTTTATCGAAAACGGTTACGCAACCGTAATTTAACACTATTCTGACCATATTATTAGCCATTTTATGGTCATGATATAGTTAAATTACGTTTATGAAACAGTTTTTTCAAAAAACGGTCAAATGAAAGGACAATTTGCTGCAAATTTTTAACAGTGCCGGTTCTGTAATTACAATATTTAATATAATGTAAATTTCCGCTATGGACAGATTTAAACTCCATGAAACATTTGGACGGCTAGGCGAAACCCGGTTCTATACTAGACGAAAGAAATTTATCCTCTTTCATTAAAAGAAATCTTGAAGAAAAATAATTGTCTTATTTAAAAATAGATTAATAATAAAAGCATAAAAATGTCAAAATTTTCTTTAATAGTAAACTAAGTCTCTTTTACATATTACAAAATATCGCCTCTTTTATTTTTAACACTTTCCAGCGAAGTTGAAAGTGACTTCGATTTGTCTGTCCGCGCTTTAACTCTCGTAAATATACTCGGATTGCCCTGAAATTTTTGGATGTTACTGACGTTTACCATAGAACGTTCCCTATTTCAAATGAAATTTATAGAGTGTTTAGTTCATTTACAGGGACAGACAAAACTTTTCCGTTGCATTACGGCCTATGGGAAAAAATCATTTAAAATGATTTTTAATGATGTTACATGCTTTCAAACATTATAAAATTTATATGGTGCAAAGAATAAGTTATTATTCATTTACAGGGCCATACAAAAGAATTCCGTTGCATAATGATATAGGGGTGGAGGGAATTGTTTGCGGTGTATTTTAATTATATTAAATTATTTCATGTATAATGAAATGTATATACGTCACTGAGATTTGCTGTACCTTATTTAATGTATAATACGAAGTGCATAGCTGTTACAGGGACACGCAAAATATTTCAGATACTATATTGTATCCGAAGTACTGTACAGTAGCGATGATTGCTGGAAATACATTTTTAATTATGTTATGTGATTTTATGTTTCACTATATTTATGCACAGTATATGGCGTGAATAAAGGCTATAATTCATATACAGTGCTACACAAAAGAATTCGTAATAGTTACTGGGTATGAGTTGAAATTGCTTAAGGGTGGTTTTTGATTGAGTTTTGCATTTTTACGCTGGGCTGTATTTAGTTTACTAAGAAATATTTGTAGAATATAGATAAAACTTAGATAAATAGAATGTAGATAAATAGATATACAGGGTCACGCAAAGAATCGCATATATGGCCGTCTATAAATGAGAATTTCTGGAAATGTGATTTCAGTTTTATTGTGAATTAAATTTTAGCTAAATAGTGGCGTGTAATAAAGATACTAGATTAACTACAGGGTTACACAAAAGTACACAAGTATATTTACATCTATTGGTATGAATTGCTGAAAAAGAAATTTCAATCTATAATGCGATTTCTTGCTAAACTAAATTTGTCCATTATGTAGTATATATATCAACTTTCAGATCGAATACAGGGCTATTCAAAAGAATTGGAAGACATATTTGGTTGTGGATGAACTACTGAAATCAGTTTTTCAAATATTTTATGCGTTTTCTAAAATGTTTGCTTAGTTATCTTATATACTTTATTTCCCGAAATAACTAAGTTTTGTTAAAGCATTCAGGAAGTGTTGGAAAGTGTTTCATAATCTATGCTTAACGCATGATTTTTCTTTTTTGTTTATATAATCATACAGGAATGCATTACTTTTATTTATCCCGCTTATCGTGTGATTAGACAAATTTCAACTAAAGATACACTGTAGGGGAGATGGGGGCACATGTGAACAGTTCACATATATATAGCTTTTTCTCATAACTGGGTTAATTCCTATAATATAAACGAAAACTACTCAATATGGTAAACAGAACCTTTTTTAAATATGATAATTTTTCTTAAGTCAACTTTATAGTTCTTCTTACTTTTTAAATACATTTAGAAATTCAAAAAAGTGTTCACACGTGCTCCACCGGTGGGGTAGTTATGAACACACGTGGAGCGCGTGTGAACACATGGAAAAAGTTACTTTGACATACTTTTTTTTTGTTATTCATTTGTCATCATAATCATTAGCTATACTATCTGATAAATTCACCATAAAGAAAAAAAATATTTTTTTTTCTATTTTCTGGATGATACGTTTAAGCAAAAGAAAATAAGTAGGTTTGTGGAGGGTGGGGGTGGATGGCTTAGATGATTGATTAAATATTGCTGCAATAAAATAAAAAATAATGAATACCCAAAAAAAAATAAAAATAAAATAAAACTTTTAAATTATGCTTAGGAGGTTTTATTTAGGGGATATTTTATATAGGGGTCATTTAGATTATATTTACAGGAAATCTGCCAAAATACGAAATATTTTCACCCCTGTATTTGCCTTATTTACTTCTAAAGTAATAATAAAGCAGGGTTTTTAACTGATTTTTTTAAATCTCAATAATAACCCCTCAAATATAACTTCTTTTGCTTTTGAGAGAGGGGAGAGGGTGCTTACATTGGAGATTTTACGGTCATTATCACTTTAAAAATTTTACTTTCTTAAAATATTACGAATATCTATTTCCATTCAAAGTATCATATACATAGCTGTTTTAGAGATGGAAGTAAGACATCATTGCAAGTTTGGAACAAATGCAATAGAAAAATTTGAAAAGTTGTTTGACTTAAATTATTTTGTATTAACAGTGCTTAAAAAATATTGTTGTAAACCGTTTAGTAAAATAATTCCTAACACTTATTGCATTTTAGAAAACATTAAATTTATTTAAATTACAATTGAACGTAAACTAGCTTGTTGCTCTTTATGTACTAGCTGATAGATGTGTTTGTGGAAATTTCAATACAAAATCAACTTTGTATGATGGTCATGTCTTCTATTTCAGGAAAATTGTAGATATTCAAGTGAACATTATTTCTCATGAAGTTAATTGAAAGGAAAAGAATCACAGAATGATTACTGAGGCACTTATGAAATGTTCATATCTGCCCCAACTAGTCTGTTCACAAGTTCCCCAATTGGCTGCTAAATTTAAATTGATAAATCATTGAACTTTCTCAATTTTAGAAGAAAAAAAACTTTATCAAAACTATTTATTAGTATTCATAGTATATGTTAAAACATTAAAATTCAAATTAATTAATTAATGAATGAAGATTTTTGCTTATGAAGTTGGAACTGAGATTTGACTTTTGAGATCTATAAACAGCGTTTTGACTACTGAGGACGAACAAAATGTCAAACAGCTTCAATTTTTTTTTTTTTTTTTTTTTTTTTTTTTTACCATGTGTCTGCAAATGCTGCAATCTTTGGTATTTGTTTCAAATGAAAAAAAAAACATATAATAATTATTAAAAAATTGTGATGTTCACATCTGCTCCATGGTCACATGACCCTCCCTCTTCCCAATGGACAAATGTCACAGGTCACCCTAGACGGTCTGTCTGTTATCTAGTGAAATATTTAACAAATTCTTCTGGAACTTCAGGAAATAAGGAACAATTTGAACTCATGTTTACTCATGGTCACATGTTTAAAAATTTTAAACTGCAATATGCTCGACAAATAATTTTTTTTTTTTGATTTTTTTTAGTATCCAACTGTATAGGACAGTCGATTATTGTGAAAATTCAGAAAGATATCGCTGATAGTGTGAGATGATTTTCTGTTGCTTTCTAAAAGTCGCTTGATGATAAGTGATTTTATCCATATTTCTATTTTTGTTTTATTGATGCTTTAGAAATCCTTAGAAGGGCAATCAAAAGAAAAGGGATTTTCTAAATACAAGCATCCGTCCAAAAGCTATACAGGAATAAATAATAAAAAATGACGATTTGTGAATAATAATTTATCATTAAGATTCTTTTAGATGGCAAATTCATTCAGCTCATTATATCGCCAATACCTTTCAGAATGTTCACGATATCCGATTTTTATATGAGTTGCCGTATATAATTGATTACTAAGTTATGCTCAAAAATATTATCAGTCGCTTGCGCAAATTAAAATTTATTTAACGCAAATGCTCTTATTTGAACAAAAATTTCATATATTTATTTTCGAATTAAGATATGTTATTTTTACTTTTATTTATCAAGTTTCCTGAATGTGGTATTACATTTGGTTTAAAACCCTTCATTAGAAAAACATGCGTAAATTTCGTTACTTTTTTAATATTTGTTTTATTTACACAAATGAACAAAAATGTTGTAAAAGATCCACACAGTCATGTTTTATAGTTACAGGTCATTTCAAGCATTTTATTTTACAGGATACTAGCAAAAAATATTATTTTTATTCAATTTGTTGAAACTCTCCTTATTATATCCGCGATTGAATCTTTTCCGGAAAAAATGATGTCGACCTCGCTCTTCATATTCTTGAATTTCGATAAGAACCCGTAATGTTTTCTGTAGATTATAGACAAAACCACTACATTCGATAGTGTATGGTAACTTTTGGCAGAGTGTATCTAGAAATATACATGTATTTTGACATAGCTTATCTATAGAGGTGGTTTTGATTTTTCACAGTGTACCTAAGAAGGTAAGTCTTATGGAGCTTTACTTAAAATATTAAGTCTTTGAAAATGGACTAAAATAGTCCACTCTCAGGCTATTTACAGCTTAATCGATCTCTATTTAACACTATCGTATAAGCAAGGTGTTTTATTAAAAATTTCATAGGAAATGGTGCTATTCACGTACAATTATAATTTTTAAAGTAAATTGTGAAATTAAATTGGAAAATATTTAAATTAAAAGTGTTAAAATTATTCTAAATGTTAAAGAAAAATAATACTTAAAAAAGCTGAAACTCATTGAGTACAACGTGCAAAAATTTTACAGCATTGTGAGTCTCTCTATTTCATACTTGAATATAACGGAAAATATATGTAAATAAAATATTGATAAGCTCCCCTTTTACTAAGTATGTTGTAAGGTTTCTTTTCAGAATGTTTTCTTTAAAAAATATTGCTAATTAGTATCATTAATTAGATTTCTTAGGCCACATTTATGTAATAATAAAATACTCTAAAAATTCTTTCATTTATGTAAAACTAACTTAAACGTAATTAAATTAAACGTAAAATTGTTACACGTGCGTTTATTGTATATGTGTAAAAAATTATTGTAGACAGTTAATCTTCAGCCCCAGCAAAGTTTTATCGCTGAATGTGCACTTTTAGCTAAATTGTGCACTTAAGATAAATTTGATGTATTAAAAAGTTTGCTTATTTATAAAATATATAAATCTGAATAATTTTTCTAGTTCTTCGATGTTAATATAAGGTTATAAACGATATGGAACATAAAAATACTTTTCTTTTTATAGATTGTTTTATATGAAATATACGTGCGTTTATTGTATATGTGTAAAAAATTATTGTAGACAGTTAATCTTCAGCCACAGCAAAGTTTTATCGTTGAATGTGCACTTTTAGCTAAATTGTGCACTTAAGAAAAATTGGTGTATTGAAAAGTTTGCTTATTTATACAATATATAAATCTGAATAATTTTTCTAGTTCTTCGATGTTAATATAAAGTTGTAAATGGTATGGAACATAAAAATACTTTTTTTAATAGATTGTTTTATATGAAATATATGTGCGTTTATTGTATATGTGTAAAAAATTATTGTAGACAGTTAATCTTCAGCCACAGCAAAGTTTTATCGTTGAATGTGAACTTTTAGCTAAATGGTGCATTAAAGAATAATTGGTGTATTAAAAAGTTTGCTTATTTATATAATATATAAATTTGAATAATTTTTCTAGTTCTTCGATGTTAATATAAAGTTATAAACGATATGGAACATAAAAATACTTTTTTTATAGATTGTTTTATATGAAATATACGTGCGTTTATTGTATATGCGTAAAAAATTATTATAGACAGTTAATCTTCAGCCACAGCAAAGTTTTATCGTTGAATGTGCCCTTTTAGCTAAATGGTGCATTAACGAAAAATTGGTGTATTAAAAAGTTTGCTTATTAATACAATATATAAATAAAAAAATAATTTTTCTAGTTCTTCGATGTTAATATAAAGTTATAACAGATATGGAATATAAAAATACTTTTCTTTTTATAGATTGTTTTATATGAAATATACGTGCGTTTATTGTATAGGTGTAAAAAATTATTGTAGACAGTTAATCTTCAGCCCCAGCAAAGTTTTATCGCTGAATGTGCGCTTTTAGCTGAATTGTGCACTTAAAAAAAATTGGTATATTAAAAAGTTTGCTTATTTATACAATATATTAATCTGAATAATTTTTCAAGTTCTTCGATGTTAATATAAGGTTATAAACGATATGGAACACTTTTCTTTTTATAAATTTTTTATATGAAATATAGTTATTTTTGTTAATTTAAAATTGAACATAATATCTAGTTAAGTGGTAACAAAGTAACTAATTGTTAAATTAATAAAATTAATCTGAATTATTTCTGTATTGACCTCGTCGAAGAAATAACATGCAGCATTATCTGTAACAAAATAATTTTTATGTTGTTATAAATTCGTCACATGTTAACGTCATGACAGCAGTGTGAAACATTTTGTGAAACTAACAAGAGAATGGTCTACATTAATTTTTTTTCGACCGCTATTTCAGAAAATCTAAGATGCAGTATGGGAGTTTGAGAGACTAAATGTTTTAGAAACAGAAACTAACATTTACTGTACATTTAATATTAAAATATTTGTTCTCCATTTATTGATCGTATTTGCATAAATTTTTATTTAAACCAAAATTCACGTTTATTTGAATCATGCTTATTTGTTCAATTGTCTGTTAATGTATATCTAAGCGAAGATTTTTGAAAATAATGGACAAAGACAATACTTCTATTTTTATTGAAAATAATCTATCCGTAATACATTTACTTTCATGCATTTTACTATTGGACAAAATCCCATTTTTCTAAGAGACTTTTAGACAAGTATTTTCTGAAAGCATAGCAATGTTTCTAAACTTTAGAAGACTTTTTTTTTTACAGAGTAATTTATGTGGGTTTCGAAGGCTTCGGAGAAGTATTGTATAATAAATGTTATTTTTCTTTCATGAATGAGCGTAACTAAAATTCCATGCATTTACGGAAAAATAAATAAAATAAAACTTACGAAATAAATTTAATTCTTGGAAAATCAATATGTAAATTTAGTAAATAGTAGTAATTATTTTCGTTTGCTGAAACAGCATTCTTATTAATTAATATGCTAGCGTAAAATGTATATGTTTATCTAACATTACTAGAAATAGCTTTGACTTTAAAATTTTTATTTTTCAGGAGAGACGCTTTAAAAAGAGAAGCGCTTGAAATTACAAAAGTGTAAGTAATGGCTTTTGACAGAGGCTTTTCTGCTATAGATAGAAGTTTTACTTTATATTGATCTTGGTGGCTATATAAAAATACCTATAACTTCTTTCAAAATATCTTTTTCAACTTATTGAACAACCATCTTATTAATAATTTATAAAAATGTTAAATTTACAAAATGCTTTTTAATAAGTTCATTAAAAAGAAGGGAGTTGATATTATAATTATTATAGCCCGCAAAAGCAATAAAAATAATTTCGAACGAATGATTTTATTTTTGTATTAATCTCTTATCACCCAATAAAAAAATAAACTTTGTTTTGATATTAAAACATATTTTATGACTAGTTCATTGTTTTAATTTTCAAATATATATATAATATACATATACAAGGGTTGGACAAAATAATATGAGCACTTCTGAAAAAATATCACTCAAAGGAAACCTCTCGTGTACTTCTGCCCTCTAGTGGTGAAGGATGCCACTTAGCGGATATGAAATTACACACATCGGTCTGCTACTAGTAGTGATAGATGTCGGATGCGAAATATATTTCTGTGTTAAAATTGCGTTATGACTGACCTCTCTTATTTCGAAAGAGGCATGATTGTTGGGGCCCGTCTTGTTGTAGCCTCAGTAACCATAACGGCAACTCTTCTAGCTGTTGGGAGAAGTACAGTGCCGACTGTAATGTGAGCATATTTAAACACGGAAAAACATCATCTAAAAAGCACAAGAGTGGTCGAAGGCTTTTGAAGCGAATTGTGGAGAAAAAAAAACAAAAGACAACAGCATCCCAGATAACATCTAAGATGAACACACATCTACAGGATGTAGTTTCATTAAAAGCTCTCCGGCGTGAGCTGCATATGGCAAATATTCAAATGGACTATTAATAAAAAACAATCCCTTTTCACAGTTGTTCACATTATTTTGTTCAACCCCTGTATATATCAATATATATAAGTGTGTGTGTACATTTATATATGTACCGGGTGAGCCAAAAGTTTGTTAAAACTTCAAAAATTCACAAAAAAAAAGAAATTATGAAAAAGAATTGCTGTTTGTAAGAAAGAGTCACAAGGTAGTCTAATTTTTTAGCAGAATGTTATCATTACCCGATAGAGAGTTGTTGATGAAGTTGTTCTGTGTGAATGGAGTGTTAGTAACTGTTTTGCGTTGCGAAAATTTCGCACGGCGAAAGGACTGAAGACGAAGAATGGCCCGATATCGTGTCTTGGGCTAGTAAATCTTGTCAAACTATCCGAAGAAACTGGATCATTGGATGATCGGCCACGAAGTGGAAGACTCTTTGGCGGGGGGGGGGGGGGAATTCCTGCTATGGAAACCACTATGAATGATTTAGCGGCGGGGAGTTGCACTGCTCGCAAAACTGGAAGGATATTAGATGGACATCACTCATTCATTCAACTTATCCCCAACAGGATATTACATCCGCTATCCCTACAAATTGCAGTCACTGCAGAAGTTGCAATCGGGTGACACAGCTTTCAGAGAATAATTTTCAAAGTGGAAAATGGCAAGATTTTGATGTCGTGATATTAAAAGGGAACAAGCAGTAAAAAAAAAATGTGGTGATACACAGATCAGTTTCATCTGACGTCCATTTTTTTATTGGGCGTTAATATTTAGCGAATAGTTTAGCGGTATTTTTTTTTCATGGAGAATGGTCGCCGGAATAGTGGAGAAGTACTCCCCCAAAAAGATATTATCAATAATACTGGTTTAACTGATTTTAACTGAAAAAGTCTTATTATTCCATATTATGTTAATGGACACGGCAGTTTTCCCGCCTTTGTTAATAAAATAGGGAAACGAGACTCTCCATCCTGCCCATGTGGCAAGGGGATAGGAGACCCGATCCATTACCCTTTTCTCAATATGTTCATTAATGACACATACCTTTGACTTTAAAAGAAACAAAACTGTACGTTTCAACCTTAAAAGGACCCTATTTGATCCAACAAATTATGCCAATTTAAGAGCCAACTATAATATTTTAAACAAACATTTTTCATTTAAAAGACTTTTAACGCTCATTTGTACGATGAACTCTTCACGTCAAGTCACTTAGTTTAAATATTTTACTTTATTTCATTACATTTTGTCATATAGTTTAATAGTCATTTTGATTGTTTAGTCATTTTAATCAAGCTCTGTCAAATTATTCTACTATTTATTATTTACCTTAAATAATTTTCCTATCTTAAATTTTAAGTGTAAATACTCACATTTTAAATGTTAAATTACTAAATAATGAGATGTAATTATCTATATTTTATAACATAATTTTAACTATTCATCATCAACTATAACTGTAAAACTTCTCGGGTTTGCTCAATAGTGCACCCATTGTGAATTACCTGTAATAATCATGTAATTTTCATTAAGCAGGGTCTTCCAGCCTCCTGGAGCTTCCGGGCTCGTTCGCGAGTACTGGAGTCTTCGCAGGGTAGTAGATATGTGTTTTCCCCTCGTGGACTAATGAGCTCCTACACCGAATGGTTGGTTGTCCACGAGTGAGTGATTAGTGATTAGTGTAAATATGGATATTATTAAAAAACTTTCAAAAAAAAATCAACCAAGTAATTTTAGTTAAAATACGCTAATTGGCAGTGAACCCAATTACGGAAGGTTAATTAGTAGTTTTTAAAATATCCGCATTAGTTATAATATTGCAACTGATAAGAAAATGGACATGAAGCATAAATGTTTATGTCAGTTAAGTGGTTTTTGTCAAGAAAGATGAAATGCATAACAGCACAAAATATCAAAATGCTCTCATTATCCCAAAGAGTTCTTGATTGATCTATCAGGATCTTCAGATTAGGCGTAGGATTAAACAAGTTAGTTAAACTTTGAATAAAAGCATTATATTTTTATTTAATTATTTAGGGGAGCATACATTTAGGGCATTATATTTAGGGGCATGCTTTTACGAGAGAATACATTTAGTGGAAACCAAACTGGTCTCCAGAGGCGGCTAGTTTAGAACATTAACGTTGCTATCACGCTGTTAAAATTTTATGTTGAGAGAAAAAAACTTTAAAAACACGTTCCTAACTATTGCTGATTTATTATTTAATTTTAGCATTGTGGAAACGTTTAAACAACTTGATAAAAATACGAAACAACTAACATTTCTAAAATATTTCACAAGTACGTATAATTTCACTTGCCATCTGCAATGTCAACGAAACCTGTTGGATCAGTTGTGCAAAATCTAACGAACACTTTTAAATATCACTATATAAAATATATTGAATATCCCGACATATAACCAACTGTTCTATTCTACTACCAGAAACCGATCAAAGTTTACTTATGTGCATTATAATCCAGTTATGAAAATAAGATTTTTAAATAATAAGAAAAAAAATATGATCTTAACTAGCAACATTTCTACATTAATGGAAATACTACTTATTTGTTAAAGAAATTTGATATCGGACTGCATGAAATATATTAGTTATGCAAAGACTTTGCAAAGACATTTTTCTTATTATTACTATATATTAGAGCGTATCGAAAAAGTCGAAATTTCTCAAATCTTTTAGCGGTAGTGTGGAAAATTTGTGAACTCTCTTCGTTAAAAGGTTTGTGGAATCTTAAAACAGTGGGTTGATATCTTCTGTTGCCTCAGTGGGCCGAAAGTTCCGAAAATTGGAGTAAAAACGATTAAAATACGAAAATTAATAAATGATCACAGATTTCGTTGATCGGTTTTAGGTAGTGCTTGAAAGATTTGAACAACAACAACCAAAAATATTTTTTGAATTATAGGTTAATATCTTCTGTCGCCTCATCGGCACGAAATGTTGGAAATTTTGAAACATTTTAGTTCTTTACTACATAACGGTTTACTGCTTGCTCAATGCAGAATCCAGACAGACTGTGTTTGGCATTCTGCGAAAAAAGTGTAAGACTCCTATTTTGATGCCGGGAAACGAATCGGAGTGACAAGTAAATCATCTGACCACTCTCTTTCGTCCGGCTAAGCGCAATAGCCAGGCGCTTGAAGCATATGTGAGTAGTAGTAGGAGAGCTGTTGAACATTTTTGAGTAGGTATTTGAGGCACCCTGAAAATTTGTGCAACACTTCTTTTGTAATGCCTGAATAGAAAATCGAATGTCTGGCACTGTTTTTGTGCCGACTAAAGTGTCTGTCATTTTCAAAATATTTTTTTTCTAAGCATAAATATTATTCTGCCTCAATCTCAGCGTGCCTCAAATACCTTTTTTGGGTAGTCAAAAAATGGCACTTGACACGTGACTGGCACTGTTTTTGAGCCGACTGAAGTGTGGGTCGTTTTCAAAATATTTTTATCTAAGTATAAATATTATTCTGTCTCAATCTCAGCGTGCCTCAAATACCTTTTTCTTTGGGTAGTCAAAAAATGGCACTTGACACGTGTCTGGCACAGTTTTGGGGCCGACCGAAGTGTCTGTCGTTTTCAAAATATTTTTATTTAATTATAAATATTATTCTGTCTCAATCTCAGCGTGCCTCAAATACCTTTTTTTTGGGGTAGTCAAAAAATGGCACTTGACACGTGTCTGGCACATTTTTGGGTTACGATCCTTCAGCCAGACATTCGATTTTGTATTCAGCCATTACAAAATAAGTGTTGCACAAATTTTCAGGGTGCCTCAAATACCTTCCCTAAAATGTTTAGCAGCTCTTGGACTATAGAAACTGTGCGGTGCTTATAGTTGCTTGGACTGCAGTCGTTTTTAAAGGAATTTGTCTTGTGGTTTTATGCATTTCTTCATCCTTTTCTGAGACTAGATACTGGTAAATATTTGAAATAAGCTGATAAGCAGATAATAAGCAGAAATAAACAGATAATTCATTGGACTTAATCCGTTTCAATTCCAGCCTGCGAATTACACCATTAGACGCACCTGTGTCCACTACAGTACCGCTGCACCCGAGAACAATAAGGTTGCTAAAATCATCCAAAAAAGCACTTGCAACATTCGTAAGTGCTGTTAGATATATTCAAGACTACATCCAATTTCAGGTGTAATATGTCCCATGTACGTAGAACCTGGTTGCGATACAATACAGTTATGCGCTTCTACTATTGTTCTTTGGAGCTGTTTGTCCTCGAGTGTTTCTGATGTTAAAGTTTTGTCATTCCGTCCATCAAAATAAAGGCCAAATAGAATGGAACGATTTCTGTTTTATTTTAAGACCATTTTTTTCTAAATTCTCGATTTTTCACTTCATATTTTATTTTTGTCTGTGACGAGGCTCGTATCAGATTCCGATATTAAACTCAAATATTGGGTAAAACGCGATGCAATAGCAGCGTGACTCTGTTGGATACATCATATCTTTTACCGACAAGAACCTTCAATCGACAAATTATCCGGTTTTAAACGCATTTGAACACTCTTTGTTGACTGCTGAAGAGACGCCGTATAAGATTTGTGTTTGGTGCCCACCTTTTCCCCTATCACGACCTCCATCATATCTTCTATTTTATTTTCCCTTTCATTCTTCACTGAATAGCTCGAAGCAGAAGCAGGAGACGCCTGTTTTGCAGATCGAATAGTAGCCCGTTTCTTTCGCATTTGAAAGTTTCTAGAGCCGTTTTGTTTCTGGAACATCAACACTTCCAATGAACATTTTATTTCCGTTCTTTTGCAGACCTGTTCTTTTGCAGAAACTCTGCTTTCTTTCGGAAAGTTACACTCCTTAAAAATCGCGCATTTACAGGCATATATGTCAAAAAATATTTTTGCTTCGAGTTTAAAGTTCTCAATATTTTCGAAAGTAGTCTTGCTTTTTCGAAGACTTTATATATTTTTCATGATTGATCGATATTTCCCAAGGTATGCGTGTATCATATCACTAACACGTTTATGCAAAACTGAAACAATGGATGTATTGATGTATAAATTTTCCACCTTCAAACCAACAGTTTCTGAAATAACTGAAAAACATGGTTCTTTGTTTCCACTAGATTCGCAACAAATACGCATCAGTTTTGCAACAGTCTCTTGTAAGCGCAACATCTTATGATGTCTTCATGCGTTGTCAGTATGCATAACAAATCCTTCGGTCTTCCAAAAGTAGGGCATTGCAAAGTTTATCGACTTGAAAAACTTTGACTGCAATGATTTTGGCATTTCAAATCCCAATAGCTCATATTAGAAAATAATGTCGAAATGCACAAAAACATAAGACAAATTGCTTTAAAAACAACTGCAGTGCAGGCAACTATAAAGACCGCACACTAATTAAAATTATACTGCTTCAAACGAGTTAAAATCGGTTGCTACTCGCATATGCTTATAGCGCCTGCGTACTTACACTTAGCCGGACGAAAGACAGTGGTCAGGTTATTTACTGGTCACTCCGATTTGTTTCCCAGCATGGAAATAGGGGTGCTCCACTTTTTTTGGTAGAGCACCAAATATAGTCTGTCTGGATTGTGCATAGAGAGAGCAGTAAATGTTATGCAGAAAAATACCAAAATGCGTCAAAATATCCGAAATTCGATGCCGATGAGGTGGCAGAAAATATTAACCTATAATTCTAAAAAACAATTTGGTTGTTGTTGTTCAAATATAGTACCTTTTAAGCACTACCCAAAACCGATCAACGAAATCTGTTATCGTTTATTAATTTTTGTATTTTAATCATTTTTTATCCCATTTTCGGAACTTTCGGCCCACTGAGACAACAGAAGATATCAACCCACTGTTTTAAGATTCCGCAAACTTTTCAATGAAAGGAGTTCACAAATTTTTCGCACTACCGCTAAAAGATTTGAGAAATTTAGATTTTTTGAATACGCCCTACTATATATATCACGTAGCTTTCTTTACAAAGGAATCGGTGCACATAATATGGTGAATACGTCTAAAAAATGTAATCTAAAATTATGAGTACACCCCGTAAGGCATGGTGACGTCACGGCGACGTCGTTGTGAAGTCACTCTGTGATTTTGTGACCGTCGATGTGACGTCACGTGACGTGGATGTGACGTCACAGTGACTAGAATGTGAGGTCGTTATGGCCGTTTTAGAGGTCGTTTGTGACGTCACATTGTGACCACTCTGTGAAGTCACGGTGTGACTAATTTGTGAAAAGTGTGTCATTTGTGACTACTTTGGCATTAACTTTGTGACGAACCTGTGACGAAAGTGACAATGTTTTGAAGTCACACTGTGACCAATTTGTGAAATATGTGTCATTTGTGACGAACTTGTCATAAACTCTGTGATGATTTCAAATGAAAATCAAATTTCAAATTAATTGCTTAAAAGGCGCAAAGGCGAACATAGTTAAAAAGATTCCTTGATGGGACTCGAACCCGGGCCATCAGTATAGTGCACTGACATTCTACGACTAAACCACATGGAAATATACCCAGCCTGGAAAATTTCTCACTATTACATGTTGGCAAGGCTACAAACGCAGCACAAGATGCAATATTTATCGTCAGCCACCGACATGGCGCAAGCACGAAACTTAATTAAATCCAGCATCGATTGAAACTATATTAATACTTGGAAATTTTTTCAGAGAGAACCATTCGCCTTGCATACAATATTTCAAATGAAAATCAAATTTCAAATTAATAGCTTAAAAGGCAATTTTAATTTGAAATTTGATTTTCATTTGAAATACTGTATGCAAGGCGAATGTTTCTCTCTGGAAAAATTTCCAAGTATTAATATAGATTTAATCGATGCTGGTTTAATTAAGTTTCGTGTTTGCCCCATGACGGTGGCTCACGATAAATATTCCATCTTGTGCGGCGTTTGTAGCCTTGCCAACATGTAATAAGGAGAAAATTTCCAGGCTGGGTATCGTTCCATGTGGTTTAGTCGGTAGAATGTCAGTGCGCTATACTGATGACCCGGGATCGAGACCCGGCGTGGATACTTTTCACTATGTTGGCCTTTGCGCCTTTTAAGCAATTTATTTGAAATTTGATTTTCATTTGAAATATTGTATGCAAGGCGAATGTTTCTCTCTGGAAAAATGTCCAAGTATTAATACTGTGATGATTCTTGTCATAAAAACTACGATAATTTTAAAGTAAAGTTTTGTTTGAAATATAAAATTTTATCTTTTTACCGTACTTTTTAGCAAGATATCGCTATTTTGGAGTCCTATTCTTCTAAAATATTTTTAATTTTCCATTTAAAAAACAATGCTTATTAACTGACATCTTTTTTTATTAAGTTAGCTTGATCTTGAATTCAAGCTTAATATTAAGAATGTGTAAGCTTTTTAATGTGTTATGATTTGTCATTGCTTTTTTAAATACGAACATGGAGTCTAACGGACATTAATACAACTGTTACTTATAGAACTACATGATAAGCCCTATTTATTTAAATTTTTTATTCCCGTATATATTGTATTTTGTGAATATGAGCTAATTAGATTTGGTATGTTTTATATGAAAAGACTGATCTGGGAAATAGAAACAACAAGTAAGATATATCATGCGTTAGGCATAGATTATAAAACACTTTCCAACTCTTCCTAAATGTTTTATCAAGACATCGGGGGAAATAACGTAAATAAGATAACTAAATAAACATGAAAACGCGTAAAACATTTAAAAACTGATTTACGCAGTTACCATCCACTAAGGTGTAAAAAAATCATAATTTAAAAAAAATAAATAAAAAAAATCGGTTTTTTTAATTTAAATCTGATTTTTTTTATTTAAATCAGATTTGTATGATTTTTTTCCCAGCGTTCAAATACTGAATAGCTATCATGAGTTTTAGGTTTCCAAAACAATTACAGCACTAATTGCTAACATAATCTATGTTTTTACACTTTAATTAATAAAATTATAATTGTTAGTTTGTAATTACAGAAATAAAAACTGCAAATTAGTAGTTTCATTAGGTAGTATTATACAATAACGTTATATACATTAATATTGTAATAATTATGTAAAACTTTATAATTACTAGAGATACTTAACATTTATGAAAATTATTAACTGCATTTTATACTAAATAGCTAACATTACTTCAAATTAATTATTAAACAATCAACTCTCTAATTAGGAACATATTATACATTTTTAAGCCTTAATTATTAAAATGATAATAATTCCTTTTAGAAAGAAAAAGGGACAGGATGCTAGTTCAAAAAACGGGCACTATTTCATGAGGAAATATATTAGTAATGTGTTTAGTAATGATGTAAGAAAAAAAAAAGAATATTTTTTAGCATTATAAGTAAAGTGTCCTTAATTTTTAATAATTTTATGAATAACAAATTGAAAAATACAATTAAATAACATATTTTAATAATATCCTGTTTTTTCTAAAGAAATAAAGTTCTATATTTTCGCAAGATTTTTTCCACATGAATTTAGAATACTGTTGAATGGGGAAGTTTTTTACAAGAAATCTCTGGCTACAACTACAGGTAAATTTCAACTTTTTTTTTTCTTTTTTTAAGGCAGGGTGCATTTTGCCAATTTCAAAAGGGGCATGGTGTGGCACCATTAAACAAAATGGCCTAGAAGAAGCAGTATAAGTAATTACAGAATTAATAAAAACTGCAAATAAGTAAAATTTATTAGTTAGTAGCACAAATAACAAAACTAACAAATATTATTTGCAGCTCATTTTGCATTTGTATTTAGGAAAATTTCTGTAAACCACCAAAATCTATACTTACACACATGTACGTGTATGCTAACCGAAAAAAAAAAAAAAGATAAAAATGAAAATGAGTTAAACCCATTCATATAGAATAAATATAAGTTAGCCACTAATATCTGAAATCCTCAAAATATTTAAGTAACAGCATTATTACCTCTATTAGCTTTCAATGGTTCAATTTTTTAATATATATGAGTTACAAAAAAAAAAAAAAATAATAATAATAATAATAATAATAAACATTTATTCAACCTATACCAAAGAAGCTCTTGCTGTGCTTAGCATTTTTATACCAATTATTTCTTTTTCTCTTATGCATTCATTTACAATTTAACTGCTGAGGAGATGTCATTCTTTCATTCTTCTTTAACTTGAGATTGCTATTAATTGCTATTTATTCTTTTACTTGTAGAAATGTAATTATACTTGCTATGCGTATTTTATATAAAATAATGCATAAATTGATTACCTAAAGGAAATTATGACATTGCAAATTATGTTAGATTTAAATATCATTTTTAAATGAAACTGTTTTAATTTGGATAAAAACTTAAAAACAATGCTTTTTACAAACTCAACTGTTTTTAATTTTTTTTTTTTTACAATACTAATGAATTAAGCTTAGAAACAATTATTTAAAGCTCTTTTTTTGTTTATTAATAAGTCAAAATACCTGTAGAAACTTTCAAATTATGTTCATGTTAGATTTTAATACTTTTTTTTGACATTTTAAACATTTAGAAAATTTTTGATTTTAATCAATGATTTTTTTTAAAAAATCGGTTGATTAAAATCATGATTTAATCGCTGATTTAAATCAACCGATTAAAATCGTTGACACCCTACCATCCACAGCCAAATATGTTTTCTAATTCTTTTAAACAGTCCTGTTTTTGATCTGTAGATTGATATATATATACTATATAATGGAAAAATTTAGTTTATCAAGGAAACGCATAACAGGTTGAAATTCTCTTTCAGCAATTTATACTAATATATGGAAACATACTTAAATAATTTTGTACAACCCTGTAGTTTACCTAGAACCTTTATTACACGCCACTATTTAGTTAAAATTTTATTCAAGCTAAAACACTCTTAAAACTGCTGAAATTACATTTCCAGAAATTATAATTCATAGATGGCAACGTATCCAATTCTTTGCGTGACCCTGTATATCATTTTATCTATATACTACAAACATTTCTTAGTAAATTAAATACAGTGCAGCGTTAAAATGCATAACTTATTTAAAAACCTCCTTTAAGCAATACCCTGTAACCCTTTTGAATACTTTTGTATATTCCTGTATATGAATTATAGCATATATATATACACCATATACTATGCATAAATGTAGTGAATCATAAAAGTGTATATCATAATTAAAAATGTATTTCCAGCAATCATCGCTAATGAACAGTACTTCGGATACAATATAGTATCTGAAATATTTTGTGTGTCCCTGTAAATGCTATATACACTTCGTATTATACATGAAATAATTCATAGTATGTAAACCTCAACGACGTATATCAATTTCATTACATATCAAATAGATTAACATAAATAAAGTACGCCGCAAACAATTCCCTCCACCCCTATATCATTATGTATTGGAATTCCTTTTTTAGCCCTGTAAATGAACAATAACTATTCTTTGCATCGCATATTCTATGGAATGCACATTTTAGTGCGCTTTATAAATGCATATCAATTTTATTCTGTTTGAAAGCGTGTAAAATCATTAAAAATCATTTGAAACGATTTTTTTCCCACAAGCCGTAATGTAATGGAATACAATTGACTGTCCCTGTAAATGAAATAACATGCTACAAACTTCATTACAAATAGGGGTCTTGCTATGGTAAACGTTAATAACATCCAAAAATTTTAAATAATTTAATTATCTTTAAATGTCTATTAATTATGTTAATGATTGATGATAATACTTGTCCATATACTTTTATATTTATGCCACCATGTGGTTTTAACCCAATATTTAAATAAGAAAATAAACCAGATTAAAATGCAATTTAAATCACTAATTTTAATAATCTGATCAAAGCTGTTGAAAAGGAAGTTAGATATTTTAACAAAATAAAAAATAAATGTAATGAAATATTTGTGTTCTATAACATGTTTATTAGAAGATAACTGAAATCATTGTAATTAAAAAAAAAAGCAAACAAGGAAAATAATATTTTAGATATTTCAGCAAAATAAAAAATAAATGTAATGAAATATTTATGTTCTACAGCATGTTAATGAGAAACTAACTAAAATTGTTGTAATAAAAAAAAAAGCAAACAAGGAAAATAATATTTTTACATAACTAATTTCATTGACGTTGTACGTGATACTTTGATTTTGGGGAACCAATTAAATCCGATTATAAGTACGATAGCAATGACTTGAATCATCTTCAACAAGTCAAAGCTACCGTAATTTTCTCGGGTTTATATTTTGTTAGCTGAACTAACTTGGATCCTGAGAACGTTCTTGTTTCAGTTTTTAAATCCGTGTCAACACATCTATGCTGTCCAGTGTCCACAGAACTTCAGTGTCCACAGTGTCCACAGAACTGTCCAGTGTCCCGCGTTTATTCTAAAAAGTTTCACTGTTACTTTTATCCGTTATTCTGCGGTCGAGTGGTAACAACTGAAATAGTGCAGATGCAGACGATTTTTAAGTTTCG
This sequence comes from Maratus speciosus, assembly GCA_963932465.1. Lineage (NCBI taxonomy): Eukaryota > Metazoa > Arthropoda > Arachnida > Araneae > Salticidae > Maratus > Maratus speciosus. The sequence continues at coordinate 352,891,313 of OZ010788.1, read as the reverse complement.
AAGTTCGAAGCAGATGTTTTTTGGTTTTATTTGTTTTTCTATACCACAGTTTCGGAAGGAAATTAAATGCGTAATAATTTTGTCAAATTGTCTCTAATTCAATTTCCTGTTTGAAAATGTTTTATTGTATTTCATCTTTTATTTTTATCAGTTTTATTGAATTGTAAAGTTTCATTTACGTAAATTATAATAATAATATTATCCATAATTAGAGTTTACTAGATAAAACATTGCTTAAATTTTCAAAATGTATACAAATTAATTTAATGGTAATAATGATGACTCCCTCCTTTTTTTAAAAGTAAAATTTGTATCACAGGTAATATATACAAAATATATTCTTAAAAAATACAACAAGATTATCGAGAAGAGATGAGTTTTTCTTTGTCAATCTGTCATTCTCTTAATATTAATTTTCTGTAGAATAAAACTTGTAAAATAATTTTTAAAGATATATTTTGAAAACAAAAAATAAAACATGAATAATTAATTATGTCGTGGGCTTTGCCTAAATTTTGTACATTAATTTTATATTCGGAAAATGTCAATTCTATTTTAAACGTTTGAAAGAAGTAGAATATAAAAAAAAAAATACTTAAAATAGTGAAACACTAAGAGGAAAAAAATGACTTGAATGCAAATTATAAAGCAAGAAATGCATATACGACTGAACTTTGAAGACGCTTTCTGCGTGCTCATTAAAAGCTGCAGCCTTAACTGTAATAGAAAGTTTTTAGTTTGAAACGACAGAAATGTTTCGACTACTCTTTGAGAAACTTCTAGTATAACAGATGATCATTTACAAAAATCTTTATAAAAGATAAGTCGAGGTCTGCTTACCTAAAACATTTTTTTAATAATATGAAATTCTCATAATTAGGAAATCGTTTGTGTTGCTGATGAATTAATTACATTTTATGTTATATGAAAATAAAAAGTTTTTGTTAGAGGCACAGATGCAACTTGGACCACGGTTTAAAAAATTTGTTAATCCGGCAGAAAAATATATTTTACAGTAAATAACATGTTTTTAATAATTTTTGTAATTTTTTAAAGTTTTCTAAGAAGTTCACATCTCAGTCACAATGTGACATCACTGAGTGGTGGCATTTTGGTCACAGATGTGACGTGACCACAGTGACTTACAGTGACGTCACAATGACGTCACTGTGACCATGCATGCTATGAGGGACATAATGCAGTAGACGATACACATTATACGCCAGACTGTATGAAACACACATGCACATAACAACTAACAAATAGAAAATGTTCAAATATCCATCATGAATATTGAAACCGTATTTAGGGTGTGCCAAAATGTGTAAACCTATCGGATGCAAAAAAGTTAAATTTAATCATCCATTATTTGTAAGCAACCATTTTTAGCGGCTTCCGGACTAACTATTTGGCTTATAATTATTTTTTAGTAATTTTTTGTCTTAAATATCACGTTGCTGCCTAAAACTGCTGTAGAAATACGGTAAAATGATCATTTTTTTTTTATTTCATTTAATCGCGATTAGTGGTTGAATTTCTAAAATCTCTAAAATACGTGTTCAACTACTTTTTTTATAGATTTGTTATTCTGCATTTTTGCGCTCTTACCTTAAACTACTGCTTAGATAATGGGAAATGACATAAAATGTATGACACCCCATTTAACGCCCTTGGTGATTAAATTTCTAAAATCGCTGAAATAAGTGTTTAATTTTTGTTTTAGTACATTTGTTAGCGTGAATTTCATACTGCTGCATAAAGCAACGGCTGATACAGCGCGAATTTTTTAAAAATTTCGACCCCATATTTTACTCCTTGTTATTTGTATTTCTAAAATCGGTGAGATACGAATTTAACTATTTTTTAGTAGGTTTTTAATCCTAAATATCATGCTAGTACATAAAACGGTTGTTGAGATATTTTGGATGGACTCCCATTTAACTCCTTTAGGGGGAGGGAGATTTTCAAAAATACTTTATTTAAAGGCTGCTTACAAAGTGTAAGGAGAATATCTTACAAATTTCATTGTCCTAGTAACAACGGTTGAGGGTCGCAGTTGATTATGAATTAGTCTGGACATGTTATTTTTTATAAATTTACATATGCTCGGACATGTTTTGCAGCTAAAGCATAAGTTACAAGTGTATGTTCTTTTTAATTGTCTGTATTATTTTAATTCTTGTTGTACCAGATTTCAAAAACTGTCGCGAGTCTTTTAAAAAATAATTTATATAATATATATATATATATATATATATATCTTTATAGATTGATATGCATATTTTAATTATCATCCCCATTTGTGGATACATATAAAATAAATTCGAGGGCTGCGTAGTGACTGGTAGTGGTCTAGTTGAAAGTAAAAACGTAAATATATATCAATTAGGATTTAAATTTTCTCCCTGTAGGCGTCCCATCCATGGAATTTTATCAAAGGATCATTAACGAATGCAGAGTGTTTTTCATTTAAATAATATTTTCCAAACTTTTTAATAGTTTTCAATTTTACGGAAACAATTGCTGAAATGATTAACTGAGGTGTTTCATTATTTTGTAACAACGTTTCAAAAACGGAAATGGATATATTTGTATTGACTTTAGATGGAGCAGTACTGTTCTTCAAATTCTTTAACAAAAAGTTATAATATGCTTATAAAATACATTCGAAAAGTGTCTAATTTATTTAATTTATTATCAGTATTATTGCGATTTTTCGTGTTTGCGCTGTAAACTTGTAAATAGAAATTAAAGAAATACACAGAATCAAGCAACAATTAACGTTAATTATAAGCTAACAAATACAGCATAATTATAAGTGATTTCGGGATTTCCAGTATTGAAAGTATACTATAAATTGGGTAAAAGTGTAACTGCTTATACTGATAGTGAAATTCTTAAAGCTTTCTTGCATAGCGGATGATGTATTTCGTCCGATTGTATTAGTTTGATAGGATAAAAAAAATCGGAGATGAAGAAAACATCATGTAAAAATCAACTTGTGTACAGAAATGTGATGCATTTATCTCATCAGATACATTGGAAAGACATTTCCGCACACTCACGGAGATATACGAATTTTTTTAAGAATAGTTTAGAGCAGAGATAGATTTCTCCTAGAAAAATGATGATATGAAGTTAACTTCTTATTTCCCATATTCACCTAACATAGCCAAATGTGATTTTTTTTCTGTATGTGAGTGTTATTTCAAGGGTTAGATTTTTGTTCCACTCCTAGCATTAATTATTAAAAAAAAAACTTCAAATATGAATAAGAACGAATATGATAGCAACACTATTGGGAGGCTGTGAAAATATTGGATAAGATGGACAAAGGATATTTATCGAATGAGAAAGGAGCCTATATCAAGCATTTATCGATATTTGTGCAAAATTGTGGATAGTAAACCGTATCATATAAATCAGAATTTTTAATCATATTTAACTTGTACTATTTGTGACAATATTAGCAAACTAAGACAATCATTTAAAATCCCTTTGTATAAAGTGCTACCGTAAATATATTTTGTATTATAAATATCCTAAATTCCTGAAAAACAGGAAACTTCCATTGTTTTATATTATATAACTATCTAATATATATATATTGATTTTTTCGTCTTAAATAACAAACAATCAATATTTATTTACAAATATTGTTCAACAAGTTTATATTTTATCCTTCATTTTTACGTTTATATTTATAAGGCAGCACTTTTATCTAAAAGCTTTAAGCTTTACCGTGAACCACATAATCAATAAAAATATAATCATTGTGTAGTTATAAACTAATTTATCTCACTTAAACATGAAGGCATAAAAGTGATAAGATCGATAAAATAGTTTCAGAGTTTTGGGATTCATTTTTTATGCCGATAAATATAACTTCCGCAATAGCTGTTGTGTTTTCCTACTATTGATTTTTAAAGTAGAGTTTCATGTTTCATGCTTGGAGGAATTTAATTTAATTTGCTGTAAAACAAAAATTTCTAATTTTGAAAAGTGCATATCAAAAGAAAAATAATAAAAAAATGAAAAATATTTATAAATGGAAAATAAACAAAAATTAGAAGATTTTGTGTGAAAAAGATGGCAGGAAGTTTAAAGAAATTAAAAATAACGAAATAAATACTAATATGTGCTAATTTCAAATAAAGTGTTTTAGAGTATATATATACAAATGATAAGATCTGTCTTAACTATAAATCTGCCTGACAAAGACGAACTATAGAGCTCTAATTTTTATACTCTGAAACTGATGTTATCGGTAAATTTTAGGTCCCAGATCATTTAAAAACATTAATTGTTCATTCTGTCCACTCAGATTCACATTACCATGAATTTTAGAATGAACTTGGAAGATTCATGGTTTTTTTACACAATAAATAATCAAAAGAAATCGCAATTAAAGTGGAGAATTTTTTGAAAGTGTGAAGGAACATTAATCAAATTTCTTCACAAGGAGCGAATTTTGAATTTTCCGGTTGATGATCGTATACTAAGTAAAGCGAGTGCTGTAGCTAAGGCTTCCTATGGTCATCATCAGTTAAGACTCAGATAAAAGAAGCTATATGACAACATAAGACATAATTTAAAATTCATCAGTTATTGCAGGAATGTTCATGAGAATAATATAACAATAAAAAATTTCTACAACTAAATTACACAGAAACGATATGACAATTTTCTCAACTATCTTAGTTTCAAGCTCTTATATTATTCATTCTGATTGAACTAGACACTTTTTTCAAATTGATGCAATATGATTCTGCAAGGCAGCTTTTAGAGTCATTTCATAGAAATGAAAATAAAGTTTATAGTAATTATCTTCTTTCAGAATAGTATAATAATAAAAATTTTGCTACAACTAAATTATAGCGAAACGACCTGACAATTTTCTCAACTATCTCATTTAAAGCTCTTATGTTATTATTTGGGATAGAAATGGACAGTTTTTCAAATTAATGCTATATGAGTCTACATAACAGCTCTTGGTGTCATTTCAAAAAATGAAAATAAAGTAATGAAAAATTATCTTCTTTCTTGCTTACATAGTGATTATGGAGAAAATACACATCAATTAGAAATTTAAAAAATAATTATTTTATACGTGTAACAAAACTACCATTTAGCTATACGAGTAAAAACAACAGTCAAAACCGTCAAATAGCTCCTCATTGTTTGTTTTTTTTATGAAAATTAAGGTATAGTTAAAAGGAAAAGAATTACTATGGATCTGCACAATCAGAAAATATCCTGGGCATTCCGGAAATATAGTTTTCATTATTAACGTTGAGCTATAAAACCTAATTTGAGTCTCTAGATTTCTGAATTATAAGAACATTTAAACTCCATATAAATTTTATTGAGTATCATGAAGGCATCAACGATATGTAGGTTTCGATTTTAAATGCAATAGATCTGAACTACTGAAAAGGATATCTCAAAAACCATTGAAAAACGTTTTTATGAACTCAAGTTTATTTAGAGAATGAAGAGACAAATGAATGCGATTTTGACTAAGTACATTTGTGTACACATAGATGGATATGATTGGAATGAACTAATCTTAGACGAAGAAACCTTTAAGAAATATCCATAAAATGATGAAAAGTATTTTCTGCAAGCTCTGAAATTTGCGGACAAAATTATTCTAAATATCATAAAAGAACAGAATAAAGAACAGACAAAAAGTATAATTACTTGTCTCATAATGTTACTTTTTACGAGACCAACTCCACCGTTAGATAATCATAAAAGCTTTTCATAAAAGTTTTGTTGTTTTTTAATTAATATTGTTCAGAGTTTTGCTTCGTAGCTATTCTTTCATAATTGTCAATTAAAGATTTGAAATTTCTATAACTATTTTATCAAAAGATATTGTTTTAATATATTTAATGCATAATAATGCATGTTCAATTTGCAAAATGCAGTGCTGTCACAATTACACAGTATTGTGTAAATTTTCTTTTGTCTGTTACGTGTCAGGTATAAGGTTTTAAGTTATAGGTAAATTATATATATTAAAATGCACATTCAATAATATTATATTTTAACCATTTCGCATCATTGGGCGAGCAGGGCTCTTCTTTCAATGCAAAAACGAAAAATAACAGAAAATCTCAAACATTGACGCATATGACTTGTGCTGGGGAGATCCAGGTCCATTTACCGGAACCAATTTAACTACCCAAACATACCTTGAAGAATGGGGGAAATAATAATTGGGTAATTGGGGTAATTACCCAAGAGAGTAAGAGAGGTTAACTATTCCTCAATTACTGAACCTGAAAACCTGAATTATTATAGTGGGTATTTAAACATTACAATTTATAGATAAACATTTGTGATCGTAATTATATAATACTGGTCCTGGCTATTCCTGATAATTAAACTAACCTTAATTATCTTAAATTGAGGCGGGAGGAAACACATCTCCAAAACGCCCCAAGCTGCGTTGTGTAATTTTAGTGAAGGAATAGCGTATAGACCGCGCAGTTGAATCTAAATAAAACCTATCTAAACTACGCATAAATAGCCTCATAAAGCAGACTGTCATCTGAAATAAAACTTACATTAAAGTAAAACAATGGACTCATGTTGTATTAAATCATAGCCAAAAGTTAACCATAAACAAAAGGTTTATTTACAGTAATGTACATATTTACAAAATAATAAAAGAAACAAAATAGAATTGTGTCATAAGACACCAGCGTTCCAAAGAACGAAAATGAATTAGTAATTAAAATAAATTTACTTTTTTAAATTAACATTACAATTAATAATTAATCGCTTGAGTACCATAAATTGTACCTCCCTAATATAACATAAATTATTCACACAATGGGAAAACAAAAATAGTAAAAAGGACAAACCTTCTGTAGAGAGGGATCACTTGTGGTTAAGGTCACACTTGAATCCTTGGCACACTGAATGACTTTTTTTTCACACTCACGATAATGTTCACTAATTTAAACACTTGACGATTAAGCAATGTCCGAGGACAGATTATCCATAGGGCCATCCCTTAACGGGAAAACACGGCCCAAATATTTTAGTACTTCATAGCTTTACAACTGGCATCGATCCCTCAGACTTCCTGGTTTAGGAACATGAATCGAACTACATTTTAAGTCATCATCCAATAGAAACTTGAATCCATCTGATATTTTTAAGTCTTCATTGTATAGAAATTTGAATCGATCTCCATATTATTTTAGTACTTCATAGCTTTACAACTGGCATCGATCTCTTTAAGTCTTCATGGTTTAGGGGCTTACATCGATATATTATTTTAAGTCATCATCCCATAGAAATTTGAATCCATCTCCATATTTTTAAGTCTTCATTGTATAGAAATTTGAATCGATCTCCATATTATTTTAGTACTTCATAGCTTTACAACTGGCACCGATCTCCTTAAGACTTCATGGTTTAGGGGCTTACATCCATATATTATTTTAAGTCATCATCCTATAGAAACTTGAATCCATCTCCATATTTTTAGGTCTGCATGTATAGAAATTTTGAAGCAATCCAATTGCAACTTCTTCCTTTAGTTATGACATTACCTCGTGATGACAATGTGGAGGAAGGTCCTTCGCCCCCTCCGTCGAATGATCGGTCAGCCTTGCTGACCCCCATTTCTTCCTTCAACCTGCAAACCTCTGATTCTGTCTTGCACTTTTTTCGGGGTATACCATCTCCGCCCCAATTTCTCAGTACCATAAATACACTTCAATAATTTTTCAAAATAAATTCTCAGTACTTCTTACTGATTTTAAACACACCTATGAATTATTTTTCAATATTGTATGATTTTTCTTTATCATACTTCAATAATTACAATTTATTTATGAAAAAATTTTCTCTTTTCATTTCATTAATTGTTTCAATATTTTCAAAATTCTCATGAAGTAATTGCATTTTTTTTTTTTTTTCTTTACTGAATAAATGCAACCTTTTCTAGTAAACATAACCTGAAATTCCCTATACACAAAGTATAACTACACTTCAATTATAAAATATTGTTTCATGACAATACTTTTTCTTTTTCAAAATATAAGTTCGCTGAGCCATACACTTTTTGGGAAAAACAAGTCAGAAATAATTCATACAATTCATTGGTACCAAGACTAATTTTAGAATTTATTTTAAAGTTAGCAAACATGAGTAACGCGTTTTTATATATTTTTGACTAAAAATACCACTATAAGAAAATAATATTAACTCCATATAACGGGTAATATTAACAATAACTCCAGAAAAAATCCTGAAAGTCACGGAAACCACCGCAGTTAGAGAAATGGTATGCTGGGGAGATCCAGGTCCATTTACCGGAACCAACTTAACTACCCAAACATACCTTGAAGAATGGGGGAAATAATAATTGGGTAATGGGGGTAATTACCGAAGAGAGTAAGAGAGGTTAACTACTCCGCAATTACCGAACCTGAAAACCTGAATTATTATAGTGGGTATTTAAACATTACAATTTATAGATAAACATTTGTGATCGTAATTATATAATACTGGTCCTGGCTATTCCTGATAATTAAACTAACCTTAATTATCTTAAATTGAGGCGGGAGGAAACACATTTCCAAAACGCCCCAAGCTGCGTTGTGTAATTTTAGTGAAGGAATAGCGTATAGACCGCGCAGTTGAATCTAAATAAAACCTATCTAAACTACGCATAAATAGCCTCATAAAGCAGACTGTCATCTGAAATAAAACTTACATTAAAGTAAAACAATGGCCTCATGTTGTATTAAAACATAGCCAAAAGTTAACCATAAACAAAAGGTTTATTTACAGTAATGTACATATTTACAAAATAATAAAAGAAACAAAATAGAATTGTGTCATAAGACACCAGCGTTCCAAAGAACGAAAATGAATTAGTAATTACATTAAATTTACTTTTTAAATTAACATTACAATTAATACTTAATCTCTTGAATACCATAAATTGTACCTCCCTAATATAACATAAATTATTCACACAATGGGAAAATAAAAATAGTAAAAAGGACAAACCTTCTGTAGAGAGGATCACTTGTGGTTAAGGTCACACTTGAATCCTTGGCACATTGAATGACTTTTTTTTCACACTCATGATAATGTTCACTAATTTAAACACTTGAAGGTTAAGCAATGTCCGAGGACAGATTATCCATAGGGCCATCCCTTAACGGGAAAACACGACCCAAATATTTTAGTACTTCATAGCTTTACAACTGGCATCGATCCCTGAGACTTCCTGGTTTAGGAACTTGAATCGAACTACATTTTAAGTCATCATCATATAGAAACTTGAATCCATCTGATATTTTTAAGTCTTCATTGCATAGAAATTTGAATCGATCTCCATATTATTTTTGTACTTCATAGCTTTACAACTGGCATCGATCTCCTTAAGACTTCATGGTTTAGGGGCTTACATCCATATATTATTTTAAGTCATCATCCTATAGAAACTTGAATCCATCTCCATATTTTTAGGTATACATGGTATAGAAATTTTGATGCAATCTAATTGCAACTTCTTCCTTTAGTTATGACATCACCTCGTGATGACAATGTTGAGGAAGGTCCTTCGCCCCCTCCGTCGAATTATCGGTCAGCCTGACCCCCATTTCTTCCTTCAACCTGCAAACCTCTGATTCGGTCTTGCACTTTTTCCGGGGTATACCATCTCCGCCACTTGAGCGTCAGCGATCTTGGTTTCTGGCCCCCGAGTCTTCGCTTGTGTGGCCTGTTTTATTAGGTATCATAAATAAAGTAGTATCCCGTCATAAATACTACTTGGCATTTTATGTCAAGCTATTGTCAGGCTTGCAGACTTCGTGACTCGCTGAAAAGATCCCCTCTACCGATAGGACTCCTTGTGTGGCCCTACTCTTATTAACACCTTATAGCATAAATACATATATGAGTATACTTATATTAAATAATAATAATAATAATCAAAATACCTATATGTAATACACACTCTAAATATATATATGCATTTTATAAAATAATAATAATAATCAAAATATGTAAATAATAGTATTTTTTATGACAATAAAATAAAATAATAACCTGCTGAAGTGGTATCAAGGGTATTTATGTAAGTTACATGATACACTTCCAGCAACTTGCTCACAACAAGGCAATAGGAGACTACCACTCTGTTTATAATATTTGGGTTAGGGGTCGCAAAATTTTAACCAGTTCGAAATTTCGAAATATTTCTTATCTCATTAAGTTGTCTTTAACACATGAAAATAATATATTAATGTTCGAAATTGATATGCAAAGTTGAAATGTAATGCAATGCTATCGAAGTAAAGCGTGCCACAGCGAATAAATAATAAAGCAAACATTAAGTGACTAGAATTAGAATTATCAAAACCAGAGAAGACTTTATCTCCGCCAATTTTCAATCTATCAATTTGATCTTTTAGAAATTTAAACGTCACATATTTGTCTAATTAAATGCGTAGGCAAAATGTTTTTTTCCTCAAATATTGATATGGCTTTTGTGTATTTTTATGTAACGAAATTTTTGGTTGAAATCTTTCGTTTTGCTTTAAATTCATGCCATGTAACTACAAATGAATATTATTTAAAACGAGACGTATTTCCTCAGCTGCTTGACTAAACAAACTATATTTTTTGTATCGCTGTTTTATTTTAAGTTTACAATGAGTTCAACGCAACGTACAACGCTTCATCATCTTTTTGAAGAGCTAGCGCCCATCTCCTGTCAAAACACTATACGAAGTCTCTCTTATAACTATCAGACCTTAATTTTTCAGCAGCAATTTTTTGTAACTGAGCCCCTAATTAAGTTGGAGACTTTAAATTTTTGCATACTTATAGCTGAACACTTGTGACCACACAATAAAAAATCACAAAACTTTCAAAAAGTTTTATATTATTTACCCCTCCGTGCTCTAACTTGTGCATTTTAAGCATTTTTTCTAATCTCCCCTCTTTTCACCCGGGGGCACTTTTCTAAATTTTGCTGACACTCCTTGTGATGTGGAATCACATATATTTTTCTTAAATTATTCCTTTCTCTAAATTTCAGTTAAAACTAATCTTTAATTACTTATACATTTTATCCTAACCTTTATTTCAGTTCCCATTGTAACTTTCCTCCAAAAGAAAAGAAAGAAAAGAAATTTAACAGATGCCTTTATCACTAAATCGGCTCTCGCATTGATAAAATTCATTTAGATGATTATTCACGCTGACTAGATAAAAAAAAGAATAAAGATCGACTTTGCTTTCGGCCAGTAGAAATAACTCTTTGATCTCCGCTTAATTTTTGAGTATGACTTCCTTGTTAAATCATAAACATTTCCAGTAAATGCGGTCTGTATTGTCTTTAACGCTATGTTCTCAAAACTTTGCTCTTAACGTACGAATTGGCGTTCGAATTCTTTTTGGCTTATTTTTTAGGACTGTTATGCTGGTGGCCCTGCCACACAATTCAAAATTCTCCTCATTATCCAAAGCGTAACAGATAATTTTTCTCATATGATATCATTCATTTTTCATGTGCTCTTTTCGCCAATTGTTTGATGCCAATGTGTATATTACAGAATAATTGTCAATTGCTCCCTTGCACTTCATGAACTCAGTCATGTAAAAAATCGTCTTTAGAAATTATGTCAGGCACCATCCCTATCCATTTCTGTATGAAAATGCTTTAATTTTATATAGTTACTTCAAATAAACAGATTTCGTAAAAACAATTTAAAAGCATTATTTCTACACTGATCACAGCCTACAGCTATTTATAAAACTCCAGCGAATGCAAACTGAACCTGGTAATAATTTACGATCTCCAAATATTTTAAAGTACGGATCTCTACTACAAATATTGGTGCCGTTACAGGGCATTCGCAAAATTTTTCCGGAACTTTATGGGATGGTGCCTGCCTGTTTATTAGACTGCCTGCCTGTTTATTAGACATTCTGCTTGTTTATAAGACTGCCTGCCTGTTTATTAGCCTGCCTGTCTGTTTTTATTAGCCTACCTGATGTTTATTAGTTTGCCTATTACGGATGTGAATTTCTAGTCGTCTTTTCTACCGATATTTTTGGAATGTCTATTGTCTCGATAGATGACTACCTATTATTTATGGAGATCGTGGTCTGTTAAGTAACTTCCCATTTACCTGACTGCTGTATGAAGTGCCCGAGTTTCCTGTGAATTTATGCTGCCGAACTTTTTCTATGGATTTCATTATTTTAATAATTATGGAGTTAGATCCCAGTGGCGAGTGTCATTTATGACTGTTTCAGCTGATTCTTCGGATCAAGATTTTTCTTTCACGATGTTCGCCGTAATCTCTCCCGCTTGTTACAGCCTCTCCTATCAATGTAGGCTTAGGAAGCTGCGGTAGCTTATTTGTGACTCCTATAGTTCGCCTCCGGGTTACTCTGTTCACCGACTTTGGACGAATCAGTGCTTTTTATTTCGACTTATTGGATGCTTCGTAAATTTATGCAGAAATATACTGAGTCAATTCTCTACTTATGATACTAAAGTGCTGCAGATTTCCATGTTTGACGTCGTATTGTTTTCACACTGATTTTTTTTTTTTTTTTTTACTTCCACTTGTGGTTGCTGATATTGCCTTTCTGCAAAAAAAAAAAAGTGCATTAACCTATTTTGTGTTTTGAATTCAAATTCGATATTCAACGTTCATTTTCATTATAATACTGTTAACTATTGAATGAAAGCAGTTAAAAGTGTCATAAAAAAGGTACAATATAATAATGAATATCAAATATTGATACAGTTACATCGATTATAAAAATGGAAGAGCATAAAAGAAAATATGCATATATATAAACAATTACAGCTTATCATGTGAGTATGAGAAAAATATTATATGCATTTTATATTTTTATAATTATTAATGCTCAATTTCTATTTTGACTACATGACATTTTTATAAAATGTAGTATTTAAAATAATACATTAATTTTTAACAATTGTCGTTGATTATGCATTTTTATTTTCTCATGCTCATATTTTGTTTGCATGAATAGTAACAGCTGTAAATACTTTTAGATTTCTTTGAAATTTATCACAGTTTTACAAATGCTATTTAAGAACTAAGATGCCAAACGATAGCATGATAAAATTACATTTTTCAGATATTTAAAATAGTACTTATTTACTGTTCACTTTTGGCTCGAATAAGTATCACAAAGATCAAGACAATCTATTTTTTAAAATTTAGAATAAGTATTTTAGAATAAGTACTAATTTAGAATAAGTGTTTTATGGATCGCATTCTTTTGGATTTTTTTTTCTTCTTCTTAAAAAAAAAGTTTTTATCATTTCTCTCATTTTATTTAATGATTATATATTTTGTTTATTTTTTTAGTGCAGTTCCTTTTGAAGTATTATAAATTGACAGTTATATATATATATATATATCTTATATTTTATATTATGACTTTCATTAAAAAAAATTTTAGGTAAGTTAATGGTCCATCTAAAATATTTTTGTTTCCAAGTAAATAATAAAACAGGATGCTGCCAGTTTCAAACTATTTTTTTTTTGGACAGGAAGTCTTATTTAAAAAAAACAATATTATAGAGAGATAAAGATGAATACTGGTAATGAATAAAGATTTCATTTATTATTGACATTATTTTCATTTTGAGGGATATAAAATTTTACCAGTTGAATCGAATCTCTGTTTATATAAATTCTCAGTTTAAAGGTAAGTTATGTTTTAATGTGTTTGTACAGTACTATTAAGGAAGTATTTTATCTCTGCTTAAAAGTAGCCATGATTTTACTTGAATAATTAAATCTATCTAGATAATCAATATGTTTAAAGTAGTGTGCACATTGATTATATCTATTTAAGTGAAACTATTTTTCACAGTGCATTATACTATAGCGAGAATATGGAATAATTTTTCTTGTCCTTTTATTATAGACACAAAAAGAAAGAAGATTTGTTTAAAAAAGATATAATATTTAAAAGTTTTGCATGCATGATTATTTTCCGCCAGTAACTATAGCCTTATAAGAACTTTCATTTTAGGTTATTTAGGTAAACGAAAATCTTTTCATAATTTTCTTGATGCATTATAGTATTTCTTATGCATTTGATACAGAAGATAAACAATATGATTTGAGAAAAAAATTGGGTCAATTGAATTGACTATTTTTCCCCTTTTAATTTAATTTTAAAACTCTTTTTATGCATATAATTGCAATGTTTGTTGTTCCTATATGCAGTCACTAAAAATTATTCCGTTACAGAGAGTGCAGTTTTCCGATATTTAAATAACTATTTAGAAGTTTTTTTTACATGCATTATCATGGTTTTTAACTGTGGAGTACAATAGTTATTAGTTTATGGCTATATCTTTAACATTTAAAATTTTTAATAGTCACTTCAAAAAAAATCTCACATTTGACTACTATTTATTATATTGCATTTAGATAGGTTCATATTTTTGGAATTATCAGATAGAGTACTTGTGTATTTGTTTTTGTATTTTATAATTCAGGATATATGATGGGTAAGAGAAAGCCACACAAATTGACACAAGAGCCCTCTGCTGTATTTAATTTTCAGTTAAAACCTAATGCACAACAGGTAATGTTTTCAAAAACTAACATTGATTCTGAAACAACTGGTTTGGATTCTAATCCTTTTAAGATTTCATGTTTAAGTAGTTTAAGTGAAACTATTAACAGATATTCTAAAACTATTGTTACAGATGTTCAGGCATTAATTGACCCTATTTTAAATGAGGCTAATCCTGAACTCGTTCAGAAGTTTAATTCTTATCAAAAAGAAATTGAATTTAAATTTAATATTTTAAATGATTTGATGGATAGTGTTCAATCAGAGTGGAATGTTTTACAAAAAGGTAATGACGACTTACAAAGAGTAAATAAGCTTTTATTTGAAAAGGTAAGGACACTTACCTCGTCCAAACAGTCTACGCATAATGACATAGCTGTTCAATGCGACATTGATGGACCTAACTTGGATGAACCACTTAATATAATTAAAGTTAAAGATAAGAAATTTAACTCTAATGTTAAAGACTCCTCATCCAAAATTTTAGATAATGCTAAAACTCAAACAGACACAGATTCTGGTACAACTTCTGACTTCTCAAAAAATAAAAATGTTAATTTTATTTCAGTACCTGATTACATTTTAAAGTTTTCTGAGAACAAAACTCCAGATAGGGATTTTTCTGACTGCACAAAAATAATTTTATTGGGTATTGATGATAATATAGGTGTGCCAGATATTATGATGTCTATAAATGAAATGATTGGCAACATCATTCCTTCCATTCACTTTGGAAGAAAACATAAATTAAGACAAGGTTTAAAATACAATTGGACTATTAGTGTTACATCATGGATTGCTAATTCCTTAATTCAACATGGTAAATTAAATATCAATTCTATTGATTACACTGTCAGGCCATTTATTAATATAAAACGTTACTTCCATTGCCAACGGCTAGGCCATCTGGCAAAAGTTTGTGTATATGATTTGGCATGTGCTAATTGTGGTGAATCTCACACTTCAGTTAATTGTAAAAATATTTCAAGATGTATTAACTGCATCGCACATAACCGTACTTACAAGAAGTCTTTAGACATAAATCACCCTGCTTTTTCTCCCTTTTGTAATACATTTAGATTTTATTTTAAGCAAAAACAAGTTTTTTTTTCAACGTACAACATAACTTATACATACAGCCTTCCTTCAGGCATGCTAGTGCAAGGTTAATTTTTATTAATTCATTTACACATTTTGTTACTTAACTTTATGCGATACATGGCTTTCTTCGCTCCCTTCGACCCTGAATGTTTACATTGTTCGCATGCGTTTATTCATAAAATAAACGTAAAGGATTAATAGAGTTTTTTTTTTCTCATACATTTTTCTTACACAAATATATTTGTTGTCTTAGGATATACAAATTTTAAAACATTGCTATTTAAAGATTGATTAATGTCAATTATTTCATGGTCTATGTTCTTCGTGCAATACACATGTCTCGGATTTTCTTTCATTCAACTGTTTCAGGTCGACAGGAATAGATGAATGATTCCAAATTTCACATTTTTGATTTACTGTCAGTTTTCTTCTGGTGGTTAAGCCCTAATTGCCAGTAAGACTTCAGCGGTGGATCTCAAATGTTTTTCCGTTATTTTCTGACTACTTTTCTTGGTTTGCTTTCTGATGTACATATTAAAAAAAATCACATATAGGTATACTTAGTTACTTTTTTTATTATTTTAGATTACATTTTCATACTTACTTTGCATTGCGGTCACCATGATTTCAAAAAAATATTACGTCTGTTTGGTCATAACTTGGTGTAGATATTCTGTTTCTTTGTAGGTCTTTCTGATCATCAATTGCACTTTCCTTTTTACACGCAGTGTTTATGCGAATGTTCATTGGTTTACCAATATTACAACGTTGAGTTTTCTTACAAAGGTTTTTCTCTTTTGGTGTACTTCTGGATTTTCACAAATGACCCTCACTCACAAAAATTTCGTTTGGCATGCATCAAGTACAAAATTTTTTTTACAAAGGTTTCTACAATGGTTTCTACATCGTTTTACAGCGGTTTTTCTTACAAAGGTATATTTTTGCAGCATGCTATTCAGATGAAGATTACATGTGCAGTTGTTTGGTTAGTGGTCCTCAGTGCAGTTTTTTGGAATATTTTATGTCATTTGTTTAGAATACATTGGTCGTTTCTTTTAAATTTTTATTAGTTATGAATGATTCAATACAGCTCAAGTTGCTTCCTTCCCACTTGCACTAGTGTTACCAAATATTCCATGTTTTCCTGTTTACACATGCAAATTTCATTACATCTTGGCATAATTCAGATAGATATATACACTTTTCTGCATAACATATGTTGGTGTTTATGTATGATTTACATTTGCTTCTTGAAATTTCTTTACTTTCAATTGGGTACGCATGATATACAGTAGTACTTCACGCCACATACACGACCATTAATAGCTTGTTTTTCAGTCAATGTATACTTATACACATACTATCTGTATTGTCATTATACCTAAGGAGCTTACTGCTTCTTTATTTAAAATTCTATCAAAGTGCAATTTTTTTATTACATCTGCCAAAATTCACACTTTTTTTTTCACCTTTAACGCAATATTCATTCTCTTATAATTTGTACAAGGTATTTACGCGTTTGCTCATGGCACTTTCAAAAAAAGCTTACACTGCAGTCAATTTTATACACATCGGTAAACGGTACACGCCAGTCAAGACGATAAAAAAAAAATTGCATACCTATCAATGTTTTCACACTACTTTTCAGTGAAGGTATATTGTCAATTTTTATAAGCAAAGACACTGTTATACTCCTGCTTAAAGGTCATTGCAAGTCTTGTATTGGTGTTTATACCAACCGTGCATTCTATTGAGATTATTTATCGGTTTACATATTACTTTTTCTTTTTTCACACATGTCTAGCATCTTTTACACTTTCTACGTAAATGTTCAGTGTCTTCCACTTATCAGTAACTGTTTTCAGTAAAGGTATTTTGTGGGTGATACCGAATAATATTTTATGTGGATTTTTTTTTCTTAGTTTACATAACAATACTGTTTTGATAGTCAATATAATTCAATGTCTTCTTTAAATTGTAAATTTCATTTTCAAAATTTTAATGCTTCAGGTCTTAAAAAAATACATTTTAATAAATATACACATAACAACACAGCTGGCACGTGAATTAAATGGCTTATGGCAGTGTTTCAGCTAATTTTTTTTCATAACCTGATTATATAGCATTTCTTGGACTGTCACCTTATGTACACGTTTGTTTAAAATCAATGTTGTGAGACAAAAAAAAAACCAGGAAGATATAAATTAAAAAATATAGATGCTTTTACTCATTATTATGGACATTATTTCAGAATCCTTCGTTATTTTTATTATGTTTTTGTTTATCTGTGTTTAATATTATGTGTTTAGTTGCATTATATTACTCGAGTATTTTATTATAATTATAGTATTGGTCAATACACATATTTAATGTTTATTATGAGAAACATTTTTGAATTTATTGCCAGTTGGCAACTGACCTGTGGACTTAGGCCTGATGTTTGTTTTATTTGTATGTGCACATTTTTGATACAGGTCATCGTCTGAATATGGCGAATTGAAAAGTGATCACAAATTTTATTGATGTTGCTGCAGCTGTTTCTAAATAGAAACAATATATAATGTCATCTGTATTTGACAAAATTTATGGTACCAATATATTTATATCATGATATACTTTTATTTTAGGATGGTTGCCTACTTAGAGAGAAGTTCAATTGCTGTTGCTTTAATTTGAACATATCTGATTTCGTTTGCATGACTGCCCTATAATTAATGTACTCCTAAGAGCATATGAAAATTGATTTCAAGCCCTTTATGTACATTCTTTTCGTTGGTTGAAGGGAGATATATGTGATGTGGAATCACATATATTTTTCTTAAATTATTCCTTTCTCTAAATTTCAGTTAAAACTAATCTTTAATTACTTATTCATTTTATCCTAACCTTTATTTCAGTTCCCATTGTAACTTTCCTCCAAAAGAAAAGAAAGAAAAGATATTTAACAGATGCCTTTATCACTAAATCGGCTCTCGCATTGATAAAATTCATTTAGATGATTATTCACGCTGACTAGATAAAAAAAAAAGAATAAAGATCGACTTTGCTTTCGGCCAGTAGAAATAACTCTTTGATCTCCGCTTAATTTTTGAGTATGACTTCCTTGTTAAATCATAAACATTTCCAGTAAATGCGGTCTGTATTGTCTTTAATGCTATGTTCTCAAAACTTTGCTCTTAACGTGCGAATTGGCGTTCGAATTCTTTTTGGCTTATTTTTTAGGACTGTTATGCTGGTGGCCCTGCCACACAATTCAAAATTCTCCTCATTGTCCAAAGCGTAACAGATAATTTTTCTCATATGATATCATTCATTTTTCATGTGCTCTTTTCGCCAATTGTTTGATGCCAATGTGTATATTACAGAATAATTGGCAATTGCTCCCTTGCACTTCATGAACTCAGTCATGTAAAAAAATCGTCTTTAGAAATTCTATCAGGCACCATCCCTATCCATTTCTGTATGAAAATGCGTTAATTTTATATAGTTACTCCAAATAAACAGATTTCGTAAAAACAATTTAAAGCATTATTTCTACACTGATCACAGCCTACAGCTATTTATAAAACTCCAGCGAATGCAAACTGAACCTGGTAATAATTTACGATCTCCAAATATTTTAAAGTAATGATCTCTACTACACTCCTCAGGTGATACGTCATTGAATAGCCCTTTTACCACTCTTTCATATTATGCACCATAGTCTTACATATTTTAGTTCCATTCTTTACCGCCAGGGGGGCGCCTACCTATCTCGGGTGCTATGGGACCAATCCCCTCGACTAATATATCTACAGATAGGTTGTAAAACGAAGTTTCGGTCGGATAGAAGTTTCTTTAGAATAGAGTGCACCCCGTGCATGCGAAATGTGGAAGTAACATATTTTGTAAAAGGATAACGTGTTTTGAAAAAAAAAATAATCGAAACACTTTGTGCGATCTGTGATCACACTTACCTACTTGTTTAAATATCGTGTTAATGTTAATGTTAAAAGTAATTCGTAGAAATTACAGAAAGGCACCTTCAACCGCTTGGGGGCGGTTCTCTGGTTCAAAGGGCCCAATTTAAATGGGATTTGGTTCATTCAATTTAGATTACAATTCAGCTACTTTCTATATTATGACATTTTATCTTAGACTTCAGTTACCAACATTTTCGAACGTAATGTTGCATCCTTTTTCGGGTTCTATGGACTTGATTACTACGATATTCGATTCACTCAACTTGGTTTTCGATTGTCTCCCGCAAGTGCGGAGCCTTTCCGGTACATGCTGCCTTAGGTAGCGGGGACCAGGTCACAGGTTAGTTCGGAAAGAGGTTTGTTAGTAACACACTAGACGCAGCGGGTGACAATGAGGTCACCAGAATTAGGTTCATTTAAATGATTTTCAAAAGCTATAAAAGGAAATAAACTTGAATTTTGTTTAAAGTTATTATAACAGACCGAAGAAACGCGGGGCGGATAGGCTAGTACTAAAAAAATAATACTTCAAAACATCTAAAGGCTAAAAGTTGTGGGAGAAAAATTCTAAATATATATTTTCTTACAGATGAATGCAATTATAATTAATTATAATAATATAATATAATAAATATTCATGTTTTTGATATCGGAAACGAACTCAGGGAGTTTCTAGTTCTAAACATTTACAGCTAATTAAATAATACATTGTTTTATTTCCGTCTGTCTAAATAAGAGAAAATGCACTACTCTCTTATTCAGCAAAAAAAGAAAAATAGAGAAAATGGCTTAAACTGCTTTATAAAAAAAACTCCGAAACACTTTTAAAATTACAGATAATTTGCTTTGCCGATCTAAATAACGTAGAACTGCTTCAACTGAAACTAGAAAACTGTAAAAAAAGCTTTTTGTGAAAATGAATGTAAAGTACTCCTGCATTTCCTAATTTCTAATTAAAAATACCTCAAATATTTCCTATTGAGAAATAGAAAAGTAAAAGAAATACAATTTTAATGGAAATTGAAAAACTCCACAAATTACTTTTCTATTTATTGTATTATTTTTCCAAGTGAAACCTTCTTCGCTAAGTTTTCATTCAATCTCTTTTTCTAGATGAGACGTAGTATAAAAAATAATTTTTCAATCTTTATTTTGCATATACGAAGTTTCAATATGCGATTCAAAATAATGTATCAAAATGAAAATATTAGACAAATGAAAATAAAAGAAAAATTTAACATTCAAAATATGGCAATTTTTAAACTTATCATCAAAGAAATTTTATTTGAGAAAAATTTCATTTTGTCACAAGTTAAAAAATATACAAAGGAAGACTCATTGAAACACTAACTTATTCGAAATAATTTATAGGTTTTTCAAGTATGTATATTTCAAGAAGTCTTTTAAGTAATGTTTTTCTATGAAATTGAAAGTACTTCTAAATGATTAAGAATTGCGAAAAAATTTCAGAAACATTTTACACCTATTTATTTCAAGAGCATTTAATACGTTTTTTTTCTGTATATTAAATAAATTATTTTGTTAGAAAAGCATTTTCTTTTACATTGCTTTTGAAGAATTTCCATATTCATTTTAAGCCGTCATTGCAAGCTGAATTATTTAAATCTATTACCGAGGATCATACTAAGATTTAAACTCGTGTCTTAAACTTACTAAATTTAGCTTTTAAATTTTTCGGTGGGATCTTCCATGATCGGGTCTCCGGCCGTTAGTATGAATGTTGAAAAAGAAGAGACCTTCGACGACTACACGCCGCCTTTTACGAAAAGCAGCAGCGCTCGATACATCTATCTCTCCTTTACTCAGACTTTGAATTTAATATATGAATCGGCGTAGAAAAAATTACGTAAAAATCAATTAGCTTAATTTTAAACCATCAGTAATGGCATGTCGGTAGTTTTGTAGCACATATAAGTTATTTTTCCTTAACCAAATCTCAATTTAAAAATACAATTTCAAAATTCTGCACAGCTAGCAAAATTATGCATGCTGACCACCTTAGATACAGGGTTTCACACTGTACCACAGCGGTTTCAATGTTTTGTGAGAGACAGGGGATACCCAGATGATGGAAAATCATATAGCAATGTACGGCTGGAAACGCTTTCCTGGCACGGTACTGACGACACAAAATACAAGAAAGGCAGGAAAAGAACAGGACGAGAAAATAGGTTTATCATTTTTAGAACAGCAAAAAACTAGGAAATAAGAATAAAAAGACACAACGATCGTCATCAAAGAAGGTGTTCAAAATTATGACCCCGGGCAGTGATGCAGGCATCACATCTACGTCGGAGGAAAGATCAAATATTCTGGAAACTTCCGGCTTGTCTGGGACTTCCTCAGCAGCTGCCACGATGCGTAAAACAAGTTCCTCAGCACTTAATGGGGGTTACGTACACTGTACGGACCACCAGAGAAATTAGTGAATGAAAGTGAGGTCTGTAACATGCCATCTAACTTCCACTCTGTCGCATGCGAAATGAAGCTTCACAGCGAGCGAGGTCGCAACACCCGCGTATATTAAACGTCATCTGACACTTCAGTTTACATAGGGCAATCCGAAGCCATCCCCGCATTTTTGCAGTACAAAGAATAAAAAACTTTTTATTTACAGTGTTTATGTCCTCACTTTATTGCGTTGTGGGTCGCCACTATCACGCTATAAAAGCATTTCCGTTCATGCATTGCTATATGATTTCCCATCATCTAGATGTACTCTATCTCTCTTGAAATTTTATAACCGCTGCGTTGAAACACCCCGTATATCATGTCGACTACAGTAAAGGTAGAAGACATTATTGCTTTTTCTTGGTATATATCAACAACCGCTATCGAAATTCATCGAAAAGACCGCTAAATGATCAGCATTGTAAGTTAATTTCTACCTTTTCTAAATACTTGAAATCTGACCTGAAAACATATAATCTCAGTTAGCTTAGTTTTATAACTTCAATGAAATATTGGAATATTAAATGAAAATTCACGAATCATATCACATACAGTTTAGAACACCTTGCTTCATTTTATTTCAAATTTTATTGTGCAATTTTTTTGGAGGGCATATAAAACATATTGCGAAAATCTTTCAAGGGAGATAGTTTCCAGTCATTGTTTTCATAAATGTGTAGTGAAGCATAGCAGAAGAAGGTATGTGCTGGACTTTATTATACTAAAATATACTTTAATTAAAACTTTAAAAATTAAATTATTTGCAAAGTAGCAAACACATCTTGGCGCCGACAACATTTGAAAGCACACAAACTCTCTCTGTTGATCTCCAAACCCTCGGAGAAGAGTCGTTTTGGTTCGTCTCAGAAATCGTCTGCCGATTAAAAAGGTCATAGAAATAAAAATAAATATTTTCTGTCACTTTGCCACACAACTCCCCTGCCAGTCTAACACAACAAGTGGGAGAAGAAAATGAACTTTTCGTCCAGCTCTCGTAGTGTAGGTCGAAGAAGCAAGTTTTTTTTCTAACAAAAAAATAATCAGGTTTTAACCTATAAATATTTATAAGTTTTACCTGACCATGAATGAGAAGTATAAAGTCCTTTTCCAGTCCTTTTACAACATGGAACTGTCCCTCATAAGTACGTTGTAGAGCCCTCTTGAAAGTACCTCTCCGGAGAAAAACGTGAATGTAGTTACTTAATTCTTTTGGAACGGAGATCTTTTGCTGTCCATGCCTGAAATGTAAAACGGGTCTCAAAGCACGCATTATTTCCTGTAATTTGGCTATATAATTTGGTGGGTCTAACAAGGTTGAATCTTCATACAGCTGCCCCGGAAGCCTTAAGGTAGTTCCATATGCTAAATAAGCTGTAGAAGCGCCAAGATCTTCACGTACTGCAGTTCGGAGACCTAGCAAAACTAGAGGAAGAACTTCGAACCAATCAACCTTATTGCATATTAAGGCCTGTTTTAAAGATCAATGAAGCCGTTCCTCCAAACCATAACACTATGGTGTATATGAAGCAGTCATAGTTAGATAAGTGCCGAGTAACCTTGTCAGAGTATTGAAAAGTATGTACTCGAACTGTCTACCTCTATCTCATATTATCAGGTGTACCAAAACGAGAAATCCATGTCTGCACTAAAGCCTGAGCAACAGTTTCTGCAGTTATATCTCCTATACGTACATTCTCTTGCCATCTAGTAAACCTATCAATCATCGTTAGACGATATCTAAATACACGTACTAAAGGCAAAGGACCAATTGCACCCAGGTGTATATGCGCAAATCTCTCATCTGAGACCAGAAATCGCATCAAAAGAGATTTAGTATGCAAGTGTACCTTTGTCTTTTGACAGGGAATGCCTGCTCTACATCACACAGCAAGTTCCTTATTTAGCCCTGGCCATATGTTTTTGAACATATTAGTTGCCTAGTTGCCCGTATTCCTGGATGCGACAACCCATGCATTGACTCAAACACCTTTTTTCTTAAAACCTGAGGGACATAAAACCTATTTAACTCACCAGAAATTTCACAATTCAATAATGTCTTAGCATCCAGCATTTGCACTTTAGATAATTTCCCGCTAATTATTTAATTTAGCTAATTATTTAATTTAATTTTATACAATCTAATTGCCGAAGACTTCTATGGGAACATTTTTCTTGTTTCTGGTGGAATGCATATATTAAGGGTTTATAATCCACGTACAATGCAAATACACGAGCCTCCAACATATGCCTGAAATGTTGGATCGCCGAATATGCCGCTAACAATTCCCGGTCAAATGTTGAATAATTGCACTGTGCTGGTGATAACTTACGAGAGAAAAATCCACGTGGCTTTAGATCATCGGAGGAAAGTTCTTATAACACCCATAGCAAAATTACTGCAATCAGTTATACGTGCAAGCTCCGCATTTTGAGAAGGGTGGTAAAGTAAAGCTGCATTAGCCATAGTCTCTTTAACTTGTTTAAAACTACTTTTTGGATCCACATCCCATTGTATTTCTCTTTTATTTCTTTTTTCTGCCTCATTTAAGAACCGATTCAGCGAACCCAAAATTGCTGCTATGTGGGGTGTACAAATCGATGATAACAATTTACCATCTAAAAATTTCCTCCAATTGCTACATGTGCTCCGCTTGAGTTTCACTCGTAATTAAGATGCCATCGAGATAAGGAAAGCCAAAATCTAAGCCACGAAGGACCACATTTATAAAGCGTTGAAACGTCTGCGCCGCAGAGGTTAAGTCAAAGTTTAAAAATGGAAATTCAAATAAAACAACAGGAGTTATAATAGCAGTTTTCGGGATATCGGAAGAATGAATCGGAATTTGATCTTTTACCCGAACTAGATCCACTTTCGAAAATATTATTTTACCTTTTAACAAATAAGTAAAATCCGGAATGTGAGGAATGAGGTACCTGTCTTGCACTGTATTTCGATTAAGCGCCCTATAATCCCCTATTGGTCTCCAATCTGACGCACCCTTAGGAACCGCATGCAATGGACAGACCCAATTACTTTTAGAGGGTCTACAAATACCTTTCTATGGCATATAACCAAATTCCTGTTTAGTTGTTCGGAGTAGTGCTGTGTATAACCAACGAGCTCTAGCCGTATCAGGGGGCCAAATTGTAGGGATAAAATGCACTGTATCATGTTTTACAGTTCGATTGTCCATATTGTTCAATTGAGTAATCTCCTTATACTTTTTTAGTAGTTCGATATATTCAGAATCCCCAAGAATATTCTTAACAACTGGGATATCACACAGACATGCGCAACCACGAGCAGTAATATTAGTCACCGGGTCCAATAAACAACGCTTTTTTAAATAAACCAATAAACGAAACTGTTGCAAAAAAATCGGCACCAATAATCAGTTTAGTGACATCAACTATGATGAATAGCCATTGTAATTTGCGTTTCAATCCAAGATCCAAAGTCAACAGCTTAGTACCGTAAGAGCAGATTTTAATACCATTAGCAGCGTACAATGTGATATCGCTCTTACTACTATCCTTAGAAAAAACGATTTAGGAAAACATGAAACATCACTACCAGTGTCTATCAAAAAGCTGGATTGCGTAATTTTATCAGTAATATAAAGTCTGCGATTCAAGCCCATACGTGCAGCAGCCGTCGCTACTACTGCGAGCGATGATCATTTTTTGGTTAATAAGCACATGGAAAGACACATTTTCGCGCCTTTTCCCTAAATCGAAAATGATACCAACATAGCCAACCGTCTTTACGTTCTCTGTCCTTTGAATTAAATGAGTTCCATCGGTATGATTTCCTAGGTGAAGGGGGACAAGACCCTGAACTAACCAGCTTTGAAAGTTCCTCAACCTGCAATTTAAGCTGAATTTTCTGCTCCTGTTCAAACCCACGCGAATACAGATAATCAACACTAACTTTCGTGCATTCGCAAATCTTATCTTCCAGTTCTGCTAATTTATGCGTTGTCAGCATGCATAACAAATCCTTCGGTCTTCCAAAAGTAGGGCATTGCAAAGTTTATCGACTTGAAAAACTTTGACTGCAATGATTTTGGCGTTTCAAATCCCAATAGCTCATATCAAGCAGGACGGTCGTTCTGCCAAGCCAAGCTGAAAAAAAATGCTAACTCCGCCAAACAAACAAACGCCAAGAATAAGGCAAGACACCGTAACTGCTTATTATACTGATCACAACTTCTCCATGTTAAATGAACGATATATGCCAGCGTAAAATTTCCCATATCAAAAGAAGCAATCATCGCAGAAAAATAAAACCAACACTAGAAGGACCTAATAAAGAAGATCTTCAATTTGAGATCAAATGCATCCTCATAAATTAATTATAAACAGAGATATGGATTTTTTAAAATAACGTCGAGATACTGAAAATGACAGATTTAATTTCTTCGTCACAACTTATGTTTCAATCGAGGTAGAGACTTAAATAATGGACAGAAAAAAGTAAGGATTGAATTTTTGGATAGATATTTACTCAATCTATGTGCTTTTATAAAATTCAGCTTTAAAAACATTAATTTTCTATTCATAATTAGCGAAAAACTGTTAGTTAGTTCTAAAGTTTTTAAATTATGCCAAATATCGATAAACCCGCCAAAATATTTTAGAAATCTTATACTTTTCTTTTATATTATCCTTTTGCATTGATTTCATCGAAGATAACTATGGCTGAGATTCAGATAGATTTTTCGCTGTTAGCGAAATGAGTTTGACCAATCAGAAGCCTGCATGTTTGAGAATATTTGCTGTTTGTGGATCCCGGTCTATGTCATGAAAGTTTTGAGTCATTTTTTTAGTGCCGTGGATGAAGTGCAATGTTTGTAGAAATGTAGGCTAGGATCGAGATAGATTTTTCGCTGTTAGCGAAACGAGAATCGCCAATCAATAGCCTGCATTTCCGCAAACAGCGAAAAGTTCACAAAAATGCAGGCTTCTGATTGATGAATCTCGTTTCTCTGACAGCCAAAAATCTATCTAGATTGCGCACAATGGAGGATATTCCAAATATGGGTTCGCGGCTGAAAAAGTCACGTGATACCGGTAATTTATCCAAGGAACTTCTATCTGATAAGAAGGGAAGATACTACTACTTTGCCTCACGAACCGTTTCATTGGCTAGCGGGGATTTACATTACACGTCTACGGAGCCTTCTCTTCTTTACGATAGAAGTTTTTACCTTGACCACGTGATCAAAATGTAGATGGAATATCCTCCATTATGTTGAACACAATTTTGCATTTCCACATCCAGGTAGGGTATTAATTGTCATAACAACAATACATATTCGAAACTATTTAAGGCACTGATTCTGAACTCCTTTGCTATACCTTTCAATATTAAAGAAGTTGTTGTTTCCATAGTAACAGTACTTTTCTGTATTGCTTTCTCTAAAACACAAATATAGAAATTTAACAAAGAGCGCTCAGAATCAACACTATAACAGAGAGCCTTCATACATAAGAGTGGTGATATATGCCCAGGAAGCATGCTCATTTCAAGTTTTTGCCGAAAGTATGGCTACAGCGTCTAGAATACCTTGTGTGGAAATATGATATTCAAACAACGCTAAAAATTTGTATCCCTTAAATGTGCGACGATACTGCTAAAATCCCAAGTATCGATCACAGCGACATCTGCGGGATTTAGTATTACATTGTATAAACTAGCAATATCTTGCAGTTTGAGAAAATATCCTGCAGATGTCGCTGTGATCTGTATATTTCAGCAGCATCATTGCACAGTTAAGGGATACAATATTTTAGCACTTTTTAAAGTATTACAGGGATAGCCAATTTCCACACTATATATACAGCGCCTAGAAGATACAGTGTAGAAAACGGCTACAAAATAGTGCTAAAAAATTGAATCCCATAAATGTACAACGATGCTGAATAACAAGATGTCGATAGTAGCGCCATCGTAGTGATTTAAAAACGATAGTCATTCTAAAAGAGACTCTTTAACCTATTTCACGTCATTCCTTAACTAAATTATCTTATAACAGAACAAAATATCTCATATTTATAGTTTCCGATATTTAACATTCTATAATTTTTGAAAACTCAGTGTTTATATTGAAAAGAGTTACGAGATGGCACTCGTATCAGCATATTGCCGCTGAGCATTGTTGGAGATTAATGGGATACAAGTTTTTAGCACTTTTTAAAGCATTATAGGAATAGCCGTTTTCCACACTGTATCTTCTAGGCGCTGTACTATAGCTCCGTTATAGGCCTAGATTATATGTTGTAGAAATCGACTATCCCAGCAATACTTAAAAAAGCGCGGAAATAGTGAATCCCTTAAATGTACAACGATGTTGAATTCCAAACAGTCATTTACAGCGACATCTGCAGGATATTTTTTAAAGAAGAAAGAGACACGAGTAATGCACCGCTATAGCGTCTAGAATACATAGTGTGGAATTTTGCTATCCAAGCAGCGCTAAAAAGTTGTATCCCTTAAATGTGCACTGACGCTGAAATCCAGGGAGCTGATTGCAGCGACATCTGTGATAAACTTTCAAAGTAAACATCGTATTATTACAGCGGGCTTGACGCCAAGCACACAGGACAGATGTATGTTAATAAAATGTAAAAAAAAAACGCTACAGCGTCTAGACCAAATTATAGCGCCTAGAATATATAGTGTGGAAATTTGCTATCCCTGTAATACTTAAAAAAGTGGTAAAATATTGTATCCTTAAATGTGCAACGATGCTGCTGAAATATACAAATCGCAGCGACATCTGCAGGATATTTTCTATAACTGAAAGATATTGCTAGTCTATACAATGTAATACGAAAATCCCGCAGATTTCGCTGCGATCGACACTTGGAATTTTAGCTGTATCGTCGATCATTTACGGGATACAAATTTTTAGCGTTGTTTAATAAAATATTTCCACACTAGTTATTCTAGACGCTGTTACCAAATCGTCATGAAGTTTTAGGAAATATCCTGCAGATATCGCTGTGATCGACTCATTGGATTTCAGCATCATTTGAAATTTAAGAGATCCAATATATTAGCACTTTTTAAAGTATTACTGGGATAGCCGATTTCCACACTATATATTCTAGGCGCTGTAGCACCGCGGTAGCCTGTCTTTTTCGTTTACCTCGGAGTAGATATAGATTAAGTCATTTGTAGCTGTTCCTAAAATGTGGCCAACAACATATAAGGCCAGTTCATAACGTCACACGGAGTTGATTATCTGTACACGGCAATGGACACAAAAAAAATCGGCTCGCAGCTTTGTACTAATCATCGTGTAAAGATGATCCAACTCTGAGATTAACGAAAAAGACAGGCTACCGCGGTGGGTCCGATTCTTCTTTTTTTAAAGACCGCTGGAGTCACGTGATGCTCGAATGCACCAAAGAAGGTGCGTGAAAAGAGCATCACGTGACTCCAGCGGTTTGTAAAAAAAGAAGAATCGGATCCACCGCGGTAGCCTATCTTTTTCGTTAGCCTCGATCCAACTGCGTGTGACTTTTAAACATCATGAACTGGCCTATTATGTCATTGGTCGCACTAACACCCTCCCTCCTGCGTCCACCGTATATAGCGGCATCTTGTACTGGAGACTGCTAAATGGGCTGCTATCGGTCAAAATCAAGAGAGAAAAGGGCAGAAGAGAGGGAAATAACTCGTTTTTTGGTAACTAGTTTTTCACACGGGAAGATTGACATGTCTGTTCCTCTCCGTTCATAACTCCATGGTGGTGAAATACGCCAAAGCATCCTAAATATCTGAGAAAGTCTTGACTCGCGTCACGAAAACATCACACAAAGCAGGCAAAGCAAAGAAACAAAATCATTCATCGGCTCGTGAATATGAACGAGCCAATGAATGATTTTTCTTCTTTGTTTTGCCTGCTTTGTGTGACGTTTTTCTGACACGTGTCAAGGCTTTATCCAATATTTAAAGGGCGTTGAATAGGCCGGGATCAAGATAGATATTTCGCTATTAGCGGGATGGGATTGATCAATCAGACGTCTGCATTTTTCCGAACTTTTTTATGTTTGCAGTAAACACCGAAAAGCCTGCAAGGATAAAGGCTACTGATTGGTGAATGTAATTTTACTAACAGAGAAAAATTTATCTGGATCCCGGACATTAACTTTGGTTGGTTAAAACAATTTTGAATAAAATCAAATCAGGAAGCCAATGTTTGTTAACTTTTCTGGTTAGTTTAATTGAAATCTTCCTCGTCTATTACTGAAAACTGAGTTACCGTACTTTGGACAAAAAATTGAATATGAGTACACGACTTGTGCATATGTCACCACTCTAACACAGTGTTGCCAGACGGGCTACTTTTTTTAAACTCAGATACTATATTGGCACCACTTTTTTGAAATTGTAAAATGTGCCTTATTTAATGACATATTAATTAAGGCGAAAACAATGGGAATTTTACCGTTTATAATAAGTGCTGGCAATCAAGAAATCTGAATTTAAAAAAAAGTAGCCCACTGGCAACACTGCTCTAACATATAAATGTTCTGTGTTATGACCATGATTCTAAGTGCAGTTGGTTAAATTTGAGTATATGGGCATTAGAGAAAGCAATAGTGGCCCACTGTGGCTGAGTGGATAAGACACAATGCCGCTAATCGCTTAAGAGCGTAGGTGGAAGCAGATTCGAATCCCGCCGTGATCCGCATGTGATATGATGTATGTGTTCAATAAATCAAACAAGCAAACAAGCAAGCAATAGTGAAAGGTACAGTTGACATGGAAACAACGACTTCTTTAATTCGTATAGAAAATTAATGAATAGTAGTAAATGACTCAAGTTTAAAATGTAGGCAAATGGTCTGGAAATATCAATGGCTCCCATCTAGTATTTCACAAAATTAATTTAATAGATTCACATGATGTATAACTTGATGCAACTCTTAACTAATGAAAATTCTGCAACAAGACTTATGTAGGTAGATCTTTTGAATGAATAATTCAGAATTCTGAGAACAAAACGAAGTTCTTAAGGCTCTTCCTCACACCCCCCTCAAAAAAGGAAATACGATAGAAAGATATAAGAATTTGGATAGCTTCAATATGTCTGTGATCTTTTGTCAGAGTTCAGAAAAAGAGTCTGGGCATAAAAAAAAAAAAAAAAAAAATTTAACGAACGATAAGACTATAAATTTCAGGCAATTTTTAACCGAAAAATATTTAATTCTAACGTATATGCGGCTTTAATAATAGACTATTAAAGATAATCAATTTAGGGGAAATTTTATAGTAAATTAATATCCTCACATTTATGCAAATAGGTATGGATAAACAGACTTGAGTAAAATTACATATTTATTCTTTCTTCTCTATAACACGATCTAAATGAAGATGAAGTTATATGTACAGCTTATATCTTTAAATTTTTAGATTTTTTTATCAAAAATGTTCCTTTATTATGTCTAGAATTGCTAGATTTACAGATCTTCGATTCTTTAGATGCCTGCGGGTTTTCATTATCGGATTAACCGTAGGTATTTGTAAAGGTAAATTTATTTTGCAAAACCGTCAGCAAAAAAAGTTAGAAAAAACAATTAACTGACAGACTAACTGTAAATATATATTTTATTTGGACTCTGTTTTTTACTAAATTTTCATCTTTCGTAGAAAATTTTAAGGAGATATAAATTGAGAAAGACTGATACTTTGAAAGAAGAAATTGACTTTCCTTACTTTTAAATTATTAATCACTATAAAAAATGAATGATAGGTAAACAAAATGTATAATATTGTGTTTGCTCCCTGTTTATAAAGGCTATACAAGGACTAATTTTAATTTGAGCTAGTAGAATTATTTCAGTTATATATCATTTGTTTTAAAAAAAGAACTGATATCTACTAAAAAACAACTTTTCAAAAGTAAAAAAAAAGCCAAGCAAAAAAAAAAAAAGAAAAGAAAAGAAAAAAGGTGAAAGTTGTGGCTAAAAAATAGTGTGATATCAAATTTCCAAGCTTATATTGCGGTACTTATTTAACATTTTTTGATAAAAATTTACCATATGTAAGTCGAGTACCTAAGTATGCGTTGATAGAAAGCCTTTTCTCCTTTACTAAATACATCATAACGCGTTTCTGAAAATTATTTTTTTTTTAATTATGCATGATGGGCTTGGCGGCCATCTTTCCATATTTTACACAAATTTCTAAGCACTCAAGCTCGTAACATATTTGCATTATTAAGAATTTCGAACTTATAGTTTTAGCTACAGACAGATAAATTAAGAAAGTTTTTTATTTTGAAAAAACAAATTGATTTTTACTGCTTTAACTAATTAATTAACCCCCCTCCGAAAAAAGAGAATCATAAGATGAAACCTGAAGTTACTTCAGCTTTATTTTTAGACACAAATTTTTAGGCACTCATTTTCATAAATTAAAAGAATAAAATGTTTGCTTTAGTAACAATTTCGAACTTCCAATCTTAACAATGAACTTGTGTGCTTAGAAATTTGTGTAAAATATGGAAAGATGGCCGCCAAGCCCATCATGCATAATTTAAAAAAAAATAATTTTCAGAAACGCGTTATGATGTATTTAGTAAAGGAGAAAAGGCTTTCTATCAACGCATACTTAGGTACTCGACTTACATATGGTAAATTTTTATCAAAAAATGTTAAATAAGTACCGCAATATAAGCTTGGAAATTTGATATCACACTATTTTTTAGCCACAACTTTCACCTTTTTTCTTTTCTTTTCTTTTTTTTTTTTTGCTTGGCTTTTTTTTTACTTTTGAAAAGTTGTTTTTTAGTAGATTAGAAAATAATGTCGAAATGCACAAAAACATAAGACAAATTGCTTTAAAAACAACTGCAGTGCAAGCAACTATAAAGACCGCACACTAATTAAAAGTATACTGCTTCAAACGAGTTAAAATCGGTTGCTACTCGCATATGCTTATAGCGCCTGCGTACTTACACTTAGCCGGACGAAAGACAGTGGTCAGGTTATTTACTGGTCACTCCGATTTGTTTCCCAGCATGGAAATAGGGGTGCTCCACTTTTTTTGGCAGAGCACCAAATATAGTCTGTCTGGATTGTGCATAGAGAGAGCTGTAAATGTTATGCAGAAAAGTACCAAAATGCGTCAAAATATCCGAAATTCGATGCCAATGAGGTGGCAGAAAATATTAACCTATAATTCTAAAAAACAATTTGGTTGTTGTTGTTCAAATATAGTACCTTTTAAGCACTACCCAAAACCGATCAACGAAATCTGTTATCGTTTATTAATTTTTGTATTTTAATCATTTTTTATCCCATTTTCGGAACTTTCGGCCCACTGAGACAACAGAAGATATCAACCCACTGTTTTAAGATTCCGAAAACTTTTCAATGAAAGGAGTTCACAAATTTTTCGCACTACCGCTAAAAAATTTGAGAAATTTAGATTTTTTGGATACGCCCTACTATATATATCGCGTAGCTTTCTTTACAAAGGAAAAGGTGCACATAATATGGTGAATACGTCTAAAAAATGTAATCTAAAATTATGAGTACACATAATGCAGTAGACGATACACATTATACGCCAGACTGTATGAAACACACATGCACATAACAACTAACAAATAGAAAATGTTCAAATATCCATCATGAATATTGAAACCGTATTTAGGGCGTGCCAAAATGTGTAAACCTATCGTATGCAAAAAAGTTAAATTTAATCATCCATTATTTGGAAGCAACCATTTTTAGCGGCTTCCGGACTAACTATTTGGCTTATAATTATTTTTTAGTAATTTTTTGTCTTAAATATCACGTTGCTGCCTAAAACTGCTGTAGAAATACGGTAAAATGATCATTTTTTTAATTTCATTTAATCGCGTTTAGTGGTTGAATTTCTAAAATCTCTAAAATACGTGTTCAACTACTTTTTTTATAGATTTGTTATTCTGCATTTTTGCGCTCTTACCTTAAACTACTGCTTAGATAATGGGAAATGACATAAAATGTATGACACCCCATTTAACGCCCTTGGTGATTAAATTTCTAAAATCGCTGAAATAAGTGTTTAATTTTTGTTTTAGTACATTTGTTAGCGTGAATTTCATACTGCTGCATAAAGCGACGGCTGATACAGCGCGAATTTTTTTAAAATTTCGACCCCATATTTTACTCCTTGTTATTTGTATTTCTAAAATCGGTGAGATACGAATTTAACTATTTTTTAGTAGGTTTTTAATCCTAAATATCATGCTAGTACATAAAACGGTTGTTGAGATATTGTGGATGGACTCCCATTTAACTCCTTTAGGGGGAGGGAGATTTTCAAAAATACTTTATTTAAAGGCTGCTTACAAAGTGTAAGGAGAATATCTTACAAATTTCATTGTCCTAGTAACAACGGTTGAGGGTCGCAGTTGATTATGAATTAGTCTGGACATGTTATTTTTTATAAATTTACATATGCTCGGACATGTTTTGCAGCTAAAGCAGAAGTTACAAGTGTATGTTCTTTTTAATTGTCTGTATTATTTTAATTCTTGTTGTACCAGATTTCAAGAACTGTCGCGAGTCTTTTAAAAAATAATTTATATAATATATATATATATATATATATATATATATATATATATATATATCTTTATAGATTGATATGCATATTTTAATTATCATCCCCATTTGTGGATACATATAAAATAAATTCGAGGGCTGCGTAGTGACTGGTAGTGGTCTAGTTGAAAGTAAAAACGTAAATATATATCAATTTGGATTTAAATTTTCTCCCTGTAGGCGTCCCATCCATGGAATTTTATCAAAGGATCATTAACGAATGCAGAGTGTTTTTCATTTAAATAATATTTTCCAAACTTTTTAATAGTTTTCAATTTTACGGAAACAATTGCTGAAATGATTAACTGAGGTGTTTCATTATTTTGTAACAACGTTTCAAAAACGGAAATGGATATATTTGTGTTGACTTTAGATGGAGCAGTACTGTTCTTCAAATTCTTTAACAAAAAATTATAATATGCTTATAAAATACATTCGAAAAATGTCTAATTTATTTAATTTATTATCAGTATTATTGCGATTTTTCGTGTTTGCGCTGTAAACTTGTAAATAGAAATTAAAGAAATACACAGAATCAAGCAACAATTAACGTTAATTATAAGCTAACAAATACAGCATAATTATAAGTGATTTCGGGATTTCCAGTATTGAAAGTATACTATAAATTGGGTAAAAGTGTAACTGCTTATACTGATAGTGAAATTCTTAAAGCTTTCTTGCATAGCGGATGATGTATTTCGTCCGATTGTATTAGTTTGATAGGATAAAAAAAATCGGAGATGAAGAAAACATCATGTAAAAATCAACTTGTGTACAGAAATGTGATGCATTTATCTCATCAGATACATTGGAGAGACATTTCCGCACACTCACGGAGATATACGAATTTTTTTAAGAATAGTTTAGGGCAGAGATAGATTTCTCCTAGAAAAATGATGATATGAAGTTAACTTCTTATTTCCCATATTCACCTAACATAGCCAAATGTGATTTTTTTTCTGTATGGGAGTGTTATTTCAAGGGTTAGATTTTTGTTCCACTCCTAGCATAAATTATTAAAAAAAAAACTTCAAATATGAATAAGAACGAATATGATAGTAACACTATTGGGAGGCTGTGAAAATATTGGATAAGATAGGCAAAGGATATTTATCGGATGAGAAAGGAGCCTATATCAAGCATTTATCGATATTTGTGCAAAATTGTGGATAGTAAACCGTATCATATAAATGAGAATTTTTAATCATATTTAACTTGTACTATTTGTGACAAAATATAATCATTGTGTAGTTATAAACTAATTTATCTCACTTAAACCTGAAGGCATAAAAGTGATAAGATCGATAAAATAGTTTCAGAGTTTTGGGATTCATTTTTTATGCCGATAAATATAACTTCCGCAATAGCTGTTGTGTTTTCCTACTATTGATCTTTAAAGTAGAGTTTCATGTTTCATGCTTGGAGGAATTTAATTTAATTTGCTGTAAAACAAAAATTTCTAATTTTGAAAAGTGCATATCAAAAGAAAAATAATAAAAAAAATGAAAAATATTTATAAATGGAAAATAAACAAAAATTAGAAGATTTTGTGTGAAAAAGATGGCAGGAAGTTTAAAGAAATTAAAAATAACGAAATAAATACTAATATGTGCTAATTTCAAATAAAGTGATTTAGAATATATATATACAAATGATAAGATCTGTCTTAACTATAAATCTGCCTGACAAAGACGAACTATAGAGCTCTAATTTTTATACTCTGAAACTGATGTTATCGGTAAATTTTAGGTCCCAGATCATTTAAAAACATTAATTGTTCATTCTGTCCACTCAGATTCACATTACCATGAATATTACAATGAACTTGGAAGATTCTTGGTTTTTTTACACAATAAATAATCAAAAGAAATCGCAATTAAAGTGGAGAATTTTTTTAAAGTGTGAAGGAACATTAATCAAATTTCTTCACAAGGAGCGAATTTTGAATTTTCCGGTTGATGATCGTATACTAAGTAAAGCGTGTGCTGTAGCTAAGGCTTCCTATGCTCATCATCAGTTAAGACTCAGATAAAAGAAGCTATATCACAACATAAGACATAATTTAAAATTCATCAGTTATTGCAGGAATGTTCATGAGAATAATATAACAATAAAAAATTTCTACAACTAAATTACACAGAAACGATATGACAATTTTCTCAACTATCTTAGTTTAAAGCTCTTATATTATTCATTCTGATTAAACTAGACACTTTTTTCAAATTGATGCAATATGATTCTACAAGGCAGCTTTTAGAGTCATTTCATAGAAATGAAAATAAAGTTTATAGTAATTATCTTCTTTCAGAATAGTATAATAATAAAAATTTTGCTACAACTAAATTATAGCGAAACGACCTGACAATTTTCTCAACTGTCTCATTTAAAGCTCTTATGTTATTATTTGGGATAGAAATGGACAGTTTTTCAAATTAATGATATATGAGTCTACATGACAGCTCTTAGTGTCATTTCAAAAAATGAAAATAAAGTAAAGAAAAATTATCTTCTTTCTTGCTCAAATAGTGATTATGGAGAAAATACACATCAATTAGAAATTTAAAAAATAATTATTTTATACGTGTAACAAAACTACCATTTAGCTATACGAATAAAAACAACAGTCAAAACCGTCAAATAGCTCCTCATTGTTTGTTTTTTTATGAAAATTAAGGTATAGTTAAAAGGAAAAGAATTACTATGGATCTGCACAATCAGAAAATATCCTGGGCATTCCGGAAATATAGTTTTCATTATTAACGTTGAGCTATAAAACTAATTTGAGTCTCTAGATTTCTGAATTATAAGAACATTTAAACTCCATATAAATTTTATTGAGTATCATGAAGGCATCAACGATATGTAGGTTTCGATTTTAAATGCAATAGATCTGAACTACTGAAAAGGATATCTCAAAAACCATTGAAAAACGTTTTTATGAACTCAAGTTTATTTAGAGAATGAAGAGACAAATGAATGCGATTTTGACTAAGTACATTTGTGTACACATAGATGGATATGATTGGAATGAACTATTCTTAGACGAAGAAACCTTTAAGAAATATCCATAAAATGATGAAAAGTATTTTCTGCAAGCTCTGAAATTTGCGGACAAAATTATTCTAAATATCATAAAAGAACAGAATAAAGAACAGACAAAAAATATAATTACTTGTCTCATAATGTTACTTTTTACGAGACCAACTCCACCGTTAGATAATCATAAAAGCTTTTCATAAAAGTTTTGTTGTTTTTTAATTAATATTGTTCAGAGTTTTGCTTCGTAGCTATTCTTTCATAATTGTCAATTAAAGATTTGAAATTTCTATAACTATTTTATCAAAAGATATTGTTTTAATATATTTAATGCATAATAATGCATGTTCAATTTGCAAAATGCAGTGCTGTCACAATTACACAGTATTATGTAAATTTTCTTTTGTCTGTTACGTGTCAGGTATAAGGTTTTAAGTTATAGGTAAATTATATATATTAAAATGCACATTCAATAATATTATATTTTAACCATTTCGCATCATTGGGCGAGCAGGGCTCTTCTTTCAATGCAAAAACGAAAAATAACAGAAAATCTCAAACATTGACGCATATGACTTGTGCTGAGGAGATCCAGGTCCATTTACCGGAACCAATTTAACTACCCAAACATACCTTGAAGAATGGGGGAAATAATAATTGGGTAATGGGGGTAATTACCCAAGAGAGTAAGAGAGGTTAACTACTCCTCAATTACTGAACCTGAAAACCTGAATTATTATAGTGGGTATTTAAACATTACAATTTATAGATAAACATTTGTGATCGTAATTATATAATACTGGTCCTGGCTATTCCTGATAATTAAACTAACCTTAATTATCTTAAATTGAGGAGGGAGGAAACACATCTCCAAAACGCCCCAAGCTGCGTTGTGTAATTTTAGTGAAGGAATAGCGTATAGACCGCGCAGTTGAATCTAAATAAAACCTATCTAAACTACGCATAAATAGCCTCATAAAACAGACTGTCATCTGAAATAAAACTTACATTAAAGTAAAACAATGGACTCATGTTGTATTAAATCATAGCCAAAAGTTAACCATAAACAAAAGGTTTATTTACAGTAATGTACATATTTACAAAATAATAAAAGAAACAAAATAGAATTGTGTCATAAGACACCAGCGTTCCAAAGAACGAAAATGAATTAGTAATTAAATTAAATTTACTTTTTTAAATTAACATTACAATTAATACTTAATCGCTTGAGTACCATAAATTGTACCTCCCTAATATAACATAAATTATTCACACAATGGGAAAACAAAAATAGTAAAAAGGACAAACATTCTGTAGAGAGGGATCACTTGTGGTTAAGGTCACACTTGAATTCTTGGCACACTGAATGACTTTTTTTTCACACTCACGATAATGTTCACTAATTTAAACACTTGACGATTAAGCAATGTCCGAGGACAGATTATCCATAGGGCCATCCCTTAACGGGAAAACACGGCCCAAATATTTTAGTACTTCATAGCTTTACAACCGGCATCGATCCCTCAGACTTCCTGGTTTAGGAACATGAATCGAACTACATTTTAAGTCATCATCATATAGAAACTTGAATCCATCTGATATTTTTAAGTCTTCATTGTATAGAAATTTGAATCGATCTCCATATTATTTTAGTACTTCATAGCTTTACAAATGGCATCGATCTCCTTAAGACTTCATGGTTTAGGGGCTTACATCGATATATTATTTTAAGTCATCATCCCATAGAAATTTGAATCCATCTCCATATTTTTAAGTCTTCATTGTATAGAAATTTGAATCGATCTCCATATTATTTTAGTACTTCATAGCTTTACAACTGGCATCGATCTCCTTAAGACTTCATGGTTTAGGGGCTTACATCCATTTATTATTTTAAGTCATCATCCTATAGAAACTTGAATCCATCTCCATATTTTTAGGTCTACATGTATAGAAATTTTGAAGCAATCCAATTGTAACTTCTTCCTTTAGTTATGACATTACCTCGTGATGACAATGTGGAGGAAGGTCCTTCGCCCCCTCCGTCGAATGATCGGTCAGCCTTGCTGACCCCCATTTCTTCCTTTAACCTGCAAACCTCTGATTCGGTCTTGCACTTTTTTCGGGGTATACCATCT
Source organism: Maratus speciosus (assembly GCA_963932465.1). Taxonomy (NCBI): domain Eukaryota; kingdom Metazoa; phylum Arthropoda; class Arachnida; order Araneae; family Salticidae; genus Maratus; species Maratus speciosus. The sequence continues at coordinate 352,851,370 of OZ010788.1, read as the reverse complement.
CCGCCCCAATTTCTCAGTACCATAAATACACTTCAATAATTTTTCAAAATAAATTCTCAGTACTTCTTACTGATTTTAAACACACCCATGAATTATTTTTCAATATTGTATGATTTTTCTTTATCATACTTCAATAATTACAATTTATTTATGAAAAAATTTTCTCTTTTCATTTCATTAATTGTTTCAATATTTTCAAAATTCTCATGAAGTAATTGCATTTTTTTTTTTTTACTGAATAAATGCAACCTTTTCTAGTAAACATAACCTGAAATTCCCTATACACACAGTATAACTACACTTCAATTATAAAATATTGTTTCATGACAATACTTTTTCTTTTTCAAAATATAAATTCGCTGAGCCATACACTTTTTGGGAAAAACAAGTCAGAAATAATTCATACAATTCATTGGTACCAAGACTAATTTTAGTATTTATTTTAAAGTTAGCAAACATGAATAACGCGTTTTTATATATTTTTGACTAAAAATACCACTATAATAAAATAATATTAACTCCATATAACGGGTAATATTAACAATAACTCCAGAAAAAATCCTGAAAGTCACGGAAACCACCGCAGTTAGAGAAATGGTATGCTGGGGAGATCCAGGTCCATTTACCGGAACCAACTTAACTACCCAAACATACATTGAAGAATGGGGGAAATAATAATTGGGTAATGGGGGTAATTACCCAAGAGAGTAAGAGAGGTTAACTACTCCTCAATTACCGAACCTGAAAACCTGAATTATTATGGTGGGTATTTAAACATTACAATTTATAGATAAACATTTGTGATCGTAATTATATAATACTGGTCCTGGCTATTCCTGATAATTAAACTAACCTTAATTATCTTAAATTGAGGCGGGAGGAAACACATCTCAAAAACGCCCCAAGCTGCGTTGTGTAATTTTAGTGAAGGAATAGCGTACATACCGCGCAGTTGAATCTAAATAAAACCTATCTAAACTACGCATAAATAGCCTCATAAAGCAGACTGTCATCTGAAATAAAACTTACATTAAAGTAAAACAATGGCCTCATGTTGTATTAAAACATAGCCAAAAGTTAACCATAAACAAAAGGTTTATTTACAGTAATGTACATATTTACAAAATAATAAAAGAAACAAAATAGAATTGTGTCATAAGACACCAGCGTTCCAAAGAACGAAAATGAATTAGTAATTACATTAAATTTACTTTTTAAATTAACATTACAATTAATACTTAATCGCTTGAATACCATAAATTGTACCTCCCTAATATAACATAAATTATTCACACAATGGGAAAACAAAAATAGTAAAAAGGACAAACCTTCTGTAGAGAGGGATCACTTGTGGTTAAGGTCACACTTGAATCCTTGGCACATTGAATGACTTTTTTTTCACACTCACGATAATGTTCACTAATTTAAACACTTGAAGGTTAAGCAATGTCCGAGGACAGATTATCCATAGGGCCATCCCTTAACGGGAAAACATGACCCAGATATTTTAGTACTTCATAGCTTTACAACTGGCATGGATCCTTCAGACTTCCTGGTTTAGGAACTTGAATCGAACTACATTTTAAGTCATCATCATATAGAAATTTGAATCCATCTGATATTTTTAAGTTTTCATTGTATAGAAATTTGAATCGATCTCCATATTATTTTAGTACTTCATAGCTTTACAACTGGCATCGATCTCCTTAAGACTTCATGGTTTAGTGGCTTACATCCATATATTATTTTAAGTCATCATCCTATAGAAACTTGAATCCATCTCCATATTTTTAAGTCTTCATTGTATAGAAATTTGAATCGATCTCCATATTATTTTATTACTTCATAGCTTTACAACTGGCATCGATCTCCTTAAGACTTCATGGTTTAGGGGCTTACATCCATATATTATTTTAAGTCATCATCCTATAGAAACTTGAATCCATCTCCATATTTTTAGGTCTACATGGTATAGAAATTTTGAAGCAATCTAATTGCAACTTCTTCCTTTAGTTATGACATCACCTCGTGATGACAATGTTGAGGAAGGTCCTTCGCCCCCTCCGTCGAATTATCGGTCAGCCTGACCCCCATTTCTTCCTTCAACCTGCAAACCTCTGATTCGGTCTAGCACTTTTTCGGGGTATACCATCTCCGCCACTTGAGCGTCAGCGATCTTGGTTTCTGGCCCCCGAGTCTTCGCCTGTGTGGCCTGTTTTATTAGGTATCATAAATATAGTAGTATCCCGTCATAAATACTACTTGGCATTTTATGTCAAGCTATTGTCAGGCTTGCAGACTTCGTGACTCGCTGAAAAGATCCCCTCTACCGATAGGACTCCTTGTGTGGCCCTACTCTTATTAAGACCTTATAGCATAAATACATATATGAGTATACTTATATTAAATAATAATAATAATAATCAAAATACCTATATGTAATACACACTCTAAATATATATATGCATTTTATAAAATAATAATAATAATCAAAATATGTAAATAATAGTATTTTTTATGACAATAAAATAAAATAATAACCTGCTGAAGTGGTATCAAGGGTATTTATGTAAGTTACATGATACACTTCCAGCAACTTACTCACAACAAGGCAATAGGAGACTACCACTCTGTTTATAATATTTGGGTTAGGGGTCGCAAAATTTTAACCAGTTCGAAATTTCGAAATATTTCTTATCTCATTAAGTTGTCTTTAACACATGAAAATAATATATTAATGTTCGAAATTGATATGCAAACTTCAAATGTAATGCAATGCTATCGAAGTAAAGCGTGCCACAGCGAATAAATAATAAAGCAAAGATTAAGTGACTAGAATTAGAATTATCAAAACCAGAGAAGACTTTATCTCCGCCAATTTTCAATCTATCAATTTGATCTTTTAGAAATTTAATCGTCACATATTTGTCTAATTAAATGCGTAGGCAAAATGTTTTTTTCCTCAAATATTGATATGGCTTTTCTGTATTTTTATGTAACGAAATTTTTGGTTGAAATCTTTCGTTTTGCTTTAAATTCATGCCATGTAACTACAAATGAATATTATTTAAAACGAGACGTATTTCCTCAGCTGCTTGACTAAACAAACTATATTTTTTGTATCGCTGTTTTATTTTAAGTTTACAATGAGTTCAACGCAACGTACAACGCTTCATCATCTTTTTGAAGAGCTAGCGCCCATCTCCTGTCAAAACACTATACGAAGTCTCTCTTATAACTATCAGTTCTTAATTTTTCAGCAGCATTTTTTTGTAACTGAGCCCCTAATTAAGTTGGAGACTTTAAATTTTTGCATACTTATAGCTGAACACTTGTGACCACACAATAAAAAATCTCAAAACTTTCAAAAAGTTTTATATTATTTACCCCTCCGTGCTCTAACTTGTGCATTTTAAGCATTTTTTCTAATGTCCCCTCTTTTCACCCGGGGGCACTTTTCTAAATTTTGCTGACATTCCTTGTGATGTGGAATCACATATATTTTTCTTAAATTATTCCTTTCTCTAAATTTCAGTTAAAACTAATCTTTAATTACTTATTCATTTTATCCTAACCTTTATTTCAGTTCCCATTGTAACTTTCCTCCAAAAGAAAAGATATTTAACAGATGCCTTTATCACTAAATCGGCTCTCGCATTGATAAAATTCATTTAGATGATTATTCACGCTGACTAGATAAAAAAAAGAATAAAGATCGACTTTGCTTTCGGCCAGTAGAAATAACTCTTTGATCTCCGCTTAATTTTTGAGTATGACTTCCTTGTTAAATCATAAACATTTCCAGTAAATGCGGTCTGTATTGTCTTTAACGCTATGTTCTCAAAACTTTGCTCTTAACGTACGAATTGGCGTTCGAATTCTTTTTGGCTTATTTTTTAGGACTGTTATGCTGGTGGCCCTGCCACACAATTCAAAATTCTCCTCATTGTCCAAAGCGTAACAGATAATTTTTCTCATATGATATCATTCATTTTTCATGTGCTCTTTTCGCCAATTGTTTGATGCCAATGTGTATATTACAGAATAATTGGCAATTGCTCCCTTGCACTTCATGAACTCAGTCATGTAAAAAATCGTCTTTAGAAATTCTATCAGGCACCATCCCTATCCATTTCTGTATGAAAATGCTTTAATTTTATATAGTTAGTCCAAATAAACAGATTTCGTAAAAACAATTTAAAAGCATTATTTCTACACTGATCACAGCCTACAGCTATTTATAAAACTCCAGCGAATGCAAACTGAACCTGGTAATAATTTACGATCTCCAAATATTTTAAAGTACGGATCTCTACTACAAATATTGGTGCCGTTACAGGGCATTCGCAAAATTTTTCTGGAACTTTATGGGATGGTGCCTGCCTGTTTATTAGACTGCCTGCCTGTTTATTAGACTGCCTGCCTGTTTATTAGACTGTCTGCCTGTTTATAAGACTGCCTGCCTGTTTATTAGCCTGCCTGTCTGTTTTTATTAGCCTACCTGATGTTTATTAGTTTGCCTATTACGGCCTATTATTTTTGGAATGTCTATTGCCTCGATAGATGACTACCTATTATTTATGGAGATCGTGGTCTGTTAAGTAACTTCCCATTTACCTGACTGCTGTATGAAGTGCCCGTGTTTCCTGTGAATTTATGCTGCCGAACTTTTTCTATGGATTTCATTATTTTAATAATTATGGAGTTAGATCCCAGTGGCCAGTGTCATTTATGACTGTTTCAGCTGATTCTTCGGATCAAGATTTTTCTTTCACGATGTTCGCCGTAATCTCTCCCGCTTGTTACAGCCTCTCCTATCAATGTAGGCTTAGGAAGCTGCGGTAGCCTATTTGTGACTCCTATAGTTCGCCTCCGGGTTACTCTGTTCACCGACTTTGGACGAATCAGTGCTTTTTATTTCGACTTATTTGGATGCTTCGTAAATTTATGCAGAAATATACTGAGTCAATTCTCTACTTATGATTCTAAAGTGCTGCAGATTTCCATGTTTGACGTCGTATTGTTTTCACACTGATTTTATTTTTTTTTTACTTCCACTTGTGGTTGCTGATATTGCCTTTCTGCAAAAAAAAGTGCATTAACCTATTTTGTGTTTTGAATTCAAATTCGATATTCAACGTTCATTTTTATTATAATACTGTTAACTATTGAATGAAAGCAGTTAAAAGTGTCATAAAAAAGGTACAATATAATAATGAATATCAAATATTGATACAGTTACATCGATTATAAAAATGGAAGAGCATAAAAGAAAATATGCATATATATAAACAATTACAGCTTATCATGTGAGTATGAGAAAAATATTATATGCATTTTATATTTTTATAATTATTAATGCTCAATTTCTATTTTGACTACATGACATTTTTATAAAATGTAATATTTAAAATAATACATTAATTTTTAACAATTGTCGTTGATTATGCATTTTTATTTTCTCATGCTCATATTTTGTTTGCATGAATAGTAACAGCTGTAAATACTTTTAGATTTCTTTGAAATTTATCACAGTTTTACAAATGCTATTTAAGAACTAAGATGCCAAACGATAGCATGATAAAATTACATTTTTCAGATATCCAAAATAGTACTTATTTACTGTTCACTTTTGGCTCGAATAAGTATCACAAAGATCAAGACAATCTATTTTTTAAAATTTAGAATAAGTATTTTAGAATAAGTACTAATTTAGAATAAGTGTTTTATGGATCGCATTCTTTTGGATTTTTTTTTTTTTCTTCTTCTTAAAAAAAAAGTTTTTATCATTTCTCTCATTTTATTTAATGATTATATATTTTGTTTATTTTTTTAGTGCAGTTCCTTTTGAAGTATTATAAATTGACAGTTATATATATATATATATATTTATCTTATATTTTATGTTATGACTTTCATTTAAAAAAACTTTAGGTAAGTTAATGGTCCATCTAAAATATTTTTGTTTCCAAGTAAATAATAAAACAGGATGCTGCCAGTTTCAAACTATTTTTTTTTTTTTTCGGACAGGAAGTCTTATTTAAAAAAAAACAATATTATAGAGAGATAAAGATGAATACTGGTAATGAATAAAGATTTCATTTATTATTGACATTATTTTCATTTTGAGGGATATAAAATTTTACCAGTTGAATCGAATCTCTATTTATATAAATTCTCAGTTTAAAGGTAAGTTATGTTTTAATGTGTTTGTACAGTACTATTAAGGAGGTATTTTATCTCTGCTTAAAAGTAGCCATGATTTTACTTGAATAATTAAATCTATCTAGATAATCAATATGTTTAAAGTAGTGTGCACATTGATTATATCTATTTAAGTGAAACTATTTTTCACAGTGCATTATACTATAGCGAGAATATGAAATAATTTTTCTTGTCCTTTTATTATAGACACAAAAAGAAAGAAGATTTGTTTAAAAATGATATAATATTTAAAAGTTTTGCATGCATGATTATTTTCCGCCAGTAACTATAGCCTTATAAGAACTTTCATTTTAGGTTATTTAGGTAAACGAAAATCTTTTCATAATTTTCTTGATGCATTATAGTATTTCTTATGCATTTGATACAGAAGATAAACAATATGATTTGAGAAAAAAATTGGGTCAATTGAATTGACTATTTTTCCCCTTTTAATTTAATTTTAAAACCCTTTTTATGCACATAATTGCAATGTTTGTTGTTCCTATATGCAGTCACTAAAAATTATTCCGTTACAGAGAGTGCAGTTTTCCGATATTTAAATAACTATTTAGAAGTTTTTTTTTACATGAATTATCATTCTTTTTAACTGTGGAGTATAATACTTATTAGTTTATGGCTATATCTTTAACATTTAAAATTTTTAATAGTCACTTCAAAAAAAATCTCACATTTGACTACTATTTATTATATTGCATTTAGATAGGTTCATATTTTTGGAATTATCAGATAGAGTACTTGTGTATTTGTTTTTGTATTTTATAATTCAGAATATATGATGGGTAAGAGAAAGCCACACAAATTGACACAAGAGCCCTCTGCTGTATTTAATTTTCAGTTAAAACCTAATGCACAACAGGTAATGTTTTCAAAAACTAACATTGATTCTGAAACAACTGGTTTGGATTCTAATCCTTTTAAGATTTCATGTTTAAGTAGTTTAAGTGAAACTATTAACAGATATTCTAAAACTATTGTTACAGATGTTCTGGCATTAATTGACCCTATTTTAAATGAGGCTAATCCTGAACTCGTTCAGAAGTTTAATTCTTATCAAAAAGAAATTGAATTTAAATTTAATATTTTAAATGATTTGATGGATAGTGTTCAATCAGAGTGGAATGTTTTACAAAAAGGTAATGACGACTTACAAAGAGTAAATAAGCTTTTATTTGAAAAGGTAAGGACACTTACCTCGTCCAAACAGTCTACGCATAATGACATAGCTGTTCAATGCGACATTGATGGACCTAACTTGGATGAACCACTTAATATAATTAAAGTTAAAGATAAGAAATTTAATTCTAATGTTAAAGACTCCTCATCCAAAATTTTAGATAATGCTAAAACTCAAACAGACACAGATTCTGGTACAACTTCTGACTTCTCAAAAAATAAAAATGTTAATTTTATTTCAGTACCTGATTACATTTTAAAGTTTTCTGAGAACAAAACTCCAGATAGGGATTTTTCTGACTGCACTAAAATAATTTTATTGGGTATTGATGATAATATAGGTGTGCCAGATATTATGATGTCTATAAATGAAATGATTGGCAACATCATTCCTTCCATTCACTTTGGAAGAAAACATAAATTAAGACAAGGTTTAAAATACAATTGGACTATTAGTGTTACATCATGGATTGCTAATTCCTTAATTGAACATGGCAAATTAAATATTAATTCTATTGATTACACTGTCAGGCCATTTATTAATATAAAACGTTGCTTCCATTGCCAACGGCTAGGCCATCTGGCAAAAGTTTGTGTATATGATTTGGCATGTACTAATTGTGGTGAATCTCACACTTCAGTTAATTGTAAAAATATTTCAAGATGTATTAACTGCATCGCACATAACCGTACTTACAAGAAGTCTTTAGACATAAATCACCCTGCTTTTTCTCCCTTTTGTAATACATTTAGATTTTATTTTAAGCAAAAACAAGTTTTTTTTTCAACGTACAACATAACTTATACATACAGCCTTCCTTCAGGCATGCTAGTGCAAGGTTAATTTTTATTAATTCATTTACACATTTTGTTACTTAACTTTATGCGATACATGGCTTTCTTCGCTCCCTTCGACCCTGAATGTTTACATTGTTCGCATGCGTTTATTCATAAAATAAACGTAAAGGATTAATAGAGTTTTTTTTTTCTCATACATTTTTCTTACACAAATATATTTGTTGTCTTAGGATATACAAATTTTAAAACATTGCTATTTAAAGATTGATTAATGTCAATTATTTCATGGTCTATGTTCTTCGTGCAATACACATGTCTCGGATTTTCTTTCATTCAACTGTTTCAGGTCGACAGGAATAGATGAATGATTCCAAATTTCACATTTTTGATTTAATGTCAGTTTTCTTCTGGTGGTTAAGCCGTAATTGCCAGTAAGAATTCAGCGGTGGACCTCAAATGTTTTTCCGTTATTTTCTGACTACTTTTCTTGGTTTGCTTTCTGATGTACATATTAAAAAAAAATCACATATAGGTATACTTAGTTACTTTTTTTATTATTTTAGATTACATTTTCATACTTACTTTGCATTGCGGTCACCATGATTTCAAAAAAATATTACGTCTTTTTGGTCATAACTTGGTGTAGATATTCTGTTTCTTTGTAGGTCTTTCTGATCATCAATTGCACTTTCCTTTTTACACGCAGTGTTTATGCGAATGTTCATTGGTTTACCAATATTACAACGTTGAGTTTTCTTACAAAGGTTTTTCTCTTTTGGTGTACTTCTGGATTTTCGCAAATGACCCACACTCACAAAAACTTCGCTTGGCATGCATCAAGTACAAAATTTTTTTTACAAAAGGTTTCCACAATGGTTTCTACATCGTTTTACAGCGGTTTTTCTTACAAAGGTATATTTTTGCAGCATGCTATTCAGATGAAGATTACATGTGCAGTTGTTTGGTTAGTGGTCCTCAGTGCAGTTTTTTGGAATATTTTATGTCATTTGTTTAGAATACATTGGTCGTTTCTTTTAAATTTTTATTAGTTATGAATGATTCAATTCAGCTCAAGTTGCTTCCTTCCCACTTGCACTAGTCTTACCAATTATTCCATGTTTTCCTTTTACACATGCAAATTTCATTACATTTTGGCATAATTCAGATAGATATATACACTTTTCTGCATAACATATGTTGGTGTTTATGTATGATTTACATTTGCTTCTTGAAATTTCTTTACTTTCAATTGGGTACGCATGATATACAGTAGTACTTCACGCCACATACACGACCATTAATAGCTTGTTTTTTAGTCAATGTATACTTATACACATACTATCGGTATTGTCATTATACCTAAGGAGCTTACTGCTTCTTTATTTAAAATTCTATCAAAGTGCAATTTTTTTATTACATCTGCCAAAATTCACACTTTTTTTTTCACCTTTAACGCAATATTCATTCTCTTATAATTTGTACAAGGTATTTACACGTTTGCTCATGGCACTTCAAAAAAAGCTTACACTGCAGTCAATTTTATACACATTGGTAAACGGTACACGCCAGTCAAGACGATAAAAAAAAAATTGCATACCTATCAATGTTTTCACACTACTTTTCAGTGAAGGTATATTGTCAATTTTTATAAGCAAAGACACTGTTATACTCCTGCTTAAAGGTCATTGCAAGTCTTGTATTGGTGTTTATACCAACCGTGCATTCTATTGAGATTATTTATCGGTTTACATATTACTTTTTCTTTTTTCACACATGTCTAGCATCTTTTACACTTTCTACGTAAATGTTCAGTGTCTTCCATTTATCAGTAACTGTTTTCAGTAAAGGTATTTTGTGGGTGATACCGAATAATATTTTATGTGGATTTTTTTTTCTTAATTTACATAACAATACTGTTTTGATAGTCAATATAATTCAATGTCTTCTTTAAATTGTAAATTTCATTTTCAAAATTTTAATGCTTCAGGTCTTAAAAAAATACATTTTAATAAATATACACATAACAACACAGTTGGCACGTGAATTAAATGGCTTATGGCAGTGTTTCAGCTAATTTTTTTTCATATCCTGATTATATAGCATTTCTTGGACTGTCACCTTATGTACACGTTTGTTTAAAATCAATGTTGTGAGACAAAAAAAAAAACCAGGAAGATATAAATTAAAAAATATAGATGCTTTTACTCATTATTATGGACATTATTTCAGAATCCTTCGTTATTTTTATTATGTTTTTGTTTATCTGTGTTTAATATTATGTGTTTAGTTGCATTATATTACTCGAGTATTTTATTATAATTATAGTATTGGTCAATACACATATTTAATGTTTATTGTGAGAAACATTTTTGAATTTATTGCCAGTTGGCAACTGACCTGTGGACTTAGGCCTAATGTTTGTTTTATTTGTATGTGCACATTTTTGATACAGGTCATCGTCTGAATATGGCGAATTGAAAAGTGATCACAAATTTTATTGATGTTGCTGCAGCTGTATCTAAATAGAAACAATATATAATGTCATCTGTATTTGACAAAATTTATGGTACCAATATATTTATATCATGATATACTTTTATTTTAGGATGGTTGCCTACTTAGAGAGAAGTTCAATTGCTCTTGCTTTAATTTGAACATATCTGATTTCGTTTGCATGACTGCCCTATACATAATGTACTCCTAAGAGCATATGAAAATTGATTTCAAGCCCTTTATGTACATTCTTTTCGTTGGTTGAAGGGGAGATATATGTGATGTGGAATCACATATATTTTTCTTAAATTATTCCTTTCTCTAAATTTCAGTTAAAACTAATCTTTAATTACTTATTCATTTTATCCTAACCTTTATTTCAGTTCCCATTGTAACTTTCCTCCAAAAGAAAAGAAAGAAAAGATATTTAACAGATGCCTTTATCACTAAATCGGCTCTCGCATTGATAAATTCATTTAGATGATTATTCACGCTGACTAGATAAAAAAAAGAATAAAGATCGACTTTGCTTTCGGCCAGTAGAAATAACTCTTTGATCTCCGCTTAATTTTTGAGTATGACTTCCTTGTTAAATCATAAACATTTCCAGTAAATGCGGTCTGTATTGTCTTTAACGCTATGTTCTCAAAACTTTGCTCTTAACGTACGAATTGGCGTTCGAATTCTTTTTGGCTTATTTTTTAGGACTGTTATGCTGGTGGCCCTGCCACACAATTCAAAATTCTCCTCATTGTCCAAAGCGTAACAGATAATTTTTCTCATATGATATCATTCATTTTTCATGTGCTCTTTTCGCCAATTGTTTGATGCCAATGTGTATATTACAGAATAATTGGCAATTGCTCCCTTGCACTTCATGAACTCACTCATGTAAAAAAATCGTCTTTAGAAATTCTATCAGGCACCATCCCTATCCATTTCTGTATGAAAATGCTTTAATTTTATATAGTTACTCCAAATAAACAGATTTCGTAAAAACAATTTAAAAGCATTATTTCTACACTGATCACAGCCTACAGCTATTTATAAAACTCCAGCGAATGCAAACTGAACCTGGTAATAATTTACGATCTCCAAATATTTTAAAGTACGGATATCTACTACACTCCTCAGGTGATACGTCATTGAACAGCCCTTTTACCACTCTTTCATATTATGCACCATAGTCTTACATATTTTAGTTCCATTCTTTACCGCCAGGGGGGCGCCTACCTATCTCGGGTGCTATGGGACCAATCCCCTCGACTAATATATCTACAGATAGGTTGTAAAACGAAGTTTCGGTCGGATAGAAGTTTCTTTAGAATAGAGTGCACCCCGTGCATGCGAAATGTGGAAGTAACATATTTTGTAAAAGGATAACGTGTTTTGAAAAAAAAAATAATCGAAACACTTTGTGCGATCTGTGATCACACTTACCTACTTGTTTAAATATCGTGTTAATGTTAATGTTAAAAGTAATTCGTAGAAATTACAGAAAGGCACCTTCAACCGCTTGGGGGCGGTTCTCTGGTTCAAAGGGCCCAAATTAAATGGGATTTGGTTCATTCAACTTAGATTACAATTCAGCTACTTTCTATATTATGACATTTTATCTTAGACTTCAGTTACCAACATTTTCGAACGTAATGTTGCATCCTTTTTCGGGTTCTATGGACTTGATTACTACGATATTCGATTCACTCAACTTGGTTTTCGATTGTCTCCGGCAAGTGCGGAGCCTTTCCGGTACATGCTGCCTTAGGTAGCGGGGACCAGGTCACAGGTTAGTTCGGAAAGAGGTTTGTTAGTAACACACTAGACGCAGCGGGTGACAATGAGGTCCCCAGAATTAGGTTCATTTAAAAGATTTTCAAAAGCTATAAAAAGAAACAAACTTGAATTTTGTTTAAGGTTATTATAACAGACCGAAGAAACGCGGGGCGGATCAGCTAGTACTAAAAAAATAATACTTCAAAACATCTAAAGGCTAAAAGTTGTGGGAGAAAAATTCTAAATATATATTTTCTTACAGATGAATGCAATTATAATTAATTATAATAATATAATATAATAAATATTCATGTTTTTGATATCGGAAACGAACTCAGGGAGTTTCTAGTTCTAAACATTTACAGCTGATTAAATAATATATTGTTTTATTTCCGTCTGTCTAAATAAGAGAAAATGCACTACTCTCTTATTCAGCAAAAAAAGAAAAATAGAGAAAATGGCTTAAACTGCATTATAAAAAAAAATCCGAAACACTTTTAAAATTACAGATAATTTGCTTTGCCGATCTAAATAACGTAGAACCGCTTCAACTGCAAACTAGAAAACTGTAAAAAAAAAGCTTTTTGTGAAAATGAATGTAAAGTACTCCTGCATTTCCTAATTTCTAATTAAAAATACCTCAAACATTTCCTATTGAGAAATAGAAAAGTAAAAGAAATACAATTTTAATGGAAATTGAAAAACTCCACAAATTACTTTTCTATTTATTGTATTATTTTTCCAAGTGAAACCTTCTTCGCTAAGTTTTCATCCAATCTCTTTTTCTAGATGAGACGTAGTATAAAAAATACTTTTTGAATCTTTTTTTTGCATATACGAAGTTTCAATATGTGATTCAAAATAATGTATCAAAATGAAAATATTAGACAAATGAAAATAAAAGAAAAATTTAACATTCAAAATATGGCAATTTTTAAACTTATCATCAAAGAAATTTTATTTGAGAAAAATTTCATTTTGTCACAAGTTAAAAAATATACAAAGGAAGACTCATTGAAACACAAACTTATTCGAAATAATTTATAGGTTTTTCAAGTATGTATATTTCAAGAAGTCTTTTAAGTAATGTTTTTCTATGAAATTGAAAGTACTTCTAAATGATTAAGAATTGCGAAAAAATTTCAGAAACATTTTACACCTATTTATTTCAAGAGCATTTAATACGTTTTTTTTCTGTATAATAAATAAATTATTTTGTTAGAAAAGCATTTTCTTTTAGATTGCTTTTGAAGAATTTCCATATTCATTTTAAGCCGTCATTGCAAACTGAATTATTTAAATCTATTACCGAGGATCATACTAAGATTTAAACTCATGTCTTAAACTTACTAAATTTAGCTTTTAAGTTTTTCGCTGGGATCTTCCATGATCGGGTCTCCGGCCGTTAGTATAAATGTTGAAAAAGAAGATACCTTCGACGACTACACGCCGCCTTTTACGAAAAGCAGCAGCGCTCGATACATCTATCTCTCCTTTACTCAGACTTTGAATTTAATATATGAATCGGCGTAGAAAAAATTACGTAAAAATCAATTAGCTTAATTTTAAACCATCAGTAATGGCATGTCGGTAGTTTTGTAGCACATATAAGTTATTTTTCCTTAACCAAATCTCAATTTAAAAATACAATTTCAAACTTCTGCACAGCTAGCAAAATTATGCATGCTGACCACCTTAGATACAGGGTTTCACACTGTACCACAGCGGTTTCAATGTTTTGTGAGAGACAGGGGATACCCAGATGATGGAAAATCATATAGCAATGTACGGTTGGAAACGCTTTCCTGGCACGGTACTGACGACTCAAAATACAAGAAAGGCAAGAAAAGAACAGGACGAGAAAATAGGTTTATCATTTTTAGAACAGCAAAAAACTAGGAAATAAGAATAAAAAGACACAACGATCGTCATCAAAGAAGGTGTTCAAAATTATGACCCCGGGCAGTGATGCAGGCATCACATCTACGTCGGAGGGAAGATCAAATATTCTGGAAACTTCCGGCTTGTCTGGGACTTCCTCAGCAGCTGCCACGATGCGTAAAACAAGTTCCTCAGCACTTAATGGGGGTTACGTACACTGTACGGACCACCAGAGAAATTAGTGAATGAAAGTGAGGTCTGTAACATGCCATCTAACTTCCACTCTGTCGCATGCGAAATGAAGCTTCACAGCGAGCGAGGTCGCAACACTCGCGTATATTAAACGTCATCTGACACTTCAGTTTACATAGGGCAATCCGAAGCCATCCCCGCATTTTTGCAGTACAAAGAATAAAAAACTTTTTATTTACAGTGTTTATGTCCTTACTTTATTGCGTTGTGGGTCGCCACTATCACGCTAGGAAAGCATTTCCGTTCATGCATTGCTATATGATTTCCCATCATCTAGATGTACTCTATCTCTCTTGAAATTTTATAACCGCTGCGTTGAAACACCCCGTATATCATGTCGACTACAGTAAAGGTAGAAGACATTATTGCTTTTTCTTGGTATATATCAACAACCGCTATCGAAATTCATCGAAAAGACCGCTAAATGATCAGCATTGTAAGTTAATTTCTACCTTTTCTAAATACTTGAAATCTGACCTGAAAACATATAATCTCAGTTAGCTTAGTTTTATAACTTCAATGAAATATTGGAATATTAAATGAAAATTCACGAATCATATCACATACAGTTTAGAACACCTTGCTTCATTTTATTTCAAATTTTATTGTGCAATTTTTTGGAGGGCATATAAAACATATTGCGAAAATCTTTCAAGGGAGATAGTTTCCAGTCATTGTTTTCATAAATGTGTAGTGAAGCATAGCAGAAGAAGGTATGTGCTGGACATTATTATACTAAAATATACTTTAATTAAAACTTTAAAAATTAAATTATTTGCAAAGTAGCAAACACATCTTGGCGCCGACAATATTTGAATGCACACAAACTCTCTCTGTTGATCTCCAAACCCTCGGAGAAGAGTCGTTTTGGTTCGTCTCAGAAATCGTCTGCCTATTAAAAAGGTCATAGAAATAAAAATAAATATTTTCTGTCGCTTTGCCACACAACTCCCTTGCCAGTCTAACACAACAAGTGGGAGAAAAAAATGAACTTTTCGTCCAGCTCTCGTAGTGTAGGTCGAAGAAGCAAGTTTTTTTTTCTAACAAAAAAATAATCAGGTTTTAACCTATAAATATTTATAAGTTTTACCTGACCATGAATGAGAAGTATAAAGTCCTTTTCCAGTCCTTTTACAACATGGAACTGTCCCTCATAAGTACGTTGTAGAGCCCTCTTGAAAGTACCTCTCCGGAGAAAAACGTGAATGTAGTTACTTAATTCTTTTGGAACGGAGATCTTTTGCTGTCCATGCCTGCAATGTAAAACGGGTCTCAAAGCACGCATTATTTCCTGTAATTTGGCTATATAATTTGGTGGGTCTAACAAGGTTGAATCTTCATACAGCTGCCCCGGAAGCCTTAAGGTAGTTCCATATGCTAAATAAGCTGTAGAAGCGCCAAGATCTTCACGTACTGCAGTTCGGAGACCTAGCAAAACTAGAGGAAGAACTTCGAACCAATCAACCTTATTGCATATTAAGGCCTGTTTTAAAGATCAATGAAGCCGTTCCTCCAAACCATAACACTATGGTGTATATGAAGCAGTCATAGTTAGATAAGTGCCGAGTAACCTTGTCAGAGTATTGAAAAGTATGTACTCGAACTGTCTACCTCTATCTCATATTATCAGGTGTACCAAAACGAGAAATCCATGTCTGCACTAAAGCCTGAGCAACAGTTTCTGCAGTTATATCTCCTATACGTACATTCTCTTGCCATCTAGTAAACCTATCAATCATCGTTAGACGATATCTAAATACACGTACTAAAGGCAAAGGACCAATTGCACCCAGGTGTATATGCGCAAATCTCTCATCTGAGACCAGAAATCGCATCAAAAGAGATTTAGTATGCAAGTGTACCTTTGTCTTTTGACAGGGAATGCCTGCTCTACATCACACAGCAAGTTCCTTATTTAGCCCTGGCCATATGTTTTTGAACATATTAGTTGCCTAGTTGCCCGTATTCCTGGATGCGACAACCCATGCATTGACTCAAACACCTTTTTTCTTAAAACCTGAGGGACATAAAACCTATTTAACTCACCAGAAATTTCACAATTCAATAATGTCTTAGCATCCAGCATTTGCACTTTAGCTAATTTCCCGCTAATTACTTAATTTAGCTAATTATTGAATTTAATTTTATACAATCTAATTGCCGAAGACTTCTATGGGAACATTTTTCTTGTTTCTGGTGGAATGCATATATTAAGGGTTTATAATCCACGTACAATGCAAATACACGAGCCTCCAACATATGCCTAGAATGTTGGATCGCCGAATATGCCGCTAACAATTCCCGGTCAAATGTTGAATAATTGCATTGTGCTGGTGATAACTTACGAGAGAAAAATCCACGTGGCTTTAGATCATCGGAGGAAAGTTCTTATAACACCCCACCCATAGCAAAATTACTGCAATCAGTTATACGTGCAAGCTCCGCATTTTGAGAAGGGTGGTAAAGTAAAGCTGCATTAGCCATAGCCTCTTTAACTTGTTTAAAACTACTTTTTGGATCCACATCCCATTGTATTTCTCTTTTATTTCTTTTTTCTGCCTCATTTAAGAACCTATTCAGCGAACCCAAAATTGCTGCTATGTGGGGTGTACAAATCGATGATAACAATTTACCATCTAAAAATTTCCTCCAATTGCTACATGTGCTCCGCTTGAGTTTCACTCGTAATTAAGATGCCATCGAGATAAGGAAAGCCAAAATCTAAGCCACGAAGGACCACATTTATAAAGCGTTGAAACGTCTGCGCCGCAGAGGTTAAGTCAAAGTTTAAAAATGGAAATTCAAATAAAACAACAGGAGTTATAATAGCAGTTTTCGGGATATCGGAAGGATGAATCGGAATTTGATCTTTTACCCGAACTAGATCCACTTTCGAAAATATTATTTTACCTTTTAACAAATAAGTAAAATCCGGAATGTGAGGAATGAGGTACCTGTTTTGCACTGTATTTCGATTAAGCGCCCTATAATCCCCTATTGGTCTCCAATCTGACGCACCCTTAGGAACCGCATGCAATGGACAGACCCAATTACTTTTAGAGGGTCTACAAATACCTTTCTATGGCATATAACCAAATTCCTGTTTAGTTGTTCGGAGTAGTGCTGTGTATAACCAACGAGCTCTAACCGTATCAGGGGGCCAAACTGTAGGGATAAAATGCACTGTATCATGTTTTACAGTTCGATATTCCATATTGTTCAATTGAGTAATCTCCTTATACTTTTTTAGTAGTTCGATATATTCAGAATCCCCAAGAATATTCTTAACAACTGGGATATCACACAGACATGCGCAACCACGAGCAGTAATATTAGTCACCGGGTCCAATAAACAACGCTTTTTTAAATAAACCAATAAACGAAACTGTTGCAAAAAAATCGGCACCAATAATCAGTTTAGTGACATCAACTATGATGAATAGCCATTGTAATTTGCGTTTCAATCCAAGATCCAAAGTCAACAGCTTAGTAGCGTAAGAGCAGATTTTAATACCATTAGCAGCGTACAATGTGATATCGCTCTTACTACTATCCTTAGAAAAAACGATTTAGGAAAACATGAAACATCACTACCAGTGTCTATCAAAAAGCTGGATTGCGTAATTTTATCAGTAATATAAAGTCTGCGATTCAAGCCCATACGTGCAGCAGCCGTCGCTACTCCTGCGAGCGATGATCATTTTTTGGTTAATAAGCACATGGAAAGACACATTTTCGGGCCTTTTCCCTAAATCGAAAATGATACCAACATAGCCATCCGTCTTTACGTTCTCTGTCCTTTGAATTAAATGAGTTCCATCGGTATCATTTCTTAGGTGAAGGGGGACAAGACCCTGAACTAACCAGCTTTGAAAGTTCCTCAACCTGCAATTTAAGCTGAATTTTCTGCTCCTGATCAAACCCACGCGAATACAGATAATCAACACTAACTTTCGTGCATTCGCAAATCTTATCTGCCAGTTCTGCTAATTTATTCAAACCCTCAGAACTGACCGACTAAATTGTTGGCACCGACACCGGTAACCTACGTAGCCATATATTTTTCAAAAAATCATTGTCTACATGACTCTCACTTAATTCTCTCATTTTACGCAACAACATTGACGGGAACCTATCAACCAAGTTTTAAATCTTGAAGCAATGTCTTTACTTTCCGATTCTGCGAAACTTCAAATTCCTATAATAACCGCTTTTTAACAGCACTATACGGATCCTCCGGCGGTGTATAAAGAATATCTGTTGCAAACGATAATGTTTCAGTATCCAATGAAGCAATCAAAAGATCAAAGCAAAGAAAAGTTTGTTCTACGGATATTCCTGCCAATCTAAATCTAGCTTCCAACTGCACAAAAAAAAAACTTTGGATTATTAGGCGAGAAATGAGGAACGTTTACCGACACTCTACCACTTCCTGTTTTTACATTTCCATCCGCTTTACACACAGTTGGAATATCGTCAGGCATTCTTTACAGTAACAAAACATAAATAAAATATAACAGAAATATCAAAATTCAGTACAAAACGAAATATCAACTGAAAGTTTGAAACATTTTAAAATAATAAACAACCACCACCTCAGAGGATAAATGCAAACGGGAGGTAAACATTCGAAAATCTCTTACCTGTTTATGAAATAGATAACTTTACAGCTTTGCAGAGAAATACCTTATGAAGATATTATTCCAAATTCAGTATTCAAACATGTAAAACGGGCCACCAGTTTTTGTAGTGAAGCTTAACAGAAGAATGTGTGCGCTGGGGCATTATGATACAAAAATAGACTTTAATTAAAACTTTTAAAATAAATTATTTACAAAGTAGCAAAGACATCTTGGCGCCGACAACATTCGAATGTACACAAAATCTCTCTGTCAATCTGAAAAACCTCTGACAAGAGTTGTTTTGGTTAGTCTCAGAAATCGTCTACCGATTAAAACGATCAGATAAATAAAAATAAATATTATCTGTCGCTTTGCCACAAATGCAAATCTTTAAACAGATCGTGCTCCAAATGTCACATGGTATAAATTGCGTGGCTTCTGTTCCATAAATTCTAATATAATAATTTAAATAGAGTACTTACACAACAACAGTTTTGAAATATAGCGCATTTTCTCGCTTTTAACAGGGCATACAGCGATCAATGAATATAGAAAACCATACTACACAGGTGACTCTTGCAAGATTTTCAAATGTAAATTGTTAGAAATTTATACTTATTAAATTAAAAACTTTAGATTTAAAATTTTTTGCAGTTTTACCCATTATAAAGTTTGATTATGCTATCATTCATCGCAATAAATATAGCATAGCAGCGCCCTGTAATAAGTAATCAAAAGGAAAGTTGAATCGGAGTTCGTTTTCACAACAAATGTCTATATCTTGGTTTAATTTCATTTTCACAGTTATGCTATATCAGATCCACCTTTTGAGACATACACCACATAATTCTACTCATTAACTTAAGTCAAGGTTAAACAAAATATTGTGTTTCGTTAATTGTTAAGTTAAAGATCCCACAATATTTGTGTAAAATACAGACACACATCAATCGAAAAGTTGTGTAATACTGTTTTGGATATCAGAAAATGTATAAAACCAACAAAAAACGATAGTCTAAATCATTCGCCAATCGTATATAATTTCTTTTCGTGATAATATTTCTTTATTATTTTAAAATATTCTTCTTTCATAATAAATTCTTATTACAGAGCAAAAAATCATTTACATTTAAGAAATAGCTTCAAAAAGTAGCTCAAAATTGTTTTCATGAGAGCGATCTATTTCCGTTTATTACAGATTTATTTTCACACTTTTATTGTTCACACAGCATTTTTTTTATAAAAATGAATTAAAAGCCATATTTTTGTGAAAATAATTTATCTTTAGAATTTATGTTTGCGATATTTATTATTGATAAATCCTTTGCTTGTATAATAAATTATTTAATGCATAGTTTTTGTAAAAAAAATGTTTTATGAAAAATTATAGGATGAATTTAAAATTCATCTTGCGATTTCTGAAACAATCCAATCTCATTCTTTATTCATGTATTATTCATCAAACGTTTCACAAAAACGTATTATTCATAAATTATTGTCTTCCATAAAATAGAAGAATGACTTTTTTTTTTTTTTTTTTTTTCATTTCATCACAAAATAATACCCTTTGTGTTTACAGGACTTTCAGCCACACCTTTTGAGATGAATTTTTTTGAAATGTTAAATGCATTTCTTTATTTAAAAGTATAATGCAATTTATCTAAAAGTACACATATGTTTTTAGCTGAAAAGCAAAGCGTAAATTTATATTTATTTCACTTTATTGATAATAATACTTTTAAACAATATATTTTTTTTTCGAGTAGGAAGAGTTAAGAGAGGCTTGCAATGTTTGACTCACGCGCTGATGTAGTAGTCTTAATTCCATTTTGACATCCAATGGCATGTGAATATTTGATACATATACAGGGTGAGTACAAATGATGAATCTGAATTTAAAATATCATATTTTCGAAACTGCTGCTCATATAACAATAAGTTATACGTGAATTTAAAGAGGATTATACGAAGTTTTTTTCAGATAAAAATGTTCGATGTGCGACCATTTTGTTATATGGCATACGTCCAATCTGTAATCTGGCTAGTTCCAAACATTTTGTAGCACCACTCTGTCAATGGTTCTGTATGTTGAACAAATGCGTTCTTTAATTTCTGGCAGTGTTTTCGGCATTGCTCGTAATTTAAACGTTGAGGGGATATATTTTATCCCGTCTAAGTTTAATTAAGATTTACACCAGAAAATTTTAATTGAGTTTTACTTTTATAACTTTGGGGGAATTTAGCTGAAAAATTGGTTTTCCTTATTTTCAAATAAAAAAATTCTAAATTTCCGGTGGGAATTCAACTTTACACAAACACAATTGCTTTACACTCAAAGGGTTAAACAATGCCATTAATGTAACCCCACAAAAAGAAATCACATGATGTTAGGTCTGGGGATCTCGGTGGCCATATGATTAAGGGTAAATCACCCTCACCCGCTTGAGGACAGCGCAGATTATTTGTTTCAGCATAATGAAGCCTCGCTTCATTGGTTTTACAAGTACGTAGTTACTTAAACGAGGAGATTCCGCACCGGTGGATGGGGCGTTTGTTGTTTGGAATGAACTGGATTACAGATTGGACGTATTCCGTGTAACAAGAGGGTCACACATCAAACATTTGTAACTGAAATAACTCGCTATATTTCTCTTTAAATTAAATTCGTGTCTCTCTTATTGTAATATGTGCAGTAGTTTTGCAAATATGATGTTTTAAAATCGGGTCCATCATTTGCACTGACCTTTTACAGTATGCACGCTAAAGTCCCTTGCCAACTTCTTAACTTTGGAACGACTGCAGCTATATTCGTAAAAGTGGTGTCTAGGTAATAGTAAAGCAGACATGCGCTACTGTATCAAACACCGCCTACGGCACCACCTGATGATGGAAGGCGCAGTTAGCATTCCTATTTCGAAAACGGAAATAGTTATGGAAAAAGTGATTTACAATGTTGTAAATCATCATTGATGCAGTATGAAAAGACACCTTCTGGGCATTTATGGTAAGAAATAGAATGGCTAAAACGCGCATTTCTTTTTTCGTGATTTCCTACACTGTGACGTCAGAAACGGAAGAAGAAATGATTGTATTTCGGAAAAAACACGATACCACAATGTGACACAGTGGTATCGCTTGTAATCCCCATTCAAAGGAACTGCGGTTCAAAACCCGAAGGTTGCCTCCTTGTATTGATTGTCTTTATGAACAGAGTAGGCAATATGTAGATCGTGTAAAATAGTGTTCGATCAACTCAACGCAACATGCGATTGGTGATCAAAATTTTGCAGAATGTAAATACGTAAGAAACGTCACGCCTGTTCACATGAGACAGCTATAAAAGAGACATCTTCTTAGAGTTGATGCTCATGTCCACGGAGCAATTGTTCAAAGCTGAGTATTGTAAGATGGTTTTACTTTACGATGAATGTGGACGCAAGACACGATCAGCAGCAAGCATGTACCGGCAACGTTGTCCTGCAGGCCCGCATCCTTCTAATCAAACCATCCTAACTGATTTAAAGCGTTTAAGGGAGACAAGATGCTTGACTGGTCGAGTTCAATGTGGCAGACCAGCTAAGGTAGGACGGCAAGTTTAACCAGATGAGGTGTTAGCATACGCCCTCGCATATCCGAAATGTCGCACGAGAGAGCAGTGAACGCTGTATCCTCTCAAAAAGTCAGGTTTGGAAAATCCTAAGCGAATTAGGCGCTCATTCACACCAACCAAAGACTCAACAGCTTTTAATGTACGGGATGCCGAGCGTTGCTATGCATGGTCCAACTTCTTAATGAACAACCAGGTCCAGCCAACAGTCTTGGAAGGTATAATGTGGACGGATGAGGAATGGCATGTACAATGGGCAGAGCACCTATTACTCGGCGTTGGAAATTCCTCGATGTTTTACCGACGTTCGACATCAAATGTAGTTTTCTTTTAACGTTTGGTGTGCAATTTACAATAACAAGTTGATCAGCCCAGTATTTTACGATAATATGTTAACGGGAGTACAATATTTACAACTGCTACAGAATGTAATACACGATTTTGTGGAGAACCTGCCGTTGTTTAATCTTCGTAATCTATGGTTTCAACATGACGGCGCACTTGCTCACAAGACATATCCAGTGAAGCAGTACCTCATCAAGGAATCGGGAACGAAATAATTGTGTATGGGGGTTTCGAAGATTGCACTCCATGTTTGCCAGATCGGACACCGCTGGACTTTTTCCTGTAGGGATACCTGAAACAGCAGGTGTATGCGACCCCTCCACAAACATTGCAGGACTTTAGACGACGACTTACGGACGTTTGTGCCAACATGTCACACTCTATGCTCCAACGTCTGCAAAGTGAAATCCAAACAAGGATCCAAATGTGCATTGCCACTGATGGTGAGAAGTTGGAACATCTCAAATAAAGGAATAATGTTGTAACTAGCTGTTTTTTTTCTTTCTAAGATTGTTTTGTTACGTCACGGTGTATCACGTCACAGTAAATCACGAAAAAATTCAAAAGCGCGTTTTAACCGTTCTATTCTTCGCATTAATGCCCACAAGATGTCTTTTCGTACTACATCGATGATGCTCTACAACTTTGTAAATCACTTTGTTTCCCTATATATTTCCAATATGGAGATAGGAATGCTAACTCCGCAGCTTTCCACCAGGTGGCGCCGTACTCGGTTTCATTTAGTAGCGCAAGGCTACTTTACTAGACCTAAGACACCACCTTTATAAATATAACAGCAGCCGTTCTGAAGTTAACAGGATAGTAAGGGACTTTAGTGGGCATACTGTACATGAATATACATAGCTTATAATGCACCATAATTCTCAAAATCCATTAAATAATATTTAAATAAATATTTCTCATAAATATGTAAAGTGGAACAAACTCTCGCCTTTCAAAGAAATTTGAATCATTAAGAGGTATAATAACACAAAGAATAAATGCTATATTACTATCATAATAACAAAGTATTTTTCCTTTATAAAACTGTATTAATTAAAGTCAGTTTTACACGATTTTCTTCCAGAGTTAGCAACATTTTGTCATTATGTTTCTTTCATAAATGGCTCACAAAAAATTAATTAACAAATAAACTTAGGGGGACCTGTTGGCTGGAAATTTTATTGGTATGATTTGAAAAAAGAAAGAGAAATTTTGTCAAAACATCAATGAATGCTAAAAACGAACACCAGAAGTGACTGCCAGAAATGATTTTTTTTTAAAATAGTAAATATTAAAATAATTTTAATACAAAGACATCGTTAATATGATAAAGGTACTATTAATACCTTATAAGTGTTTTCTTTTATAGCTCACAGGCTATCAAAGCCTGTGAGCTAATGTGCCCGCCAGTTCTGTATGTATGTACGTAACGCGATAATTCTTGATAGAAACATCCGATTTGCTTCAAAAGTTTTTTCTAGGTTCATTCTGATAAGGCGCTTCCCTGATTAGTTTTAGGGGTTCATTGGTTAAGTATAAAGGGGGGAAAGGGGGCTATCCCCCCTTAATTTAGATAAATGGGTTTTTCATGAAGAATTATTCAATTTGCTCCAAATTTGGTATATCGGTTTATTATGTTAAGGAACTTCCCTGATTAGATTTGGAGGTTCATTAGTTAAGTACAAAGGGGCGAAAGGGGGACTAGCCCCCCCCCCTTAATATAGATAAATGGGTTTTTCATGCAGAATTATTTGTTAAGCTCCAAATTTGGTATACCGGTTTAATATGTTAAGAAGCTGCCTTGATTAGATTTGGAGGTTCATTAGTTAAGTATAAAGGGTGGAAAAGGGGTTAGACCCCCCCCCCCTACCTTAATTTAGATAAATGTGTTTTTCATGCAGAGTTATTCGATTTCCTCTAAATTTGGTATACCGGTTTATTATGTTAAGGAGCTGCCTTGATTAATTTTGGAGGTTTATTGGTTAAGTTTAAAGGGAGGGGGGGCTGGGGCTAAACCCCCATTAATTTAGATAAATGGGTTTTTCATGCAGAATTAATCGATTTGCTTCAAATTTGATATGCCGGTTTATTCCGATATGGTGCTTCCTTTATTAGATTTGGAGATTCATTGGTTAAGTATAAAAAGGGGAAAGGGTGGAAAGACCCACCCCCTTAATTTAGATAAAAGGATTTTCATGCAGAATTATCCAATTTGCTTTAATTTTTTATCTATGTTCATTCTGATAAGGAGCTGTCCTAATTAGATTTGGAGGTTCATTAGTTAAGTATAAAGGGGGAAAAGGTTATTAGACACCCCCTTAATTTAGCGAAATGCTTTTTCATGCAGAATTATCTGATTTGATTCAAATTTGGTACCGGTTTATTATGTTAAGTTGCTTCCCTGATTACTTTTGGAGGTTCATTGGTTAAGATTAATGTGGGGAGAACGGGGGCTAATCCCCCTTCATTTATTTTTTGTGGGCATTATTCTTTGGAATAAGAGTATAATATAGAATTCCTGTGAATAGAATGTGAGCTCAATGCCATCACTTTAACTGGGCACGATTATTTTTATTGTTTTTGTTGCTCTTTTTTTTTGTTATTGTTGCTATTATGAAAGCGGACGCAGAATCTTAAAATTTGCAGAACAATCACTGAAACTTCTCTCCTAAAATTTTTTTAAAGCATTGATATTCGTTCTGTTTCAAATAGATTGCAACATTAGTAGAGTAAAATTACGTAGATATAGCCTTGTGTATTTCTTTTTTTCGGATTTCGAAAAGTTAACCCATGCGGTCTTCAAAATAGTATAATGGGAAAGGAAAATTGATGTTTTAAAAACATTTTTTTTTCAAAAAAGTTGTTAATTACCTTTTTTTTAACAAATTGCACCATTAGGAAAGCTAAAGTGCAAACTGTAAGCGTGTATTTTGTTATCATATTTGGAATACTTAAGCCGATAGCACGCATCGAAAGACGACAAGAAAAAAGCATTTTCCGACTCTCCATTCTTCATCTGTCAAACTGTGCTCTCGGCAGCATCGCTAAAAATTTTCAAACCATTTAGCAATGTTGAAAGTGGTTATGTTTGATATCTTATTTATATAACAAACAGGAAAGAAATAGTCATGCATCAAGCATAGATTATGAAACACATTCCAACACATTCAGAATAACGTAACAAAACTGCTCCATTTAAAAAAAATGAAAATATTACATCTAATTCAACCACATGGGGACGCATAAAACATTTCAAAACCCAATTTCAGCTGTTCCTATCTACAATCGGAAAATTATCCGAATTGTTTCCGCAGCCTTGTATATGATATATAGAATTCTGTCTATTAACCACATGAGTGCCAAAATTTAGTTCACTTCAGAAATACATATACTTCAGTTGAAAATTCCTCTTCAGAAATTATCCTATAATAAGGAGAATGGTGTAGAATTTATATATAATGAGTAACATGCGAAAAATTAATTAAATTTAACAGCGCATACCGAATTTTAAACCGAACAATTGAAATTTTATATCTAATTCAACCATATGGCAACGCATAACACATTTCAAAACCCAATTTCAGCTGTTCCCATATACAATCCGAAAATTATCGAATTTTTTCACAAGGCTTGTATATGATATCTATACTTGTATCTATTAACAAGTATCAATTATTAAGTGTCAGTTATTACTCAAAGACAGTACTGAAACCGATTTCTTTTGTGTGTCCCTGTAAATGAAAAAAAAATGCTATGAATGCCCTGTTGTAACGTCATCGTAGTGAAATTCAGTGATTTATATCAGTTTCAATATATTTGAAATAGCGTTATGTGATTAAAATTCTCTGCAAATGATTTTCCCCCATATACCATAATGTAATGTAATACTTTTGAGTGTCCCTGTAAATGAACTAATATACAGTACCAAACATGCTTTGGTGATCCTGAAATAACCTTTATCTATTGTATGAAAATCCGTGTATATTTACAAGAGTTAGAGCTTATAAAGACGGCCAGACGGATAGACAAGAATGCATAAACACTTTTCAACTTTGTTGGAAAAATGATAAAAATGAAAAATCAAAGTATTAGGGGAATTAAGACCTGCCTTTAATTGTCCACATCCAAATTTCCAGATGTCTACGCGCGGTAGATTTTCCTACTCATCCCCAAGAGAGACACACAAATCAAACACACAAACATCTTTCTTTTATTAGTACACGAATTCGTTATCTTTTCATTCCTGTTGCCATTTTCAAAATATGAAATTGAAATTCTGACAACAAATCATTAATTTTAAACAGCTCAGTGTGCTGTTTTCATACGAGAACATCATTCGCAAGACTGGCGTCATTCTGTAGATCATAATAAGATCATTAATAAAACAAGGATTTTCAACACGCTTCCAAATTATTTTTTAATCATGTACAGCTCATATTCAAAATATCAGAATAATTACTTTTTTTACAAATCGAAAATATTGTTTAGTATTTTAATGTCTTTTAATGCAAATATGCAAACCATATTTTTATTAAGAACTTATTGTTGATTAATCTTATTTATTATCTTAAAATTAATATCATTTTTGAATAAAACAATTGAAAAAAATTATTTTGAAGAGTCAAAATATTACAATATTTATTCAAGTGGTTTAAAATAGTATAATATTTCACATGAATTCTCCTATAATTATCACCAATTCTTAACTGGTGGCATCATTGATTAAATTCAGACGATTTTATTTAAAATTTGCATTCTTTTTGCAATTTGTTTGCTTTTTCGTCTTAAAATGGGTCGTGTAAGTGATATTCTTGAATCTATTAAACTTTTCATGGTTGATTTGTATCGGCACGGTAAAAATCAATATCATATAGCGCATTATTTACATCGTTCGCAATCAAGCGTTAATAAAATACTAACACATTATTCAAAAAATGGAAAATTTCTAAATAATCGCCAAAATGGCGTCCGAAAACCAACAACATATGGTAGAAATGACATGAAACTGAAGTGTATGGTTAAGAAAAACCGTTTTAAAAGTGTGCGATTCTTGCACCGAAAATGGGAAGAAGATGGAGTTGAAGTTTCTACATCAACAACATTAAGACGTCTCCATAAATTTAACTTTGAATCTCGTGTATCGAAAACAAAACCTCTCATGACTGCAAAACAAAGGCGTATAACATTGAATTGGTGTAAATCAAGACGTTTTTGAAGCGGAGAAAATTGAAAAAATATATTATTTAGTGATGAAAGTATGTTTTGTGTTTCATATGGTGATCAAGGTATTCGAGTTGATAGAATGAAGCAAGAAGCATTTGATAAAGAATGTCTTTGCTGCTAGTGTCATGGTTTGGGGTTGCATGAGTGCAGAAGGACCTGGAAAGTTATGTACCGTCTACAAAAAGATTAACTCTAAGATATATCAAGAAATTTTGGAATATTACATGATTCCATCATCAGAAGATTTATTTGAATATGATTTCATATTTCAACAAGATTTAGTGTCACCGCATACCTCGGTGTTAACTACGAATTGGTTTCGCCAACGCAACATTAAGGTACTTCCTTGGCCACCAAACTCACCAGACATTAATCCCATCGAAAACTCTAAGAAGAAAAAAATCCAAGAAAATCCTCATTCAAGTGAAACTGAGTTAGTGGTACGTATAAAGTCTGTTTGGGCTAATATTGATAGAAATGTTTGTAAAAGCCTTGTATATAGTATGCAAGATCGATTGTAGGCTGTCATGAAAGCTAAAAAGATTGCTACAAAATATTAAGTGCGATTTACTTAATATTCATAAGGTAATATTGTTGCGTAAAATAAAGTATTCTAATATTTTGAACCAATGTAAATTTTATTCTAATACACTGATGACCAAAATTTAGGACCAGTCACAAAATGCTAATTTTTAAGTAAGCGAATACTCAAAAGGAATAATATAATTCAAATAATTACTCTCCCTACAGCACAGCTAGTCCATATAGCATCTCATCCATGTCACACTTGGTCACAAGTGTCACAGTCATTATCGTGAAACAAGAAATAGGAAATTCCACACGTCTAATTATGAGTCTCAAATTATCACTATAAGTGACTCCACTGGGACGTCAATGTGACTGCTGTTTTGTGACGAGTCACCAGGTGACTTTACAATGCAGTTACATTGTGACTCTCATGTGACTGTCATTTTTAGACTCAATTTCAAAGTCATCATGAAAGTTGTATTATGATAAATCACCTAATATTATCACATTATAGTCACATGGTGACTTTTCATAAAAGAGCACAATGGTGACTTCACAATAGTCTCTCTGTCACCTGAAAGTCATGTGATTTTAATGTATTTTGTGATTTTAATTATTTGATAACTTATCAGAATGCAGCGTTCACGATGACTTTGACATTCAGTCCACAGTTGACAGTCACAAGAGAGCCACAATGTAACTATATTGTAAAGTCACATGGTGAATCGTCAAAAAGCAGCAGTCACAGAGACGTTTCAGTGGAGTCACATATAGTGATCATTTGAGTCTCATAATGAAATGTATGGAATTTACTATTTTGTTTGCTTCACCGTAGTGACTGTGACACTTGTGACCATGTGTGACATGAATGAGATGTTATATGGACTATCTGTGGTGTAGATAGAGTAATTATTCGAATTATATTATTTCCTTTTGAGTATTCGCGAACTTGAAAATTAGTGATTGGTCCTTAATTTTGGACCCCAGTGTATTTTGATGTGTTTCAGAAAGCTGTATACCTAATTTTTAGTACTGTATTTTATATCTTGTAAATGTTATAATCTTATCCAAACATTCCAGATTTAATTTATAAGAAATTTAATTGCATTTACTTAGTATAAAAAATAAATAAATGAAAACTTTTTTTCCTATTACTTTTTCTGAATTATTCTAATATTTTGAATATGAGCTGCATATATTTATTTAAGCTTAGAATTTTTTTTTTTTTTAACTGCAAAAATAAAAATAATAGTAATAACGTTATCGTGTTTAACATAAATGAAAATACGTATTTGTACATTATTCATAAAATTAAAAGAAGCATGTTTTAAGAATAAACCCTCATGGAAAGCTTTGAATGGTTAAAGGGGCGCCATATTTTAAGTCGTGCAAAGATTTGCATTCAGAAAAATTAAATTCTTTAATGCAATTTTGCAAATATTTGATGACTTTATCGATCGCGTGTTCAAAAGTATATCATCTATTTAACTTAATAGACCAGGCAATAGGGGATTTTAGCTGGCAAATTTAATGGTAGTTCTGGAAATCGGCTTACTTTATATTTTTTCGGTTGCTGAATCCGAATTTGTAACTTCCCACCCAAATTTCTCCCGCAACCCCCCCCCCCAAATTTTGGTAAAATGCCCCCAACAAGTTTTTATTAAAAAAAATCAATTTTTTATTGTTTTAGGGAAAGAATATCTAGAAATTCAGAAAGTAGACTAAATTTGCAACAAATAAGATATATGATATCATGACATAGGATGAATGAGGAGGGGGATCTTCATCGGAACATGCGCCGCGGTGCTGCGTAGACTAAGTTGCACATTTCCACATAACCACTCATATCGTTTACATTCCCCCTCTGAACTTTCCCTGTAAGGTTTACTTTAGGTTTTTTGGGCCGCTGAATCTGAATTTTTATCTTACACCCAAAATTACCCCTGCAATTTCCCCCAAATAGTTGTTTTTAAATTAAATTTTTTATTGTTTTAGGGGAAAATTATGTAGAAATTCAGAAAGTAGACAAAATTCGCAACAAATAGGATACATGACATTATCACGTAAGATAAACGGGGAGAGGGCGGGCTGCCTCGGATCATTCCCCGCGCGCTGTTCTCAAAAACCAAATTTTTCAAAAAATCAATTTTTTGGGTGTTGCCGGGTGAAATTTTGGTGGGAAGTTACAATTCGGATTCGCCGACCCAAAAAACATAAAGTGAGTCGAAATCCAGAACTAGCATTAATTTTGCCACGCAAAATCCCCTATTTCTTGACTTGCATCACTTAATGCACGTAGCGCCGCAGTGCATGCTCGCAGGCAGCCTTCCCCCACCCTGTTCATCCTACGCCACAATATCATATGTCCTATTTGTTGCAAATTTTGTCTTCTTTCTGAATTTCTACATACTTTTCCCCTAAAACAAAAAAAATTAATTAAAAAAAACTATTTTAAGGGTGATTGCAGCGGGAAATTTTGGGGGGAAGTTACAAATTCAGATTCAGCGACCCAAAAACTTAAAGTATACATTATAAGGAAAGTTCGGAGGGGAGTCGGGAGGGCGAATGTAAACGATGTGAGTGGATAAGGGGAATTACGCCACTTACGCAATTGCACAGCACCGCGGCGCATGTTCCAAGGCAGATCCCCCCTCCCCATTCATTCTACGTCATAATATCATATATCTTATTTTTGCTAATTTTGACTACTTTCTGAATTTCTACATACTTCTTCCCTAAAACAATAAAAAATTGAATTTTTTAATAAAAACCTTTTTTTTGGGGGGGGGGGGGGATTTTACCAAAATTTGAGGAGGTTGCCGGAGGAAATTTGGGTGGGAAGTTAAAAATTCGAATTCAGCGACCCAAAAAACATCTAGTAAGCCTTTTTCCAGAACTACCGTGAATTTTGCTAGGTAGAGCCCCTATACGGTCTCTATTGCCTGTACTATAAATCTTTCATAATTTTTAGTTCCCTAAAACTTAATAAATGTATTAAATTCATGAAGAAATTGTGAGAGTATAATTTCAATTTAAGATTAACTTTTGGCTGTAACATCATTTATGTGACATTTAAAATAGTACATATGCCACTAATTACTCATCAAATTCCCTCTTCAAAACATCAAACATTCACTTTCATCAAACTTCATATTCAGTTAGTCCTTGACATAAGTTGGTGAAGTTTACGTTTCGGTGTAAACTTCCCAACAGGTGGCACTGCTAAGGTGTATTTTTCATGATTTCCGCAATAGCTCTATCTGAAGAATTCATGCACGAATTTTCATCTAACTCAGATTTCAGTTAGACTTCGACACTAAGTTGTTGCTGATTACGTTTTAATAGCCCAATATGTGGCGCTGCTATGCTGCATTTTCCAGGATTTACACAATTGTAGATAGTCATATCTCAAGAACTAATGCACGAAATTTCATATCTTTAGAATCCTCATTATCGGCATAGATTCCCATTTAATTTTGGCACTGCGATAGCGCATTTTGAAGTATTAACATGTATGGGAGAGAAGAAAGTTTTTGGATTACCACACCCGACTAGTTTTCTTTTGATAAGTTGTGCAAATCATGGAATTATACGCATTGTTCGGATTTTTTCTGACACATTGTGCATAAGTAGGTAGGCGTGTAATGTATGACCGATTGCTATTTATAAATATCGCATTTCATTTTCTTACGATTAATTCGAAATATCTTCTCACATATATTTCTATTCGTTACTGCCTGTTTCTGCTATGCATGTAAATCAATTCATAATTGTGATACAAATATTAAATATTATAAATATTTCGTAAGTATTAGGCACACGCCTCTCCTTAATATCACACAATAAATTAACTGAGAATGAACTTTTATAAAAATATAAGGTTCTGTATTTTATTTTCAGAACAACAAAATAGTCAATTTACTATTATTACTTATGTAAGGGAAAATATGAATGTATATTTTAGTATCAAATCTAAGAAAACTTTGTATATGAATGTAATATATATACATAATACTCAGCTTTCGTGTACAATGTATCGCACAGCCGGGATGAATCGGAAAATATGCATAGTACTTCACAAAGGAGTTCATACTCCAAAGGATTTTCATATAAAGATTCATGCAAGTATGAAAATAGGTCGCACATTTTCAAAAATATATCTTCTTTTCATACTTTTTTTTTGTTCGCCCTGCAAACAGGACAAAAGTGTGAAAGAAGAAAAGACTAACATTCAAATATTTCTTGTTTATACTTTAATATTTTATGGAAAATAAACCTTTGGAAATATGATGGTGTTTTGTTCTTTTTTATCAATTTAAAAAATCAGAATAGGTATAGTAAGACATTATGTTTGAAATGTTTAATAGAATAGAATTTAATTAGGCGTCTTTCATGCAAATTCACAGTTTTTAAAGCTAAAGTTTAAGAAAGGTGTAAGCTGGATATTGTAAGCCACTAAAACATATCTAGAATATGTCTGAAAGTCTTATAAATTAAGAATATATACTTTTTTTAACATACTGATGGAAGACTGAAATATAAAATGCGTCTTATCGTATTCTTTTATACAGAGATCCAAAAATGACCGGTGAATTTAGAAAACGAATGTTCAAAAAAAAAAAAAAAAAAAAAAAACAAAAAAACAAGCGAGATACAAACAACGTACAGATTGTTAGAGCGTATTAGAAAAAACAATAAATCATGAGACATAAAATAGTATTTAAATAATAGGAATTCAATATATGAATAATAGAAATAAAATAATATAAGGTCAATCCATTTCAAGTGGTCCAGCACTGGTTGCTCAACCATTTTTAAAACATCTGAAATTTTTTGTACAACAACCCCAACATGATGGAAGTTCAAAATGACTATTATTTTAATTTTATTAATTTTTGTTTGTGCATGGCGGCCATCTTTATTTCATCGTCTGCAGCAATTTTCTCACATGAAGGATTTATGGAATTATAAATAATTCATTGTTTTTTCTCCAATTCAAGCGCGGATTAAAACAATTAGTACAGAATAAAAATCGCTAAAAATTTGATAATAGAGTAGTTTTCGAAACTAATTGCTTATTGGTGAAATTTAAGCAATAATTTTAAGTTTTTTTCCAAAATTTGTCCGTTTACATGAGAAAATTTTTCTATCACAGAAAATTGTGAACATGACATTTCATGACAACACATTTTATTTATTTATTTATTTATTTTTACAAGTAGGCCGAAAGTACTCGAACTCACACGCAAAGTTCCAGATCTGGGATTTGCTTGCTCTTGGCTAAAAAAAATTCCAAATTTTTCAAAAATGTTAAAAATCGCACATTTGAGGCTTTGATATCTCTATTTGAGCACAAAATAAAAATCTGAAGTTCTGGTTTCTGAGAGTATCGTATGGTAGTGTTATGCACAAGAAATTTCAGTATGGAGGTTTGAATACAAGCTGAGATATGGCAAGGGCAACAAGTAAAAGCAATACTGCCAAACTATTATTTTGTTGTAATCACAGGTAAGTATTTATCTCAGAGTGTCATTTAAATTTATTTTTTAATTATCTTTAAATAATAGTAACAGAAAATAAAGCCTTTTGCAAAGCTTAGCATTAAATGTAAAAAATAATTATGCCTAAGGCCTACATTTTGTATGGTTTCAGTCATTTTTGTTGTAATTTTAGTAACTAAAAGAAACCTCAGCACTTTTACATGAAGAAAAAAAAATATTTTTATACAAGACCTCAGACAAAAACGGAATAGGGAAAGATAAAAGTTGTTACTGTTGGCATAGTTGTTGAGACATGATCAAATGTGTCAAAACACATTCCAGTTTGTTGGTTTAAAAAACACAATTTTAATGCTGCTTGCCAGTCCCCGAAACTTGTTCCTACCATAAGTATGTTCCTGTAAATGAAACATTATAATATGTTACCATGCATCAGCCTCAAGTAATTTTCAGAAAGTAAAGATATCCAAAAGCCTTTCAAAATTTATACTGCAGAAAAATGACATTTTTGCATAAGAAGTAAGCTAGGAATTATTAATGAAGTGAGACTTGCACATAGTGATTTCAATGTTTATTTCTATGAGCCAGCAGGACTTCAATTAAGTTATCAAGAGATGACAAGCCTTGGTCCCTACAAATAAAATTTTGAGAAAGACCAAAATAATGGTTTTTAAACCAACAAGAAGTAATGTGTTTTGACACGTTTTATCGTGCCTCAACAAGTATGACAGCATTAACAGCTTTTCTCTTTCCCTATTATGTTTTTGTCTCGGGTCTTGTATAAAATATTTTTTTTTCTTTATGTAAAAGTGCTAAGGTTTTTTTAGTCACTAAAATTACTTACAACAAAAATTATTGAAACCATACAAATTATATCGCCTTAGGCATAATTATTTTTTAATTAATTGCTAAGCTTTGCAAAGGGCTTTATTTTCTGTTACTATTATTTAAAGATAATCAGAAACATAAATTTAAGTGACACTCTGAGATAAATACTTAGTTGTGACTACAAAAAAACAACTGTGAGGCAGTATTGTTTTGACATGTTGCCCTTGCCATATCTCAGCTTGTAGTCAAATCTCCATCCTGAAATTTCATGTGCATAACACTACCATTCAATACTGTCAGAAACCAGAACTTCAAATTTTTATCTCGGGCCCCACCAGAGATGTCAAAGCCTCAAAAGTGCGATTTGGGACATTTTTGAAAAATTTGGGATTTTTTGTTAGCGAAGAGAAAGCAAGTCCCAGATCTGGAACTTGGCGTATGAGTACTTTCGGCCTACTTGTAAAAAATATATATATATATATAAGTCATGTTCACAGTTTTCCTTGCTAGAAAAATCTCCTTTTGTAAAGGGTCAAATTTTGAAAAAAAACTTAATCCTTATGCTTAAATTTCACCAATAAAAATTTATTTTCGGAAACTACTCTATTACCAAATTTCTAGCCCAATGTATTCTGTACATATTTTTTTAATCCGCACTTGAATTGGAGAAATAAACGATGAATTATTTACAATTCCGTAAACCTTTATTGTGAGAAAATTACTGCAGACGATGAAACGAAGATGGCCCCCATGCACAAACAAAAATTAATAAAATTAAAATAATAGTGATTTTGAACTTCCATCATGATAGGGTTGTTGTACAAAAAATTTCCGATTTTTTTTTAAATGGTCAAGCAACGAATAAATGATTTTCTGGACCACTTGAAATGGATTGACCCATAAATTTTCAAGAGAAACTTCATTTCCAAAAAAAAAATTATTTTTGGGGAACATGGTATTTATTAATTGAAAAGCTTAGTGGAAGGACAGGTTATGATGAATGTCCTCAAAAATTCTTCTATTTTATAGACGAATGTGTTATGAAGTATTATATCATACGGAAAACTAAAACACTAAAATTTTATTTAGTATTGAAGATGTGAGACAGTATCTTTTAATATGTAATATTTTTATACTTAATAATTTATAAGGTAAAAATAATTTATAATATTTAATAATTGAATGTTGATTTTATTTTCTGGTAGAGTTTAGTATCACCTATAACATTCAAACATATGCTACTAAGAAGGAATTATATAAGTAACTGAATTACCTCAAAAAACTTTAACTTCAATTTTCTCGTATTCTAATTTTTGTTACATGTAATTAAACTATGCATCCGATTTTCGTAAAATTTGAAATGACTCCACAAGATTTTGCAACAATTATATATCAAAAATTTCAGACCATTCGTATGGCTGTAACATCATTTAAATGCACTTGCAATAATTTATTCCCATTGGCAGTAATGTAACGGAAAAATTTGACTGTCCCTGTAATTAAACTATACATCCGATTTTCATAAAATTTGAAATGATTCGGCAAAATTTTGCAGCAATTATATATTTAAAATTTCAGACCAATCTCTCGGATAGTTTTAGCTCTGTTATATGCGGACAGACGGACAGACGGACAGAGAGACGGACAGACAGACGGACTGAACGATGACTATAGGTGATACATATTTATATAATTACGAACGCACCTAAAAAGGACATAATATATTGATTTTTTTTTCAAAACTTGTATCTAAGATTTTAAAGAAAAAATGCATTTTCTATCTAAACAAAACAAAACAAAACAAAAATATTAAAATTAAGATCTATTACCAAATATACTTTTAACTAAGGTTTGACAAAATATATATTTGTCTTTTTTCATGAAAAAATACTGGTAGTTTCTTAGGAATCACTAATGTTGGTGACTGGAATTTGAAATAATACTTCTTCATTCCGTTATTAGTTATATTCTTAGACGACATTATATTACGTTTCTTTTTCTCTCAAAATAATAAAGTACGTATAATATTTATTAAGAGATCAGATTCATCCTCTCGATATTGCTTGATTTAAAAACAATGTTAAATAAAAATTGGAGTTGTAAATATTTCTTCAAATTAAACAATTGTTTTAGAGTAAATTTTAAAAGCTTTTGTTTGCGTATTCTTTTAAATACGTTTCATGAAAAATGTTTGGAAGATAGTTTAGTAAATAGATAAATAGAAATGCTTAATTCATCTTTAAAAAGTTAAACTTACAGGATGTGCGAAACTACTTAAAAGATGAGACAATATTTTGAAAAGATGTTAAATTACTTTAATATCTTAGTACTTTCAACTATAAAAGTATAGTCTTCGTCAGAGAAATATAAAAAATACTATTGTTATTAACGTCTAATTTTCAAAATTCACGTAGATGGTGACGAAAGGAGTAAAAAAGGAAGTCAATTTTTAGATCCGGAAAACATTGGGAAAATAAAACATGGATAAAGGGAAGGGAATATTACTCGTTTTATGATTCTTTAAGCAAACTGAGCCAAATTCTGGATATGTTGTAGGATAAAACGTCATTACAAACAGCATTTTCTTTAGTAATAATTTCTATTAATTCGCGGAGAATTAAAACGTTATATTTCTTTGAGGGATATATAATTTTTGCGTCTTCGACATGAACTTGAATATTCTGCTTCTGGTTAAGTCTTGACAGGTCTGTTTTAGGTCCGTTATACTTTAAATATCTCAAATGTTCTTTAATACGAACTTTAAGTTTACGCGAAGTCACTTCTATTTATTAGAGATAAATATTTTCAGTTTTCTTCCAGCAAAACTGAAAAATCTATTTAGTGCCAAAATAGACCCTATTCCGAAAGATGAAGTTTCTAGAGTATATATAATTCCACTGAAAACTGAAAATGTTTATCTCGAAGACATAGGAATGACTTCGAGAAAATTTAAAGTTCGTATTAAAGAACATTTGAGAGATTTAAAGTATAACCGACCTACAACAGCCCTGTCAATACTTAACCAGAAGCAGAATATACAAATTAATTTCGAAGACGTAAAAATTGTACATCCCTCAAAGAATTATCATGATTTAATTATCCGCGAATCAGTAGAAATTATTACTAAAGAAAATACTGTTTGTAAAGACGTTTTATCCTACAACATACACAGAATTGGACTCAGTTTGCTTAAAGAATTATAAAATGAGCAATATTCCCTTCCCTATATCCATGTTTTATTTTCCCAATGTTTTCCGGATCTAAAAATTGACTTCCACTTTCACTCCTTTCGTCACCATCTACGTGAATTTTGAAAATTAAACGTTAATAACAGTAGTATTTTTTATATTTCTCTGACGAAGACTATGTTTTTATAGTTCAAAGTACTAAGATATTAAAGTAATTTAACATCTTTTTTAAATATTGTCTCATCTTCTAAATAGTTTTGCACATAGTGTAATTTTAAGTTGAAGATAGTTTAATTAAGACAGATTAATTAAGGATTTTCAAAAAGGTGAATTGAGATACATGTGTTGCTCACAGGATTATAAAAAATATTTTCGATACTTACATTTAATATTACCGATGCATATATTCTTGAAATATTGCACTTTAACATCAGCCAATCCTTTAAGATCAAAGAGTCAAATAACTTCAACCTAAAATGATAGGTACAGATGAAAATACTTTTAGGTAATTAGGTAATTAGACCATGGAATAGAAAAATTATCTATCTATCTATATATATATATATGTGTGTGTGTGTGTGTGTGTGTGTGTTTTCTAATATATATAGTTTTCTAATATGTTTTCTAATATAATGTGTTTTCTCTATCAAGCTATTCTATTGGTACACCTGCATCGAAAAATCACGACAATCTGCAAAAAAACTAACGTTATTCTGTATCTCTGCCATTGTAAAATCTTAGTTTACAATGAAAACCAACGCGATTTCCTATAATTTCCTTGAATTTTTCGCGATTTCCTTTAATTTGATTTTATGGGTAAGGAGAGTTCTGAAACTCCCGTCCACATATATATATATATATGAATGTGTGTGTGTATATATATAAATTACCTTTGAATCAAAATTTATCTTATAAATTCATATAACGATATATATATATGTGCAGATGAATATATGAGGGTCGATCCAAAGGTAAAGTTCCCAAAGAGCTGCAGCCCCACGGGAAGGTGAGAGGCAAAATATGGCAACAGCACGGAACGCGGCTGTCCCTGCACTCGTGATTCCCCCGGCCGCGCTTCGCTGCGCTGCTCATTCTTGGCTCAGCAGCCGCCTGAGATGGAGGTTCCCATTGTGATCCCGCCAAGTGCGAGATTCGTCCCGTAATTCGCTTTTTGCACGCCAAAGGGACTCCACCCGTGGATAATCGTCGTCAATTTACAGAGGTGTATGGCGTGAAGTGTATGTCTGTTCAACACGTCCGAAAGTGGTGCAGGGAGTTTAGTGTCAGTCGGAAGGAAGTCCACGATGAAGAATGGAGTGAAAGACCGTCAGTTTCGCAGGCGGTTATCGAAATGGCGGTTATCTGACCTCGCACCTAGTGATTATCACTTGTTCCCCAAGTTAAAGGAACACTTGTGTGACCAACGCTCCCGGAGAGACGATGACGTCAAATGATGTGAAACGCTTCCTCAACGGTTTGGCGGCGGAGTTCTACGATATTGGGATACAGAAATTCGAGCACCGTCTAAAAAATTGCGTAGAAAAAGATGGTGATTGCGTAGAGAAATAGAGCAAACTTTCTTCTTTCCAACGATGTAAATTTCTATGAGAATAAACAATGTTTTCTGTTTGTAAATTTGATGGAAACCTTATTTCTGGATCGACTCAGCTACAACAGTTACTTACTTAAAAATATGCAGAAGTTATAAAGATATATAAAATACAGTATATTAAGTTTTTATGTTACTTAGTTTTGAAAATACGGTGCGTGCAATGTCAAAAATATCTGTTTTTAGAAAAATGACTTTGAACTTGAAATTTATTTTTATTTGGATATCTATCGCCCCATGTATTTTATCATAAAACAGGTTCAAATTGTAGTATCTTCCTAATTTTGTTTAAGTTAGATAACATGCTATTCTTTAATAATAAAAAAAAAAGACTTTTTAGAAAGTTTTAAGTTCATCTTCCCTCAAAAAGAAATATTAGTTAAAAAAAAAAAAAGTCGAAAAGTAACACTGAACATGTAATTATTCAATATGCAATATTCATTATGTAATTACACAATCAATATGTACGTACTCTATAAGTTTGCGACTTTATTCCAAGTGTTTCCTTTTAGTCTGCTTAAAACTTCAAAATAAATGTTCATACTTTTTGGTCTTTCATGAAATTTCATATACTGAGCTATTTTTTATTCACAAAACGATTTTTATTTTCAAAAGAGAAAATAAAACATCAAATTCGTGAAGTGAAATAAAATTTTACATTGAAATCACATTTTCCAGTCGACATTTGAATTCTGTAAGTGCGCGCTTTGTGTGTTAGAAATAAGACTTTAGCCTGATTTTTCAAATAAATTCTTTCTGAAAGTAAATTCGCTTTGAACCACAGCCTGTAAAAAAAGTGTACCATATTTAATTGAACAGTAAATTTAATATATATTAATTTGCTAGATATAACCCGTGACTGCGTTCACGTAATATTTAAAGAAGAAGAAATTCATCAATTAAGTAAAAGATTTCGATAATTAAAAGCATAGATAATCAACCTTTTATCACATTTTATATTAGAAACGCTTCTGATGATCCCAATTTGCTTATTTTTGTTTATATATATAGGATCATTTAAATTATTTTCGTGAGCATGAAATTTCATACACCTTTTCTAAGATTAAATGAGGAATAAATTTATATCTCTGTTATTCTATTTTATTACTTATGTTTATTCTATTGCATATTTATTCCGTTCAATGATATCGATTTCAATTATGTTTTCAAGACAAAAAATACTATTTAAAGAAATATATTTGTAAATATTTTTAAAGGAAATTGGTTATTAACAGGTCACTTCAGCAGTGAGTTTGTTAAGATTAGAATAATCGAAAAAACAACATGCAACATTATGTTTATATTCCAAAAAGTCACATCTTGGAAGCAAAAAAAAAAGAAAAATGGTATTAAAAAAATAATAATCAAACGCGGTGAAGCATTAAAGTTCAAAAATAAGTAATAAGATTACGAGAAATATCTTTAACTTTCAAATATTTATTACATGTTTATTTCACGATACCACACTATTATCAGCTGTAGATCTACTAATAATATCACAATGTTTATCACGCTCCAAAGACTCTTGACCCTAAATACTTATTATTTAAGCAATAGAGTTGCTTATTGCTTTCGCGGAATAAATCTATTTATGGAAAAACACCCCAATTATGAATAAACATTTTCATATCTAATGTTGTGCTGTAATTTTGCCTTATGAAAGATTTGAAATTTGTAGAATTATGCTCCAATGAGGGACGGAGATTGTTTTTTCAGAGAGATTTTTAACTATAGATTTCGATATTTTAAAATCGAAAGAAAATTTCCCTTCTTCCTTTGCGCTTTTCATTAATCGCGATGCCTTTAAGAATTAGATGGATCTGAGGTGAAAGGCGAGTTTATTGCTTAATTAGTGGTTTTGGTTCTTGTTTACACGTAAATAATGTCACTTGTAAAGACTAATCACAAATTAAAATTATTTACTAAACTTTTTTAAGTCGACTTTCACGTGCCATTTATTAAATTTTATTTAAACCAGGGTTTCGGGGGATTGTACAGTAAAGGAGGGTTAAACGTATGTATTTGTGATTCTTAAATTCTTTGCAAATCAGGCTATTTTGTAAACTGCTATAAAATGCTAATATTTTCAAAAAGAAAAGTAGCTAATAATTTAAAATATGACGACGCTTCACTAGGTTAGTTTTTCCCACGGAATGATACTTGTCGAAATAAATATATATATATATATTCTTTCACTTCATGAATCATTTAAAACTATGCATTTTAATTTATTTAAAATATGAAATCGACTAATGAAATCCAATATTATTGTACATTTAGAAAACATTGAAACATTATTTTTTATTAAATATACTAAATTTCAAGTAAGAAAATGTATTTAATATGTAAGCAAAAATTTCATTTTGAAATAGTGCGACTTTTGATGCAAAATTTTATTTCTGAAAAATATATTGTTGTTTTAAGATTTCGTTTTAACTTTCAAAGCTGGTATAATGAAAACGACATCGCTTTGACGAAATTAAAATAAATATATGTTAATGTTTTCGTATTAAAATAAATGCATTCCATGAAAAAATATTACACCGATAAAAGCTTTTAATAAATACGACTTTGTGACATGTTTTAACAGCCATCTTTTAAAAATTATTTATTAAAATACAATGTGATTTTTTAAAAATTAAATTCGTATGAATAGTGGGCAATAACTATCCACTTAAATCTACAGAAGTTGTATTTATGTCCTTGGTTGTAAATTTCAGTATATTCGCGGACGATTTTTCGCTTCTCTGGAATAAATTCATTCATGAAGCTTCGATGTGTGTAAATAGTTTTTCAGTTTGGGAAAATTTACTTTAATCATGTTTTTGTACCATTTATACTAATGGAAATCCAATTATTTTTAACTTTATTGAAGAAATAGCGTCAAAAATATATTAATCCGTTTTGTTTCCTTTTTTTTCCACCAAAAATATCTTCTGATAATCATAATGTGAATTTTAATTTTGAAATAAAACTCTCATTTGTATGTAACTTATATTCAAATTTTTTAATCAGTATGGACGGTATTCCTGTGACGTCACAATTGATAAAATAGCCGTTTTTATAGCCTCGAACTGAAAGTGAGAATAGGGTCCATTAGTAAAAAATATTTGTGTTATTCGTTTTAATATGACGTCATTATTTATCTATTTTCATTAGTTACTGATATTCATGCCCTTGTATTTTTAACGAATACTTGGAAATGCCTGTTTTATTTAAAATATGATGTCATACTTTTCAAAGCGAATAACGTTATTAATAATATGATTCTTTTTCATTCTTTTTCCTCCTAATTATGACTCCATTTTTGGCAGAGAATCCCTTATTAACGTAATCTATATTTATCCTTCATGTACTATAATAAAAAATACCCCATTTTTCGTTTCAAATATGACGTACTATTTATTAACCATTTGGAAATGGTTGTTGTTTTCGGTCGAGGATGGGGCCAAATGATGCTCGCATTTTATTTTTTTTAACGAAATTCAACGATGTTCTTTACTTTTAGAAGAATTTTTATTTGAATAGGTAATAGAAAGGCATAATCGTTAAAAAATTTTTTGCATAAATAATCGAAAGGCATAAAATCGTTAAAAATTGAAAAAGTTAAAAAATGGGTAGGCGCAAATTATCAGAGATGGAAAAATCCAAAGCCAAAGAGCGACGCCGAAATGAAAATCCTCTTGCAAAGCAAAAATCGAGGTCTTCAACTCATTATGTAGGCCATCAAAATCCAGGTCTTCAACTGATTATGTAGTCCATGAAAATCGATTACAGAATAAAAGACGAACGCGAAAAAGGAAACAATCTAATGTTTAATCGATTAATAGTAAAAGGCAATATCTCGAGGGGCTCAAATCCACTAGCCACGGCGTTTTACAATCGGCCGATTCTAACCGGGAAAAATTGAGCTCAATCAAGGTAATTTGTCGTAATCTGTAAATGATTCCGTGGAACTGATTTCGATTTGTAAACTGTTTTTCCTTTCGAAAGGGGACTTGTAGAGTTTATCGATGAAGATTTTATCGTCTGAAGTTTGATCTTTGTGATCTGTTGTTGAAGAGGATGCGACGGAATTTGGTGGACGAAATTTAGATTTAGAATTTAGATATATAAATTTAGAATTATTCCAAATGGTCGTTGTAATTTATTAAATTATATTTTTTTATTTTCTTTTGAATTCTTTTTATTTTAATTTTTAATTAATTGTAGAGATGAAGTTATTGTTTCATATTTAGATTTTCTTGGCAACAAGAAAGAAAAATGGTTAAATTTATCGGAAAAATGTCAATTGATTCTGCATGAAAAAGAATGAAATTTTGAATTATTAGGAATGTTATTTGAATAAGTTAAATAAAATATAGCCCATGTTATGTTCATTTCTGTTTTATAATACACTTATATGCAAAAATACAAAAACATTAATTCATTCGTTTAGGCGTTGACTTCGTTCAAACTTTCGGACATACTTTAACATTTATAATATTATAAGGAAAAGCGTTATTTTTTTGAAAATTATATTTTTATATTTTATATTCTGAATACACATCATTCTTACAAAATTTTATAAAAAATTATTTTTTAAAATATGATACGCGCAATGTCAAAAATATCTGTTTTGAGAACAATGCCTTAAAGTTCAAAGTTACGTTGATTTGGATATGTATCGCTCCCCATATTTTATCATAAAGCCGGTTCTTACTG
This sequence comes from Maratus speciosus, assembly GCA_963932465.1. Classification (NCBI taxonomy): domain Eukaryota; kingdom Metazoa; phylum Arthropoda; class Arachnida; order Araneae; family Salticidae; genus Maratus; species Maratus speciosus. Next base: position 352,806,620 of record OZ010788.1, on the reverse strand, counting down.
GAGTATCGTCATATTTTTAAAATGCTATTCTTTGAAATTAGACAAAAAATTGATTTTTTTAAAGTCATAATGTAATCTCCCCCACCCCCCCCCCCAAAAAAAAAAAAGAAAGAAAAAAAACAAGCCGTAAAAAATAGTAGAAAAGTAATTTTGATACAGTAAATATACAATATATTATTTTACGTACGTTCTCTGTATGTTTCTGATTTTATTCCATGTATTCCCTGTGGTTCAAAGCGAATTTACTTTAAGGCTGACATTTTAGTTGAAAAATCAGACTAATGTCTTATTGCGAACATACAAAGCGCCCATACTTAAAGAATCCAAGTATGCTTAAAACTGCAAAAGAAAAGTTTACATTTTCCTGTTTTTTTAGTCTTTATGCCTTTTCGTGAAATTTCATATACTAAGCTATATTTTATTCACGAAACGATTTTCATTTTCAAAAGAGAGAAGAAAACATCAAATTCGCGAAGTGAAATAAAATTTTACATTGAAATCACATTTTGTAGGCGGCATTTGAATTCTTTAAGCGCGCGCTTTGTGTGTTCGAAATAAGACTTTATTCTGATTTTTCAACTAAAACGTCAGTGTTAAAGTGAATTCTCTTTGAACCGCAGTGTATAAAAAAGTGTAAATTTTTTAGTAGATTAAAAATTCTGTTATTTATTAAATTATATGGGCTAATGTTTTGAATATATTTGTACTAGGGGGCTCTGCACCCTGATAGTTACGCCCGCCAACCCCTGTTCAGGTTTCAGAGGCTCCAAAAACACGGAAATGTGCCCTATTTAAAATATATTAGTAGGTTACTGGAAATTGAATAATATTAATAAAACGGTGGCTATCTTCTGTAATTGAGTTGCCATCCTTTTCCGTTTGAATGGGGTATTTTTCTATTACAATGACCTCATCCATTGCTGTCGTAACAACTTATGGCGTTTTTCAGGATTTATAAGAAAGATCAATTACACATTTGAAAATCAGCTTGTATAAAATGTTTAGGTTAAAAATGTCTTTATCTTTCTGCGATTTATATCGACACTATGGACAATATACTTCTTTTAGTTTCGAAGTTAAAAAAACTCCGTCAGCTAGGGAGTATCTTTCAGAACCACGGTATCGAAAAGCATTGTATTTTTAAATTTTTAATTTTATAATTTATGTTTTGATCGAGTTTTAGATACTTTTAGGAAGAAATATAGTTTATTCATAAAGTCTTTCTTTATTTTAATACACCATTATGTACATTGTTACATAATATAAACAATGTATAATGTTTATATTATTTTATATGAATATCCGTATTTTCTAAAATGTATTTTTCGATAGTAATTTAGTACAAAATAAAAGAAAAGTATTTTGCGCATTCATTTACCTGTATTTACGCTTCATCAAATGATGTAATATATAAACATATTTGCTAGTCGCACTCCCTTTATACCATCTGATGTCACATTGAAATTCTTCGGAATGAAAATCATTTTAAATGTATCGTTTTAATATATGACGCAATTTTCACTATTAAATGCATTGCTCATGTAATAATTTATTTCTTTTTAACTTTTTTTTCTCTTGTAAGATTCACGGACACATATTTTATTTAATTTAAAAGTGTTTGATTACTTGAGCTTTTCAAACGTAATCTAATATTCAACATTAAAAGTTTTACACGCGTAATAATGGACAGTGTTCCTGCGACTTCACAATTGGTAAAATGGCGATATTTATAGCCTCGAACCGAATAGAAGAATACGGTCTATTCACTTTAATTATGAAGATATTTAATACTTGGTAATTTTGACGTAATTTTCTCCTTTCAATGCAATTCACGCGAAATAATTTTGTTTTTTAAAAGTTTCCGTACATTTTTAAAACTCACATGTAAATATTTTGACGTAATTTTCCTTAATTTCTGCTTTTGGAACGTGATAATTTAATTCTTGTTTTAAAATTTCTTTCTTATTTTAATAATTTCACTTTTCACGACAAAAAACAAATCTGATTTTTATTTTTTTCAAATCTACCTGAAAAACATAATTTAATCATAATATTGTGTGACTATCGGTTGAAATAAAAGATAATTTCAATTATCAATTTGAAATTGACGAAAAAGAAGAAGAATAATCCCTATATTTTTTCTTGTTGTCCATTTTTTCCAAAAGAATGGAGTAATTTTGTTGCCATTACAGATTTTCACTACAGAAATGTAATTAAAATTAGAAAAAAAAATATTTTGAAACCTAATTCAAATTTTTATATTCTATTATCAGTTTTGAGATCTGCGGATCAATACGGATTTTTGGTGTTAATTTTACCGTATAGTATTTCATATTTTAGGAGAAATCGCCATAAAACATAATCAGTCGTTTCATAAAATCGTTTCATAAATGCGTTTCATTAGGGTTTTATATATATAGAGTAGATATTTAGTATTCTGAATAACTGTGCATCATTCTTACAAACTTTCATAAAAATGATAATTCTTATTAAAAATTAAAAAAAAGCAATTTATATTAAAAATTATAGCTATAGAAAGTTTTAAATATGTGATTTTAAAATTTATTAAAACATAAGAACTAGAAATCAATAAACGTTTTTCATTATTTTGTTTTTAAAGATTTTTAATTGTTTATTTTCTTTGTTAGACTATATATATGTTACTAATTGAAGAGTAAAGTGGAAGAACATGTTAAGCAACAAAAGTTACGTTTGAAGAAATTTGATGTGAAAGTTTTTATTGTCAATTTTAATGATTTATTTTCTGCTTGATACCATGTGTTTAAAATATTAACGGGTATGGTACTAAACTCTATCAAAAAATTATTCATATTTAATTTTTAAATATTAAAAAATATTAATATTATTTGCATTATTAAATATTAAAATATAATATACTAATGAATAATGTCTTAAATCTTCAAAGCTAAATAGAACTTTGGTATTTTAGCTTTACCATGTGATAGAATACCTTATAACACCTTCGTCCAAAAGATAAAACAATTTTTAAGAAAATGTAGTATAACATGTTCTTCCACTCAGCTCTTCAATTTTTATTCGCTAATTCAACATTTTTCCAGTGTGAAGTTCGAAATATACTCTTAAATTATTATGAACTATTATGTCTGCGATATCCTTTAGTGAAATCTCCAAATGAACAAATTAATACAGTATTACTGTATTAATTTGGCACCAGATTTCATACCAGATTAATCTTCTCGGGCACAATTTACGCAGACATTCCGCATTTTATAAGAGCGTACGAGAGAAATATTTGCATGCTGATAACGCATACGAATGCAAATAAATTATTGAAGGTGTGACATACATTATATATGTGAAATTAACTTTTATAAAGTTTCTATGTTTTAATATTTTACAATCATATGTAAAATATTGTTTATTTTTTTCTACACACACTGTTAAAAATTTGCAGCATTCTGGTAGGTCATTTGACCGTTTTTTTCCGAAAACGGTTACACAGCCGTAATTTTAACACTATTCTGACCATAAAATGGCCAATAATATGGTCAGAATAGTGTTAAATTACGGTTGTGTAACCGTTTTCGACAAAAACGGTCAAATGACTGGACAGAAGGCTGCAAATTTTTAACAGTATATATGTACTATTTTGTAATACAAATTAATACTATATTAATCTAGATAATGTTATTTTAATGTCATAGTCGAGAATCGTCCAAAAGTCAGACAATCTCGAAAAAAATCTTTCCGCATTTCTGAAACGATATATAATAGTCCAGGCCTAAAGTGGAAAATTATGGTGTAATTGATTTTAGTGTCTTACTTTATGTTTTCGGGGGTGCTGAAAACGAATCTGAACTTGTCCAAGAAATTTCTCTCGGTAAATATGAAAAATCATGAAAAAACTACTAAAAATCGCAGATTTTTTGAGTTTTTTGCTTATAACTTGCAAAGTAAACTTTTTACGCAAAAGGTGACCCAATATTAAAATACAGACGAGAAAATTACCTACAATTCATGTTTTTATCATTTTTATTGTATGGTATATGGCTTCCTTATAGGCATTGAAAAATCGGCAAAAACCAGTAATTTTGGAAAATTGTAAAACATATTCTTACCCTTTCCGTTTATAAAGCTAAAAGTAAGCATTTCACTGTAAACATTTGCTGATGTACTCACTTATTATTAGGTTATATATTATTGTGATGTGTGACCTCGAAAATCCGGCATTCAGAGATCCGGCAACTTAACCCCTCTCCGCCCCCCCCCCCCCCCGCACACACACACACACATACACTTTTTATTCACTTTCCAACTTACGGGAAGAGAAAAAATAAAAATTATTTTCGAATTAAAAATCAAGGTAAAAACGATGCATTAGCGGACATTTAGATCGCTTACGCTTTGCTAAATAGAATCCTCGATAACACTGGTAGCAGCTCAGAGGAACGAGGACGAGGACCTATCAGAAGATAAGTTCTCACCGAAACATGCATAAACTTGACAACATCTTCAAATAAACAAAATTGTATTTCCGAAATCGATATTCGTCACTTGTATAAAATCCAAGAAAGAAGATAATTACTTGACATTGATGCTTGAGAAATTACACGTGAAGAAATGACAGCACTACTTATCAGATTTTTTTTAACATATAAAATATCAATTAAAGTAAGTTTTTTAAATATTCAATTTTCTCTTTTTCTCACGTCAATATCATTTGGGTATGTATTAAATAACGAATAAATGTCACTATCAAGAAAATCTTAAGTAGTACATTTGATATTTTTTCCCGAAATCTGTAATTTTCAAAAATGAATTACAAATTTGCAATAGCTGACATTCACACAAAACAGGCACGAGAGGATGCGCATACACTTATTGTCACTACAGCAAGGGAAATTGCACAACAATATAACTCTGTAGTTATTGTGAGTGAAGGCGTAAATTTGCTAGTTATCATGATTTGTCGCTGTAGGGGTGTACATTCAAATGTATACTTTCTAAAGCTAGGCAAAGGGGCAGTTTCACCACTCATTTTTTCTTCTGACTGCAAACTTGATCAATCGATTGCTAACAATATATTATTTTTGCATGCCATGGGAGGCTGTGATACTACTTCAGCCTTGTTCAAAGTAGGAAAGATGAGGTTTCTTCGGACTCTCAAGAAAAACTTTGCATTAACTAATACAATTGAGGTTTTCAAAGACCCTATGGCAGATGCTGATGCAGTTACTGATGCTAGCAATCGTTTTTTGGTCTCATTGTATAAATTTGCTGACAAGGAAGCCACGTCATTAAACAAATTGAGGTATTTATGCTACCTTAGGTCTGCATACAAGACATCAATCCATTTGGCGTCCTTACCTCCTACTGAGTCTGCAGCTCAGCAACATTCCTTTAGGGTATATTTTCAAGTTCAACAATGGTATGGGAATGGAAAAAATCCTGAACAATGGGGTTGGAAGAAAATGAAAGATGGTCTGGAGCCAATAACCACACTACAGCCACCAGCACCTCAAGCCATTTTGAAACTCATTTCTTGCAAACTCAAGAAGACCTGCCAGAAAAACTGTAGATGCGAAAAAGCAGGCCTCAAGTGCTCCAATATGTGTGTAAACTGCGAAAGCAGTTGCAATAACATGCCTCTTACTGAAATCGAGGAAGAGTAGGATGATCCGAAATTCCCTGAAGTACTTGAAGGTAAATATGTATAAATAATTCCATTTCACCTTTACTTTTTCACTAACTTTTTTATTTTTGTGTCAAAATATTTACCTTAATACAGTGGTATAACTACTCAATTTTCAAACAATTAGAAATAAATCACTTTTTTTTTAAATGGTGGTTCGTAAAATAATAGGCTAATATGTTTTCTAAATTCAGGTCCAAAAGTAACCTATTCATGACTTGAGTTTTAAAAGAAGGGTAACAAAAGAAAGACGTAAAAATCATGTTATGATAAATGTTGCATGAATCATTACTTAATTAATTACAATTAGTTCCACCGTTTTTTAAAATACTACGTACACCTGAGCTGCTCAGAAGCCTAAGCCTAAGCCTAGCCCTTGGGTGTTTGCAGCCTTCGCCTACGGCTGGGGCAGCAATCTTCTTCCTCGGGACAAAAACGGCTCTTTCGCCCCAAGGTGCTTAAATAAATATATTTAATAATTTTTTTTAGGTGCAGAAGAAGTGGAAGGCATGCCTGAAATCATGCAACCTTTTTCCAAAAGGGATCGGTTTGACTAATGAGTGTCATTTCAAGTCAATAATCATTTAATAACAAGTGTTGTATAAAAAAAATACTTACCTACCCCTTTTGTTATACTGTATAACATTAAACACTAACCGATCATTAATCACTTTTTATCTTTTTGTTGTATGTATAAAACCTAACGTTTACGTTTCACATATCTGTACAGACGTCTAAAGATATATTTTGTATGTTTTCAATAAAGAGGCAGCTGAATACTTCGTGTATTTGTCATTGTTTATCTCATAACTATTCGAAGTGAAAAAAAAAATACTTCCACATAAATTGCAGAGAATTGTATCAATTTCGGAAATACAGTCTTGTTTCGTTGAAGATCATGTTAATTTTCCGATCTAATGTATAAATTTTTTTTGGCGAGACCATATTTCCTGCAAGGTCCTTACTTCGTTTCTCTGAGCTGCTACCAGTGTTATCGAGGTTCTATTTGGCACAGCGTCAGCGATATCGCTGTCAGCTAATGCATTGTTTTTTATCTCGGTTTTCAATTCGAAAATAATTGCAATTTTTACATTTGCCGTAAGTTGGAAGTGAAAGAAAAGGGAGGGGGGAGATGACTTTAATGCCGGATTTTTTAAGTTGCTGGATTTCTGAATGCTATATTTTCGAGGTCACACTGTATACCTACATCATGAAAATATATAACCTAATAATAAGTGAGTACGTTTGCAAATGTTTACAATGAAAGCTTACTTTTAGTGTTATGAACGGAAAGGGTTAGAATATCTATTTTGCGATTTTCCAAAATTACTGGTCTTCGCCTTTTTTTCAACGCCTCTACGGAAGCCGTATATCGTACAACAAAAATGATAAAAACATGATTTGTAGGTAATTTTTTCGTCTGCATTTTAATATATGGTCACCTTTTGCGTAAAAACCTTACTTTACAAGTTATAAGCCAAAAACCAAAAAAAATTGCGATTTTTAGTGGTTTTTTCACGATTTTTCATATTTGCCGAGAGAAATTTTGTTGGACAACTTCAGATTCGTATTCAGCACCCCTGAAAACATAAAGTAAGACACTAAAAGCAATTACACCAGAATTTTCCACTTCAAACTCTAATTTGACTGGACTAATACTTTATACTATTATCAACAACAGTGTAATGTAGTACACCGTATATTCAGCATTCGCCAATAATATTAGACACCCTGACTTTTAATACATTTTTGGTTTTTAAGATAAAAAATAAAAGTCTTATGATTTTACAAATTATTATAGTAACGCAAAACTACAAAGAACATCAATATTTAGTGGGTCCACCCTTGTCTAATAACCGCAGCAATCCTTTGGGGCATACTATGAACAAGGCTTGCACATTTTTATGTCCTTTTGGCATCCCACGCTTGAATAAGATCATTTATCAATCTTGCTTCAGATATTATGTTATGTTCTCTGATTTTACGTTTTAATGCACCCCAAAGGTGCTGGATTGGACTAAGACCTGGTGACTGTACTGACAGCTCCAGTAATACAATGATACTGTCTTTAAACCAGTGCATCCTAGTGGCTGATTTATTGCAATGATCATTGTATTGATAAAACTTAATGAAACGTGTGGTGTCACCAAATATGCGCGTTTACCAAGGCATCAGCACAGTTTCCAGCACATATATGTATTTTTAGCTCTTCATGAGGCCTTCGCAAACAAGCATTTCACCAATGCTTTCCTCAACTGTGCAGCCTCAGATCATAATGCTTTCGCCTCCGTGTTTTACAGTAGGCAACATGCAATATGTATGCTGTTTTTTGACGAAAGGTCGCCACGTGAAGGCCACTCAGCATTTTCCAAATACCTGGAAATAAAATTAAAATGGCACATCTTAAAATATTGTCATTTTTATTACAAAAGCCGTCTCTGACAGAATGATGGTTATTTTGCATTATAAAAATGGGTTAAAATGCTTACCTCAAAGTTAGATTCATTGTACAATAAAACATTTGACCAATCCTCTTCTGTAAAATGTTGATGTCGAGAAGCTCACTCCAAGCTAGTCTTCTTCTTGTTTTTTTTAAGCCAGTGCCTCTGCACCCTTTTAACCCAGCTTCTGCGAATCTTCTTTCTTGCCTTAGCCTGTCCAATGCATTCTGGCAGAGCTCCAGCGAACTCAGATAGATTTTTTTTTCTAACAGTATTAGTTTTTTGTCCCGGCGTTTCTTTGTTACGCATTTTCTGCCCGTTCTTTTCCCGTTTACGTAATACCGAGTCCCTGTGAATCTTTAAATAGCTGATTGCACAGCACACCGAGAACATTTCACGAACTCTAGTTGAGTATTACTTCATTCATGCAATACTCCAATTCTCACTCTTTATTCAATAGACAACTTACTTTTTTAAGCATATTATAATGAAATGATTTAAAAGTGGCCACTAGATCACACATGGAAGTTACTTTGCGCTGCGAATGTCAAATAAAAACTGACAAACATTGGAAAAAAGTATTTTTTTCCAAAAATTGTATTTCGTTTAATTAGTTGCCATGATTCCAAAGGGATTATCTATGTTTTGATTGACGTTTGATAACATCGCTTACGCCTTTGTATAAAGCATTTGTTATTGTTTCTAATATTTTTATGATTCAAGTGTTTTTTAAGGGGTGCTTCATACTTTTGGCCAATGCTGTATATGCATTTTTTAAGTAAAATATCTCTCGTTTAACAGAAATTTTCTGTTTGGATGAAAATCATAATGTTTAGCCATTCGAAGGAAAATGTTATTTCTACCTTTATACGTTCAATCTCAAAAACTCAATTGTTTATTACAAGACGGTTGAATTTCAAAGGAACCGAAACATGCCAGTAAATTCTAATACTAAATACTACTTAGGCAAACAACGACAATTGTGTGACGAATAAGAAAATCTGATCAACACTAGAAATAGTGAAGAGAGAAAATTGAAGACACATAAAAGTCGGCGGAAGACCAGCAAAGGGAAAAAATGGCAACGGAAAACTTTCCTATTCAAAAACGAAAATTTCCCATGGCGAAAAAGCGGGAATACAAAAGTGGAAATTTTGTGAAAAACGAAGAATAGAGGAAATGTTTGTCGAAAGTACATTTTCAGTTTCTTTGACTGAACTTATTTTTCAATGTCGAGAACAGTTTTTTTAATCTAAATCAGGTATTTGAAAGGCAGATTCTACTTACACTACGGATTGACCATCAATCTTTATAACTGTTGTTGTAGAATAGAACATAATAATTTACAAAGGGGATGCTTTAAATTGCTCATTTAAACACCATTATTTTTCAAATGGTTCTGAAATATGCGCATGACAATTATTAAACATTCTTTTTTAGTAAATTTTAATGAGATACTGCAAGAAAAGATACAAATTTCGTGTTTTATCTTTATAATTTAAAAAAATGCGCTGCTATATGCAATTGTATTTGTAGAAACATGCGTCGCAATTTAAAGTAAAAAAAAAAAATCCCAATATTATAAGCGAACTCAAAAATATAATGTAATATTTTACTTTTAAATGCATCATAGATTAATCAAAAGTAATTAGTCTTGCATTATTTCATCCGATGGGATTATTGTTTCATTTTTGTAATATATAAAGTCTTTTTAAGAATGTGTTTATTGTTTCAAATTACTTTATTTCATTCAAATATGTTCATCTTATTATTGAATTTGAAAGTTTATTAAACTAGTAATTACTTTTTTTTTTTACTTTAAAACAATGAAAACCATTTTGCCAATTATATATAAAAGTATAATTCTTCAGAACTATTGAACAAATAAGAGAAAACTATTTTGAATTATTTACGCAATAATTAATTCTAATTATTTTGTGTGCCACTGTCAATGAACAATGGACGTTTTTTATAGGAAAAGTATTAAAGTACATATATATTCCATGGCGTTTGAAATAGTGTATCAGAATTATCTGGAGTGTCCTTCTAAACGAAATGTAAGTGTGCCTTTTTTCAATAAAGATCAGACTACGGTAAACTTCAAAAGCATCTACCCATGTTGTAATAATAAAAACATATTTATAGTTCTTAATAAATATTTCAATTTTAATCCCTTTCTCCATAATTTTTTTTTTCTTGAAAGCCAAAAAAATTGAAAGTTTGCAAAATAATAATCTAACATGAAAAAAGTCACTCAAAATTTTAAATTTTCAAATCCGCCTTAATTTAAAGCGGATTTAAGTTCGAGCCCTATATGTCACACCGTGCATTAGCGACTAATTTTCAATGTTTTGTATCATCCGAATTTTTTTCCAGACATCTGGTTCTCCACATCACATTCTTCCCATTCACAGATGCAAACGTTTTCTCTTCTACCTTCGTCTTTCGCGAAAGCGATAATGGAACATCTTCGGCATCACAGTCTATTGCGTTATCGGAGTATGATGTAACAATTATTTGTTTATGGCATGATATTTATATTTCTTCTCCTAAATCTGTTCCCAAAACTTCAAAATAATTTGTATTGTCCAGCGCCATATCATCATCAGGGAGGTCTGACAATTCAGTCTCGTCTGCTGTAGGAAGATGCCTGATAGCAGTGGAGGAACAACCATAAATAGCCTGGGGTCCATTCCTACACAGCGTCCACATCTGAAATGAAGCATGGAGATGAGGATATCCTCTTTTCAATTATCAAACGGATGAACACATTTATGATGGTGAATAAACAAATTCACATTTCAACCACTGTGGGAAAATACAGCCTGTCAATGCATGGCGTGACATATGTGGCACGTACCGATTTTTACATACTACATATACTAGCATTTCTACAATGCATCATCATCAGAGAGGTCTGACAATTCAGTCTCGTGTGCTGTAGGAAGATCCCTGATAGCAGTGGAGGAACAACCATAAATAGCCTGGGGTCCATTCCTACTCAGCGTCCACATCTGAAATGAAGCATGGAGATGAGGATATCCTCTTTTCAATTATCAAACGGATGAACACATTTATGATGGTGAATAAACAAATTCACATTTCAACCACTGTGGGAAAATACAGTCTGTCAATGCATGGCGTGACATATGTGGCACGTACCGATTTTTACATACTACATATACTAGCATTTCTACAATGCATCATCATCAGAGAGGTCTGACAATTCAGTCTCGTGTGCTGTAGGAAGATCCCTGATAGCAGTGGAGGAACAACCATAAATAGCCTGGGGTCCATTCCTACTCAGCGTCCACATCTGAAATGAAGCATGGAGATACGGATATCCTGTTTTCAATTATCAAACGGATGAACACATTTATGATGGTGAATAAACAAATTCACATTTCAACCACTGTGGGAAAATACAGCCTGTCAATGCATGGCGTGACATATGTGGCACGTACCGATTTTTACATACTACATATACTAGCATTTCTACAATGTATTATCATCATGGTATATTATTCACACGGTACTTACAAACACAACTGTAATTTTTTTTCAGTCTATTCTTATTCTTCTTTCCACACAAAAATATTCACTATCGAGCAACACAAAGTAACATAAATTTCTGACAGTTCGCTTCTTTTTGGCGCTAAATCCTGATCGCAAGGAGGCAGCGCCGGTCGGCATCATGTGCGACATCCGCTGGCTTATTGAACGTAAAAGAATTTAAGTTCTGCGATTAAAAACAGCTTCAAAACTATTGTAAACTTAGTATGTGCCATATATGGCACGGTATGCAGGAAGGGGTTAAGTTGGCCCTCAGAATAACATTTATTTAACTTTTCTAAAAATTGATGAAGATATGGCGTTGAAGTAAAATAGCTTAGTTAGGGTGAACCCTCAGATACTGGCACCTAACCAGTAACTGATGCTTCAGCAAAAATCGAACTCAAATAAGCATTTTCTTGAAAAAATCTGCAGTTTAATGTCATGTACTGGTAACTTAGATAGGGCAGGGGGGTGTCATTTCCCTCTAGTTTCGGTATCAAGGTTTCCGTACTTATGACGTCACTGTTCGTGCTAAGGCGAATTCCCGCAACAGAAAAGAGCCTATTTTTGCATTTAAAATCGAATTTCTTCTCAAAAAACTTTTTGTTTTTGGTCAAAGGAGAGCATATTTCTTCAAGACAAAACATTTTTCACCATTTTTTTTTTTTTTTTTTTTTTTTTTTTTTTGTAGAATAAAGCGATTATAGAGGATTTTCCCCCTTCAAATGAAACAGTTGTGTGTTATTATTATTATTATTATTATTGTACTAAGGTGGAGTTTTTATTGCTTGTTATCTTCAGTCGATCATCAAAAATGGATGTGTGTGGGGGGGGGGGAAGGGGGGGATAAACATTTATTGTGATTTCTTTTGACACTCAGGAGAGTTTGCCCACACACGAAGCTTAAACTGCTTCTCCGAAAGAGCGATTCCCAATCATTTTCCCTAAATATTACGGAGGTAGGTATTTCTCAGATTTCGTTAATGTAGCAATGATGAACATGGTGAATTTTCATTCATCATATCTTTCGTAAATTCCTTTTTTCAAAAACTTAGATATATTGTTGGTTATACAGAAAAACAAATTTTATAAATTGCATGGCAGTTTGACAATTCATTAGGTGAATCAAATATGTTACAAGCAATTCCTTCGCATGAATCGATATACTTTCAATGTGATAAATGCTTCGAAGCTGTAAAACTGTTAAAAAATATTCTTAATGAGATTCACGGCAGCTCACTTTCAAATGAATTTAACGTTATTGAAAATGCTTTCAAAAAAGTTTAATTGGTTTTCCAAATAGGCACAGAAATATAATAAAATCATTTGTGAAAATCAGAACTTTCATTCTATTGAGACATATTAAGAGGCTACGTCCGTCACGCAAAAAATCGCATCCTATGGGAGAATTTTTAAAAATATCTCGTTTGCATTTCAGTATTTTATTTTTGTTGCATTGGATAACTTAGGACGAATTCTACAAAGGTTGTTTTTTACTTTTTTTATTTTGTTTGCAGTTTTTTTTTAAATTATGAAATTTTTACTGTCGGAACCGGTTTCGAAAGGGAAAAAAAACTGCAAAGAAAATTGAAAAGTAAGAAACGGACTTTGTATAGATAGACATCGACTATCCAATGCAAAAAAATAAATAAATAAATAAATAAAATAAAATAAAACATTCGAATTCAAACGAGATATTTAAAAAAATTCTTACATAGGTTTAATATTAGCGAGCGTGAGTTTTCATATGAGTGAAACAGCACCTTAACGAAATATATTCATCAGAAATAAAAATGATATACGCTTCCAAAAAAGGAAATTACTGAAGTAAATCAACTGTGATTGCACGATAAAATATCAAATACTGGAGCGCACATCTGAAATACATCTACAAAACGCATCTTGTGATGAAATCATATGCTAGAAATTAAAACGTATTCTGAGGGTATATACCCAAAATGCATTAGTTATTAAATATTTTTGTATAATTTTATGATAATACATCATTAAAATATAATTAATTTTGATAAACCTTTTCGGAAGATATTTATATTCCTCTGAATTTAAAATTCAAATTTTTTATAGCATATAAATCTTAGAGTTTTGAGAATTCGGTATTTTAATAATTAAAGTTTTTATTTTTATTTGTATTTTAAATCTCTTTTATAAATACTGCTTGTCTTAATTTTTCTTCTATAAAAAATTTTCAGTGTGATATTCACGCACACAAATGCATAAATGGAACCTGAAAGAAACAATAAATTCTAAAAAGCTGAAAAGATATATAATTTTAAAATTTAAATATAGCACTTTATGTGGATGTGAAAAATATTGTTTGAATATTAAAACTCTCTTTCGCGCAAAAATTTACTTTAATTTCTCTCACTTATGGATGTTCATGTACATTAATTATTATTATTATTATGCAACATAAAAATATCATTCTAAATAACCTTTTCGAAATGTGTTTATAAAATATATTACTCTGAATTTCAAATTTTATCTTCAACAAATGATATAATTATATAGTATAAATATTTTAGTTTAATAATATTAAATATTCAGCTATTTACTTATGAAAGTTTCTATTTAATTTGCTTGTGTGTAATCTAATTACGCGAAACTCAAACTGGGGTGAGAGGGAGGATGAAACATAAGGGTTTATTTTATTTATTTTTTTATGAAATAGCTCTTTACTAAAAACATAGCGAAATAATAACATTAGAATTATATTAGACTTCAAATTGATTACCGATGAAATATTATAAACGTACTATATTAAAAAGTATTAACAAAACATTAACTGCAGTCATGTAAAAATTAAATTTGCCTCTTTTGTAGGTCTTTTTACTTCTAAAAATTACTATTATATCTTCTTTTAATGTAAATTAACTTTTTCATATTGAGTGGTAAACGAAACTTACTGAAAAAGACAGCAGATTTAACAATTAAATTTCAAAGAGTTAAAAAGAGATAATAGTTTAAATTTTAGATGTGATGTTTAACCAATGTATAAAGAATATTTTTTAATCGTTAAAATTTTTTTCACACGAAAATTTCTACTAATATTTTTTAATTAAAAATAGCCCGTTTCTAATGCAAAGTCAATTGGAAAACTGATCCAAGCACGCGGAGTGACGTCAAGCAGCGAGTCGCTCTCTATTGGTTGAGGGGGGAAATGGCGCAACCTTTAGATATAGTAACCTTGAGATAGGGTAGACCGGGGCACATTTACGCGGATTTTTTTCAATGAATTTTCTAATTTTTATGTTTAAACTTAGGAAATTTTAGACATTGTGGTTTTATAAAGCAATTAATAAAGTCAAAATTTGTGTATTCAGTTGTTGCCCTATTTGTTTTTTTAACCGTAAACAATTTTTTTTTTTATGTCCAAGCCTCTTTCGTAAACTTACCCCGAGAATGAGGGGAGGTTTACCCATCAAAAGGGGCACGTTTACGTATATTATAAGTGACACCAAGAAGTAAGTGAAATAAGTATTTAATCAAATTGAAATGTTTTATTTATAACTTAAAACACTGTTTCAAAAGAAATTAAAGTGCATTAATTCAAGAACATTTTACAGGCTAAACTGAAAACATAGGGTATATTGCTAATTAAAAATAAAAACTATTTGGTCATCTTCATCATCACAGTTACAATTTTTACAAACAAATAATAAAGTATTTCCTTTTGCACACTTGTCATTGGACCACCATTTGCACACTTGTCATGGGACCACCTTTTGCACTGAACCCAGTCTTGTCCTTTTTTGAATTGGTTGTATGATATCAAACAATAAATACACACACAGTTTTCATCTTCGTCATCAGATTCCTTCACTATTTTCTTTATTCCAGAGGGTACAAACTTTTTCCCTTTTGCAGTTTTTGGTTTCATACTCTTTCCTTTGCTGTCCTCTTTTTCTGCTTCTATAGAAACTAGTAAAATTTTACGTAACTTCTTCTATTTGAACGTGCGTAAAGGTTCCCGGATGTCAATGCGTAAATGTGCCCCGTCGCCATGTTTGGATTTATTTTTAACGTGCAACGAAGATTAATAACATTTCGGTTCATACAAATACAGTTCTGAAAAACGGATAAAATTCTACTAATGTTCATATATTTGTTTATCCTTAACTAAGTATTATTAGTTCACAATAAGTTTCAATAATTTCATCACAAAATTTACTCACCTTGACAGAAAACATATTATCCTTTCCTCATGCTAGACTGAAGCTCGCCTGAGGCTCAAAAACTTGTGAGAATACCCAGTAGTGAGCAGCATCAATCTGTCATAACTGGTGCTGCGGCAGTTATAACTCGTTTCGGAAAAAGTGCACTGCGTAAACGTACCCCATGCGTAAACGTACCCTACTTATTTTTATTTTGTTGCAATCTATTCATCACTAGAACATCACCAATATTCCAATGATGAAAGAGCGTTTTAGAACACATAAAGTGCCATTTTGAAGCAAACAACTTATTTCTAAAATTAAGGTAGTGTTTTTTAATTATTTTTGTAATGCAATCATCCTAAAACTTTTCTTAAAGTTAAACTTGTATAAATTGGTTAAAAAAACGTATGATGCATTAGGGCCATGATTTATAGATTATAGTTATTTAATTTAGCATAATGAGGGATATCGGTTACACGTTCCTGGAATTTTGATTCCACCAGTCCCTGATAGAAATATCAGCTATTGACTACATTAATGAAAATAGCTATCTATTATTTGAACTGATCAAAAATGAATAATAATAAATTAAAGTTATTTTGTAGTATGTACCATTAAAAGTTAAGTCGTTCTACCACTTTCTGACACCATATAGCAATTATCGATTCATAAATGTCAGTTATTGGATATCTGCTTTATTAATCTCTCTATTCTAAAAAAAGTAACTTACGCTGTCACCGCCGCGGCCAAACCGGTTTTGAATTTTTTGTGACCGGAGGTCTTTCTCCGTTAAGAAAAATATTGCATACAAAGATATGAAAATCGGCAGTATTATAGAGAAATGTTTGATAAACACGCTGATGCAGACAGTTTTCAAATCGAAGAATTATTTTAAGAGATATTTAATGCTAAATTTGGACAAAATCGTTCCATTAAAAAAGTTTTATAGGTGCAAAAACTATACATCGGAATTTAATAATTTTTAGATCATTTTATACGTTATAATTTTCCGGTGTGCAGAATGCAATTATTTTTTTTATTTGACTCATTTTTTGAGGTTTTATTTCTAATTTAAATTCAAATTTTCAGCATTTCGAGAGATATTTTTTACTTATTTTAGAAAATTGTACTAATTGTTTCCTTCAAATTAAAAATTTATTTACACGTGACTATTATAAACAGAAAAAAAAACTTTCAAATTAGAATTAACTAATTACGTATAAAAAGCAGGAACTTATTGAAAATTACTTCATAAGAATTATATTTACAAGTAAATTTTAACAGAGAAAAAATATTGTAAAATAATAAATTCATTAACATGCGTTAGAAGTCTTAAATACGAGAAATTACGCCACATTTACGCCACATTACACTTATTACGTAAAATGAACAAAAAATAATATCGCAAAACAGTTTAAATTTAAAAAATGCGCGAGACATTTATTTGATATATTATATGATCTTTCCAACTATTTTTGTTGGGACAGCGCAAATAACATTTCATTTCTAACAAAAGTATTTTCACGTGAATATCAAAAAGAGAAAGAAAAGTTCGGCGAAAATTACGTCAGAAAGAACTTTATTTTCGCTTTGTTTAAAAATACCTGGAGCAAAGACTCTGTATACTTAATTCATTTTACATTCGCTTATTTAGAAATGTTTAACTGACTTAATTTAAACAAAGACGAAAACAGCCATTGTATCTTTTCACACAGCTGATTTTTTCTTAAAATTCCTCAATCAAAGAGAAATGAATAGAAACCCGTTTATAGGGAGATCGCCACTGTTTTTTAAATTATAATGCAATCTTTCAAAATCTTTTTAAAGCCGATCAAATTAGCGTGCTTAAAGAAAATACGGTGTCTGAACGGAGGCTGGCGAGCGTAGCTCGTAGGGGGCCGAGCCCCCTAGTAATATAAAAGGTGAATAAAAAATGCCAAATGCATATGAAGTATGATATCAGATTTAAATAATAAATTTAAATAACTTAAAAATGAGACTGAAAAGTAAGGTGACTGACGTCATAATAATCACTGTATTATAGATTTGCAGATAAATATCTTACTGTTGTTCAAAGTAGTTCCCGCCGTCTACAATACATTTTTGACAACGTTTATACAAGTTTTGGAAACATTTGAAAAAATCCTCCTTTGAGACTGTTTTAAGTTCATTGGTAACAGCAGATTGAATGTCTGAGGTGTTTGAAAATCAGTGTTCCTTAAGTGCCAATATCAGTCGTGGAAACAGGAAAAAGTATGCTGGCGCAAGATTAGAGGAATAAGGAGTCCATTCGCTGCTGTTTTTATTCATCACTTAAATAATGAGGGACAAACGTCGCACAAAGTTTCCGTTCACCCAAATCCTTCGTCAATATTGTTCGGACGATTTCACGAGTAAGATTCATTTCGTTCGTCATTATTCGGACGGACAAATGGCGATCTTGCAGCAATAACTTCCTAACTTTTTCAACATTTGCCGTGTTTCTGATCGTCGCCGGTTTTCCACTGCGATGGTCATCATCCACACTTTCACGACCTTCACGGAAACGCTTGAACCACTGAAGTACTGTCTTGAGAGATAATGTTTCTTCGCCATACACACTTCGAAGCATTTCCAAGGTTTCCGTAGCAGTTTTACCCATTTTAAAACAGAATTTCATATTCGTTTCCTTAAGCGACTGCACGAATAAACATTAACCAAGAAACTTTGCAAATCACATTGAACTTTAACGTTACATACCGAAGATCGTAAAGTGCATGAGTCCGGTTGTTGGGCTGTTCTCATTTTCAAAATGAGGGGTTAGTCACCTTACTTTTCGGTCTCACCTTGTATATACTATTAATTTAAAATACCTTAAAGTGAAAAGCAAACTGAATAAGATTTTACACAAGCAATCATTAAAACCCATTCTAGAAATTAAATTTCTTTTTGTTTCTAAATTTTATATTTTGAATATGTTTTAATCAAATTATGATTTTTAACGTAAAATAACAGCATCTAATTTGAAATCCTCTACTGAATTTTGGAAACAGCTTAAATTTCAGTAATCTATTGAAATTTATGGGTAGTACCATACGTGCTGTGTATTTAGAAGTAACGAGTGTATTACATGAAATAAAAAAAAAATTTAGTTTCTCGAAGTTCACTAATAATATAGCAGGCCTCGAAGTGGTAAGTCGCTCTTAAAAAAGAGAGAAAAGAGACTAAACCGTAAAACCAGACTAAAAAGTTAAAAAAAAATAGAATTATAAATTAAAAATACAGTTACATAACAACATTATTCACTAATTTCTAGTCTTTTTTCTAAAGAAATGAGGGCATTCTTTCGTTTTTACAAGCTCTTTGCTGTACAATTTTATAAATACTGTGGTATGGAGAATTTTTAGGAGAAATATCTAGGGTTGCATTTTACTACTTTTAAAAAGTGGAAGGAGTACTTTGTGGAAAGGGCGGGGTGTTGAGCCCATTAAAAATGTCTTAGAGTCAACAGTAATATATGAATATTCTTCAAATCTCGATTCAAATCATTATCAGGGTAAATACAAAGAAAAATCGTATATTAAAATAAAATATTAGATTCAGCTGACGACAGAATGTTATTTTACTGTGCAATATGATAATAAATTTTACAATGGCTGTGTCTGTAAAATTAAGGGTACTCAGTACCTTTGAGTTTGAAATTAAAAAAAAAATAACCAAAATATGTGATATTTGTTTTGTTTTGTTTTGTTTTAGCATCAAGTCTGTAAAAAAGCGCTTCTTTGGTTAGAATTTTTTTTTTTTAAAGATATAGCTTAGATAGTTTGAAAGAAAAGGTGCGCGCGAAATCTAAATTTAATAATTTGAGAAAACGCGTTTTAAAGTTTCAATATCAATGGACTTTCTGTTGTACTCACCGTCTATAAATTATTATAACTCAAGAAATAATGCAGATTTTTGAATGGGGTTTTTTGAATGCCGTTGATAAATTTTTAACAATTAAGAATAAATCAAAATCTGAAAACAGATTTTTTAAAAATTTAAAGGTCCTGTTCCCCCTTAATAAAGAATGCTGTACAGTAAAATTTCTACCAGAAATAATGGCGAATTCCTATTCATGAGCATCAAAAACAGACAATGCTGTGGTAACGAACTGTTATACATTTTTATGGGCCTTTGATTCCCATAGGTTTAGCTCCTTTTAGGTAGCTTTCATTACAAAAAGCTACCTATTGCAGCCGTTCGGAGGTAAGCGATTTCAAAAAATTTTGGTATATTTTCATCGATCATAACCACCAGACCCGAAACCACCCTCCTTTTAAAAGTTGATATATATATATATGATCTTTTTCACATTGTAACTCTCGTATTTATGAACCGATTTGTATGAAATTTCGTGTATACATAGTACATCCCAATGTCTCGACCGAGTTCGTTGGCCAGCTTCATCCGCAACCTTTTTCAAAATGGCGGCCATTTAATTTTTTTTAATTTAAAATTTGAAATGTGGTACCAAAAAATTGAACATTGAAAAATACTTTTTCTTATGTGTTTGACCTTGATACAAAGATTCCGGAGCATTTTTTGTTTCGTCTATATCTTAAAAAATGGCTGAGTTATAGCACTTTGAATTTCTACCTTGGCTGACATTTTGAAACGACCTGATGTTTGTTACGCGATAACACGCGTATTTATGAACTTATTTGGATGTACCTTGGTGTACACATAATATGTACCAATGTCTCGACCGAGTTCGTTGGCCAGCTTCATCCGCCATCTTGTTTCAGAATGGCGGCAATTTAAATATTTTTAAAAAAATTTTTAATTTGAAATGTGGTACCAAAAAATTGAAAATTGAAAAATATTTTTCCTTATATGTTTGACCTTGATACAAAGATTCCGGAGCAGTTTTTGTTTTGTCTATATCTTAAAAAATGACTAAGTTATAGCACTTTGAATTTCTAGCGTGACTGACATTTTGAAACGACCTGATTTTTGTCACGCGATAACAGGCGTATTTATGAACCGATTTAGATGTAACTTGGTGTGTACATAGTACATACCAATGTCTCGACCGAGGTCGTTGCCCGGCTTCATTCGCCATCTTGTTTCAATAGGGCTGCCATTTAAAAAAATAAATTTAAAATATAAAATTAGTTATTAAAAAATTGAAAAAAGAAAAAGATTTTTTTTATGTGATTATTGATCTTGATACAAAAATTCCGAAACAGTTTTTGTTTCGTATATATCTTAGAAAATGGTTGAATTATAGCACTTTGAATTTCTAGCATGGCTGACATTTTGAAACGATCTGATATTTTTCACGTGATAACACGCGTATTTATCAACCTATTTCGATGTAAGAAGGCATGTGGATAGTATATCGTAATGTCTCGACCAGGTTCGCTGGCCAGCTTCATCAGCCATCTTGTTTCAAAATGGAGGCCATTAAATTAAAAATATATATATTTAAAGTGAGATGCAAAAAAATTAGAAATTGAAAAAGATTTCTTTCTTAAGTATTTGACCATGATATAAGGATTCCGGGGCATTTTTTGTTTTTCTTTATCTTAAAAATGGCTCAGATATAGCAGTTTGAATTTCTAATGTGGTTGACATTTTGACAAATCTGATTTTTTGCCTGCGACAGCACTTGTATATATCAACCGATTCCGATGTGAGTGAGCATGTGCACAGGAATTACTAAGTCCTCGACTAAGTTCACTCGTTAGCCTCATCCACCATGTTGTCTTAAAATGGCAGGAACTTCACAATATCGCCGAATTTCGCAACCAAATATAAGTTACATTAAATAAAAGCAGCTTGGATAAAGCTGAATAATTTCGCGAAATTCTCATTCATAATGATTTACTATTGTTAAAAATTAGTACTGAATCTCCTATAATCGGTTTCCACTAAATTGAGCTTCGTGTGTTTGAATAATATAAGCTTGCTTTTTAAAAATAAGGAATATGAAAGCTACCTCTTCGTCCCGGCACTGGCCGGAAGGACTTTTTTCTGTTGATATATTTGCAATTCGGAAGATAAAGACGCACTTTCGCCAAATAATAATAATAAAAAAAAAAAACAACGTTTGATATCTTTCCTTGAAAATATTTTTCAATATATGTATTTTGTTTGCTTAAATGAAAAAGAATTCCACTTTGTAAGGATACAGCTTTTAAAGAAAATTATTGTAAATGATGTCAAATGTTTATTTCCTTTATTCTTTGAAAGAAAACTTTTAAAAATCATAAGTATTTACCGTTTTCATACTTAAATCTCACTTTTTATAAAAAAAATATGAACGTATTTTCTTTTTATAATAAAGGTTCACGTAGTTTTAAAGCATAAATTCCCTGAATTATAAAATAACTTACAAGCAATTATTCGGAAATTAAGTGTCGGAAACTCTGCTTCACTTTGTGTCAGTCATTGTTTTTTAAAATAGAGTAAGTGTCAGTTTTTGGATTTATCGAATATATTTATGTAAAAAAATCATTTTTAATAATTAAATGTGTACTTTTTCCAAAATTTGTTAACAATATTTTTAATGTATCTGTACATTACTTTAAAAAACAGATATAAGTGGAAAATGGATATTGAATTTTGCAATACAGATTTAAACATGAAAGAATCAATAAGGTGTCACGTACTGGTTCCGCCCTAGTTGATTTTTTTTTACATTAATGACGCGTACTTTTGATTAATTTATTTGGCTTATAAATAAAAAGCTTAATAATAAACACGCATATGTTTATAAATAATTGTCTTTAAAATGTTATCTTTTTTTTTGAATAATTAAACTGGTGTAAAATCTAAAACACGTAGCTATTACTCTCTGATTTAGTAACCTAAGACAAAATCTATGCATTAAAAATAATATCTACGCATTAACGTGAAAAATAACCAAATTAAAATGTAACCACACTTCGTAATGAAATAAAAAGTGGTTTAATCTCATGAAGTTGCATAACTTTTTTTTCCATGAAGAGAATGAAAACGTTAGAGTTTTAATAAAAAAACACTTTTTGTGTCATTTTTATTTTACCCACAAGTTATTTTATTTTTCACATTTTTTTTTTTTTTTTTTTTTTTTTTTTTTTTTTACCCGGATCATTTTTAATGTCAGTCACGTTTTCAACTTATTATCTTTGAAAAGAATAAAAAGAGAAAAAGTGATTGCACGTGAATTTATACGTGGTGATGAATATCAGAAGTCTTTTTTTTTCTCTTTTATTTTTCATTTAATAACAAAAAATGAGTTTCTCAAACTCTCTTTTACTTTCATTACTCGAACTTACAGTATTTAACTTCAGTTGAATATTAACAGTTGTTGGATTGGAAATGCCACTCACCACATCAAACACATGTATACAAAATTAAGTATTGTATTATTCATATTGTTTTATATATTGTTTTGCGTATTGATATATTGTATTGAAATTTATAATATTATGTGCAGAAATATTTTGAGTTTTGTTTTCCCAGGCTTATATGGTAGGTGACAGGTATTTTTTTAAAAGCAATCCACTTGTTCCCACCAACTTAAAAGAAAACACTTCTGGAGCCCATCTATCCGAACTTTCACAATAGCCATGCCAGTTTCTCTCAAGAGCTGCCTTTGGGTTAATTGGGGCTTATTTACTGGGGTCATAAATCGGGCTCTACAAGTCGAGCCCTGGGTCTAGCAGGAGAGATCTTCCTGGTAGAGAAGGTGCACTTTTCCCGGGTCCGGATGCTCCAATGAGAGGCGGTAAGTCCAGGCCATATTTTGATATCACTCGGAATTGTCCCCGGATAGGTATAAAATTATTCAGGGCCCAGCCCTCTTTCTTTTTAAAATAATACTAATTTTATGGGGCGATTAAGATGAATTCCCTGTTTTCGATTGTTTTTCGAAAAGATTGGTGCGTAGAAAAAGGTTCTATCTTGGTGTGGTTGTAAAAACACTCCGTATAAAATTAAGTCTTTCTGGAAATGCAGCAATGAACGAGATATACGGATTAACCTGTGGATGTGGATGAGCACCTGGCCATCATATGGTTGGGAATAAGAAAAGGTATTTAATATTCTTACTTTATTGCTCCTTTTTAACTGGAAATAGTGCCGCAGTAGTACTGAAGGATTGTGTGTGCCCGGTTGGGATATTAGTGGGAAGATGTCGAATTAGAATAATAATAAAATCTTTTGTGAAGGATAGGAATGATGATTATAGCTAATCTCATGTGAGAGATCTTTTATGTGATGGTGTTTTATTTTGGCTTTGTATATATACAGGGTGTCCAATATCAACGTGTCCAATGGCTAATTCCTAAACCGTTAGTCATTATCATATAGTTCAGGTTATAAAAATGTTTTAAATGAGGTAAAGAAATATTTAAAAAGCAATTTGGGTCAATAAAAATATTTCTAAAAAAAATACGAAATTTAAATTTTTATACGGACCCCGAGTCTTATAAGTTATATTTAGTAAAATTTTTCCTGTTACACTGAGAATTAAGACAGAAAAGTCCCGTTATTCTACGATTAAAATTGACCGAATAAGAGTTGTTTAAATTTTGAGCATATTCTTTGCTGCAAATTAGGGGTGATTTACAAATTTAGTAGAAATATATTTTCGCCAGATATATTAAAAAATGGTTGAGAGTAAAATTAACACTGCTATATAAATTTGAAATCTTAAATCATTCTGACATATTAATGCAAAGTATACAATTTGTAATAAACATATTAGAGGGAAAAAACAAAGATTTTTTGTTAAATAAAATGATGAAAATTAACAACCTTAATTCTTTACAAAATGATACATATTTTTAAATGTTATTAAATAACACTAGCCTGAAAAATTTGGGTTATGTCATGTTTTTTAGCTTTTGATGATTGATTCTTATGTATTCTGTACCGCTGAATTTGAAAGTGACCTTCATTTTTTAACATCACGTAATTTTTTTGCAAATCGTAAATTTTAAAGTTAAAAAAAGAAAAAAAAGAGATGCGATTGTTATGTTTTTAATTTTTGATACTTGATTTTTCTGTATTTTTTACCGATGAATTCGAAGATGACCTACATTTTCAACCATCAGGTCAGGATTTTACGCAAACTGTAAATTTCAAAGTTAAAAAGTTAAAAGTTAAAATTGAATCTTATCCCCCACCTCATCGAACCCCTCAGTTGCTTAGCTGTAAGAATCCCAGTCTAAGCCATAAAATTAAATAAAGTATTGAATTAAGCAAAATTAGATTAAATTAAAAAACGTTTTACATCTGTTTTGCAGTGTCTGATTTTCGCTATATTTTAATTTCGATATTTACGATTAGCAAACAAATTCTAACGTTATGGTTAAAAATGAAGGTCATTTTTAGATTCAGTGCTAAAAAATATATAAAAAACAATTATCAAAAGTTAAAAATAACAGCCATCGCCTCTATTTCAAAGTATCCGATTTTGTATTTTTCTTACTTTTCAATTTACGATTTGCAAAAAATCCTGACATGATGGTTAAAAATTAAGGTAATTTTGAAATTTAGTGCTAAAAATACATAAAAGTTAAAAAACGCAACCATCGTAGCGTTGTGTTATCTAATCTTTTCTTTACTTTAGACTTTAAAGCTTTTTCTTAAACTTCTTGGCGGTAATATATCCAAAATTTTTTGTGTTATCCTGTAAAATCCTGTAAAGTATAAGTGGTAACCACTGAAAATCGTAATAATATTAGTTTGTCATCGGATTTAAGTCAGTTATACAATTTAATCTCGATCGGACATTTGAAAGTGAGTTAAAGATCGAGTATAAATTTTGAACTGGAATAACATACATACGATTGTTGAAGTTAAATAAAAATTTATAAAAATAACATAATTTTTGTTAAAAGAAATCATGAAGAGAAACTCTCATATTCTCGGAAAATTAAACATTTGTTAAAATACGATTATTTTAGTCAATGTGAAACTTAATTAAACTTAACTCAATCGCAATACTTGTAGGCTTTTTTTGAAAGCGCAGATATACATGAAATAAATTCTTCAAATACTTTAAGCCATGACTCCTCAAACCATGGCCTAGCTGATTTGTGTTCAGATGCGGGAAAGTGGTATAAGTCACGCATTTTTAAAGTTTCATAACTCGGTCAATTTTAGTGTTATATGAACGGGACTTTTTTTTTTGTCTTACTTGTCAGTGTAATAGGAAAATTTTACTTTAAAAATATACTTATAAAAATTAAAATTTTGTAATTTTTTAGAAAATGTTTTTATTGACCCAAATCGCTTTTTAAATGTTTCTTTACCTCATTTAAAACATCTCTGCAATTGGAAATATATATCTATGACTAACGATTTAGGAATTAGTCATTGGACACCGTTGAGAGTGGATATCTGTATATATATGTATATATGTTTTTGTAAATAAATTACATGTGTTATTTTACTTATGAATCTTTGCTTTTATCATGAGTCCATCTGTGCTTTATTTATGATAATTTAATTTAGCAGTTAATAGTATCCTTTTCAGTTTTACCTTAGATAGAATTTTCCTAATACCTATAAGCTAGACTGACGCGAAAAATGAATCACAACGTAATGTCGATGAGAACTTTTTCCACCGCATAGTACGGGTAATGAAGGGAATTATCCACAGAGTAGCGAGGGTATTGCGGACACCGAAATGAATAATTTTGTTTACAAATTAAATAGGATATAGTGACATGAGGGGAACAATCCATATTTTATAAACGAGAACTTTTATTGTTGATTTTATTACTTCCCCTCCTCGACTAGATGGTTGAGTGGTTAGCGGAAAGTTTACCACTATTTTCTAATAGGCCTGTTTCCTCCCAACAACAGTTGTCATTACTGATCGTGAAAATTTTTGTACGTCTTTAACTTTCTTTCATTCATAAATCAGTAGAGTTTTTGTAAAAATTAGGTTCCAGATGTCAGTTCATGCTTTGCTAGATTTTTTTTCTATTTTATATTCCGTAGAGTTTTGTAAAAAATAAATGTCCAGAAAAATCGTTTTCTATCTCTTTTATATGCGATATATTGGAATGAAAATTACCCTTTAAAGATTAATAAAAGCTAAAATAAAGAAAAAACAAAATGACATAAAAATATGTTAGCGAGTGTTAGTTTTAATCACTGCTAAAAATATGCAGCAAACTGTCCAGTAATTCAAGCGTTTTATAGAAAATGGTTATTTAACAGTAATGTATCTTTATTCCAGTGGTTCCCAACGTGGGGGCAACTTCCTTTTGTTGGGGGCGATTTCAAATTAGTAATAACTACATTGTATGTAATTTTTTGTCTTATTTTAGAAAAATTATAACTAAATATAAAAGTAATAAGTACAAAACTGAAAAAGAAAATAAATTTTCTAAAATTTAACAATGAAATATTGAAAATAAATCCGCTACCAGAATAATTATATGAAAACACTTTAAAGTATTTTTAAACATGAAATATTTTTTATTTAAAAACTTTACACTACTTCTGTTTATTTCAATATCTCATAATTTTAAAAATTATAGACAATCGTATGATGATACTTTACACTGAGGTAAGGGATCAATAAACAATAAAACTCTTTATGGCATAAAAACGAATCCTTGTGGTATCATTGCTTTTATAGAGCTATTATATTAAAAACATAATTGTAACAGAAAAATTACCTATTTGATAAGCTAAAAATATGTGAAATAAATTATTATTATTCGACTATTTATTGAACAAGTTTTGCGTTTTCGTTCTGCTATAAGTCGCATGAACAAACTTCGATGAGTAAAACTACTTAACAATACACTCTCAGAAAAAACTGTAAATTTATGAGCGTTTCCTCTTCAATTTTCACGAGAAACAGCCTTATTTCATGAAAAACGGCCTGATCCACTAAACAAATATGGTACGACCCCATACATGTTCTTCCGCTGGGGTGTAACCCTTCATTTTAGTCGTGCTTCGAAAAATAATGTCATTTAACCGCGACCGTAACATATTTTTAACCCGCCAAAACAGCAAAGTGTTATTGTATTTTGAAGTAAATTATATTGCCCCGTAAAATTTCGGTTCGCACAAAATGGGCATGGATTTTTTTACGGGTTTTGGATGGTTGACGGGTTGGTACTCTGCTGCAGGGCTCTACCCGTAATTTTACAGGGATAGTTTTAGATACTTAGAAAATTAACCACATTTACCTTCCAAATATTCTTGAAGTTCTAGCCCATCTGTTAACAAAAATACTGTAAGACCCCATACATTTTCCTCTGTTAGGGTGTAACCCATCATCTTAGTCGTGTTTCGAAAAATAATGTCACTTAACCGCGATTGTAACAAATTTTTACCCGCCAAAAAAGCGATTCTGTGATGATTATCTACCGTGCTACGGAATAGTAAGTAAAGTGTTATTGTGTTATGAAGTGCATTATATCTTTGCCCCGTAAAATTACGGGCGGCACAAAATGATGGGCATGTATTTTCTTTTACGAGGTATGACTGGAATCTCTGCTGCCGGCCTCTGCCCGTAATTTTACAGGAATATTTTTAACAGTATACATCTTAAATTAGCTGTCTTGAACACATTTAAGCTAAAAATATATGAAATACCGAACGGGGTACTATAAATTTTATAAAAAGCATGACTATCAAATGTGTATCAGAAAATGGTAAAGCAGTCGTTGATTTTTAATAATCGCGCGTGCGGCAAGTCCATTTTTTGAAATGAACATTATTAGTTAAAACTATATCTTATTACAATTTTTCTTTAAAAAAATACGTTTTTAATCAATTCGCAAAAAATATCTTTTAATATCACTAGAAAAGTTTGCCATGAGATTTAATTTGGTCAACTATATTTCAAATGTGCTTATTTTCAATTTCTTTTTTCTCAATTTTTTCAATCACGTTATTTTTAATGTCTGTCACGTTTTTAACTTATTATCTTTGAGAAGGAAAAAAAAAGAGAAAAAAAGTAATTGCATTCGACGTTATTCGTTGTGACGAATATCATAAGCCTGATTTTGTCTTTTATTTTATAGTTAATGTACAAAATCCAATTCTCTGTTAGGTTGATTACTCGATCTTACAGTATTTTACTTCAGTTGAATATTAACACTTCTAATTACTGATCGTGAAATATTTTCGTTTGTCATTAGCTTGCTTTCATTTAGAAATCCGTAGAGTTTTTGTAAAAATTAAGTCATTAGAAGAATCGTCTTTATTTCTCTTAAATGGCAATATTTAGGTGAAAATTATCGTTTTAAAATAAATACGAAAAGTTTTTATCTGCTGCATTAATTCTAGTTTCATTACTCAAACTTGCAGTATTTTACGTCAGTTGAATATTAACACATGTCATTACTGATCATGAAAGACTTTCGTTTGTATTTAGCTTGCTCTCATTTAGAAATCGGTAAGGATTTTGTAAAAATTAAATGTCTAAAAAAATTATTTCTCTTCAATGGCAATATTTTGGAATGAAAATAATACTTTTAACATTAATATTTTTTTTAAATCTATTGTATTAATTATAGTTTCATTACTCGTACTTACAGTATTCTATTTCATTTGGATGTTAACACATGTCATTACTGATCGTGGAAGATTTTCTTTTGTCTTTAGCTTGCTTTCATTTAGAAATCCGTAGAATTCCTGTAAAAATTAAATGTTTAGAAAAAAATCGTTTTTATCTCTCTTATTTGGCAATATTTTGGAATCAATATTATACTTTTAAGATCAATAAGGAACAAATATGCTGTATTAATTATAAACATAAGTTTTTAACCTCATGCAAATAAAAATGAAAATACGCAAAAATATGATAGTTTGTGTTAGTTTCAATCACTGCTAAAAATATGCAGCAAACTCTCAAGTCACTCAAACGTTTTATAGATAATGGTTATTTAACCGTAATTAACCTCTATTACAACCAATGAGAGTAATTCACATTCACTCAAGTAACATTTGTCTATAAAAGCTGTTGCTGTTAAAAGACCGGTCAGTTTGCTGCAAATTTTTAACAGGGATTACAGAAAAAAAAAAAAAAATTTCCAAATGTCAGTTCATGTTTTGCTAATTTATTTTTTTCTACTTTATATTCTATAAAATATGTGTCTGTGTGTGGTGGAAATGAGCATATCTATAATAGCATTTTAATAATTCTAAAAAGCATAATATTTAAGCGATAGGATATTTATTTTGCTTTTATTTAAGGAAGTTACCTATCTGATTTCATCCTTTAAAAGAATGGGTACACGAAAGTTTATTAAAAAACATACTTTTTGTGTCATATTTTTTGACTTTCCAAACATTTATTTTTCAATTTTTCCCCCAGGTCATCCTTAAAATATTATAAATGTCAATGTGTGTCCGAAAGTTTGAATGAATTCAGCGTCTAAACGGATGAATTAATGCTTTTGTATTTTTGATATAGATAGATTACAACCCGGAAATGAGCATAGGCTATGTTTAATTTATTTTATTCAAATATTTTGCTTAATAATCCAAAATTTCATTATTTTTCATACACAATGAATTGACATTTTTCCGATAAAATTTAACCATCTTCCTTTTCTCGTTGCCAAAAAATAAAAACCCAGAATAATAATTTAATTTCCAATTGAAACATTAAAACGGGAAGTTTCAAGTATTTTTAATAATACAAGGTGCATGAATTTTGATTAAGTGCGGAAAGAAGGCTAATTTGACGTCATATATTGAAAATAAAACGGATATGCTTTGATGTTGAAATAAAATGAGATTGTGTTCTGGTATTAATTCTTATTATTTAAAGAAAAATGTTATCAATGCTTACGTTTTATCGTCTGCGGAAGGTTAACATAAAGATTTAAAATTTAAAATAATAATAAAAAAAACTTTTGAATAGCAAATGCATAGCAAATGTCAATAATATGCACAGTAAAATTATCAATGTCGAAAATGACGTAATGATTAGCAGGAAATATGTATTTTCATTCTTAAAAAGTAAAAAAAATAATTAGGTTACCTGAATAAAACATTTTTTTTGTGAGTGTTAATTGTTAAAGCCGTTCATTTCAGGAAATTTAAGTAAAAATTACTTTATTTTTTAAAGGAATTTTCATTTTCGTTCAAAGAACATAAATGTTTAATATGATTGCGTCGTCAAAGTAGCATTCAGTGTAAATGTTTTTATTGGAGAAACGTTTGTAAATCGCAGCCTGATAGCTGAGTTTTAATTCTACATTTCTTTTAGCTTTAAAAGGGTAAAATATTAGTTGACATTTTGAAAAGTAGCTCTTTTTAATGCTCTTTTTTATAATAGTTTTTTGTGAAGTACGATAGATTGATTTAAATATGACTTAGCTTTTAATAAAATGTCTAACTCAATTAAAAATGTTTATAAAAATTTAAAGGTAGGAATGTCATCAAAGCGAAAATCAAATTTGTCGAGACATTCGCGTAATGCAAGAGCATTGAAGATATCCAAAATTAAAAAAACTTTTCCTCAAGCAGAATTGCGTAGACTTGAACAAGCCAATCGTCAGGCTAATTTTAGAGATGCTGATACAGCTGAAAAGTCCCAACTGCGTCACCATTATAACGTTGCTTATTTGGCTTCAAAGAGGGAATGTAGATCACCTGAACTGTCGCAACATAGATTAAAAGAAGATGCTGACTACAAGGCAATCTCAATAGCAGCTGTATCTATTGAAACAAATATGCCTGCAGAGTAGAAAATGCACAGAGACACCAAAGACAGTCATTTACTAGAAACATCTGGGACGCTTTTACTAACAGAGCTTTTGAGTATGATTCTGCTGTTGATTATGGAAGTCATTTACTAATTTCTGTGGGAAGAATGAATAATGAAGGTCAATTCTGCACAGCTTTAAAATGGAAAGAAGAGACGTCAAGAATGTGTTGTTCTAGAGGCAAAGTTTCTATTCCTACTTAAGAAAACCGATCGAGTCATTAAGAAGTCTCTTTATGAGTGAAAAAGATGAATTACGGCAATTCCTGGACAGTATTAAAAAATATAATGCATGCTTCCATATGACATCTTTTGGAGCTGACAAAATCATAACAATGTCTGGTTTTTCACCAACATTTACTGTACAAGGAAAAATATATCATAGGATTGGTTCTCTTCTTCCTGCATCCAATCAAGAAACAAAATTCCCACAGATTTACTTTATTGGGGGCGAGGATGAACAAACATATAAACATTGCCAGGTTGTTCAAAATATTAAAAGGGAAATAATTAAAAAAATTCAGAAAGTTCTAAATGATAACAATCAACTTGTTCTTTCATTTAAAACTGCTTTGTAGTGTAATCCCGAAAAAAGTTGTAAACTGGTCGTTCATGCTAACCGTACGCCACCGGGAAAACATAAGCGGAGATATAATGCTCCAACTACAATTACAAATATACTACAAATTACTACAAGATACTACAAATACTACCAACATGCACCAACATGCGAGTACAATTATATAATGACACAAAATCAGGACAATTTGCATCAAAATTATTAAAGCTTTGTCAAGGAGAACTCGAAACAGACGTTGGTGGTAAAATACATTTTACAAAAGAATTTTGCAATATAATTAATTCAGAAGAAGAACTCATTGCAGAAGTTTTTCAAAATTTCGAAGAAAACATGAAAAAATGATAATTTGTTATCTGAAAGAGCAATTCTGGCCCCTCAAAATGATATTGTGGATGCGATAAATGATAAAATTTTGAAACTAATACCAAACAAAGGCAAAATTTACACACATGGTGTTGAATGCTGACGATAGCATCTCATATCCAGTCGAATTTCTCAACTCACTGGAAATGTCTGGGGTATCTGCACATAAAATACACTTCAAAAAGGGTGTTCCAATTATACTGATGCGTAATATATATGCTCCGATGTTGTGTAATGGTACAAGATTGCTTATCAATGAACTTGGAAATAATATTGTAAAAGCTACTGTTATGACTGGGTCGTCAAAATGAGATAGTGTTATTATACCCGTATGTCAATTATACCCAAGGATTTACAATTCCAATTTAGACGCATGCAGTTCCCTTTAAAATAAGCATACGCGATGACTATAAAAAAATCACAGGGATAGTCCTTGAAAGTAGCTGGTTTGCATTTAGGATCACCTTGCTTTTCTCATGGCCAACTCTATGTTGCCTGCTCCCGCGTTTCATCAGCGCTCAACCTACATGTGTTTGATGAAAATGCAAAGCCAAGAAACATAGCATATAAGGATATTTTATAATAATTATTTATTTGGCAGATTTCAGAAAAATTATTAAAAAACAACTTTTAGTTTCAACTTAAGTGTTATCACAAAATGATCTGCTCTACTTTTGCTATATTATTTATTCTGTCATGTCTGACTTCTATTATTCTTATTAATAGTACTATTATTGCTGCATATTTATTGTAACGTTCTGTGTTATTATTGTATGTACAAGTTTTGACATATTATTATTATTATTATTATTATTACTAGGGGGCTCTGCCCCCTGCAAGCTACGCTCGCCAAACCCCCGTTCAAACACTGTAAAATCTAAAAGCACGCTAATCTGATCGGTTTTAAAAAGATTAGAGAAGATTGAATTATACTGGAAAAAACTGTAGCGATATCCATGTAAACGGGTTTCCATTCAATTCCCTTTGATTGCAAAAATTTAAGGTAGAATCAGTTGCTGTTAAGACATCCAATGGTTGTTTTCGTGTTTGGTTAAAGAAGATCAGTTAAACATTTGAAAAGAAGCTAAAATAAAATGAATTAAGTAAACAGAGTCTTTGTCTCCCGGTATCTTTTAACAGCGTTATAAAACGATTGACATAATACAATTACTAAAATTTGCTGCGTTAACCCCTTAAAGGGCGGTGGTTCATTTTTGGACCACTTAATTTTAATTCTTAAATGCCACATTAGCACAAAATATTGGGATGAAAATTTCCCTTTTATTAAGTAAGTGAACCAAAGCATTTTTGTATTTCGAAATTTGTTTGTAAATTCTGGTGCTATTCACTGATTTCAAGATTTTACGAATAGAAGTGCCTTGTCCGTGAAAGGGTTAAACGCATAGTAATGTATTTATTATTTTAAAGTTTCCTTTCCCTTTTAATATTCGCGTGTAAATACAATTTTCAGGACATAATTTTCAATATTTTCCTGCCTTTAACACGTACTCATTTAACATTTTTTGTAAATAAAAAGAAAATAAATTCAAATAAACATTATTAATAAATAAGAAACAATAGCCGGGTTATCATGTCAGGCAAAATAACGCCATTTTGGCGCCAATTAGGTACCCCGTTGCGTATATGACATCTGTGTTTAATATTTTTCTTTTCGTTTCGTTTAAAAAAAAGAATGAAGTAAAAGCTATTTATTTTAAAGTTTTCATTTTTAAATGAAATTTTTGTATTAAATAAAATGATAATGAAATACAAATTGAATTCTGAATAAAAGTAACATGATGCATTTCTTAGCATACATTTAAGGCAGGCCAAACTCGTCGCGAAATTAATTAAAAAAAACCTTTCTGAAATATGAAAAAAAAAAAAATCTGTTATTATTAAAATTTGAGTTGCCATCATTAGAAAAAAAGTATTTAAAATTAGAAAAAAATTAATATTTCGAAAACTAATTCTAATTTTAAAATTCTAATACCAGTTTTGAAATCTGTGGATCAATACGGATTTTTGGTGTTAATTTCATTGCAAAGTATTTCATATTTTAGGAGAAATCGCTGTGAAACGTAATCAGTTGTTTAATCAGTCGTTTCATAGAATCGTTCATAAATTCGTTTCAATTCGATTCATTAGGATTTTATATATATAGGGTAGATTATTCATAAAACCTGTGTCCTTGTGGCTGAATGATCAAAGCATCAGTCTGCTAATCGCTTGCGAGCGTAAGAGATTGTGGGTTCAATTCCCGCTGGTTCCATTTCACACACTCTTTGTGTGGAAGTCCCAGGGTGTATTTCTCTTGTGTTGTAATATTTCCTTGTGCTATCTTGTCTCCGACTTATAAGCGGGCTCTCATGTCAAGCACACAAGTCGTATGTTTGTTGTTCAATAAATAAATAAATAAATATAAAACCTTTGTTAGAAAAATTATTTTGTACCTTATCTTACTATTACGTAATACCGTAAATTTGTTTACGCGTTTTGATAGAGTCGCACAAAACTACGTCAGAGAATGGTGGTTTTCGCCAGAATGAAAATAATGCGCATTTCTAACCTTCATATGTTTGAAACCAGATTGCTGCTATCATCACACAGGTTTGATGCCAGCATTCGCTGTCGATTCTATTAAAAAAAATTACCTTTCTTGGGATTTTTTTCGTAATAATAAAATTTCTAAAATTATAAACATAAAAGCGCAGCTATAGTTCAATTTTTTTCATATACGGGTAGATCATAGCTGAGAATAGAAAGGTTATGTTCTGTAATCGGATTCGTAGTCAATTTGCTTTTTTTAGAGAAAGAAATTTGGTGCAAAAGTAAATACATTGTTGTAAACCAGTTTGTTTTTTGTGTAGTAAAGACTTAATAATATTCTAGAAGATCATTTCTTTACCCACCTTTGCTGCCAAGTATGATTGTACAACATATAAAAACGTATCATCCGATAATTTTCTTGGCACACATGCTATATACGCACCTGGCATGGTACGATCTGTTTTTGACGGCAATTTGGCGAAAACATCGCTTTCGAATACCAGTTACATTTATATTTTTAAATTACGTTCTATTTTTTAAAAAAGGAAATAACAATAAATTAAAAAAAAATTCATTAAAACTAGAGAACAAAGCAATTTATATAATTTTAAGAGAAAATTAAAGTAAATAAACAATTTATTAATAAATAAACAACAATAGCCGGTGTTACCATGTCAAGCAAAATAATCTGTTTTGGCGACAATTAGGTACCCCGGGGCGTATATGACATCTGTGCCATTTTCTTATTACTTCATGATACAAACAGACATCCTGGTTCAGCGTATAAACCTGAGTTATGTCAACGACCCTATAATAAAAAAGTACCTTAAATTATTCATACTAGCCACCCTAGGCGACCAGGTTGGTCTCCCTTAAAATTTGTGTTTGGGAAAGCATGCTAAGCATTGTATCATGTTACTTTTATTCATAATTTAATTTACTTGGACTCCCTTAAACCTCTCGCTGCGCAACCCAAGATTTCTTCGGGAAACGTAAAAGTAGCAAAATGTGCGCAATCCGAGATTTCCTCGGGGATTCATTTTTTCCACCGGCGACTATTTTTTAATTAATCTCGGACCACTTTTTAAATACAAAAAATTCCATATAGACTTTAACAACATCTGCAAGAGATACACTGCAATATCGATTTCCTTAAAATAGTAGTGCGAGACTATAAAAATAGTCTCCAGTGGCAGCCCTGATTTCGCCTAATTTCTAATATCCTATCCCATCTGAGATCCCAAACTCTTTTTACAAAAAATGTTTACATATTTAAACTCTAAAATATACCGGGTGATTATAATTAAAGTTACGATTTCAAAAATCGATAATTTTAAAACTACTGGTCAGATTGACTTGATATGTTAGCAGAACAATCATGAGGCAATGAAATTTTGTTTGGCGAAGGAAAAAAATAGTCCCAAAATGTGCCGATAGATGGCGTTGTCAGCGCAATGTCAGGGGAAAGACCTAAAATGTAATCGTTAAACACAGGAATGTTGTTAGCCAAAAGGAAAAAATAGACTTCAGGGATTTACTAAAAATTTATTAGCGAAAAGCCAAGAATACGTGTTTACAGCGACAACAACGATAATGACAAAAAAAGGGGAAAAAAAGAGCTTCATGGAACAAACACCTTACTTATGATTATGGCATAAGTTGTTCGATATGCCCTCCGCCTTGTTCCGCTACTAATTGGAAGCACAAAACGACATGCCCCACAACAGATCGGAGGGTATCTGTACTGATGCAATGGGTGTGGTGTGTGATGCTTGCCTTCAAGTCAGCTAGATTCTGAATCCGCCCGCTGTAATCAACATTCTTCAGGTACCCCCAAAGCCA
Organism: Maratus speciosus; assembly: GCA_963932465.1. Lineage (NCBI taxonomy): Eukaryota > Metazoa > Arthropoda > Arachnida > Araneae > Salticidae > Maratus > Maratus speciosus. Next base: position 352,769,737 of record OZ010788.1, on the reverse strand, counting down.
GAGATCACACGGGTTTAAGTCAGGGGAACGTGGCAGCCACGCTGTTGGAAAATGGCGGCTTATGATCCTATTATCTCCGAAATTAGCACTCAGTACTTGCTTCACAGGAGTAGCAATGTGCGGAGGAGCGCCATCTTGCATGAATATTGTGCTATCCACACACTGACGCTGGTGAAGTGCCGGAATGACATGGTTACGCAAAAATGCTTCATATCGCTTGCCAGTAACGGTGCAGGTAACGGGACCCGCAGGTGTGATCTCCTCGAAGAAAAAAGGACCGAAGATAAAAGCTGCCGTTATTCAGCACCACACAGTGACCTTTTCAGACTGAAGAGGCAATGGCTGTAGCAGGGACAGATTCTCGGTCGCCCATATCCTGCAATTTTGCGTATTTACAGAACCTTGCAAATGAAAGCGGGCTTCGTCAGATCACAGACTGTTCCATGGCCATCCGTTGTCCACTTTCATCCGGGCAAGAAACTGTAGTGCAAAAGATTGACGTTCTTCCAGGTCAGCAGGTATCAACTCCTGCACATGAGTCATCTTGTACGGATAACAGCGCAAGATGTTCCGTAGGACTTTACGCACTGTGCTGTTCGGCATATCCAGTATTCGGCCAATTCCCCGTGCACTGCTGATTCCAGCCTCACTGTTAGTCTGGCCTTGTAATGCTGTAGCCACATCTTCCACTGCCGCAGCCGAAATTGGTTTTCTTCCTCTACCCCGTTTAACGTCAAATGAACCGGTCTCTTCGAATTTAGAAATCATTTTTCGCAGACCATTTGTGGTTATTGGACCCCTGTTTATGAATTTTAATGTCCGAAACTTCCTAATAGCTGTAAGTGCACAGTCATCGTTCTTATAAAAAAGCTTCAAGAGCATAGCCGATCCTTCATAGTGAGAGTCATGATGAAGCATTCAGGCAAAGAGCTAGTGTCCTGCATCTTTATGGCAGCTATGTCTGCGGTGCGCATGTCACATATTAGTAATTTGCATATCTCCAGACAATGTGAACCGCGACAGCGCCATCTATCGGCACATTTTGGAACTGGGTTTTTTTCTTCGCCAAACAAAATTTCATGGCCTCACGATTGTTCTGCTCAAATATCAAGTCATTCTGATCAGTAGTTTTAAAATTATCGATTTTTGAAATCGTAACTTTAATTATAATCACTTGGTATATAGATTTGAAATATGTAATAAAAAATCCGAAAATTTTTAACCTATTTTGATTTAAAAAATTACGCAGCGAGAGGGTTAAATATAATTAATATAATCCCTTAAGCTAATATTTGTTTTTGTTGCATTAAAATATCTTAATTTGCTGATTTTCTGTATTCAAGTAAACCCTATTGGCTTACAATGGAAGTCTATGTGAATTTGGCGAAATATTAGAGATATCGCCAGGTTAGCGTTGCTTTTGGCGACAAACTTGGCGACAGAACGGGATCCCCCCCCCCCTATGGTAACACTGTTATAGGTGTGGGGATGCATTAAATAACCAATAATAATAAATCAATAACCAATGATATGCGTTTCATTTGGGCGTTGCCATTAAGCAATTAACAAATAATTGCGATTTCTGTGCCACGTACGATAGCGCAATATATAAATAGATTGTCTAGTATAAAATGTGATAAAGAATTGGTTTATTATATATGTTTTTAATTATCGGAAGGGAAATGCTTTGCTTAATTAATTCATTTCTTTCTTTTTATGTTACGTGAACGACGTCACGGGCAACAGCTAGTTTATAATATAGGTGAAATTTTTAACTTATTTTCTCTCAAATAACAAAATAGAAAAAGAGTCATTCAGTGTGAAGATATATGTTTTGATAAATATAAGAAAATTTTCCTTTCATTTACGTTTGATATAATGAAACTGGGTTTCTTGTAGTTCAGATTCAGCTTAATTACTTGAAGTTAAATACTTTACTTCAGTTGCATAATAGCATTTATTATTAATCAAAAACAAATACCGTTTAGCTTTTATTCTTTGTTTACTATAAGGGCGATTACCATAAATTAATAAAATTGATTTCCATGATAAAAGGCTTCACATTAAACATGCATATGTCTATAAATAACTGTGTCAGATGAAATGTGAGTTTTTTTTTTTTTTTTTTTTTTTTTTTTTTTTAACTAATTAAACTGATATAAAAACAATATATTTATAAATAGTATTAATGCACAAGATCTAAAAGAACCAAGTTATAACGTAAACATACTTTAAAATAAAATGAAATTTTGTCTAAAAATGAACGTCAGAGTTTCTATAAAAATACATTTTGTGCTATTCTATTTCTACTTGCTGAGATTTTTTTTCGGAATTTTTCATTCAGGTCATCTTTAATGTCGGCCACGTTTTTTAACTTCTTATCTATGAGAAGAATAAAAACAGAAAAAAGTGATTGCAGGGGAAGATATTCGTGGACGTCTTTTCTCTATATGTGACATCTTTTGTCTTCTTTCTTTCTAATTAAACTTAAAGAAAATAAGTTTTCTGCAGTTCTCTTTCCCTTGCTTTTCTCAAAGTTATAACTTATCAGTTCCGGATCAGGACTTCTCATTATTTATTGTGAACTATTGTCATTTACCTTTTATATATCCCTCATTTAGAAATACGCATACATTTTGCAATAATTAAAAATTTTGTTTAAAAATTGTTTTGTTGGAAATTAAATAATGTCTCAGGTTTTTTTTTTTTTATTAAAAACTTTTTTTTTCCTCACTCAGTCAGAAGATTTCTCTTGTATTGTATTAATTAGAAACTTTGAATGCTTAAAATCAAGATATTTTCTTCAACTTCAATATTAATTTAGAATTTAATTTTGAACATATTTTTAAATATAAATATTTCTCTACAAAGAAAATGAAGATTTCTAATTGTTATTTGTATTTACTTTTGTAATACATTACAAAATTTACTATGTAAAATAAATATACTTAAAACAAAACACCATATTATAAAAAAAAAAAAAAAAAAAAAAAAAATTACACGACTACATATTTCAAATAATATTTTGAAAATCCTGTTTTAAAATCTGTTCCTGTTTTTCAATTAATATTTTAATTCTACGAAGCTATCAATTCATTTTTATTATTGGAAACTTATTTGATATTCTACAGTACCAGGCATGAATGTATATGTTAAAATCGAATAGAGTGGATTTTTAATTGATAAGTTTAAAATAATATTTAATATAGAGTTTTAGGGATGGTAAAAACAAATTACTGAATATTTAGCATAGCTCTAAATGAAAATGTAAAAACAGAGTGCATTTGCTAAATTTTCTTTAAATGGAACCTTTTAAAGCATGCATATAACAAAATTACGTTACGCTATTTTACACATTAAGTTTTCTGTTACCTATTTTCTCTTTTTTTTTATATTTACATACAAATTAACTGTGTTTTTTTTTTAACTCTTATTCACTTTCTGTTCATTTATACTTTTTTTAATTATTACAAAAATAATAAAAAATAAATCGAGACAAAAAGTCTTCTTTTTAAAAATATTTTCTGTAGGAAATCGTTTCAGATGTGTAGTCATATTTTCTCCATGCATTAATGTGATGGAACAATTATAAAAATCTAAATAAATGCTTATATTCAAAACTTAAAAATCAAATCTTAAAAATCTCGCATATGATCGCATGACATTATGAAGAAAGAATGATATAAATAAAAAAATATTTAGATAGGTACAACCCAGTTTCTTTTATTATACATCAATTCACATTAACAAATATTTTTTAAGGGAATACAAACACAAAAATAGCTCGAGTATTTTCTTTTTTACCTTTTTGAATCGAAATTAGATGAAAATTGATATTAGTTTCTCTTTTTCCGAGGGTAGTATATTTTTGAAACTATGCTTCTTTATTATAGTAATTTTTAAAATGTATATTGCTTCGGAACATTTATACAGTTCTAGAAAAAAAAATGTGCACTCCTTCAACCTCCTGCATACAAATCATCGTATAAAATATGATTTGTACCAGTTGATTAATAATAACTTTTAATAATGAACGTTATACATAAATTTTGCTTCAGAGATTGTCTACAAATGCAAACTGAAACAAACTTTAAAATTTTCAATACTAAAGCCTAATTTTGAAAACATAGTTGAACACTTCGGTAAAATTTATCACGAGATACCAAACGGTTGGTCATTTGGTTAGGTAATTTAGGAATTGGGCTCGTTTTAAGCTTGGAAAAAAATGCTAAAAATTTGGTAAGTGATTTTTAGATTTTCTAATAATTAAGATTATTTACATCCGGGATTTTTAAAGTCTCAGCCAAATCTTTGTTTATAACACAATTAGTTAGCGATTTATATTAGATGAAGGAAAATTCATGAAATTTTCATATCTGTAGTAATAAAAGGAAGTTTCGCACTACGTGCGTGTATGGGATGACTAGCGAAATCTACCGCAAGTAGAAATCTGAAAATGTAGGTAAGGACGTTCCAAGGAACATAATGCAAAGCTCCTAATAAACCTGATTCTCATTTTTTTTAAGACCCGTTCTCCCTCGGCCCCTTTATGTTTTTATGCATTAAATTTATAATAACTTGCCCCTTTTTATCCGAACTTCGTTTTTTGGGAACTTTCTCCATTTAGTTAATTACCCCATTTCTACATTCCAGTTAAGACCCAGGCTACTTGGACACGGTGCTGGACCACTTGAATTTTCTGTGCCCTAAATTGCTAATAAATTGCCCCCCAATAAATCCGATTTTCATTTTTGTGCCGCGACTTTAAAAATGATTAGATTTTCTCGCAGTTTTTTTTTTTTTTTTTTTTTTTTTTTACATAGATCTAGTGTCCTCGGCAAATTTATAAATTATTTTAAAAAATCCTTATACACAAATACATTCCAGTGAAGACTTTGGCCCCCGGTACAGGACCCCTTGAAGATTTTGCATCATAATTTGTTAATAAAATGCTCATTTAATCCGATCTTTATTTTTTGGCCTTTTTCATTTCATTATTTCCCCGTTTCTACATCCAGTTAAGATCCTGGTCCCGTAGTTCCAAGTTCGGTCCCCTTCAACATTTTGTGCGCCATGCATTATTCATTCCCTAAATGTGTCACCCTCTCAATGCATAACCTTAAATTTGAGTCTTGGACTCCTCTCCCAATGCCAACACCCTCAAATTTTTATTAGGCAATAGGGCTATTTACCCTCTGACTGTCTTGGAAAATAATAAAATTGTAATGTTGTTTTCTCTGTATTTAGTTTAAATGCTAAAAAAAGACTATTCCTTCAACATTTTATAAAAAAAAAAAAAAAATCTTAACGAATATGAATGCAAGCTGCTTTAGGCAGTGTGGACCCATTTTACAGGTTCGTTTGCAAAGAGGTTTGTTAGGAATACTCTAGATTATACCATAGGCATTGGAGATGTGGAATTTAAGTTCATTTAAAACACTTTATGCTGCCAAAGCCCGGAATCTATGTTGAATTGAAAGATTTTCTGAAGATAATGATACAAACTTCAGTTGAGTTTAAGGTTATTATAATGTACCTAGGCAACGTCAGGTTGGTCAGCTAGTTGGATATAAAATTAATTAAGAAAATTCTTTTCTGGAAACTCTTAAAATTTTCGCCTATTTAATTCAAAAAATTTGTTTTGTGAAAATAATTCTTTTATTCATTTTTACATAACATAGTTTTCATTTAAATTTTTAATTGTTTAATATAGCATATGAGTACTTTGTATCAGTACAGTTTCATGAAGATAGTTTAATTGCACAACAGTTAGCATAACATAGCTCGATAAACTAAATATTATACCCTAATCCTTTGCATTATCCCTGCACTCGGATAGGGAATGTTTTAGTGATATATTTTTAGGTAGATTTCGTATGAAATACTACCTATTGGGATCGTTCCTATGTTGGAATTTCTGAAAAATTTTTGCAGATCTACACCGATCATGACTCCTAGAACCCAAAACCACCCCCAGTAAAAAACTTTATCTATCTATCTATCTATATATATATATATATCACTTTCTTCTGGACACGATAACTTTCGTAATTCTGCATCAATCTCTTCCAAACTGATACATAAAATCAAAGGGCATAAATTCTCGGTCAAGTTCGTTAATGGGCAAAATCGGACCAAGGGGATGGAAATAGGGAGGGGTTTTGTGAAAACCGAAAACCCCTCATAACTTCTTAATTTTTGTACATATCAAATCAGTTTAAAGTTTTTATTACTTCTAAAAATAGGGCCAAAATTTTATGTATCAGAGATTTTGGATAAAGTTAAAAATGGGCTCAAGGGGCGCAAAAAATAGGGTTTTTGGGAGAAAAAAAATCATAACTTCGTCAATTCTCAAGATATCAATTCCAATTAATTTTATTATAAATATCCTTAATATTATCTACAACTTTTATATTCACAAGTTTTTGATAGGACCAATTCGTACCGCAACAAAAAATTAAAAACGAAAACAAAAAGTTGGTTTGAAGAAGTAAAAAATCCATAAATCCGTCAATTCAAAAGATATAAAATCCCCATGAATTTATCATATATCTTCTTAATATTGTCTACAACATCTATATAGACAAGTTTTGGATAGGACCAATTATTACAGCAAAAACAAATTTAAAATATACAGCGGTTGAAGAAAAAACCCATCTAAGTAAGGGTGTATTCAAATCCAAACTGCGTATTTTCTGACTCATTTTACAATTCATTTTTGCTCTCAAAGGCTTCCAAATGGTTCGTTTTCTTACTCAGAAACTATATAATGTACCGTAATGGTCGATGTTTTGATAGAGGCAGAATATACTTTTAAAAATGCTGTTAAAGTGGGCATTTTGAACCGAATTTTCCGAAGCGGATTGTGTTGGAAAAATCATTGCATTAAGGATGCACTCAAATCCAAACTGCTTCTTTTCTGACTCATTTTTAAATTCATTTTTGCTCTCAAACGCATTTAATTGGTAGATTCGCTTATTCAGAAACTATATAATGTTCCGCAATGATCGATTTTTTGATAGAGGCAGAATATATTTCAAAAAATTATGTCAAAGTGGGCATTTTGAACGGAATTTTCCGAAGCAATTGTGTTATCACTTTCTTCTGGACACGATAACTTCCGCAATTCTGCACAAATGTCTTCCAAACAGATACATAAAATCAAGGGACATAAAATCTCGGCCAAGTTCGTTAATGGGCAAAAGCGGACAAAGGGGATGGAAATACGGAGGGGTTTTGTGAAAACCGAAAAAAACCCATAACTTCTTAATTTTTGTACATATCAAATCAGTTTAAAGTTTTTATTACTTCTAAAAATAGCGCCAAAAATTCATGCATCACAGATTTTTGATAAAATTTAAAATAGGCTCAAGGGGCGCAAAAAATAGGGTTTTGGGGAGAAAAAAATTCCTTACTTCGTCAATTCTCAAGATATCAAATCCAATAATTTTATTATACATCTCCTTAATATTATCTACAACTTTTATATTCACAAGTTTTTGATAGGACCAATTCGTGCCAAAAAAAAAAAAAAAAAAACGAAAACAAAAAAGGGGGGTTGAAGAAGAAAAATTTTCATAACTCCGTCAATTCACAAGGTATAAAATCTCCATGAATTTATCATATAACTTCTTAATATTGTCTTCAACATTTATATAGACAAGTTTTTGATAGGGAAAATTCTTAAAGCAAAAACAAACTAAAAATACATAGCGGTTGAAGAAAAAAATCATCTTATTAAGGGTGCATTCAAATCCAAACTGTCTATTTTCTTACTCATTTTTAGGTAGATTTCGTATGAAATACTACCTATTGGGATCGTTCCTAAATAGGAATTTCTGAAAAATTTTTGCAGATCTACACCGATCATGACTCCTAGAACCCAAAACCACCCCCAGTAAAAAACTTTATCTATCTATCTATCTATCTATCTATCTATCTATCTATCTATCTATCTACATATATATATCACTTTCTTCTGGACACGATAACTTTCGTAATTCTGCATCAATCTCTTCCAAACTGATACATAAAATCGAAGGGCATAAATTCTCGGTCAAGTTCGTTAATGGGCAAAATCGGACCAAGGGGATGGAAATAGGGAGGGGTTTTGTGAAAACCGAAAACCCCCCATAACTTCTTAATTTTTGTACATATCAAATCAGTTTAAAGTTTTTATTACTTCTAAAAATAGGGCCAAAATTTTATGTATCACAGATTTTTGATAAAGTTAAAAATGGGCTCAAGGGGCGCAAAAAATAGGGGTTTTGGGAGAAAAAAAATCATAACTTCGTCAATTCTCAAGATATCAATTCCAATTAATTTTATTATAAATCTCCTTAATATTATCTACAACTTTTATATTCACAAGTTTTTGATAGGACCAATTCGTACCGCCAATCGTTCCAATTAATTTTACTATAAATCTCCTTAATATTATCTACAACTTTTATATTCACAAGTTTTTGATAGGACCAATTCGTACCGCAACAAAAAATTAAAAACGAAAACAAAAAGGGGGTTTGAAGAAGTAAAAAATCCATAACTCCGTCAATTCAAAAGATATAAAATCCCCATGAATTTATCATATATCTTCTTAATATTGTCTACAACATCTATATAGACAAGTTTTGGATAGGACCAATTCTGACAGCAAAAACAAATTAAAAATATATAGCGGTTGAAGAAAAAACCCGTCTAAGTAAGGGTGTATTCAAATCCAAACTGCGTATTTTCTGACTCATTTTACAATTCATTTTTGCTCTCAAAGGCTTCCAAATAGTACGTTTTCTTACTCAGAAACTATATAATGTACCGTAATGGTCGCTTTTTTGATAGAGGCAGAATATATTTTTAAAAATGCTGTTAAAGTGGGCATTTTGAACCGAATTTTCCGAAGCGGATTGTGTTGGAAAAATCATTGCATTAAGGATGCACTCAAATCCAAACTGCTTCTTTTCTGACTCATTTTTAAATTCATTTTTGCTCTCAAACGCATTTAATTGGTAGATTCGCTTATTCAGAAACTATATAATGTTCCGCAATGATCGATTTTTTGATAGAGGCAGAATATATTTCAAAAAATTATGTCAAAGTGGGCATTTTGAATGGAATTTCCCGAAGCAATTGTGTTATCACTTTCTTCTGGACACGATAACTTCCGCAATTCTGCACAAATGTCTTCCAAACTGATACATAAAATCAAGGGACATAAAATCTCGGTCAAGTTCGTTAATGGGCAAAAGCGGACAAAGGGGATGGAAATAGGGAGGGGTTTTGTGAAAACCGAAAAAAACCCATAACTTCTTAATTTTTGTACATATCAAATCAGTTTAAAGTTTTTATTACTTCTAAAAATAGCGCCAAAAATTCATGCGTCACAGATTTTTGATAAAATTTAAAATAGGCTCAAGGGGCGCAAAAAATAGGGTTTTTGGGAGAAAAAAATTCCTTACTTTGTCAATTCTCAAGATATCAAATCCAATAATTTTATTATACATCTCCTTAATATTATCTACAACTTTTATATTAACAAGTTTTTGATAGGACCAATTCGCGCCAAAAAAAAAAAAACTGAAACAAAAAAGGGGGGTTTAAGAAGAAAAATTTTCATAACTCCGTCAATTCACAAGATATAAAATCTCCATGAATTTATCATATATCTTCTTAATATTGTCTTCAACATTTATATAGACAAGTTTTTGATAGGGCCAATTCTTAAAGCAAAAACAAACTAAAAATACATAGCGGTTGAAGAAAAAAATCATCTTATTAAGGGTGCATTCAAATCCAAACTGTCTATTTTTTTCCTCATTTTTAAATTCAGTTTTGCTCTCAAACGCATCCAATTGCTAGATTCTCTTATTCAGAAACTATATAATGTACAGTAATGATCGATTTTTTGATAGAGACAGAATATATTTCAAACAAGATAAAGTAAAAAAACTAAAACCCAACTACGACAAAAAACTACGCTGAAAAAGTATAAAAGTACCCCATGAATACAGGTAAAGTCACAAGCAAATGCTAGTAATATATAGATATATTCAAAATGTACAAGTAAAGCGCTTTTGAATGATACCAAACACGGCATATTTATCTTAACTTTATTTTTTGACGTATGACGCTTCCAGTATTTGGTAGTAGTGACGCACATATCCGTCGATGGCAGCAAATGGGTAATGGACCGATTAGTGGATGAGGTCGTTAGTGTAATGTGTAAATGTGTAATGTAGATTGAAGGTTTCATGTATTAAGATGACCTAGGAAGATTTCTTAATCTATCTAATTCTGCTAACGATTGACTGTCATGTGGATTTTTAAGCAACTTATTATGATCCAAGGCACTTATAAACAAACCCTCTATGGTTTTGAAGTGAAGCGCTTTAAAATGATACCAAACACGGCATATCTAGCTTAACTTTATTTTTTTACTCTGTATATTTTGTCCGCTAGAAGGCGCCACATTGAATTTGGTGAAAATCTATATAGCCTATAACCAGCGGACAATTAAGACGCTTCTAATGATATGTCATTTGTCGAATTCTGATTAGTGGTTTAGAAGTTACGAGGGAACAGATGAACATACATACATACATACATACATACATACATACATACATACATACATAGCCTGTCAAAATCATAACCCTCCTTTGGCTTTGCCGTAGTCGGGTAAAAATGATGTCAAAGTGGGCATTTTGAACAGAATTTCCCGAAGCGATTGTGTTGGAAACGAAAAATATTGCCCTACTGAGAAAATAATTGTTTATTAATCAAGTTTTAATTAATTGAAAGAAAAATAAAAACACAGGTCGCTTATAAATCTTTCCAAAAATTACGTCAGCATGTTTCATATATTTTTTTTTTTTTTTTTTTATTAAAAATTAATCTGAAAATGTGCCAGAAAATTTCGAGTTGTTGAGCATGGAAAAATATTTTTTTAATATCGCCTTAACATGATTCTGATAAAACCAGCTATTTTATAAAAAGGAAATAAAAACTCGTCAAAAGATACAGATAAAACTGTTAAAGTGGATTTATATCTAATAATAATTTAGTTTTTGTTGGTGAAATTAGTATACTTAACTTCGAAATCTACCTCTGCCTGTAGGCCGGGCCGGCAGGGATTTTTTTACTATAGCTTATTTTACTACATACATAATTATGCAACAGTAAAGAGGAAAATATTTGAAACTTTTATCTTATATCAGTTATTTTTCTGAATACACATGGAAATTCAAATTTGCAGTATTTCTACCCTATATATATAAAATCCTAATGAATCGAATTGAAACGAATTTATGTAACGATTCTATGAAACGACTGATTAAACAACTGACTACGTTTCACGGCGATTTCTCCTAAAATACGGAATACTTTGCGATGAAATTAACACCAAAAATCCATATTGATCCACAGATCTCAAAACTGATATTAGAATTTTAAAATTAGAATTAGTTTTCAAAATATTAATTTTTTTTCTAATTTTAAATACTTTTTTTCTAATGATGGCAACTCAAATTTTAATCATAACAGATATTTTTTTTCATATTTTTGAAAAGGTTATTTTAAATTAATTTGGCGACGAGTTTGGCCTCCCTTAAAAGTATGCTAAGAAATGCATCATGTTACTTTAATTCAGAATTCAATTTGTATTTCATTATCATTTTATTTAATACAAAACTTTCATTTAAAATTGAAACCTTTAAAATAAATGGCTATTACTTCATTCTTTTTTTAAACGAAACGAAACGAAAAATATTAGACACAGATGTCATATACGCAACGGGGTACCTAATTGGCGCCAAAATGGCGTTATTTTGCCTGACCCGGCTATTGTTGCTTATTTATTAATAAATGTTTATTCGAATTTATTTTCTTTTTATTTACAAAAAATGTTTAAAATTGTTTTGTTCTATAGTTATTAATTAATTTTTTTTTATTTATTGTTATTTCATTTTTAAAATAACAGAAAATAATTTAAAAATACATATGTAACAGGTATTTAAAAACGAGGTTTTCGCCAAATTGTCGTAAAAAAAAAATCACGCCAGTAGTATATGGGGCCTACTCTGGAACACTTTTCATACTCCACTAAATAGAAATATTTAACGATTTTTGTAAGATTTTGCTCAAAAAAATTGCCTGTTAAAATATCGAGGATGTAACGATTTTATTACGATTTATCGAGCAAATAATGATAAAAAATTGTATGATTTGCATTGGTTGGATATTTTTATTTTTTCTACAAAATTATGTAAAGAAGAAGTTTTAAGAAAGGGTTATAAAGAATCAAATAAACGGGATAATAACGTAATCAATTTAGATTAAATAAAATTTATTTTTAAATGCTAATATTCAATTATTATTGTGATGAAAAATTTTGACAGACGTCCTTTCTTAATAGTCTATCAATTGCTAATAAACAACCTTCCTCTAGGATAATCTTGATAGGAAAAGCAAAGAGCAGCGTTATATAATAAGTTATCGGCATTATAACCAATCCTAAAATCTTTAGTTGCATTAAAAGCTATAGAATATTATAAGTTATTATCTCCGGGAATATAAATATGAAAATATTCTTTTGTTTCTGGTATTATATTCCAATTGTCATCACATTTACTTTCTATCCAAAAATAAACACCAGGTTGAGAAAATTTAGAGGCTTGATCCATTTTATATATTTTAGCGGTGAAAGTTAATTTTATTGTATCATTGAAACTATGAAATATAGTATAATTATTAGAGTTATCGATGCTATGATTTGTAATAACGGGGTCAAATTTAAAATAATGAAAGGTAGGCGAAAGACAATTAAAGAGTAAAGTACTTATGACAAAATATTGTAACATTTATTTCTAAATAAATTTTCGATAGATTAAATAAAATCCATTCGAACAAAGTTTAGACAGATGAAATAAATAAGAAATATCAATTGCATTATATTGAAGTCTGAAATAAAAGTTAAATGATTTTTATGATATGTTTTAAATTTTGAATAGATCTCTCTTTTTTATTAGCAATAATAAATACTATTCTGGATATTTTGATAGTTCGATAAAATTAAAAAAAATAGTTTGTGTGGAAATGAACCCATCTTTGCCAGAAAAGAAATTTGTACTTAAAAACAGATATATTTTTGATTTCCGTAAATATTATTCTGGTAGTTTGATAGTTCGATAAAAGGTCCATTCGATTATTGTAAGATTTAAAACAAATTGTAGGATTAAGCTTTTTCTAATTCATAATCATAAAAGCCGTCATTATTTTTTCCTTTAAAATGAAAGATATAACCACGTTCATTCAGTTTTGTTATTGCTGCTTCAGAAATTTTTCCATGACTCTTTTTAAGAAAACAATCCTTTTCTACATCATTAACTTCTAATCTTGCAATAGTGGTATTTCCAAATTTTGTTTGAATTTTCTTCAACGAAATCAGTTTGTATTTCCCTGTCTCTAAATCTTTTAGCTTATGAGTTACAGGGAACGATCTGAGACTGTTGAATTCTTCCATTTATTAAGAAACAATTTTTGAAAGAAAATTTTTATAGTACAGACATCTGTACATAGAACAACCCTGTCCTAGGATTCGAGCGCATCTCGGTACTTCTAATATTTTTATAGGAATTCCCCATTCTTCAAAGGTACTTTTCGGAAAAACTCCTCCTTTAAAAGCAAATGTCCCTCCGTATATCTGATGCAATTGTAAGAGATAATCTTTTACATTGTCGCTACTAATCCATAAGCCTGTATTATCTGAATATCGTTTAAATCTTAAACCATGGATATCGTTAGTACATCTACGAACTATTCCATGGTCTTGATCACCTAATTCATAGTTAGGTGTAAATACAGAAATCGTTTCACCTATTCCTTCTTTTAAATGAACCCAGCTTATTTCTCTCGCTATAGATTTGAACGGAAGTATAAAACCTTGAACATTTATGATAAGAGTGACATCGTCCATTTATTAGAAAAGATTTTTTATAAATTAAAAATCTGGCTTAAAATCCAAAAGGTACAGTATCAAAGTTATCTAAAATTCTTCTTTTATCATATCCAAACATATATCTTTTATTCATTTTATTCACTTTAATATTTTTATCTTTTTGTATATGAAATTGATTTATTTCTACATCTATATGCTCAATTTCCCCAGTTATTGTTTTCATTCTCTCGTCAAAATTGAGCTTAGTTTCGCTCTCATAACTCATTTTAAATCCTTTTACTTTTCCTTTTACAGAACCATCGTTCAGAATATAACCATAATCTTTACTAGCTCCAGATATCCACGATTTCATATATTTATCTTCTCCTAATTCATCGGTCCATTCGCCTAACATACAGCCTGTTTTTACTTTATTAGAGCCATCATCGATATAAACAATACTATCTGTATCGTAATACATTACTTTATCTCCTAATTTATCAAGCATTTCATATAATCTTATTCTAGCCGAACTGGTTGTAAAAGCCGCTATATAATTATTCGTATTAAAGTTATTCTTGACATATTCATCTTTCATCTTATAATCCATTTGCACACACTCATCATTTAAAAATATCATATTCAAGTCTTTAATGCGGTCGTTCAGTATAATTCTATAAAAGTCTGCCAATTCTGTAACATTCTCTGTATGTTTCATATTTTTTCTCTGTCCGAACTTTCCCCATAAAGAGTTTAAACAAATTTTGGATATAAATCTCATTCCTGGGTTTTCTTTGATTTCTCCTAACCTTATACCCAATTTCTTTTCTACGCACCTTTTATATTCTTTTTCAGTTTTGAAATTTTCAGGCCATTTATCATCTGTTTCTAATTTGATTTTCAAAAACATTTTAACATAATCCTTAAATAATGTATTAGATTTTTTTTCAAAATGCCAAACTTCATAGATATTTAAAATCTTATAACATTTTTCAATAGCCAGTTCAACTTCGGTAGTTGTCCACGTACCAGTAAAACTTCTCTCCTCATCCGTATGATTACATTCATTATTCCGCATATCATAACATTTTTTACATTGTTTCTTTTCGCATTTTATAGGTTTTGAACATAATTTACACAAACTAAATATTAATTTTTCTCCTTTATAAGGTAAAACAGGATGATAGAGTTTTCTAGGTGGAAGTACTTTACATTGTATCAAACCATACCAATTCTTATCATATTTTTCCGGATTATAAATTTTTACCGGATGACCAACAGGATAGTAATCAAAGTAATTCACTGTTGGATAAAGTGAACAAACATCGATATATCTACCCTTTTCATTTTCTTTCATTTCGTATATTAATTTCGTAGGTTCACACCTACCTCCGGTGAATGCGTTTCCAGGATTTAAAGGTTCTATAAAATCTCTTTTCCATTCATTTTTCATATATTTTTTAATTTCTTTGTGATTATCAAAATCACATTCCCATATTTCAATCAATTCAAATCCTTTATCTTTTATTTTTTTATTTATTTTTTGAGTTCTTTCATACAAATCTTTCATACATATCTGATTTTGAAGATTGACGGTGGATTCTGTAAAACAGCGAGGACAACCGTGCCAATGACATCCTTGAAACTGATAAACGGTATTATTATAAAAACCATCTACTTTATAAGTTTTATCCCCTAATTTCAATTTTTTCTCACCACCATTTAAAGCATGCTGTATATTGATATTGTGTTTTTCAGACAGATAGTCTAGCCAAATGATCGATTTCTTACTGAATTGATCCTTTGGAATACACTCCTCATCAATCGCTATTGTATTCACTGGAATAAATTTATCTCTGTATATAGCCATGCAAACGCCAGCTAAAGTGACATATTTAAAAGGATCAATATTAGCAATGTTTAGAAATAATCTTCGCAATTCTAAACATCCTTTTCTTAAAATATCAACATCAGACCTACAATATTTTATAATTTCTTTTTGAAAATCAAATGTTTCGTTTTTTACCGATTTATACCATTTATCAAAAATTTTTCTTTGATCTAAAGTCATAGTATCATAACCATAATAGTATTTTTCAGGATATTTTCCTACATAATTTTGATTTTTCTTAGTGTTAAACAAATGAGGAAAATAACCTTTTGCCAATTCCGTTAGTCCAAACGTTTTAGGAAATTTTCTTAGCGGAATCAGTGTAAAATTTATAGAATCGATAAACCTTATATTATATACGGTTGCTTGCATATATATGAGTTTATTTCCTTGATATATTGTAAACACTTTAATTTTATTTTTAAAGCAGTATTTAGCTAGAAATTGAAAATCGAATCCTTTTCCATAATGCGCTAATACTGTATAACCGCAATGTTTCTCT
Organism: Maratus speciosus; assembly: GCA_963932465.1. NCBI lineage: Eukaryota > Metazoa > Arthropoda > Arachnida > Araneae > Salticidae > Maratus > Maratus speciosus. Next base: position 352,753,414 of record OZ010788.1, on the reverse strand, counting down.
TGGAATAACCATTCACAATATTCATTTTCATTCTTAAATATTTTTTCTTTTCCGTTAAAATCATGATTTATAACTAGATTGACTTGGTGATTTCCTGTCTCTTGGTTCGTCTCAACGTCAAAAAACATATATTTTTCTGTAAATTCTGACGTTTCACATTTCTCACACCATTTCTTTCTGTCTTTTATATTTTTAGGACAGATATTTTTACAAGTCCCTCCCTTAGATTCTTTCCTACGTATATAACATTTATGATCTTCCAAAACCCATCCTCTGCAGTTTTTACATAGTCTTTCTCCACATTTATGATCTTTCGGTTTTCTTTGTCTTCTATTGATATTTCTCTTACATTTTAAACATTTCCACAGTGTTTCACAGACTGCTTCATTTTTATGATTTTCGAAGCAGTTTTTTCCTTTAAAAGATCTAAAACAATCATTGCACTGAATATCATCTCCTTCGCAATTACTCTCTTTCCTAAAACATCTATTACATTTTAAAGAACATTTATGTTGATCACTTCTTTTATAACTGACTTTACAATAATCACAATAATTTTTTTTCCTAAAAATCCTGTAACCGTTGTAATGACATCAAAATGATTTCTATTTTTTAAAATGTAAACACAATTAGATTTATAGGTACCACTGTATATTTTTTCGTTAAAATTTTCTCTGCAAAATATAGTTATTTGAATATCTAAAAAAATTTCGAATTGTTTAATATGCTCTAAATTACACATTTCTAACGGAATATCACACATTTCATGCAATTTTATCGCTAAACTTTTTTGTAATTTTCTACCCATTTTTATGTATTTAACATCTAAATCTGTAAGTTTTTCTAGATTTAATTTTTCGCATAAAATTTTACGATTTTGAATAGCCAGGGCTGTAACGATGGATCTAGCCAAACAGATATTATCGTCATTTTTAATTTGAAGAATACTTTTTTTATTGACAACATCGTTATCGTTCAGTAATTTCAAATGTTTACCACCTTTAGGCAAATCAACGACTGTAAAAATAAATTCACAGTCTTTAATATCCAACTCTTTGTATTCAATTTTATGCGTTAAAACATCTAAATAGGTCTCATAGGCTTCTTTCGTTGACATCATTTTAGGGTGGAAGGGTTGTGTTAAATAGGGATTGAATACAATTATATCTACCTTTCCTTCAATTTTTCCAATTGCTCTCCTGAATAAATCTTTTAAGATACTATAATACTGGCCCGGTGTGAGTTTGTTTATTTGTCTTATTTTATAAACATATCTATAAGTATTAAATTTTTTAATATTTTTTTTTTCTTTCTCAACAATTTCGTAATCGGGTCTAAACAGATTTTCCAAATTTGTTTGCAATTTGACTTTCTTTTCTGTCTTTTTGATCAATTTTTCATCTTTATATTTCAAGCCGTAAGAATCAAAGAGTTTTTTAAGTTTTGGACGGTTTTTCGGTTCATTTATAAATTGTTTCAATTTTTCATTCAAATCAGGAAATAATTTTTTAAGGTTTACCACTGTTTTTATCTTTTTTTCTTCGTTATTTTTTGGATCAAATTCTTCTGTGTTATTGTTAAATTTTAAATCGAAAGAATCGAATATTTTTTTCAATTTATTTCTTTTTTTAGGATTTTCGATAAATTTTGTCTGTATTTTATTTAAATAATCTGTGACATCTAATTTTAATATATCTACTAAAACATATTTGTATTCCCCAGTTTCTTTTATATATCTTATTATCAATCTGATTAAATCATCTTTTTTACAATGTTGGGGTTGGTTTATATTTAAAAGTTTTACGACCTGCCTTAATTTTGAAATATGTATTTTTGAAACAGATATCAATCTTAGAGTTTCCTCCATTTATATACAAACATTTTTATAAATACTTTTTGCGACACATTTTTAAAAGCGACCACTATCTATAAATGCTCGTTAAATTAGACCACTTTCGGTGGCAGGTAATTTTACATTAAGCGATTTAAAATGAATGTCTTTAAAAGTATGAATTAAATTAAATTGAAGAATTTCTGAAAACAACTATTAAAAAATATATTTCAAAAAGAAGATCGTTTACTCAAAAGGACTAATTGCTGTCCATTGAAAGAAATCTGAATTTTTTCCTACAGGTTCGCCATTCAATTTTAAACATTCAAATCGAAATCCGTTTTTATCTATTTCTGTTATTCTAACAAAAAATGGTTCGCTGTATTTACATACAGGCGTTATATGAACATTGGGATGAACATTAAAGGTATGATTCCAATCTACATTTATTCTTTCAGTTGTACAATTACCTGTCAAAATCTTTGTACTTTTTGAATTACCCATTTATTTAGCCTAAAAATCACTGTCATAATCAGGCACTTCTATTTTACCTTTAAATCCTAAATAAAATTTTTCTGACATTTGAATATAAAATACCAATCCACTCTGTCTTGGAATTTTTCTATATTTTGAAACTATCGAGTTTTTTTAACTCCAATTGAATAATTTCTGAAAATGCAACATCCAATATAATACTTTCAACTAAAAAATACGTTCAATTAAAAACACAACTTTGAATATAATATTTTCAACTAAAAAATGCGTTCAATTAAAAACACAACATTGAATATAATATTTTCAACTAACAGCAACATTCAATATAATACTTTCAACTAAAAAAATACGTTCAATTTAAAACACAACATTGAATAAGCAAGTTCAATATAAAACGCAACATTCAATATAATATTTTCAACTAAAAAAATGCATTCAATTTAAAACACAACATCATAAATTTATTTTGACGTTCGTTTGATATGATAATTGCTTTTTAAATGTCTCTTTTTATGAGCTAAAGTGTATTTTTTACCACATTCGCAATCAATTTTTTTATTTTTCATAGCTAAATGACAACTTTTGCAATTAGCGTAATGTTCTGTTTTGCCGTAACGAAATCGAGTATAATATTCGTCTAAAGGTTTCGTCATCTGACAATGCTTGCAAATTTTAGACAGCTCCATTTATTAAGAAAAATTTTTTAGAAAGCTATTCCAAATGTCTTCGTTTTTCTTATTAAATTTTACTTTCAAATTATTATCAATATTATAATAATCTAATATTTTCTTTATGAAATATAGGTAATTTATCGACTTTTTATAATACACTAAATCTAAAAATTGAATAAACATTTCTTCAGCTTTATATGGAATATTTAACTTCAATTTCCATTTCAATGCGTTAAAGCGACTTATCCGGGATTTGCGTCTTTCGCTTAAAAAAACATCTATATTTTTATATGTAAAATATTCACCGTCCGAATCGTACATTATTTCACTTTTTTTCATCTGGTCATAAATTTTGAGATATTTTTCGGGTATTTGACATCTGTTTTCTTTGTCAAAAGAATCCATTAAGTTAGAATCAGAATCATCTCTTAAAACGTCTTTAAAAAAGTCACAATTCATTTATTTAAACTTATTTTAATGTAATGCATTTAAAACCAAAAGTCCCGCCTAGACGGGAGTTTTGACATTATAGCTTGTTTATATTTTAATATTTGAAAAAGTCCCGTCTAGACGGGAGTTTTGACATTATAGCTTGTTTATATTTTAATATTTGAAAAAGTCCCGTCTAGGCGGGAGTTTTGATGAGTAATTTTAATAACATAATGATATTTGAAAAAGTCCCGTCTAGGCGGGAGTTTTGATGAGTTATTTTAATAACATAATGATATTTGAAAAACTCCCGTCTAGACGGGAGTTTTGATGAGTTATTTTAATAACATAATGATATTTGAAAAAGTCCCGTCTAGACGGGAGTTTTGACATTATAGCTTGTTTATATTTTAATATTTGAAAAAGTCCCGTCTAGGCGGGAGTTTTGATGAGTTATTTTAATAACATAATGATACTTGAAAAAGTCCCGTCTAGACGGGAGTTTTGACATTATAGCTTGTTTATATTTTAATATTTGAAAAAGTTCCGTCTAGGCGGGAGTTTTGATGAGTTATTTTAATAACATAATGATATTTGAAAATGTCCCGTCTAGACGGGAGTTTTGACATTATAGCTTGTTTATATTTTAATATTTGAAAAAGTCCCGTCTAGGCGGGAGTTTTGATGAGTAATTTTAATAACATAATGATATTTGAAAAAGTCCCGTCTAGGCGGGAGTATTGATGAGTTATTTTAATAACATAATGATATTTGAAAAAGTCCCGTCTAGACGGGAGTTTTGATGAGTTATTTTAATAACATAATGATATTTGAAAAAGTCCCGTCTAGACGGGAGTTTTGACATTATAGCTTGTTTATATTTTAATATTTGAAAAAGTCCCGTCTAGGCGGGAGTTTTGATGAGTTATTTTAATAACATAATGATATTTGAAAAAGTCCCGTCTAGACGGGAGTTTTGACATTATAGCTTGTTTATATTTTAATATTTGAAAAAGTCCCGTCTAGGCGGGAGTTTTGATGAGTTATTTTAATAACATAATGATATTTGAAAAAGTCCCGTCTAGACGGGAGTTTTGACATTATAGCTTGTTTATATTTTAATATTTGAAAAAGTCCCGTCTAGGCGGGAGTTTTGATGAGTTATTTTAAAAACATAATGATATTTCAAAAAGTCCCGTCTATGCGGGAGGTTTGATATTATAGCGGAAAAATTAAATTGACTTGATATCTTTTTCGTCAACCCAAGAGTTAAATTCGTCGGAATAATTTAACCATTTAACTAGACATTTCTTTCCTTTCTTTTTTATTATTTTTTCAATCTTATACATTTTATCTTTTTTATTATATTTAACTAATTCCGGTTCATAATAAGTTCCTTTTATTTCGTTGCCATTCAAATCCGTTATCCTATAAGTAATAGGGTCAGTGTTTAATATTTCTGAAATGATGAAAATTTCTTCCGTAAAAGTAGGTTGGTATCCGCGGGTAAAAGCAGTCTGGTATTTCGAAATTCTTATTCTATCGTCAACCTTGAATTTCGGTTTTCTTATTATTTTTTCTTCGTATAAATTTTTATAAACTTCAGATTCGTTTTCTGCTCGACTCGCTTCGCTAGGTGTCATTTTGATAGACCTATGCTTGGAATTATTATAATTTTTAACTAATTGGTCCAATACATCTATATATCTTTTAGTATTGTTGGCTGCTAGATAGGTTCTAATTTTTTTATTAATTGTCCTATTAAATCGTTCAACTACAGAACATTTTATTTCAACATTTTCAGTTGTAAACCACTGAATATTATGATCTTTAAATAATTTTAAAGTCCATTTATTTACAAATTCGGTTCCTTTATCACTTTGTAATCTTTCAGGAATTCTTTCTTTAAATATCTTTTTAAATGCTTCAGTTACTTCTTGTCCTGTTTTTCTTTTTATCGGAATGGCCCACCCATATTTACTAAATATATCTATCACTGTCAATAAGTAATTAGTTCCGTTATTATATTTACTAAAAGGTTTGATAAACAATAAATCTGCTTGCCATTGATCATCGATATGACTGACATAAATGCGTCTTCGTTTAAATTTACGAATTAAAGGCTTATGTCTGGTATAAACATCTTGGCTGTGTAAAAAATCTGTAATTTGCTTTTGACTGAAACCTGTTTTCCGTTTTAATTCATTGATACCACAATAACCACTTTCAGGATGATAATATATTTTTTCTAAGATACTTTTAGGATCTTTCATCCCTAAGATACTTTTAGGATCTTTCATCCCTAAGGTTTTCCTAAAAAAACACTCTTTTTAGAACCACAATCTAGACAAATACCTTTCATCATTGGCCTGTTATTTTTAGACATTGCATTTTTAATATCTTTAGTTTCTGTATGGTTTTTACATTTTAAACAATAGATCTTTGTATTTATAGATCCCATACCAAAAGACTTTTTAGCTTTAATAATCGGTTTTACAATTCCCCTTTCAATTCTTTCTCTCATCGTTGGATTTTGAATATTATCTAATTCATCAATCATATTCTTATCGCATACTTCATTTCTACTTTTCGTATCTTTATTTTCCAAATAACATTTGTCATGCTTATATGCAATTTCATCCACTCTGTTAACAGGTTTAGACGAATTTTTATACGTTAAATCTGGATTTAATCGCGTTTTCCCCCATAATAATTGTGTACCTGGGCCTGTGAAGTTATGATTAGGTAAATGCATTTCGAAAGGTAAATTACTAATGACTTTATTCAGAAAACCCGATCCAGTTTGTCCGCATTTTAAACATCCGCCTTTAAAATTACCTTTTTTAGTTAAAGACGTAACACCAAATTTTTTACTTTTACAACTCATTTATTAGACAGGAAAAAGCTGACGCTTTCTAAGAAGTATATTTATATCCATTCAACTGTACTTTTTTCACATACTTTTCGATTGGGAAATATACTAAATTATTTATAAAATCTTGTTCTCTAACATACACTTCTTCTTCTGAAATTTTTTTAGCTTTCAACAAATTTAACAGTTGTTTATAAAAATTATAACATTGCTTGTATTCTTCTTTTCGTTCCAAAATACTTAAAGATTTCTCAATGACTTCTACAATTCCAGCACTCAAACTCAAACTGGCCAGTGGTATGAACGCAAAAGCTGATAATCCTGAAGCACTTAGCATAAATTTGCTAACAGATAAGGAAATACTTATCTTTTGATACAAATTGTAACTTTTCCGATAAACATATAATCTCTTTTCTAAATATTCTTCCATTTATATAGGTTCAAAATTTTTTCTGTATCTCATTTCAGAATTTACTAAATCTAGCATAAAGAAATTACCCATACAAGATTTATATTTTTCTAGAAATTCTTTTTTTGTTAGATTTCCGTCTATTTCTCTGATTATCTGATTGATTTCCCTAGGCTGTAGTTTAAAAAATATGAAGTAATTACAATTTTTTCTAATATTTATAGGAGTTGAGTAATAAGACTGCGTTAAATAAATAATGGATGCATTTTTCTTTCGACCTCTTATAAACAAATCCTCTATAACTTTCTGGTCTTTTTCTGTAACACAATCGTCGAAAACAACGAGATTTTTTTCTGAGGAATCTAAATCGTCGACAGTAATAAATTCACTCAAATCTGAAGAAAATAATATATTCTTTTTATATTTATCATACAATTTTAATAATTGCTTTCTTTTATTTTTACTTATTTTTTTGCATTTTATAATATCGTCTATTTCAACACCTTCAAACTGTGTATAATTTTCTTGTAATTTAGAATACTTTGGCTCGGAAATATCTTTTGCGCATAAATATAAAGCGTCGAAATCTAATCTTAAATTACTAGGATTCTCAAAGCCGTTTAATAAATTTATTAGTAAATTTGTCTTTCCACAACCTGATGGGCCAATTATTAATAATCTGAAAGGATGTCTAGGTAAAAAACGATGTTGTTTAGGGTCAGGCAATTCTTCCGGTTCTGTGTAATCTTTAATTTTAATCATTTATTAGACAGCGAAAAGCTGACGCTTTCTAATGTTGCTGCCAGTAAAAACATATTAGCTGTCAGTAAAAATAGACGTCTAAGCTATCGCTTCTAATTAGCTGTCACTAAAAATTTGAAAATACAAAGCGACAGCTTTTCGCTGTCTATAAATGGATAAAATAAACGATTTAGAAAAAGATCGAAATAAGAAACAAAAAGAAGAATTAAAAAATGCAATAAAACTTGTCAAATTACAAGCAGATATTAGAAAAAATAATGAAGAACAGCGTGATAGAAAGCTAGGTATAGACAAAAGTTTAACTGAATTTCATAAACCTGTCACTAAAAAATTAGAAGAACAGGATAAAAGTAGAAAAGAAAATATTAAAGCTATCAATGATAAATTGGACGAATTAAATATATCTTTACAGCCCATTGCAGAATCATCTGGAATTATTCCTGAAGCGATCGAAGACGTCAAAGAATTATATAAAGAACCGCCGCTTATTTATAATGTTGATCAATATTTAGATACAGATTATTTAATATCTGAAAAATTATACAAACCTTCGAAACTCCTAGACAATAAAGAAAAATTAGACGAAATGTATACAAAGGCTAAGGAGTTAAAAGAAAAATTATCGAAGAAAAAAGGCAACTTACAAAGTACAATTACGCGGGCTAAAAATCTTTCAGAGGAGGAATTAAGTCAGAAAAAGGTTGAAATAGACGCTGTTAAATATAAAGAAGATGAGCTACAAAAATATCTGGCTAGATTAACTACAATTCGAGGTAGCGAAGTAATGAAAGTCGGTAAAGGTTTAGATTTATTATCTGAATTATTGGATAAAATATGTCAAGGTAGCAAGTCGAAAAAATTAAGAAATGAAGTGAAACTGCTAATAGACAAACTCATTAAAGCTAAAAAAATAACTAACGGAGATAAAGAACGATTATACAATCAATTTCTTCTTAGAAAGCGTCAGCTTTTTGCTGCCTAATAAATGAGTTATGTAAAAAAGAAGATTCATTTGAGTGACGGACAGATTAGTAAATTGAAATCTGCTCTCAGAAAAAAAGAACTGACACTACTGATAGACAATTCTAAAACTCCCAATTATGAAATGTATTTAACTAAAACACAGATTAATCAGATTAGTAAAGGTAAAAGAATAAATATAAGCAAAACTCAATTAGATAAAAACGGTGGATTTTTACCTTTTTTAATTCCTATTTTAACATCCCTAGGGCTCGGTGCTGCGAGTGGTGCAGCAGGTTGGGGGACTAAAAAAATCCTGGATAAAATTTCAGGATCTGGAGTTTTTCAACCTTGGGAAAACAAAGGATCTGGTCTTAAAAAAAAGTCAGCTTCTCTGTCTAAAAAAAAAAAATCCCGATAACAAAATTGGGTATATCAGATGAAACGATTAAAGAAAATATGAAAGATGAAAAAGGATTCAGAGGTGTTTTCTCTTCCGATTTACTTCCTAAAAAGATTGGAAATTTTGAAAGCGGGATTATTAATTTAGATATTTCGACAGGTCCTGGAACACATTGGGTTTGTTACTATAATGATCCAAATTATAATTATGTAGAATATTTCGATCCTTTCGGGGAATATATATATAAAAATATTAAACTCAAAGAAAAATATATTCCTGAAAATATTATGAAATTTCTTAAACTTTCCAATAAAAAAGTCAGTATAGCTCACAATGATAGTTTTTTACAAAAACCTACTTCTGTCAAATGTGGATTATTTTGTATGAAATATATAAAAGAAAGAAATAAAGGTAAATGTCCAGAATGTGTACTTAATTCATTTACTCAACAGCCTAGCGATTATAACGAAGAGCTTGTTTTTCATCTTTAAAGATTTTTTCTGTCTAATAAATGATCAAATTGAAACCAAAAAGTCATGAAAAATCAGAGGATTTCACTGTTGAATTTCCTAAACCTCTTAAATTAAAAAAATTAGCATTGCAATCTTTTACTATGACAGTCTCATGGTTTAACATAACAGATAAAACTAATACGTTTGACCTGTACACAGATGAGAATAATGTTAAATCTATCACTATTCCTTATGGTAATAAAAATGTTGAAGATTTAAATATAGATGTGATGAAAGCGTTTGGTTCAGACGATCCTCCGGTAAAATTTGGTAGAATACAATCTAGACTAAGAATGCTTATTAAATTAACTAAAGGTTGGAATATCGATTTAACAAAAAGCGATTTTCATAAACTAATAGGCTTTGAAAAAAAGTTTATAAAAGTCATGATGAAGAGACTGTAATAGAAGGTGAAAATATAGCAGATATAACAAACGGAAACGACATTATATATATTCATTGTGATGTAGTTAATGGATCTTTAATCAACCAGAATAATTCAGAAGTTATTTATTCTTTTACACCGAGGGATGTACCGGGTGTTATCATTTCGAAAGAATTCAATAATTTAATATATTATCCTGTGAATAGGGATTCAATTCGTAGAATAAGGATGAGAGTTACGAATCAAAATGGTGAATTAATTGATTTAAATAAAGGTTTGATTGAATATAATTTTAAAGTCGTAGAGGAAAAAGAGGACTATGTTGAAAAAATATATCAATTGATATTAACTAAATTTTCTCAGTAAATAAATGAATAAACACAGATTATATAGGAAAAGTAAAAGAATTCAAGGGAAGGGATTTTTTAAAGCTAAAAAACTAGAATTGAATGAAAAAGCAGTTGTTGACAGATTGACTGATGCTGAAATATTGAAAGAAATATTTTCAAAAAAGATGAAAGGAACAGGTCTGAAAATTATTCCTAAATAAATGGAAAAAATTTATGATCTAAGAGATACTCATTATTATTATAATAACGATATAAAAAGTAGCGAATTAAAAAAAATAAGATTGCCTAGTACAAGCCATAATGATAAAAAAGAAAATACTACGTTTCATTTCGAAATTACCGATACCAATGATCCTATTTCATTATCGGAGAGTTATCTGGAGACAAAGTGGAAAATTTTAAAATCCAATGGCGATTCTATAAATGATGATAATGTCACAGCTGTATGTTCTATGAAAGGCGTAAAACTTCAGATAGGTAAACAAATAATCGAATCAGTTGGAGACTATCACTCCTACATTCTGCAGGTTAAGAGACTGAAGGATTATACCAGAGATTATTCAACATCAGAAGCCACCAATATAGGTTTTTATCCAGATACCAGTGATAGTGCTGATAGAAATAAAAGTTTACTTCAAAGCGATGGTACGATAACGGCTACAACCCCTATAACAGATATCGTCAATAAATTAAAAATTGTAAAAAATGAAAACTACAATAAAGGATTTAAAAAAAGATGGGAATGGTCGAAAAATAGTAATTCAGTTACAACATGGACGCCTTTAAAGGAAATTTTTGATTTCGTCGCAGAATATAAAAAAGCCATTTCTGGTTTCATAATAAGACTGGAATTCCAAAGAGACGATAGCAGAAATATGATTTACACAGATGCTGCAAATCCAGATTATAAAGTAGAAATTGAAGACATAGCGCTGTGGGTGAGATACGTCGACTTTAAAAATGGAGCGGAGATTCTCTATAATGAATTAAAATTATCTAATACGGATATAGAAATAAACTGGAATCAGTATGAAATTAACAGATCTAGTCCTATTAATAAATATAAAAGTGGTTCCGATTCTATATCTGCTACATCCGATGAAGTTTTAAGATTATTTGTAATACCGCAATATTTTGACAGAAATGAAAATCCTAAAAAAAATAATATGATATTTGATAATTTGGATATGATCGAATGTTGGTTGATGATTAACAGATCGCCGTTACCAGCAGAGCGATATACGATGGATTTTGGTAAAATGGAATATAATAGATTATATGAATCTTTTCTGGAATCAGGTCTCAATAATCTAAACACAGAAACCGGTTGTATGGTAAATTATTCAGATTTTGGTAAATTATATCCTGTAATTCATTTTGATTTGTCAAATCATGTAAACTATACCACTCTTGAAAATTTGAGAATAGAATTCAATTGGAAATTAGAAAAAGAAACAACCAAAGAATATGTATTTTACTATATTTTAGAAGTAAGAAAGAAATGTATATTAAATATGAATAAAAAAGAAATTACTATGATTAAAACGTTAGGAGAATAACATTTTTTAGTCTTTACAAATGGCTGTTTATTATCCACCTTATGATAATCCAGTGCGAAAAGGCCCTATCGGACCCCCCGGTATAGGTTTTAAATTAACGGACGATGGTCATTACGATATGGAAAATAAGATATTAAAAAATGCTTCAGATCCAATCGATGATTTAGATTTAACTACTAAAAGTTTCGTTTTGAATAAAATAGAGAATAATCATTTCCAATTAAGAGATTTTATAGAAAAAAATAATACTAATTACGATAGTAATTTTTTAACCTTCGCTGAAGAAACTGGTAAGAGAATTAAAGAATTGGATGAAAACACTTTACATCTAATCGATGGAAAATCTTTTGACGCTAAAGGAAAAAGAATAGGAAATGTCGCAGATCCGAAAGATGATAAAAATGTTGTGAATAAACGATATTTAGAAAAAAATGCGTTAATATTAAAGAGTGATAAATTTGATGCAAAAAATAAAATAATTACGAATATTTCGGAACCCGAAAACGATACAGACGTAGTCAATAAAATATATGTAGACAGTAAAGATATCTGGGTTACTATAAAAGATGATTTTCAGACTTTTACAGATAAAGAATTTACCAAAGTAAATTTCGATTTGATGAGTTCTAAATTACTGGATCAAGAAATGCGATTATCTACTGATATGGATATGAAAATTACTATATATTTAAAAAAGAAACAGGTAGTCATGCATAATATTTATGCTGATTATGATCTTAATACGAATGCATTGATAAAATTAAAAATCAATGATAAAATTATTTTAGAAAGAAGAATGGCTGAAAGAGATTCAGCAACTTGCTTGGCCTATGGAAAACGCAATGATATCATTACATTTTCAATATTGCCTGATGGTGAATCAGACAGTTTAAAACCTTATATTCATATTGAAAAAATCCCTTTTTAAAATATGTCCATTATTAAATGGATATCAACTGGGACGAATTTTCTAAAACGAAAAATTTATCCGAAGATGTCCTACGAAATTTGAAGGATCAACTCAATTGGAAGTTAGTTTGTAGATATTCAGTATTATCTGAATGTTTTATGGAAGAGCTCATAGATTATATTGAATGGAATGTTATATGCATTTTTCAAAAACTTTCGGAAGAATTTATCGAAAAGTACAAAGAAGAATTAGATTGGAATTTAGTTTCTAAAAATCAAAAGCTGTCTGAAGAATTTATATTAAAATATTCGAATTATATAAATTGGGTTGTTATTTCTCAATATCAAACCTTAAGTGACGAATTTATTCAAACCTATCATGAAAAATTAGATTTACATAAAGTATCCAGATTCCAACAACTTTCAGAAAACACTATGTGCACATTAGAAGAAGGATTGAATTGGTTGCTAATAACCCGCTTTCAAACATTTGGTGAAAGGTTTTTAGAAAAATATATGCATAAACTCGATTTTTGTAATCTCATTGAATATAAGTTTGATCAATTACCAGATAATTTTTATAACGATAAATGGAAAAAAATTCTTTCCGTTCAACTTGGTGAATTAAATAAAAAATTTGGCCATTATTATGAAGAAGAAGAACCTCATAGAGAAAGATTAATAGATGAAGTTTTGGAATTAAAAAATATTTTAATACGATTTATTAATGAATTGCGACTGCTTTTAAATAAAGACGAAAAATAAAAGTGTTTATAAAAATGCTTCTATATAAATGGGGTCGGCTCAAAGATTAGACGATATTATAATTCATAAATATAAAGATTTATTTATCAATTTATCCCATCATAAAACATTTCATACATTTATTTCATTATATATGAATAAAATTGATCTTCATTTAAGTAAAAATATTATGAAATTGCCCATTGAATTTATAAGAAAATTTAAGGATAAACTTAATTGGAACTGTATATCACAGAATGAAAAATTATCCGAAGATTTTATTAGAGAATTTCAAAATCATGTTGACTGGTATTATATGTCATTTCATCAGACACTATCAGAAGATTTTGTTAGAGAATTTAAAAATAAAGTTGACTGGGAAGGGATCTCCTATCATCAGGTCTTATCCGAAGATTTTTTAAAAGAATTTAATGATAAAGTTAACTGGGAATGGATATCATATATCAACGGTTTTTAATTAACATTTCAATTTTAAGCCGAAGGATTATATCCTTTATTTGACGTCCAATTTTTTTCTAAATAAATGTTACAATATTTTGTCATAAGTACTTTACTCTTTAATTGTCTTTCGCCTACCTTTCATTATTTTAAATTTGACCCCGTTATTACAAATCATAGCATCGATAACTCTAATAATTATACTATATTTCATAGTTTCAATGATACAATAAAATTAACTTTCACCGCTAAAATATATAAAATGGATCAAGCCTCTAAATTTTCTCAACCTGGTGTTTATTTTTGGATAGAAAGTAAATGTGATGACAATTGGAATATAATACCAGAAACAAAAGAATATTTTCATATTTATATTCCCGGAGATAATAACTTATACTATTCTATAGCTTTTAATGCAACTAAAGATTTTAGGATTGGTTATAATGCCGATAACTTATTATATAACGCTGCTCTTTGCTTTTCCTATCAAGATTATCCTAGAGGAAGGTTGTTTATTAGCAATTGATAGACTATTAAGAAAGGACGTCTGTCAAAATTTTTCATCACAATAATAATTAAATATTAGCATTTAAAAATGATCATTATTTAATCTAAATTGATTACGTTATTATCCCGTTTATTTGATTCTTTATAACCCTTTCTTAAAACTTCTTCTTTACATAATTTTGTAGAAAAAATAAAAATATCCAACCAATGCAAATCATACAATTTTTTATCATTATTTGCTCGATAAATCGTAATAAAATCGTTACATCCTCGATATTTTAACAGGCAATTTTTTTGAGCAAAATCTTACAAAAATCGTTAAATATTTCTATTTAGTGGAGTATGAAAAGTGTTCCAGAGTAGGCCCCATATACTACTCACGCCAAACCCGGTGCGCATGTGACAATGCTACAAATCATGAGATTTAATTTCCACTTCAAAGCAACTTTTTAATGTTATTACTTCTCCCATCGACCAATTTCGCCAAATTATATAAATAGCCAAATTATACAAATTGACATATTTTTTTATTTTAAATAAAAAAGAACAAATAAATTGGTATAACATTAATAAAAATACAAATAAAACGTCGAAATAAAAATCACTTGATGGCGTGAACATGTGTAACTTCCTTAAAGTCAAGTGAATGTGACATTTACGATCAACCATTATTGGCATTTAATCTTATAGTTTGGCGACAGATTTTTGGTCGATGGGATAACCAAGTAGCACCGTTTTAATTTACCACTCGAAAAATAACAAAATGCTAACTGGCGAGTTAAAAAAAAGCTGTTGGCGAGATTTTCACCCGGCTAACATGAAAGTACCAGGAATTCTTTGTGATCATGGCAACTTTTATGTAGTTTTATTCGAAAAAATAATTTTTATTCTATAATCAAAATGGAAACCTTTCTTATGAAAAGCAAAGAAATCAGCCCGTTGTTCACTTACTTAATAAAAGGGAAATTTTCATCCCAATATTCTGATGCTAATGTGGCATTTAAGAATTAAAATTAAGTGGTCCAAAAATGAACAACCGCCTTTGAAGGGGTTAAAGCAGTAAATTTTAGTAATTGTATTATGTCAATCGTTTTATAACGCTGTTAAAAAATACCGAGAGACAAAGACTCTGTTTACTTAATTCATTTTATTTTAGCTTCTTTTCAAATGTTTAACTGATCTTCTTTAACCAAACACGAAAACTACCATTGGATGTCTTAACAGCAACTGATTCTACCTTAAATTTTTACAATCAAAGGGAATTGAATGGAAACCCGTTTACAGGGAGATCGCTACAGGTTTTTTCAGTATAACTCAATCTTCTCTAATCTTTTTAAAACCGATCAGATTAGCGTGCTTTTAGATTCTACAGTGTCTGAACGGGGGTTGGCGAGCGTAGCTTGCAGGGGGCAGAGCCCCCTAGTTAAAGATATAATGTTGTTTCTAAATCCGAACTCGTTCTTGACTTCCGATATCACTTTCATTCGTCATTACATACTTTATATGCATCTTTCTTCAGATTGAAAGCAATTGAGCAGTGTTTCCTATTTTCCTATAAAAGCAACGGCTGTTTTATATAATAGAATCAAATTATTAATTTTAGCGGATTTTCAAGGACACGATAATCACAAAAGATTGTTATGAAGATCGTGAAGAGAAAGTGAATTGACGCCGGAGGATTCTCCCGGAATTGAATGATTGTTCACATCGAAAAACTAACCTAAGATACTCAGTGAACGTCACTATGTCTGTATCTGTAAACAAATATAAAGTATGCGCATGTGTAACATATTATTTAGAATCCGAGTGGAAACTATCTTAGTTACAAATTAAACTCGATAACTTTTCATCGACTAATAAATTTAATTTTTACAACGTATTTACATGTTACTATTTACAAAATAACTCGGATAATTTAAAATTACGTCTTAGCTCAGATGCCTTGTCGGCAACAACTCTGTAAACATTCTTCTCATCTCATAATGTCTAATTTACTCAGCTTGTCAGTTGTTTTGAAAGAAAAAAAAGAAAAGGAGAGAAAATATGATGGAGTGCGTATTGTTCGACCGTTACACTCTTCCCCTCACACTGAATTACTGGTCCCCCAGATGCTGTGTGCATTTCTTGGGTGGATTCCTTCGGGATGCTTTCTGGTGCCTAAAATCTTCTATTGGTCTCGTGTTTTTTTATCCTTTCGTAAATATTTGCTGGCTGGCTTCTGATGTTTCCCAGGTCTGCCTGTAGGACGAATAAAGCCTTTAGAACATTCACCATCATCTACCGTGTAAAGACACAAAGCTGATATATGATAATTTCCTAAGGGAGAAAAGAGGGTTTTCTTAGTGGCAATGTTATAAGAAGTAGGAGATCTTTGTTTTAAAATAACATAGGGGCCATCGCGACGGAGCATGAATTTAGTTGTTTTGTTACTTTTCTTTTGACTAATGGGATGCAAAGTAACCCAGACGTGGTCGCTTGGTTTATAATGTTCAGAAGCTTTTAAATATTTGTCGGCATAATATTTATGCTTATCTTGGCTTTGTTCTATGCGATCTCTTACCTGCATAGCAAAGTTTTTAAAATAAGAAGTTATTTAGGGTATAAAATTATCATTCGCAATTACAGGGCGTAAGTCATGAGCAACATCATCGGAGGTACGTAATTCACGACCGAACATTAAATATGCAGCTGTGTGACCTGTGGAACTACATCTTGCAGTATTAAGGGCAAAACGGATTACGGGTAATTTTTCACTCCAAGTTGTATGATCATCTCCAACTAGCATCGCTAAGCGGGGTTTTAGATCTCGGTTTTTTCTTTCAACCGGATTTGCCTGAGGGTGTTACACCGGAGTTAAACTTTGATCTATCTTTAAGAGAAAACAAACTTGTTGCATGACAGCACTGATGAATTGCGGACCATTGTCGCTAATGATTTTTCTTGGAAAACCATATCTTAAATACAGTTCTTCAATTAAGGTAACAGCACATTCCGCGGCTGTTGCGTTATTTAATGCGAAAAGTTCTACCCATTTTGTGCTACAATCTTCGATTATAAAAATCCACTTTTTTCCCATCTGCTGTTTCTGGCAAGGGTCCAAATAAGCCTATTAAGAGTGTCTCAAATCTTTGACTATGTACAGGTGTTTGTAAAAGTCCAGAATGCTTTTGGTTACTCACTTTATAGCGAATACAGTCTACACAATTTTTAACATAATCTGCGATATCTTTTCTCATTCCGGTCCAGTAATATCTCTGGGATACTCTGTAATAGGTTCCCTCGGCTCCATAATAGCCTACGGACGGTGAATCATGGTAATTCTTCAAGACTTCTTTCCGTTCTTGAACAGGAGCAACAAATTGTGCTTCATCTGAATCTGATTCTGGAGAGTAACGATATAAGACTCCTTGGTTTAAGAGGTAACCACGTTCAGTCCAATTAGCAAAATCTGTATTATTTTCTTTAGATTCAAACGCTTCGATAATTTTCTTTAAATTTCCATCCTTTAATTGCTCTTCTCGGATATCTTTAGGAGATCTAATAGGCATATCAATCGAAATTGTGCAAATTTCACAAGAATGCTCTTCATGACTGCAAATAGGGCGAGACAACATATCAGCAACTACATTTGCTTTCCCAGGAATATATTCAATCTTGAGGTTGAAAGATTGTAACTGCAAAGCCCATCGGACTAATCTGCCTGACGTCGACTTTAAACTCATCAGCCATAATAGGGGCTGATGATCGGAGGCAACTGTTATTTCATGTCCTTCAATATAGCCAAGGAATCTATATTGTAAAGGACAAACATATCTGTGCGTAACGCATACGTCATTCTGCGAATGGCAACACTTTGAAATTTGAAATGAAATTTCGGTTTTGCAATTTTCGCTACAGCAATTTTTTAAACTTCTAAACATCCCACATTTTAAATGTTTACAACAACGTATGCAGAAAAAAATGCACTTTTAAATGTAATTTGTTTGAAAGCTGTATCTCAATTTATTTTTGAGATATTAATTTTTTTTATAGTTTTTAATACCAATTTTCAAATCGTGGCAACTGAAGTACTTCATTCCTGTTAAAAGTGGTTTAGCTATCTTTATTGATTATATTCTTACTGATGCCATTTTCTCATTGCAATTAAAAATATCTTTTTTAAAAAATTTGAACAAAATGAAGTTATGCTTTAAAAAAAGACGAAATTTCCCTGATGATGCTGTTATATTTCACTATTTTTTCATTTCGCTGATATTGAGTTTGAGACAATAGGCAAAATATTTCAGCGACTGAAAATGACGTCATATTTAATAGAAAACGTTAATTTTATTTGATAAAACAAGATATTTCCCCTTGAATACGTCTAAAAGTTATAAATTTCTGGAATTTTTAAGCGCAGGTACAGAGATTATACAAAGACCTCAAATCACGAGTGGGAATTTTAACATGGAAAGTTGTAATAATTGACAAACGTGACTTCAAGCTTAAAAATATATTTATTAATAACCTGTTGCGCGTTAAAAATGTTTTTAAATGGTTAATATGGAGGATGTGAAACGCGGAAAATGACTGGATTCAGTTTAGATTTAAAGGGGGGAAATTCTATGATTATGTAAAGGTGAAATCATATTTGCTGATTTTTCATTCCTTAATATCAAGCATCAATTGATAACATAATCAAAATTACTTATCTTGATTATATGTTACTGATTATGTATATGAATGAAGTTTAATTTTTCAATAATTTTAACAGTTGAAGTTTTTGAAAAAAGTATTTTGTTAATCTTAGGTTAAAATATGTCTTTGGAGAGTTAAACTAACAAGTGTAAGATAGATTTTTTATTGTAATTATTGTTGTCGATGTATTATAAATTTGATGCAACAGTTCCTTTGTAAACATTTTCTTTCGTCGAAATTCGACGGGTTCTACCTCGTTTATTTAAAGCCCAAATGACAGCAAATTCTTCGCGCTCGGTGGTAGAATAGTTTCTTTCTGGTGCAGTTAACAAACGACTTGCATATTCTACTGGAGGCTCTTCTTCTCCCTGACCCTGGACAGCACCTAGAGCATATCCACTGGCATCTGTACGAAGAAGATAGGGCTTGGTCGGATAATATTGTTTTAGTACTGGAGGATTGATTAATGAAATTTTCAATGTTTCGAAAGCGCTTTGTTCTGCTTCTTCCCACTTCCAAGTTGCATTTTTCTTCGTAAGATTACTTAGAGGTTTAGCTATATCTGAAAATTTGGGAATAAAATGTCTGTACCAGGAGCAGGACTGCAAAAAAGATTGAATTTATTTTACAGACTTAGGAGCAGACATTTGTCGAATTGCAGTGGTTTTTCCAGGATCAACTTCGATTACAGAGCTTGTTATCCAATGTCCTAAATATTTAACACGGGGGCAGGCAAAGTTGCATTTTTCACGATTAGCATATAATTTGAATTCCGACAGTTTATTAAAAACTGCTTCTAAGTCAGACAAATGTTTCTCAAAACTTTCCGAAAAAATTATAATATCATCTAAATAAGACAATATAAAGATGTCTTTGAGGGACTTTCTAAAGTTATCTATTAATCTCTGAAAGGTTGCTGGGCATTTTTCAATCCGAAAGGCATTCTAATGTACCGAAAAGTTCCGAATGGACAAATAAATGCAGTTTTGTGTCTATCAGCAGCATTTACTTCAATTTGGTGGTATCCAGACTTCAGATCAATAGTGGTCATATAAGGTGTATGTTTGGCTTCATGGAGCAAATCATCTATTCGCGGTAATGGATAATTATGTCTTTGTGATGGCATTTAATTTTCGATAATCGAGGCAAAGGCGAATTTTTCCATTTGGTTTTGGGACCAATACTACAGGAGAAGCATAAGGAGACTCGCACTCTTCTATTATACCTTTAGAGATAAATTCATCTAATGCTTTACGCAAAATTTCCTTTCTCGCAGGTGCCATGCGGTAAGGGGGTACTGCTATAGGAGGATGTGATCCAGTATCAATATAATGTTTAACTTTAGGTGTAGCCTCTTCCCCTAGTTGGAAGCTAGTAAATTTTTCAAGCAGTTCATTCAACCCAACTTGTTGCTCTGAAATGAGATGTCTACCTTCATCTTCTCTAAGAAAAACGGTGTCTAATTCAACGGATTTTATCGCTAATTCACTGGGAGGTCTATATGTATGTTCAGCGAATATATACTTCCACCTACATCTATCAGCAAAGAACCATGCTTGATTCACTACATCCAAAACAAATTTTGCTTTGCGTAAAAAATCGATTCCCAAAATTGTATGATTATTTCTGGCAATCGGCAGAGCATAAAGTGTTGTTTTAGCGTCGCGACCTTCAATTTTAACATGAACTTCTGTTTTATAAATTTCGGTAGTGTTTTGTGGCCCATTCGCTAAGACTACGATCATTTGAGTTTTTTCAAACTTCACACCTTGGTATTTTAATAAAGAATACAAAACTTCACCCGCAGCGCAATGTGTTGCGTCAGTGTCAGCACAGGCTGTGCCCCAGAGAGACTATTTATGCTTATTTTTACCAATAATGTTGGTGATGTTTGCATATTACATGTACGAAATTCTACTGATTGAAAGTGCACCGATACATTTTTCGGAGAACAGGTTGGACACTTGGATTTAATAACTCCCTGGTTTCCACAACCATAGCAACTTAACATTGGTCGATTTAGATTCGAAGGATAATTAATTTTATTTCTCTTGGACTCCTTTTGATTGCCAATTTTACCAAACTCGTTTCTTTTAAAATCTAAAGGCGTTTTTTCAAAGCGATTAGTATTCTCGACCTCACTGATTTTATTTGATCTCTTTACTTCTACTTTGTGTGACCTCAAATTATCATGTAAATCTAACTTTTCAGCTAATTCAACAGGATCTGTTAAATTCTCCCATTGGTCTAAATAATGTTCTTTGCAATCAGGGGAGACCTTTTTTTTAATTGGTCAGCAAAAATTAATTCCACTAATTTTTCAAAGGAATTTATATTTAATTCGGAAAGCCATCCCTCAAAATAGCTTCTAATTTAAAAATAATATTCTTTACAGCTAATATTGGTTCACTTTGGATGTCGACTAAACAAAACTCTAAAACTTTCAGCAGTTAACTTGAACCTCTGCAACAATATATCTTTAATATAAGAATAATCCTCAAATTTTTCTTCCGGTTCACGCGCTATTAATTTACCGATTTCGTTTGGAAGGACTCCAATTAAATACGTAATCCACAATTCTTTAGAAACCTTTAAAAGTTTCACTTTCCTCTCAAAAGTTATTAAAAATAAATTCATATCATCCTTTTCAGGATTGAAATCCGGTAAAACCTTTATCAAATCAACGCAGATTGAAGACGTTTCTAGAGGGTTGCTTGTATTTACAACAACATCTCTTGTTCCTATTTCTATCCTGAGCTTCTGTAGCTTAAATTCTCTTTCTTCGGCTAAACGTTTCTCTTCCTCAAGAGTCTTTCTTTCTTCTGCGATATTTTCAAAAATTCCCTGTACAAAATCTATGTTATGTTTAAATGCCTCACTATTTACAATTTCATCACGTAATTCGAGGACTTTATCATCGCTACTTATTTCTACTTTTAATTATGAAGCTAATGTGATTAAATAAATTTTCTTACCCTTAGAAAGAAACGCCATCAAATGAACTAACTATGTTTTAGCTAACTTCAAACTTAATTCGTGTTACGAATAACTCTTAGCAAAATAATTTAATTTTACGTAATTTATAACATACAATATCTTTCAAAACTCAATATAATGACACAAAATATTTGCCTTTTTTTTTTTTTTTACACAATAATATCAAACATTATTTGCGAATAATTTAAATCAATTCTTCATATAATAATTAAAATAATGCCAAGCACTCATTTATAATAATACCTTCAATAATAATATAGCTCAGTGCAACTATATAAATGTATAAAATAAAGCAAACGATTTTTATTTTTCAATAATAATTATTAGATATATTTCTCTTATGAATATCTTCATTTAATTCAGATACTAAAATACTTGAAGCTACAGACGATTTTTTCGTATTTCAATTCCAAGGAAAATATCATTCAGGTTGAATAGAATAATTCCAAAATATTACGATTCTGGACGAATCAAATACAATTTTCAAAAATCCTCAGATTCCGGATGAATCAAAAGTACTTTTGTATAATTTTTTGTACTTCAGTATCTACATTTTCTTATTAAAACAGTTTAACACAATTTAAAAATAATACTTATGTTCATATCTTACTTCTGTTCGAGCCCGACGTTGGGGAGCCACTTCTGTAACATATTATTTAGAATTCGGGGTGGAAACTATCTTAGTTACAAATTAAACTTGATAACTTTTCATCAACTAATAAAATTAATATTTACAACGTATTTACATGTTACTATTTACAAAATAACTCAGTTAATTTAAAATTACGGCTTAGCTCAGGTGTCTTGTCGGCAACAGCACTGTAAACATTCTTCTCATCTCATAAAGTCTAATTTACTCAGCTTGTCAGTTCTTTTGAAAGAAAAAAAGAAAAGGAGAGAAAATATGATGGAGTGCGTATTGTTCGAGCGTTACACATGTACTTAAAATAAAAGAGGCCACCTCAGACAATCAATAAAAGCGAAGCTTTATAGCTAAAGAGAATGAGTGGTAGCGTCTGTATCTAGCCGAAGAAAGTTGAAATTCACTGGGAGAGTTTGTGGAACTCCTTCAGAGAGTTCGGTGGTCTGAGATATCTTAAGTATCCGGCGTGAACAGGGTATTAAAGGCCCCGATATTCCCTCACTTATAACCGAATTCTTTTAACTTGCTCCCGTTTGGGAATCTATTGAAGTGAACGCGGATTACATTTATCTGTTTTTTATTAAAATACTGATATGAAAGGCTTTTGGTCTGTATATATGATAACGTTTCTACCTTCGAGCATGTGTCGAAAACGCAATGCTCCTGTATATATCAAATGGCGTTTTACAGCTTCAGGTGCAAAGGAGGATTTAACACAAATCTGACCATACGGGTCAGATGTATTACGTGACGTTGACCATTTTGGTGCGTATTTGTGCATATATTAAATAATAAAAGCATTTTAAACCATACAAAAAACGTTTAATAATAACACTTCATAAGACGAACAAATGGAACAGGAAGTATAATAAATTTGGGTATGAGACAGTTTGTTGTCGTGTTTAACTTCCAAATCATGTCAGGTTTATACATGAATAGAATCTCATTATCAATGGGAGAGAACGTTAGCGTTTAGTAAAAGGACAAGTCTAAAGATCATGAGATACCTGATTTACCAGCGCCAATTCACTCTCGCTTCGAACGAATCAATTACAATTTAAGATGTATACTTTTAATAGGAAATCGAAAAAGTTGTCCCATTTTTCGGCACATAAATAGTAATTTCAGACACTTTCATGCATTTATCGATAAAACTCACTGCATTAATGCGTGCATCAGATTTGCTTGTTGAGAAAGGGAAAAGCGACAATCCTCTTAAGTATGAGGTATATTTTTATTTGATATAAAATTTATCTTTAGAAACTACTGAATGTAAATTTTTATAAGCTATTTTGGTGCTGGAAATTTGCAGTTATTTCTATGTAAGAAAAATATAATAAAATTAGATATTACTTTTGAGCAATATTTTAGTATTATATACAGGGTGCCCGGTCTCAACGGTGTCCAATGGCTAATTTTTAATATATGTATATAATTTCCAACATATAATTCCAATTACAAAAATGTTTTAAATCAGGTAAAGAAATATTTTAAAAGTGATTTGGGACAATAAAAACATTTCTTAAAAAATTACAAAATTTAAAATTTTATACGGTCCCCCGGTCCTATAACTTATAGTTAGTAAAATTTTCTTGTTACATTGACAAGTAAGACAAGAAAAGTCCCATTCATATAACACTAAAATTGAGCGAGTTATGAAACTTTAAAAATGCATGACTTATGCCCTTTTCTGCTCTGAAAACAAATGAGTTCGGCTTGACATTAAGGGGTCACATACCAAGTGCTTAATGTATTCGAAGATCTTATTTCATGTGTATCTTCGCTTTGAAAAAAATCGTACGAGTATTACGATTAAGTTAACATTTATTAAGTTTCAGATTGGCTAAAATAGCATATGTTTTATTTTGTCAGGATTTGAGCCTGTTTCTTTTATTATTTCTTTTAACAAAAATTAGGTTACTTTTATAAGTTTTTATGTTACTTCAACGATCGTATGTATGTTTTTCGAGTTCAAAATTTGTACTCGAACTTTAACTCGCTTTTAAATATCAGATTGAGATTACATTTTACATACTGGCTCAAATCCAATAACAATCTAATATTATTATGATTTTTGATGGTTACCATTTATAATTATTTCACAGGATAACACAAAAAATTTCGGATAGATTACCGCCAAGAAGTTTAAGAAAAGTCTTAGATTAGATAATGGAAGACTGCGATTGTTGGTTTTTTAAACTTTTATGTATTTTTTAGCAACGAATCTGAAAATTACATTAATTTTTAACCATCATGACAGGATATTTCGCAAATCATAAATTGTCAAATTTAAAGAATAACAGAAATCGGATACTATAAAGTAGGGGAGATGTTTGTGTTTTTTAACTTTTGATAATTGATTTTTATATACTTTTTAACACTGAATCTGAACATAACCTTCATTTTTAACCATCACGTTAGAATTTTTTTGCAAATCGTAAATGTGTAAGTAAATATAGCAAAAATCTCATTCTATAAAACATATGTAATTTTTTTTTTGTTTTATTTTATTTTATTTTATTTTATTTTATTCAATAATTTATTCGATATTTTTGCTTATCCTAGGATTGTTATAGCTAAATAGCTGAGTGGTCCGATCAGAGAGGAGATTCAACTTTAGCTTTGAACTTTTTATCGTTGCAATTTGCGAAAAATTATGATGTGATGGTTAAAAATGAAGGTCAATTTCAGATTCAGCTGTACAGAATACATAAGTATCAATTATCAAAACCTAAAAAACACGACATAACGCAACTTTTGCAGTCCAGTGTAATGCAATAATATTTTAAAATACGTACCATTTTGTAAAGAATCTATGCTGTTAATTTAGCATCATTTAAATTAACAAAAATTCTGTTTTTCTTTCTTCTTAAATGTTTATTACAAATTGTATATTTTGCATTAATATGTCAGAATGATTAAAGATTTCAAATTTATATTGCAATGTTAATTTTACTCTCAACCATTTTTTAATACATCTGACGAAATTATATTTCGGAATGACCCCCAATTTGCGCGCAAAAAATATGCTCCAACTTTAAACAGCTATTACTCGGTCAATTTTAATCGTAGAATAACGGGACTTTTTGTGTATTACTTGTCAGTGTAAAAGGAAAATTTTACTAAATATAACTTATACGACCGGGGAACCGTATAAAAATTTAAATTTAGTAATTTTATAAGAAAGGTTTTTATTGCCTCAAATCGCTTTTATAATATTTCTTAACCTGATTTTAAACATTTTTGTTATTGGAACTATATGTCTATGACTAACGGTTTAGGAATTAGCCATTGGGCACCGTTGAGACCGGACACCCTGTATATATATATATTTTTTTGTTGCGTATTTTTGATGTAAGACCCGGACTCTAATGACACAAAATTATTCAAGATTGAGTGAGCTTGGGCTCCTACAAAAGCTCCAGAAGACCACTCTTATATATATATGAACATCATAGGGTGTTCCAAAAAGATTGAAACGTGCTTTAATTTTTTACATGTTGGAGTGACTTAGGCAATGTGATTTGAAAATGTACTCAATGTAAGTTGGTATTCGAGATTATATTTATTAAAAAGTCATGCCATCGTTTTTTTTAAGTACGTTTTTAATTTTTTTATTAAATTATAAAATTAAAAATATTCTGTAATATATTTTTGAATATGGGCTCTATAAGTTACATTTTGAAAAACAGTTCTATATGCCCTTGCAAATTAACCATTATAAATTCCATTCTTCTTCTTCGATAAAAATTCACGTCATTACATAAGTTTGAATTCATTGGGACTGCGGCGCTTTCTGGCACTAAATTTTCCTCTGTCCATTATTTTTACAAAATATTCCAAACTTTCATAATATTCGAAGTATCATAATTTCATGAATTTTGCTGTATGATAATAGAATTTTTTCAAATGTCAGAACATGGACTTTGTTTAAATATATTGTAAAGAATCTAGTGACCCTATAGAACTACTTTTTGAAAATTAATGGAAAGACATTTTAATCAAAATATTCTTTAATAATACCTTGTTTAGATTTTTTTCTGCGATTTTCATTGTCTATAAACGATATTCATAAATTTCGAAATTCGAAATTCATAGAAAACGATACTTAACTGTAATTTATCTGTATTTTGACCAACGGGAACGCTTCAAAATATGAACGAGGAACATCTATAAAAATAGATGAATGACTAGAGAGGTTGCAAAACATTTTTACAATGTATCTATTCCAACAGGTAAAAGATTAAAACATGTTATATATACAGTCGAAGATGTTTATAACGCAATTATCTATATAATGCACAACTTCTCAGATCTAAACAAAAAACTTTGCAGTTATGAACCAGCTGCATTCCACAATTTTTTTTTTTCTGTAGTAGGTTAAATTCAATAGATTATTTCATCTTTATATCTTTAATTCAAAACGTTTTAATTAAAAAATGCTATTATTACAATATTCATTTTAAAAAAAAGAGCAAACGTTTTGTACAAGCATTTTTGGAATATCTTTATAAAGAAAAATTTAACAATATAAAGTGATATATAATATTTAAAAATTTTAAATCCGTCCAACTTCTGTTCTCAAGGAATGCAATATAAATATCATATCTTCTACTGTATATTGATATGATCCACATACATTTTGCCATCCTTATAAGGTAAGTTTTAACGATGTATGAAATGATATATGTAACACAAAATTCCATATAACGCAAAACCTGGAATTTTTAAGTTTTCATTATAAACATCATTTACTTTATATATATGTATATAATATCATTAGTAATATTATTTACTTGGTATGGTGATTTCAAACGGTATGGATTCACTTTTGACTGTGACCCATCAATTAGGCGGGATTTATTGCTGTGATTTACGGGATACATGGTTACGATTTAGATATGGTGCTAAAAGTTCTATTGCTGAGTAAGTATTTAACTCAAATGTTCCATTTTGTTTATGTTGTGCATGATGTTGCTCTATACGAGTGTTACGTTGATTAATTATTTGTTTCTTTCATTTTTTATGGAGTGGTTAATTGGGCAATGTAAGAATTAAGCTTTCAAGCTAACAGCTTATTATTTCTTACTCAGAAATTAACCGAATTTCACTAATGATTTCGTAATCTTGCCCTTGATAACGAGTTACGAATCATTAGTTCCAATTTTATACGTGATTGTTCTCTTGTTTTGAGATTATTTGAGGTGTTTCATTTCTGAATTAATGTTTTTAAATTTTGAGAACATACATTTGGTCCAAAGGATTTTTTGATGCTGGCATTCATTCAATATTTCCTGTCTTATTTCATTGGTTAAATTGTTTTACAATTTGTTTTACAATATATTAAAATATGTATATGATTCCCTACATATATTTAATTATTTACTGATTATTTAAATGATTTCGCCTTCCCGATGATTTTCCGGTTGCCAATTTTGAAAGTTTTAATTTTTTAATACTTTATATATTGGTGATTAGATATTGGTTCATTAACGTCGAAAGAATTCATTAATGATTCATTCGTTAAATTATGAACAGTTGATCATGCTTTATTATGTATAGTGTCACGGAAATATATTGATACTCAATTTATTATTTTTTATTTTTTTAATAAAAAAAGAAAAAGACGATGAATTGTAATATTATATAAAGGTTATATATATAGTAAAGCGAGGAGAGTTCGCGCGGTAGGAGAGATTCCGCACAAAGAGATTCGACGGGAAGGAGTAGAGTGCGCGCAGCGACTCCAGGTAGTTGTACAGCAGCATTAGTGAAACGTCTACATGAATGTGCATATTGATTGTTCCAAGCGTTTTGGATAAAGCAGTGCTATTTTGTTTTGTTTTTCCAAAGTAAGTGCTTGAATTTTCATAACTGTTCGTCAGAATTTTTATAGAACGTCAGTAGTACAAAATATTTTGAACTTAAAAGATTTCTTATAAACTACTAACCTGGACTAAGTATGCAAACACCAAACATTCATTTTGGAAGTGGCCATATTTAATTAAAAGGCCGCGCAATCTCTCCTACCAAAATAGGAGAGTTTGCGTATCTGCTACTTAGGAGAGATGGCGCATTTCCCCATAAGTTTAAGTACTAGGAGAGATTACACAGCTTATTGATAAATTTGGATGAATTGCAAATTACGTGTAAAACATATGAATGAATCAATTTTGAAATAATTTCGGAAAAACACATAATTATCAAAACTAAATTTGTAACAAATTAATTTGCATAAAAATACTTTTGCAGATAAAAATTTTATTATTAAATTAATAATACAGTTGTTATTAAATAAATTTTATGTAATTATTTTTGTTAATAAATTAATAATATATTTGTTATTAATTTAATTAAATATTTTTATATTTTTTTTAATTTATGAGCAATTAATTTGCTAATGAATTAATTTTGTTAACTAAAATAGATTTTCTAATACGATATTTTGGAAAAGCTTTCACCCATTCCAAGTAATGTAATGCCATCGAAATCAAAAGGAAACAGAGTGCAACTAATGTTACTAATCCACAAAATATACACGAAAAAAGACTTAAGAAGGATGCCGCTACAAAAAAAAAAAAAAAAAAAAAAAAAAAAAACAGCTGAAGATAAGGTGCTTCCACAAAAAATGGAATAAAAAAACTCAAGGAAAAAAACCGAAGGCCAATGAGGCTGAGGGCACTGAAAGTCTTGAACTGTACCAGGTGACAACTTCGACAACTGACTGGATTCAATGTATTTACTTGTTGCAGGTGATTGCACGAAAGATGCACGATTTACAACAATAAGTGCATCGATTGTGGACGACGACAACTTCGGTTAGCAAACAAAATACAATGAAACTGTGAAAATGGAAATGAAGTAATTTTCAAGTTAAAGATGTTATCAACTAAATTAATGTTATTTTGTAATCTTAGTTGGGCTTTCTTTTTCTGATATTTTAATCTTCTTAAATTATAAATTTTAACTATTGTTAAAATTCTTTCTTTTATTTATTATTTAAACATTTGGTTGAAATATTCACTCCTAATACAATAATATTTACACACAAAAACCTTTCAACAATGTCGATTAAGTGTAATTATTATTGTTAACAATTTAATTGTAGTTATTATTAATAACAATCTCTTTTACCTATGTGCGCAATCTCTCCTACCCATGTGCGCGTTCTCTCCTACCCTGTAAGGAGAGATGGCGCAAAATAGTTTTCTTGGTTTTATTACTGCTGTTCTATTAAATTACAGTATAACAACAAAATAACAATGGAAATGCATAAAAAACAAATGAAGTCAAAATTATTCTTGCATAGTTTAGCAAAATATTAATATCTAGATTTTTTATTATTATTCTTTTGAAATGTGCGCAGACTCTCCTCGCTTTACGTTATATATATATATGTATATATATATATATATATATATATATAACGATATTACGTTATATGGTCCTTCGAAAGTGTGGTTAGCTTCGATGTCATAGTAGATGAATAATCAATCTGGAAGCCGTACATTAGCTTAAACTGAAATAGAATATTTCGTATTAAATCAACATGGATATTGGAAGATAGTTGCAGTCATCGAGTGGTAGGCCAGGTAACACATTTATCCAGTGTAGGTTTCTCCGGAATAATTGAGACAATGCGTAATTTAACTCGGAGTTTTATTTACAGAGCTTTCGGCGGTGCAGATTCCACCAATTCAATTTAAATCAAGCCATCGCTACGTAGTATTTAATCATGGGTAAGCAATTATAGATAATAGAAAATATCAGACGGCGACCAGGGGAAGTTACCAAAATAGAAATACGACAAATTTTGCTGAAACACAGCGAGTATCGACTTTTTTTTCTTTCAATGTAAGGATACAAATATGACATAGATCGCGCTCTCAACCAATGAAAAATTAAGAATTCACGTAATATAAAGAGTGCGGACAGAGCAAGCGGATGAATTTGAAGGGTAAAAGGATAACCTCAGAAATGCACGAGAAAGTAAAAATGGAAGCTAAAAGAATATTCTCGAAAGAAAAAAGGACGGAAATGGAACATTTAATTTAAGAATACTAAAAGCGTAATATTTAAGCGATTTAGACAAGTGAGACATTAAATTAAAGGGAATTTAACAGAGTTAACGATAGAGATTATTTAAGGATAAGGATTTAGTGAATATAAAGTAGTAATTTAGAATAAGATAAGGAAATCGCGGAATTAGTTCTAATAATGTAACATATATATATATATATATATATATATATATATATATATATATATATACACAATGGAATGTGAACTGTATTTGTATGTGTGTGTGTTTCAGTTTATGTTTTCCCTTTTTGATTATAAGAATTTACGTTTATATCATTTTAGTTAGTAAATATAACAAAATAGGGAACTATCTTACTTGCGATGTAATTATTAAAATGTATTCTAGCTCATTTGGGATGTTATTTGATTTCTTTTATTTAGATTAATTAAAGTGAATTACTTAAAAAACTAATTAATTTAATATTTTTAATATATTTTACAATTATTTCTTACTTTTGCAAATACCATAAACCTTTAGTAAATATTCTCTTTCAAAACTTTTAGAAATTCTCATATCCTGTTACCCTTTCTAATCTTGCTAACTTCATTTTTTAGCACTACATTTCAAAGGATTTCGTATAAATGTAAAGAAAGAAACCTCTTTTTTTTGGTTCAGGAGCAGGATTTTCCTTCGATAAAAATTATATATGTTATAACAAACAAAAAATATTCCTTTTGTATATGTTATTCTGGAACATCGATCCCCTCAAACTGTATTCTTTTCAGCGAATACTTTTATGATATAAAGTTTTCTCAAGAAAAATCTAGTGTGTTTAAAATATATGTTGAACGTGGTGCTCATTAAAATTGAGATATATATTTTTTTCTTATGACAGTTTATATTATGATTTTTTTATAAAAAAAATAAATTTTTCGTGTTTAATAATGTATTATTAAAAATTTAAAAAATGTTTATGTAAGGTTATATTTTCGGTTTACACTATATATCAGCCTTTCTATTAGAGTGTAACTCCATCTGTTTAAATACGGTTATCTATTAATCTATCTATAAGGTAATGTCAATATTTCTGCCTATCTATCAACCTCTACATACACATATCTTCAGAAAATTTATTGAAAGAAAATGATGATATATGGTGAGACGTAACACCGAGATAATTATAAACCAGTTCCTTCTAAGCTAAGATTTTAGTTTACATATTTAACTATAAGAAATATATTTCTTTAAACATCAATCAATTTTATAATTCGGAAATCTCCCATAACTATATAACTGTAATAGTTATTGGAATCAGGCCACATATGTACAAAGAACACTGTTAAAAACATTGTCCTAGTTTTAACCAAATTTTGGTGCTCAGTAGCTGCCGCCATAAGATGGTGAAATCTCATTCCAACATTTGAGAATTTTTTTTTTTACTTATTTGTTGTTTATAACTTCTGCCAAAGCATGTAGAGGTAGGTAACTTAACATGCTATTGTGTGCTTTTTTATGCATGCCAGCATAATATGCTATGCAGATAGCTTAAGTAGAAAACAGTATGATAAGCTATGTACTTGTACTAGTATTTTATGCTTATTTGTTATTTAAACTTCTGCCAAAGCATGGACAGGCACTTAAAATGCTATTATATGCTTTTTTATGCTTGCCAGTCCAATATGCTATGCAGACAGCTTAGGCAGAAAACAGTAGGACGTACTATGTGCTAATTTGCTACGCAAATCTCTCCCACTAATAAAGAGGAAGGTACCTAAATGAACAATTGTGTGCTTGTTAATACTTGCCAGCATACAAATGTTTATTAGGTAGCTTTCTTTACAAAAAAGCTACCTATTGCAGCCGTTCGGAGGAAAGCGATTTCAAAAAATTTTGGTATATTTTCATCGATCATGACCCCCAGACCCCGAAACCACCCTCCGTTCAAAATTTATATATATATATATATATATATATATATATATATATATATATATATATATATCTGACCTATGTCACACTGTAACTCCCGTAATTATGAACCGATTTCGATGTAATTCGCTGTGTACATAGTACATACCAATGTCTCGACCGAGTTCGTTGGCCAGCTTCATCCGCCATTTTGTTTCAAAATGGCGGCCATTTAAAATTTTTAAAAAAATTCTAAACTTGAAATGTGGTACCAAAATATTAAAAATGGAAAAATATTTTTTTCTTATGTATTTGACCTTTATACAAAGATTCCGGAGCAGTTTTTGTTTCGTCTATATCTTAAAAAATGGCTGAGTTATAGCATTTTGAATTTCTAGCGTGGCTGACATTTTGAAATGTCCTGAATTTTGTCACGCGATAAAAGGCGTATTTATGAACCGATTTGGATGTAATTCGGTGTGTACATAGTACATACCAATCTCTCGACCGAGTTCGTTGGCCAGCTTCATCCGCCATTTTGTTTCAAAATGGCGACCATTTAAAATTTTTTTTTTAATTTAAAATTTGAAATGTGGTACCAAAAAATTGAAAATGGAAAAATATTTTTTTCTTATGTATTTGACCTTTCTGCAAAGATTTCGGAGCAGTTTTTGTTTCGTCTATATCTTAAAAAATGGCTGAGTTATAGCATTTTGAATTTCTAGCGTGGCTGACATTTTGAAACGTCCTGAATTTTGTCACGCGATAAAAGGCGTATTTATGAACCGATTTGGATGTAACTTCGTTTATACATAGTACATACCAATGTCTCGACCGGGTTCGTTGGCCAGCTTCACCCGCCATCTTGTTTAAAAATGGCGGCCATTTAAATTTTTAAGATAAATTTAAATTTGAAATGTGGTACCAAAAATTGAAAACTGAAAAAATATTTTCTTCTTATGTGTTTGACCTTGATAAAAAGATTCGGGAGCAGTTTTTGTTTCGTCTATATCTCAAGAAATGGCTGAGTTATAGCATTTTGAATTTCTAGCGTGGCTGACATTTTGAAACGTCCTGATTTTTCTCACGTAATAACAGGCGCATTTATGAGCCGACTTGGATGTACCTTGGTGTGTACATAGTACATACAAATATCTCGACCGAGTTCGTTGGCCAGCTTCATCCGCCATCTTGTTTCAAAATGGCGGCCATTTAAAAAAATAAAAAAATAAAAAAATTTAAATGGGTTACCAAAAAATTGGAAAATGAAAAAGATTTTTTTTGTATGTGTTTGACCTTAATACAAAGATTCCGGAACAGTTTTTCTTTCGTCTATATCTAAAAAAAAATGGCTGAGTAATAGCATTTTGAATTTCTCTTGTGGCTGACATTTTAAAACGACCTGATATTTGTCACGCGATAACAGGCGTATTTATGAACCTATTTGGATCTAACTTGGTCTGTACATAGTACATACCAATGTCTCGACCGAGTTCGTTGGCCAGCTTCATCTCGTTCGCCATCTTGTTTCAAAAGGGTTGCCATTTAAAAAAAATTAAATTTTAAATTCAAAATGAGGTATTAAAAAATTGGAAAATGAAAAAGATTTTTTTATGTGTTTGGCCTTGATACAAAGATTCCGGATCAGTTTTTGTTTCTGAAAATTTGTTCTTTTGTTGATATCTTAAAAAATGGTTGATTTATAGCACTTTGAATTTCTAGCATGGCTAACATTTTGAAACGATCTTGTATTTGTCACGCGATAACACACGTATTCGCCTATTTCGATGTAAGAAGGCATGTGGATAGTATACATCAACACCTCGACCAAGTTCGCTGGCCAGATTCATCAGCCATCTTGTTTCAAAATGGCGGCCATTAAATTAAAAAATATATATATATTTAAAGTGAGGTGCAAAAAAATTAGAAATTGAAAAAGGTTTCTTTCTTAAGTATTTGATCTTGATATAAGGATTCAGGAGCATTTTTTGTTTGTCTTTACCTTAAAAAATGGCTCAGATATAGCAGTTTCAATTTCTATTGTGGGTGACATTTTGAAAAATCTGATTTTTGCATGCGACAGCACTCCTATATATTAACCGATTCCGATGTGAGTGAGCATGTGCACAGCAATTACTAAGGTCTCGACCAAGTTCACTGCTTAGCCTCATCCACCATGTTGTCTTAAAATGACAGGCACTTTATGAAATTGCCGAATATGGCAGCCAAATATAAGTTACTTTAAAGAAAAGCAGCTTGGATAAAGCTGACTAATTTCGCGAAATTCTCATTCATTATATTGATAAAAATTAGTATTGAATCTCCTATATTCGGTTTCCACTAAATTGAGCTTCGTGTGTTTACATGATATAAGTTGGCTTTTTTAAAATAAGGATTATGAAAGCTACCTCTTCCTCCCGGCACTGGCCGGAAGGACTTTTATTTTTTTTTGTTTCTCGAAAAGTATAAATCTGTCTATGTCTTTGAAAATAGAAGTAAACGAAATTTTAATTATAAATTAAATTTTCACATCCGGGGAGAGACAATAGCCCTCTTGCACCTCCGAGCCCCTGATAGAAAATTCTTACTTCTTCTTTTATTTTAAGCTAAGAGAAGATATTAAATTTCCATTTGTGTTGCAAAATCGGAGAAAAAAATTAGTTAAATATCAAAATGAAAGGGAGGCTTAATGGATCACCTCTTTCTTTAACGGAATATTCAGGAGTTTTCGCTAGGGAGGTTTGACTGTATATTGCAATTTTGCAATATGTAAATATAACTTCATTTTTTTTAAATTAATTTCTATGGGGGTAAGATTAAATTCTGTGAGGGATTAAACTTCTATTAGAGTTTTCAAGGGGAGCCCCCCCTCCCCTCCACCCATAAGGAATTTTTTCTTCTTCTATTTCCTAGAATTTAAATATTTTAACTTACTCGAAAAAAAATGCAGTATGTCTTTAAAAAACAGAGAAAAAGAAAATTTTGTTCATTAAAATTTAAAATACGCGGGGAGGGGCTGGCCACCTGAATTCAAGATTATCTTAAACCACACATTTAAGGTTAGTTTTTAACACCTAAACATTAAAAGAAACAGAACTAAAAATTAATTTCCATAGCGGATATAGAAGAGTAATTCTTCCCTCCCCCCAAAGGAAAATTTCAAGCTGATCTTCGTCTTACTGTTAAATTATTCTATCTTACTTGAAAATTATAAATTTTCTATATCTTTAAAATGGAAGAAAAATTAAATTTTGTTTATTAAATTTCAAAAACTGGAACTGGAGAGAGCTGTGTCACAGTCACCTAAGCACTTCCCCTTGAACACATTTGAGATATATTTTTTTTTTAACACATAAACTTGAAAAAGATTAAAAAATAATTTCCATGGTAGATTTAAATGGAAAAAGCCCCGCCCCGCTCTTCCGAAATGGAAGAAAGTTCATAGCTGCACATTCTCTTAGTATTTAATTCTTTTAAATTTCTGGAACAGATTAAATTTACTATGTTTATTAAAATCAGAGAAAAAATATTAGTTTGTTAAATTTCAAAATCCAGGGGCGGTAGATTTCTTTTTTGGAGCTACTACAACGTAAATTCAACACTGCCTTCGTCCACCTGTTTTAGATAAAATTTTAATACATAAATTAAAAAAAAAACTGAAAATTAAATTTCTTGAAGGATTTTTGGGAAAAAGCAGCGCCCTATCCCTTCGTAAAATACTTAGCTGTTCATTCTCTTAGTGTTTAATTATTTTAGTTATACCAAAAAAAAAAAAAATTCTGTGCTTTTTAAAAAGAGTATTTAGTCAGTTAAATTTCAAAATTCAAGGAGCACTGCTTCATTTAAGAAATATGTTCATAACAATTCCATTGAATATATGTACAATTTATTCTCCCCACCTACCAGCACTAAAGTTTTAAAATCTTAACTCCCACCTGAAATTGATAAATTCTATCCTAAATACACTTCAAAATTGTTTATTTCTCTACAACAAATAATTATGACCATATTCATACCATTCATTAAGCAAAGAAAATTCCAGTAATGAATTATATTAATCAAACCATATTCTAATTATCCATTAACCACAGAAAAACCCTAATAATAAATTAACCTTGTTAATTGAAACTTGGAGGATAAGAGCATCGAAAAATTCACCCTCTATCTTATAAAAATATCAACACACAGCAGAATCAGCTTCATCCCCATTACCAGCATTTAAAATCGTTTACAAACAGGACCCCAATATCCAAGTAAGTAGAGCGTCCAGTTTCTAAACCGCAGGTAGTGAGTTCTATCCTTCTCGGAGGAAAAAGAAAACGACATAAATTTCCACCATTAAAATTGCAGGTACTTCAGAAATTCTCCAAAGTTGGCGCCACCATCATCTTTTTTTCACTTTTTATGCAGAATTCAAGCAAATGATGCTATAAAAGTAATGCCAGCATAGCAAAAATTAAAAGCAAATGATGCTAGAAAAGAAAAAATTTAAAGCAATTGATGATAGAATGTAATGCTAGAATAACAACAACAAAATTTACCGGATGTAGCAATCCCAAAACTTTCTTCTATCTCATGCATGTTAGTACAGTCGAACTCGCTTATAGCGAGCGTGAAGGGACCGTGATATTTGCTCGTTATAACCAAGTTCTCGTAAAAAACGGGTTCGTAAAAAATTATAAAAATTCATTCATACTTACTTTATTATATTTATTTATTTATTTTTATTTCTTTACAGTACAAAATAAGTTGGTTAATTTGCTTTGAACTGTCTTATTGTCTCTTTCTTGTGTTATTGTTCTTCGGAGAAGACTCATGGCCCGAAAAAGCATAGTCATTTGCACCCCTGGATTCGAAAAAAGTTTAAAGTTTTTCTGCGCACCCAAAAGCCGTTGAGTATGTCGGGGTCGATTCAGCTTGGAATTCTTCACATTCGTCGTTATAATCGTCGCTCTCAAGGTTTATGACTCATCACTAACTTTCGGTTGACTTCGGAATGTTAAAGTAATTTTCCTAAGAAACGATTAGCTGAGCTGGAGAGGTGGAAGTCAATAGAAATGTTAAGAATCATAAAAATATTACTCGCAATAACCGGGTTTTGCTCGTTAAATGCGAGTTATGATGCCCTAGACTTAACTTTGTACCAACAAAGTATTTCTGATTTCCTCGTTAAATCAGGGTTCTCGTTAAATCTGTGCTCGTTATAAGCGAGTTCGACTGTACTTTAAAATTCGCTATCACACTGCCAAAATTAAACGGCAATCTATGCCCATCATGAGGATTCTAAAGATACGAAATTCCGTGCATTTGTTCTTGAGATATGGCTATCTCTGAAATCGTGTAAATTCAGCCTAGCAGCGCCACCTATTGGGTGCTTTACTCCAAAACCACCAAACAACCGCTTATGCGCTTATGTCAAAGTGTAACTGAATCTGAGGTTCGCGGAAAATCCGTGCATTAGTTTTTGAGATAGAATTATTGCGAAAATCATGAAAATTCCAGCATAGGAGCGCCACCTACTGGACGATTAACACCAAACCTAATCAGCAACAAATTGTGTTAACATCTAACTAAATCTGAAGTTAGATGAAGATTCGTGCAGCACAGCAGCGCCACCTGTTGAGCAATTTACACCAACACGTAATCAGCATCAATTCATATCAAGGACTAACTGAATCTGAAGTTTCATGAAAATCCTTGCATTAGTTCTTGAGATAGAGCGATTGCGGAAATCGTAAATAATGCAGAATAGCAGCGCCACCTGTTGAGCGATTGCAACCAAAAACTAATGATCATCAAGTCATATCAAGGACTAACTGAAACTGAAGTTTCATGAAAATCCCTGCATTAATTCATGAGATAGTGCCATTGCGGTAATCCTAAAAAATGCAGCATAGCAGTTCCACCTGTTGAGTGATTTACACCAACACATAATCAGCATGAATTCATGTCAAGGACTAACTGAATCTGAAGTTTCATGAAAAAACGTGCATTAGTTCTTGAGATAGAGCGATTGCGGAAATCGTAAATAATGCACAATAGCAGCGCCACCTGTTGAGCAATTTGCACCAAAAACTAATCAGCATCACTTTGTGTCAGGGACTAACGGAATATCAATTTTTATTAAATTCCATGCATTAGTTATTGATATAGAGCGCCCACAAAATTTGTGTCACACACAGACAAACTGACTCACAGACACACAGACAGACATTTTGTAAAAACATGTTTTTCGGGTTCTCTGACCCCTAAAACGTATAAATCCATCCAAAACCGGAATTTGAAAATTTTCATGAATCCAATACTTTCTTCTTGTAACGGTAGAAAAAAGAAAAAAATATATGTTGCTTGTGAATTAGGGGAGAGTAGCCATATTTGGACCGCCGCTTTAATTGGAACGTTGCCATTCTGCCGTTAATTACAGGAAGACACCCCATGTACCGCTGAAATCCTACTCATCAGAATGACGTCACCCGTGATTAGAAGAAGCAGCCGCCTATCACGTTTTCAGACAATTTAAAAAAACCTAAAGTTAGCTGTTTTGATCTAATTTTTTCCTACTAAGTGTAAGTGAATAGTTTAAAACTGAGGTAAGTTGTTATGTTTTCATATACATATATGAATCCATCTGTTTATTGCGCATATTTTTCACTCGGATTTGTTTGATTTCGTTTTTGTTTTTAGTCTGGAATTTAAATGTTTTAAAAAATGGCGCAGTTGCCGTAATTGGGCCAATTTAAGTTCCTTAAATTGGACCAGATATGCGATCATAAATTTGATAAGTAAGTAATGAATTTCGAGGACAGTACGAAAATGATTCAGTGTTCATATTGCAATATACGGTTCCATGTTGTGTGCGCTGGAAAACAAACACAATAAACAAAATTCATATATAAGCATTGCATCACTCCTTACATGATACTCAAGTAACTGACAATTAGTTCCATAATTTCTATTCTTAATTACAGACAACTTTGATTTATAATTTGAATACATTTTGATTTAAAACAATTACAAAAATTTTCAGATATTTGATTTCATTACATTTCATTGCTGTTATTTTGTTTGGTGCTTCATTAATCGCAAACATTGCTTTTAATAAAATTAGTTATATCCCCTAGTCATTAAAACAACCTGATATTATTTGGTCCAATTTAGGACCTGGGGGGTCCAAATTAGGCGACCAGTTGCTGAATTTGGACCACTTTTGACAAATTTTTCAAATTAAAATAAAACATAAGAGTTTCAAAAAGAAATTGATCTAAAGGTTTATTTAGTTAGTAAATGAGTAGATTGACCCTGTGTAATGATCTTTTGCAGATATTCCCAAAATTAAGTGAGCTACACCTAAAAATAAGTGAAGTGGTCCAAATTTGGCTACTCTCCCCTACTGCTAGAATAGTAGAAATTACAAGCAAATGGTGGTCCTCATTGCTGCTAGGGCAGCTACATCTTCAAGCAACACAAGCTAGATTATGTATGCTGGCCAAGCAGTAAAGTGTGCCAATACATACCATGACTTGCTGATAATTCTGGTGGAACCAGCAAATGTGTTATGGTAGTTTATGCTAGTTTACTTGCTGGGATAAAGTATTTAATGCTTG
Source organism: Maratus speciosus (assembly GCA_963932465.1). NCBI lineage: Eukaryota > Metazoa > Arthropoda > Arachnida > Araneae > Salticidae > Maratus > Maratus speciosus. Next base: position 352,713,305 of record OZ010788.1, on the reverse strand, counting down.
TCTAGCAAACAAATACCAACATGAATTTCGACCTGGGTTGATTCGCATTCAGTTTGCTTGACGTTAAATTGCTTGAAAATTGTTAATATGTTTTTGGATTTAAGCTATTTTATTAAATTGCTTTTATGTCAATTAGAAAGATTGAAAAATGTTCTCTAATGCTGTCAATCAGCGGGAATAGCTTCGAGAACTATATTTTGGCAAATGAACGTTTGGATTCACTTTGTAAAAGAGTAATAAAAGCATTCTAAGACACTTTGAAGTGAATGTTGGTCCACATTCATAATAATTAAAACAAATTGCAAATATTTCAACTTCTTCAACAATGTTCTCTTAAAATTCAAATGAGCAACGTTTCTGTTTGGTGATGATTATGTAGAACAAAAGACTTGCACTGGATATATAAAGCAGAAAATATTATTTTTGATATATTTCTTGGTGACGCGAAAACGTTTATTATTAGTTTCAAAATCCACGTCTTATAACAGTCTTTAGATTTTTATCCTCTCAGTACAAAAAAAATGAAAAGTGTGAGATCGATTTAGATTATGAATTTACATATTCAGTTTAAAATGTTCATTTTCTGATTACAGCACAGAAATTTAGAAAATAGAAGATGTTATAATGTTAACAGAATAAAAAGGATAACAAAAGTGTAAAAGGCATTTACTAATATCTAAATTTTTAATTTAAACAATTTTAAGTGTAAGTATACATCTTTTAACGACAATTAGTTATTCAAAAGCATTTAGAGCAAACAGATTACGTATGAACATTTGTAATCGTGAACACGTAAAACGAGGGATATCTTTCTGCATGAGTACAATTTTTAGCATTAAAAAATATTCTAATGTTAATTTAACGAGAGTTTATTCTATTGAACATTTTATTTTTTAAAACCATATAAAATTACAAAAGTAAATATATAATGATCAGAATTCACAACCTGTGATAATGCCTCAAATCGAAAAAGATACGAAACAAATAAGCAGAGAGATAATATAATGTAATAGAGTGATTATCCGTAAAGAGACAATACTGCATTATCTCTAACATGAAATATATTATCAAAAACTGTTTTTTTTTGTATATATGTATTTCCACAACAGCGTTCTTTTTCAAATAAATTCATCAAAATGATTTATTAATTATTAAACTTTTTTTTTAATAATTTAATAAAATATAGTCATTCCCTCACTAGTTCCTTACACCTTCTATGTAATTTTAAACTTATTTTTCACAAATTTAATTACAATTAATATTTATTACGAAAGTTTTTTAGGAAAGTTGAATAATTAGGTTAATTATAAACACTAGTTTCTTATTTTTTACTTAATTAAAAAGTTGTTTTAATTAACAATTACCATTTTCCTTACAGTTACAGTCATTCCCTCACTACAGTGCTACAGTCATTCCCTCACATTTTGAAAAAAAAAATCTACATTTCAGCCACAAGAGGGCAGCATTGTTCCCAATATCAGGGTTATTTTGTTTGTTGCATTGATAACTTTCTGTTTGATAGTCTTTAGTTTGAAGTGGCCATTGTATGTTGCAGAATAAAATAAAATAAAATGCATTTTTGCGCATGTGTGTTTTTTTAATCATCATTCCGTCACACAGGATGTTTATTTCAAGGTAATTAAAAAATATATATATTTCAAGCTAATATTGTGTTATATGACTGATACTTTAATCAATTATTCATAAATCATTTACAACCATTTTGTGTAACTTAAAAAAGGCAGCCATATTGAATTTTATCATTCCCCCACATTTGCTGAAATGAGGGAATAACTATATAAATAAGGGAATGATAGAGCTTCTCAAAATTATGTAAAAAGTTTAACTGTAGTGTTTTTAAGCACTAACCATACTATACATTTTTTGTACGAAATTTTATTCTTGGTTTCAATTATAAAAAAAAATAAAATAAAATAAAATAAAAAAATGTGGAGCAATTAAAATATTTCATGTTACTCCAGATGAAAGAGAGATTTCTAAAAGAACGTTTGGTGCGGATTCTAATTATGAAGCCTTCAAATAACTCAAAAGTTACGTCACGTTATTTTCAGGAAAGACAAACCTAAAGTAACTTTTAGAAGTCTGAGCTGCTTTGACTGCAACCAACAGGATCTCAGTCACGACCACCTCGGGGAAGGATATCAGACGTTTCAAAACAAGGCCAGTACATCTACAAATGCCCCAACTTCTCATTTATTAAACAAAAAGAAAATGTAAGATTCAAAAAGGTTAACTAAATTAATAACGCAATAACAAGAATTTGTAAATTTTATTACACATAATACATTAGTATGTATTTTAAATTATCTGTAGGAGATTGGGTGTTATTGCTGTATGAAGATGGAGAACATCCTGAAGAAGTTTTAACACAAATAAATGACACTTTTCAAATCAGTACAATGCAAACCAGCAAAATCCCAGGGACATATAAATGGCCAGCACCAAAATCAAACATTCATATTTATAATATTTCTGATATCATAAAAAAATGTACCACCAGTACCCTATGATAGAAGGGCTACCTTGTTTACATTAACTAAATGAATTTGTCATATCATAATATTAAAATATTTATTTGCTTAAAAGACGTTATAAAAACACATTAAAAGTAAATTAAAAATCTATATTTACATGTTTTAACTCATTTTCTGAGTCGTCGTCAGAAAGTAGATTTTTAATTTACTTTTAATGTGTTTTTATAAAGGCTTTTAAGCAAATAAATATTTTAATATTATGATATGATTAATAATGGACATAATTTTGACTTACTACTCGCACTTATTTACATTTGTAAATGAATTTGTCCTACTTTTATGATTAATTTATGTGTAATGTTCATTTTATAGTTATTTTGTGGCATTGTATCCTAGAAATTAAAATATTAGATTTGTGTGTATAAACTATAAATTATAATAAAAGAAGATTATTGCCACATATATGTATTTTTAAAAGAATTTCCTCATACGCAAAATATCGTTCCCTCATTTTACTGTCATTTCCTAACTTTTATAAAAATTTAAATTTCCCATAACTTTGTAAAATTTTCGAAACATTCGCTGATGATGCATTTGCTATTTTCAAAAAAGTTAGTGGTTTATATATTTACTTCAATGCTTCTCAAATTTGCCTCTTTACGGAGAATCACTCAATAACATGTATGACAGTATTAAGTACATGTAAAATGTTAAATCATTATTTTATTCGTAGTAAAGTCACTGTAATATTCGTTCCTGCATTGAATTTTATCTTTGCATTCGCATTTTATCTTTGGCCTTCAATGAACATTTCGATTCTTCTGTAATGGAAAACTTCAAAATATTTCAATAAGTTATAAAATTAATAACACATTTTTTAAAACTTATTCTTCTTTAATGAAAAATTCTAGGGCCATAAAAATACTACGCTATTTATTCACTTAATTGCACTTTGTAAATGTAACTTTCAAATAATTATTTTTTTTAATTTTATTAGTAGTTCCTTAAAAGGAGACTATCTTTTTCTCAATTTGTTTTCAAAAACCATTTTCTGATTAAAGCGTAAGAAACAGAATCAATAAAAGAAAAGTGCCCATTTAAACTGATGGCATTGAGCTCACAGGCTATTCACACAAATTGTATATTATACTTTTATTTCAAAGAATAATGTCCCTCGAAAAATAAAGCAAGGCGGATTACCCCCCCCCCCCCCTCCGTTTTCCCCATTTATATTTAACCAATCAACCTCCAAATCTAATCCTTATCAGAATAAATATGTATACCAAATTTAAAACAAGTCGGATAATTCGGAATGAAAAACACATTTAGATAAATTAAGGGGGATGGATTAACTCCCCCACTTCCCCCTTTTATACTTAAGCAATGAACCTCCAAATCTAATCAGGGAAGCGCCATTTTGGAATACATCGGTATACAAATTTGAAGCAAATAAAATAATTCTGCGTGAAAATAAAATTTACCTAAAGTAAGGGAGATTAGGTCCCCATCCCCCCATTTTATAGTTAACCAATGAACCTCTAATTTTAATCAGGGAAACATTTTATCAGAATAAACTGGTATACCAAATTTTAAGTAAATCCGATAATTCTGCATGAAAAACACATTTATCTAAATGAATCGGGGGTCGGCCCCTCTCACCCCCTTTGTACTTAACCAATGAACCTCCAAATATCGTCAAGGAAAAGCCTTATTAGAATAGACCAGTATACCAAATTTGAAGCAAATCCGATAATTCAGCATGAAAAATTCATTTATCCAAATTAAAGGGGGATTAGCCCGCATCCCCCTCTTTATACTTAACCAATGAACCCCCAAAACTAATCAGGGAAGCGCCTTATAAGAATGAAACTAGGAAAAAAAATTGAAGCAAATGGGATAGTTCTATCAAGAGTTATCGCGTTACGTACATACATACATATGTACATACATGCAGTACCTGAGGGCACATTAGCTCACACGCTTTGATAGCCTCTGAGATGAAAATCACTATCATACTTTTTCAAAATTTAAAAAAAAATAAATGTTCTCATACATTTAAACAATTTCTCCCATCAATTACTATCGTTGACTAATACATTTTCAATAAAGGAAAATAAATATTGATTAAGATTTCATAACTTACAGAAAATATATCGATCACTTTAACAAGTTTCAAACAAGAGTCATTAAGGGCGTTCTCAAATCGAAAAGGACAACTTTCTGACATAAGTTTTAATTTATTTTTATTCGAAAATGCCTGAAAAATAGCTGGTGTTGTTGTTGAGAAATTATATAAATGAGCTGTTTTTTTTTTTTTCATTTTTTTGCAGACGCAATAGATCTTTCAAAAAATAATGCCAAAGTGGGCGTTTTTAACCGAATTTCTGATCGAAGAAAGAAAGATCACTAAAGAGCGGGCGAATAACGGGTTTGTCACGTGTTCGTATTTGCTTATAACTCAATAAGTAATTGATTGATCAAAAAATGGAAGAAACAGTTCCATTCCAAATGGCTTTCATGGCCAGGGTTTCCAATTTTATATCTTTTCTTTAAAAAATGAATTAGTAAATATGTCAAAACGTTTATCGCTTGTTGAAAATAGATGTTAAGAACAGCCTTAAATAGTATAACAAACTACTGAACTTTTTAAAAAGTTAAATTGAAACTATTTATAAATACATTAAATATTACGCATCGAATAATTTAGTGGAATAAAAAATACTATGTGAAAGCTTTTAGCAAATTTTACTTATTTCCATTTAAAAAGTAAAACAAACAGTGTCTAAATAAACGATATCTGAACAAAATTTGCCTTACTACAAAGAGCCGCACTCCAATGTAGTAATCAGCTTAAATTAGATTACTGGTGACTGTGAGGATTCAATGCATTCTGAAATTTTTAGTTTATATTTAAATACAAGACGTGCAAAAAAGAAGTTATTTTCTTCAATTTCTGTGTTTATTGTTCAGAATCTAAAGATATTTAAACTACACATAACTTAAATGATGCGCTTGCTATTTGTTTAACCACTTAATTCTCGCTCCCGTGATATTCACGGGCTGTGAATTGTATTCAGATTATTCAGATTTGTTTGATTGCCACTAGTCTTATAAAATAGTGACCTCGCTTTATTATGGTATCATTTTACCTGTCCTTAATTAAGTTGAACATTTCTTCTTCAAAAAAAAATGATGCCAATAAGCAGTTTGAATTTTTAAACCGTAATTTAATGCGACTGTTAAGGGGTTAATAAAAGTCTTTCGCACGAAACTTTGTCGAAAGGTACCGCTTAAACATTTAATGTTTAGTAGGCTAATACGTTTTATTACCTATTATGACTTCAGATAAATGTTTGATATGCTTTCTATAAAGGTATTGCATGTAGTCTTTCATTGCCAAAATCGTGCTGTAATTTCAAAAATCATTTTCTATAGCAAAAAGCAGTGAATCTACCAAAATATGCAAAATATATAATGTTTTTACCAAACGGTACATATACATTTATTATTGAATTCTTGTACTACAAAATTTTTATTTAAGATACAATTTTGCCACAGGTCTGGGAAATTTTCAGAGAAGACATCAGTATTTTCTTGAAGAAAATTCACCTTTACTTCTTATTTCACTTCTTATTTCATTGAGGGATTAAATGAAGTGAATTTTTCTATAAGAAATACTTTATCTTCCCTGAAAAATTCCCTCAATTATTATGACTATGGCATATGTGTGTGTAGTGTATTATATATCTTATACATCGTTTAACTTTTTGATGAGAGATACAGACAAAAATGTTGTGGTGGATTGTCTTTTTATCCAATTCGTACCACTTTTTGAAAAATGGCCTTTGCGTTTTAATTAAACTGGGATATTTTCACAAGAAATCTATCACAAAGAAGATCTTAATGAATTAAAGCCTGATTGAATATTAAAAAAGTCCTTCCGGCCAGTGCCGGGAGGAAGAGGTAGCTTTCATATTCCTTATTTTTAAAAAGTCAACTTAAATCATTCAAACACACGAAGCTCAATTTAGTGGAAACCAAATATAGGAGATTCAATACTAATTTTTATCAATATAATGAATGAGAATTTCGCGAAATTAGTCCGCTTGATCCAAGCTGTTAGGTAGCTTTCTTTACAAAAAAGCTACCTATTGCAGCCGTTCGGAGGAAAGCGATTTCAAAAAATTTTGGTATATTTTCATCGATCATGACCCCCAGACCCCGAAACCACCCTCCGTTCAAAATTGATATATATATATATATATATATGTATATATATATATATATATATATATATATATATATCTGACCTATGTCACACTGTAACTCCCGTAATTATGAACCGATTTCGATGTAATTCGGTGTGTACATAGTACATACCAATGTCTCGACCGCGTTCGTTGGCCAGCTTCATCCGCCGTTTTGTTTCAAAATGGGGGCCATTTAAAATTTAAAAAAAAATTTAAAACTTGAAATGTGGTACCAAAAATTTCAAAATGGAAAAATATTTTTTTCTTATGTATTTGACCTTTATACAAAGATTCCGGAGCAGTTTTTGTTTCGTCTATATCTTAAAAAATGGCTGAGTTATAGCATTTTGAATTTCTAGCGTGGCTGACATTTTGAAACGTCCTGAATTTTGTCACGCGATAAAAGGCGTATTTATGAACCGATTTGGATGTAATTTGGTGTGTACATAGTACATACCAATGTCTCGACCGAGTTCGTTGGCCAGCTTCATCCGCCATTTTGTTTCAAAATGGCGGCCATTTAAAAATTTTTTTTAATTTAAAATTTGAAATGTGGTACCAAAAAATTGAAAATGGAAAAATATTTTTTTCTTATGTATTTGACCTTTATACAAAGATTTCGGAGCAGTTTTTGTTTCGTCTATATCTTAAAAAATGGCTGAGTTATAGCATTTTGAATTTCTAGCGTGGCTGACATTTTGAAACGTCCTGAATTTTGTCACGCGATAAAAGGCGTATTTATGAACCGATTCGGATGTAACTTCGTTTATACATAGCCAATGTCTGGACCAATGTCTGGACCGGGTTCGTTGGCCAGCTTCACCCGCCATCTTGTTTAAAAATGGCAGCCATTTAAACTTTTAAGAAAAATTTAAATTTGAAATGTGGTACCAAAAATTGAAAATTGAAAAAATATTTTCTTCTTATGTGTTTGACCTTGATAAAAAGATTCGGGAGCAGTTTTTGTTTCGTCTATATCATAAGAAATGGCTGAGTTATAGCATTTTGAATTTCTAGCGTGACTGACATTTTGAAACGTCCTGATTTTTCTCACGTAATATCAGGCGTATTTATGAACCGACTTGGATGTACCTTGGTGTGTACATAGTACATACAAATATCTCGACCGAATTCGTTGGCCAGCTTCATCCGCCATCTTGTTTCAAAATGGCGGCCATTTAAAAAATAAAAAAATAAAAAAATTTAAATGAGATACCAAAAAATTGGAAAATGAAAAAGATTTTTTTTGTATGTGTTTGACCTTAATACAAAGATTCCGGAACAGTTTTTCTTTCGTCTATATCTTAAAAAAAATGGCTGAGTAATAGCATTTTGAATTTCTCTTGTGGCTGACATTTTAAAACGACCTGATTTTTGTCACGCGATAACAGGCGTATTTATGAACCTATTTGGATGTAACTTGGTCTGTACATAGTACATACCAATGTCTCGACCGAGTTCGTTGGCCAGCTTCATTCGCCATCTTGTTTCAAAAGGGTTGCCATTAAAAAAAATTAAATTTAAAATTCAAAATGAGGTATTAAAAAATTGGAAAATGAAAAAGATTTTTTTTATGTGTTTGGCCTTGATACAAAGATTCCGGAGCAGTTTTTGTTCCTGAAAATTTGTTCTTTTGTTGATATCTTAAAAAATGGTTGATTTATAGCACTTTGAATTTCTAGCAATGCTAACACTTTGAAACGATCTTGCATTTGTCACGCGATAACACACGTATTCGCATATTTCGATGTAAGAAGGCATGTGGATAGTATACATCAACACCTCGACCAAGTTCGCTGGCCAGATTCATCAGCCATCTTGTTTCAAAATGGCGGCCATTAAATTAAAAAATATATATATATTTAAAGTGAGGTGCAAAAAAATTAGAAATTGAAAAAGGTTTCTTTCTTAAGTATTTGATCTTGATATAAGGATTCAGGAGCATTTTTTGTTTGTCTTTACCTTAAAAAATGGCTCAGATATAGCAGTTTCAATTTCTGTTGTGGGTGACATTTTGAAAAATCTTATTTTTTGCATGCGACAGCACTCCTATATATTAACCGATTCCGATGTGAGTGAGCATGTGCACAGCAATTACTAAGGTCTCGACCAAGTTCACTGCTTAGCCTCATCCACCATGTTGTCTTAAAATGACAGGCACTTTAAGAAATTGCCGAATTTGGCAGCCAAATATAAGTTACTTTAAAGAAAAGCAGCTTGGATAAAGCTGACTAATTTCGCGAAATTATTATTCATTATATTGATAAAAATTAGTATTGAATCTCCTATATTCGGTTTCCACTAAATTGAGCTTCGTGTGTTTGCATGATATAACTTGGCTTTTTTTAAATAAGGATTATGAAAGCTACCTCTTCCTCCCGGCACTGGCCGGAAGGACTTTTTTTCTTTAAAGTAACTTATATTGGGCTGCCAAATTCGGCGATTTCTTAGAGTGCCTGCCATTTTAAGACAACATGGTGGATGAGGCTAACAAGTGAACTTGGTCGAGACCTTAGTAATTGCTGTGCACATGCTCACTCACATCGGAATTGGTTGATATATACGAGTGCTATCGCATGCAAAAAATCAGATTTTTCAAAATGTCACCCTCAATAGAAATTGAAACTGCTATATCTGAGCCATTTTTTAAGGTAAAGACAAACAAAAAATGCTCCTGAATCCTTATATCAAGGTCAAATACATAAGAAAGAAACCTTTTTCAATTTCTATTTTTTTTTGCACCTCACTTTAAATATATATATATATTTATTTAATTTAATGGCCGCCATTTTGAAACAAGATGGCTGATGAATCTGGCCTGCGAACTTGGTCGAGATATTGATGTATGCTATCCACGTGCCTTCTTACATCGAAATAGACGAATACTTGTGTTATCGCGTGACAAATACAAGATCGTTTCAAAATGTTAGCCATGCTAGAAATTCAAAGTGCTATAATTCAACCATTTTTTAAGATATAAACAAAAGAACAAATTTTCAGAAACAAAAGCTGCTCCGAAGTCTTTGTATCAAGGCCAAACACATAAAAAAAATCTTTTTCATTTTCCAATTTTTGAATACCTCATTTTAAATTTTAAATTTAATTTTTTTTAAATGGCAACCCTTTTATAACAAGATGGCGAATGAAGCTGTCCAACGAACTCGGTCAAGACAATGGTATGTACTATGTACAGACCAAGTTACATCCAAATCGGTTCATAAATACGCCTGTTATCGCGTGACAAAAATCAGGTCGTTTTAAAATGTCAGCCACAATAGAAATTCAAAATGCTATTACTCAGCCAGTTTTTAGATATAGACGAAACAAAAACTGTTCCGGAATCTTTGTATTAAGGTCAAACACATACAAAAAAAACCTTTTTCATTTTCCAATTTTTTGGTATCTCATTTTAACTTTATTATTTTTTAAAAAATTTTAAATGGCCGCCATTTTGAAACAAGATGGCGGATGAAGCTGGCCAACGAACTCGGTCGAGATATTTGTATGTACTATGTACACACCAAGGTACAACCAAATCGGTTCATAAATACGCCTGTTATTACGTGATAAAAATCAGGACGTTTCAAAATGTCAGCCACGCTAGAAATTTAAAATGCTATAACTCAACCATTTCTTAAGATATAGACGAAACAAAAACTGCTTCCGAATCTTTTTATCAAGGTCAAACACATAAGAAGAAAATATTTTTGAAATTTTCAATTTTTTGGAACCACATTTCAAATTTAAATTTTTCTTAAAAATTTAAATGGCCGCCATTTTTAAACAAAATGGCGGATGAAGCTGGCCAACGAACGCAGCCGAGACATTGGTATGTACTATGTATAAACGAAGTTACATCCAAATCGGTTCATAAATACGCCTTTTATCGCGTGACAAAATTCAGGACGTTTCAAAATGTCAGCCACGCTAGAAATTCAAAATGCTGCAACTCAGCCATTTTTTAAGATATAGACGAAACAAAAACTGCTCCGCAATCTTTGTATAAAGGTCAAATATATAAGAAAAAAATATTTTTCCATTTTCAATTTTTTGGTACCACATTTCAAATTTAAAATTTTTAAAAAACTTTTAAATGGCCGCCATTTTGAAACAAAATGGCGGATGAAGCTGGCCAACGAACTCGGTCGAGACATTGGTATGTACTATGTACACACTGAATTACATTGAAATCGGTTCATAAATACGCCTTTTATCGCGTATTATTTGCATCTTGTACCTTAATACTTATTTTTAGTATAGAGTTAAAAATAATTTTGCATCATATACCTTGAAAATAGCTTTAAGTGTTGCAAAAATCACATTTGTACATGGTTTAAATTGATGTTAGCATTGTGAATCCTGAAAATAACATAAAAGTGTTGTAAATATGTAGGTAATTGTGATCAAAAAAGTTTAATATCAAATTCTAAAAACTATGCATATTTATATGTTATAATAATGAATATTTCTCTCAAATGTAATTATAGGGGTCATCTGTAAATATTTATTGCACACTCTTTCAATAATTGTCATATATCTGACATTGTTATTTCTCCTAAACTTAAAAAAAAAAAAAAAAAAAAAAAAAAAAAAAAAAAAAATCATTGAAGGAGTTTAGCAGGTAGTAAAACTTTTCCCTCCCCTGGGCTTGGAGGTTACACCTAACCATAAGCCAAAAGCGAGTTCCCAGGGTGGGTGCTTACTTACTTACTTTATCGCGTGACAAAATTCAGGATGTTTCAAAATGTCAGCCACGCTAGAAATTCAAAATGCTATAACTCAGCCATTTTTTAAGATATAGACGAAACAAAAACTACTCTGGAATCTTTGTATAAAGGCCAAATACATAAGAAAAAATATTTTTCCATTTTTAATTTTTTGGTGCTACATTTCAAATTTTAATTTTTTTTTTAAACTTTAAATGGCCGCCATTTTGAAACAAAACGACAGATGAAGCTGGCCAACGAACTCGGTCGAGACATTGGTATGTACTATGTACACACCGAATTACATCGAAATCGGTTCATAATTACGAGAGTTACAGTGTGACATAGGTCAGATATATATATATATATATATATATATTTTGAACGGAGGATGGTTTCGGGGTCTGGGGGTCATGATCGATGAAAATATACCAAAATTTTTTGAAATCGCTTTCCTCCGAACGGCTGGAATATGTAGCTTTTTGTAATGAAAGCTACCTAATAGCCGCCAGTCTAGCCCCGTAGGCGTACTGTTAAACGCTGTAACAATCGAAGAAGTGGAATGCCTTCCTGATATCTCTGAGTTGGGTATAGGAAATTCTTTTCATCCTACGCCTGTACCATTTTGTAACCAATTGCTTCTTACTGTGGTTTGCTTTGGCCAAATGTTTCTGTAACTTTTTTCCTCCCCAGCATTTATTATAACACCTGATTTTTCATTAAATTTTCGTCATCTTTTTTTCTTTTTACCCATTTTAGGCCAATCATACAAATTTTATAAAATGTGATATTATTTTCGTTGAAATATGCTTAAATTGCATTCATTAAGACAAAAAAAAGCTTCGTGCATGAAAAATAATATTTTATTTGAGAAAGAAAATGCACTGAGCATTTTCATGCATGGCTCAATGGTGCGTTAACGCACCATTAAATTTAAAATTAATAATTTTTTATTATATATTATATATTAATAATTTATTATATATTAATATTTATTATATATTAATAATATTTAAAACTAATAATTCTTTTATTATTATTTTACTTACAGAACTTTCAACTTTAATCCATTATAAAAACATATGATTAATCTCAAGTGGAATAATTATACATTTTCAAAAAGTCGAAATTGTAAATAACCGTTTCAATTTTAAAAAACTGGCGTATTTTGAAAAATTCTCACCAGAAAGTGTTATCCAATTGAATTACTTATATTTTATAGATGTCTTCAGAACCCTTAAAAATAGCAGAAAAATAAAATTAGTAAAAAATATTCGTCACAGTGTTAATAAAAAAATATTTATTGAAATGGTGCGATTACGCACCTTTGGCCGAAAATGGGTTAATTTGCTCACCCTTTTATCGTTTAATCAGTGTTTATTATGCAATGTTTTTCCGTTCAATGTTCGAAACCAATAAATAGGCGAACAACTGAAAAGGAATGTCATAATAAGGAATAAATACTGTAAGATGAATTAAGTACCTAACATTTTGTAAAAAATACGATACGCTCTTTTTACCCCTTGAAATACATATGATCCCCACACCCCTCCCCAACAAAACTGAAGAATTTATTGTGTACAAAAATTGAACCCGTCCGGTGAGATAAAATTTCCTCCAAGCAGATCATTCCATTTGGTACTGAAAATACTCAACAGCTCAAATATATCTAACTGACGACTCGAAAGTTGAAAGATCGTATACAACAGCGTTTCTTAAACTATGGTCCGCGGACCCCTGGGGGTCCGCGAGCTTTCAGACAGGGGTCTTCAAGCCCACTATTGAATTCAGAATATTTTTTCTTTCGGCAGGAATTTCTGTAGCTGCAGTTGTGGATAAATGCAGGACTAGAACTTCAAATCTAGGACTATTATTAAATTCTAGATGTTTTAAAATTCTGTGGGAAGAAATTGGGAGTCAACACAAACAGTTTCTTTTGCATACAGAAATTAGGTGGCTGTCCTAAGTAAAAGTTTTAAATCAATATTTTGCTCTGCGTGATGAAGTAAAGTTATTTTTATTATTTTCGAAATGCCATTTGAAAGAATGTTCCAATGATTTCTCCTGGTTTGTCAAGGCGGCATATTTGATAGATATTTTTAGTTTTCTGGATGAGCTGCATTTAAACTTACAAGGAATATCGGTACGTATTTTCCAGGAAAGGACAAAGTAGATGCAACAATATAAAAAAAAAATTATTTATAATCAAATCGACTTGAAAATAATAATTTGGAATCATTCCCAACATTATTCGACCGAACCTCTGGCAATACAATTTCCATTGATATTGTTCAAAATTTTGTTGTACACCTGAAGAACTTGAAAGAAGCTTTCCGACATTATTTTCCTCCCTCACAGTCAGAAAATGAGTGGATGAGGGCTCCATTTCATTTCCAAGATATTAGTGAAATGCAATCCTTAATATTCTTAGAGCAGAAACAACTTGCGGAATATGTGATGGTTCCAATAAAATTGCTTTCTAAGTGAAGAGCCTTCCCAATTTTTGGTTGTGGGTGAGAAATACGTATGCAGAACTAGCAGCATTAATATCCAGTATTTACGTCCTTCTGTACAACACATTTGTGTGGAAAAAACTTTCTACAGCCTTGTGCACATGAAAAACAAATATAGAAATCGATTGAATGTCAAAACATATTTGCGAATACATGTTTTGCACATTAAACCAGACATTGCACATCTCGTAGGAAAAAACATCAGCATACTTCTCATCTGAAATAGTAGTGTATATCTTAGCGGTCTTAAAATATGTGTCATTTTTTTTTTTATTAATGAAACTGATTTTTACAACCATTAAACACAGAATATCTCTAATGAAAAATAAATAAGGTCTATACTATATATATGTATGTATATATTTTATCTTACATTAACAAAACTTTTGTTGGTGGTCATCGGAATGCATATCATATCAAAGGGGTCCGCGAGATCCTAAAGTTTAAGACACGCTGGTATACAAGAACATAAAAAAATATCTATGGTGCGGCTAACCAGCTACAACTCTTTAGAAACTTTACCAAAAGCAGAACATTAAAATAGATTTCAATAATGCAAGAATTGTGTACCATATGAAGAACTGTGATGAACTAACAGTCGCGAATATATACAAATAATAAACAAAAATGAAAAAGCATGCAAAGACATATTACTTTATAACTTTCAAAATGTATAGCTATGTTTGTTTCGAGAGTAATAATATGTAATAAAAAAAAACCTCATTCCTACCTCCACAACGTTTCTGTTTCTCGCCTAATTATTAGGATCGACCGTTGAACCCGCATAAACGGCTCTGAAGCGAGATCTTTGTGTGTGAGTTACTGACAATTGGCGTTTGTAACACCAGAATCCTGGAGAAGGCTAGGTACATAGTCGAAAGTATTTGCTGTAATGTATTTTTTTAACATAATTTAAACTGTTTTGATCATCCTTTAGGTTGCGAATCACATTCTTTGTGGAACTTCATATTTTATTTATTTTATATGTTTTTCTTGTGTAATTTTCCTGTTTTACATCTACGTTTTAGAGAAATCTTACATGTTATAGAAGAAAACGATATATTTTATTACAACTCATTAAGAATGTCTAAAATGGTTTACAAAATATAGAAAGTATTAAAAAGCAGAAAACCCAACGTTTAAAATGCACAAATAATATATGAAAAGCGGCAAACAGCTGTTTCGAATCTACTAGGGAGATTCTTCTTCAGTGCAAAAGGAACAGCGTGCTAGAAAAAGCAAGGCTGAGCAAAATCATAGACAGAGACGCGCTGGCTTTTATACCCTATGTGGGTGGCGAAGGCGCCGAAACAACCAATGAGAGAGAAGCAGTGGAAAAACGACTGGGTGGACAAGTAGCGACATCTACCGGAGAAGTAGAGAAAAGAAACCAAAAAAGGGGAATTAAATTAACGCTTTCCAAATACTTGGAAAATCTGGAGTACTACTAGATAAGTCATTGACTAAAGAGTGAGAATTTTCAATGATATGGTAAGCTTCCCAAAAATCAAGATCAAGGTTAGAGGAACATTTTTGGATAATGATGGCTGAGGAAAAATCGAACCTATGTTGAGAAGACCAAGAATGTTGAGCAATAGAAGAACGTTTGAGCTCCTGATTTTTAACATAACCTTCATGCTCTTTTAAACGAAATCTAAGAGTACGTTTAGTCTGACCAATATAAGAAAGACCACACTGACAAGAGATCTGGTAAATGCCCCAATTATCTAGGCGATCAACGGCGTGTTTGAGATTTGAAAAGGGGATTTTATTAACAGGAGAAAAAATAACTTTAAAATCAAACCTTCTTAGGATTTTAGCAACTTGCTGACTGATTTTAGGAAAAAATGGTAATACAACTGAAGTATTAGAGTTGGAATTAGAAAGCTTTTCAGAATGGTCGGATTTCGACAATTTCTTATAAATAGAATCGATAATATTAGAGGAATAACCACGATCGACAGCAATAGCTTTGAGGTAATTAAGTTCAGCACTAAGTAACTGAGGAGTGGAACAAATATTAATAGCCCGAAAAACAAAAGTATTGAAAGCAGCGAATTTCTGGTTAGGGGGATGAGAAGAATACCTGTGAGGTGGGAGACTGACAGCAAAAGGTTTACGAAAGACGGTAGTCTGAAAGCCATTTTCACAACGAATAACAAGGACATCCAGGAAAAAAAGACAGTTATTGGTCTCAATTTCAAAGGTAAATTGAATGCAGGGATCAATGGAATTCATAATAGAGAGAATATGATTAATATCCGAATTCATTTCAATCGGGACATAAACATCATCAACATAACGAACATAGAACGGAAATTTTAAGATTTCAAAAAGCTTGACCTCAAAATAGTGCATATAAATATCGCATAAAATTGGACTAAGAGGATTACCCATAGCCAAACCGTCAATCATACGGAAGAAATTAACATTGAAAACAAAAGTATTTTGCGACAAGCAAGCGCGAGTGAGAAGTATAAGTTCCTCGATTTCAAAATAAGAGAAATGGAATTCACAAAGCCTTTTATTGAGGCAATCTAAAGCCCCCACAACCGGAACGTTTGTAAATAATGATTTAACATCAAAAGAAACCATCATGTGACCCTGCGGCTTAAAATTATGAAGTTTTTTAACAAAATCAAAAGAATTCTTAACAGTGAAACAGTTACTGCTCAAAAGTGGGGAAAAAACAGAAACTAAATAATTGGCAAGCTTATAAGAAGCTGTACCGATACTAGAGACAATAGGTCTAAAAGGAATGTCAGGTTTATGGAACTCTGCTCCATGACCTTCTGTCAATGGACTAAAAATCAGGAGTAGAATTAGCGAGGCTGCTATGTAAAGAATATAACTCGCGCTCTATATGAGCAATTTTGTGGCGGGTCTCTTGAATCAAAGCTCTTAAAAGAGCTAATTTAGAACGAAATAAGACCTTCTCAATCCTATTTGAAGAAAATAAATTACAACGAATGGAAATGAATTTAGGAATAACCTTCTTACGCCTACAATCAAGTAGGAAAAGTAAGTGTTCCAAAAACCTGTACTTTTTTAATCGTAAATTACAAAACCTATTGATTTGAGACATTGCGGGAAAAAAAAATTACAGAAGAATAAAGGCCCGTTAACGCCAAATACATAAAAATAGCAAATAAAGCCTTTGTGCAACAATATTAAAAAGCAGAAAAACCAACGTTTAAAATGCACAAATAATATATGAAAAGCAGCAAACAGCTGTTTCGAATCTACTAGCGAGATTCTTCTTCAGTGCAAAAGGAACAGCGTGCTAGAAAAAGCAAAGCTGAGCAAAATCATAGACAGAGACGCGCTGGCTTTTATACCCTATGTGGGTGGCGAAGGCGCCGAAACAACCAATGAGAGAGAAGCAGTGGAAACGACTGGGTGGACAAGTAGCGACATCTACCGGAGAAGTAGAGAAAAGAAACCAAAAAAGGGGAATTAAATTAACGCTTTCCAAATACTTGGAAAATCTGGAGTACTAGATAAGTCATTGACTAAAGAGTGAGAATTTTTAATGATATGGTAAGCTTCCCAAAAATCAAGATCAAGGTTAGAAGAACATTTTTGGATAATGATGGCTGAGGAAAAATCGAACCTATGTTGAGAAGACCAAGAATGTTGATCAATAGAAGAAAGTTTGAGCTCCTGATTTTTAACATAACCTTCATGTTTTTCCCCACTTTTGAGCAGTAACTGTTTCACTGTTAAGAATTCTTTTGATTTTGTTAAAAAACTTCACAATTTTAAGCCACAGGGTCACATGATGGTTTCTTTTGATGTTAAATCATTATTTACCAACGTTCCGGTTGTGGGGGCTTTAGATTGCCTCAAGAAAAGGCTTTGTGAATTCCATTTCTCTTATTTTGAAATCGAGGAACTTATACTTCTCACTCGCGCTTGCTTGTCGCAAAATACTTTTGTTTTCAATGTTAATTTCTTCCGTATGATTGACGGTTTGGCTATGGGTAATCCTCTTAGTCCAATTTTATGCGATATTTATATGCACTATTTTGAGGTCAAGCTTTTTGAAATCTTAAAATTTCCGTTCTATGTTCGTTATGTTGATGATGTTTATGTCCTGATTGAAATGAATTCGGATATTAATCATATTCTCTCTATTATGAATTCCATTGATCCCTGCATTCAATTTACCTCTGAAATTGAGACCAATAACTGTCTTCCTTTCCTGGATGTCCTTGTTATTCGTTGTGAAAATGGCTTTCAGACTACCGTCTTTCGTAAACCTTTTGCTGTCAGTCTCCCACCTCACAGGTATTCTTCTCATCCCCCTAACCAGAAATTCGCTGCTTTCAATACTTTCGTTTTTCGGGCTATTAATATTTGTTAAACTCCTAAGTTACTTAGTGCTGAACTTAATTACCTCAAAGCTATTGCTGTCGATCGTGGTTATTCCTCTAATATTACCGTTTCTATTTATAAGAAATTGACGAAATCCGACCATTCTGAAAAGCATTCTAACTCCAACTCTAATACTTCAGTTGTATTACCATTTTTTCCTAAAATCAGTCAGCAAGTTGCTAAAATCCTAAGAAGGTTTGATTTTAAAGTTATTTTTTCTCCTGTTAATAAAATCCCTTTTTCAAATCTCAAACACCCCGTTGATCGCCTAGATAATTGGGGCATTTACCAGATCTCTTGTCAGTGTGGTCTTTCTTATATTGGTCAGACTAAACGTGCTCTTAGATTTCGTTTAAAAGAGCATGAAGGTTATGTTAAAAATCAGGAGCTCAAACGTTCTTCTATTGCTCAACATTCTTGGTCTTCTCAACATAGGTTCGATTTTTCCTCAGCCATCATTATCCAAAAATGTTCTTCTAACCTTGATCTTGATTTTTGGGGAGCTTACCATATCATTAAAAATTCCCACTCTTTAGTCAATGACTTATCTAGTACTCCAGATTTTCCAAGTATTTGAAAAGCGTTAATTTAATTCCCCTTTTTTGGTTTCTTTTCTCTACTTCTCCGGTAGATGTCGCTACTTGTCCACCCAGTCGTTTCCACTGCTTCTCTCTCATTGGTTGTTTCGGCGCCTTCGCCACCCACATAGGGTATAAAAGCCAGCGCGTCTCTGTCTATGATTTTGCTCAGCCTTGCTTTTTCTAGCACGCTGTTCCTTTTGCACTGAA
Organism: Maratus speciosus; assembly: GCA_963932465.1. Lineage (NCBI taxonomy): Eukaryota > Metazoa > Arthropoda > Arachnida > Araneae > Salticidae > Maratus > Maratus speciosus. The sequence continues at coordinate 352,694,176 of OZ010788.1, read as the reverse complement.
GAAGAATCTCGCTAGTAGATTCGAAACAGCTGTTTGCTGCTTTTCATATATTATTTGTGCATTTTAAACGTTGGTTTTTCTGCTTTTTAATATTGTTGCACAAAGGCTTTATTTGCTATTTTTATAGAAAGTATTATTTTACTGATTAAAATAATATTCAATAAGCAGTAAACTTTGCTTTCAACAAGACGTGAATGGACGTTGTTTGATATCAGCAACTTATATAAAACTACCTTTTTTATTTTATATCAATAGATTCGTACTTTCTAAAAAATAATAATTTCAATTTTCAAAGAAAAATAAGATTCATTTTTGAAAAGTCAGTCTTAGCGCTTTCGCTCCATCAAAAAATATTTATGCACATGCGATTTGTCAATTTTATATACAAAAAAAGGTTTTATTATTTGAGGAAATAAAAGTACAATAAATTTTCAGTAAGAAGTATTTTCGAAATGAGATGCAAAGATATCTTCAGTGATGGATGGGGAAAGCAAACGTTAGACTATTATTTTTTAACATTTTCTTTTGCATTTCTCCTTATAATTTGGCAAAAGAGTTTTTCTTTCACAGCATTAAACTTTGTTCAGAAAAAAAGAAAAAATAAGTACTTTATTTACTTTTATTTATATTTTATATAAATATTTCTTTAGACACAATACTTTATGCGGCAAATAATGCGCTTTTTCCACAAAATAAATAAATGCTGTATCTGTAATTTGAGATATTTTTTAAACGTCTTTGTGCTTTATGGTGGGGAGATTTTGGATATATTCTAAAAGTTATTAAAGAAATGATTGTGCGAAAAATTTCTTTTCAGTACCTGTGTTTTATTTTGTAAGTATTTTTAGGGTTTATATTTTATGAAAAAACATTAAAATATCCTCTTTTGACAATTTCAGAGAACTAAGGATTAATTTCTTCTGTTTTGGAACATGAGAAATTCATTTATACAATTTCTTTTGAAACAATATAAAAGTGTCACCCGATGATGACTGATTCAAACAAATATTAGAATTTTATTTTCGAAGTTTTATTTGACGTACCTCCTTATATTTAACAATTAAATGCTAACAATGCAACCTGTGCTTCTCTGATTTGATAGTCCTAAGTAGCACAAAATAATTGCGCCATAGTTGGATAATTGTTGACAAATTGATCTCCCACTTTCGCTTACAGTAAGATACGTGAGTCCTAGCTCAAAAATTGACGTACCTGGCGTTGTCTGGGCCCGTCAACTGTTTCGCTAATTATAAAAAATCGATTCATATTAAAATTTTCACAAAATTAATCTCTCAAACTGCACCCCTGATATTGGTTCCCCATAACTTCGGCAGCGTACACTTTTCGTGCAACGCAGTGTGTGTCAAAAAACATCATCCCGAGTGTATCTCCGTCACGCGTATTCACAATGCCCACTCGGTTCAAATTGCGATCTGTTCTCATTGGCTTACTAGATTCAGACTGCATTGTTCCGGCATTGTTTTTTAATGTCTTGGTAATGACCATCGACTGCATCATGCAACAGATATTTTTCATATACAGAATTTAATTACAACACAGTTTAATGATGATTCTGAATTTATTAAAAAAAAATGTAAGTATCTACATAAATAATTTACGATATGTACAATGCAAATTTTTTTTTCAATTTCTACAAACGCAATAAAGCAAATTGTGCATCTCGCACACTAATAATAATGTTAGTATTGTGTTTGTAAGCGTAAACATTATACATTTTTTTTGCCATGTATGAGCGCTTAGCGCCCATGAAAACAACAACAACAACATTTAAATCACTGGAAGCATCAACCTCGTTGCGTAGAAATTTCAAAAAGGCACGAAATTCGTTAAAACAGCAATCACTTTAACGAATATCAATTTTTTTTCATTATACAAATTGTTAATAATGTTTAAAATTATTTTTTATAATTTAATTAAATGTTGAAAAATGTACAGTTTCCATTTTTTCATTGAAATTATTTTTCTAACTGAATTAAATAATTAAAAAATAAAATTTTCTAATTTTTCAAACTTTGAGCTGCTTCGACTCGAACTGGGATTCTATAATAATGGGGATAGAAAACATATCTACTAAGAATTCACTCGGAAATAGCTTAGAACAAAATTTTAATTTACTGACCACCATTTCCAAGACATTCAAAATCTGTATAGTCAAAATACCTGAATCTGGCGAGCCAATCAGAATGTTGGGGATCTGAACCGAGTAGGTATGATGAACATGTCTCCGGCACGGTTCTCACTGCCTACGGCATAGCATGCGTGCTGCGCAAGCGTCATAAAATCTGAATAAAACAGCAAGCTGAGATAAAAGAAACAAATTCCATTGAAATTAAGCATATAAAAACCGAGATAAGAATCCCGTGGCGATGGAATGCGAAATTAAAAACTGTAAGACAATCGAAAACCCATTTGATTGAGCCAAATCCCGTTGAAATCGGGTCCATAGAACAAGAAATAAGAATGCGACACCTGTCGGTGGAAACTTGAACTAAAAACTGTAAGATGATTGACAAGTAAACTGAATGTGTCAAACCCCTTTCAAATCAGGCCCAGAGAAACTAAGATAACAATGTGAACCCGGCAGTGGTAATTGGGGCTAAAAACTAGAAGACAATTGCAACCAAGTCGAATGAGTCTAACTCCGTTGAAATTGGTCCTGTAGAACTCAAAATAAGAATACACCTCCTGACGGTGAAAAATGGAACCAAAAGCTGTGAGGAAATTGAAAAAAAAAGTTGAATGAGCTAAACCCTCTTGAAATCTGAACCATAGAATACGAGATAATAATGCTCCCGCTGAAGAGGAAGATGCACTAATAACTGTAAGATAATCTTAAACAAAGTTGGATTAATGAATTCCCGTTAAAATTTGGCCCATAGAACTCAAGATAAGAAGGAGCTGTTAATGTTCTAAAATAGTGCTAACTGAAGTCTATATTTACGAAAAAACGTTTTAAAATTTAAATAAATGTGGAGAAACCCTTATACACAAACTTTTACCTCAGGGGAATTTGTAGGGAATTTTGTCTACGACCACACTAATAATTTTCAATTATGATTATAAAATCCATTTAAATTATGCTTTCAGCATTTGGCAATTAATATACCAAATTAGTTAAGGGTGATCTGCTGAAACGGATTTCTTTTTTGTTCAGTTTTTAATGAATGATTGTCCTTGTCTGATTCTTTATCCGAATTTTTGTACCGTCGCCATTAGATTTTTTCGAAAATTAAGAAAGATTATCTTTCTTAATTTTAGCCAATTAGTGAAAATTGACATTATCTTTAATTTTCACTTAGAAATCTGGTCCAGCAGATGTGCGATTCTTTTGCCGTTTCGGGAAAAAATTGCTTTTTTAAGAGTCTTTTAAAGGCATTTTTTAATATCTCGATTAATTCGAAATAAACATTATTGAAAACAGGACGAAAGTTTCTATACTGCGCTAAAAGATTGAAACCGTATTATTTTTATCAATGCAGAAGAACGTCCTCCAAACGTAAAAAGCGCAAAAAATCTCATTTAAAAAAATTTAAAAATCTAATCAAAAAATCCAAAATAAGGCTACGAGGTGCAAAGCTATATACACAGACGTATCATTAAAACAAAATTTGTAGCTGTTCTTGAAGCAGTCTTTTCAGCACACAGTCGACAGTCACACACACAAACTTCTTTCTTTAATATTATAAATTTCCTGCTCGTAATGCTCTTTAGAATTAAAAAAAAAATATTTTTTTTTTTCAGTTATATCAGTAATTCTGATTTTTTAAATATCTTAACATTATAATTTTTTCAACTTAATTTTTTGCACCAAATATCTTGGAGATACGGTAAACCTCCGTCTAGACACTTACGTTGTTAAAAATATAAGGTCATGTCTTTGCTTGATCTTTTAATTTTTTTAAAGTAAATATTAAATAAAATAATAAGCACAAAACCTCCGTCTAGACACTTACATAGTTAAAAATATAAAGTCATGTTTTTGCTTGATCTTTTAATTTGTTAAAAGTAAATATTAAATAAAATAAAACCACAGTTAATAGTACCATGTACTCATTTATTAATAACGCATTAATTAATAGCAGTGCAATCAAAATTTGGCATTTCCATCTTCAATCTTCTTCCATTAATCTTCAATAATCCTATTCCAATTATTGTACTAACCTTATATGTTATCTGTAGATATTAAAGTGTACGTTAATATTCCCAATAAATATTATCTATAGCGAGCATTCATATTTCGTTTTTGTTGTTGTTTTCTTAGATAAAAAACCCCGTCAAATTCAAACTTTCAAATGCACTATTTATGATAGAAACCATGACTATTTAGGTATAATGAATATAAAAACTTGATATCTAGATGAATCTAGTTAACACATCTTTCAAATTTTGTAAATGGTAATAGTTAAATGAACCCTTTATTAACCCAAATTCGTGACGCAACCTGGAAATTAAATTACAACGAAGCTGTGAACTGTCACTTCTACAGAATTGCAGATAATCAGATTCGAACGATTTTACTATCCTATATATTGGCTGCAGATAATAGTGTGCACTTTGAAATTATCCATAAGCACTGTCAGTGCATACCAAACAATAATATTTTCTTTTTTGAATACGAAAATTTTGTGCGGATCAGCGTTGTTTGATATTTATTTCACTTCAAAATACAAGGAAACCTTTCAGAAGCTATGTCCAAAATCATAATTATCTGGAAGTAACAATAATAGACTAGAGGATTTCAGATATCACAACTTTTATATTATTTGCAATGACGATGCGATAAATACATTCTTTTAGAAAACCTTAGTTCGCGTCAATGATTACTTGAGAATTGAATTAACCCTTTAATGAAGGATTTTATATTTTGTTCGGAAAACATTATATTTGAGTCTATATTTGTTAATTATACACTAGAAAAATAGTGACCAAATTTATTTATGTTTCTGTTGGACACAAATTACACAGTTCAATGGACCAAGTTGGTCCAGTGACGTGAGGTCCTGCTGAGCTCTATATAAAACTATTAGTTGCTATTTTTTTCAATGTTCTCATACGCCTTTATGGAACAAGATGCTGAACCAGAAACTGAAAAAAATAATAAAATTAATATATATATATATATATATATATTGAATAAAAAATGGTGTTATTTATGACAGCCGATTATCTGCACTAGTGTTATGAACCCGAGAGAAAGTGCCCTCCGTTTGGGATTCATTCTAACGGAACCTAATCCGTATTTAAGCAAGGCTATCCAAGGTTCGAAGAAAACTACGGAAAACGTCGAACGATTAGGCCGACGGGCGCGATTGGGTTCAAACTAGAGATGAGTTCGGGCTCACTTTTCGAAGGCCGGGCCCGCCCGAGCCCGAAAAATTTTTTTGTCATTAGAGTCATTAGAAATTTTTTTGTCACTGTTATTTCCAGTGGTGCAGCCTTGACTGTAGGCTCGTCTGTCATATCGTTTGTTGTTTTTTTTTTGGTTTTTTTTGTTTTATTTTACATGATATTGTACTTGTTTATATATATTTTTCATTTTCAGGTGCAGTGGCGTCTTAGTTTATTGTTCTTAATATAATATAATTGCCGTCTGTGTTCTGGGCCTTTTGCCTTGACTGGGCCTTCGTGGATGGTAGAGGGGACTTTTCCTCCGGGGCATTCAGCCTATGCCAAATTTGGTGGGCGCCCCGGTTGGGTGATCCTTGTCCTTGTCATTAGAGCCCGAGCCCGATACCGAAAATGTAAACCGAAAAAAAAAATTAATAAAAATTACATAAAAGTTGTCCTAAATGTAATATCTCATTTTTTTAACAACTTCGTACATCACAATAACTGTTAATCCGTAGCACATAATTAAGTTTACATTTAATCTCATCAAAAGATAAGTCCCTAAACAGTTTCTCATATTTTTCTCTCACAACAAGCAAATCTGGCGGAAACATTAACGAAGTGCATTTTAGAAATAAATGAATGAATGAAATTTGCATCGAACTACGTTTTTCCATTTCCTATAAAATGTGTACATCTTTCGTAATTCTCGTGTTCTTGAAAATCAGATTAAATGAAAAGTTCATCAAAGTTATCTGAATGATCCGATGCTTTTTATAGGATAAGAGAAAGAATGATTGATTGTAACGCTCATTGACTAATAACAGAAGAGATTACTTTTCTCGCTTAGATTGTAAAATAATAAAATAAAATAAACGATCCAATTTAAAATATCCTACTATTTATTTGTCTTGGCGCCTTAGCGTGAATGATATAAATCTGCAAATATTGCGGGGCTAGCGTAAAGATATTACTTTTTTCGCCTAGATTGAAATATTGCAAATTTCTTTTAAAATAGCAGTGATGTTGTAACATTAATAAATCATCACATATAATTAATTATACGCAATTTAAAACCAAAATTCTTCTTTTACAAATATATTTAAGTGAAACTTCCTTCCCATTAAAAACATTCTCATTACACGTTAATGTCCGCTTTATCTCTTATTCAACTAATAAATTTATATTTTAATGTTTACCAAATTATCAACTGTTAACAAAAGAAAGCCATAAAAGGTAAAAATTAAATTAAAATAAAAATAAATCAACTTTATCACCCTCATTAACAAACAGTAAAGTCAAAAGCTTTTATTTCCGTTCACCAATAAGTAAAAATAGTTTTTGATCATTTGCTTTTCTTTTGTGCAAAAACCTAAACAGTTACTGACTGATACATCGCTTTTATCATTCTGATGAAAATAACATCAACATGATTGCTTATGGAAAATGTAATTTTCAACCCAGTCGTCACGTCGTGAGGACGAGAAGTAGGTGATAATAGACAGATGCCTTATTTATTTATTGAAACCATGGGAAACTGAAAGATTAATGATTATTATGAAAGGAGTAATTAAATTACTTTTACAAGAATAAAAGCTTTTTAAGAGAGGTAAAAATAAGGAATACTGAATTTATTTTAGAAAAATAAATAAATTTTTATATTAACACACCTTAAAAAGCATTAGCAGAATAATATAGGGAACACAAGAAATTTTGATGATTATATATTATATATTAATATATTACTTCTTATATTTTTTTAAGTTTTTTTTTTCCACACGGGATAAAATAAAATTGTCAGGTTAAAAAAAATGAGCCCTAGATCGTCCGAGCCCGAAGGCTGGTATGGAAACCAAGCTCGAGCCCGGGCTCGGGCTTGGACTCTCGGGCCCGGGCTGAGCCCGTCTCATCTCTAGTTCAAGCCCAGCACCTCCCGTCTATCAGCTTTGAGAGCAGAACTTGTCGGCCACTGGTGGGGCGAAGAAAAAAGGGACATACTTTCATTCATTAAATTAAAGGGTTTAGTATGCGTATTGCTCTGAATATTTATTGATGGAGCTGATAAAACTTCAATTTTTAAATTCGCCGTTTCACTTGCAAGGCGATAATTTAATATATTCCAATTAAATTTATTTATTTATTTCATAGATGTCTTAAGAATTTAATATATATTTTTCAATTTAATAAATCATTGTGTTCTGTATAAAATGTATAAAAATATGTTGAACGTAGTGCTGGGCAACATATAACTATGATATGTTCCCGCACCATGTTGGTTAAATCAAAGTAAAATTGCGTAATTTGTTATTTCTGTTTGTATAAATATTTTTTATAAAATATAATTATGAGTGTAAAATTATAATGTTTATATATTTAAGTAAAATAAGAGTGTAAGTTCATACAAAAATTATTAAGTTGATTTTAAATAGTAAATATATATTTTTAAAAAATTGTTGTATTGTAAAATGAATGTATAATATTGAATTGAGTTCGGATCTCAGACAACAACTAGCCAGACGCCATGGTGTCGTTTTATGACAAGCCAATGGAAAGTGGTGTATAATTAGAAGTCGTAAAATCATAAAAACGTTGGAATCAATTTATGGCCTCAATAAAAGTGTTGGGATAAATTTATGACTTTCCAGACCACCCAAACTTTAAGGCAGATAATAATATTAAAGTATATGTAAGGGGCCATTTGCAGACTGCTAGCTAATAGGCCTATCGAAGTATAATAAAAAATCTTCTCACATCCAATAACAGTGGACTAGAAAAAATAGTTCCTCCCACTGCAGGAGCTGGTGTGCAAGAAGAATAAGTTTTAAAAAATATAGTCTGAAAAAAGATGTAGAGGATGCAAGAGCTCTCCTGAAAGCCCGTGCAATGAGTCCCGTAAGCCCTAGTAAAGCCCAGGCGAGATGGACATGTTGGAGCGAGCCTAATCCAGCCTAATCAAGCCTAATTGAGGTTGTCTTCCTGAGGTACCTATCGGAGTGAGCCTAATCAAGCCAAATTGAGGATGTCTTCCTGATGTACATATCGGAGTGATCCTAATCAAGCCAAATTGAGGATGCGTTCCTGATGACACTTTGCCATGATCCTAAGCAACGCATCAACTCGGAATTTGATGAATAAAGGCCACCATCCCGTATATTAAAAGAAGGTACTATTTTAAACATTTTCTTTTACCACTTAAGATCATATGAAAAACCTTAAAAATACTTTTCTGATATTTTAAGGTAGAGAGTTATCTGAGATCCGACCAAACCAATAATTAAATAAGATTAAGGTAATTTTAAAAATGAAAGAGAGTATTTCTTTTAGCAAAAAGAAACAATTATAATAATTAGAGTACGTGAAAATATTGTCTTTTTTTTAAAAAAAAGATTAAACATACTTAAAATAATGAGAAGCAAACAAAAGAGTTGCTTTCTATTTTTTGAATTAATATTATGTTTTTCTGTAAATAGATATGTTCAATGTAAATAAAATACTTAATCAAGTTTTAAAAAGTTTCTGTAATTATTTAATTAATAATATTTAAAGTGTGTCAATTCTTTTTTTTACAGCTTAAATTTTAGTTTAATTCATAAGTGGAAGAGTTCGTCTAAATAATTCACAACGCAAACTCTTAATTTTATTCGTAATTATTCAAATTTAATAATTACTTTTTGACGCGAATTATAATTTAATTTTATTAATGCTTCGCGTTGCTCTTCTACTAGAATGTAGGTAAATACGATCACTTATATTATTTAAATTTATCTAAGGTATATAAAACTATATACCAATTTGCTATGAGGTTGCTTGGATGATTTGGACCAATTAACAATTTTGAATATATTTAATAAAAAAATAAACAGGTGTAATTATCTGTCCAGCATCCCCCCTTCATATGTAAAAATGGTGCCGTGACCAGGATCGTTCATCTGAGGTCATTAGAAATAATAATAATAATAATAATAATAATAATAATAAAGGAAAATAAATTTAAGTATTATTTTAATGTCACAATTTTAAAGATATTGTAGGTATGTAAGTTTAATTGATTAAAATTTTATTAAAATTAATTTTATTATTGTAACAATAATGACACACATATAATAATTTTATATAAATAAAATGAATAATATATGTTAGTAAAAAAAAAACAAAAAGGAAATGAAAAAAATAATTCTGGGATTTATAATAGGTAAATTTAGGAATTACAATTTTTTTTTTCTCTCTTTTCTCTTGTGGTTGGATCTCAGTTACCATTGAAAAATAATGGCATTCACATCACAGATGACACATTTGTAAAAATAATTTTTTTTATATAATGTATAAATAATAATAATAATAAGAATAATGAGTAAAATTTTATAATATGTCTGGTATAAAAATGATTGAAATGTCAATAGATCATGATTTTTGAAATTGTATCACCTTGATACAAAAGAAAATTTATGAGTCGTACTACGAAGTAGTAGTACAATATTTACAAAAAAAAAAAAAAATAAGATTGTTTTTTCTGTAGAAAAAGACAGATATTTTTCTGTTAAATGAAATTATGTTGTTTTTTATATATACGTGTATTATAAATATTTTAGGGGTATTTATGTGTGTAAAAGAATAATCTACAAAACAACTTCATCTCCTAAGAAATTTTTTTTAAATTTTAGTGTTGTTGTTTTTATGTATTTATGCAATTTAGAATATTTTCATACATATGTTGTAATATAGAGAAAATAGTATGAGATGCAAAATATTCTTTTAAGAGGTATAGGATCTATTTTGAATTGATATTTTGAAAAAAGTATACATTGATTACTAATATTTGTTAAAAATGACTCAGACGCTGGATATAGATACACGTATTAAGTTAGTGTCACCATTTGACAATAAAAAGAACAAAAACATTATATTTTTCTTAGAGGAATTTGATAATATTTTGAATTCCACAGATATACAGGAAGAAACTAAATTATTAATTTTAAAGGCTAAAATTACGGGGGACGCAAAACATATTTTAAGTAAACAGATTGAAACATATAACGAGACCAATTATAATTTATTTAAAAATAATTTGGTGGAGTTATTTGGTACAAAACTAAGCTTCCTTAATGCTCAGAGCAATTTCCTAAATTTAAAACAGGCCGCAAGTCAAACGATAGAGGATTTCATTTTGGAGTTTAAAAAGGGTGTAAAATCTTATATCGAAAGTGCAGGCGAAAATGTGGATAATAAGGAAGAGAATTTTATCGAAATCTTAAAAATGTCGAATTTTTTAAATTCAATTAGACAGGATATTGCACTAGATGTGCGTAAAAATGCGCCCAGGTCCTTCAAGGAGGCATGCGAGTTAGCAAAACTTATGGAAAGTGCGTATAATGAATCAAAGTTTGAGGAAATTAACGCAATAAATAAAGAAAACAAAGATCTTTATGAGAACATTATAGAATCAAGTAAGCAAAACAAAGAGCTAATCGAGAAATTAAAAGGGGAGATTGAAAAACTAAAAAAATCAAAGAAAAAAAATCATGCAATTAGAGATGATAGTGTTCCGCGGAATAAGAAACTCTTTAATAAACACAATGATTATCAGGGTCCCCATTTCAATAACAATTTTCATTATAATGATTATGAACGATATTATAATGATTACTACAATTCCTTTAATTACCCGACGCATTATGGGATGTATGATTATTCACAACCTAATTGGAATTCGGGAAATAGGGATTTTGGATATATTTCTGAGAATTATGAGCAAAATGGTTATCAATTTGAAAAGCGCAAAAAGAAAAAAAAATGGGCAAAGAAAACAGCGAAATCGGATCAAGATTCGGGATTTTCAGAGACGGAAATCGATAAAATAAATAAAACAATCGCAAATATAACAAATGCAGACAAAGATAGTCTGCCAATTATATCACTAAGTATACAGGGCGTCGAAATACAAGCGTTACTGGATACCGGAGCTGCTGTGTCCCTTTTATCACCTTCTTTATTCAAAAAAATTAAAGATACAAACGTCAAAATCAAATATTTGGGCAATCAGATCCAAATTAAAACTTTAACAAATTCAAAGATTTTTTTTAAACAATGTGTAAAATTAACTTTTCGATTAAAAGGTATATTCACAACAGGCACATTTTATGTCACTAATGATGATTTTGATAGGCAGTACCAAATGTTATTAGGGTACGATTATCTCAAAGAAAATCATATGATTTTGGATTTATGCAATAAAACATTAAAATTTAAAAATCAACAAATTAAATTAAACGTTGCAAGTGAAGTAAATAATTATGAAGTGAATAACATTACGCCATGTAATTCAGGGGAACATTCAAATAAAAGTATGTTTGCCATTACTAAAAATAGAATTTTTCTCCAACCTGAAGAATCGAAAATTGTAAAATTAAAATGCCCAGAGGATATAAATATGTCAGATATAATTATTTTTGACCCCATTCAAGAAAATAGTAAATTTTCATGCGAGACTTCGTTACACGAAGTTCAAAAAAATAATAACATAAATATTATAATAAAGAATAAACTGTTAGAAAAGTTAATTATTCAGAAAGGAACTAAAATAGGGGAAATTATAACGAACTTTGAGTGCAAGCAAGATGACTCAACTGATAATATAGAGAAAGGGACATTTTATGAAATAAATAATTTAAATATAGAAGATGTAAGAAAATTGCGAGAAGCAGAAATTAAAGAGACGGATTTCGATTTAAGCCATTTATCAGAGGAAGTACAACAAAAATTTCGAAAAATTTTAATGGGCAATGTTCATGCATTTTCAAAAAGTTATCAAACATTGGGGCAATCAGCGTTTGTTGCACCAAGTTTTCAATTGAATCATGAATTCCCGGTACAAGCTAAGCCATATAAATTGCCTCAGGCAGTAAGACAGTATGCGAAAAGGGAAATTGAACAACTGTTACAGGCTAAAATTATAGAGAAGACTGACTCCGAGTATGCTTTTCCAGTTATTTTCGTTAGAAAGAAAAATCCGAGTAATAACCCGAATGCAGAACCCAAGTTTAGAATGGCAACGGACCTAAGACTATTAAACCAAATTTTACAACCTTATACTTATCCGATGCCGGACGTAAAAGACTTATTACAAAAAAATAAGCGGTAAAAAATACTATACGGTGCTAGACTTACATAGTGCTTTTTTCCAAATAAATTTAAAACCAGAAGATTGCAAAAAATTAGCGTTTATTACGGAATTTGGAAAACATATGCCACTTCGTTTAGCTTTTGGCACACGAAATTCTAGCGCAATTTTTGCAGAAGTAATCGATAAAATTCTGGGACATTTTGACAAAAGCAAAGTATCATACTACATTGATGATGTGTTGATATCTGCAAATACAATAGCAGAGATGACGAAAACCTTAGAAGAAGTTCTACAGGTATTAATAAATCACAACATGACAATCGAACCTTCAAAAATGCAAATTTGCAAAGCAGAAATAGAATTCCTAGGATTTAGGGTGAATCAAATGGGATATTCTCCATCTCAAAAGAATATTGAAAAAGTAAAAAATTTAGTCAGACCAAAATCGAAAAAGGGGGTCAGATCTGTATTGGGCTTAGCGAATTATTTTCGGACGCTAATACCCAACTATTCCGACAAAGTTAACCCTTTAATAGAGCTGACTAAAGATAAAGTTAAATTTAAGTGGAGTCCAGTAGCAGAAAAAGCTTTCCTGATAATTCAGGAAGAAATTGTACAAAAACCAACGCTCAGACCCCCCGATTTTAACAAGGAATTTTTCTTATTCACGGATGGGAGCAAAGTTGCAATTTCAGGTGTTCTAGCTCAAGAAAAGAATGGTCATTTGCTACCTGTTGAATTTTTCGGGAGAAAACTTAGAGAACCGGAAAAAAATTATCCGAGTATTAAATTTGAGTTATTAGCAGTGCATGAAGCAATTATGCATTTTAAATATATGCTTTCAGGTAGAAGATTTACTGTGTTAACTGATTCGAAAGCACTAACTCAGCATTTACATTTACAAGATAAATCGGAAATTATAAACAGATGGGTAGCAGATTTACAAGACTTTAATTTCGACTTCGAATTCGTCGAAGGGATTAACAATCCAGCAGACTATTTGAGCAGGAATTTAGATAATCTTACAACAGACAGAGAACTCCAAAATAATTTGTTTGCAAGTAACATAGCACTTACAGACGAAAATATTAAATCGGAGCAATATGCAGACGAAAAATTAAAAATTATAATAAATAAAATCGAAAAAGACAAAAATAATAGAAGCACGAAGGGATTTGCTTTAAATCAAAATAAATTATTAATTTTGAAACCTGGTTCAGATAAAAAGGAGCTTTTAATTACCCCGGATTCATTAAAAATTGCAGCCATAGAAGAAGCTCATAAAGCGCATTTCGGATTTCAAAAAACTTATGATAATGTGAAAACAAGGCTTTTTTGGCACGGAATGTACAAAGACATTAAACAATATTGTGCAAATTGTGTGCAGTGCCTCACATCTAAACAACACACAACAATAAAAGTCCCTGTTAAAAAAATGGTGAAAGATCACGAAGTCGGTACAGTCCTGCATGTTGACGTCATTGGACCTTTAAACCTCACGTTAAGGAAAAACAGATACATTTTAATTATAATTGATTCGACATCGAGATTCCTGGAAGCTGTTCCCCTACGAAACGTAGAGTCACAGACTATATTAAATGTACTAAATAAATATTTTGCAAATTATGGGTTGTGTAAAGAAATTATCTTTGATAATGCAAAATATTTAAGAAGCGAAATTATGAAAGAATATTTGGAATCTTTAAACATACAAAGGAAATTTGTGAGTGTATACCGGGCGCAAGGAAATGGACTTTGTGAAGTTACCAATAAAATATTAAAAACATCAATTGTAGCTATGTCGAAACGCACTACGGAATGGGACATAAGACTGGATTTTTTTAAACTAGCGTATAATTCCTCGAAACACCGCGCTACGGGATATAGTCCCTCACTGCTATTTTTCGCAAGGGAAATAAAAAATCCCTTTACAGCCCATATTCCTTCTGAGGAAATATATACCCACTCTTATGTTAAAAGCAGAATACAGCATATGAAGGAAATCAAAATTCAATCCCTTGCAAACCAGGAGAAAATAATGCAAGAATATATAGATGAAGAGGCATACGAAAAAGTAAAGGATTTAAATTTGGGTCAAACAGTATATTTAAAATGTATTGGAAAACCAGGCGCATTAGAGCCAAAATTTCAAGGACCCTACGAAGTTACTAAAAAGTTTAGAAACTTTAATTATTTATTACAATATGTTCCAGATAAATCAATGGAGCCGATCAAACGACATATGGATCAGCTGTACGCTCCGAAATATGCAACAGGTCATACAGAGGCGGAAATTACGAATTTACAAGGGTCTCAGAAAAAAATTAAGGGTGAGAAAAATTACAAAAATAAATGTGACATTTGTAAAAGAAAATCGCACTTAACTGAAAATTGTTGGTTCAAATTGAACAAAAATACGAGTCAAAAGGGTGACAAACTTACTAAAACGCATTATAAAAAAAATAATAAATATTCTGAGAATATAGACCCATATTTACAGTATCAAACAGACTATTATGATGAAAATATGTCGTTATATGGTTATACACCATATACAAACTTATACGGGGATGGTATACAAGATCATTACCCTTTCCCCCCTCCCCAGTATTATACATGGGATATGAATTGGTATTAAAAATAAATCAAAATGCATAATTAATCGAATTTCAAAATTTAAAAATTTTCAAAATTTAAAAATAAATTTTTTCTTTTAGGTAAAAAAAAAAAATTGAAACAAAAATTAATAACTTGCCTTTTTAAAATTCAAAATAATAATAAGAAAGGATAGGAACATGGGAACGCCAATTTGTCTCAGGGTTACAATATTGAGCAAATGTGCAGGGCGCACCCGAAAACATACTTATAAAATTATGTAATGTGCTTCACAAAACTTCAATGGAGCAGTGAAATATTTATCTCCAGGCAAAAGTTATAGATATATACATTTTTTCGAATATGAATTAGAAAATATAAAATCTTAACAAAGCCAAATAACATTAAAACTTAATTAATTTCATAGTAAATAATGTTGGAGTAAGTTTTAAAAAAATAAAAAAAAATAAAAATTTATAAAAAAGGATTTTGGTGTAGCACATTGGTTTTTAAAAAAACATATATATGTATAACAATGGACAAGGCAAGTTATTTCAACATGATTGCACACAAAAATAATAGTAATAAAAAAAATAAAAAAAAAATACACAAATAAATAATTGAAGTAAAATTAAAATTTTCTCACCAAAGGCTTTCTGTATAGGGTGCAATTTTGGCCTACGGCTGGGTATGCACCAACACCAACAAAATTTTTGTAGAAAATTTATCAATTCACAGATACATCAATATATGGTCCACCTAGGCATAAATTTCAGGATTTTTGGCTGAAAAAGGAATCGAAGAAAAAATTAAGTATGGTATAATTACTAGATGTTATGCTCAAACAATAAAATTAGTAATATTATATTGTAAAAAGCAGCATTTTGAGTTTTCTTTAGGAAAACTTTTGATTTTTAGGTTTTACACATTTATGGAGTGTCTAGCTCAGTGTATAGTTCCTAGATTTAATAAAAAAAAATAATAAATAAAAATATAAGTTCGTGTTGTTTTCAAAATAAATAACAAAAGGTATAGCAATTAGCATTTACAGTTAAAATTTATGGAATTTTCAGCAAAATTAACATTAGACAAACATAGTTTATATTATATTTAACTTGATAAGCTAATTTACTTTTATTAACGGTATTCAATTAGAATTAAAGTAGGCTTAAATTCAAGTTAAATTAATTAATAACATTGTTGTAGTGTAAAATTTTATGTAAGACTATTATATTTTTATTGTATATATAAAAATATGCAAATTTAACAATTAATAAAATGTATTAGCAAAATTATTTAATATAAATATTAAATGACATCTTGCTGAAATCAGCTAGAAATTAGATTTTTTTTTTTTAAAATGAAATATTTTATAAATTTATGTTAGTTTAGAATTTAAGCATTTTTTTTTCTCTTTACTTTCCCTTAGAATTAAATGCAATTCTAAATTTAACACATATAAATATACATAGTATTGATAAATTTGAGTGTGTGAGTTCATAATTTTTTTTTTTTTTTTATATATAATTTGGGCCAGTTTAACATAAGAAAACAAAATAAATATATATATATTGGCCTTAATTTTATTAAAATACGTAGTATGGCTTAATAAATTTATTTACTTAATTTTTTATAGTACATACAGTAATTATTTTTAAAAAAACTTAATCTGTAACAATTGGGTGTAGATATTTATGAGTATACAAAGATTCTTTTCTGCTGGCAGAAATTCTTTGGTTCGGCCGAGTACTCATGGGTTACTACATACGATTTTACGTAGTAATTATCATTTACTTTTGTTTTTTTTTTTTAAATTATACAAGTGTATTAAGTACATTTTTTTTTATAATTAAATAATAATTATTAATGTTGGATTAATAATAATAATCTAGTATCTTTTACTTTTTAAACATATCATTAAAGTTTAGACAGTAGAATTCACATACGGAATGTTAATGATAAATAAAATTTTGAATAAATAAATTTTTATTTCATTCAGTAAAAAAATAAATAAATATGAAAATTTAACAATCTTTTAAGATAGAATTGTTGGCTAAATAAATAATAATTTAAGACAAAAAAATTGTTCTCTTCTTCGTCAATGGCATTTTCTGACAACACTATTTAATAGTATTAAATGAAGGTGCATTTTTAAGGTCAG
This sequence comes from Maratus speciosus, assembly GCA_963932465.1. Classification (NCBI taxonomy): domain Eukaryota; kingdom Metazoa; phylum Arthropoda; class Arachnida; order Araneae; family Salticidae; genus Maratus; species Maratus speciosus. The sequence continues at coordinate 352,676,951 of OZ010788.1, read as the reverse complement.
CGTAATGCATATTTTGCATTTTTGAGAGGCCGTAGAAGTCATTTTTCCGTGTTGTTTACATTTTAATAGTAAACAATATCATGAATCAAAATTTGTGTTTGTTAAAAAGGTCTAAAAATATACAATGTAATCAGTTAAAGAAAATTATATGCATTTTTTTTTAATCCTGAAAGGCAATTTGGTTTAGATTTAAACCTGGATGCATAAAAAGCCACCCTCGCTTCAGTTCCAGTATGAGGCAGGAGAATGCAGATGTAGAATCGCCATTTTTCCCCTGCAAAATAATAAAAAAAAAGGCAGAAGGTTTACATTAGATACGATACAAATACATACACTGTTTATGCATAGATTATGTTTAAAATTACATACAGGCATGCACAGTGAGTTAAGAAGAAAGTATATCAAGAAATTATACTAATTAATAAGGTAATTACAAGCATGAAATGGTTTTAAATACTTACTTTTTGAAGTCGTAAAATTTTGTCACAGCACAATTCACCTCACAGAAAGCGATTAGTAGCTTGACCAACCCCTCGTTTCGAAAGAATCGGGGACGTTCAAAACTGGTTTTATTCAATCCTCCTTCTTCTTTTTTTTTCTCTCTTTCTCGTATCGGGTAAAGTTGGAAAGCATTGCGTAATGATATATTAAAGGAGATGAATTAGCTTGTACATTTTGACAGATCATACATGTTTGAAGTAACAAATAAATAAAATAATGTAACAAGTTTGTATACAATATTTTTTCTGATTATAATTTGAATACATCAGATTAATTATGTGAAAATATAACATGTCATATTGCAAGCATTGTATTTACTTTTATTCAGTATAAAATGTGTTTTAGATAAAACACTGTGTCATAAGGTTGTATGTGATGAAATAATATGTCAAATGCGTATGCCATTATTTTTCTTATAATGAGGTTTATTTCGGCATATTAATTTCAGACAAAATTATAGCTTTGAATGTATTTTGGGCACTTAAACTGTAAAGTTACAAAATTAGTAAACATGTGTGTGGTAAAGAAAAAAGGCTTCGAGAAAGACGTCTGATTGTCAGTACAGAGGTCTTCTATAAATGTGAATGTCAACAGACAACTATGCTATCATGTGTTGAACTTTCTGTTATGAAACAATAGAAGAACTTCTTATAAAATATACCAGAACCATTGATAATTGAACTTTACAGTCTTCGCTCAAAAACTGTGTAGATACACAGTCATATGGACACGTACATTCCTTCAAGCTTTACAAAAAAAATAAAACCAGCAATCAGTTTTTATTTTTTTTTCCGATACCGGGAGAGATGCTGGGCAACATATAACTATGATATGTTCCCGCACCATGTTGGTTAAATCAAAGTAAAATTGCGTAATTTGTTATTTCTGTTTGTATAAATATTTTTTATAAAATATAATTATGAGTGTAAAATTATAATGTTTATATATTTAAGTAAAATAAGAGTGTAAGTTCATACAAAAATTATTAAGTTGATTTTAAATAGTAAATATATATTTTTAAAAAATTGTTGTATTGTAAAATGAATGTATAATATTGAATTGAGTTCGGATCTCAGACAACAACTAGCCAGACGCCATGGTGTCGTTTTATGACAAGCCAATGGAAAGTGGTGTATAATTAGAAGTCGTAAAATCATAAAAACGTTGGAATCAATTTATGGCCTCAATAAAAGTGTTGGGATAAATTTATGACTTTCCAGACCACCCAAACTTTAAGGCAGATAATAATATTAAAGTATATGTAAGGGGCCATTTGCAGACTGCTAGCTAATAGGCCTATCGAAGTATAATAAAAAATCTTCTCACATCCAATAACAGTGGACTAGAAAAAATAGTTCCTCCCACTGCAGGAGCTGGTGTGCAAGAAGAATAAGTTTTAAAAAATATAGTCTGAAAAAAGATGTAGAGGATGCAAGAGCTCTCCTGAAAGCCCGTGCAATGAGTCCCGTAAGCCCTAGTAAAGCCCAGGCGAGATGGACATGTTGGAGCGAGCCTAATCTAGCCTAATCAAGCCTAATTGAGGTTGTCTTCCTGAGGTACCTATCGGAGTGAGCCTAATCAAGCCAAATTGAGGATGTCTTCCTGATGTACATATCGGAGTGATCCTAATCAAGCCAAATTGAGGATGCGTTCCTGATGACACTTTGCCATGATCCTAAGCAACGCATCAACTCGGAATTTGATGAATAAAGGCCACCATCCCGTATATTAAAAGAAGGTACTATTTTAAACATTTTCTTTTACCACTTAAGATCATATGAAAAACCTTAAAAATACTTTTCTGATATTTTAAGGTAGAGAGTTATCTGAGATCCGACCAAACCAATAATTAAATAAGATTAAGGTAATTTTAAAAATGAAAGAGAGTATTTCTTTTAGCAAAAAGAAACAATTATAATAATTAGAGTACGTGAAAATATTGTCTTTTTTTTTTTAAAGATTAAACATACTTAAAATAATGAGAAGCAAACAAAAGAGTTGCTTTCTATTTTTTGAATTAATATTATGTTTTTCTGTAAATAGATATGTTCAATGTAAATAAAATATTTAATCAAGTTTTAAAAAGTTTCTGTAATTATTTAATTAATAATATTTAAAGTGTGTCAATTCTTTTTTTTACAGCTTAAATTTTAGTTTAATTCATAAGTGGAAGAGTTCGTCTAAATAATTCACAACGCAAACTCTTAATTTTATTCGTAATTATTCAAATTTAATAATTACTTTTTGACGCGAATTATAATTTAATTTTATTAATGCTTCGCGTTGCTCTTCTACTAGAATGTAAGTAAATACGATCACTTATATTATTTAAATTTATCTAAGGTATATAAAACTATATACCAATTTGCTATGAGGTTGCTTGGATGATTTGGACCAATTAACAATTTTGAATATATTTAATAAAAAAATAAACAGGTGTAATTATCTGTCCAGCACGTAGAAAGTAGGATGCATTTAAAATTCATCTTGCGATTTTCAAAACAACTTTTTCGCATTGCATTAATGTATTATTCATCACGCGATTTAGGCAAATATATTATTCATAAATTATTGTCTTCCTAGAAATGTAGTAAAACAAATTGCATTCTATTATGACATAAAAGGTTTTTAGAGGCCAAAACTTTTTCTTAAGACACACCCATGTAACTGTATTAAGAATATCAGCAAAATCAAAATAATTTTATCTGTAATAAAGTGAAAAAAAATCAATTTTTTAGTTAGTGACTTCGCTATAAATCAACAAATGTAAATACAATACAAATTTTCAGTATAGAACTTCCATATATCCAGAAGCTGTTTTGTACTTCCATCGGCACAATCAAATTTATCTTCAGTCCTAATTTTGCAATTAGGTAGAAATGGTTTTAACAGCGCAAGCAAAACCTTCAAGAATTGTTTGTACCAAAATAATAAATACTGCTTACATTTAAATGTTAGTTGCCTTCTGAAGAGTGGTAAATATTCATATTTTTACATTACCTTTAAATAGCTTAGTAAGAAATAAATATATTTATATGTAATAAAATCGGATTTCGAGTTGGCTATTAAATCCATGTGGCTTTTTCAAATAGCTGCAGGTGTTCTCAAAAGCAAATAAATTCTCCTGAATACTTAATTCTATTCACAGTACTAATTTTAAATTAACTTTTTTCAAAAATATTACCCTGCAGAATTAACTAAATGATTTTATGCTGAGCATCAATATACAATTTAAAATCAGAATATAGTGTACTTTTCCATACTTTTTCGTAAAAAAAAAAAAATAATAAGAAATCTTACGCAAGTGTTTAAATAGATTTGTGATAAGGATACCAATGTTTTATCGAAATACGCGTATCAAAAATCCTTTTTTCGCTATTAAGAAATTAAAAACGAACTTATTTCCATCAGAATTGTTAAATAAAATAGCAGTTAATAGTCGATAGTCAGAAGATAGTAGAATTCCTCATCGAACTGCACAACAATGCGAAACTTTAAAAAAATCAAGCATTCAAAACAAATTTCTAGAATAATTAATACTTAAATTCAATAGAAACGTAAGCACATTTTTTTTTCAACAAACAAATAAGCTTAAGTGTTTCTAAAGAAGAATAAAAACAATATAAAACCATCGTCACTATGAAATTTTGTTTATGTTTCTGCACACACACACACATATATATATATAATTTTTTTTTTTAATCGAATACTTACACGCTAACTAAATGCAAAATCCATTCACTGAAAAATTTTCGAAGTACTGCCGACAAAAACCTGTTTAAATCAAACTATCACTAATGTAAATTAATATTTTCCTGTCAAAAAACTAATGTTTTGATTTATATTATAAGCAAACTATGATTTTGTGAATGCACATTTTTGTGTGACAAGAAGAATTTTATTTTTCAATTTATAAATCAAAGGAAAAAAGATTACATTAGATATCTTAATTCTAATTCATGAAAAGCACAGTTTTAATACGTAGCAGCTATTTTCACATTTAGAATTCTTTTTTCGAAAGAAAAAAATCGACATCTTAAATTTTAAATTTACTTTATAGAATGTAAGGAAAACAGTATTATTTAATATAATATCTACCTTTAAAAAACATTCAAATATCAATTATAGTAAATATACTCAATGACACGAGTACTTAAAAATACGGTTAATAAAACTTAAAAGCTATTTTTAATATATTAATGAACGCACCTCTTCCATTAAAAATAAATTATCATTTAATATACGACTCTGCATTCTTAAGATCAATCAAGTTTTTATTTACATGTTAAATAAATTTGCAATATACATAACATTTTACGTCTGAATTTGAAATTTTTAAATGACTCAATAAAATAAATAAAGTACACTGTAAAGAATAATAATAATAATAATAATAAATCTGTGATTTTACAGATGTAAAGTTGCAGAAATCTGTATGCTTACTAAAATTTTGTCTGTGACACTGTACAAAAAAAACAAAAAAAAACAAAAAAAAATGTAATTCTACAAAACTAGTTTCTGCAAAGCTACAGATCACAAAAGAATCTACTAAAATTACAATAATCTTAATTAAATTTTATCTGAAACCCGTCTTGTAATTACATAAAAAGTTCTAGAAATACCTGTTTCCTAGAAAATTTTTAGTAACTTTATAGATTTTTTATTTACAGTCTAATACAGACTTGAATACTTTTTTAAAAGTAAAATTTATAAAACAGTTTTTTAAAATATTAAAAACGTTAAAAATACATTTAGTATACGTTCGGACAAGCAACTAGAAGGACCAACAGTAAAAATTAGCCACTGTAAAACAAACAAGACAAATTTATTTAACTTAACTGTACTTGATTTGTTTCGTTTGTTTTATAGTGATTACTAATTCGCACTGATTGAGTCTTTGCGGTTGCTTGGCAAAACGTATACTAAATGCTTTTTAATGTTTTTAATATTTTAAAAAACTTTTTTATAAATTTTATTTTAAAATGTATTCAAGTCTGTTTTACTTTTTCATTTTATTTAGTCAGTCAAATAAATTATGGCCATTATTAATTTGTCGTGTTATCTAGTTTCCTAAAGTACTTTTAGCTTAAAATAAAATACTTTAGAATATGTCAGATTTAAGTTAACACCAGATCCTTTTTACATGATTTTACGTTGATATATATCACAGACCTGCAAAAAAAAATACTTTTTGAAAATTGCATTAATTATGATAACTATTTTTTTTTTTTTTTTTATTGCTGATTCCGAAAATGAAATCCATTTTTTTTTCTATCACGTAAGGATTTTTGACAAAATGGTTGCATATTTTTAAAGAAAAAGCTGAAATCACGAAATTTTGACATTTCATTTAAATTTCCTTTATTTATAAATCCATGTAAATCACATTTACATCTGAGTTCAAGTAGTAGTTAAGTATATATAGAAGATTACAAGTCCTTAGAGTAATGTTTTTCTTTACACCAAAAGTTTTTTTTGCAACTTTTCCTATTGTAAACTTTGCAGGAATTGTCTCTTTGTAATATCCAGCAGTATTCGGCTATCATGCTGACATTCCATTTGCCTTGATATAGGCTCTGCATTTCCTTTATATCCTGGGAAAATCTTTCACTTTGTTCCCCACTAGCTGCACCAAAATTTTCAGGAAAATAGTCTAGGTGTGAATCGACAAAATGAACTTTTCAGTTCAAATTACACCCTAAAATCTTGAAATTTTTTACCATCTCTTCTAAAATAGATTTTTAGTTTGGGTCCTTTTTGTTGCCAAGAAAGCTAGTAATAACTAGTTTGAAAGATTTCCAGGCTTTTCTTTCGTTTGTTTTCATTTTATATATAAAATTTTCATCTTTCATCACTTTCCTAATGTCTGGTCCTACAAACACACCTTCCTTCAGTTTTGCTTTGGATAAACCCGGGAACTGCTCACAAAGATATTTGAAACATTCACCTTCTTTGGTAAAGCCTTGACAAATTGTTTCATAAGACCTAATTTTATATGAAGCGGTGGAAGTAACACTTTTTTTTTTTGGATCAACAAGATTTTACCTTTACCAGCTCCATGAGAGATAGGACGTATGCCAGACGGAATGTCAGGATAAAATATTTTCTTTTTGTTTTTAAATTTAAACCTTTTACATTACAAATACAAAATAATAATAATCACTCTGATTTTTAGGTTATTTCTAAACCATTGGTATAACCTTTGATGGCTTTTTACCTTGAAACCATTGCCTTATTATTCTACACAAATACGACAAACTCTGTGTGGAGGCCAAGGCTTGTCTTGATTGCCAAAGGGTCTAGCCGGATAAGCATAGCGAAATGGCCCCCACGGCCGATGTTTGAAATAACTTGTGTGGTAATAAGGCTCACCTTGAGAATACAATATAGAGTGTTTACAGCCCCTGACCTTGAACTGCCCATGAGATAATCGGGGAAGTATGCGCCTGCGCAACTATTTTTTAAATACGTTTTTCACAAAAAGTACAAAAGTTAAAAAAATCAAACCAACGCCAATTATTGAAGGATATACTAGTTCATATCATATATTTTTTCATATTTTTACACAAATTTTAACATAGAAAAATAAACAAAAATATTTTTTGAAAAACTATTAATGTAGTAATTTTATACTTACACCAACCGAAAAATTACAGAATAATCCTCAAAGTATGTACTTAAAAAAAAAACAGTGGCACTTCGGGAGTGCCAATAGAAGTGAAAACTTCAACAATTATGTGTGTGTTTTTTTAATCGTCAGGAAATATTTTATTGTGCAGGAAATATTTTTAAATGTAGTTTTTTTTATTCATTATTATAAACTATTACTACCAAAATTATATTACAATTTTCATAGTAATATAATGTAACTATAAATTACATATAAATAAACATTAATAATTTGTAATATATATTATTATATTAAATTATATTATTAAATTATGTATGTACATATAAATAAACAAATTTTCGTAAAAAAATTCTCGTATTGCATTTAAAGATTTATCCGGTGAAATATAAACAGCAACCATTATAATTCAATACTATCCAAATATTGAAATCCATACTCCAATTCAATACTATCTAAAAGTATTTTATTAATGAATACAATACCACAATTATATTACGCTTGGCGCGCTATTGTCTATGTACCAAAATGCTAGCATGTCGGTTACGTAACAGTGTCTCCAAATCAGTAGTTTTTCTCCATCCCAAAAAAAGCTCAACGCGCCTAAAGAAGTTTTCACTTCAAAAATCTTTAAAATCGAAGATGCGCTTTTTGAGTTATAAAAAAAAATAATTCTAGCAGCTTTCTAAAATATTCGTAACTTTCCCTGTTTGTATTTGCCGAAATACGCTACTATCAATGCATTGGTCGATTCGTGACATTTCCACTCGGGCAGGATACGCAGTGTGCCAAAATAAGAGAATGTTTCCATACGTACCATTTCCCTATAGGTTTGTTTCGTGTTTGTAAATATTCTGTTATTTTGGCGTACAGCGCATCCTTCTCGCATAATAATATCAAGTCAATGTCTAGTCGATTGTGCAAGTGAAGCAGAATAGGGGCTGTAAATATACAAGGTTATCAACTTTTTGACAATTTCGGACTCCCTACCAACCTTCCGATATCAGAAGTTATCGTTCCTCGAATCTCCCTCCCCCTAATAATATTGTTATCAGCGTCTAAAGTTTCTTTTTATTTTTACAATTATTTTTCCGTATTTTTTCCCCTTGTTATACTTTTCAATGCGATATACAGGTATGGTTGTACACTTTTTATTTGCATATTTTACTGATTTAAATAAAGAGAAGAAATTCATAAAATATCATTTTTATGTAAGAAATAACTCTAAATCAAATAACCTTTTTAAATAAATACTTATTGTTTAAAAGTTTTTTTTAATAACTCTTTGTTACATTATAATGCATTGAACAGTAGTATTGTTTTCTTGCACTTCGCCCTTGCACGGGGCTAAACAGAACTTTTCGTAAACAAAACAGGTGTACAAAATTCTTCCCCATCTTTTACTAGCAAAAATATAAAGTACTAGGACTTCCCTCAGAGGGATTAGTCTGAGCGATATTGCTGAGAACATAGATTTAATAATAACATGTGGAAGCAAAGAAAATGAGATGTTATCTTTAATTGTCCATATACTGCAATAAATTGAAATGATGAAAATAAACGAATCGTAGAATTACAAAATCTTATATATAAATTCGTATATACTGTTTAAAAAAAGGGGGAAAGCAAACCACGCATGGCAGCCATGTATGCATATAAAATTGAAAGTACGCAATATATTAAAAATAAAATGGAAAATGAAATACTAAATTGTCTTATATCGGAATTTTAACTGTATAAAATGACGTCAAGAGCATAATCCGACGCTGCTCACCAATTAGAGTAACTTTAAATGACAAATATATGATGTATAAAAAGAATGGACTGTACTTTATATGGTATATGCTCCCTGGGAATAATCAATATTGTACAATATCTCTTTTCCACGGATGCAATAAGGTTGTCGATAAGAGTTAAGGAATTCGCTCTTCAAAATCTGATATAGTATCAAAGTACTGAACACATCAACAGTGGCATGCAATGTGTCGTTAGAGTGTGTTTTAGATATGCTCAATCCTATTTAAATTATGAGTGTATGCTGGCCCCTACATACGCTGTATTGTTTTGTTTTCAAACATATTCTCCACAAGTTGAGCTGTATTTAACATGTACTAAATAAAAGATGATTGCAATGTAAAGTATGACACAAGATCTGAATATAGCGTCCGCATATCCTTTGAGCTGTCAAAGTATCATTTGAAGTAATTTACAAATCCATACATTTTTTTAGCAAATCATGCAAGCTAAAATACGCCAATATGAACCCGATTATGAAATTTCACCAGAATAAGTTAATATATAAAAAAAATTACTAATGACAATTGAGAATATGACGTTATGATAAACTGTCTAGAAAATGAATCAGATTTTTTTTTTTTTTTTTTTTTTTTTTTTTTTTTAACGGCACTCTCCTCTGTTAGTGGCTTTGGCGAGAGAGAGAAAAGCTTAGAGAAGGAGAACACTTTGACAAGTACTTTCGGGCAACCTACTCACTGTTTCTTACAGGGCTTTATTCGATATTTTCACAACGTATTTAATGCTAGATGGGTATCTATCGGGACATTCCACATCAAATCAGGCAGTAAAATGTCAATATGTAACCCACCATCACAGATTTAATGAAACTGCGTGTGTTTATTCTTACTATTAAGATATGATCACCAGTAATTTTTTTTGCTCCTCAGTGAAATAGTTTCTGAGAAAGAAATTGTCAAAATTTTGAAAAACTGCCGTCAGTTGGCATTCTTGACTACTCGGTTTTCAAATGTAGCATGTCATATATATAATCATATTTCAATATCTACTCTACAAATCATCTTCAAATAATTTATGGATAATATTTAGGGTACGCAGTTTATGAAAAAAAATACTGTTACGCTTATAACATTTTAAGTGTGTCTAAAAAAATGTTTAAACTTTGAAGTCATGAATTTTTTATGAAAAATAATGCATGAACAAAAAAAAAGCATTATCAACAAAAGGCGGTATTTTTATTAAATTTATTTTTTGTGGGAAATATATTTAAAGGTGTCCTTTACCTGATTCTGAAATAAAAATAGTGGGGTTTTGGGGGTTTTTAGTAGTATTTTCTAATTTAACATATTTTGAGGCGCATTTCAAATCAAATCAAGCAGAGTCATTCCATGTCAGTTCCCCTAAGCCATTTAATCACTGTCACAAATTTCAATGAAACTGGGTTTGTTTATAGCTCATTTTAAGACGTAATCACTTTTCATATTCTTGATCCTAAGTAAAATATTTTTTAAGATAAAACAATATCAATATTTTGAAAAAAATTTTTAAATTTTTTTAATGACAGTTCTATATTCAAAGACTGCGTTAAATAAAAGTCATTTCAATATAAAATCACTAAATAGGTTTCAAATAATGTACATGTGACAAATAATGTAGGTAGATTTATTATTTCTTGTTTTTTGTCATGTTTAAACACTAAGAGTGTCTTTTTTTCTGAATTTTTAAAATCAAGAATTTTGTCAAAAATAATGTGTTAATCAAAAATTTATTATTAACCGAAGGCAGGGTGTTATTGCTTTTTTTATTTGTACGTAAAAATATCTTTTAAATGGTTATAAAAGAAAAATAGTGAAAATATGAGAAAAAATTATCAAAGTTTTGGAAAATTGCCAGGAGTTGCCATTAATGAATGTTCAATTTTCAAAGGCCTCATTTTATATATAAAATCATATTTCAATAACTAATAAAGAAATCTTCTTCAAATAATTTAAGCAAGGTAAATATAATCTTTGAAATTGTATAATCTTTGAAATCAAAAATATTTTACAAAAAATAATGAAATTATTAAAAAAGCTTTATTAATCAGAGGCGGAGTTTCTATGACTAATTTTTTTTAATTTTAAGTTGTACATAATACTACATTATAACTGGATCTGAAATAAAAATAGTGTGATTTTGGTTGGTTTTTGTAGTATTTAAATCAAATTTAAAATTACCAATATTTTCAGATGTAAAATTTATCCACTGTATCATCCCTGGAAATATTTTTATTTATACATTTATTTTATTTTTCAAATTATATTTTATGTTCGTTTTTTAAGGAAAAAAAAACAATATTGTTTTTTAGTAAAACTTCTAGGGCGAAGAGCAATTATCCCTTTCCAAAAAAGTGAAAAATCACTAGCTCCTCACCGCCCAATAGAAATTTTCAAAATGACACTCCTAATCTTTAAACTCATATTTGGCTGCTAATATTGAAAATTTAGCATTGAGTTGCTAATATTGAAAAAAAAAATTTCACTCTTTTGAAGAAAATTTTGACATACTGTGCTTTAAAAATATGCAAAAAATGCATAATCCATTATATTTATACCTTTCAAATAACTATATCTAAAAAATTATTTAAAACTTAATGAGATGCATTTTTGTAACTTTAATTAGTTTCTAATACATTTAATTTGATTTATTTCATCACAATATTGCTGAAAGATGGATTTTCAATACATACATATATATATATATATATATATATATATATATATATATATATATATATATACCGGGTGTCCTAAAAAGGACTGACTGATTTTAAAAATCAATAACTTTCAAACGGTGACAGATATTTAAAAAATTCTTGCAGGAGGGTTATGCATAAGATCAAAAGTTTTTTTATAGTGATTTTCGATTTGAGTTCGAATTACAAACAATAGATGGCGCTGCAATCAATAGACGCTAAATTCAGGCTCGATTTATGGTCCCATCTCTTCTTCCATGCGGAAAAAAAAGATGAACATGTATTGAGTGGGTGCGAAAGTACCAAAACTTCCAGCCTGAATTAAGCGTCAATTGATCGCAGCGCCATCTATTGTTTGTAATTCGAACTAAAATCGAAAATCACTGTAAAAAAATTTTTGACCTTATGCATAACCCTCCTGCAAGAATTTTTTAAATATCTGTCACCGTTTGCAAGTTATTGATTTTTAAAATCATTCAGTCCTTTTTAGGACACCCGATATATGTGTTTATATGTATCCTTGTTCTCAAACAAATTATTTCAAAATTATTCATTTATGTTCAATAAAGCATATATATTGTTTATCCACTTATAGAGAATACATATGATAAATTTTATGATATTATGTCAATACTATCTAAAAGTAAAGAGCTTAACTAATAATATGTATCGAAAAAATTAACATCTGATGTAATGACAACAAAATTTAATATGGTTTTATTTAATTTGGATGAATGAAAAAAGCGTACATGTTTATATTTTATTGAAGTACAGTTGGAAATTTCACAAAGATATTCCTATCTCAAGAACAACTGAGTATGTCACATTCACACTACAGCAGATATTTTCTTTTTGATCTTTCGGGTTTGATTTCAGATGGTTATGAATTAATTAGTTTTGTTATAAGTGTCATTGCAGTTAGCATATTAAGTTCACTAATTTTTTTTATAATTTATTTTGATTGTCTCGATGAACAACAACATTTAAAGCGACCCTTTCACGTATTTTCAATTAAAAGCTGACTTATAAATTCATTATGTTGTTTAGTTATTATTATCGTATTAAGATAATAAGTTGGTATTAAGATTTTTAAATGTAGTTTATTTATTATTTCAACAATTGAAAGTATTTTTCAATACGATTGGGCTGTTGATTTTAAGTCGGCTGTTGAGCAGTGTAGTGTTGGTAAAGTAACTGGTACTATTTAATTTAATTTTTATTGCTGTAAATAATATTTGTTATTTTATTATTGTATGTATTATATTTAAGCAAGAGTAGCAATACACAATATCGTAGTCATTATAGTACATCTTAGCATGAAAAGCTTCAATATTTATCATTAAACATTCACATTTTATGAAAATGTTTTTAAAATTGCTCATATTTTCACTATTTTTATTCTATAACTATTTAAGAGATATTTTTGCGTACAATTAAAAAAAGTAATAACACCCTGCCTTCGGTTAATAATAAATTTTTGATTAACACATTATTTTTCACAAAATTCTTGATTTTAAAAATTCATAGGATTAAAAGAACTCTTAGTGTTTAAACATGACAAACAACAATAAATAATAATAATATGCCTACATTATTTGTCACATATGCAGTATTTGAAACTTATTTAGTGATTTTATATTGAAATAACTTTTTTTATGCAGTCTTTGAATATAGAATTGTCATTAAAAATATTTTTAAAAAATTTCAAAATTTAGATATTTTTTTATCTTAAAAAATATTTTACTTAGGATCAAGAAAATTAAAGGTGATTACGTCTTAAAATGAGCTATAAACAAACCCAGTTTCATTGAAATTTGTGACAGTGTATTAAATGGTTTAGGGGAACTGACATGGAATGACTCTGCTTGATTTGATTTGAAATACGCCTCAAAATATTTTTAAATAGGAAATACTACCAAAAACACCCCAAATCCCACTATTCTTATTTCAGAACCAGGTAAAGGACACCTTTAAGTATATTCCCCACAAAAAATAAATTTAATAAAAATACCGCCTTTTGTTGATAATGCTTTTTTAGTTAATGCATTATTTTTCATAAAAAATTCACGACTTCAAAGTTTAAACGTTTTTTAGACACACTTAAAATGTTATAAGCGTAACAGTATTTTTTTTTATAAACTGCGTACCCTATATATTACTCATAAATTATTTGAAGATGATTTGTAGAGTAGATATTGAAATATGATTATATTTATGTTATGCTACATTTGAAAACCGAGCAGTCAAGAATGCCAACTGACGACAGTTTTTCAAAATTTTGACAATTTTTTTCTCAGAAACTATTTCACCAAGGAGTAAAAAAAAGTACTGGTGATCATATCTTAATAATAGGAACAAACACACGCAGTTTCATCAAAATCTGTGATGGTGGGTTACATGCCTGCCTGAACTGGCATGGAATGATCCTATCAGTTTTTTTTTTTTGTATTTACACTGCATGTTTTGTGGAGGAAATGTAGGATTATGAAATATTTAAAGTTGCTATACCTAATAATTCCAAATTAATGTTAACGAGATCGATTTAGGTTCATTTCATCTTTTTATATTTTAAATTTTTTAGAAACCATTCATAGCGACAATTTTATATTTTAAAAGTATCCCAAAGCAAAATTTCAAGTTTTTAGGCTCAGGAGTAACACAGAAATAGAAAATTTTCGAAAGTTTTTTGCTTCTGCAGTGTTTTATGTAGCGACATTTTTAGAAATTGTTCTATTCCGAGAATTTACGTCATGATAAATACAGCCATGCCAATTTTCATGCTTATACTCCTAACAATTCCATGTAGTTCGTTACTTAAATCATCTTTAGATCTTTTCCGCTTTGTTTAGTCTTTCGATTTTTTTAAATTCGTTCTACAACAATCATTTACATCTTATAAATTACTGCCATGCCAAAGTTCTACTTTCTAACCCCAACAGTATCCCAGAAATTTCAGCATTCCAAATAAATCATAATTTTAGAAATTTTTACGTTTATCTGTCAAATTGAATTTTCGAACCTTTTAGAGAGCATCCATAACGAGTATTTACATCTTAAAAGTAAACACCACACCGAATTTAAAGTTCCTAACCCAATCAATATCACAGAAATCGTAATTTTAGAACTTTATTGCTCCTGCAGCGATGTAAGTTGTTGCACTGACATAAAATGCAGCTTTTTTTTCGGAGCAGAGATGGCCACCAACATTTTTTTAAGTTGGCTATGTAGTTTCAGATAACATCTCACAAATGTACAAACATTAACAATATTATTCACTTTATAATATTATAAAGCTTTATAATATTAGCATTAGATGTACAGAAACAAAAGCCATTTATCTGTTACAAACTCAAGTGCCCGGTGTTGCTCAGAATTTGAAAGATAATTTTTCTGAAAATGAATTTCAAAATTTAACATACAACATAAAACAAACACTAAAAAAGCACTCGAAGTGTTGTACGCATGAATCAAATAAAAAAACAACATAAAATGTATAAATGTATATAACAGACGCAAAAGAATACAGCTATAAATGAATTTATTTCAATTTATAATTGAAGCAATTATGTTAAAATACGCCAATTTTTCCATAATCGAGTTTTTATCATACTTCAATACGTTTTTATCATACTTCAATACGTTTTTTCATACTCATATGACGTTATACTATATTTACCACGTCCTTTATATTTCCAATATGACGTAATATTTTCCTCTTTGACGTGGAAACCTTGAAATAGAAAAGTTATGAAGTTATATTCACTTTCATTTAAATTCGTCAAACTATTTATTTCATTTTCATTTTTCACTTGAATATCTTGCTATAGAAAAGTTATGACGTAATATTCACTTTTTTTTTAAATTCCGCAAACTATTTATTTCATTTTTCACGTGGAAATCTTGCAGTAGAAAATTAATTGTTGTAGTAAGAATTTTATTGTGTATTTTAATTGTTGGCAACTGCTATAACGAAAAATGTTTAAATTTGATAAAAAATTGCTGTTAAATTGGTGTTTTTTTATTAATTAAAAATTAACTATAAATTATTTCGATTCCGGATCACTTTAGTTGCCACGGCCGAGTTTTAATATACGTATACGTATCTTTTCACAATTTTGGATTCCAAACTGTGGATTTGTATAGAATTACAAACAGACAGATAGTCAAATTTTCATTTTTATACATTGCATTATATAAAAACACAAATAACTTATCTAATATGTGTTAGGAGATCCATTTATATATATATATATATAAACCAGTATGATACTTATTCTGTTTTATTTTCATAGTCATTTATATCATTTGCCAAAAAATCTCACTTTCTTAACCCTGAATTGAGTGCTTTTTACAAAAGCGCCAAAGCCCATATAAAAGCGAAGTACCATGAAAAGCATTAAATGCCTGATAATAAGTTAATTAGAATGCGACATTGACGATCAAACATTATTGGCATTCTATCTTATAATTTCGCGATAGAATTTTGGTCGACGGGATAACTAAGGAGTACCATATACCGTTCTGCAATTTAACTTCAATTTAAATTAATCTTCTCTATTCTACTATTTTAAGATTTTTAACTTCTAAACATCGCACATTTTCAATTTTTATACCGTCGTATTGGGCAGAAAAAGCACTTTTAACTGCAATTTGTTTGAAAACTGCATCTCAATTTATTTTTGAAATATTAATTTTTTGTAGTTTTTAGCGCCATTTGTTTAATTTGGGCAACTCAACCACTCCATTTCTGTAGAAAGTAGGGGGGAAATAGTTGGGAAATAGTAATTATACCTTTTTGTTGCCTTTCTCTTTTAACAACTTAAAAAAATGTAATTAAAATATGGGCAATTTTGAAAAAATATAAACGAATGATTTCTTTTTCAAAATTTAATTTTAAGTATCTATATTAATATTACAAACAAATGAGGGCATATGAATCATCAGATAGCCGATTTTTTTTCGTGGAGTTTCTTGAATGACGACATCTCTTTTTTTTTTATTTGTGTATTATTCAGCGATAGTGACGTCCTACGCGTACTTTATTGCAGAAGTTGTTTAAGACTGGATCGTAAATGAAGAATTCTTCAGCGGATGCGGATGACGTCATTCTGTACAAAATAAAAGCGTGTGTTTTAAGTCTTGAAAGTGAAATATGTTTTGTACTATCCGTATTTATTTTATTTTTTTTTTCATCGAGAGTGACACTAAATTCTGAAAAAACAGACTTCCCGTTTTCTAGTTTTTTTCAATCTTTGTGTAGTTTCGGCCTCAAAAAGTGAGATTTGTTGCAAAAAGATATAAATAGCTGTGAAAACAAACCTGATGAACGTTTATGCTTATTTTTACAAGTAAATCTGGTACAGATATCATATGCGCACCCATCTACATAATTGGCTCCAAAGTTACGTTACTTTGCCTGGCATAATAACCAGTGGCGGTTCGTGACTGTCATATTTTGGGGCACTAAATGCATGGCGGATAGTATTATTCTTATCTTACCATTATTTTTCAAAGAAAAATATTACCTTGTTTAATGGTCGAATATTCTGTCAAAAAATATGGCAAAGATTTCTTTTAAAGCAATAGTGGTAACAGAAGAATAAAATTGGCAACTATGGATTTAGTGCCCCCCAAAATGCCAGTCACGAGCCACCACTGATATAACCATATATAATGCTATTATAAATTGTTTTGTTCTGTAATTATATCATTTATTGACCGTTATTTCCTTTTAAAAATAATAGAAAATATTTTGTTTTCCAATTGAAATAAAACATAATGTGCTATTACAGCACGCTATAGGTAACTCGTATTCAAAAACGACGTTTTCGCCAAATTGGCATAAAAAAATCACGCCATACCCGGTGCGTTTATGGTATCTGTGCCATAAATATAAACATTTTATTTATATATATAATATCATTGCTTTTTATATATAATTTACTTTTGTTTGTATATAAAAATAGGTAAATGGCTTGTTAACACAAAATAAATTGTATAAATCTTTAAAAAATTGCTTGAGTATATGAAACAATATAATGAGATGCACGGAAATACGCAAAAAAAGCTTACTTGTCTCGACAAACCCATTTTTTGTACCTCGCCAAGGCCCTTATACAGGAAAAGTACCAATTTCATTTTTAAGGACTAAGAAGAAATTAATATAAATGGAAATCTTTTTTTTTTTTTTTTGAAAATCATGCTTTCATTAAAATTCTCAAACATTTTGAAAATATATATGTTTTTTAAATGCACTAAATAGTAGAAAAGTCTTGAAAAAAACCTTAAATGCACGGAGTTTAAATTTAATTCGGTGAGCTCAATTATGGAAGAGAAATGAATTTAAATGGGAATTTTGCCAAAATAGCCAGCTATCTGCAAGTTGGCTTCATATATAGAAACTTCTTTTGTCGCCAAATTTGGCGATATTTCGCCACGTTGGCCAAAGTTTGTCGATATCGTGGTAACTCTGTCATTAGTCCTTTTCAAAAAATATTCATTGTTGAAGCTATTGCTGATTTCTCAATAGAAAATCAAACGAAACCAATAAGTAATTAACCCCACCCCCACCGTTGCCCCGTAAGGGATCGAATTTTAAACACGTGCGTAAGTGTAATCACAGATTGCACAGAGGGTTTCGTTTAATATTCCTTTCAAAACAGTTTATCCATTTGGAAAAACTGTTAGTTCCGATTTCGCAACCGGGGGCGCACTCTATTCTAAAGAAATCTCTATCCGAACGAAACTCCGTTTTATATACTATCCGTAGATATATTAGTCGAA
Source organism: Maratus speciosus (assembly GCA_963932465.1). Taxonomy (NCBI): domain Eukaryota; kingdom Metazoa; phylum Arthropoda; class Arachnida; order Araneae; family Salticidae; genus Maratus; species Maratus speciosus. The sequence goes on along the minus strand of OZ010788.1, from coordinate 352,658,550 downwards.
GGGATTGAGCCGACACCACCAGAGATAAGTAGGCGCCTCTGGCGTTAAAAAGTGGAACTAAAATATGTAAGGCTATGATGCATAATATGAAAGAATGGTCAAAGGGATGTCGGCAAACGTTGGAGAAGTACTTCCCGGGTAAAAAGAGCGGAGGTTAGAAAAATTGCTTAAAATACACAAGTTAGAGCCCGGACGAGTAAATAATATAATACTTTTTGAAAATTTTATGATTTGTCGTGTGGTCTGAGCTATTCAGCTATACGTATGCAAAAATTCATGTCTCCAAATTAATTAGGGGCTCTCTTAGAAAGAATTGCTTAAAATACGTATGTGGTAGCTCAAAGGGTTAAACGTAAGACTTTTTCAAGATTTTATGATTTGTCGCCTGGCATCAGGTCTTCTGCTATAAGTATGCAAAATTTCAAATATCCAACTTAATAAGGGGCTCAGTTAGAAAGAATTGCTTGAAATACGCATGTGGGAGCCCAAAGGGTTAAATGTACGATTTTTTCAAAATTTTATGATTTCTCGAATGGTATGTTGTGTTCACCAATACGTATGCAAACTTTCACGCCTCCAACTTAAATAGGGCCTCACTTAGAAAGAATTGTTTAAAATACACATGTAAAGCCCAAAGGGTTAAATGTATGACTTTTTCAAAATTTTATGATTTTTCGTTTGACGTGAGGTGTTCAGCTATAAGTATGCCAAATTTCACGCCTCCAACCTAATTAGGGGATCAGTTAGAAAGAATTGCTTAAAATACGCATGTGGGAGCCCAAAGGGTTAAATGTACGATTTTTTTTCACAATTTTATGATTTCTCGAATGACGTGTGGTGTTCACCTATAAGTGTGCAAAATTTCACGCCTCCAACCTAAATAGGGGCTCACTTAGAAAGAATTGTTTAAAATACACATTTGGGAGCCCAAAGGGTTAAATGTATGACTTTTTAAAAAATTTTCTGGTTTGTCATTTGATGTGAGGTGTTCAGCTATAAGTATGCAAAATTTCACGCCTACAACCTAATTAGGAGCTCACTTAGAAAGAATTGTTTAAAATACACATGTGGGAGACCAAAGGGTTAAATGTACCACTTTTTCAAAATTTTATGATTTGTCGTACGATGTGTGGTGTTCAGCTATAAGTATGCAAAATTTCACGCCTACAACCTAATTAGGGCTCACTTAGAAAGAATTGTTTAAAATTCACATGTGGGAGCCCAAAGGGTTAAATGTACGACTTTTTCAAAATTTTATGATTTTTCGTTTGATGTGAGGTGTTCAGCTATAAGTATGTAAAATTTTACGTCTCTAACCTAATTAGGGACTCACTTAGAAAGAATTGTTTAAAATTCACATGTGGGAGACCAAAGGGTTAAATGTATGACTTTTTCAAAATTTTATGATTTGTCGTATGATGCTGGATGTTCAGCTATAAGTGTGCAAAATTTAAAGTTTCCAACATGTATAGTTTCTGAGAACGGGCTCTATGACAGACGAACAGACAGACAGAGGAGCGAGACGAATAGAGTTTCGCCAGATGAACGAAACCCTAGAAATCAATGTCCAATTCAAATATTGCCGTCAGGAATACATATATATTCGAAATTTCAAAACTCTATGTCAACGGGAAGCGGGTGAAACATGAATCACAAGATTTGAGTGCCACAGACAAACATAATTGTAAGTTTAAAAAAAAAAAAAAGAAAGAAAGAAAGAAAGAAAGAAAATAGGAAGAAATCATGCTATAAAACAAAATATTTTATTAAACATCATATAATTGTTTCTTATTTTCACACGCGAAATATAAAACATGCTTTTGGCAATTAAAAAATGCTATTGAGAGATTATCACAAAATCTCAAATCAAAGTTTTTATGCCTTTTTTTTCTTTTAAATGGAAAATGTTTTATGGCACTTCAATATTACCGCGTGCAATTTTTTTTTTTATTTGCTCCATGTGTTCAAGCCAGTTGTCTATGAAAACATTCACCGGTGAAAGTGACGCAGACCAAATTTCTGTGACGTAAGCAGATAAATTGTGCTTTTTTTTATCAGTTTTTTTTTTTTTTTTGTATAATTTTTAAACGGTTTGGAACTTATTTTTCATACTAGGTGCATTCAGTAGGCGACCCTCATAGGTACCTTCTGATGCAATCAGAAACGAAATCCGACAAATATTTTCTGAGTTATGCTTGACGAAAGGTTTTTTTAGGCTTTTTTTTTTTTTAGTAGGACATGGCTTTAATATCCATCGTAGTAATACTGCGATGAGTATTAGCCTTCGCTTCGCTCAGACAATAATTTCGAATCTGGTCTCTAACAACGATTTATACCCCAATGTCCAAAATTAAGGTCACAAACTTAAAATCTGTGAAAACTGATGAATTATTCACTGTGTTGCCACGAAATTTGGCACATAGGTTTATAACAACAGCGGTCAGAAAATAGCAGCATAACAGTACGGAAAATATTTTAATAGCGAATCAAGGTACAGGGTATATAAAAAAGTGTTAATTTATGAACCAGAGATAAAGCTTCTGCATCTAATATGAGGAAAAGTGCATCTAATATGAAGTGTGACCCCCGTGCGCTGCTATACAAGCCTCATTACGAGCTCTCATATTGTTTATGAGGGTGTCAATAAATGCTTGTGGCAACAAAGCTCATTCTTCCAAAAGCGCAGCTTTTAACTCCTGGCGGGTCCTGGAAGGGGCATTATGCCGTGCAATGGCTCTTCGTATACCATCCCAAACATGTTCAATAGGATTGACGTCCGGGGACCTCGATGGCCAATTTATACGGCGAATAATCACTTCTTCAAGAAAATGATCAACAATGTGAGCTCTGTGTGGCTTCACATTATCATCCATAAACATGCAGCCCAGGACTACAGCACCCGGAACAATCTCGCACAGACTTCTAGGACCTAATCTGTAATGCGCGGCGTCCATTCTTGTGTGTCCTTTTCACTGCGTCCAACATGAGAGCCCCGTTGTTGTGGAGCCGAAGACACCAATCTTAGACACATCAAGAATGGGGCGTGTTCTTTTCAGTGATGAGTCGAGATTCTGCACGAAAAGTGATTCTCGTCAAATCTTCATCTGAAGAGAACGTGGAGCTCGCTATCATTCTTCCTACGCAAAATAAATTGACAGATTTGGTGGCAAAGGAATTCTTGTTTAGAGCGGCATAATGTGGGAAGTCGTACACCATTGCACGTCTTCGATGCGGATACTGTCACCGCACATCCTTTTAGGAAAGAGGTTCTTGAAGCCTATGTGACGTTGTTTGGGGTGCTGTAGGCCCGGGCTTCATATTTATGATCGATAATGAAAAGCTACACAGAGCTAACGTTGTTGGTGATTTTCTTGAAGAAGAGTATATTCGCCATATGAATTGGCCCTCGCGGTCTCCGGACCTCAATCCTATTGAAGATGTTTGGGATGGTCTAGGAAGAGCCGTAACCCCCCTTCCAGGACCCGCCATGAGTTAAAGCTGCGCTTTTGGAAGAATGGGCTGTGTTGCCACAAAATTTTCTTGACACCCTCATAAACAGTATGAGAGCTCATTGTGAGGCTTATATAGCAGGGCACGGTGGTCACATTCCATATTAGACAGACTTTTCCAGAGATAAATGCTTTATCTCTGATTCATGATTTTACATTTTTTGATATACCCCGTATTTTAATTCACAATTTAAATCTTTTCCATATTGTAACGTTGCCATATTCTTTCTCCTATTATAATATGTAAGCGATGCGTATTAAACTAATTAATAAACTCACATAATCTTAAGGACTGTATTTATTTTATTGTTGACAAGCGAAGCGATGCGTGCACACAAGGCAAGACAAGAACATAAACTAGAAAGACGAAACGAATTACGTTTCTATGGTTACCTACATTCACAGAACAAGTGCGTTGCCCACATTTTGACACATAATAACAGATAATTCGAACATACCCCCCGACATTGAAGGATCAACTTCAATCAATTATACAATAGAAAATAAAATATTAACATTACAAATGACTGAGTAAATATGATACAACACAACAATTTTCTTTTAACAATGAATAATACAATTATGAAAATAATACAGCAATAAAAATTAAGAGAAAATTCACAACCAAGCTCTCTCCTTTTTTTTTATATATAGCTCGTAACTAATTCTCTGAAATTTGTTGTGGCAATAAAGCAATTTTGGATATACTTCTTTTAAGTATTCCCTTTGAGGTTTTGATTTCTACTACCCTAATCTTACCATCTGTACCTGGGAAAACATTTGTAATGCGTCCTAGTAAGTATTTATTTGTAGGAAGATCGTGTTCCTTTATCAACACTAGGGTACCTATGATTACGTTATTTTTTTTAAATTACCATTTCGAACGCTGTTGAAGCGTATTCAAATACTCTCTGTTCCAACGATTCCATATCAATTGAACGCATTTTGTAATTCTATGCCATCTAGACAGTCTATTTTCGCTTATATTAATTAATTCTGATTCAACTATGGCTGTCATAGGTCTCCCAATTAAGAAGTGGCCTGGCGTTAAGGCCTCTAAGTCATTCACGTCTGAAGACAATGGAGTGATTGGACGTGAGTTTAATATAGACTCTATTTGAGCAACTACAGTTAATAACTCTTTGAAAGTTAGCCTTGCATTACCTACTGTTCGCTTTAGATGATATTTTACCGATTTTATTCCTGCCTCCCACAACCCACCAAAATTAGGTGCACGAGGAGGAATAAATTTCCAAGTGATATTCTCCTCTGACAAATAATTTGCCAACCTCTCTTCCGGACGTCTTAGCAAATTATGGAGTCTTTGTAACTCTGCGTTTGCTCCAACAAAATTTTTTGCATTATCTGAAAAGATTACTGCGCACTTACCGCGCCTAGCAATGAATCTTTTTAACGTTGCAATGAATGCATCTGTGGTCAATTCTGACACTAATTCGAAATGCACTGCTTTAGTTGCAAAGCAAACAAAGATTGCCAAATACACCTTATTAAGAATTCCCTTTCTTTGTCCCTTATATTTTATAAAGAAGGGGCCACCAAAATCTGTTCCCACATAGTTAAAAGGTGCGCTAGGACGTACTCTTTCCGTGGGTAACGAACCCATGATTTGTTGCACAGTTATAGGATTGTTTTTACTACAAGTTATACACTCATGCGTTATTTTCCTAACCAAATTTCTTCCCTGTAATGGCCAGAATTTCTGCCTCAAGTAGCATAACAATGGTTGTGCACCTATATGAAGATATTTTTTATGGTAGTAAATTGCAATCAGGCTACACAATTTACCCTTAGCTGGCAGAATGTATTGATGTTTTTGAGCAAATTTTAGGTCGGAATGATTCAAACAACCTCCTACTCTTAGCATCTTATCTGCATCCAAAAAGGGGTTTAACATTCGCAATTTCCTATTCTTAGAAATTTGCTTACCTTCTAACAATGCAGTATATTCTGCCTTAAATTCGCTTTTTTGAAATTCCCGTATCAAAAAGGCTTCTGCTCTTGATAATTCATCTATACTTACGTGTCCCTTTCTTTTTTCAGTTGATCTTTTCGTATTATCTAAAAACCTGAAAATATAACTCAAAACACGTAATATTTTAGTATAATTATTGCTAATACTTAAAATTTCATTAACAAATTCAACATTATTCAAACAAGTTAATGTAGTATTGTTTCTCAGTTTTAACACTGATGAAAACTCAATAGTGTTTTTTTCATGCAAGTCAATGTCCTTATTGGATGTGATGTCACCTTCTCTTAGGAAAGAAGGGCAGTGCCACCAAAGTTCACAATCAATTAACTTGTCAAAATTTAGTCCTCGAGAAACAAGGTCTGCTGGATTGTCCTCTGAACGTATATGTTTCCATACATAAGTCTGGGTCAACTCTTGAATTTTGTAAACTCTGTTGGCCACAAAGCTTTTGAGTACATGAGGAGGAGTCTGTAACCATGCTAAGACGATGGTTGAGTCACACCACAAAATTACCTTATTGATATGCAACTGTAATAGATCCACTACCTTACATACGAGTTGAGACAATAAAGCAGCTGCGGACAACTCAAGTCTGGGAATTGTCAAAGGTTTCAATGGTGCAACCCTAGACTTGCTGCACAGTAAATTTAAAGATGTATTAATTTTTGTGGGACAGCGTAGATAAATGGCTGCTCCATATGCGAGCTCGGATGCATCGGAGAATCCGTGCAGTTTAATTTCCGAATGGCCTTCGTTTAAAACAAAACGATTGATTTTTAAATTGTTTATATGTTGAAGCGTTCTGATAAAGCATTGCCATTCATCCTTAACATCATCTGGAAGTGTATCGTTCCAACCTAACTTTAATAACCAAAGTCTCTGTATGAAAATTTTAGCCTTAACTATTCTAGGACCGAGTAATCCTAATGGATCGTAAATTCGAGCTATATCTGATAGAACAGTTCTTTTCGTGTACACAACTGGCTCCTTAACTAATGAATTAAACAAAAAGGAGTCATGAATTGGATTCCATAAGAGTCCTAGAGTTTTAGTGCTCTGGTCCTCAACACGATCAATGAATGAATATTCCTTGTTACTAGTTGTGATTTTTAACAGTTCGGGGTGGTTAGCACACCATTTGTGCAATGTCATGCCGCCACGTTCAAGCAATGCGATTAATTGTGCTTGCAGTTGTTGGGCTTCTGCTAAACTGCTAGCTCCTGTTAGCACATCGTCGACATAGAAATTTTGGAGTACTGCACGTGATGCTAGCGGAAAATCATCTTTTTCATCAATTGCGAGCTGATTTAGAGTCCGCGTGGCAAGATATGGAGCGTTCGATGTTCCATAAGTAATTGTCTTTAACTTAAATGTTTTGACTGGTTCTTCTTCACCACATTTCCACAAAATGCGCAATAAATCTCTCTGCTTTTCCGCAATTAGTATCTGGCGATACATCTTTATGATGTCGGCTGTAAAGGCGTACTTGTGTGTTCGAAATCGACAAATGATATCGAAAAGCTCATCTTGAACTGAACCTCCATTTAATAAAACATCATTTAAAGAAACACCACTAGTAGTAGCTGCACTACCGTCGAAGACAACTCTTAATTTCGTGCTGGGCTTATCGGGTCTGTATACCCTACGATGCGGCAAACAATATAAAAGTCTGGGATTAATTTCCAAAGAGATTTCTTCTAAGTGTCCCAGATTACTACATTCGTTAATGAAATCTTCATACAAGAATCTCATGGTTGGATTGTGCATAAATCGCTTAAGCAAATGATTTAATCGCTTATTTGCATTTTCTTTTGATTTTCCTAAGCATTCAAGCCCACCTGTTTTAATTGGCATTTCTACAACATATCTGCGTCTTCCCTTCTGGTATCTGTACGCAGGAAATGTTCCTCACAATATTGCTCTTCTTTACTTTTTATTGGATTTGTATCATTAACCGCTTCAATTTACCAAAATTTCTGCATAATATTGGATAAATCGTCCACAGATCGAACAAGACCACAATAATTACTCAAATTGTTTTCTTGTGGCATAGACTTAGAACCACTGGCAACATAGCCAAAAACTGTTTCTTGAAAAACCAAATTTTGCGTATTTATTTTATTGGCTCCCATTAAGTTAAAAAATACCTCGTTTGACAATAAAACATATATTGGAACTGGTTTATCAAATTGTGGATCAGCTAACTGAAATGTCTGTAATTGCGTAATGGGCATGATGTTTAGATATGTAGCTGGCGTTATGCGCGTAATTTTAGGAACAACAAAAAATTGCAATGTTTCACTAAAACTTCTATTTTCATTTGCGATGGTTGATATAACACTTTCTTTTATATTCATGACTGAACCATTTAGCCCTGAAACTGATGCATTTATTTTCTTTCCCTTCAAGAACAATAACTCGGTACATTCCTTCGTTATAAAGTTATTTTGAGATCCTGAATCTAGCAATGCCCTAAGAGGAACAAATTCTCTTCTAGCATTTTGTACATATATTATCGCGGTTGAAAGCAGTACTTGTTTACTAAAAGAAGATGTCATATTCATTACAGTATTGTTTATGGTTGAAAGCGTGTTATCAAATGAACGTGCATTTTCACCCAAGGTGGTGACAGACATCTGACTATTTGTGTAACTATGAGGAGAAAATGCGGTTGCGGTTGGCGACAAGTTACTACTAAGATTACTTCTGTTTTGAGTTGGTATCGTCTGATTAGTATCAATACCTTCTTCACCGCGTTCCAGGTGAATCAAGCTGTGGTGACGCTTGCTACATCTTTTGCACATACTTAAACTTTTACATTGGCTAATGTTGTGAACAGATGATAAACAATTATAGCAAAGTCTTTTCGTTTTAAGAATATTGAACCTTTTTTTAGCGGGCAAATTCAAAAATTGAGAACATTTCATTAAAATGTGGTCACCCTTACACATTAAACAATTGTGTGGACCTTCTGCTAACAAGGTTAATGACTTAGAATTGCATGAACGCTTCTGATCCTTAATGAAGGGTTTTATGAAAGTTCATTTATGGATATTTTCCAAAATTTGAGAACGTTTCTCCAAAAATAAAATTAATTCATCTAATCTTGGTACTTCGTTTGCACTTATACTCATTTCATAATTTTTTCGAGTATCCTAGTCTAACTTTTGAAGAATGATGTTTAATATTAAAACATCGGAAAGATTGTTTCTATTATAGTTTAAAACGCTTAATGAGCGAATGCTTTTTCTTACACTGTCGACTAAATTTTGTAGGTCTTTAGCGGAAGGCTGCGTCAGCTTATCTGCGTCTAAAAGTGAATTAATGTGTATTTCTGTTACTACTCTCTCATTTTCGTATATGTCCTTTAACCCGAGAGTAGTCGCGACATTTTTTAGAACGTTAGTAGTCGCGTTCGGTCCATTTGCCGCCGTTACCAGCAGGCCGAAAACGAAGGGGAAACGTGCCGGTGTTATCAGATGATCGAAAACGGATAACGTAGGGTGAAAATATTGACTGAACTTTAAAAGATTACAGCCCTTATTCATTTTACAACTTTTTACAGCAATTATTTATTGCGTTTAAGTATATATTCAGTTGGCATCTAGATAAATGTTTTTATAACTCTTTCTTCGTTTTCATAAATACTTAAAAGTAAATAGTAAATGATTTGATTGAATTTCTGATGTTACTATGAATCAATAATTAGTAGGAAAATATTTTCGAATATGAATCTAAATTCGTGATAGGTTTTTTTTTTTTTTTTTTTTTTTTTTTTTTTTGAATTACAGAATCAGAGTCAGGTAGATTTTTATGATACTCCGGCACTCTCTATCCATTTAATAAAATAAAATTAATAAATTTAGCATCAATATATTACACTGACATTAAATTGAACAATTAAACTGAAAGTAAAAATGGAACCTATGACATGCAATAGAAAATCAAATACAATACCACTAATTCACCAGCATATTGCGGACGATTAATTCATTTAAAACATATGAAAAATCATCAAATTTGATGCAATAAACAATTAAAGACAATATAAATATATATATATATAAACTTTTTGTACAATAATACCATTGAAAAATAATGAAAATGACCAATAATTATGAAATCACAAACACCACATAAACCAAATATTATTAAAAATGTATAATTATATAAATATATATATACATAATAAAGAAAAAGGTAAAAAATACTTAACTTCGAGATTATAAATGTAAATGTTGTAACTACGTTTTATTTATTTATTTATTTTGTGGGGTGTCTGTGTGTGTATGAGGGGGTAGAGGAAGGGGGGGGGGGCTCGCAAGATTTTGTGATTAAATCCATTTTTCAAATGAAAATGCACGATTTGTAGTTTTTTACTTAATTCAGGGTGGGATCAGCGCCCTTGAATAAAAATCTGGATACGAACTTCGCTTATATAAAACAAATAATAAATAAGTTATTGAAATTATATATTTAATTTAAATACATTTGCAATTGTAGATTTAAATCCTAAGATGGATAAATTATTTTAATTAATAGAATCACTGAAAGGTTCATTTTAATAGGGATGTATTTTAGAGCAACTATTTAATTAAAATAAATATTCAATTGTACATTTCATAATAAGGTATTAATGATATAATTTATTGTTTTATAAAAACATTCATTAAAATAATAAAAACAATAAGAAAATTTTCTCCGAAATTCTAAATATGCAGCAATAATTTAATTTAAATGAATTTTCTCTCATATTCTGGAAAACATTATTCTGAAAAATAGTTTGAACAATTGATGAAGGACAACAAATTTAAATTTGTTAGATATCGTCCCCAAGACTCTATTGGATTTCAATAATAATAATAATAATAATAATAAAACATTTTCTGCGGCATTGTTAAAAAAATGTGTTTTTACTTACAGTATGAAAATTTAACAATAGATAAATTTTAGCAAAATACTTAAAATATTTTTTTAAAATCATAGTATAAACATTCACTGAATTATCCAAAAGATATTTTTATTTGCGTAATTTCTAACCTACATTATAAAATTCTCATTATTTTTCTTATTGTACAAACAAATTATATGGATGTTCTTCGCAGATATACATACTACATTTCTGAGAAAATTGTTTTATCTTTCGAACTTGTTTTATTGTACAAAAACGATACTTTTCAGATTTTGGAGATACGGCAATTTTTTTACTGATTCCTACAAAATTATCTTCTCTTTTTTTTAATGGTTTGGCAGTGTTATTGTCTGTTTTTTTCATTTATATGTTCCGGTAATAAATGGAAAGCAAGTTCTTACAAATAATGATGATGAATTTCTTTTTTATTTCCATATTTAAACGATTACACTGATCTGCATATTGAAACTTTTTTTTTTGATGATTAAAAATGAATAGGTGATTTTAGATCAATTTTTTAAGCTGATTTCAAAAGTAAAGTCGAAATTTGCGTATCACGTCAGGATTTTTTACAAATTAACAATTTGTAAATTTATAAAAACATATGATTTTTTAACTTTCACTTATATAAATTTATATAAAAAAATTATTATTCAAAGGTAAATAATTAATACAGACTAGGATATGTATTAAAAAATTAATGTATGAAAAATTAAAGTTTAGACATAATAATTATACTTACAATATATTTAAATATGGACAAATTTGATTAATATTAAAAAAATCAATTAGTTTGAGAAAAATTCCTTTTAGTTGCTTTTCGTCCACTAGCACAAAGATCTCTCTTTAACATCCAGCAGTAATCTGCCATCATATTTTTATTCCACTTGCCTTGGTACCGTTTTTCCATATCTTTGATGTCTTGGTGAAACCTTTCACCGTGTTCCTCACTCACTGCTCCGAGATTTTCGGGAAATAATTCGATATGTGCATGTAAAAAGTGTATTTTTATACTCATGTTGCAACCAAGTAATCTCAATTTTTCTAACATATCTGCAACTATAATTTTGTAATTTGGGTCTTTCTTATTTCCTAAAAAGTTCTCCACTACACATTTAAAGCTCAGCCATGCTTCCTTTTCACAATCATTCATTGTTTTTTCAAATTCACTATCTGTCAGTAATTTTCGTATCTGAGGCCCAACAAAAATACCTTCTTTAAGCTTAGCATCAGTAATAGAAGGGAATTTGCTGCAAATATATTTAAAACATTCATTTTCTTTATTTAGGGCTTTCACAAATTGTTTCATTATCCCTAATTTGATATGCAGAGGTGGAAGCAAAACATTTTTAGGATTGACTAAGGGATCTTTAATTACATTTTTTGTTCCAGGGGATAATGATATTCTTGATGGCCAATCTTTCTTTTCCCAATGATTTTTTTTTTATCCCGGCTGTCCCACTCACACAGAAAACATGGGAATTTTGTGTATCCTGATTGTTGTCCAAGTAGCATTTCAATCACTTTTAAATCACCACATAACAACCATTCATGATCTTTATATTTGACCTGGTCTAGCAAAAGTTCAAGATTTTCATATGTTTCCTTTAAATGAACTGAGTAGGCTATAGGTATTGATGCATATTGGTTTCCATTATGCAACAAAACCCCTTTTAAACTTGTCTTGGAGGAATCAATAAAAAATCTCCATTCTGATGCATTATAAAGGATACCGTAAAAATTCATTATTTCCTTTATGTTATTGCAATATACTAAATTATCCTTTTCAGAAAAGTATGGAACAAGTTCTTTTTCACGATGCCTGTACCAAGAGAATTGTGTCTCTGGTAATAATAAGTTCTTAAATTTAAGCCGAGAACCAAGAAGTTCAGCTTTTATTTTTGGCAAATTTAAATCGCGCACCAAATCATTGAGTTCATGCTGATTAAATAAAATTGGAGCTTTATCATTTACTTCTAGTTTATAGACATCTTGTTCTTGATTTTCATCATCTTCTGAATTATTTGGTTCATTTATGCTTTCCAAATTGGTTGGAGGAGAAGGAACAGGAAGACTTTCATTATGCAATATAGGTCTTATTGCAGAAGGCAAGTTAGGATATATAATTCCTTTTTTATTTTTCGAACTATACCCATGAACATTAGCTAAGCAAAAATAACAATCGTCATGATGATTTCTAGGTTCTCTCCATACCATGGGAATAGCAAAAGGCATACATTTCTTTTTGCCTTTCAACCAAAGTCGTAATCCTTCAACACATGTTCTACACACTTTATGAGGGGCCCATGTCTTATCTTGGTCACCCAGTCTCACACCAAAATAAGCATAATAAGCATTTTTAACAAAATCTGTAATATCCTGCCTTTGTTTTACTACAGTATAATTTCCACAAATGTAACAAAATATATCTGTATCATTTACACATTTACGTGAAGCCATTATTCAATTAAAGAAGATGTGAAATAGTATATCACATATTTCAAATCGAAAGAAACAGACGTGAATAAACAAAGAAATTTATTGTTGTTAAAACCTATGCATTAGATCAAACATTGTTTGGTGCTGCCACCTAGCAAGTATTAATTTAGATATTTTTTACAAAATTAAATTTATGGATTATCTTTTTCTTTTTAATTTTACATAAATAATTTTTTTTATTATTATTAAATCATATTAATAAATAATTTCAGCTTCCTAAATACAGTTTCTCATTTATTTAAATTAATGTAATGTATATACATATGGAATCAATTCCTAAAAAATTTGGTGGCGCCATCTAGTATTACTATTATAAAGTAATTTATGATTTAAGAATAAAATTAATTAAAAATAATATTTGTTAAAAAAGTGTACGTGGTGTGCAAAAATGCTTTACATTTTTGAAATCAGCATAAAAAACACTTTCAGAAAAATATATATTTATATGATCATCAAAATGCATGCTGATCAGTGTTATCAATTTGAGAATTTATTCCCGCAATATTTGATAATGAAAAAAAAATGTAAGTGACCATCCATCAGTTTTTTGTGCGAACTGACTTCACAACTAATATAATAAAACAATTTTAAGTCACATTCTAAAAGTAAAAAAAGTACTCTATGAACGGGTAAAATAGTAAGAAAGAAAGAGAAAAGAAAGAAAAAAGAAAGAAAGAGACCAAATAACAACAGGCAGAGAGTCCGTACTTCGAAGAAACTTTCCCCCACAGATTTCGCGGAAATGGGAAAGGATGGACACGAGGGGGAAAAATTCAACTAATGCAAGTGGTCGCAACGCGGTCATTTAGACCGATTGAAACTTAAGAATGCGATAAAATGCTAAGAAATAGCAGGAATGACTTGCAATTTTACTACACAAGAGTGTGAACACACAAGGTCAGCTACACGGAATTTCGCTATCGTAACTTTAACGGGAAATGAGTTACAGGAAGATAACCAATTTCGGGCGGGGAAAAGACCAACGCGCGACTATTAACGGGTTAACGCTTGGAACAAAGATGAAAACATATCTTCTGTTGTAAGCATAACCCTTGCATCATTTATTAATGCAGCTGATAAATAATGCAGTTTTTGAGCATCCGAAAGTTGTTCATTTGAGGTTATTAATTTGTTAAATTGTAGCTTAAACGTATTCCACTCTTCGGACTTCCCGGAGAATTTCGGAAGTGGAATTTCAGGTAATTTAATGTTTATTGCGTTGTTTATTAGAGTAGGTTTTAATTGAAATGCACTGGGAACTTTACTCTCTTCTAAACATTTAATTTGTTTTTTTATTTTAAATTTAGTCTTCATAATGTTATCATGATATTCTTTACTAGTGTTAATATCTATTTCATAAACTTTCTCTATAGTAATGGCAGATTCTATTTCATTATTTAAGTTTTTTAGCGATTGTTCTTTATCATTCAATTGTTCTAATATTTCTGAGTAATTATCAATTTCTATATTTTTGTCATTTATTAATGTTTCGAATTTACTAATCAATTTTGTTACAGACGTTCTTAACGTGGAACGTTTCTTTTTCAACTTTTCAATAGATTCCATTTCAAAATCTTATAATACAGTAAAGAAAATAATAAATATTTCCTACCTTATTGCAGAGCAGACGATTTCTTCATCCCATTAATCGAAGCATACACGCTTGCGAAATCGTCATTCCATAAAACTTTGATGAAATAACTGGAGATAATAGTTCATTATACAGTCACAGAATTTTTTTTTTAATTGCGAAAAGTACCGCATCTTTCTCCGGCTGGACGCTGACCATTTTGTAAGCGATGCGTATTAAACTAATTAATAAACTCACATAATCTTAAAGACTGTATTTATTTTATTGTTGACAAGCGAAGAGATGCGTGCACACAAGGCAAGACAAGAACATAAACTAGAAAGACGAAACGAATCACGTTTCTATGGTTACCTACATTCGCAGAACAAGTGCGTTGACAACATTTTGGCACATAATAACAGATAATTCGAACAATACTCCTGTGCCAAATTTTGTGGCAACACAGTGAATAGTTCATCAGTTTTCTCAGATTTTATGTTTGTGACCTTAATTTTGGATATGAGTGTAGTATATACCAACATGGCAGGAGAATATTAATGGTGAACGTTGAGTTATTCAATATTTTGGGATGAAATGTTTTATAAACATTGAATATGGTTTTAATAATAGCTTTGTATTTTCATAATAGAAGTAAACAGACTTTAAAAAATTAAGATTACTAATGTAAAGAAAAAGATACCAAAAAAGTAAATTTTGGTTTGATCAAAAATGATAAAGATATCAAATCACAACCCACCCTACAGGTATCTTCCGATGTAAAATGCCAGACTCACCCCCCCCCCACACACACACACACATACTACACCCCCCTAAAGTTATACGTTATATATGTGCACTGTACAGCCCCATAGCCTTCTTCTACGATAAAATCATGGTAGGCAAATCTTACCATTTTATTTGTCTTTTTTTTTACATTATAACGCGAGAAGGGTGCGAACTACGCCAAAATAAGAGAATATATACAAACAGGAAGCAAACCTATAGGGAAATGGCATCTATGGAAACATTCTCTTATTTTGCCGCGCTGCGCATCCTGCCCGAGTGGAAATGTCACAAATCGGCCAATGTATTATGATAGTAGCGTATTACTGCAAATGCAAACAGGGAACGTTACTAAAATATTTTAGCAAGTTGCTAGCATTATTTACTTATAACTCAAAAAGCGCAACTTCGATTTTAACGAATTTGTTTTTCTTAAAAGTACATCCTTTGAGAATTATTCTGTAATTTTTTGGTTGGTGTAAGTATAAAATTACTACATTAATAATTTTTTCAAAAAATATATTTTTTTATTTTTCTATGTTAAAATTTGCGTAAAAATATGAAAAAAATATATGATGTGAACTAATATATTCTTCAATAACTGGCGTTGGTTTCATTTTTTTTAACTTTTGTACTTTTTGAGAAAAACGTATTTGAAAAATAGTAGCGTCGGCGCAAACTTCCCCGATTATTTCAAGGGCAGTTCAAGGTCAGGAGCTAAAAACACTCTATATTGTATTCTCATGGTGAGCCTTATTATCACACATGTTATTTAAAAAATCGGCCGTGGGGGCCATTTCGCTATACTTATCCGGCTAGACCCTTTCATGCCAAAATAAGGGAAATACACTTTTTTTACAAAATCAGAAATGCCTATTTGTTGTTTTTTCACTATAGTTACAACAAATATAGCAGAAACAATTCGGTGAATCTGCACATCCTCTGGAAGCCATGTTCTCTAAGGCAGATTCCACACCGAACAGACAAACGTGCGACCTGCGACAAGTTGTAGCTTTCAAACCGGTTACTTCTTTGTTAAAACCAGTTTCAACGCTACAACTTGTCGCATGTCGCACGCTTGTCGGTGTGGGAAATGCCTAATGCAGCAAAAAATAGAAGTAAAAATTACTACTGGAACTTATAACTCACAGGTCTGAATAAAACACATGTGTACAGCACAGCATAGTGTAAAGAAAGTCACGGATTCAGGAGTAGAGATAAGGTCAGTGAAAAGGCGTGTGAAGAAGGGGTGGAGAGCAGAAACCTGCAAGCAGGAGAGGTCCGATTTCAACTGTTTTCCTCTGTCTTGAATATTGTATTTAATAGGCACTTTATCTATTAAAAGAAATATTCTGTATTGAAATAGTTTCTTCCATCTTTTTTATTACTTTCATGCGCCAATTTACTATTTTAAGTCCATAAATTTATTTATCAAACTCAAATAAATAATAATTTTTTGTCCGAAATATTATACTAAATTCATAAAAAAAAAATAGATTGCGATTTGTGATGAAACTGTGCGTGATGGATTTTTCTCATTATTTTTCGCGTATTAAGCATCCAAAAAACTATAAAAAATACCACTTAGTATACCGGCAATTTTTTCATCGTAGGCTTGTGTATTCTTTAAAATGTACCAAATATATTTAAGGAAACTACAAATATTCTCTTTTCATTCTGAAAAAAAAACTTTTTATTACTTCAGTCTTGGACAGGAGTGGAAAATAAGCACGTATCTTCGAATACAAAACAATAAAATCTCCATTTATTTATAAAAAATGTGAATAGTTGTTCTGTGCATATAAAGATATCGCAATGCATGCATGAGCGAGAAAATATACTGAATTTTTCACAAGGTAGTTCATAGTCAACAAACCTTTGACAACATAGTCATACAAGCACAAAAAAATGTTACATTTCTAGATGATATATTTTATTTTACGGCTAAAATGCTGAGAGGGAAAAATATTTTTGTTTATAAATGTGGAAGTAAAAAGTAAAATTTTAAATTTGTAGCCGCATTTTATTTTTATTTTATTTTATTTATTTATTTGAATTTTATAATAAAAAAAATCACTGACAATAAAATGGTTCATGTACATTTGTGTTTTGTAATATAAATTTTAAATTTACTACAGGAATTTAATTTCAATTTAAATATTCATTTGCTTTGCACACGTATATGTAAATTTTTTCATTGGTTGAAAAAGTTTGTTGTTCAAACTATAAATAAAAACTACAAATGCGGCTAAAACTTAATAGCTTGATATAAAATTAATTTAAAATTACTTTAATTATATTCAAAGAGTGTAATTTTTTCCATGTTCACTTTCTTTTGCCTTTTAAATAATATTGGTATGGTATTGTTAGTATATTTTGCTCTAAATATATTTAATATAATGTAGTGTAATTTCAAATCAAAAGCCTAATATTTTAATATTTAATGCATACATTTATTTCATGATTACTGAAAACATTTTTTAGTGCGACAAGGCTAATTTAAAGAACACACACACGCGCAAAAAAAAAAAAAAACCTCCACTCTCTTATTAATGAAAGAAAACGAATGAATAGAAAGTCATATATGCATGCATGTTGGATTTTTTTGTTTTTGACTCAAGGAGTCAATATAGTTTTGCAAGGTTTTACAATGCTAATGAAAAAATATTATTATATACTACATTGGATTTTAACATCTTAAAAAGCCACGAAAATACTTGTTTAGTATGTATATTTAAGAATCTTTATGATTAACAAAAATATCATTTAATAAAGAACCAAATCTTACTTAATAAGATATTTAAGTTTCTTTTTAAACGGCAAGTGATCCCATCTCATCCCGCTCAAAAATAAATAAATAAATAAACCATAAATGCACATGTAAATTAGTATTCTACACTTGAGTGAAATTTTATTTTCACACCAAATAAAATGCAGAAATGTATTAATCTTCATGCCATATAGTTTCCTGAATTAATTTTAGTTTAAAAGAGAAAAAAGAAAATCTAGAAAACAGAAAATCTGCTTTTTCAGAATTTAGTGTCGCCCTCGATGAAAAAAAAAATATATATATAAATATAGATAGTACAAAATATATAACTGTTTTAAGACACAGTATGTGTGTAACAGTTTTATACACATACATTTGCTTTATATAAAATGATGTCGTTCGCATCCGCTGAAGAATTCCACATTTTCAATGCAGTCTAAAACAATAGCTACTGAAAAGTATGCATATGATGTCACTATCTCAGAATAATACACAATTCAGGCAAAAAGCGATGTCTTTATTCAAGAAACGCGACCAATTTTTTTTTTTTAATCGATAATCTAATGATTCATATGCCTTCATTTGTTTGCAAGATTAATATATAGATATTTAAAATTAAATATATTTAATAATACCTCAATGTTTTATCAGAAATCATTCCTTTATATTTTTTCAAAATAACACGTATTTTAATTACATTTTTTTCTCAATTATCACGGAAAAATGGCAACAAAAATATATAATAGTCTACAATGTTTCAACTATTTTTCCTTAACTTTCTACATAAATGGAGTATTCCTGTTGCCAGCATTAAAAAAACTCTTTAAAAACTACAAAAAAAATTAATATCTCAAAAATAAATTGAGATACAGTTTTCAAACAAATTGCATTTTAAATTACATTTTTCCCCCTAAACGACGGTCTAAAAATTGAAAATGTGTTATGCTTAGAAGTTTAAAAATTTCAGTAACGATTATCCTGTACAATGATACATCTGCTGTGTTTTACGGCTGGCTGATATAACGGAACATTATTTTTTGGAGACGACACTTAAATTGCTGGCCGAAAGAAATAGTATATCGGGGGCTAATAATCATTTTATGAAAATAAATAACCAAGTTGAATTTCAGATAATGCAGATAACTTTGCATACATGTTTCATCCTAAAATTTCTTTAAACAGTAAAAACTATATTTGAGTAAATTATAAACATACACCTTTTCTTTCGAGAAAACTTTTTGTTACTTCATTCTTGAGAAATGTATTTATTCCAGAATAAAAAATAGGCACAACTTTATGTACATAAAACAATCAAATGTCCATTTAAAAAAAAATCAAATATTTGTCTCGTGCATATAAAGATATCGTAGTGAATACATAAGGGAATGAAAATACTGAATGTTTTAAAGTATAGTTCATATTCAGCAAATGTTTGATAGCAGGTCGTAAAAGCTTGAAAAAACATTGCATTTCTACATAAAATATTTCATTTTTTGGAATAAATGCTGAAAGTAAGAGAAAAGTACATTTTTCTAAATATGAAAAATGCAGAACTTTAAATTTTCAGACTAGTTGTTTTTTTCTGCAAAATAAATATTTTGGATAACATGATTTAAAAACATTTTAGTGATACGCAATATCAACTTAAAAAGTTTATAAATAGTTTTTAGGAATTTCCATACAATTAGACATTTGATAATATATACGTAAATTCTTCCGTTGGTTGGAAAAAAAAAAAATAGTTTCTTTTACAGAATCCAGCGTTGTAGCAATAAATTCGGAACAGTAATTTTTTTTCTGAAAAATCAAATTATTAAGATTCTGTCTAAAACCACTTTTATTTTACTTGATGTCGTGTATGTTTGAGTTTGAGCTTTAGAATGCAGAATATAATTTAGTTTGAGTTAGTTTTTTGTAAGTTCATTGTATTAGATGACAGCAGTAGATTATAGCCACTTCGAATACGATTTGGATGTATTTAAAAAAAAAAAAAAATTCTTATAAGTCTCACAAAATTGATTCTATTTCTTGTGTTGAAAAAAGATTTTTCCCGAATGAATCGATAAAATTAGTTTCTTTACAAGGAAAGGGGTAATGTTGAAAAATTGAAATAGCAACAAAAGGTTATTGATTCTTTTTCAAAAAAGTGCAATAAATCTCACAAAACCTTAAAAAAACTTTCAGAGGCATTTATCTTTTACTGGTATCGATATTTGATGGTCCAAACGTACGATGGAAACTTTGTAGAGATAGACATAAATCAAATAAACCAAAGCAAAACAAAATTTGTGACACATATATAATATAAAATGCCTTAATTTGAGCTAAAATGCAAATCTTTCATTACAGATTATCAGAAAAAATATAATTTTTTGTGGTAATATACATTTAAGTGCTTCTAGTTACACAACAATCGGTAATATAATTAGCAAAAGTGAACTAGTAAGGCCTACAAATTGTCAAAAAATCATTAGAATAATTCTAAAACAAAATTTCCCCTGTTTTTTCAGAAAAAAGTGTTTGTTGTTCATTTCTATTGAGGAGATAAATGATTCAAATAAATCTAAAACTACTTAGCTTCTTGCCTAATGGTTATGGCGCTAGCTTCCGCATAAACGGTGCAGGGTCGAACACTAAATTTCAGGAATGTTTCTAGGGGTGCGGAATCCACTTTAACAGCAGATCCCACTCTGTTTAAGTGTGTAAAATATGACGTAGTACCTTCAACAAAACCAAACATCGAAAATTTATAATATAGATTTTGGAAAACTTTTGCTGAAACATCCCCATACAAAATGGTATAATGTCACATTTTTTCGGTCAATAAACTCATACTACAAAATGAAAATAACTTGCTAGAAGTGCCTGAAACTTCTGCTGATCTAAATCTCAAAGAAAATTTATAGAACAAAATCTATATAAAATGTAGTACGAAAGAGCTCAAAAGGAATTTAGTACTATCTAACTAGATATTGCTGTTTTACTCATAAAATTTTAATATTGTAGAAGATTATAAAACTCTATTTTACTGAGATTAGTTAAAAATCTCAGTTTACAATTGTAAAACAATAATCACAATTTTTTTACCCGGCTGCCAAGAAGGGTTATATGTTTTATGCGTATCTGGATATCTGGATTTCTTTATACCCTCGAAACATCCCAACGGCTGGATGGATTTTAATGAATGAGGTCTCCATCGATTGGTCTTAACCGTCTGATGGTTATAGTCTAGGTTTTGTTTTTATAAATTCAAAATGGTGGCCGTAAAATACAAAATGGCGGTAGTTACGAAAACAATTTACGATATATTTATTTTCCCACAGTTTTAATATTCTGGTTACATGTAAAATAAGATTTATGAAATTGAATCACCAAATTATTATTACCACCAGCTTTTAATTACTCCAAAATATAATTTGTTTAATAAACATAGGCCAATATAATAATTCCGTAAACGTCTAACATGAAAAAAGTGTATTTAAAAAAACTATTTATCTGGAGATAGATAAATTGCAGTTTTTTTTTTTTTTTTTTTTTTTTTTTTTTGGTTAAATAATGGTGCGATATGAAATTTCCAAGCTGTTATCATGATAATTATTTAACATTTTATATTAACTAAGTGAAGATTCCGCCTTAGTACCAGATAGATAAAGGGACAAAATTTAAACTGTTTTCTCTCCTGAACTATCCATGCCATTCGTTCCATTGAAAGTGTCAACGCATTTCCTTTAAGGCATTACAACATTCCGTAACTTGCTTTTAACTTTACCGTGTATAGAACTAGTTGTATCACACCGTTAAATGTATGTGCGGGGAGGATTTACGTTTTCATGGAACTGTGTTGACCTTGCAATAAGGTAGAACAATACACTTTCCTCTTTATACGACCTATTTTGGGTTGAAAAAAGTATAAATTTTAAACAAAATTAAGGATTATCCGGATATTTTTGTCTTGAATAACATAGTTGGTGGTAACTGCTGAGACTACTCTATATCTTTCTGAACAATCAGTACAATTCCATCTCCAGAAGATTGTCTCACTGCGTCGTAATTGGATTTAAGTATAGTAGACAATATGAGTAGCATCTTGATTTGAGCATTATTCAAAAAATCATTTTTGGTTGCGAAAAATCTGAGTATTTGCACAAATGTGAAACTGTGGGGGATAAGCCGGTACCTGGGTATGATTCAGTTTTATGTGTACTAATTTGAGTTATCATTACCGTCGAATACCACTATTACGTGTATTTTTTCGGCATCAAATGGGTTTTGATGTTTGTTTTCTTACTGCAAGAAAATTCCACAAAAAGTCCATGTTCCTATGTTCCACTATGTAGTGTGCATCAGGTAAACACCGTCAAAAACGAAAGCTTCAGTGCGCCTTAATTCGTAATTCATTAACATTTGTGAATTCATCATATAGTGAAATGAAAAATATTTTGTAAATGATATAACATTCAAAAAAGGCTGGAATACTTTGATTGGCAACTTGGAAGAACCCTCTCACCTTCTATTATGTCCCTGTCTCCCCCCCCCTACTCCAACTCTCCTACTCTTTATCCTTTAATATATATAATCAATATATATATATATAAAGTAACAGTTTGGAAATGGACCAATAAAAATCTGCATAGATCTTACCGGTACAATCCTAGATCGGCATCCATATTTCTTACTACCGAGGGTCTTTCTTCGTTAATATAAAGAAAACTGCTTCATACAAAAATATGAAAATTGGTGCTTTCATAGAGAAATGTTTGATAAACAAGCTGATGCAGACAGTTTTTAAATAGAATAATTATTTTAAGAGATATTTAATGTTAAAATTTGGTCAAAATCATTTCAGTAAAAAATATTATATGAGCAAAATATGTACATAGGAATTTAAACATTTTTACATCCTTTAGTACATTAGAAGTTCCCGGTGTGCAGACAGCATTTACTTTTTTTTTTAATTTGACTCATTTTTTAAGGATTTATCTCCATTTTAAATTCAAATTTTCAGCATTTTAGGAGATATTTTTTACATATTTTAGAAAAGGGTATTGTTTTAAACTGTTGCCAATTTAAAAAAAAGCGCAAAGAATAATATTTCCTTCAAATAAAAAAAAATATTTACACGTGGCTATTATAATCAGATAAGAATTAAGATTACAAATAAGAATTAAGTTATTACGTGTTAAAAATACGGAAAATATTGAAAATTATGTCATAAAAACTATAGTTACACATGAATTTTAAAAGAGAAAGAAAATTTTTAACCCGGGAGAACTCGCTAGTGAGAATTTCTCTCACGGTGCCCATTTGCTTTTTTTTTTTTACTTTACATTCGCTTAATATCATTTTTTTGCTTGGCTTAGTACTTTTACTCACAAATAGGTAAAATTATTGAAATAACATTTTTAAATTTTAATTAAAATGAAAAATGGTTTAAATAAGAGTCTTAAAAAAGGTACGACGGTGAGAGAAAATTTCATGCAGCGAGTTCTCCCGGGTTAAATAATAAATTCAATATTTTGCGTTAAAAGTCACAAATGGGGGAAATTTACGTCATATTTAAAAATGCCAAATAATTGACAGTTGGCAAAACACTTTAAATTAAAAAATATATTTGCGCGAGACATTTATTTCATATGTTGAGATAATATTTTCCATTATTATCGTGAATTCTAAGACAGCGCAAATAATATTTCCTTTCTAACAACAAAAGTATTTTCATGTGAATGTTAAAAAAAGAAAGAAAACTTTGGTGAAAATTACGTCAGATATAAAACGATACATTTCATTATGTTATTTAAAAGAACTTTTTTATAGGCTTGTTAAAAACCCGAGAGACAAAGGTGCTGTTAAATTAATTCCTTTTACATTAGCTTATTTTAAAATTTTTAATTAATTTTTGTGAATCAAAGGCGAAAACAGTCATTGTACTCCTTAACAAACACTTATTTCGCTTTAAAAATCTCCAATCAAAGGTATATTAATGGAAACCCATTTACAGAGAGATCGTCACTTTTTTAAAAATTATAATCCAATCTTTTTAAAGCCGATGAAATCAGCCTGCTTTTAGAATCTGGGGTATCGGAATGGGTGTTGGCGAGCGTAGCTCGTAGGGGGTAGAGCCCTAGTTTTTCAAATCCAACTCAAGAGAGATAGCGTATGTAAATGTGGTAAAATGGTAAATGTAGAGTTTACCCGTGGATAAACGGAGAATGGAGTTAATGCAATGTGGGTCTTAATGCAATGTGTCCACGATCCATTACCTGAAATACGTAACACATACACATAAATTTGGGTCTCTACACAAGTGTTGGTCAAAATTTGATTATGGTTCGAATAACTATCTAATTGATCAAGATGAATTTTTATGTGATTGTATAGTTTAACAAATAAATATAATTAAGTTATGTTTTCACACAAAGTGCAATTTCTACATTTTATTTATAAAACCTGTCTTAACATAGTAACAAGCTGTATGCTATGTACTTGCAAATGGTGTTATTCAATTCAATATTAAAAAATACATGATAAACTATTCTCCACTAAACATACTTAAAAAAAAAAGTTGAGTTTTCCAAAATTGGCTGCCTTTTCGTCACCCCTCCAAAAAAAAGACATGGTGTTCTTTTACTTAAAACTCTTCGTATCTTCATTTCTAGTGAAAAAACGGAGTTCCTTTAACTCTTTGAGGGGCAAGCAACTGTGTTTCTGTAATGTCGAATTCACACCCGAATCCGTAAAGATTTATTGCAAAATAAGGAAAAGCAATTTTACAACGTTTTTCCACCAAAGTTAGAAAAGTAAAATTTAATATTTTCCTTATTCTGTGTGTATGCAAATCTTTAGTCATCGTAGGTGGGATAAACTATATCCCACCGCCCCTCAAGGGGTTAAACTTTTCATAAACGCACACCTATTCTTACATATTTACTACTCCATTTTCGGAATATTTTACCTGTATTAATATATATACTGCAAAACTTTTTATTTGATTTAAGTATAAACAACATTAAAAACTATCTCTGACATTTTTAAATGCATATTCCTTTTTTTTTTAATTTTAACATAAAAAAAAAACTAGATAGAATTTTATTAAAACATATATATCTACCTCAAAATAATATGAAATTCAATTTTGAAATGAGAAATAAATAATGTATGACTCCCCAGTAGACGAGTTTCGAAGGATCTATATTGTAGTTCATTAAAAGTCCATTGACACGCAAATGATCCTGCAATAGCACAGAAAGTAAGTAATGAAACATTATAAAAAACCGGAATTTCATGTAATGATTCTTTTCTCAACATATATATTCATTCCAATTATTCTTTCTTTTGCATTTGTATCAAAGAATGATTTTAAAATCCATGATAAATCTGTTATGAAAAGAAAAAAAAACACCTTTCTTTACTCCACATGCGTAGATAAAGAAATAGAAACATTCATTTGGTATAAAAGTGAATAAATATATTCTAAATAAATGATGATCTTTTATTACATATTCTTTCATTTTCGGCATTTAAGATGGACTGAAGGAATGGTAATTAATGGTATTTTCGCGTATTGAAATGCTTAGGTTGTTTTCATAAATTCAGTGTGCAAAAAAATCGATGAAATTAATATTTTTGACAGATAAATACTTAATTCTTAATAAATTAGTTGTGTTTTACATTTATATGACCATAAAAAAGCTTAATGACGACGCGGCGTTTTTGTGGTAAACCGCCACATTACGCAGTGTTATTTCGATCGCTCTTTATATCGCGTTCAGTGAGCAAATTATATTAGATTTCTTAATAAATGAATGCAAACAAAGACAATAAATGTAAATGAATATATCATAACTAAAATATGTAACCATACCAAAATATAAAATTAAAAGTGTAATACATTTTGTTTTAGATTTATATTATATTTAATTTTGAGACGCATATGCAGTATGATTCATAAAGATCGAAACAATAGCCTATTTCCTTAAATATTGCCCCCAGTTATGTACTTCCGATTACAAATATTCATAAAAAGGGTACAAAATTTGATGACATGAGTTTTACTCCACGAGAGGTCTATTTGAGAAAATACAAAACTAAATTTTTATGCAGCTCCCGAAAGGTAAAATTTCCAATTAGAAAAAATAAGATAAGTGTAGGCAATCTTTCAAACTAGCCGGGTCGGCAGATTAAAAAACTTTTTTTAACGGCTCGAGCTGATAAAAAATTTGAAGTTGTAAGAGCTAAAATTATGAAAAATTGCGAAATCTTCATGTTAGAAAAAACCTATGTTATATTTCAATATTTTTTTCGATCCGCTGATATTGAGTGTGAGACAATTAGCGTAACGGACGCGTCATATTTAAAAGAAAACAATCCATTTCCTTGATTAACTAAATCAACTGAGACATTTAAACAGTACAGAAAGAAGCTGGAAATGCAAAGTTTAAAATAAATCAAAAGATTTAACTACAGGAAGGAATTACTTGCTCACCTGCAAGCTTTTAAAAGTCATTTAAACATTTTATGAGGGCTTCATTTGTTTAAAACTTTCAATACGTTTTTATGCATGATCGATTTTTTCACCATTTTTCGTCTTTATTGTTAAAAGGGGGATAACCCGGGCTTCCTGGGTTACCAGAATATAGGCAAATTCCATCATATATATTTCTGATGTTATCAACCTCTTTTCCATGTACATGCAAATCGAGTAAATTGCGATACAGTTTTCAAACAAATTGCATTTGAAAGTACATTTGTTTCCCTATTCGACGGTGTAAAAATTGAAAATGTGCGGTATTTAAAAGTTTAAAAAAATTGCAATAAATGTTCATAAAAGTAAAATTTAGTCATCTGACCACCGTCAAATGACGTCAGCATTACGCACAGACACGGTTGTCTTTTTTATAGATAGATTTTCAAGCCTGAAGTTAAGTTTGTCAGCTACAATTTTGCATCTGAACATTCATTCACTTGAGGTTTTAATCTCAGTGCCGTCGAGTAAAAATTACAGAAAATAATACTTTTAGATGCATTTGTGGCAGAATATTTAGTTAATCAAGGAAAAGGATTGTTTTCCTTTAAATATGACGCGTTCGTTACGCTAATTGTCTCACACTCAATATCAGCGGATCGAAAAAAATATTGAAATATAACATAGCTTAATGAGGGACAATGCGTGTTTTTTAAAGCGTGATGTCATTTTTTGCTCAAACTTTTTAAAAAGTTTTTTGAATTGTAATGAGAAAATGGCATCAATAGGAATAAATAAACCACTTTGAAATAAACAGCATTACTTCTTTCTTTTTCTGCAACAGTAATCCGATTGCCACCATTTTTGAGAAATTTCATAAAAAAGTTTTTAAATTAAATAAATTATAAAAATTGGAATATTTAGAAAAATCGCTAGTGCGCATGCATGTACAAATGAACAACTTTCATTAAAAATAATTAGTAAATTGCTTCATTAGAAAGTTCACGGCAGATGTCTAAAAAACCTGTCCTGTGTTTTAAATATATAGATTTTGTTTTCTTTTTACTTTAATAGTTGTTAGGAACTCTATTTTAAAACGCATCTATTTCATACAAATCATATTTGAAAGCAAATATATATCCCAATTTGGCTGTGTAAAAGTTTAAATTGTTCGACTACATATATGTTAAATTCGCTATACATAGTAATTGCTGAAATACAGTTTTCAACTGGGTTATGCGTTTGCTTATTTTACGTATCTTCTTTTATTTTTTTGACGGTTGTTCTGTGGCAGTATTCGTGAAGACTAGGATAGTTTTGCATAATGAAAGCTTGATGCATTATTTTTCTTTCTTGTTAAAATAACAGTTGTATTTTGCATTGTTTTTACAGGATCCGGTAAATAATTTAATATATGTCTTGGGTCATTACGAATAGCTAAAGAGAGCGGAAGTTCAATTTAAATCTAATGCAGCTTTCTATGAACATCAAAGGCTCAATCAAGACTCGAAACCAATATTCAATAACTGCTAATTTGAACATTAAGTACTGGGCGAGGAGGCGTGCATTACTTGAGCGAAAATCTCAAGTAATGCACGTCCTTACAATGCACTTTATTTTAATGTGCTTCATACGTAAATTAAGATAAAACTTCAACATATAATTCATTGGATCTCTTTATTATCATAACTTTAAACAATGTTTCTTGCATCTTTAGAAATTTCAAATTCAATTAAATTAAATACAGATTTTGCAGTATAAAGTCAACACACGTAGTTATGCTTCATATGAAGTTATTAGCTATCACAAGTTTAACATTCCGAAAATAATTTCATAGCAGCTAGCTTGCCTTATTAAATAAATCAAATCAATACCGCTTAGTTTTTAATGCTGGAATTAATTTCCATGTCATAATTTTGTCAAAATGATTTTTCGCATGACTTACTAGACTTGCTTGGTTAATAAGCATAAACTCTTTGAAAAACCTTACTTGCGTAAAGGTGTGTTTATATTTCACTTAATTAAGTTTAGACACAAAGTTTTGGATATGAAACGCGTTACTAATGAACAAATATTGGCCTGCAGTGAAAATGACTTTGATAGTACTTTACGCATGAAATAGACAAATATTTAAATTTAGATTCAACTAATAAGCAGATATGACCTATGAAATTAAAGTAGATTTCTCAAACTAGATTAAAAATTTTATTTTTATAAGATGTGATGTTTATCTTTAAATCAAATGCATACTGAATAGGATTTTTCCAAAAAGGAATATTTCGCAAACAAAAAGATTTTTTTTTTTTTGATTTACTTATTACGTAAAGATTTTACCGTAAACGAAAAATAGATTTGAGTAAAAATGAATTTTGCTTTGAATATTTTTAATGAAATATAAAATGCAAACTCTTCTGTTATGACAGTTTTCAAACACATTTTGCCAAACAAAAATTTAATAATTGTTTTTGAAGGCTAAAAATTCTTCAGATTTTCTTTAAATAACAAAACATTTATTATTCGTCATGCAGTTAGAACATGTTTCTTGAATTTTACTAAAAGAAAATATTTGTTTTCATGTTTAGGATTGTGCCTGTCTTGTAATTGCGTTATATTGCATAAAATCGTAGATTAAATGAGTTAATATTAATTTTTGAACTGAGTAGGGGAGGTAGGGTTGGTTTGATACATAGGGAGGGTTGTTACATTGACAATTTTTCTCAACAAATGGCATTAACAGCCATTGTAACAGATGTAAAAGCTTCTTTTATTAACAGAGGTCATCATTAGCTGGACTTAGCAGTGAGGAACTGACAACGTTTTTTTTTCTTTTTATTTTGAAGATTTTTGGAATGTCAATGTAATTTTTTTAATACTGATTTTCTTTCAAAACTCTTATTATTGTAAAGATAGTATCTTGTAATTAATTTTTATTTGTAAAACAGATTGTTAGGGTGAGTTTTACAACAAATCAGACTGCCATTTTGCAACTGCATTTATACAAAGTGATTGAAAATCCAATAAGGCATGATAGGGAGAAATGATATATTAGTGTTGGGGAGAAATGATACACTTGTATATTTGAAATTAAACAGTTTTTTTAGTTGTAAACTAATATAGGACTATAATATTCATTATTGTTTTACAACAAGAGCTACTGATATGGGTAAGGAAGAACACTTACTATTCATAGGCTACTATTCATACTATTCATACTATTCATACTAATACATAGGAACTATTCAGAGTCATTATGTAGGTTACATAGAAAAGCAGCGCGATGATAGATGGTTAATTCGCTTTGCTCGTCATGTAGAAGGAAAAAAGTTTAAATGGCCTGAAAGGGAAGATGTTTCTATAATTGAGAAGGGCAAATTGAAAAAAACATTAAATCCATCCGATTTTACTTATTAAATTGATAGAGTAATCAGTTTTTCTTTTAACCATTTGATGGGTGGTGGCATGTTTTTGAAACCACTTAATTTTAATTCCCAAACGCCACATTGGCATGCTTTGTATCTATACAACATACTTTCATCACTAACTAATATGTTTTTCAATCTTCTTCGCTCCATAAACGTCTTGATTTCCACCAATTCTTATACGATTTTGTTTTGCAGTCTTGAGAGGTTTTGTTTTCGGTATACGAGATTCAAAGTTAAATTTATGGAGACGTCTTAATTTTCTCGATGTAGAAACTTCAACTCCTTCTTCTTTCCATTTTCGGTGCAAGAAATGCACACTTTTAAAACGGTTTTTCTTAACTATACGCTTCAGTTTCCTGTCAGCTCTAGCGGATGCATTTGGTTTTCGACCGCCATTTCGGCGATTATTCTGAAATTTTGCATTTTTTGAATATTGTGTTAGTATTTTACTAACGCTTGATTGCGAACAATGTAAATAATTCCCTATATAACATTGATTTTTCATCATCAAATCATTCAGGAATATCACCCACACGACCCATTTTAGGACGAAAAATGAAACAAACTGTCAAAAGAACACCGAATTTAAATAAAATCGATCACCAGTGATGCACCAGTTATGAATTGAGGATAATTAAAGAAGAATTAATGCAAAATATTCTAATATTTTGAACCACTTGAATAAATATTCTAATATTTTGACTTTTTAAAATAATTTTTTTTTTCAATTAATCTTTTCAGAAATTAATTTTAAGATAATAAATAAGTTTAATCAATAATAAGTTCTTAATAAAAATATCGTTTGCATATTTGCATTAAAAGATGTTAAATTACCAAACGATATTTCCAGTTTGTGACAAAAAAGTAATTATTCTAATATTTTGAATATGAGCTTTAGTTGATTTTTCCAATTTACCCTAAGAGGCGCAATATTTTTTAAAGATTTTGTTGAAATAATATGATTACAACTTCTCCAGCTTTCACAGGAACACATAAAGATGTACAGGGATGACCACCCCGGGAACACAGCTTTTGATTTAGAGTTGTAGCGCAATCCCGGGGAGGATAGATTGCACTCTGAAGTTTAACATGATCTAAGGTCAGTTGGAAAATTTAATAAATGATAATAAACTATTTCTATGCTAACTGCCAATATTGTAAGTTTTTAGGAATTTTTTTTAACAGATGAACATGAATTTCTATGTATTGAATAATTTTATACCGAATTTAAGGTCATGTTGAGGTTACACATAACCATTTTGCTAAGCAACAAAACATATATTACCTTAAAAAAAAACTAAATTAATTAAATTTTAATATTTATATGTAAAAATTATTAATATTACAAACACCAAAACAACAATACAATACCAGTACAATGTAACAATACAAGTACAGTAGAACCCCGGTTATCCGAAAATTGGCTTAACCGAAAGACGTTAAAATTCCTTGAAGTCCTTTTTAATGTGAAAACTTTTACTGCCAACACTATTTTACCGATGTCAAATGACAGCTTTCAACATATTTTCATTTATGATTACTAATTAACTTGTAAGTTTTAGATAAAAATAATTCCGAATCATTTTTAATACATTGAACAGCTGTTTTAATTCCAATGACATCAGTTTCTGCAGAATCATGTGTTTCAAAGACTAGTGATTCAACCTTAGGCCATAACTTACGCCACGATTTCACTAACGTTTTGCTTTGAATTTTATCCCATGAAAGAAGCTACATAGTAGCCAACTTTCTTCCTATCTACGAATAACTTATGCTCCATCAGCCAGTCCTTCAATCAAAAATCTTATCAGGCTTTTTCTGTAATGCCTCTTAATGTTCTCAATAACTCCTTGATCCATTGGTTGAATCAGAGAAGTCACATTCGGAGACAAGAACATAGCTCTAATCCCATCCTTTACGGGCTCACTTTCTGATGGGTGCGATGGTACGTTATTCAACAGCCTTCTGAGGAAGTTTAATTTTTTTTTCAAAAAATAAATACCTCTGGAACAAACTCGTTGAAAAACCATTCACTGTACATGTCACACGTGATCCACGATTTTCTGTGACCGGTATTTTACTGGGAAAGATCTCATGTTGAGATTCTTGAACTCTCTGGGCTTAGCCGATTGTCCAACTAATACAAGGGGAAGTTCGTGATACCCTGATGGAGTACTGCAAACCAAAAGTGCTGCTCTTTACTTAGCAGTCTTAAAACCAGGAGCCGTTTATTTTCTGAAAAAGGAGAAAACGTGCGGCTTGGCAACATTTTATAATTCAATCCTGTTTCATCGCAATTGTAGATTTGTTCAGGATTTAAGTTCTCTTTTGCAATAACTTCAGAAAACTTCATCAGGAATTACTATACTTGTGAAGAATCTGCTGAAAGTTTTTTACCGCAAATACCGATCTGACGATTACAGTGCCGTCTCTTTCATCGATCTAACAATCCCAAACTAGCTGAAAATTGAGGAACTCCGCCCATTTCCTTGTTTAAACCGTTTGCTTTTTCATGAAGAATAGGCCCACTTATAACAACCCTTTTTCGCGCGCGTGAGTAAACTATAAAAAAAGAGCTTCTTCCAGTATCAAATTTTCACACTGCTTCATTGTGCTTCTGCTTGTTAAGCCTGCATTTGTTGTGATCTTCGTACACAATTATTCAATTTTGTCATTTGGAGTGCTTTGAATACAGTACCACAGCATTTTTATTACAACGATGTTCTATATTACGATCACAGCTTTTCATCAAACAAGTTTTACCATAAGCCTCCCGGTTATTTGAAAATTCTTATGGAACCCCGGTTATCCGAAAATTCCTATGGAACCCGTTTAACCAAAAATGCTTTCGTCTCATGCTTTTCGGATAACCGGTATTTTACTGTACTACCGAAAAAACAATACAGATATCCTTCTATATATAAATAAAAGTTTTGATTTGGAAATGGACCAATGAAAATCTGCGTAGATATTCCGGGTAGAACTCATCCAATTTAAATGCTTAAGCCAAGGCCTCCTCATCGAAATAACAGGCCTCGCAATCGCTAAGTTCCCTTTGTCCGCTGTACACGTGGTTAGAAACCACATGGTTTACCGTGACTAGCGCCATCTAACGTGAGAAACAGAAATATTTTTTAATTTGTTTTCCATTTGTCTTTTACCATTTTCTTTACGATGTGCTTTGTAGTTTGCAAATGATAGTTGTTAATCTTAAAATTTTCATATGTTCTAGACATTTTATTTAAAAAATGAACTTATTTTACTGTTAAACAAAAAAATGTTTACTGCTCTATTCCGTTATGTAAATAAATGATGATAATAATAATAATAATAATCAGGAAAGAAAATTATTTTACCATGAATTTCTCAGTGATATTAGTTATTGAAATAAATGGATAGCATCTAGATCCGGAAAATGTAAAATATTTCATTTTCTCTTTTATATTTTCAAATATGTGATTTATTTTATTTCTGCTATTTCTTTTCTTTCCACAATTAATTTCACCTTACAGTATTAATTTAACATCGCTCCTTCAATTTGTTTCAATGCACAGTCTCATTTATTTGTTTATTGGCCTATCATTTGTTTTATTTTTGAAGGTATGGGGGATCATTTCAGTTTAACATACTTTAGATGAAAGCTTCACTGTTTTTTCATATAAAGTTTGTATGTATTAATCTATGGAAAGTTTCATAATTGGCTCCACAGCCAACTGGCATATCTTGGCGGGCATAGTTTGGTGCGTAATTAATTTCCTTGTTTTAACTCACATATGTTATATAAGTTTTCCTAAAATGTATCAAAGTATTTTAGGAAAGTTGAAACACGCCTAGATACACAAAAAACAGACAGAAGTCATAAACACTTAAAAAATTGGAAAAATAAAGTTTAATAATCACTTAAATTTATACATGTCCCTCAACTTTCCGCAAATACCGTATTCTTGTCATGCTACGATTTTTGTGTTTGTAAATCTTAATTTGAGTATTCTTCCTTAATCAGACCTAGAGCCAATTGGCGTAAGTGCAGTTTGGCGCAAAATTAATTTTATTTTTAAACCGTACACTTGATACCACATTATTCCACCATCGCGTTTTTGCAGTCAACTTTGACTGTGGAACAGATTACAGAACATTAGCTAATACTATATTATATAATAATAAATTGGTATTTTTCAAGTATGGGGGCCTTGGCGAGAGAAGAAATTTTGGCAACGAAATTTCTGGAAGCATATACACTGTTTCACATAAAGAAGCAATATTTTCCAATATTAGTACAATTTATTTAATATAAAAAAGGCATGTATCTATTTTATATACAAATATAAACAAATCGTATATAAAAAACAATAATAATATCTAGAAACTAAATTTATGCATGTAAATTCGGCACAGATGTCATATTGGCGCGATTTTTTTCTGGCGTAAATGTCATATTACGCCATATAATAAAAATAGCTTGGTTTCATATACACGTTTTAAAATTAAAATTTGATTTTTATCAATTATATTATTGTCATGTCACATCCGGATACTTAACTGGCACCAAAGTGTCATTATTTTGCTTGATATGGTTATCCGGATATAGATGGTATGGTAACGAGGTTTTCGCAAATTTGGCGTCGGAAAAAAATCGCACCGATATATGACATCTGTGCCGTAAATTCTTATAAAACAAGCTGACAGTTCGTAAGTTTTGTTTTATGCTAAAGTTGGACAAAATCGTTCCATTAAAAAAGTTTTATTGGAGCAAAAACTACACATGAGAATTTAATCATTTTAGATCATTTTATAGGTTTTAAGTTCCCGGTGTGCAGATTGCATTTATTTTTTTTATTTGACTATTTTTTGAGGTTTTATTTCTATTTTAAATTCAAATTTTCAGTATTTCGAGAGATATTTTTTACAAATTTAAAAAATGTTATTAATTTAAACTGTTGCCAACTGTATAAACAGCGCAAACAATAACGTTTACTTCAAATTAAAAATTTATTTACACGGGACTATTGTAAACAGAAAAAAAAAATTAAAATTAGAATAAAATGATTACATGTTAAAAGCAGGAAAATTGCGTCATAAGAACCATATTTACACTGGAAATTTAAAAGAGAAACAAAATGTTAAAATAAAAAAATCATTACCATGCGTTAAAACCTGTAAATGGAGGAAATTACGTCATATTTAAAATGGCCAAAAAATATGGCAAAACAATTTAAATTAAAAAATATATCTGCGCGAGACATTTACGTGATATTTTGAGATAATATTTTCAACTATTATCGTGAATTTGAAGACAGCGCAAATAATATTTCCTTCTAACAACAAAAGTATTTTCACGTGAATATTAATAAGAGAAATAAAACTTTGGTGTAAATTACGTCAGATTTAAAACGATACATTTAAAATGAATTATTTAAAAGAACTATCTTATAGCGCTGTTAAAAAATACCGGGAGACAATGACACTGTTTACTTAATTCATTTTACATTAGCTTATTTTCGAATGTTTAACTAATTTTTTTAATTAAATACGAAAACAGCCATTGTATCTTTTAAAAGCAGCAGATATGGTCTTAAAAATCCCCAATCCAAGAAAAACGAATGGAAACCCGTTTACAGAGAGATCGCTACTGTTTTTTTTTTTTTTTAAATTTAATTCAATATTTTTAAAGCCGATCAAATTAGCGTGCTTTTTGGATTTTGGTGTCCCTGAACGAGGGTTGGCGAGCGTAGCTCGTAGGGGGCAGAGCCCCCTAGTAAAACTAAAAAGAAAACAATTAACTGTTATACGGTGACTTTACAATTGTTTTCGTTTTTCAATAGACACTTAGAGTAAAGTGAAAACGAGAAACTGTAATTATATGAATGCACATACACTTTAATATCAATATTATAACCAATACAACAATATAAATAGTAAATAGCTTCAACAACAGTTTTATAAATAACAAGCCACCACATCAGTTTCATAGATAAAAAGCCGTAACAGCAACAATTATTTCCTTTAATTTTATAATTCATCAGCCACTTAATTTCCTTGTAACATGCATACATCTGTATCTTAATAGCTTTTCAAAATGAGTGTTATTGCTGAACGAACTAAACTTTTATGGCAAAAATAAATAGTTACTTAGAATTTATACTCGGATTAGATTATTCCATTATGTAAAACTGTTAATTTTCTATGAATGACAATCTTCTTATGTAATCTAAATATTTTATAATTTTGTACATATTATATAAATTTCACTTTGCTTATACTGCACGAATAATTAATGCACATCTATCTATATTTCAAACAGTTTTAAAATTATTAAAGTCTTGAGACTTTACTGTTAAATTTTAATAAGATGGAACTTCTTATGCATAATTTACACGTCCTCAATTTAAATTATGTAAAAAATTAAAGAAACTTCATTAACTATCTTATTATAAAACCATTTGTTATTTTCTTTTAAAATATAAGAGCATTGAAAAAGTAATAGTAATCAAGTAAAGAACGCTAATTTAAAACTATGTATAATAGTGTTTAAGTAACAACCTAATGCAGAGAAAATATACTACAGCTATTATTTTTAATAAACACATCATAAATGATTACAAATTGATGAAAGAAAATTTAGCATCTACTAATTTATATTTATTGCGCTTGGCATTTTAAATTTTATTTATATATTATTACATTTTTCTAAAATGAAATCTTATTTTTAAAATAAATGTAGTGTTACAGATAGCTAGATTCTATTAAAAAAAAAAAGTGCTGTATAAAAGTTTTTGTTAAGGCATGTTAGAAAGAAAGAGGAAAATTATATTACTTTGTTTTGCTAAAAATGTATTTTTCAGTAAATTCATCAACTAAAAAAATTTATTCAATGTTACTTGATATAGCATAACATAATAAAATTCAGACGTTATTCGTTCTCTTATTTTAATTTGAAGCTTAATCTGATCAAAATATGTTTTAATGGCAATCCAATCATATTGAAGCTTTAACGTAGGGGGCTATAAATTACGTTATCCACAACCGAAATTGATGCCATTTAAACTGAATATATTTTTTTATCGAATTTATTTTTAATTAACAAAAAAAGAGGTTCTATATATTTTTAAAAAATTAATTAGGTTAAGCTTACGGAATTCCACATTTTCTTTCAAGTAACCACCAAACATGAAATCTTACACTACGCAGGCATTCCTTCATCTACAAATATAATTGTAAAATGTGTTCAGAGATAGGAGAGACAAATAGTTTTTTTATTGCTAATCGGTTAATCCTTTATTCAAAGATGTAACAGTAGACGCTCAATATTTATTTACTGCATAATTTTCAGTGGTATACTTAAAAAAAATTATCTTTCGTAAATGACGTATAAATTTTATTAATTTGTATGTATATTATTAAATGTTGTGATATTACCTGTGTTTACACCAGCGGTTCCCAACCGCTTTGACTCGCAGAGCCCTTTCTACAAATAATTTTTTAGACGGAGCCCTTGAAGCCTGCTGTACATTATGTTACAAGCTATGTTTTTTAAGTGCATTTCTATCCAGAATGAAATAAATGAATAATAACACAAGCCAACAGCTGTTTTGGTGCCTAGGTTTTTGGAGCTGATTGTATATGAATTCGATGTCCTGAATTCAAATATGACATTCAATTTTGCCTGGGAGCTCAAATATTTAAGATATAGCACTTTTTGTGAAATATATGTTACACTATTTTAAGTTAAATCCATGAATTAAACAAAAATAAAAATAAAATAAATAAACACAGATTTTTTTTAATAATATACAAATGTTAATTTTCATTATTATAATATACATATATTCAAATAAAATTTTTAAGAATTATATTATACAAATATATTTATTTACTCACAAAGATAGAGGAAAAAATCATCGATGAGACCAATTCTCACTGAACATTTCGGAAGCTTCTTTTCCGTGACATTCTTGAATTTATTTTTGAACAATCCCTTTTTATAAACTCCAGCAGTAATCTGCCATCATGTGCGTATCCCATCTTCCTTGGTAGTGGTCCTATATAGTCTTAATATCCTGGTGAAATCTCTCGCCCTGTTCCTCACTGGTGTGTCCTACATTTTCAGGAAAATACTCTAAGTGGCTGTGTAAATAGTGCACCTTAATGCTCATATTACACCCAAGAGATTTAAAACTATTAAGCATTTCGTTTACCAGTTCTACATAGTTTTCTGCTTTGTGTTTGCCCAGAAAGTTTTCGACAACTGCAACAAAAGAAGTCCAGGCTTTTCCCTCAGTCTCAATCATCGAATTTACGAAGGCAGGATCCCTAATCAGTTGTTTTATTTGTGGCCCGTCAAATATTCCTGATTTAATTTTTTCATAACTCAATTGGGGCATTTTCTCTTTTATATATGCAAAGCATGACCCGTTCTTATCAAGAGCCTTTACAAACTGCTTCATAAGGCCGAGCTTGATATGCAGTGGAGGAAGTATAATTTTGTCTCACCCAACTAAGGGGTTTTTAATGATATTCCTTTCCCCAACATCCATGTTTTCTCTCTTAGGCCACTCGTTTCTAACCCAGTGGTGTGTTTTATCCCTGCTATCCCAAAGACACAAGAAGCAAGGATATTTGGTGTAACCGCTTTTCTGTCCAAGGAGAAAGTTTACCATTTTTAAATCAACACAAATCACCCATTGATGTTCATGATACTTTATCTTGTCAAAGACCAAAGCTATTGTGTTATATTCTTCTTTCATTTTCGTTGAGTGAGCAATTGGTATTGAACCATATTTGTTCCCAATGTGTAGAAGGACCCATTTTAAACTCCGCTTTAAGCTGTCTACAAATAAGCGCCAATGATCTGGAAAATATTCAGGAGGACCCATGTTTCAAGAGTCCTCTAATTTTATAACAAAATACAAGATTGTCTTCTTGGAAGAAGAAGGGTAGTAGACCCTTTTCTCTTGTGCGGTAAAAGGTAATTTTGGTTCCTTGTTCCAGTAAATTTTTGTCCTTCAATCTTGAAGCTAGTAATTCAGAAGCTTCTTCTGACAGGTTGAGATCTCTGGTGAGATCATTTAACTCATCCTGGTTGAAACGTTGAGGCATTGATGACATCTCCTCATAATCACTGTCACCTTCATAAGTATCGGAAGGATGATCAGAGGAACAGTATTCATCCTCTCAGAGCTCTGGTAGCTGGTAAAACGTTGGGATCGGCACTTACTTCCTCAGAGTGAGGAACCGGGCGTCTTGCAGACACTAAATCAGGATAAGTCCACTTACTACGTTTCTTTCGATTAATTCCATTAATATTTACTAGGCAGAAATAACAATCATCGAAGTGGTTTTGGGGTTTTCTACAAACCATCGGTAAACCAAATTTGAGACTTTTTCTTTTCCCGTTAGTCCACTGTCGTAAGTGTTCTGTACCATTTTTACAGACCTGATGCGGTGCCCAGGTTTAATCTTGATCTTTAACACCAAAGTGTCCAAGATAAGCTCTCTTTACAAAGTCAGTAACATTTTTTTCTGTTCTCTTTTAACACGTATTCTCCGCATATGTAGCAAAACACACCAGGATGATTTACACAACTTCTTCTACTTGAACTCA
This sequence comes from Maratus speciosus, assembly GCA_963932465.1. Classification (NCBI taxonomy): domain Eukaryota; kingdom Metazoa; phylum Arthropoda; class Arachnida; order Araneae; family Salticidae; genus Maratus; species Maratus speciosus. The sequence continues at coordinate 352,619,030 of OZ010788.1, read as the reverse complement.
TTTAAATTATATTCAACAACACAAATACAACAATCTACAATACAGTACGTTTTAAATTAACTTTATAAGAATTTATACTAAACACAAATATCGCAAAAGGTCAACAACATCTACCCTCCACGGAGAAAACTCACAAACTAACCTTATCTCTTTGCGGCTTTTCCATTTGGCTTTATGGATGAGCGGCACGAAATCATAAGCATGCGCAGAACCTCAGTTTTACTTGCACATCTGTTTTTTTCAAGGTCTTCTGAAATTTCAGTGCCTCCCAAGTCGCTTTGAGCGTTGCGACAGGCCCATGTGTCAAAGGCCAGTTTAAGCGTTGAACGTCACTTCAGTTCTAAAAAATCTTTAGTTCTCTTCGCATATCTAAAAAAGTGGAGCTGATAGAGAAAAACTGATTTCATATTTGGATTCAGTGTCCCAAAAATATCTAAAATCAGCTGTAAAATCATAGGCACCAAAAAAAAAATTTTTTTTTGTAGGCCTGTGTAATATAAACATTTGTGCATTGTCCCAGAGTAAAATTATATTTTGAAACTTTAACTGTACTGAATTTATTTTCTATCACCGTCAAAACAGGTACAAACTAAATACAACAACATGTACAATAAATCTTACATTATTAGAGTGACGATCAATAACGCATAAACGTTTAATGTGATCTGATTGTTTAGCACAAATGTGTGTATTTTGATCCAGTTGATAGTAAATGCAGGCGAATGTTCCGTGCTACATTTAGTCCAGGTAATTGAGAATTTTACCTAGCAAAATTAATGGTAGTACTAGAAATCGACTTTTTAGATGTTTTTTGGGTCGCTTAATCCGAATTTGTAACTTCCCACCAAAATTTCCCCCGGCAATCTCCCCAAATTTTGGTAAAAAGCCCCCCAAAAAAGGTTTTTATTAAAAAAGTCATTTTTTTATTGTTTTAGAGAAAAATTATTTAGAAATTCAGAAAGTAGACGAAATTTCCAACAAATTAGATATATGACATTATGACTTAGGATGAAGGGGAAGGGGGGATCTGTCTCGGAACATGCGCGCGGTGCTGCGTAAACTAAGTTGCGCAATTCCACTTAACCACTCACACGTTTACATTCGCCCTCCCATCTCCCCTCCGAACTTTCTCTATAAGGTTTACTTTAAGTTTTTTGGTTCGCTGAATCCGAATTTTTAACTTACCCCCAAAATCCCCCCCCCTAAAATAGTTGTTTTTAACTTACATTTCTTATTGTTTTAGGGGAAAAGCATAACGAAATTCAGAAACTAGACAAAATTTGCAACAAATAAGGATATATGACATTATGAATTAGGATGAACGGGGAGGGTCAGGGCTGCCTCTGAACCTGCACTGCGGCGCTACGTGAACTAATTATGAAGTCCAGGCAATAGGGATTTTATCTGGCAAAATTAATACTAGTTCTGGATTTCGACTCACTTTATGTTTTTTGGTATGCTGAATCCGAATTTGTAACTTCCCACCAAAATTTAACCCGGCAACCCCCCCAAAAAATTGATTTTTTGAAAAAAATTTGTTTTTGAGAAAAGCGCGCGGGGAATGTTCCGAGGCAGCCTCCTCTCTCCCCGTTTATCCTACGTCATAATGTCATCTATCCTATTTGTTGCAAATTTTGTCTACTTTCCGAATTTCGTAATGCTTTTCCCCTAAAACAATAAAAAATTTAAGTTAAAAACAACTATTTGCGGGTCTTTTCGTGGGGGGGGGGGGCAAATTTTGGGGGTAAGTTAAAACTTCGGATTCAACGACCCAAAAACCTTAAAGTAAACCTTATAGAGAAAGATCGGAGGGAAGATGGGAGAGCTAATGTAAACGTGTGAGTGGTTAAGTGGAATTGCGCAACGTAGTCCACGCAGCACTGCGGCGCATGTTCCGAGGCAGATCCCCCCTTCCCCTTCACCATAAGTCATAATGTCATATATCTAATTTGTTGTAAATTTTGTCTACTTTCTGAATTTTTAGCTACTTTCCCCTAAAACAATAAAAAAAGGGAATTTTTTAATAAAAACCTTTTTTGGGGGGCTTTTTACCAAAATTTGGGGGGGGTTGCCGGGGGAAATTTTGGTGGGAAGTTACATATTCGGATTCAGCGACCCAAAAAACATCTAGAAAGCCGATTTCCAGTACTACCATTAATTTTGGTAGGTAGAGTCCCTATACGGTCTCTATTGCCTGGACTAATTTAAAAGACTGCATTTCTGTATTGGGTTTTTTGGCTGCGATAGTCGAAAATCTTGCTTCACAAGCATATGTCATTGAGAAAGGCTGCAAAACTAATTATGCTTTCTTAGACAAAGTTTTAGATTCATCTATCAAATAAAATCGAAAATATGATAGGCTTTGGTCTTAAAGTAAGATCTTTAATGCTAAATATACCAGGAATTTTACCCAAGTTTTATTAAAAATATTTCAGACCAGAATTTTTATTTAAAAGTAGTTAACCATTTTTTTTTTTTTTTTTTTTACTTACATCTGATTGGTTTTTATTTTATTTATTTTATGAATAATTTCTGGTTCAAATTGAAATATTTTCATTTGGTACCACCAAATAATCAGTTGTTAGTATAATCAGTGTTAACATGCTATAAGATGTCAAATCAACCGCGCGTTTCACTGAGTTTAAGTTGGGCTGCTTTTTTGATAACGCTGAACGCATTTAGTATAGATTTTAAGTCTTCCAAAACCTTTTCTATTCAGCTGCTGAAAATTTTGTTTAACCAACATTTTCCAAGTAATAGGATGTGCCTGGATATTTATTTGTATTTTTTTTTTATCTCGCGTTGTTTGCATTATTTTTTAAAAAAGAGGCACGTATTCGATATCATTATTTCTCTCAGAATTCCACAAACATACGTTTCATCTTAAAAGAAAACACGTTTCGTAATTGCATCGGAAATTGTGACAGATTTTGATTGCAGTGATAGATACATTTATTTAATCTTGCCGAACATATTGGCGAAATATACCACTAGCATTCACAATCTTCATGAATTAAAAGTTTTGGCAGTTTAAATTTATGTTTTTTTCTAATATCACCTCTGCAGTTGTAACAGTCCTGTAAACGGTCTTCCTCGACATGACCGTCTTACTTCGATATGTAGTAGGAGGGGCAGGTGCAGGCTTCCAATAACTTCACACATAAGTTTAAAAAGTTTGCTTTTAAGAGTTCGCAATTATATATAGTGTATTATTTTAATGGCACCATTCATCTTTTTCATAAGCTCAGAAGACACTTTTTTCGGGGACCGCGTGTATCTATAAAGAACGCAATAGATACAGTGCTTTGCTATCGGTTTAATTTTTGCAAATGCTCCAGCATTGTGACCCATCATTGCTTTCGCATCATGAGTGTTTTCATGTCCACATGTGTTTCCCATATATTCATCAAAAAATAAAGCGCCCCTTAGTTTGTTGATGTGTAGTTATCTACAAACAATATGATCCTGACAGATTTGTAAAACCTCTTTCGTACTAGAGTTAGTTAGTTATCACTTAATTTTAATCAAGTTAATTTCCTAAAACACCATAGTAATAGAGATGTTAAATCTAGTTCCCGGTGCCCGTTTTAAAAAAGTAAGTTCACTACATTCAAATGTTATTTGACAAGGGAATATTTGACAGCAAATTAACAAATTTTTCATAAAGCAAGTTCTTGACAGTATCAAATTTACAAGGTTTATTAAGAATCTCTACAATTATATGATCTTCGGGAACTCAAGCGACTTGTTAAACTATCAGGTAGGCGCCAGCTTACTTGAGCAATGGGTTAAAACCAAGCAAACTTCTGTTACTAATTTTAGAACGTTGTTTTTGTCCTAATGAATCACAGTGATTAAACAGGACAAATGTAAAAGTCTAAATTAGTGGTAGAAGTATATATTTTTGCCTATTTAGCCTCCGTGAAGTCTGCGCATTTGTCAAGGACATTTCATATTTGCTGTGTGTTCTGATATTTGCCATGTGCTGTGTGCCACAGATATATTCTTTTGAAGCATGCATACGCTACTTTGACCTTCTTACTAAAAATATTCAGGCGGTTTATCTTTCAAACCATAATGCTTTCTTTCGAAATAATCACGCAGTTGAGCATGAAATGTGATGTTAATGAATAACACTTCAACTTAAGCCAAACTGTGAGGAATTTAAATAACTTCTTTTCCGTTCAGAATGAAGTTTTTTGCTTTCTTATATTAAATCTGCGTTGGTTTCTCCATTTATCGCATTTATATTTTATTAGAAAACGTAAAAATACAGTACTAGTGGAAACTAATATTTGCACTGGATATTTTTTAAAGAAAACAACAGTTTATTAAAAGAGTTCAAATAGTTGACAGTAAATTATCAATGTATAAATATTTTTGAAGCTAAAATATCTGTGCACTTTTTTGAAAAAAAAAACCCGCCTTTTAAATGTGTCGGTTGCATTAAAATTTTCTTTATTTTTCTAAAGCGCAGCGGAGCCCCTGGAAAGTTTACACGGAGCTCCTAGGGCTCAGCGGACCACAGTTTGGGAACCTCTAGTTTACACAATAGAAAACATCGGCGAAAGAAAATTCAACAGGGGATAAACACAGTGAATTATGTATTATTATATAGCTAGATTTGTTATTTGTTATTATCTAAACTATTACCATAAATACTTCATATATTATTTCACAAAAAGCTATAATCACCTTTTCAATCTAAAAAATTACATGTTCATTGAAACGTTTTAAAGTTAAAGAAAATATTTTTATCAGTATTTGTGATACTGAAAATATAAAGCTTATTCGTTTTCATTTCAAATAAATTCACATGGACATTTAAGTAATTAATATCTGCAGCCAAAAATGTATATAAGAAATATCTAATTTGAATCATTTCATAATTAAAAAAATAAATAGTAAAATTTTGAAATTATGAGTTCAATCAATTCAGTAAATATCAATTTTGATCTGTTAATTGTGCTGTTTTTATGGGGAAACAGTGCTTTTACCACCGACTTACGGTGAAGTGGTTAAACACATAGCAGCACAATACATTCTTTGGAATGTTTTTAATTCAGAATTATGATTTCTGACAGTGTCATAGGAGCAGAAGGTGATACTGTTTGATATAATGTTTTTCATATTATGCTCTAATTTAATTTCGCCGAGAGTAGGAAGGGATATATACAATATAACGTAATTTAATGCTTTCCTGTGATAAACGTATTTTGAAAGTTTATTAATTATAAAGTTATTTGAATTACAGAATTTTGAATCTAAAAACAGAACTCTATTTCTCATTGTTTAGAAAGTGTTTGTGTTTGTCAAGATTTGTTTTTGTGACTATCTAATAAACAAAGAAAATCTCAAAAAGGTTTATTTCATTCAAAGTTTTCTACATAGAGAAATTGGAGGAACTTTGGCGACACGACATACGCTGTGAATACTTACTTTTGTTTTTGATGTTCTAAAGCTTAGTATTTTCAAATGCAATTGAATTTGAAATTTTATTTAGCAAAATGTCATTCTATAATATGATAACAGTCAAGTATTTCTTTTATGAATTGATAGAATAAAAATAAAATTTTAGAATATTATGTTTAGAAAACTGCTTTTTAAGAAGAAAAATGTTCTAAAGAATATTTTGATTTTTTTACTTGTTGTTATCGATAACATTATGACTTATTTTCTTGAAAAGTTTGAATATTTAATTATTATGGTGAATCAATATTTTACATTCAAGAATTTTTAAGGTTACTTTTAAAGTTATGCACATATTATAACAGAACATTCTACAATTGTTTGTATGAAACAGTATTCATAAATGATTCAACATTTAATAGTAGAGCTATTTTTGAATTTGATTAGTTCTGTCTTTCGATTTAATTCAATCATTTCTGCTTTTTCAAATTAATCTGATCAGTTTAGTTTGAAGTGATTCTGATTACTATTGATTTTTAAGTAATTCTGTTTGGTTTTGTTTTGAAGTTAATCTGGTTAGTTTTATTTTTAATCATTCTGTTTATAAGTTATTGCTTATAACGGATGATTATGAAAAAAATCTCCTCAAATTAAAATTGATAGAGTTAGGATTAAAGTCTCTGTAACTAGATTAGCAGATAATTTTGAAAACACATATACCAAAAATGAAATTTTGATTAGATTACCAAGATTAGATAATTTCTTAAAGAGTTCTTACGATAAGATTCATGTTTCAATGATGATGATTCCGAATTAACATAATTTGAAGACCGATATTTTCAGTTCAAAACTAAATATCAAAACAAACTATGTTATTTGAATCCCTCAGAAGTTGTTAACGTTGCAACGCACAATTCTGTTAAAGGTTCTCCTATTATTATTCCTAACTAGAGCAATACTTGTTTACCCAAATTGAACATTCCAGAATTTTCTATAAAACTTTCAGAATGGACAAATTTTAAGGAGATTTTTTTTCCACTAACCATGCGCATATATCTTTAAATAACATTCAGAACCTATACATCCAGTATCTGAAAAGGTCAATATTTGAAGAACCAGCTACATTGATTAAGCACATTTCACTTTCTAATTAATCTTATACAGACGCTTAGTAAAAGTTGTTAAACATATATGGTAAAAAGATATGGTATTTATGGCAAATAGAAACAGATTGGGAATTCTTTGATTAAACTATTTTTAGAAGAAAAATCAGTTATTCTTCCCAATAGCATAAATGTAAGGAATTTACTAAATACCAGTGATGAAGTTATTAGAGGTTTAAAAACTCTTGGTGATGAAGCTACAAATAGATGCTCATAGCTAATATATTTGTTACTTCAAAAACTTGTTCCTGAAATTTGAAGACTTTGGCCCATTGAAAGTATTGAAAATGAATTTTCCACATTGAAAAAATATTTTTCATTTCTCAAGTGTAAGATGTTCTTTTTTAGAACTTATCTCTAATATTAAAAATGATAAGAAACATTCCAAAATTTAAAATGTCTTTGGTTAAAGTACAGTACAAATGATAAACAGCCAAAGGTGTTCTGTGTAAGTGTCAAGGAACACATTCGCTGTATAAATGTGTTATATGGTACTTGAACCCAATATGGGCACCCTAAAGAAAATTGATTTTTTTTCACCCATGCGTACACGTCATAGGACTCCAAAAATATATGACCACTATCCTTGGACTGTTGCTGGTCATTATTAAAATTAGTGACATTGCAAATATTCTGGTTTAATTTTAATGATAAAAACAAAAAATGTTTACCAGTGTCCCTATAAGGAACCACCTGTCCCTATTATGGACATGCATGTCCATATTAAGGACAAGTGGCTTCTTATTGACCTACTACACAGGGTGTATGGAAGAGCCACACTTCCAAGGGATTTATCAGGTGAGGATATAAAAGAAATATATCATAAAGTAATGCGAAGGAGGGGGGACAGTAAATATCTTCAGAACATGCAATTTAGAAGGGGGGGGGGTCACTTTCGGTTATGGCTCTTCGAAGATCCATGAAAAGCACCTCAGATACTACTGTGGAATATTTTGCAACCTTCTCTCGCGGGCCTCTCTTAGTCAGGCGGGTGCCGCGAAGGATCACGTGACCTTTGAGAGAATTGATATTTGAAAACATTTTTTACCTTTTCTGTTTTAGTTTAGTTTTGATGTGAATCTTGAACGCAGCAGGTAATAAGCTGCGTATAGCTTTTTTCGTGGTCTTCTATTAGATGAAATGATGTTTAATTTTGAAAAGGAAAATTTATTTTCGAATATTAAATCATGCTATTTTCTGGGCTTCTTTTTAGAAGAACATAATTGCTGAAATTTTAATATGATCATCTTGGATTCCCAATGTGGAATTTATTTAACAAATATTATCCAAATGTTTTCATTGTAAATACTGTAAATATTTATAAGTGTAAATAGAATCAACAAAGTTTTTAATCATCCTGTGCTTGACTTGGACTTATACTGAACAACACCAGCCCATTTTCAGTTGTGAAATATGCTTTATTATTTTAATGTGATTTTACATGAATCGTGAAGTCTATAACTAAGCTCTCCCAACCTGGATTTAAATTAAGAATAACATGAAACTCCTGAAACTCATGAAGATTATTCTTTATTTTATTGGTGCCTCAACAACCGGGAAAAAAAGGTAAGAAATACCTTTATTATTCTGCATGACTATTGACTCCTGATTTTTTGAAAATAACGTTTTCTAATGATAATTTATTTTGAAAATTGAAATAAATTTTAAACATGGATAAGCCTGATAAGCTTAAAAGTAAAAGAGCTACCGTTCGCGCGGCAGTTACAAAATTAATCTCAAAATGTGATACATTATTATCTGTTGATATTGATAAAACTGATTGCAATTCTTTAATGGAATCATTAGAGCTCGTAAATGAAAAGGAAGCTCAACTAAAGGAATTAGATTCCGAAATAGATGAGCTAATTCAGGAAAAAACTGAATATGAAAAAGATCTAAAATCGGTAGAAGAATATTCAGAAAAAATATCAAGTTTGAAATTTAAAATTAAGATGAGGCTTAAAAAAGGTAAAATCGAAACTGAACCAAAAGTTTTACTAGAATCAAGTAACGGTTCAAAAATCGGAAGTAAACCAGTTTCGGCAGTGAAGCTTCCTAAACTTAACATAGAAAAATTTTCTGGTGATGCAAGCCAGTTCTTAGAATTTTTTAATTTATTTACTAGTGGGATAGATTCAAACGAATCGTTATCAAAAATTGAAAAATTCCAATATCTCAAATCCTTGTTGTCTGGTCCTGCATATAATATTATATCTGGTTTTGAACTGACAGATCAAAATTATTCTAATTGTTTAAAATTGTTAGAAGAAAGGTATGGTAAGCGGGAAAATATCATAAACTGTTACATGAATAAAATTCTAAATCTTGAACCAGTGAAATCCACTAACAATGTTACTTCTTTAAGAAAGTTGTATGATAATATTGAAACGTGTATGAGAAATCTTGATGCGTTAGGAGTAACGTCAGGCTCTTACGGCCATTTATTACTACCCATTTTATTAAGGTTATTACCAGAAAATTTGATACTAGATTTCCATCGAAAACGTGACCCCGATAAGGACTGTGAAGTCACCGATTTAATAAATTTTATTAAAACGGAACTAAGTTGCCGGGAAGCTACTAATTTAGTAAATAATTCCCAAAGCAAGGCTTATGAAAATTTTAAAACCAAATATGAAAATCCTTCAAGTAAATATCAAAATTTTCCGCAAAAGATAAATATACCTTCCGTTGCTGCTTTAAATACATCTACAAAACAGTTTTGCATATTTTGCAAGTCTTCTGATCATGTAGGACTAAATTATTCAGAATTCACCGATGAACAAAAACGATATAAATTAAAGAAAGAAGGTCGCTGTTACAGATGCTGTTATAGGTCGCATTTATCTGCAGATTGTAGAACAAAAATTAACCCTTGTTCCAAATGTAGTAACAATACCCATAGTCAATTGTTTTGTTTTAAAGAAACAGCAAAAGAAAATCCTGAAAAAGAAATGAAAGGTGCAATTGTATCTATGATGTCGGAACAAAAATATAAACAAAATAAATCTACATTATTGCAGACTTGTACAGTTTCTGTGTCTGCTGGTAAACAATGCTTTTTGGCTCGCGTTTTATGTGATAGTGGTTCAGAAAAATGCTTCGTGAAGAGATCGCTAGTACAAAACTTAAAATTGCAGCCATTGCGAAGAGAAAATTTATTAGTTTATCCTTTCGGGCGGAGACGCCCTTATGAATCTGTTTATGAAGTAGTTGCTCTAGAATTATCCAGTGTTGTGCAACCTATTAACTCGATAAATACCGAAGCTCTTGTGGTTGATAATATAACTGGAGCTTCTGTGAAAACCCTAGAACCAGAACTTCTAGACATAATGAGAACAAGAGGCTTTAAGCCGTCTTGAGCAGGAAATAAATATTTTGCTAGGTCTGACTTTTTGTGGAAAATATTAAAGGGAATCGAGGGAAAATTGACAAAAGAATTATACGTTGCAGAAACTATTTTCGGTCATACGGTGCAAGGGCAGATAGAGTCGAATAAAAAAGAAGTAGCTTGTTTCCGTGTTTCAGTTGAAAATATAAATACTCAGCTGAAAGCATTTTGTGATCTTGAAGCAATTGGCAATGCTGAAAGCAATGAAAAGAACATTACCGATCATGAGGTAATAAAAGAAATTAAAGAAAATTTAAAATTCGTAAATGGGCGTTATGAAGCAAAATTATTGTGGAAAAATTCTCGTGAATTACTTAGAAATAATCTTGAAGTAGCAAAGAAGCGGTTTTCTAGTTTAGAAAATAAATTCTTGAAAAACGATTCTTTATTTAAAGAATATAACTCCATTTTGCTAGAGCAGTTTAATGAGGGTGTAATAGAATTGTGCACCGAGAAACATTCTAATAATTCCTATTACATGCCACACAGACCTGTTATCCGTGACGACAAAACTACAACAAAAATGCGCATAGTCTATGATGCTTCTTCCAAATATGGTGATTCTCTATCATTAAACGAATGTTTGAATCACGGCCCTAACTTAAATCCTAATGTTTTAGACATAATTTTGAAATTCCGTTTACATAAAATTGCCTTTTCGGCTGATATTGAAAAAGCTTTTCTGCAAATATCTGTAGCCGAGGAAGATCGCGATTATCTTAGATTCTTATATTATGAAGATTTTGATAAGAATAAAAACATAGTACCCTATAGAATGACCAGAGCTACTTTTGGTGTCACCTGCAGTCCCTTTATCCTTGCTTGTACTATTAAGCACCATATTAATAAATATGAAAACTCTCATAATAAAACATTTGAAATCCTAAATTCTTCTTTTTATGTTGATGATTTGTTTTCAGGAGAAAACGATGTTCTAAAAGCCTTTAATTTAACTAAAGAAGCTGTTGATATTTTGAAAGAAGGGGGGATGAAGTTAAGAAAATTTGAAAGCAATTCTCAGGAACTTAGGAAAAAATGTGTTGACGAAAACATTCCTGTTTCTAGTCCCGAACCCCCAAATACTTCCTTGAAAATTTTAGTATTGATCTGGAACAATACAGAAGATAAATTAGGACTAGAATTACGACCCTTGTTAGAAAAATTAAATAATGATTCTTCTACTAAACGCAATGTTTTGAAAATTGCAACTATGTGCTTTGATTCATCCGGATTTATTGCTCCTTTTGTTTCTGGTGAACTAGAAAATGATTGGCAAAATTGGCTTACAGAAATCCCTGATCTCGCTCACTTGAAAATTCCCTGGCAGTATTTTAGCAACCTGATCATGGAAAAGGAGCATCTCCAATTGCATGTTTTTCCTCATGCTAACCCTAATGTGTATGTTCCTGAATTTCTTTCCTTGTCTGAAAATCAGTGGCCTAGTGTTAAAATTGCTGCATCTCGATTACCTGATGTTTCTGAAGTATAAAAAAGCAGCCACCATCTCTTGTGTTGTTCAAACAAATAAATCTGATGAAATTCCCATTTTTAATCTTGAAAATTATAGCTCCCTAAAGAAATTGTATCGAGTAATTGTATGGCTATTTAGATTTTTTTCTAATATAAAATTGAAGGTAGAAAAAAGAGATTTTTCTGAATTATCAGCTGAGGCAATGTTACATGCTGAAATTTTTTTGTCAAAGCTAGTGCAGAAAGAAAGTTTTCCCGAAGTTACAAAATACTTGAAATGTAACAAAAATACCCCTAAAGAATCGAATCTTCTACAGTTAAATCCTATGTTGTCAGATGAAGATTTGCTGTTGGTACGAGGACGGTTACAAAAGTCTGATTCCTCATTTTATGAAAAACATCCTGTTGCGATTCCTGCAAAACACAAACTTACTGAAATAGTCCTGAAAGATGCGCATGAAAAGGTTTTTCATTCCTGAGTGTCCAGTAAATTAGTACAAACTCATGAAAAGTTTTGGATTTTAAAATCTAGACAGTGCATAAAATCAATCCTAAACAAACGTGCAGTCTCCAAGAAATTTAGCATTCGCCTTGGTCAACTAGTTGTAGCAACTCTAGAGCATATCTTGTGTTTACCTGCAACCAAGGAATCCTTAGTGAAACGTTTCCGTTTGCGCGAGACTCTTCTGAATCATTTTTGGAAGCGCTTGAAAAATGAGTATCTTCTCAACTTAAAATCTTCTCACTACACGGACCAGAATAAAACTTCAGACTTTAAAGTGAATGATGTGGTGCTTGTACATGATGAACACTTACCCCGAAGTTTGTGGAAATTAGGAAAAGTTACTAAAACCTTTATAGGCAGAGACGGCAAGATAAGATCTTGTGAACTCAAAACAAATAATTCATTTATTAAAAGACCTATAAATCTATTGTACAAATCTTGAACTCTTTTGTTTATTGACTTTAAAAAAAAAAACTTTTTATTTTTTTCACTTAAAAAAAAATGTTTCTTGTTTGATAATATTTCTAATTTTTAGTTTTTTTTTTTTTTTGTATTGAATATTCTAGAAAAATTTGTATAGATTTAAATTGTTCTTTCTATTTTTAGTAGCAGAAACTTGTTCTCAAATCTTTTAAATTGTTTAATTATTTTATTGAAGTCCAGTATGTAAGTATATATTTTGATTTTGTATTGTATTTATGTATAGTGTAACCGATAATTTTTTAGAATAATTCTTATTTATACTTTAATTATTTGAATACCCATTTTGATGAACCCTTGTTCATCGGGTGGGGGTTTGTGGAATATTTTGCAACCTTATCTCGCGGGCCTCTCTTAGCCAGACGGGCGCCGCGAAGGATCACGTGACCTTTGAGAGAATTGATATTTGAAAACATTTTTTACTTTTTCTGTTTTAGTTTAATTTTGATGTGAATCTTGAACGCAGCAGGTAATAAGCTGCGAATAGGTTTTTTCGTGGTCTTCTATTAGAAGAAATGATGTTTAATTTTGAAAAGGAAAATTTATTTTCGAATATTAAATCATGCTATTTTCTGGGCTTCTTTTTAGAAGAACATAATTGCTGAAATTTTAATATGATCATCTTGGATTCCCAATATGGAATTTATTTAACAAATATTATCCAAATGTTTTCATTGTAAATACTGTAAATATTTATAAGTGTAAATAGAATTAACAAAGTTTTTAATCATCCTGTGCTTGACTTGGACTTATACTGAACAACACCAGCGCCATTTTCAGTTGTGAAATATGCTTTATTATTTTAATGTGATTTTACATGAATCGTGAAGTCTATAACTAAGCTCTTCCAACCTTGATTTAAATTAAGAATAACATGAAACTCCTGAAACTCATGAAGATTATTCTTTAACTACAAAATATTATAGTTGGTTTTGCTTAGCTTTATTGTATCTGTCTGCAGAATTTACATCTGTTATTACACAGCCCTCACAGGATGGACAAATAAAAACTTTTTCATCATGGGCGGTAAGTGTCACACAGTCCTCATGGACATTTCTGTCGCATGCGATCCATAGCTGCATGTCTGCAACAGCATGAATACTGTATAAGAAGCAGTAAAAGTTCGCCTTTGTTGAGGATGTCATACCGCTGGTACCTGCTATTTCGCCAACAGATACCCTACTGAGGGGGGGGGGGGGCTTCTTTTGATTTTTCTCCAAGGGCTTTTTGGAGGACTTTTTTCTTGGAGGAAGTTTCTTGGAGGAAGTTTCTTGGAGGAATGGAGGATACAACAAGTGAATCTGAACATTCACTTACTGTATTTACAATACGGACATAAGGTGCCCATATTGGGAATACCTGGAATTACGATCAGCACACCACTAAACAACAAGTTTCCTTCCAAATCGCGAATACAGCGCTTTTTTTTTGCACTTTGAAGGGTTAATTATCTTTTCAACTGCTTTTCTTCACGGACATGTAGCGCCATCTCTCGATCGAAATTGTTACTTTTAAAGATATTAGGGATGTCCACATTGAGAGCACTGTCCATATTGGGCATAAGTACTTTATTTAAATTCATGGATGTTGTTACTCGAAAAAGCTTTATTAAGCGGAATAACTGCCATTTTTATTTTTAAACTCTAATAAGGTTAAGGAACGTCCAAATTCTCATTTAAAAAGTTTTAGTTTTGAAAGTAAACAAATTATGCTCTTACATGAAAAGAATAAAAGTAATAATGCTTGCACCGTTAAGTTGGAAAATAAAGCATTTCCCATTTCATCTGAGAATAAAAACCATCAGTCAAATAAAGAATTTCTACTCGAGTCAACATCTCATGAATTACAAATTAATTCTATTGCATCTTTCAATATTTCTAAATGTGTTTATTTTCTATCTACTGCTAAAGTTCTCTTATATAACAATGAAAATAATGACTATTCTTTCTCGGCATTTCTCGATTTTGGTTCAGAATGTTCTTTTGTTGTTGAAAATGCCCTTAAAACATTAGGGTTAAAAAGAAAAAATGACAAAATTGTTTTAAACAGAATTCCCGGAGTCTCGGCTGTACAAACTCGTGGTTCAGTAACTCTTACAGTAGGTTTAAAGCTTTCTAATGAGTTCTTAAAGGTTCAGGCATACATCCGGCCCAAGGGAACCATCTAAATTACCTGCGGAATTACTTGATTCTGAAAATATAGAATATCTTTAAAACATTACGTTAACACATGAAGATTTTCGTGAAACCGCAAGATTGTGATAATATTTTAGTATCTGACTAATTCTTTAAGATATGGTATAATTGCTAGTATTGACATCGAGACAATTGCCCAAAATACTATGTTTGGTTGGGTGGTAGCCGGAAAAATGGAACCTAAATTTAAATATTTTTCTAATATTAAATCTCATTTTCTTAGTGTTGAAAACGAATAAAATGTTGATGTGTTATTCTAAAAATTTTCACAAACTGAAGAAATAAATGTTAAAAAACCGTATTTGTCTGTGGAAGAAGAATTTTGATATCAACTTACAAGGTTAGTTCAGAAGGTTGATTGAAGTTAAATCCCGGTTTACAAAGATATGATGTCATTAGGAGATTCTAACGCCATAGCAGTATCACGTTTGTTTTCTATGGAGAGTAAGACTGGGGTAAGAACCAGCGTAAGAACCACAAGTAAATTTAATTGATTCGTATTTTATTGACGACAAATGTTTTCAAAAATCAATATTTTAAACTTTGACTGTGCCTTCTGTCATTATTGAAACTCAATAGCCGTTATATGAGGTATCAGATTACTAAGTTCAACGAAATAAAACAAACGAGGTAGAAATATTTAAATTCGCCGTGAAGTATTCTTACCACTTTAATAATTAGCGATGCACAGCAGCACTTAATTCATTTAACGTATCACAAACTTAAACAAAATGTATACGTAAAATTCAAGCAATCAGTTTTAAACATATTATTATTTTAATACTATTTCCACTTTCCTCTGCTTGCTACTTCGATACATAAAAAAATAAATAACATCAGTATTAAAAAATTACATTGATTAAGGTCAGATGGTTCATGTTGTGGCATTCAAGTATCACCTTATATAGCTGAGTGTTGCAAATAAATAAACAGACTACAAAACAGCTTTCCATTTATGCTTGCATACATATTTTTTTCCTGTGTGTTAATTTCAATTCGTGTTAATTTCTCCTGTACGTTTTTCCATATCCCAAAATCCAAAATGATCTAGTTCTTTTTATATTTCTATTTATTTTCTAAAGGGTTTTTTTTTCAGTATAGGTGGTCAGAGATAGCAGACGTCAAGAGAAAGGTTTTCAACCAAGGCAAATACATTTTGTTTTCAATCTAGAAAAAAAAAACAAATCATCTAAATTCTCTTCTTTAAATTTTATTTCTAGAATAACATATATTTTATCTATTCAGATTACTAAAGAATACGATAGATACTTTTTTCTGCACGTTTATTATTCAAATTAAGTACCGTATATACTCGCTTATAAGCCGAGAAATTTGGACCTAAAATTGTGTTATGAAGAGGGAAGAGTCGGCTTTTACGCGGGTCACATATGAGGAGAAAAGTTGTAAGCCATAGAGCTTTCTGACTGGCATAGCAGATCATGGGGAAAAAGGGGGAAAAGAAAACTCGTGATTTAGATCACTTGCGTGAGAGAGACAGGAGAAGGAAAATTGGTCTTGGGTCCGTTCATTTATTCACGCTTTTTTCTCTGATTAATTCTAATTTCCTCTGTTCTAGTAAGTGATCCTTTGGTTATGTAAGACAGAGATTTTTTTCTTTCTTGCATTTTTGCTTTTAGCAAAATGGAAACTTTAAAAACCAAACGTGCTGCATATGGTGCTTTTTTCAAGTTAAAAGTCGTGAAGTATTCTCAAGAGTATAACAACTGTGCCGCAGCTACACAGTTTGGAATGAATGAAAAACAAGTGAGAGAATGGCAGAAAAAAAACTGACTTTAAATGCTATGCCAAAAACCAAAAAAGCGTTAGGAACTGGAATAGCCGCATTTCCTGAAATGAAGAAAGAATAATATCAATGGATTATGCAATGTCGCGAAAGTGGTTGTGCAATCACGCAAACTGAAATACGATTACAAGCATCAAGAATGTCTAAGGATGACAAATTCATGGATAAGACGCCAGAAACATTTTTTTCATCATCTGGATGGTGTTCATGATTTATGAATCACTATGGACTTTGCCTTCGCCAAAGAACTAAAATCGCCCAAAAGCTACCAAAACAGCTCGAAGAAAATGATGAATATTTTCAAATGTTTGTCATTGGTCTTCAGAAAAAGAAAAAAATTGATTTATCGCAAATAGGAAACATGGGCGAAACACCTGTTATTTTCATTTACGCAGCAATAAAACTGTAGACGCATTTGACAAAAAATCTGTGTTGATCAAAATTACAGGTCACGAGAAAACTCGTTTCACAGTTGTTTTATCCTGATCAGCAGATCTCTCCAAATTGCCCCCAGTAATTATATTTAAGAGAAAGAAAATTGCATCTAACGTAAAATTTCCGACTGGAGTAATTATCAGTTCACAAAATCATGGATGGATGGATGAAATAGGAGCCATTTATTGGCTGGAAAATGTGTGGGGCAAAAGACGCGGAGCAGTATTTAGGAAACCACCGATGCTTCTATAGGATATATTTAGCGCTCATACGACCGACGAAGTGAAAGAAAAAATTAAAAATCTAAATTCTTCGATGGTTGTTATACCAGGTGGACTTACATTACTACTGAAGCCAATTGATGTTTGCATCATCAAACCATTTAAAGATAGATTACGAAAATTTTAGATTGAGTGGATGTGTTCGCCAGATGAGCAGACAACAAACGGTGGAAATTTAAAAAAGTCGGGAATCGATGTTATTGCATCTTGGGTCAAAGAGGCGTGGATGCCAATTTCAAGTGATATGATTGTTAAATCATTTTAAAAGTGCTGTATTAGCAATGCGATGGATAACACTGAGGACGATTTCATCTGCGAATATGATGATGAAAATTTATCATATGCTGAGTATGATTTTTATAACGAAGAAGCAACAGAACGGGATTTCATCGAACTTTTTGATAATTCATATATTGATTCCGGATCTGAGTGAACCATTTGATATTTCTTATTTTTTTGCATAATTAATTTTGCTTGCTTAGTATTTTAATAAAAATGCAGGGGTCGTACTTGTCCTGAAATTTTACGACCGGGAAATTCTTCGATACCTGTATTTTCTTATGCAAAAATCTCTTTTTAAATAAGACGAAATTTCGCGCGTTTAACCCAGATTCATTTTTCTATAAACAAATAGTGATATTTGTCCTGAAAAAATCCCTTAAGCGTACGACCCCTGAAAATGTAATTTTTGCCGAAAACACTTGGAATATTTTTTTTTTTTGTCTTTGCAATTTTTAGGGTTGCTTATACTTGGGTCAAGAATTTTACCAATATTTTGTCCTTCAAAATAGGGGGGGGGGGGTCGGCTAATACGCGAACGGGCTTATACGCGAGTATATACGGTAACTGGTTATGAGCCATGTCCTATGAATATTTACTTATTACTATAAAAGTATATTCATATTATAAAAATTTTGTTGATGTTCTGCCCCTAAAATGGAAGCTGCAATAAAAAGTAAGAAAAATGTTTACTATTAAATATTTATTTATTTTCAGATTTCAATCTCAATTTTATTTCTGTCAATTTATTTGCAAATTCATTCGCAATTCCCCAGTATACTTCGAATTATCTAAATGTCTTTATAGTTAAAGCCTACACAAACATTTTCCTGATCTTTTACACTTGGGTCAAGAATTTTACCAATATTTTGTAAGTCGGGTTTGTACGTCGGGTTCCGTACTTAAAAAGTAAAACCGGAACCATTATAAGATCACTCCTGTGTCTGTCTGTCTGTCACAGCCCTTTTACTCGTAAACTATGCAACATGGAAAGTTCAAATTCGGGGAAGTAATAAAGACCATTGACCCACATATTTACAGATTAATAAATATTCATAAACATATTTAGGAAAAATGTAAAGGGGCTAATTAAGTTACTTGAAAAAAAAAATCTTTTCTTTGTGTATCGTGTGGGGTATCGTATGAAAGTCTTCGTAACGCTGAAATCAAAAATATATTTCATTTAATTTTAGTATTTAGTAGTATTTAGTAGTAGTATTTTCAAAGTTATGGTAGAAAATGTAGTGCAAAAATATGTCCCCCTCCCATCTAATTCAGAATCTTTTGAAACTAAAATTATGAAAAAATTAAAGGTAGTAGACATTTATTTAAACCTTGCAGGAAAATTATAGCGATTACCCTAGGACACATAGTTTTTCAGAAAATCGCATTTTTCCGTTACACTCAAATTTCGATTTACGGGCTTCAGCAAAAGCGTTGAGCGGAGCTGGAGGCACCAATAGAAGCAGAAGTATAAAAGCATTGTTGATCATGAATTTGGGAAAGAATCGTCGGTAATTAGCCGATATATTAACCCTTAAAGACACGGACAGTTTGGACATACATAATGACAGGGGCGGCGTACTCTATGCTCCATCGGCTTTTAAAGTCTAGATAACAAATTTTAAGAATATATTTATGTAATGCAATGCCCAGTAGGAGTATAAAAGCAAATAAACATCAAATAGTTAAAAACACACTAATTTAATGAGAATTAATCACATAAATGCTATGGGATTCGCGAATAGTTTCCATTCAGTGGCTCTCTCAATACACCTACTATGTCTTTAAAGGTTAACTAAAAACCTATTTGGAATAACAAATATACCAAATAGCTACATTTGCTATTGTTTAGGTTCCATATATCTTTGAACTTTCATGGTATATCAATTTATACTTTTCTAGTATACAGGGTGCAAAGGAAAGTACCATTAACCTGAAAATACTTGTGAACGGAGAGAGTGCAAGTGAGGTAACGGTATAGTAAAGCGACTAATCCCGATTTAATGAAAACGACCTCAGCGCCCCCTAGTGGAGAAATTTGGAAGATAGCCACTGCAAATTGAAAACGGAAAGAGATAGAGCAAAATTTCCAGTTAGAAAGTTTTAGAGCATCAATTAATTAATAGAATATGACATTTAGTTTACATGGATAAGATAAATCTTCGCCTGTTTAACTAAAAATGTCCGAAATCGATGCACTGCATTTTGTGAAAACGTTTGAATGGAATAGTCAGAAGTATGAAGAAATACGCACAATTTATGCTATAAATACGTATTTATCTCAATACATTTTGATAACATCACACACAAAAAAAAGAAAAAGTGTCTCACAGTGATGAAAAGTTAATATTCAGTATGTTCGAAAAGTTCGCCATTGCTCACGATACACGTTTGTATTCGTGAGAGTAATTCTACATGCACATTTATCAGCATGGAACGTCTATTGCAAGCCTCTTCAATACGACGACATAGATTTCACCCTTTCTAGGGCGGTGGCTAGACGGTCTAGCCACATAATTTTAATTCCAAAACTGACAAATAGCACCAAGAATATTTTAATAAAATTTTGCTTTTGTAATGAAAATGCAAATCAGCGGGTTTTAGGTAGCTTTCTTTACAAAAAAGCTACCTATTGCAGCCGTTCGGAGGAAAGCGATTTCAAAAAATTTTGGTATATTTTCATCGATCATGACCCCCAGACCCCGAAACCACCCTCCGTTCAAAATTGATATATATATATATATATATATATCTGACCTATGTCACACTGTAACTACCGTAATTATGAACCGATTTCGATGTAATTCGGTGTGTACATAGTACATACCAATGTCTCGACCGAGTTCGTTGGCCAGCTTCATCCGCCGTTTTGTTTCAAAATGGCGGCCATTTAAAATTTTTAAAAATATGTAAAACTTGAAATGTGGTACCAAAAAATTAAAAATGGAAAAATATTTTTTTCTTATGTATTTGACCTTTATACAAAGATTCCGGAGCAGTTTTTGTTTCGTCTATACCTTAAAAAATGGCTGAGTTATAGCATTTTGAATTTCTAGCGTGCCTGACATTTTGAAACGTCCTGAATTTTGTCACGCGATAAAAGGCGTATTTATGAACCGATTTGGATGTAATTCGGTGTGTTCATAGTACATATCAATGTCTCGACCGGGTTCGTTGGCCAGCTTCACCCGCCATCTTGTTTAAAAATGGCGGCCATTTAAATTTTTAAGAAAAATTTAAATTTGAAATGTGGTACCAAAAATTGAAAATTGAAAAAATATTTTCTTCTTATGTGTTTGACCTTGATAAAAAGATTCGGGAGCAGTTTTTCTTTCGTCTATATCTTAAGAAATGGCTGAGTTATAGCATTTTGAATTTCTAGCGTGGCTGACATTTTGAAACGTCCTGATTTTTCTCACGTAATAACAGGCGTATTTATGAACCGACTTGGATGTACCTTGGTGTGTACATAGTACATACAAATATCTCGACCGAGTTCGTTGCCCAGCTTCATCCGCCATCTTGTTTCAAAATGGCGGCCATTTAAAAAAATTAAAAAATAAAAAAAATTACATGAGATACCAAAAAATTGGAAAATGAAAAAGATTTTTTCTGTATGTGTTTGACCTTAATACAAAGATTCCGGAACAGTTTTTCTTTCGTCTATATCTAAAAAAAAATGGCTGAGTAATAGCATTTTGAATTTCTCTTGTGGCTGACATTTTAAAACGACCTGATTTTTGTCACGCGATAACAGGCGTATTTATGAACCTATTTGGATGTAACTTGGTCTGTTCATAGTACATACCAATGTCTCGACCGAGTTCGTTGGCCAGCTTCATTCGCCATCTTGTTTCAAAAGGGTTGCGATTTAAAAAAAATTAAATTTAAAATTCAAAATGAGGTATTAAAAAATTGGAAAATGAAAAAGATTTTTTTTATGTGTTTGGCCTTGATACAAAGATTCCGGAGCAGTTTTTGTTTCTGAAAATTTGTTCTTTTGTTGATATCTTAAAAAATGGTTGATTTATAGCACTTTGAATTTCTAGCATGGCTAACATTTTGAAACGATCTTGTATTTGTCGCGCGATAACACACGTATGCGCCTATTTCGATGTAAGAAGGCATGTGGATAGTATACATCAACACCTCGACCAAGTTCGCTGGACAGATTCATCAGCCATCTTGTTTCAAAATGGCGGCCATTAAATTAAAATATATATATATATTTAAAGTGAGGTGCAAAAAAAATTAGAAATTGAAAAAGGTTTCTTTCTTAAGTATTTGATCTTGATATAAGGATTCAGGAGCATTTTTTGTTTGTCTTTACCTTAAAAAATGGCTCAGATATAGCAGTTTCAATTTCTATTGTGGGTGACATTTTGAAAAATCTGATTTTTTGCATGCGACAGCACTCCTATATAATATATTAACCGATTCCGATGTAAGTGAGCATGTGCACCGCAATTACTAAGGTCTCGACCAAGTTCACTGCTTAGCCTCATCCACCATGTTGTCTTAAAATGACAGGCACTTTAAGAAATTGCCGAATTTGGCAGCCCTATATAAGTTACTTTAAAGAAAAGCAGCTTGGATAAAGCTGACTAATTTCGCGAAATTCTTATTCATTATATTGATAAAAATTAGTATTGAATCTCCTATATTCGGTTTCCACTAAATTGAGCTTCGTGTGTTTGCATGATATAAGTTGGCTTTTTTAAAATAAGGATTATGAAAGCTACCTCTTCCTCCCGGCACTGGCCGGAAGGACTTTTTGTTTTCAGAGAAATTCGTTTGAATATTCTGGTGTCAGTCAATTATTTCATCAGTTTACGAACAGAATTCTTCTGGCCCTGAAAGGGTTATTCTAAAAATTTTAATGCATTAGAAATTGAATCTTTACAGACATTACAGCACAGTACAACGTCACAATCTGCAATTGTGCACTGCTACATTTCCGGAATGTGAATATTCAAAGTAGAATCGTCTCTCATCGATTTCGGACATTTTTGGGTATGCAGGCGACGATTTATCTTATCCGTGTGAATCAAAAGTCGTTTCGTACTAATTAAATGACACTATAAAACTTTCTCGACATTAGGGCGGGCATAGTCACTTTACTATACCGTTACCTCACTTGTATAGCTGTAGCTCTCTCCGTTCACAAGTATTTTCAGGTTAAAGGGACTTTCCTTTGCACCCTGTATACTATACAGCTATACTCTACTCTACGTCGTACAGTTTTTACAAAGTCTTAGTATTCTTTTAGCAAAGGTATTTTTTTTTAATAATGCACTTACTAATTCATATATTATTGTACGGAACCCTTTGTGCGCGAGTAATACTCGCACTTGACCGTTTATTTTCTCATGTCTTTACTCAATTGTCCAACAGAGAGTATGCGAAAATGATTGCAGATATTTGTTCATGAGGGTGATGACGTTGTGTCCACGGAATATAAATGTATACATGAAGCTATAACATTCAAACTTTTGTAAATTAGGATAAGAAAAAAGAAAACGTATTACCACCCTTTTTAGTTAAAGTTTACACCCTGTATTCTATGGAAGTTGAAGCAATTTCAAATAAAATAATTTTATCATAAATATCAGTTCGAAAGGCAAAATATTCAAAATTAAGCATTAGTGCATTAGTGGGAACTAACTCACACATTGGTGTGTAGTAAATTAAAAACAAGTAAAATTCATTAATTAATGTTTAGAAAAAATATTATCGACACATAAAAGCCATCATTCGATGATTTTATTCGATAGCGTATTTCGACTGAAAAGTTTTGCTAATATGCTAAGGTCTGTATTGAACAATACAAACATTACCGTTTGTGTGACGTTAAAGGTGAAGCATCTATATTATTTAAAGACATAAAAGAAAAATCCTTTAATAGTTTCAAAGGTAATAAAAACCTTGTACAGAGTAGAATTCGGAAAACACCTTTAGTTTCCAAATTTATTGAAATCGTTTTTACACTATCAGAATAATTCTTTAAATCTAGTAATATAATCATATATGGTTCATTCCATTATGAAAAATATAAATTTTCTTAGATAAGTGCTGTTTGAAAAAGTAGGACGTTTCAATTTCAGATTTAAATAACAATAAAATATTTAATTTCTTTCAGCTGCATTTCTTTACACAAAGTACTTGTTAAAACTCGAATACGAACTATAAGAAAAAACCTATGTCACATTATCATTCTGATTTGCATCAACGCAATTAAACTATATTTATGAGATGGATAAACAAACGTTATTTCACATTAGATTACTTTAAAAGAAAATTCGCTCATATGTAAATTTTAGTTATGTTTTTAAAAATCGACTTACTCACTGTAGAAAATCCTATTCAGTTCTAAATATGCTTAAACTATTTATCATTTCGTCAATAAATCAATGTTTTCAAAGGCTTCATCCGAATACTTTGTATAGATTGCAAATATTTCTTCCAATATTTTCTCTAAAGATGTACCACTTTAAATCGAATATAGAAAAAATAAACAATACATTTATTGAATTCTCAAAAATACCTTTCGTGAAATGTTAACAAAAGGAAAACAAATCTGAAAGCAAGTGAAATTTATCAAAGTTTTTCGATTTTTATTTAATAAAATAATATTATTTATTGATGTATTAAAAAGTTGTTTATTATAAATAAAACTTAAAAATCGATTTCCATAATTTTACTTATTCAAAGGCTACAAAATAGTTTCCTTCAAGCGTTTTTTCTGCCTCAATGACTGTTAGATATGAAAATATCAAATTTGCTCAGCATATAATCATCTGAAATGTTTCATTTAATAATAAAAAACAATCTTGTAAAAAAAAAAATTATTTATCCTATAGTTAATTATTGATTTACGATATTTTAGTTAAAAAGGCTATATGAATATTTTGCTAATTGTTGCTGATCTCTTGATGTTTACAAAACTTTAACAATCTGTTTGCATTATATCTGTTAGAAATGTTTTTATTCTTTCAATGCTAGCATTTATAATTAATTAAATTAAAAATAATGATGTTATGGTCAAATTACATGAAAAAATCTTCCATATTAAATAAAACAAATAAAATATGATTTTTATAAATTGAAACTTCCATAGGTTTTAAATAAATTTTATCATATTTATAATATGAGAACATAATGTCAGTTTCTTTTTTGCCTGCCAACTTGCAAAGCCATAAATGACCTTGGAATTATGTAGCTAGTAAAGTTTATTTAAAATTTTTAATTTTTATTAAACCATTTGACTCAGTGAGATTTTATTAATACCTGATCTTTTGAGATACTTTACTGATGTTCTAAGTAATAAACTATAACTGAAGTAATACCGGTAAAACTATGCTCTTCTTATCGCTCTAAGAAAATCTTTTGAATAATTCTTCTATTATTGGGTGTAAATATCTGAACATTCAAAATACATTTTCTATTTTGATAAAAAAAATATTTGTGATTAAAAATCAAAGTGAATCAACTGATTTAGTTTAATGCGTAAACATGCAATAAAAAACTGTAATTATATAAAAATATTTTCACGAGTGGATTCTAGATCAGAGAATCATGGTGGCAGGCAAGAAGTATGATTGTTTAATGAAGTATTACAATTATACAAAATGCATCCTATGGCTTTTTCGGCTTACTAAAGTAATGTTTCCGATACAGAACTTATCATCTGTGACTTATAAACTCTTCTGCTGTAATTATTGCATTAAAAAGACAATTTGGCTGAAATGTATATATATTATTAAAAGGACAAAATATGAATCAAGTAAAAAAAATATTATATTAAATTTTTCATTTATTATGTTATTAAAGTAAATTATTGAAATTAGCTTATGATAACGTATAATTTATTATTATCGTGTCAGATGTTACGCTAATAAGTTATAAAGTGTTAAAATGAACAAATCCCGATTTTCCTTTTTACTACGTGCGACGAAATTTGTTTTGAATTTCGAAATCAAAATTTAATTTAATTAAACTTCTAAATTTCAGGAAAACACAATTTGATATTTTATTACTTATATAGAGCCTATCATTTTTACTGTCATCCTTACTGTCTTGATTTTACTTTGTGTAAACATTTTGCATGGTGCAATATTAAAAAAATATTGTTATTTTGAATTTTTCGGCAGCGCTCGTAAAATGATTAGTCATCCTTGTTTTATTTTTAGTGTTTCATGGGTATATCCAATGTAACTATCCAATCTTGAATATTTTCTACATTTTTCATTTTTGATAAACTTAAACCTAAGTAAGAAGTGCGTCACCAGGCCATGTTACATCAACCAATCTCAAAACAGAGCAATGTTTTTTTTACGTTCATTACGCGAGTCATTTCTAAAAAAAACTATTGAGTCATTTCCTAAAACTGTTTTATTTTAGGTGAATTTCTTAAGAAATACTACCTATTGCAGTCGTTACCAGGGTGTGACTTTTGAAAAATTCCTTCATCACTTTTCTTTTCACCTTTCACACACACATATATATATATATGTACTAAATTTTGCCCGCACGATAAAAGTCATAATTTTGCACGGATCGTCTTCAAACTCGACAAACACATTGAGAAGCTTAACATCTCGGCGGGGATTGCAAATGAGAAAAATCGGCCCAAGGAAGTAGAAATGGGGGAGGGTTAAAATTTTTGAATACCGCCTTAACATGATTCTGAAAGAACCAGCTCTTACAGAAAAATGACAGAAAAATTAAAATAATTTTCGTTATAGCAGTTGCCAACAATAAAAAAACCAATAAATTTTTTACCATAGCAATTTGTCCTATCTTGTTTGCGTGGGTATTAATCTACTTAGAAATGAAGACAAGGTTTTAACACGGATGCACGGTCACTTTACTAAGACAACACGGACATAAATTACACGAATAAATATAACATATTCCACTGTATGCTCAATCCGCATACCACCTAAACATAGCCATTTATTTACAATACTTATTCCATAATCTCGTTCACAGTATATTCATAATTTAGCTCGCTCAAGATATCAATAGAAACCATGGAGTAAATGTCACTATTCAGACACCACATCTCCTCCCCCTTTACAGGTCAAGCTTCTTGGGTGGTCTGCGAACTCTCTGAGAACGTCGAGGTATCATAGTCGGGCTTGCTTGAATCGGTGGCGCATCTGTCGTAGCAGGTACTGGTGATGAACTATTGGACTGATGGGTTGGGGAAGTCAGATCCTTACTCGGGACATCAGCAGTTGAAGGTGACGCTACAGGTTTGTCACTGGAGATCGGAACAATAATACCTTCAGTATTCAGATGTTCCGGTTCTGAAGAAGTCTCTTTAAACTTTGTCGATGGAGATCTTCGATATTCATTCGATGTAGAATAATTCTTCTGCACTTGTTCACCTACTGGACGGATTTGGTCAACATGGCGTCTTACGGGTGTACCTTGAACATCGATTGTATAATGAAGGACACCATCTTTATTAATTATTCTTCCAAATTTCCACTTCGAATTTGCCGATTTATAATCTCGCACTGCTACAGAATCACCGATGTCAAAATTTCTATCTCTAAATTCATATACTCCTTTTCGTACTTTTTCTTGAATCCTCGATTGTAGTTGAGGTAATAGTAAATCAATCCTACTTCGGATATCTCTTTTTAAAAATAACATAGCTGGGCTGTGATTTGTTGTTGCATTTGGTGCTTTTCGGTATTGAAGCAAAAATGTACTCAATTTTTGTTGTATACTTCCTTCATAACTCTGCATGGCTCGCAGCGACTGTTTTACCATATGGACATAGCGTTCAGCTTGGCCATTACTTGATGGTTTAAATGGTGCGGACGTTTTGTGCTTGATGCCATTCCTTCGCATGAATCTCTGAAATTCATCAGACGAGAATTGTGGTCCGTTGTCACTGACAAGAACTAATGGCAATCCAAATCTCGCAAAACTGTCTCGTAAACATTCAATTGTTTTCTTCGCTGTGGTAATCTTCATCGGATATACTTCTAACCACTTAGAGTGAGCATCAACTATCACCAAAAACATGTGCTCAAATAAAGGACCGGTAAAATCAACATGTATACGTTCCCATGGCATGCTGGGATTCTCCCAGTAATGAACTTTGGCCTTTGTTGGATCAGTCTTGTGTCTGGCACAATCAGCGCAATTTCTAGCTGCTTCTTCTATATCGTTGTCAATCCCTTTCCAATAGACGAATGATCTTGCGATTGCTTTCATTTTAACAATGCCTAAGTGTCCTTGATGCAGTTCTTCCAGAACACGCTTTTGATATTTCTTCGGAACACACACTCTTTGTCCGTACATGATACATCCATCTTCAATGGTATATTGTGCTTCTCTTCCCTGCAAATTTTGACCTTTCCGTAAGGCTTGTAAAAGTGGACCCAATTCTTCATCTCTCCACGTTTCTTCTCGTAATTCCTTTGAAGTAACTGGTAACGTTTCAATTTGTGACATCTGAAATATTGTAATGTCATCTTTCACTTCCAGTTCTTCCGAAGTTTTAGGCAATCTTGACAAAAAGTCTGCATTTCCATGATCATTAGTTTTTCGGAAAACTATGTCAAATTGGAAGGATTGTAAAATTAATGCATAATGTAGTAATCTGGTAGCTGTTAATACGGGTAATCCTCGTTTCGATACAAAAATTGCTACTAGAGGTTTGTGGCCAGTTATTAACGTAAACCTTCTTCCTTTTAGATACAGGTAAAACTTTTTTACTGCCCATACAATTGCTAAGGCGTCTTTGTCGATTTGAGAATATTTCTGTTCAGTCCTCGTTAAGGTTTTGGATGCAAAAGCTATTGGCCGTTCAGACCCATCTGGATATCGATGAGACAAGACACAACCAACACCTACTGGAGATGCATCACTTGCCAACGTTAAGGGAAGTTTCGGATCATAGTGAACTAAGACTTTTTCTGAACAGATTTCCTTTTTTATTTGCTCAAAGGCAACTTGACAACTCTTTGACCATTTAAATTTCACATCTTTTCTTGTCAAATTATTAAGAGGATTTGCTATAGTTGCCAAATTTTCACAGAATTTTCCATAAAACGTTATTAATCCAAGGAAACTCTTCACTTCTTGTACATTTTTCGGTACAGGAGCTTTTAAGATTGCTGAAACGTTCTCATCGGTTTTATGTATCCCATTTGCATCTATTTTATGACCTAGAAATTTTATTTCATTTTGAAAGAACTGACTCTTACTTAGATTAAGTTTTAGACCATGCTCTTTACATTTTTTGAAAAACAGCTCTAAAGCTTTAAGATGTGACATTTCGTCATTTCCTGTTATTCTAGCATCATCCATGAATACTTTAACCCATTCCATACCTTGGAACAAGCCATCTACGTACCGCTGCCAAATTGCAGGCGCTCCATTTAACCCAAACATTAGTCTCTTGCAAATATACAATCCTTTATGGGTATTTATTGTTAACAGTTTCCTGGATCTACCTTCATTTGCAAATATGCATGTTTGAAATCTAATTTTGAGAATTGTTTTCCCCCATTCAAACTTGCGAATATCTCCTCTAATCGTGGCAAATGGTGTTGTGGTACGATTAAATTAGGATTTAAGGTTACGGAATAATCGGCACATAATCGTATACTGCCATCCGATTTTACGACTGGTACTACTGGTGTTGCCCATTCAGAGCTTTCAACCCTTTCTAAAATACCTTCTTTTTCTAATCTATCTATTTCATCTTCAACTCTGCTCTTTAATGCAAATGGAACTGTTCTAACTCTGCAAAATATGGGTTTAACATCCGGTTTAATTTCGAGCTTAGTTTCATAATTATTTATTTATCCCAGTTTATCATCAAAAATATCTTTATATTGTTCCAACAGATCCTTTAAGTTCAGTTTAGTCGTAGCTCTTAATGCCTTAATAGCATTCCAGTCTAGACTAATTTTGTGAAGCCATTCACGGTCAAAAATGGTATCCAAGTTCTCCTTAACAATGTATAAGTTCAAATCCGAAATCTGGTTTTTATATTGAACTCTAACTGTAACATACCCCATAGGTACTAATGATTCACCATTATAAGTTTTAAAAACTATATCAGTGGGTTGAATCTGTTTCTTTGAAATTTTTCTAAAATTACTTATACTCATAACACTGACTGCTCCACCAGTATCTAATTCCATAGAAGAAATCTTTCCGTCAAGTTTCAGAGTAATCATTATCGGAGGTCGTTTCGGTTCTTCCTCGCGTAATGTACAATCAGAGGTATTTAAGCCAAATAACGGAACCTGGACATTATTTTCCTTTAAATTTACTTGTTTTTGTTTAACTGGTCTAGCATTTTCCTTTTTTGCTGCGAAACACGCTTTTTTTATGTGCCCAATTTTTGAACAAAAGTTGCACTTACTCGAAATAAATCTACATTTTTCTTTGACATGATCCGTGCCTGTACATCGCGTGCAAAATAAAGATTTCCGCTGCTTTTCCGCAAAGTTTGGTTTTCTATACCATTGTTTCTTTACTGCATGAACTGCATTTATTTCACGGCCCATAATATCATTTGCCCCCTTAAATGCCTTTTCCATAGCTAAAGCTATTTGCAAAGTTTTATCCAGATCTATATTATCTTCTTCAAATAATCTATCTAGAATTATTTTATCGCGTAATCCACTAACAAAAACATCACGTAACATGATATTTAACATATTACTTTCATAATCGCAATTAATTGCTAGTGCTCGGAGTTCCGCTATATAATTATTAATACTCTCCCCTTCATGCTGTTTACGATTCAGAAACTTATGTCGGGAAGGTATAATCAATGGCTTTGGGGTCAAATGCTTTTTCAAAATATCTTTCAATTTATCTAAGCTTTGCGCAGAAGGAATTTCTGGAGACAACGAATTTTTTAGTAACTGATACAATTTAGGACTTGGAGAAGAAATAAACACTTTACCTTTAGCCGTCTTCGTACAGATCTATTTTTTATTTATCGTCGCCAGCTGTCCTATCTTGTTTGCGTGGGTATTAATCTACTTAGAAATGAAGACAAGGTTTTAACACGGATGCACATCACTTTACTAAGACAACACGGACATAAATTACACGAATAAATATAACATATTTCACTGTATGCTCAATCCGCATACCACCTAAACATAGCCATTTATTTACAATACTTATTCCATAATCTCGTTCACAGTATATTCATAATTTAGCTCGCTCAAGATATTAATAGAAACCATGGAGTAAATGTCACTATTCAGACACCACACAATTATTCCTCTATTGCAAGATTTCCACGTGAAAAATAAAAATGTGTATATATATATATATATATATATATATATATTACGTTATCGTATCTCCATATATATAAGAGGGATTACCGTAAGGGGGATTCTGTTCTGTCGCCAAATGCCACCAAGTTTGTCGGCCTAGTTTGTCGCCAAGTTTGGCGACAAAAGTTAGTCGCCAAAAGTGACGCCGACTTCTTGATATCTCTAATATTTCGCAAAATTACCATAAACTTCCATTGTAAACCAGTTGGGTTTACTTGCTTACAGAAAATGAACAAATTGAGATATTTTAATGCAACAAATCCAGCTTTTACCAAAAAATGAATTGAAAATCTCGTCAAAAGCGTCCAGATAAAATTTTAAACTGAGTTTATCTCTAGTCTCTTTATTTAGTTTTTGTTCGTGAAATTAGTACTAACTTCGAAATCTGCCTGCGGTTGTAGGCCGAGCCGGCAGGGATTTTAGTTTTTCTTTTGATAAACAAACCTCCCTTTTCATATTTTCCTTATGAAAGAAAATTGTTTTATTGTTTCTTTTTGGTTTTTTAAATGACTATTGTTTTACACTAACATTTTTAATAAGAATCGTAAAACGTGAAAACAAATTATATGACTTTTACAGCTACGCACTTTAAAATGATTTCCCTTTTATGCTATATAGCTGTTTCATAAATACTTCTATATGTTCTAAATACAAAATACTATGTCGATGAACTAATTAATTAAATTCTAAAGATTTCATGCATTCAGATTTTAATTTAAATAAAAGATATTTGCAATGCAAATGTAATTGTGATGCGGCTCGAAGATATCGTAAAATTTGTTAAAGTAAATTGAAACTAAAACCACTAAACTTAATCTTTCCGGACAAACTTTATGTGTAATACGTGCTCTTTAATGCAACTATTTATTTAGCATGTTATTTCGAGGAAAACTTCAGTTTAATAAAATTTGATTTATTTAACTTTACAAAAGAAAAGTGTACGTATTTCAGATGATATAATCATTTTATGTTTAAATTAACTTAATCATGCATATTTCAGGATGAAACATGTAAAGTAGATGTTTAAATGTGTTTACTGTTTTGTAATTAAATTTAACTTATTTATAAATAAACAACGTAGTATCTAAGTATATTTTTTATTTATAATTTTTGTTACATGTAAGATATTTTAAATGGATGTATTTAGAAGAAAATTGAAAATTTATTGAAAATGCAAATAAATTTATTGAAAATGCAAATGAATTTATTGAAAATGTAAGTATTCTTTTATAAAATTAATTAACATAGGATTGACTATATAGGTTATACCCATTCACGCTTAAGGGACACAATATTTAATTTTTAATTTTCCATATTCTAAAACAGTAAAAGTCGTAGACTTTATGAGAAACCCGTCTCTTTCCAAATAGTAAGACTGATTGGATAAAGATATGACAATTTTCAGGAAGCCTCTTATTTTTCAGGCTTCTTCCAAAGAATATATATAACTTTAGGCTAATTGCTCATGGTACAGTTTCATGCAAAAATATGCAGTTTATAATTAAAACACTGTAAAAACAGTTTATAATTAGAATAATGATATTATTACTTATAAGTTTGATACTAAAATGTCTAGAAACTGGAAATTATGCGATGTAGTTACTTATAAGATATAAATGCTCGCTAAGAAAAGTTTCTAAAAAATTTGAAATTTAAAAGTTTTAAATGAGCGGAAAATTTCGAAACACATTGTCAATAACGACTTCTATCTTTTGTTAAAGAAGTTGATTTTCGTAATTAGAATACAAAAAAGGTCAACACTACTTCATTTAGAGTTTCAATGTTTAG
The DNA here is from genome assembly GCA_963932465.1 of Maratus speciosus. Lineage (NCBI taxonomy): Eukaryota > Metazoa > Arthropoda > Arachnida > Araneae > Salticidae > Maratus > Maratus speciosus. The sequence goes on along the minus strand of OZ010788.1, from coordinate 352,586,496 downwards.
TGGAGCATTTTACTATGAAGCATCCTGAAGCAAGGAACATAAGCTTTATCACCGTTTAACTCAGTAATCGGGAAAGTGAGTTTTTCACCCTTTTCAATTCGTCTTGTTTCTGTATTAAAGCCATCTGATTAACATATACCGTTCTACTGATATTCCCCTTTCTTATTATTGAAATAATTTTTTTGTTTTGTAGTTAATTTGTTTCATGTCTTCTTTTCCATGTACAGGGACCGAAAGTTCGACACCCACTATCGACCATGACCAATTATTAATGCAAACCATTACATATAATTTCAAGCGTATATTTTATATGTATGGAAGAATTTTTTTTAATTTCGACATGCACTCTCATTATAACATGAAATATAACATTGTTAGTTAAATGTGGCTTGAGAATGTTGGTAATTTTTTCATTATCGATCAATTAAACTTTTATAAAGAAACTAATTGCTAAATTGACAGAGTATTTTCAGAGTAAACCCATGATATAATTTTTTATGTCTTTATTCCATGTTGTGATACAGGATTATATTAGAATTCGGAATCGTGAAACATTTTCTGAATTTTAAGAGTTGTTGTTAATATATGAAAATAGACATGAGGTTGATCGGGGAAGTAAGAGTGAAATGAGGTCAGAATGTTAATCGAAATAATGAATTTAATTTTGCTATTCATGATAGTTTAGGAATTGTATTAATGTAAATGATATTGGGTTAGAGAGTAGAGATTTTGAAAGTGGTAATAGATATAATTTTTGTAATGTTTGAAACGGATATGGGTCATTCTCTGAAAAGTGACTTTTTTTTTTTTTTTTTTTTTTTTTTTTTAATGCGGCCTAATAAAATTGCCTCAAAAATCTCAAAATTTAGCCTACAAGTACCTTATCGCTATATTTATCAAAAAATAATATGAACGAAACTGTGTCTCATAGTTCTTCCGATATTTTAATTTCAAAGTATTTCCATTGCTAAAATGTTCAAATAAATTATTGGCACAGGAATTTAAGAACAAATTTATTTGTAAATATGAAAACTGCTATATTTCACATACGTGCTAAAGAGATAAAAGTTTATAAAAAGTCTGGTGCTATTGTGGTGCTTGGTAATTAAAATTAAGTGGTTTCATAAACATATCACCGCCCTTGAAAGGTTTAAAAAAGAAACGAAATTATAATTAGAAGTCATACTATCAATAAATAATATTTTTGTTACTCAATGTCAATTGAAAAACAAAGATAAAGCATTAACATTTAGAAGAGTTAATGTTTATTTGAATTAGTACATTTTTTTTTAATTTCTCCTGTGAAATAATAAAAATTAAAAATGTATTATCTTTACTTACAGTAATTAAAAGTCTGATGAGTTTTTTAATGTGTATTTTATTGCATTAGATTTTCTTATTTTACAGTTTAGTACATATATAAATGTACAGATAATTCCCTCACAATTTAAATCATTCCCTCATATTAAAAGTATGAGGGAATGACGAAATCCTTCAGAAAACCATGTTATACAAAAGTGACTAGTCTTAGGCATATTTTCAGGTACTAAATATCTTTTGAAACACATTTCTAATAATGTAACAACATAAAAAGACATTTCATTAGTTTTTATTATATCTATAATAGATGAGGGAATGACGCGTAATAAAAATATTTACATTGATCTAGTACTTCAAAGCCATATACTAATTATTCAAGAATCTTTTTGAGCAAACAGCAAGATGAATACTTCACTTTACTCTTGTACAAACTGTCCTAGACATATATAAACATGTGCTGCTTTCTACTAAGTAAATAAAGGCAAATTTATAGTTATGTGAGGGAATGACGACAAATGCTAGAGACATCATTAAAAATTGCCCTAATTCATTCATTATATAAAATATAAATATAATTAAATAGCTAAATATGTATTTAAGTGTGTTTAATGGATTGAGAAAAATAATCATGGATATACGTGCTGCAATGGCAGAGAAATCATTTTCTTTCCTACAATTGTGAATGGGTACATATTGAGGGAATGATATTTGAATTAAAAATACATTAAATTTATCAAATCTCAATTTCAATAAGCAAATAATTACAGTTTATATGTATAACTGATTAATATTGATAGTTTAAATCACCTTTTCTTTTTTTAATTTTGAAAATATGTCTTTAAGACCCCTGGGACATAAAAGTGACACTTTTCAGAGAATGACTCATATAAGAATAGTGGAAGTAGTAAATTTAAAAGTGGTTCAAATAATGGTTGAAATTCTGGGGGTGATAGGAGAAATTTTAGAGGTCGAAATGCGAAAGGAAATTCACAGTCATTTGATAATTAGTCTGGTAGAAAGAGAGGGGTAGTTAAAGGTATGGATTATCCTTCTTTCTCAATCCTTCTAAATCTTAAAAATGTTTTTATTCTCAAATTAAAGGGGGTCCGTCAAATGCCACTCACACTCTCTATCTTAGTAATCGTCGGAATTTTCAAAAACTGTAAATTGCGTCTCCCTAAAATTAGAGGTGAGATTAGTAGACCAGAAATTAATTCTCTGGTTAATAAAAAAGAGTCAAAAGAAATAGGATGCCGTCAGAGACTCAAATTTTGCATTTATACTAACTAACATGCATTTTAAACATATTATTTGGACTATTCAATTTATTTTTGTTTGAGATACCAAACAAGAAATCATTCGATCAAGTAATTTAAGAATTATGAATGCTTAAAATTTGGAACTTCTAATAATAAATTCAGATTAAACCATTGCTAAAAAGATTGCACTGCGAATAGCTCCTTAAGCATTACTCAAAAACTACATGGTAAAGGAGCTGTAAATCTAATCTAATATTTTATGATTCCCGAAATTGATTTCCATTTTTTAAATATATGAGTTACAATTTGTATTAATCTCGAAAAATTGTTTCAAAATATTTTTAATTTTAAAATTATTTCAAAGAAAATATGAATCGTAATCTATGGCCACTTTAACTTAAATCGCTTTTTGGAAACGAAAAATAAATTAAAGCCTATTTTATCAAATAGTTTTTGAATTATACTTAAAATGCATTATAATCTGTTTTCCAAAGTTTAACAGTAAATTTAACATTAGGAATTTCATATTTTAAACCTGTAAGTTTCCTATACTACTTGGCCGAATGACTTCTCGTTTGATACCTTGACGTAAAATTTGTTAAAATATTCGAAAATGATATCATAATTAGGGTTTAATAATAAAAAAGTTTAAAGTTGGATCCCCGGTCAGTCTTCTATGCCTCCTGTCTCACGTTTTTTTTAATCAAAGGGGGCTCCCGCTGATAGAACATATGTTTGAAAATTTTTGATGTGTAACTAAGATAGCGAAGCGGGAATGGGACATTTGATGTATTATAGAGAACGTAGTTTAATCAATTAGAATAATAATGAAAACTTTCTGAGCTTCATTAAAAATTGAGGCTTCATTCAACCTTTAAAAAAATATATGCTAAAAAAATTCTGCGTTTTTTCTGTTATAAAAAAAGGGAAATAGATTAGTTTTCATTAATGATAAAACTTTCATTAAATGAAGGTTATTTTTTACATCTTGAAAATTACATTTTTTTAAATTAAAAAATAAATATTTTCACCACTTATTCGAAAAAAATTATAACCTTTAAAAATTTGCTTAAAATTTCGATAAAAAAAGTACCTGTTTCATAATAACCGAAGGATAAACTGGAAAATGGCAGGATATAATAGAAATTCTCAAGTTTCGATTTATGAATCCATCACTGAATGATAAATTTGTATTTTGTTTCAAACTAAGATCATACATCTTTACACAGGCAGTTTATGATCGTTTTTCTGTTTTATGGAGCAGAAAAGGTCTTCTTGTAGCGTAAAGGTGATAAATGATTTTCTTTTATATGCATTTGATAAAATAATATATTTCATTCTTTAAATAATTCAAAAGTTATATTTCTGTCATATCGAATGAAATGTTTTTTTTTTTTTTTTTTTAATCAAGATAGCATCGAACTTTTTCGGTATGTCTCTATTTATCAATTTAAAGGGGTAGTACTTAAGTTTTTGGAAAGTAAAACAAGAAATAATTTCTTACTCATAATGCATGTTTTATTGCTTCTCAAAATACTCTTCTGCAGCATCGACACATTTGTGAATTCGAATAAACCAATCATTAAAACATTTATGCCACTCTGAAGGTGGCATAGTAGAAACATGGCATTTGAAAGCTTCAAGGGGTTTTCCGAGTTGTTAAAACGTTCACCAGACATTTTATTTTTTATGAGCGGAAATAAGAAGTAATCATCAGGTATTAAGCCCAGTGAATACGAGCAGTGAGTAATCAATTCATTTTTTTTCACGCTTCAAATTATCCATAGTTAGCGAAGCAGTATTTGATGTGCCGTTGTTCTGGTAAAAAATGATACGAAGTTCTGAATTTTTTTCCTTAGTTCTGCAACTATTTTCTGCAAAGAAATTTTTGTATACTAAAGCGACATTAATTGTTTTACGATCGTCCAAAGGAATGGTTGCAATATAGCCAGATTTACCGAAAAAAGCAGCAATTCCTTCCACGAACAACTTTTGTCGTTCTAGGGTCATCTGAAAACTCCCAAACAGTCCATTATTATTTTGTTTCGGGCTCACGTGAATAAATCCAGATTTTCGTCATACGTTACGATGTCGTACACATGTTTTGAGGCATCGGAATTGAATGTTTTTAGATTTTTCTCGCACCATTTCACACGAGCATCCTTTTCCGCTTGAAATAAATTGTGGGGCATCTATCGGAAACACACCTTTTTCACTTTTAAATGATCATGTAAAATTGAATGCATGTGGATCCTTGAAACGTTCAAAGATGCTTCTGTTTTATCATACGTTACATGAAGATGAGAGGTGATTAGTTTTCTCACAGAATCAATGTTTCTGGGAGTCACGACACTTCTTTGCATCTTCCCGGACATCATTACTGAGAATCATACGACCGCGGGAGAATTCTTTAAACCAGTTGTAAATCGTTGCCTTAGATAGTGCTTCGTTACCCAAGCGCCGATTTTATTCTGTCGTTACACTGTTTTTATGTTAAACCATGTCAAAAATAATAAAAAGCAGGGTTCTGATGCATCTTCAACGTAACTCCATAAATATTTATTACGTCTGATTTTCGAAAAATCACAGTAAAAATAATTTCATAGTTTTTGATGTTCTATAAACGCAGACATTCACGAAGCTGTTCAGATTTTCATAAAAATTGTCTGTGCTGAAAACATCAGTTTTATCCTTGCCATATTCTAAAAAAATAAATTTACCAAAAACAAAATGTCAAAATGACATGTAAGACATAGCAGTTATGGCAGTTTAATCAAGAACCGTCGATTAGTTTATTTTGTTAAAATAAAAATAATTTCTATTTCTCATCTTCATGCTCAAATCTATAAGCAAATTAAAATCGTTTTTCAAATAATAACTTAAATGTGTAAGACTGAATATATGGGAACTCTTGCTTTTCTTTAAGATAAATATTTATTTTCATATTTCCATATAATCGTTATTTATTAAAAAAAAATAGTTAAATCTATGTGAATCTTGTTAATAAACTTGCTTTGTTTGTGCATTATAAATGTGTGCCATCTCTCTATAAAACTGTCAAAGTTTCGCTATAATCCTAGGAAATTTCAAATCTTCCAAAAGCAAAACATTCAAGAACACATTTTGTGTAAAACTCGAATTCAAACGAGGTACATCATAAAACCAAAAATTCCAAATGCCGCATCTCTAATGTAAGTTAGATTTAGGACAGAACATAAACTAAACCTTTTATAATCATATTCTTAGGAAGATCATTCTGATATAAATGTTTATAAAGTTTCTTAATCACGATCAATTACATTTTTAAAATAAGGTCCTTTTGATACTTTAAGTTTTAGATGGGTTCTGACTCGGTAACGAAAATTTTAATATTTATCTTAAATCTTCTCACAGGAATAAATTGTACTCTATTTCTTCAAACCAGAAGCGGAATAAAATTTAATAAATTTGAAAATCCAGAGCAGGGTAATTGCTCTCTCTTGGCCCATCTTCCGAAAGCCCGCCTTTCTGAAACTTTTAAACAATAAGCAATGAACAATTAAATTTAAAATATCCAAACACCCGACTGCGAACTAATTAATTATTTCTCATCTATGTGAAACTATTTTTTTTTTTCAATTCCTACTATTAGATTACACTCTTGCTATGTATATCTTGTTCAAATTTTCAATCGTAAATAAAATATTTATTATTCATCCAATCGGGCTCAAATAATTTTTTTTTAAAATTGAAGTGGATGACCCTTGATGTTAATCAAGTTTTTTTTCAAATATTAATTCATTAATTAAATTAAATTAATTACTTTTCAATAATCGAGAGAGCACTGTTCTTGATCAAGGCATTTTAAGCGCCACTCAAAAGGAAAGAAGAACGGGAGAAAAAATCTCTTATCGACCTAAGTAGGAATTAACTTAAAATATTTTTTAATATTACTTGTTTATATTACTTACCTATTTTTTTATTTACTTGTATTGATGACTTTCAAGTTGCGTTTAACTGTTAGTTCCTATCTATAAACAATGTTTTGACGAGATCTATAGATGTCTATGATGGTTAGAGTTCCAGTAAAGCTAGAGATCCTACCTACACAACTTCTAGGTTGTATAATATTTTAACGGAACTTCTGACTGTAAAATAGTCAATGAAACATCGTCTTCATTTTGAAAGACTTATCCAATGATATGCCACTCAATAGGGTGTGTAATTTTTTTCGTCTCTACCGCCATTTTGAATTTATAAAAATAAAACCTAGCCTATAACCATCGGGCCGTTAAGACGAATTGATAGAAACCTCGTTCATTAAAATCCATCCAGCCGTTGGGATGTTTCGAGGGTATAAAGAAATCCACATGCACAGATACGCGTGAAACACATAACCCTTCTTTTTCAGTCGGGTAATAATTTGAAAACCGTCTCGCGTTACCTCATATTAATAATTATAATATATATATATATATATAATGTAGTCTTTCCTAACAAATTTTCATTTTGGGTGAGAGATATTTTCTTATATAAATCGTAAGAAGAATACTGTTTTTAAAAAAAGAGCTCTTTACCGTACTAGCTATGCTCTCCTGAACCTGTACAAACCAGCAGGATCTAAAGAACATACTAATTAGTTGTGTTTATACAAGGTTATCTGATAACATATAAATCGATGAACGACCATTATCACGACCAGTGACGATATTCTGTAATCGAGTTATCATTCATTTCTCATTTAGAAGGATTATTTTGGGTTCGTAAAGCTGAATACACTACTGTCGCAACAGCTGATGACTGATTTCGGGAAATAGTGAGAGCTATTAAACATTTGAAAATCAGCTTGTAAAACGGTCAAGTAAAACATGCCCCCTCTGCACGCATTTTTTAAGGTCTAGAATATAAGTTTTCTTTAAGACGCTGTAAGAAAATCACTTTAAATGTAATGTTTGAAATGTGACGTAATTTTCACCATTAAATGCTTTTCACAATTTAAAATTTAGTCATTTTAAAGTGCTTAATCATTTAAAAATCTAACTGTAAATGTATTTTTTAAATGAAAAGTGTTTGGATCTATTATTTGGGCTTTTTAAAATGTGACAATATGAGATAAAAAACAGGTATTGCAAACTATAATTTACATCTCCATATAATGAATTTTTCAAAAAATAAACGTCAAAAACCCTAAAAAACTTGACACATTTAATAAACACTACAGAACCCAATTTAATCAACTATATGCTGGCAAAATATGGTTAAGTTCTATGAATAGTTATTGATTCTGTAAAACTAATTTAAATGAACTATCTTGAGGGCCAATCCATTCCAAATCATCCAGGTGGTTGTCCTCGACATTTTTAATTTTCTCTATCTTTTAAACAAGTTTTCTTTATAGTTTTCTGGATTTAAAAACATGATTATTATTTTTTTTTATAGTATAGTTTTGGGGGGTGGCTTTTCTTAACGAGCTACAGCCATTTTTCGCTAGCAAACGTGTTTTACGGGAAATGCTGTAACTACTTTATTTTTCTATCTATCAAGATGAATCAAATAACTACATATTCAGAATAAAATTGTTTACAGTTTATTTAATTATAAAATTTTCATTAAACTTCAGGATCTAGCACAAAAAACATGATTAAAAAGCGGAGAAATAAAACGTGTGATACCACATTTCACTGTTATTATTTTTTATGAAGGAGATCAGACCTTAAATATTTTTTTCTTACACAGTTCTCTTATAGGACTACTTATTTTTACAAATTTCAATCCTGAAAATCGTTTCCTTTTTTTACACAGCACATCAAAAACTGTGTTAAGTCTGTTTTTGGCATTTTTCACTAATTAATATCTCAAAAGGGACTGACTAAAACATTCTGAAAACGTGGGATAATAAACATCTTTGTAATATAAAGTTAAATTGGGAATTTTATGATTGAGACTAAAATGGTTTTTGAATACCAGTTCGTTAAAAATGCACCCACCCTTTTTGTAGTTTTTCAGAAAATTTTGTAATTACACAAAATGTTGACAAATTTATTCTAAACATTTGGGTATTTGATTCATCTTGATAGGTGGAAAAATAAAGCAGTTACAGCTTTTTCTGTAAAACACGTTTTCCACTCAAAAATGACTGTGTAGTTCGCTAAAAATGACCACCCGCCCAAAAAAAATATACGATCAAAAAAAATTTTAATGATGTTTTTAGACTCAGAAAACTATGAAGAAAACGTGTTTAAAAGATTAGCAAAATTAAAAATGTCGAGCGGAAACCACGTGGTTGATTTGGAATGGTTTGATCTTTGGCCGATTCCAAGATTAAATAACGCTTAAATTTTTTTTCGTTTGAAAAACTGTATACTTCAACGTGTTTATCAACGCTCGTCAATGTTACGTCTTTCCAACATAATTGAAAAGTGTTTGGGTTTATCTGTCCGTCTGTCTGAGCTCTAACTCTTGTAAACTTACTCGAATTGCTCTGATTTTTTTTATGTTCTTGATGCTTGCTATAACACGTTCGGTATTGAAAATGAAATGTGTAGCATTTTTAGTTCATTGAGAGGGACGGAAAAATAATTCTGTTACATTACTGTCTATAGGAAAAATCGTTTCAAGTTCTTTTTAACGATGGAATTTGTAATAATTTATGTAGTGCACTAAATCATACATTCTGAAGAATATGGGTGGCAAAACATTTACTATTAATTTACAGGGCCACACAAAAGAATTCCGAAACATAATGGTCTACAGGGAACTGTTTGCAGCGTATTTTAGTTCTGTTACACAATTTTAAATATAATAAAAATGATATACATTACTGAGGCTTACTAGAAGATACTTCTTGTATAGCATGACGTGCACAGAATTTATCGTTCATTTAGAGCAACACGCAAAATATTCGGATAGCGTACTGTACGTGAAGTACACTATCTATTAGCTATAAGTGCTGGAAATTCAATTTCATTTATGGTATGCGTATTTAACTAAAATTTTGTTTAAATGCTATAGATCATTATACAGGGCGACACAAAGGAACTCGCAAGCGTTGCGGATTATCAGCGTGAATCGCTTAAAGGCAGCTTTTAATTGAGTTGGGCGCATTCAAGTTGAATTATGATTAGTGTACTAAGAAGTGCTTTTATAATATAAATAAAATCGTATACAGTGCCAAGCAAAAACTTAATACATGACCGTCTAAGGATGATAATGTATTGAAGTGTGATTTGAGTAGTTTTAATTATGTTTTAACCTGAATTAAATTTTAGCTTAATAAGTGGCGCATCTAAAAATCTGATGGTTATATACAGGGCTGTACAAAAGAATTAAAGTAAATTTCCGCATATTGATAGAAACTGCTGAAGGTCAATTTTCAACGTATTATACATTTTTGTAATGATTTAAGTTTTAGCAGGTTATGTTATAATATGTACAAATTATAGATTAATGCAAAATTGCACAAAATATTAAGATTATTTTTCCGCATATTGATAGAAACTGCTGAAGGTCAATTTTCAACGTATTATACATTTTTGTAATGATTTAAGTTTTAGCAGGTTATGTTATAATATGTACAAATTATAGATTAATGCAAAATTGCACAAAATATTAAGATTATTTTTCCGCTATGGACGGTAAATGCTGAAATATGATTTTCAAATGTGTTATGATATTTCTAAAAGGATTAGGTAGATTTTTTTTTTTTTTACCATATTAAACAGCAACGTTTTACTAATGAATTCTGGAAAAGTTGTAAAGTGTTTCATGATCTATGCTTGAAGGAAAATTTTTCTTTCTTGTTTTTTTTTTTTTTTTTTTTTTTTTTTTTTTTTTTTTTTTTAATAGAGAGAAATTATAGAATAGCCACATACACTATAGAGCATAGAGAAGCGAGAAATTCTCTAGTCGAAACACAGTATTATTGTCAAAACATAGAATATTCCCTCCTATACATAGAGGAACTAATAGATGGAATAGTCATAAATGACATCACTTGAAAGGGTTTCAACCCGGTCTTCGTTCTTCATGCTAAAAATAAATCGTTTGCTGGATACGAAACAGGGGAAAATTGGTATGTCAATTCCTCACTTTTTTTATCCTCCAAGTTCCTATCACGTGTACGTCGGTGCTAAGTATCCGGCAGCCTTAGATCGCCACTTCGAACATTGATCAAGAATTTACGGCCAAAGCCTAAAATACACTGTTCATAGGGCTTTGTCCATGATTCTCAGCTAATTCGCGAAATGACCAAACTTCGGCTTTTCGTCACAGCACATATATATATGTATATATATATATATATATATATATATATATATATATATATATATATATATATGTATATATATATATATATATATATATATATATATATATATATATATATATATATATATATATATATATATATGGGGGGGGGAAATACTTTTTAGTATCCCAAGTGCATTTAATAGCTTCCAGAGCGCCACCTGCGTTGCTTCTGGTGTAATAAGTGTCTACTGCTTGCGGCGCCATCAACTTCTTATGTAACTAACAACCAAAGTGCCCTCATCCAGTTTATTTCCTTTCCCCATGAACAGACAGCGCGCATGCGCTTGAAGGACAGATTTCCGATCTACAGACGTCCTTTTGGGAGAGTGTGAGGTGGAAACTGGAACGAAGTGAGAGACGATGGCTAGAAGAGAGAGTTATGCATTCAGCAATAAAAAACAGTTGAACGACGGAGTAGAACGATGATGTCTGTGCTATGAGAATGTGTTGTGATAGTTTTAGCAGAATTGTGATGTAATTAATATGACGACACTTTTCTTTGCAAATATTTTGTAAATACCTTAACTTTAAATATAACTTAGTTAAAAAATTAAATGTTGTCAAGCTTAAATTTCCACAAATGGTGTCATAATCACGATGCGAACTTTACGCGCAGAAAGTTTTGGTTTTAATAATGCAAGTGTTTATAAGATGCCCTGTTGGTAGACGCCGCCCACAAAATTCTTTATGTGAAATAGTGCAAGAGAAGAAGTGTTTGTATGTAGTAAAGCTGGATTATCTATTTATGAAGAGAGTTGTTTATTTTTTACTTATAAATATGTCAAAGTTGGTTGATTTTAAGGAATTAGAACTTTCATTAAAAGCGGAAAAGCCATCTAGTATTAAGAACTTACATAAATTAATTTTTGGAGATATTGGTGACAGAAATAATAGTCGTAGAATTCGGAATTTTACTGCCTTTGATTTTGAATTTGATTCTGATGAATATAAATTAAAATTGCAAGGTATTAAAGATAATTTTTCTGTTAACGATTTGATAACTATTTGCAATGTTTTGTGTATAAATAATTCTGGAACTTTCGATGAAATTGCTGCCAGAATAATTTCTTCTTTATGTGACTTTAATACGTTCACGCCGGCGTGGTGGGTCACACTCGACTGTCTCAGAGTTGTCAAGTCTCCGGCCTTTTACACACCACTGTTATTTTAGAGAAGATGTTGTTCCTTTAAATGGCCCAATTGTTCTAATTAAATAAAACAACATTTTCTGTATCAAAATACTGGTAGCCACAAAGCCGGAGACTTCGCAGCTCTTAGACAGTTGAGTGTGACCCACCGCGCCGGCGTGAACGTGTTAATGTATCGAAATCTAATTTAATTCCTGACGAAGGCACTCTTAGCGATGATGAGAGCGATAATGATTCTAACAATGATTCTGATAAAAGTAAGGCTATCTGAAATGTTTCTGAAAATAATTTGAGAAATGATTCTGGTAGTTCTAGTTGTAAAAATAATGAAAATCAGAAAATTCTAATTTCTGATTATGTTCTTAAACCATCCATTTCGATTAATGACATTGAGAAAATTGTTACGGAATTTAATGGTAGCCAATAGTAAAATATTGAAAATGGCTTGCCGATTTTGAAGATACTGTTGCTTTGTTTAATGTTAGTGATTTGCACAAATTGATTTTGGCTAAACGCCGTATGACAGGTAGATCTAAATTATTTATTGAAAGTGAGACAAAAATAAATTCGTGCTCTAAAATGAAAGCATTACTTACTTCTGAATTTGGTCAAACGTGCAATTCAGCTGAATTACATGAACTGTTATCTAAAAGGAAAATTAATCCAAATGAATCTTTACATGAATATTTTTTAAGTATGAAACAGTTATGTTCGAAAGGCAACATAGAAGATTCTACTCTTATACAGTATGTAATACATGGAATAAATGATCCTGTTTTCAAAAAATCCTTTTTGTATGGTTGCCCAAATATTGTTGAATTTAAAGAAAAACTTAAAATTCATGATAAATTGCGTGTCGATTATGATATTAAACCTGATGTTCATGTTAGGTTTAAGATGAAACCAGAAGTTGAATTTAAAAACAAATCTAGACCCATTAAAACTGATATACGTTGCTATAATTGTGGCGATAGATATCACAAAAGTAATCAGTGTAGAAATAAAGATAAAGGTCCCCTCTGCTTTTCTTGTAATTTGTATGGCCATAAATCATTCCAATGTGGTAAAACCAAAGATTAAAAATTGCCTAATGATTTCAAGTAAATGTTCTAACCTGTTCTCAGAATTTGGTTTTTAAAGATGTAAAGTTGCATTCATTAAATTTCATTTCATGAATTGATACAGGAAGTGAAAGAACTATTCTAAAGAAAATTAATTTTGATAAAATTAAAAGTTATGTAAACTTGGAACCAGCAGATATGCTTTTAAGTGGATTAGGTAAACACTTATTCAGACCAATCGGTTACTTTGAGGCAGAAATCGAAATTAAATATTCTAAATTTCAAACATCTATTTTTGTGATTGATGACAAAACTATTGAATTTGATTTAATTATTGGTACTGGTGTAATACAAAAAGGCTCCTTAATTGTTTCTGGTAATGATGTTAAGTTAAATAAGAGTCAGAATAATTCCTTAGTCAATATTATTAATTCAAGTAAAGTAACTGTAAATTCTAAATTTAAACTTTATTCTTCCACCTTGCATAGTAGCAACCCACAAATTCTAAACCAAAACAAATATTTGCCTTCTCATCAGTTGTCCTATTTTAGCTCAGAAATTAAAGAATTACGTCTAGAAAATGAAAATTTAACTGCCCAAGTTAAAGAAGTTGAAAGAAAATATAAAATGTTACAATTAGATGTAATCGATTTAAAAGAAGCATTTTTGTCAGAAAAAACGAAGTCGAAAATTGCAATAACATCGTTAGAAAATAAATTAGAACAAGAAGTAGCAGAAAGACAAACCATTAGTAAATTGTATTGATATTAGAAAGAAGTTTTCAAAATATAAATTCCCAATTAGATGAAGAAAGTAAACGTTCAAAGCAATACCGATTACGTCTTGTAAAAATAAATAACTATTGAAAACATCTTGAAAAACAGTTAGAAGAATCAGAAAATGAGTGTTCTAAAATAAAGCTGTCCAAAAGAAGAATCCAAATAAAATTGAATAATTCTCAAGAAGATTTCGAAAATTTACGACAAGAAATGACAAAGTTGGAGAAGCAAATTAAGATGAATAACAGTGCTAAAACTTTAAAAATGATTCAGATTCCAAAAAGTAAGAAGATAAAGAAAATATGATGTATTCTTCTAGAAAGGAAAATAACCAGAAATTTGATGTAATAAATGAAGAAAATTTTAGAAAAGAAAATGTTTAACGAGAAGTTGAAAAGAAATATTTCTAAGAAAATTAAGAATATTCCCAATTCGTCAGATGAATTTGAAGATGAAATTGAAATAAATGGATAAGAAGTTAAGAAACCTAAACAGAAGTTTAATAAAAAGAAACCTGATTATGGAAGATAATTTTTAGAAGAAAATACAAGTAAATTTGACTTAAATTCCGAACATGACACTAATAATTCCGAAGGTTACACTTTGACCTATGTTGACGAATATGGTATCATTCCAGATAAGTTCCTTGATTCTGAAGATTATGCTGAATTCCGAAAAAGCAAAAAATCCTTATATGATAGTGACTATGAAATGTGAGGAAAGAAGACGAAAAGACGTAGTTAAAAGAAAAAAAAGAAAAAAGACGTAAAAAAAAAAAATAAGACGAAAAACACGTGAATGAAAAAAAAAGATAAAGAAGAAATAATTTTTATAATGTTTTATGACGAATCTGTTTCTTCAAGACGAACTTTTAGAATTTTTAACCCTTAGTTGTTCAAAGAACTTTAATCTGCCAAACTTTGCTTTATAGAAAGATGCTATATAGAGAAGATGTGCTAACGTTTAGACGCTTCACAATGAACTGATGCTGTTGTTTTTAAGATCTTTGGGTCTTGGTCTTTCTTTTTGTCTTTTCAGGTTGCTCCTGAAAAGAGCTGCTCCTTTTCAGGTCAGGTTGAGCTGTTGCTCCTACCAGCGGATCCACAGTGTCACTGAGGGCAGCCGACGGGTCCGTCTGGCCGATTTGTGGGGAAGTCTTTTTAGTATCCCAAGTGCCTTTAATAGCTTCCAGAGCGCCACCTGCGTGCCTCCTGGTGTAATAAGTGTCTACTGCTTTCAGCGCCATCAACCTTTTATGTAAATAACGACCAAAGTGCCCTCATCCAGTTTATTTCCTTTCCCCATGAACAGACAGGGCGCATGCGCTTGAGGGACAGATTTCCGATCTACAGACGTTCTTTTGGGAGAGAGGGATTTTGAACTGAAACGAAGTGAGAGACGACGGCTAGAAGAGAGAGTTATGTTTTCAGCAGTAAAAAACAGTTGAACGACGGAGTAGGACGATGATGCCTGTGTTTTGAGAAAGTGTTGTGATTGTTTTTGCAGAATTGTGATGTAATTAATATGATGACACTTTTCTTTGCCAATATTTTGTAAATACCTTAACTTTAAATATAACTTATTTAAGAAATTAAATGTTCCCAAGCTTCAATTTCCACACACACACACATATATATATATATATGTAACATGCTCTCAAAACATGTCGTGTTAATTGTAGCCTTAATTGCTGTATCCTAATTATGACACACTACAACCGGATATTATGGCTTGTCGAAAACAGGTAGTATAAAAAGCAGTCGAGAATATCACCAACCAAATTTATTGATGTGCAGTCGAGTCGTCATGGTCGGAAGTAAGGCATGGAAATCTTAGGAATTTTCAAAAGAATAACGACAGAAGCAGAGATCAATTCAATCAATAATTTATTGACGATAGGTAAATATAGTCAACTATATTATTTTACCAGCACTCAGTTTCGAGTAAGGTTACATAGCTTCAGAATGATAAAAATGATCAAAAACTTCATCACGACTAATTGGCAAACCACTCTGCAAGTCATGTGCATTTTGTATAACAACACAAGATCGTACAAAATTATGTTCTCCAAGCGAATGTAAGACATTAAATACTTGAAAAGGGCGCAGAGGTACAATCGGACTCACTCAACGGAAGGCCAATCCAGTGAAGCGAAAGGGGAAGGAGACGGAGGCCGAACCATTGATAGGCTTAAAGTTCGGGGAGGGGGCGGGGGCGCGCTACGTAGCTAACAGAACTTATTGCTTAACAGCGGAAGGTTTATTAAGAAAACGGAGTTCTCGCAAAGCACTATGGGATATGGAATGAATTTAATGAAAATAAAATGGTATTGATAACCTTCGAAAGAGAAGAAAAGAATTTAATATCTCAGAATGAAATGAATTAGTGGATTTTACAAAGAAGTATAGCTATTAGTAAATCGAGGTTTTGAGAATAAAAAAAAAAATAAAAGAATACGCTAAAAGTGTTGCAAATATGAAAAAAAATGTGTTGGTAAATTTTTACGGTTGAAGAATGCCTGTTAATCTGGATTAGATCAGACTGGATTGAGGTATTGAGAGGACGAATTGTTAAGCTTATCAAATGTCGACTGGTATTTCTCAAACTCCCAATCACACGACTCTATTAGTTTTCATTATCCAGCTATACCTAGAAACAATATGCAACCGCGTGCAAATTTTCGTGCTTGAAATAAAAATTAAACTTTGGTACCAGCAAAGTCATATTAAAATAGTTGCCAAACGGAACATAGTATGAAAACGCACACGGGTAATAAAGACTATAAACCAAGACCCAATCAAAAATATGTTAAAAGACAAGCAGTTAGCTCCTTGCGTTGCCAAAAAAGCAAGGAAAAACTAATATTCTTATACGAGTTCATACAGTTACTGTGCCTTCAGGTGATCGAAATAATGTTTCCAAAGGACAAGGACTGCTGATTCTTCATTGATGTTATCAAACCCAGAACAAAAATTCGAGTGGTAATAAAGCTTTAGATGTTATATATATACATAAGTTCTATTCATACAGCTTTTATAAAAAGTAGAATGAAATAAAAAATATTTTTTCACACCATCTTCAAATAACACGTTAAAATATGACTGATATAAATATAGGCAAACAGAAAAAAAATAATTATAAAAAGTTATAGCTGCAAGGTAATGTCTTTTGTTAATATTTTTAAGTATATATAGGCGGTTAAGTATATATATACGGTTCAATATAAATATAAATTAATTATTGAACATTACTGCATTTTTATCTCCAAGTTGTATCTGCTATACATATATTCATTTTATATAATGATAAGAATTATAAAAAAAAGAAATATGAAAATGTTTTTGGAATACGTTGTTTTCCATAGATTGTTTTTATATTTTGCTCGAAAATTTAATAAGAATCTTGAAAAATTAATAGCAGTAATCCTCTTACTAAAACATTTAAATTGGTTATTTTATCGTTAACATTACTTATTTTCTTTTTACAATTTTGTTTTCTACAATGTTACTAGGGATTTCTTTTTTAAGGTTTTTTATATTACGTTGTGATTTTTACAAGAAAATCTTTATTATTAATATTCATTCAATAATGTCTAAAACGTAATAGCAGTTATCATATTTTTTCATTAGAAGAGATGCACAGTAAAGGTCATATATTTCAGTATTTCACAGAAATAGTATTCCGTTTCCTTCATTTATCCTGATAAGGTTCCCAAATTAATCCCGCTTAAACAAATAGTCGGAGCTCTCTGTATGATTGTTTTCATGGGAAAATAGTGAAAAATGATTTCAGATAATAACAGAAACAGCAAAAATCAATATATACTATATTTGTATATGATGAAAAGCAAAATAGAAAGGCTGAAAAAAAACTATATATATAAACCTAAGATAAAGAATAAATATAGTTAGCAATATTTATGCAATTGGAGAACATTTCGTTTTATTTTCTTTTTGTTTGATCAAGAATAATAGATATATAAACCTAAATTGTCAGTAAATTTACGTTTATTTATGCAAAAGCTAATATATATATTTTCAAGAAAATAGTATGCTTAACACTTTGGCTACCAAAATTTAACATTAAATCATAACATTTAAAAAGTTTTTTTTTTCATAATATAACAATGTTTTTCAATTGCGGTTATTAATATGAACTTCATTTTTTCCAAATTTACATTAAAGATTGAAAGTAGTTTTATTGGAAAATAGATATTTTTGATATTTTTATTGGATTCAAAATTGATTTATATTCCATAAATTTTCTTATATTTTAAGATAGCTAAAATTTTGCATGTAATTAACAAAAATGTTAAAAATTCATTCACCAGTACGAAATTTATCGTTCCCTCAAACATAAGATTTTCATTAATACAAAGTATTAAGGGGAGTACCTTTTAAACTATTTTTTCGATTTTGAATAATATAATACTGTAATATACTTAAATATAATGCCACTACTGATATTAGGTACTATAAAGCAAATATAATTTCATATAATTTAAAAAAAAAATCTTGTAGAAAAGCCTATTTAACTAAAATTAAAAATGAAAAAAAAAGTGAAAAACTGATCCACAAATGTTTCATTCGTCACTGCCATAAAAACTTATCTGTGGACGTTTCTTAGATTTTTGTTGTGATGAAATAAAATTTCGGGTAGGATTTCTTTTAATATTTAAAGCCATTCTCTGTACAACCAAAACTGGCCAATGCCTGTAATAATGGGTAAACCCAGTTTCCATATCTATCTCCGTCGAGGCCACCGTTTCTACATAATTTCAGATTGAACTGATCCTAACATATTCATAAAGAAAACACAATCATACAAAAATTTATATGAATAAGAGATACACGAATGGGGAAACTGATTCGCTTAAAACATTTTTATACCAGTACTTTTAACGGGAATTTTAATACAGCGATCTTATATTTTCAGAATTCCTTTATTTGGATATTATAATTTTGAGAAAAAAAACTGAAATGGCGAAAAGAGGGATTTACATCGTTTATAATAGTTTATGCTTAAGTCACTTTAATATCTTTAAAATAAGCGGTCAAGTGCGAGTTGTACTCGTGCTCAGAGGGTTCCGTGCGATAAATATATGAATTATTAACTGTATTAATAAAAATAATCGTTACTAAAAGAATAATAAGACTTTGTAAAGAACTGTACAACGCACAGTGGAGTATTTGACCCGAAATCCTGGTCAAAAATAATTTTCGATGTAAATATAGTCCGGTTGGATTGAAATTCTTCGATGTTATTGGGTATCACTATGGCATGTTTGGTATTGTAAATGAAGTCTATAGTCTTTACGGTTCATTTACAGATACACCCAACAGAATTCCCTTACATTATGGTACATGAGGAAAAATCGTTTGCTCGGTATTTTAATGATATCATACTTTTAAACGAGCTGAAATTTATATACATCACTAAGGTGTACTAAGGCACTTATTGTAGAATATGGTGTGCGTAAAATATATCGTTCATTTACAGGGACACACAAAAGAATATACCTGAATAATAAATTTAACTATTGAAGTCTATGACCAATAATTGCTGGAAGTGCGTTTGTAGTTGTGATAGGCGTTTTAAAATAGAACATTTTTTTTTAATATTACTTGGTGTGGATATATTGTATAGATCATATACATGGCTGCACAAAAGTTCTCAATTACATTTCCATTTGTTCACGGAAATGGCTGAATGGACATTTTTAACTGTGCTATGCGTTTCACTGAACTAGCATTTAGCTTACTATGAAGTATACATACAAATCCATAGCTTAGTTTAATATTTTATATCTTAAAAGCTGACTAAATGTAAGTAAGATTTTAACACTTCACATAATCCTGAATATACATTTTATAAATGTTTTGACAATTAAGAAAAAAAAAGAGTCACTATTTAAGAAGAGCACAAAGACAAAAGAAGTTAAAATATTAATTTACTAAGCAGATATTTTTAAAATACGCAGATATCACATGTCCATTGACTTAACATTACCGAAGGGAGCTCGGAAGTTGAGCGATTTGTAATCTTAACTATTTACTGTTTTGTAGAGGAAAATAATTGTTGATAGGTTTTTCTTATTCACTATTAATGTTTAATTAAATGCATTTAATTTTACTATATATAAAACTTGTCATTTATATTTAATAATGCTTATTACATTTAAATTATATTTAATAATAATTATTGCATTTAATTTATGTTTGATAGTGTTATATTTAATAGTAGGTTCAGTAAAGTGGTGTCTATATAATATAGATTCCTAGTTTTTGAATGGATTAATATATTACCAGTTTCAAAATGATTCTTCAGAACTCTCTTCTTGTCTTTTATAGGGACTACCATCAGACTTTGCTGGAAGAAGAAGTTGTAGGTTCTCGCTATGGCTTGCCATTTTTAGTTGATAAACGGAGCTATTAGAAAATATCAAGTTGTTTATTTTCACGTACATTATAAAAGGAAAATTTTAATTAAATTTTCTTGGTGCCATTTGTCCGTTTTGGAATTAAAATTAGGTGTCCCTTTTTAAGGACACAGCCCTCGAAAGGGTTAATTCCCTCCTTTCACTCCTTATGTTACATACATGAGCCCCAAGAACTAATTAGGGAACCCTTTTTCAATAAATAAGTATATATAATTTGAAGGCGATCGGATATTTCTATCAAAAGATATCGAGTTGCGTGCGTATGTACGTACCTACATACGCACATATGCAAGTACGTACATACAGACAGACAGAATATGTAGGTGCAAAAGCTCTTCGGTAATATCCTGCGAGCTAAAAACCTGCAATATGACAGTAAATATATAGTTCTTATCTCTTCAATCCGGTGGCTGCAAAACAGAGCATTTAAATAGTCATCCCGAAAAAAAAATTATAAAAAAATGGCAACAATATGCGGAAGATTTTTTTGCAGAAATTGACACTCAAGACTGTAACTAATACGATTATAATTGAAACATGGCGGGGCAAAGCGCGGCACATATTTAAAAAGCTTTCGATATGTATAAATTAGAGCAAAAAACGCTTTAAAAATAATCCTTTTACACATTTAATGTTTTTTTATTACATTAAATACGAAACTATTTAAAATAACACATAGTTTAACACTAAGCTCTGACCTTTGTTAAATACGTAAGCCCTGTTTAGTTTAAATTCAACAATTCATTGAGCCACAAAAAAATTATATTTAATCATAACAACAATGCCAAAAAAACAACAAAAAACCACGTCTTGTCAGAAAAAAGCCTCCTCTTCAGCTAAGGCCAGGAGCCACCGGATATAACTCAGGTTCCTAAATTAGACATAGATCGATGCACCAATTAGTTAGCTATTAAAAAATATGATTTTAATAATTGTTGACGAAATTTTAATTTTTGCATTTTTGGCCAGGTCTTTGGGTTAAATACTCCAGTGTGCAACGTAGGATTGGGTATAGCTGTATATTCTAAAAAAGTATGAATAGGTATACCATAAAAGTTCAAAGATATATACACTATATGGCCAAAGGTGACCAGTCACTTGCGATTTTAGACGTTTTCTTAAATAGCTAGAAAAATACATGAGGAATTCTCTTGAAACTCCGGGTGTGTAAAGAGAATCGTACAGGTCATATATTTCCATGAAGATTTTCCCCCCAAACCCCATAGAGGACCGACAACAAATTGAAAAAAAACGAATATCTTTTGAATAACCCTGTAAAAACTGACGTAGCAAAAGCGTTCAACACAGTAGATTATGATTAAGTGCCTTATTGCAATAAAATGTGTTCATTTTTATGAGAGTACCATGTATATTCGTAGAGAAATTAAAGTTTTTATAAAAATAGTCCCGAATTTTGCCACTTTTTTGCTAATAATTTGTAGAGTTCTTAAAATAAAAAAAGTTCTGATCAGAATATATGTCAAACAACATTGTACACAATATCCTGCAATCAGAATTAAAAAATATTAAAAAATGGATGAAAATGAGCAGGTTTACTAACAAATGTTTCTCTGCGCATGCGCGAATGCAATCAAAATATAATGTGCATAGTGTATTAGCTAAGTGTATACAGCAACTTTTGTGAAAGTTTCAAAAACATAGCTTGAAAATTCTGAAAATATTCGTTGATAGAATAAGCTCGAAATCTGTTGTTCCCAAAATGAAGCAAAAAGGTGAAGGGTTGTAACCATTAATTAATGTCACTATAGCATACACAATATTGGATACAGCCCCTCATATTTTTGCTTCATTTTGGGAACAACGGATTTCGAGCTTATTCTTCGACGAATATTTTCAGACTTTTTAAGCTATGGTTTTGAGACTTTCACATAAGTTGCTCTATACACTTAGCTAATACATTATGCACATTATATTTTGATTGCATTCGCTCATGCGCAGTGAAAATTTTTTAGTAAACCTGCTCATTTTTCATCCATTTTTTTTTAAATTCTGATTGCAGGGTTTTGTGTATGATGTTGTTTGTCATATATTCTGAAAAGAACTTTTTTTTTTTATATTAAGAACTCTATAAATTATAAGCAAAAAACGTGGCAAAATCTGGGACTATTTTTATAAAAACTTTAATTTCTCTACGAATATACATTTTAATCTCATAAAAATGAATACAGTTTATTGCAATAAGACAATTAATCATAATCTACTGTGTTGAACGCTTTTGCTACGTTAGTTTTTACAGAGTTATCCAAAATATATTCGTTTTTTTCAATTTGTTGTCGTTCCCCTATGGGGTTTCAGGAAAAAATATTCACGGACATATTTGACCTGTACTATTCTGTTTACACACTTGGAGTTTCAAGACAATTCCTCATGTATTTTTCTAGATATTTAAGAAAAATTCAAGTGACCGGTCACCTTTGGCCATATAGTGTAGATTATTTAAAATATTGCTATTCTGTATAAATCTTTTTTTAATCTTATCCAAATCTGCTTATGATGAACTTAATTCGGCACTGACAATAAAAGTAGTGCATATTCAAACTTCATTTGGCCTTTCATAAATCTAAATTCACGTGAGTAATAGACATTTCTTTTTAGAGTATAGCTAAAACAAAACACTTATTCAAAATTTAAACTTGACATTGTGATAAGCGCAATTCGAAAGAAGGTCGCAAAATTGCAACGCCACCTTGGACCGTACCGTGTTTTTCCAAATACGTTTTCAATTAACTTTTAAAGGCACGATAGGCGTATTGAGACATCCATTCAACGCAAACTAGTCGCGAATCCCACAGTATTTATGTGATTAATTCTAATTCAATTAGTCTGTTTTTAACATTTGACGTTTATTGCTTTTATACTGCTATTGGGCATTGAATTACACAAATATATCATTAAAAGTTCTTATAGAGGCTTAAAAAGCTGATGATACATAGAGTACGCCCCCGTGTCCAAACTGTCCGTGTCTTTAAGAGTTAATTTCTCGGCTATTTGCCGATGATTTTTTTCGAAATTTTTTATCAACAATTGTTTTATACTTCTGCTACAATAGGTACATCCAGCGCTCCTCAACACCTTTATTGAAGGCCCGCTTCTTAAAATTTGTGTGTAACGGAAAAATACGTTTTTCTCAAACACTATGTGAACTAGGGTAATCGTTATAGTTTTCCTGGAAGGTTTAAATTATTGTCTATACATCTAATTTTTTCATAATTTTAGTTTCCGTTGATTCGGAAATACAGATGGAGGGGCATATTTTTGCACTACATTTTCAACGATATCTCTGAAAATATAACGTCTGGAATGAAAAGAAATTATTTTTGAGTTCAGCATTACAAATGCTTTCACACGATACCCCACACGATATACAAAGAAAGGATTCTTTTTTTCAAATTCCTTAATTACCCCTTTCATTTTTCCTAAATATATTTTTGAATATTTTGTAATCTGTAAATATGTGGATAAATAGTTTTTATTACCTCCCCCAATTTGAACTTTTCACGTTCCATAGTCTACGAGTAAAATGGGTGTTACAGACAGACACAGGACTGATCTTATGATGGTTCAGTTTTTGCTTTTAATGTGCGAAACCCTAAAAAGTCCTGTTAGATTCTTATTAGTAGCTTCCCAATTCAAAGCATGACAATTTATAATATATATTACATACTACTGACCAAAGCATAACTGGATTATACTATAAAATCTTGTATAGAAAAAAATAAAAATAATAAATTAAAATTAAAGAAAAAAAAGAGTAAAATAACGAAATGTTTAAAAAATTACGAACTGCTTCCTATTAATTACACTAGTAGATTTGAAAGAGAAAGTTTGATTTATGGAGTAGCAAGCTACATTTTGGAAAACATTGCGTCTTTCATTTTAATCATTCTATTCTAAGGTCACAAGTGGACCTACAAATGCCACATATGCTCAAATGAGCGTTTTTTATGTGTGCCTGCACAACACAACAAATTATTTTCCACTCATCATCGAGATTTCAACCTGCAGCATATATAGGAAGAGCTGTATCCTAGTAAATGATTTACAGAAGGATGTATGAAGTCAACATTAGGCAAGGTGAAAATTTAATTTCCTCCTATACAGACAGATTTCTTTGAGGAAACAAATTAAAAGAATTTCAAGATCAATTCAATCCGCCTACAAGGCCATGTTCGTATTGTGCGCATGATGAATGGCTCATAGATTAGGCTACAGATTGATTATCGATATGGTGAACACATCAAACTCAGTATCACAAGAGCAACATCCACAAAATAAACGACTGTAGTGATTGCGTTTTCATGGTTTAGGCCGACATTCACAGCCGTCATCTTTACCCTTTTTCGTATCAAATGGAACCAAAAATTTTATTAAATAAATTAAATTTAAATTGGCACTCAAAACCAACACTCATTTGTTAAATATGTATTATTTCAACATATATTTATTTGACTTGTAAAAAAGCTGTTCGCTGTTATAGAAGTTACATACGACGGCTGCAGTGATATAATATCTTCTCTCTTGGAACTCTGACTGATGAAAGCTATAAGCTATATAGATGAGATCTTTACTAAGTTTATTGCAGCCTTGTAATCTGATGCTGTTTTTCTTTGTGGAAATTTGCAGTTTCACATGGCTCATTCTCTTAAAGTTGTTCAGAATCAGGAGTATTGCTTCATATATAAAAACTTTCTAAATTACCAGACCTAAATAATACAGAGAACGTATAGAACGCACTCCAGAAGTGTTTTCATTATAAATAGTAACAATACCCGAAATAAATATTCGTTTCATAAATGAATAAAGGGCATGCATATCTATGAGAGGCCATCGTATTCTTTATTTCAATATTATTTTTGTTCTGACTTCTGAAAGGAATACTCTTGTTTCTATTTACATTTATGTTTTTCAAATTAGATTTATTATTTAATTATTAACTGATGATTTGAGTTTTATTCGACTGTACTAGCCTCACCTAATTTCTATTTATGCATTGTGATATTTGAAATTATCACTGATATTTGTAAAGGATTTTCACTTTACACATTTTTTGTCGCTCAGTTTTGGAGATGAGATTTCAAACTTTGCTTTAAAAAAAATTTGCTTTTGTTTTACTAAATCTTTAATTTAAAATCTGTAATGTTTTAGGATCACTAAAAACAATTGAAAAATTAAGTTTTTATGATTAACATGCAGGTTTTTGTTTTAAATCTTTCTGTTTTATGCTCACATATCTGTATCAAAATTTGTATTTAATATTTAACAGGAGCTTTAAAGTTATTGCATTCACATGTTGAGTGCTCTAGATTTTCAATTTTAAATCGTAACCTAAAGGTATTTTTATCTCACACGAGTTTCACGAGTGTATTATTCATTTATTAAAAATATTTTGTTTTTAGATCTGCATTACTATATGCCAAAAAAGTGTATGTTTTCAAATTTTTTGATCCATTATTTCATTTTTCTTGGATTTTATAATGAAAGATTTATTATCTTATTATAAAAAATAAAAGTGTTTCAATTGCTCACCTGTATATAACAGAGGCAGAAAACTATTTTTTTTAATTTAACAGTAATGGTACTAGGCAAAATTGAACTATATGAAAAGTGCAAAATTTCCCTTCCAATTTAAAATGTCTCCACGTAATTACTGTTTCTTTTATTATTTAGATGCTAAAAGTTAGAGTTAAATAGCATGTAAATCTGAAATAAAAATAAATTCTTCTAAAACTCTTTTTCGGTAATCTTTAATTTATTTTTGTGGTATTGAGTAAACAGGTAACCTTAATCTAGAGAAATTTGCATCAATCTTAAAGGGACTGTAAAAAAGGAGAACTAGAAGTTTACTTTACAAATCTTTATGCAAATTCTTCCAGCTTTAATGAAGTAAAGATATAAAACGTTGCTAAACATTTAGATTGCTCTTCACAGATTACTTTCTTTTTCGGTGGAGAAACTAATAGAAATTCATGTTATTTATCATCTCCGTTCTGCAGAGGGAAATTTCCATATATTTTCTTAAATATTAACAACAGGGTTTATTTCACTATTCTAAAAACATGTATTGTAGAACGGGATTTGACCTCTTTTTGTAGAAAAAAAATACTTTTTATAGTTTAAAAAAAGGAAAAGGAATTACTCATAATTTAGTTTTTTAAATAAATATTAAAACCTAAACCCAATCTCCTTTATTAATAGCAATTTACGTTAAATAATATATTTTTTAGATACTTTAAAAGAAAATATTATAACATTTAACACAATTTTTTAGATTTTTACCGTAAATATATTTTTGAAATATATTTTGATTATTTTATTGTATGAATTTCATTTCATTCTCATGGTGCTTCGTTTTTACTATGCTAATAAATTTATTAATATATATTTTTTTTACTTATAAGAAAGTGAGTAGATACTATTGAGCCCACCTATAGTAAAAAAATATAATGGTTTTGTTATTTTAATATAATTCAGGATGTACGTCTCTCTGATATTTGTTTGAAATGTTTTTAATTTTATATGCGATATCAGAAACACAAGTAAAATTGGCAAATTTTAATATATCTTATTTACATGTAACACATTGATCCGTTTTAGATAAATGTGATATTTTTTTATATGAAATGCTCATAATATCGAAGTATTTTTTACATATGTTAGTAATAGAAGAACAAAGCAAAAATATATATATATATATATATATATACAAACTAAAGTGGTATCATGAATCATTCATATGAGAAAAATCAAAGTAATATTTAAAAAGATAAAAAAAAACACTGAAATTTGCTTAGTACATCTGTTTCCAATCTTATGTAACATGTTGAAACAATCTTGAATCAAAGATGAAACAGTAATATAGTAAATACTTATATATCTTAAGTTATATTAAACAATCAAAACATCTTGTAAACAAATGTTTAATCTTATCGCAGAAGTTTAAAATCAACGTTTATCTTCCAATATCTTTTTAATCGAAATTACTAGGGGAGAGTAGCCACATTTGGACCGCCGCTTAAAATGGGTCGCTGCAATTCTTACGTTAATTACAGAAAGAGACGTAATCTGCCGCTGAAATCCAACTCATCAGAATGACGTCATTTATGATTAGAAGAAGAACCTGCCTTACACGTGCTGATTTCAGACAATTTTGAAAAATCTAAAATTAGCTGTTTTGATCTAATTTTTCCTACTAATCGTAAGAGAATAGTTTAAAGACAAAGGTGAGGTGTTATGTTTTCATATACATATATAAATTCATGTGATTATACGCAGATTTTTCACGCGAATTTTTTTCCTTTCGCTTTGGATCTTAGTCTTGAG
Organism: Maratus speciosus; assembly: GCA_963932465.1. Classification (NCBI taxonomy): domain Eukaryota; kingdom Metazoa; phylum Arthropoda; class Arachnida; order Araneae; family Salticidae; genus Maratus; species Maratus speciosus. Next base: position 352,558,860 of record OZ010788.1, on the reverse strand, counting down.
ATTATCTGTTAGCGTAAATTGGACCAGATTTACATTGAATATTGCCTTCTTTAAACCATCAAATACTTTATCTATTAAGTAGAGGCACAAGAATCGTGGCTCCAAGCTCATAAAAGTTTCCCTATAACAACTTTGCAAGTTCCCCAACTTTTAACGATCGCTTACAACAGAGCAGCAACCGTTGAAACATCCGTCCAAGGAAGCTGCATTTGGCCTCCAAAACAGGAATGTTTTTAAAAGTCATCATTTTCCAGCCGCTTCTGCACTTATTCCTGACAAGGAGATAGGCACTGCATATAGATCCGTTGATTCTCCTGCTAGTCATATTTCGTAATCAGAGTCAATAATAATGAAACCCACTAAAACTAAGACAGTAAGAAAATGATAAAAACGACTCAGTCAGTCTGGGAGAAAAACATTGAAGATAGCATTTTTTTTTTAAGATATAGGAAACGAAAAGGACAGAGTCAGTTGTGAACAGATTGACAAGCAAGAAGGCTACAGCTACCATTCTCCCCAAAAAAGGCCAAAGAATCATTAGAAATGTTATCTCTCTTGACAAAATCAGTTAAGTCAAAGAACAGGGGGAGCCAAAAAAAAAAAAGGTTGTGTTAACAACTTTGCCATAAAAAGTAAACCTTGGAATAAAAAAAAACAATAAAAAAACGACTAAAAGGAAGCTTTCATAGAACAAAAGTAATTGGAACATCAAGTTTTTAAAGAATATGCGTAATTCGATTGGAAAGAAACTGATGGAAGGGAAGAGCTACAGACATAACGAAAAGAAATCTTCCGTTGAAAAAAAATTTCGTGTTTAAAAATCTAAAAATAAAGTGTGATAATTGATTTTGTCTAATTGGTAAGAAAAATAAATTAGCAGAAATGATTCAATGTTCAGATTGCCAAATATGGTTCCATGTTGAGTGCGCTGGAATAAAAAATGGACAAAAGAAATTCATGTGTGAGCCTTGCATCACTTCTTACATGATATTCAAGTAACCGGCAATTAATTCCGTGATTTCTATTCTTAATAACTTATAAATTAGATTTATATTTTGAATACTTTTTGATTTAAAAAATTGCTTTTACTTTCAGTCATTTGATTTCATTATATTTCATTGCTGTTGTTTTCTTTGCTTTTTTCATTAATCGAAAACTTTGCTTTAAATAAAATTAGTTATATTAAAACAGCTTAATATTGTTTGTTTCAATTTAGGAGACGGGGGGGGGGGGGGGTCCAACTTAGGCGACAAGTCGCTGAATTTGGACCACGTTTAACAATTCATTCAAATTAAAATAAAACTTAAGATTTTTCAAATAGAAATTGCTCTAAAGATGTATTTTGTAAGTACATGAATAGACTGACTACATTTACTGATATTTTGCAGATATTCCAAAAATGAAGTGAGTTACACCTGAAAATAAATAAAGTAGTCCAAATTCGGCTACTCTCCCCTAAGTGTGATCAGACGAAAGCCATTTGACAGTTCTAGTAAGAGGAATAGAAATGAAGGAAACACAATACTGAATAAAATATAAATAATAGTATAAATTTAAACTTACATACTACACATTTGTTTAGAAAAAGTCACCTATGGCATTGAGATAGTTATCCCCTTGTTTAGGAAGGCATCGAATGCTGTCGATGAAGAATACTTTAGTTGGCTATTCATTGTAGAGTCGGAAAATTTAAATTTACTTGCCAGGTCATGAATGCTTCGTTGAATGTTCACCTTGACCGCAGTCTCGATACCCACAATCCGTGTCTCGGTGACAACTTTATGCGCAGAACCAGGACGCACCAAATCCTACGTTTCTTCAGAACTGTCGCTGAACATTCTCGTCCAATCCATAACAGCTGCATTTGATAAACAGTATTATCCATACACATCAACCATTCTCTCAACAGTATGCCGAAAAAACTGTATTCCTACACGTTGGTCTTCTTTGGACGGATCGTAATCAGTCGAGTCATCTTGAATGTACTGCATCCATCCAAAGAACGAAAGCAGAATGACAGTTTTGCAACGCTATGCATACTCCATACAAATGACGTTACTTGCTCATGCGCATTTCCAACCTTAAGCACCAAATCGTTAGTTGTTGACTAAACACCCTTGTTATTGGAAGATATTTTGCTGTTATTTCAAGAAATTTCCGTCTTTGACCGGATAATTTAAGGCAATATGGAGGTTGGGTTCACGAATTTTGAAAAACATATACGCAATGATCAACATACCTAAAAATTCCATTTAAAATACGAAAAAGTACTAGGCAGCGCAGTTGACGGAACATACCTGTCATTTGAAGAAAATTCATGTTTATAATGTAAGATTTCAGATAATGCTCACACTAGATTGGGGAAGTTTCTGTATTTTCATGGAAAATAGGGAAATCAAAGTGAAAAGGTTCATGTTTATGTAAAATAATCAACGAAAACAGTTGCTCTATTCACAGATTTTTTTAATGTGTATATCGTCCATTGTCACTCAAATTGGACGTACAGAACAGTCAAACATATTATGTGCTATAGATAACAAAATATTAGAGTCTTAATAAGTTTTATTCTCAGTTAATTTGTTATATTTTTTTTATTTTAATATTTTAATTTTTTTAAAGATTTCCTTAAAAAATATAAAATCACTTGTCAACTATTGATATCAACTGTCAATGTCATAATCCTTTTGAAATAATACGGGGGTCACTCTGAAATTTTTGAGATACACCTAGGTTTTTAAAGTTATACTTACAAAATTTTAGGTGTGTTCAAAGTAGTCTCCTCCAGCATCAATGCACTTTTGTAGGCAAATTTTCCACAGATTGAATGCCTCAAGCCATTCATTTCTTGGAATATATGAAAACAATGCATTTATAGCCACATCAATCTCTTCTGAATAAAAATGTCGTCCAAGTAAGTTCTTTTTTAGATTAAAGAATAACCAAAAGTCACACATAGCTAGATCAGGTGAATACGGTGGATGTTCTATCACTTTAATTCGTTTTTATTTAAGAAACTCAACTGTTAATCCGTCTGTATGTGAAGATGCATTGTCATGGTGAAGCATTAGTCCCCTAACATTCACTTCTTGTAGAATTTCTGGAAGACATTTAGTGGTATACTAGTTTGTTGCTACTCTCTTCTGTCCTTCTAACTTGATGGCTTTGACCAATGCCGTACTTCTGAAAAAAACGGCATACATCACTTTTTTCAGTGTGCATTGTCCTTTCACCAGTGTCGGCGTACGATCATCTTCAAAGACCCATACTTTGCTTTCTTGACGTGTTGAAACGTCAAAAAACGGTATGTACGTTTCATCACCCGTTACAATTTTAGAAATAATGCGGTGACCACCATCATTTAGCAATTTAAGAGTTTCTTTACTGATTCTGAAACGCTCCTTTTTTTGGTGTTCAGTTAAATTATGGGGAACCCAGCGGCAAACTACCTTTTTCATATGCAATTCTTCATGAGTAATTTTGTGTATGGCTGCGGATTCAATGTTAAGTTCCTTCTGTATCATTTGATTGATACAGCGCTAATCATCCATTAACATTTTTCGTATGGCAGACACACATTCCAGGATTACTGCCGACGGCGGCCTTCATGTGTGTTCTTCATCCTGAAGAAAATTGCAACCTCTTCTAAATTCTTTAAACCATCTTAATACAGTAGCACGAGCTGGAGATTCATCACCGAATGCTAATTTCAACCGTTGAACGCATTCTTCTTGATTTAATCCTGCTTTAAAATTGTAGAAAATCATAGCGCGAAAATGTTCTCGCGTCAACTCCATTTTCTCTTCTGTTTAAAATTTATTCTACGCTAAACAAGTTGAAGTAAGTCAGTAAAAAATCATCTGCTGTGTTAAAATACTTTGTATTTTAAAATTAAACCGTTATTTTTATTTTGTAATTTCTCGTCTGCGCGTATCTCAATAATTTCAGAGTAACCCTCGTATTTCAATTTATTAATTTAAATTGCGATGGTTTTTACTAACAATTATGAATAGGTGGTATAGTGTATTTATTTTAAATTTATAAAATTTGATCACTCTAGATAATAGCACAACAACCTGGAAAGTATTCAAATATGAATATCTATATTTATACTAATAATCTCAAACATAATTTTTTGTGCATTTCTACTAAGACGAAAGTGAGATAGAACAATAATGTTCACCACAATACCATAACTACGCTGAGTGTAAAGCAATCAAAACCTACCTTGATTTAGTATTTTTTTATTATAAACATAGTTACACTAATCATTATTCTACTAATTTGATGGAACTAAAATCATATAAACTACTATATATAGCTTTTATGCACATGATAAAAATGACTGCATAGCAGATCCACCTGTAGGGCTAATTTACATTAAAATATATTCTGCACAAACTTATTTCATTGTTCAATTAAATATGACGTTTCGTGAAATTCAGTATATAATTTTACAATTTACAGTGTCCACAAATTTGGCTTACGAACACTCATACAGAAATGCATCAGTACAATTTCATTAACATCTTATATGAAATTATTTTTATTTTGGGTAAATTAGAAAAAAATATCAATTTTCTGAAAAATGAAGTTCCTGAGATTATAATGCAGTCACATTTTGGTAATAACACTCTGTTTTATGTTCAAGGAAACTATTCCGATTTCAAGACTACAAATGTACTAAAATGCTATGACCAAAATTTTACTTTACAGTTGTAAAGATAAAAAAAAAAATTAAAACCCCATTTTTTATATAACCCTTTGTATCACCGTGTTGAAAATCTGCAACATACACCGAAAATCAATGTTATTTTACACATTAAGTTTTAAAACACGATTTTATTTATTGAAAATATTTCCCATCACATCAGTTACTATAAATTGATCATGGAATTATCAACAAACTGCGATACTGAGCTAAATTTTCAAACTTTTTTTTTTTTTAATCTTTGAGCAGTCGATCGATGGTATAAAATTATTTTCATAAATTTTGTCAAATTAAAAAAGTTGGAGATGTCCAAAAATAGATTTTTTAAAGGTAATTTTGTATACTTTAAAATTTTGTATTAGAAAATGGACAATTTTTATGAAAAGTTATGTAATTTTCTGTTTTTAAAAGGTGTGAAAAAAATACCTTTTAGACAATATTTTTTTTCAGATTTATGTTCTAATTTTTTTACATGCTTAAAATTATATATTCTGACAGGTGACTAAATATCATTCAAATTGGAGTTGTTGAATCATAAAGGGTTAATTTGATTGTTGTTTTATGCAATTCTTAACTTACAACTTAAAATGTACGTGTTAAAAATATACAGGTTAATTCTAATGAAAGAATTCAATTTGTAATATTTCTCGACTTTTTAATACCATCTCCATCACTTTATTCTAATTATAACCTACAAAAGAAATATTATCCAAGTTTCAGCAAAATAACCTTTCTTTTGTTAGAAAGGTAATATTCCTCTTGTGCAGCATCCTAGAATATAAATGACCTTCTTTTTCTTACACAGCACATATGTTTGTTTTCAGGGAAGTCGTTTAATACTTGCATAAAACATAAGATTGTTTTCACACGTATTGTATTAGTACATGCTGTGGACATTCTTACGTGTTATTTTCTTTCAATTAACTTTCCTTTCTTGTATTCAACATAATAGTCCTGTAAAAATGCTATACTTTATCACAAGTGTAAGCAAATATTACAATACATAAAAAAAAAGACATTTTCATCTTGCATAAAGAATTTTAAACTTGAAAGTTTCCCTACTGAAAAATATTATATTGAGAGGTCCGAAAATCAGTAGTCTTAGAAGATGCACCTCAAAAAATCGATCTATTTCTTTTAAATAATACCAACACATTTTTCGTTGTATAAGATGGATAACGTATGCAAAGCATGCATTTAAATATTTATTTTAGAAAAAAAATTAAGATTTCTATTCTAAAAATAAAAAAAAATCATAAAAAATATTAGAAATTATTTTTCGGCAATTGTGGACTAAGAAAATACGATAACTTAATTTTGCAATGCATCACATTAATCTACATTTTCTTCGAAAATGATAATACGCTTCTTTGAGAATCTATATGAGTGATTCTCCGTAAAGAGATAATATTGCATTCCCTTATCTCTAACATGAAAAATATCATCAAAAACTGTTGTTCCTTTGTGTATATGAATTTCCACAATAATCTTCTTTAAAATAAATTCATCAAGATGATTTATTAATTATATTTTTTTAAATAATTTAATATAAGATAGCCATTTACTCACTAGTTCCCTACACATTCTATGAAATTTAAAATTTATTTTTCACAAATTTAATTAAAATGAATATTTATTATGAAAGTGTTTTAGCAAATTTAAGTAATTATATTAACCATAAACACTAGTTTCCTATTTTTTACTTAAATAAAAAGTTTACTTACTTAAAAAGTTGTTTTAATTAACAATTACTGTTTTCCCTACAGTTTAAAGCATTTCTTCACATTTTGAAAAAATATATAAATTTCAGTCACAAGAGGGCAGTTTTGCTCCCAATATCAGAGTTATTTTGTTTGTTGCATTGACACCTTTCTAGTTGGGAGTCTTTAATTTGAGGTGGGCATTTTATGTTGCAGAATAAAATAAAGAAATAAATATTTGTCCATGGGTGTTTTTTTTAATCATCATTCTCTCACACAGGACATCTATTTCAAGGTTAGTCAAAAAATTTATTTCTAGCTAATATTGTGCTATATGACTGATACTTTAATCAATTATTCATGTCATTTGCAACCATTTCGTGTAACTTGAAAAAGGCAGCCATATTGAATTTTATCATTCCCTCACCCGTCATTCCCTCACATTTGCTCAAATAAGGAATAACTATAGGGTCAGGTGGGGGAAAGTGGTGGTAATCTAAAAAAATGCACTTTTTTCACAATAAATGTACATATTTTTACTTTTTTTTTTTTCAATTAATACATAATTGGAGTTTGTGACAAATATTTCTATTAAGATTTGTAAATCTGGCAAAAAGTTTACTGTTATTTATCTTCTTTTTTACATATATGTGCAGTTTGTTCTTAACACATGGTATTGATAAACTTTGTTCTTGATCCTTTCTCACTTGAAAAAATTCGTATATTTTGATACATTTCAGTAGAAGAACTTTTTAAAAACAGATTCATGCATCAAGGTAAGAATTATTTTATTATTTCAATTTTTTATGATTTTTTTTCTGAGGTGGGGGAAAGTGGTGGCATAGTTAGGCTTAGCTCAATGTTGTATGATGATTCAATTTTAGACTGTAGATGTGATTAATTTTTAAAAATGGGCTGTAATAAAAGTATTAATCTAAAAAAATAGGCTTTATACATAAATTTTAATCTTAATATGATAATACAATTAAATTAAAAGTTATATTTTACATAGGGTCAATGGGCCCATGGGGTAAAGTGGGGGTATATTGAAAAAAAAATATTTTTTCTTTTAAATTAAGATGTTTTGTTAATTCTTTTTTAGAGACATATATTGAGATTATGGCAACTATTCTTATTTTAGTTTTAGAAACTGGAAACAAATTTAATGTTTACAAACTATCTTGTTTATGCTCATTGCATACCGTCAAAAAGTCCATCAGCTAAAATAATCGCACAAGTGATAAAAATTAATACATTATATCACATAAAGCATTTGAATAAGTCACCATAGGGGAACTATTAGAATTTTCTTGCTATTTGGTGGTGAAGATTATATAGAGTTCAGCAATATATGCTACATACTAAGTGGACCTAATTTTGATAGCCATGGACATTATTTCTTTAATTAAATAATATCTGAAAAATATTTTTTTGTGCATTTGTACCTTTAAAAATAATTAAGATACATTTATTTCAGTGTATTTTTATTTAAAAAACAATATCTACACATTTTTATTTAAATATACACTAATTTTGGAACCACCCCCACTTTCCCCCACCATGGGGTAAATTGGTGGTATCAAAACATGCTCTTTTAAATGTATCACTGCCAGAAAACAATCGAATAAAATTGAGTGGTTATGCTTCATGTTTAATCTATATGAATCCAATGTATAGAAAATGCATCAAAAGTTTCATTAAAATAAATTTAACAGTTTGATTTTAGGGCCTTTTCTAAAAAAAGCTTGATTTTACCTCCACTTTCCCCCACCTGACCCTATAAGTAAGGGTATAATAGATCTTGCCAAAATAACTTAAAACGTTTAACTTTAGTGTTTCAAAAACACTAACCAACTAAATTTATGCATTTTAGTACAAAATTTCATTCTTAGTTTCAATCTATTTGGATAATTTAATCACGTCCTATTTAGATTAGGACTTGGAGTCTTTCTTTTCAATTACAAAAGAAAAAATGTGGAGCAATTAAAATATTTCATGTTACTCCAGAAGAAATAGAGATTTCTAAAAAAATGTTTTTAGTGGTTCGTAATTAGGAAGCCTTCAAAGGAACTCAAAAGGTACATAAAGATATTTTCAGGACAGAGAAGCCTAAAATAACTTTTAGAAGTTTGAGATGCTTTGACTGCAACCAACAGGACTGCAAATTTCATTCTTAGTTTCAATCTATTTGGATAATTTAATCACGTTCTATTTAGATTAGGACTTGGGGGCTTTCTTTTCAATTATAAAAGAAAAAAATGTGGAGCAATTAAAATATTTCATGTTACTTCAGAAGAAATAGCGATTTCTAAAAAAACGTTTTTAGTGGATTGTAATTATGAAGCCTTCAAAGGAACTCAAAAGGTACATAAATTTATTTTCAGGACAGAGAAACCTAAAATAAATTTAGAAGTTTGAGATGCTTTGACTGCAACCAACAGGACTGCAGTCACTACCACCTCGGGGAAGGGTATCAGAAGTTTGGAAACAAGGTCAGCACATCATCAGATTCCCAAACTTCACGTTTACTAAACAAATTAAAAAGGTAAGATTCAAAAAGGTATTTACTTAATAATAAGAATTTGTAAATTTTATTACACATAATACATTAGTATATATTTTAAGTTATGTGTAGGAGATTGCGTGCTACTGCTGTAGGAAGATGGGGAATATCCTGGAGAAGTTACAGCTCAGATAAATGAGACATTTCAAATCAGTGCAGTTCATCCCAGAAAAAAACCCAGTACATATAAATAACCAGCACCAAAACCAAACGTTGATATTTATCATTTTTCTGATATTATAAAATATTGTACTACCAGTGCCCTATAGTAGAAGGGCTACCTTGTTTACATTTCTCTTCTTGCATTAACTAAATGAATTTATCCTACTTTCATGATTAATTTTTGTTTAATGTTAATTTTACAATTATTTCGTCACATTGTAGACATTAAAAAATATTAGATTTGTGTGCATAAACTAGAAATTATAATAAAAGAAGCTTATTGCCACATGTTTGTATTTTTAAAATAATTTCATCATATGCAAAATATCATTCCTTCACTTTACTGACATTCCTTCACTTTTATAAAAATTTAAAATCCCCATAACTTTGTAAAATTTTCCAAACATTCGCTGCTGATGCATTTTCTATGTTCGTTTAACATTAGAGCAAACATTTATGTAACAATTTAAAAAAAAGTAAGTAGTTCATATTTTCACTTCAGTGCTTCTCAAATTTGCCTCTTTACGGAGTATCACTCATATACGCTGCTTTAGACTTTAGAAATATGAAGGATAGGGTGTTTCATTTTTTCCAAAGGTGTGATTTTCATATGACTTTACTTACGCCCCGAGTCTCAGTACTGTAAAAGATATATATGCCAAATTTTAAGAAGATCGGATAATATTTAGAGGTTGCACAAATTGAGCAGTTTTGTAAAAGTAGTCAAAAAATACGATTTTCCAATGTGAATTTCTTTTACTGAGAAAACTAGAAATAACTATACTAAAACCAGACACTAAGATTAATAGGTAGTATGATAGGTAAAACATGTGTTATATTAATCAACTTTTAACGATGTAATCCCTTCTTTTGTTCGCTTGTTGACGATTTTTCTGTGATATTCGACTATCCTTAACACATTTAATGCCAATTCTATTTTGCTTGTCTTTTCGTTTGGGCCACGAAATAAAATTCCCGTTACACAATCTATAAGTGTCAGTCACCAATGACTGACGCGGCCTAAACGGAAAGTTCAATTTCAGTCACCGGTGACTGACGTGTTGCTCAACGTGTTAATGGCTTCTTAGAGAGTTACTTCAGTATTATATCCCGTCGTGGATATTAAACAATTCAAAGAACATCTTTGTTTTATTAGTACCGAAATGGCTCAGGTATTTTCCTTCAAAAAATAGGTTTTTACCCTCTAATTGTTTCAATTCTTTTTTCTTTGCAGGTTTGGTTTCCAAATTTTCAGTCATATTTCCCTTATCAGCCTGAGTAATACGTTCGTCCAGAAAAGCCAATCCTATGTTTGTTTCTTACTGATGCCAAAGGTGTCTCATAGCAAAAGTGAGAGCACTATTTTTTAAGTCTACATCTAGGTATGTGCTCGGAAGCTGTAGCATATCCAAATCATGCTTTAGAGCACAACGACATACAATTGCCTCGTGCAAAAAGCGAACATTGTGGCAAAGCTGACAAAATGTGCAACCCGTTTCGTTCCTTTCAATTCTCGTTGTGGAATGTTCAACTGTTTAGTGAAGGGGAAAATTTTAAGTGCTTATATTGTCTTTCCCATCCACCTTGCTTGATTCAGAGCCCCTGGGATTCTGAAATTGAAGTCACTTTCAGACCAACCTCCTAGGTACGGGAGTGGGAGATGTAATAACTCTTGGTAGTCTTCTCTTGGATGACTTCGGTCTTTTAGGACATTTTGGAGGTAGTTAACAATATTCACTCATTCTTCTTCTAGAAAGCCTTAAACGGGATCTTCATCCAGCATTGTCGTATATGACTTCTTATCAATAAAGCCCACAGATTTCGGAACTTCCGAAAAATCTGGATGCCGGGACCACTTGGTGGTATGTCACAATACTTCTCAAACACTCCTTTCAATGTTAGTTAATGTGTGTGATGACGGCAAGCCAACCACAACAATGTTCGTCCGAATTCTCTTTCAATTCTGATACATGCCCCTTGGACCAGTCCTGTATTAGATGCTGTAGTATTAAAAGACATACCGATGATATTGTCATGTAGGCCATATCTATCCACTTCCTGAATAACTACTTTAGCCATCTTCTCACCAGTGCCTTTCAGGGCAACAGGTACGCCAAGCAAATGCTCAAAATCTTTACCAGTCACTAGAACTGCAACTTTATCTTCCAATGTTTTGACAAGTCCCATTGGCAACTGAGGGAACAGTTTACTATCCAAATACAAGGCCAAATGAAGAGGATTTTCAAAGAGTGCCTTTTTGATTTTCTTTGCCATTTCACTTCTATTGATCAGCCGAGCTCGGTAAACGGTATTTGGAAATACGGAGATTTTTGAAGCATTGTAGCCAAGGCTCTTTGCAATTGCTATAAATGAAGTAGCTATTCTCGATCCCAAGTAGACATCAGTGTCCGATCATTGGGTTTTAATCTAGGACTTGAACTTAATATTTTCGTTTCTGGAGGCAAAAACTCGACCCCTTTGTCACTAGGTTCTCTTTACCCAGATTTTGTATTCTTTGTACAGATTCCGTATACCAGCACGGATATTCTCCTGTCTTAACAAAGATATTTGCTTTTCTCCACACTTCCTGTAGTTTATTACTGGTAGTTTAAGCAGTATCCGAATGTGTTCTTTCATTTCCTTGTGATTGTAACTAAAAACTAAAAGTAAGTGCTTGTTCCTTTGAAGGGAGCCGAAATACTAAAAATTCACCACTAGGCACCATTTCTAGCAGCCAAATTCTTCTTTTGGTTCCCTATTTAAAGTTCTATTACCTTCAAAAGATGATAGACATAGATGAGAAACCCATTAGTGCAAAAATATTCAATATTAGAAATTTCACTAGTTTGAGATAAAAGTGATCAATATGTGCAACCCCTAAATATTACCCGATCTTCTTAAAATTTGGCATATATATCTTTTACAGCACTGAGAATAAGCAAAGTCATATGAAAATCACACCTTTGGAAAAAATGAAACACCCTAATGAAGGAGCATGCTGTTGAAGCACTTTCGAATTAATTGCGAACAGTTAACGGAGCTTCAATGTTTTAGATACTAAAGCTTTAGTATTTATTCACTCAAAGCTAACGTGTTTACAATTTTAAAAGTGATCTATTACAAAATATTATTTAATTCGTAAATCAGATAATAAATAAATTTAAATTGCAGATAAGATACCTACGAATTTAAAAATTGCACCTAATTATCTTATATTTTACTTTGAGCTGAACTTGCTTGTATGCGAGAAGACGAGGCAAATTATTTGAATTAGTAATTTAACAAGATTCGTTTTGACTAGAGGTAAGATTGTTCAGGATTTTAATTGAACACATGGATATCTGGTAGGTTCCATCTGGGATACCAGAAAATTGCAGATTGAATTAAAGAGTGTTTTCCGGTCAAATCATGACTGTTTATACTACAATTACAAAGTGATGAACCCGGCATCCCGGCTTATAGGATATAGTGGCTAACCATCATACGTATATATTATTTCTGATAATAATATTTTGTCAGCACATATTAAATACACACCGATCAATGATATATTTTTCGAAAGGTTGTGGAAGTGGATTTTAATGTTATGTATCGTTAAAAGACGTTGTTGTATATAAAAAAATTACAGTTAAACAAACATTAATAAAACTGGTCAGATGTGCCAATTCCAAAACTTTATTCTATCTCATAAATATCAATATTATCATAATTTTATTGTACATCAGCTGTTTGGAAACACGGTTTAGTCAGACAAGAAGTGCACGTCGCTACACGTGCAGCCAATGTAGAACAGAATTCCAATAAAATTGAAAAAATCGCACAAAACGCGTTATCAGAGTGCACCCTTTATGCATATACGATGATACAATAATAAATATGACACAAAATTTTGATTTGAGGGATACAGACAAAGCTGTTTTATGGAATCTTGATGAAGAGCATCACAGTGCATCCATTGTCTAATGAATGTTGCTGATGAATCGCAAATGGTGGTTGATAGAGGCGACGGAATTTCGCGCACAATAGATTCTTCGGTACATGTGGCTACACAACTTTAGAGAAAGGCTACTGATACTGCCAGAGCATGGACAATAAATGACATCAAAATCGAACAATTTATCTTCTGTAAATATATTTCTGTTATTGGACCAAACTCCTTAAACGAGAAACCCTGATTGAATATGTTTAGATGTTGCCAGTAGAGATAATGCCTAACGATCTATTTGTGAAAGGTTGTAAAATTAGGTTAGTTTTCCGAGATTGTTACTCATGGAAGCGTCACAAGAAGTGTTGACATATATTTTAAAGTGGCCATAAACTGACCTATAAAGGGGCTGAAATTTGTGAGAACAGTGTGGGGATAATGATAAAATTATCAACTAAATCAAGGGATTTAACAAAGTGCATTGCTTTGACAGTCACGTTGGATTCAGGACTATACAGAAATAATAATAATGCGACACATGCATATATTTCAAAGTTCAAAAGATGTAAAATATTTTTGAATAATGTAAGATTTTAACTATGTATGCATCATCATTTTCACCCCAATATATTATGAGCAAATAAACATTGAATTTCTTATTGTAAAATTACTCAAGTACTTACTCTAAAAAAATAAAAGCATTCTTACACCATAACATTCTGCAGATTTCTTTTAACAGCAAATTGTATGAAGGACTAATGAGTGCTTCCTTGGTGTTGATATAGATATATATTCTGCCATTTATCGTTTTTTGCGAAAAGGCTTCTGTAACAAACTACACATGGGTAACAACAAACCCGGTCTCCCGTACTCACCATTATTTGCGGAACGTATACTCATGCAGAAATTAACTACGAAAATAATTGGTAATAAATATTCCCCTTACTCAATAACTGAATAAGGTGAATAATTTTGTTCCTAAGAAGAAGTGGTGACTGTTTGACCCACAAGCTGCAAAGTGAGTACGGCTGTCGTAATTTGTATTTTTCACCTCTTGAATACTTCGAATAAAAAATATATCTCTAGAATCTTACCACTAATATACGTTCTACAATATATTATATTAACCTAAATGCCCGATTTAAGACGGTGGGTATAAATTATCGTTTTTAGTTACAATTTCAAATAACTGATAATAATATTCATGTGCTATTCATCCATAATAAGGAAAACTGTGCTGAGAAGTTATGTTTCAGGGTAATTTTCAAACTGCTTAATATTTCTCTTTTTAAATCCACTTTTTACGTTAAAAAACTAACTTTTCGTAGCTGTTAAAACATATGTCTTTACAATACTTTATACTTAATATTGATTTTTATTAAAATGTTTATAGGCTTATAACCCGGGAGAACTCGCTAGATCTCTTGTCTCACCAGAATTCGCTAGTGAGAATTTCACTCACGATGCCCAGTTGCTTTTCTTTTAATTTACATTCGCTTAATATCAACTTTTTTTTTGGCTTAGTAATTTTATTCATAAAAGAGGTATAAAATAATTCAAATAACATTTTAAAATATTAATTAAAAGGAAAAAAATTGTTTAAATAAGAGTCTTAGTGCAACAATTTCTAAAATAAAAGAGGTAAAAAAAGATTAATAATTTTCAAATAAACAATTATATCCAAAAAAATAATATTTGTATATAACTGAAAATGCTTATATTTATTCTATATATAGGGCAATTCCACAGAAAATTATCATTTGGGGGGGGGGGAATAAAATTTAAAATATGTTTAATTTAAGGGTATGATTGGAAAACTTGATATTTTTATATTCTATACTAAAATTCTAATTAAAAGGTATTGTACATTACTGTTTACAAACTACGATAAGTACCATTATTGTCTTTGTAAAATCATAATGTTACGTCAGTTACACAATAAAAGTTACGTCAGTTACACGTGTAAATGGCAGTTTTTTCTTTTTTATTATTCAGAAATTAATTATAAAAGTCAAGTTATACAATTGTCAAGTTCACGCCATTAATCGTTTATAAGTTAAAGTTTACGTTTCAGCTTATGGAAGAAGGATTATTAACAACACTAATTTCATAACACATTGCTTACTCTGTGATGAGGCATTTCATTGTCATCCCTTTTGCTAAACTTACGAAAAATATAAATTGCTATAATAAAAATATTTGCCATGTACACTATATGGCCAAAGGTTACCGGTAACTTGCAGTTTTAGACGTTTTGTCAAATATCTAGCAAAATACATGAGGAATTAACCTGAAACTGCAGGTTCTTGCTGGGGAAAAAAAAGAAAACACCCCCTACTACCTCTGCAACAAATTATCGTAGAATGGCAAACCTTGTGGCTTTGCTTGCGTAATAGTTGAAATATGCCAAGTGATATTTATATGTCTAATTTTTATTACAAGAAATTAGACTTTTAAGAATAATTCAAAAATTACTATTTAAAACGCAGTTTGACTAAACTTCATTATTACACTGCAATAGGCAGAAATGAGACTTAAATTAATGAAACAAACTAAAATTAAATAAATAATAATTTAGAATATATTTTGAAACTTTTATGCTCAATTAATACGCTAATTTCCGTATCCATTCCGTTTTGAATTTTTTAGAAACCATCTTCTTACATCTTAAAATTAACCATCATGTCTAATTCCAAGGTTTTTATCTAACGGTATACCATGCCTCTGTTGGAAGTGGCACTAAAATAACACACCTATGTTCAAATACAGACTGTCACCATTAGTTCTCCGACATTAATTTTGAAATATGTTAGGTATTTCCTAATATTCCACAGAAACGTAATTTAGAAAGCTTTTAAAGACCTTTTGTAGAATGTTTGTTGTTCCTGCCAACCCCAGGTGGTCATAAAATATAGCCTGTGTTGGCATAAAATATAGCCTGTGTTGGATCAGAGAATGTCGCCATTGATTCGCAACTATTACTTTTGTAATCCGGTTTATATTTCTTGAGACTGCATAGAATTCGTAATTTAGGACTTTTTTGAATGCTTTTCCCTCCCCCACCCATTCGCTTTACCCCTTTTTAATGTCCTTCCATAATACAAAGATCTCATTTTTAGAACGGTTTTTGCTCATGCAACCCCTTTGGGGTAATAGAAATAGACATAAAACATAGCCTATCTTCGAACAAGAGCTGTCATCATCATTTGTACACGATTACGTTTGAAATCGGTTTGGTATTGAAATTGGTTTGAAATAGGTTTGGGGTAGCATCGACTTAAGATATAGCCTATGTTCGAACGTGGATTAACTCAGTCATTTTGATACCATTACTTTTGAAATTGGTTCGGTAATTCTAGAGATTACCTCCTACAAACAACAAATTTTACCTCTCTATAATATTAGCATAGATTAAAGTAACTGTTACCAAACGATTGGAAATAAAGTCGTCTTTTAAACGATATTTATAAAATTTGCTTAGGGGTCACTACATATCGAATAAAACCAGAACACGTTTTTCAATAGCAAGACTCAACCTTGACACCATAAACAAATTCTACACCCTTCAATTAGCCTAAATATAAATTTGCATGAAATTCGTAGGATTAGTTTGCGGAGAACTAATTATTTTAAAATGGGATTATTTTAGGGGCTGTATCGAAATTGAAGTTCGGTATTCGAAGAATGCTGAAAAGCTACAGATTGACTAAGTTACTTCTATTAATGAACTATTTCTTGCATGTATAACCATTTCACTTACTTAGTATGCTTTAGCTATTGTTATATACCATAAAATCCTCTTCAATGGTCATTTTATAATGCTTACAAGTGTTAAATTATCCGATTTATATATATATTCGAATATGTGAATGTCATTCGAATTTTGTAAATGTTTTTATAACTATTTTTCAAAGATTTTGATTTTACTTAACTAACAGTTTATTATTATTATTATTGGCAGAAATGTAAAGAATATCATCCAATGCGAAATTTAGAATAAAAGGAATCAATGTAGAAAAAAACAGACAAATTGCTTTTTTGTCTGAAAATAAATCCCAAGGCGATTAATGCAATATTTTGAAAACAAGAGTTTTTGAAGAATTGTTTGGAGGGGTTCATTCTTGTTAGATCTTTTGAGATATGTTCACGTGGTTTATATGCAGATTTAATTGAAGAACTAAAATCTATTTTAAAAAGACATCAGAATATCTTTACATTCGTTAATTTAATCTGAAATAGGGTTAATAATTCCATGAGTAAACTTATTCTGCTCTTTCATTTGAAAATTTCCAATTGACTCATTAATGCCGGTTGGCAAAAAAACTTTCTATTCAAAGTTTCTTTTTCTTCATATTTTAGTTTTTTTAACACTAAATCCGATTGTCAAGAAAACATGTCTATCATTATAAAAATCATAAAAATAACTTTTAAATTTTTTAAAATTATCCTGTGTACTCAAATAGATCAAAATTTCAAGCTATGGAAGAAAATGTTTAATTATTTAAAGGAGACTTTTTTAATGGGTTCAAAACTTCACATCGGTACTTATTTGTAAAGATTATAATTTTTTATTGATATACAAAAGTTAGTAAAAGAATGAATTAGCAGCTTTAACTAACAATAAAATACTTTCGTGGGAATATTTTATCTATCAGACTTTCAGTGTAATACAGGGAGCAATTTAACAAGATTTAAGTAAATTAAATTAATAAGTATAAATATCTCAGTGACTACATTATGGATATAATAATCGTTTAAATGATGTAAAATCTTTTTGACCAAAGTTTTTTAGATATCAAATACTAAAATTAGATTAATCATTTGCCTTAAATACATCGGCATCTATTTAAGAAGAAAAAAAAATATTTCACGTGTTCTTTCGTTTTCGGGAAAGCAGAGAAATCAATAATTTTGTGTTTACACTTCCAATTAATCTTTGCTCTTTGAAATTTCATGTTAATGGGATCATCATAGTATCTTTGATTAAAGTTAATCATAAACCAAACGCAAACATGTATACAATGACAAACTTGTCCGCATAAGGAATGAAAAGCAACAGTCGCAGCAACTTGCTACCAAAATTTTACAATACTGGAATTGATCTAAATAAAAAAATATGATTACACCAAATAAGAAAACTTATTTCATATGATAGAACTTTAACAAAAAAGTAGCAGAAAAATTATGCGTAGATTAGTACACAAAAAATGAGAGGGCAAAAAATCCTGCCCCCCCCCCCAAAAAAAAAGATTAATCTGTTAATATGACTTATAGAAACCATTTTTATCAAGAATTTTTGTAATCTCCATGTCATTGATTCAAAGACACTGTTAGCAATAATAGACGACCCCTTAAACCTTAAGTTTTTTCAGCTTAACTTGAAAACTACTTTGAAGAAAAATTTGAAATTTTGGATTTGCATAAAGGACATAACAAATATAAATCCATTAAAAAAATTGTAGGTTGCAATTCATTTTTTTTTCGAATATTGATTTCATAATTGATATCATGAAATTTTTAAGTTTTAAATTCAATGTATTTATGTTTGGATTTTTTAGTACTATAACCACATAAAAAAATTTCGCTTTAGGATTATAATTTCAGGAGATATTAATAATAGAGAAATGTAAATTAACATTACAAGCTCTAAATTTTGAATATTTTTAATTCAAAAACTAATTATCCAAATGACATGAAATTTCGTTTTTAGGCATAGTTTGAATCGAAGATTTAAAATATCTCGTTAAAATTGGCTGTTGTCATTGAAAAAACTATGTGTGGGCTGGTATTAATTTGTATATGACTTAAAAGTAGACTCAATCGTTTGGTACTAGTAACTTTCTTCTACGATTATTTGTTGCAGAATTAGTAGAGGGTGATTTTTTCTCTACGAGTGTGCATGGTTCAGATCTTAGGATAAGGACATGGTTCAGAGGTTTTTGACACCATATAAATGTCAACTCTTTCTTTTGTTTTATACACTTTTTTTTAGATATAAATATGACTCACAATTTTTCGCAGCTGGATTTGTTTCATTGGTTTACATGGACTCTGAAGATAAGTTTTCTCCTGGCGCAAGATAACGCACTTAACCGTAAGATTTTCTATTTTTTTTAAATGCCATTATATTATGATTATTTAACACTGGACAAAAACTAATTAAAAAATGGTAAAATATTCTTTTAGCAGAATTTTTAAAATCATTATGCTGCACCACATCAGATGACTTTCGGCATAGCTTCATTTCACTGCAAATATTGATCCTCTTTTTAAGTGTTTTATTTTATGTTAAAAGTCAGATAGTATGGTATGGCCGATGTCCAAACGTATCCAATAATGTAAAAATAGTTTTTCTATGCGTAAGCACTTGAAATGTTTTCGTTTATACATGTAATTTTTCGAACTGCAATGAGTTTGACTATTCGTAAAACCTTAAAATTTAGGTTTTTGCCAGTCCAAGACCACTCTGCATTTTATCACTTTCTTGGTGGCACTGGCTATGTTTTGAATGTCTTTTCGTTTTTCAACGCTACGAATGCCAAGTATATACAACTTGATTCAAATTTCGATTCATCTGTATATATGAATATACATTTTATGTTGTGTTCTATCCTGGGTTCTACTCTTTTGCTGGGTGGTTTCGACAAATGTTGGTTTTTTCACATACTCATTGAGGTCCATTGTTATTTTGTGCATGTTTACCGTTTTGCGTAGCCTAGCAATCGTGCAGTAATCTACTTTGAGTTTTATTAGCAGGTAAATTGGAATCAGGTATGAGAGAACCACAAGTGCCGCGGTTGGGGCTGTACTTTATGCCCAATTTATGGGGGAATTGGGAGTGTATTTGACCGCTTCATAAAACTTCCATGCTGTGCCTGTTTAGGTTACGCCACAGATTGTAGCCGCGAAGGTGAGGGTTTTTTTCGACTACGCCAAAATTTATACCAAACCCTATACTAAATTTTTCTATGGTAGTTTTATGTCCCATCTATTTCAGACCATACGTCGTAACATCCAGAAAGATTTGAGTATTTTTTATATTTGTTGCTCACAGTGGTTTTTCTTGTATATGATTACTCATAAATACTCGTATTTGCTCTGTTTTTTGGCTTCGAACTCCTTGCCATTATATTCTATACCCTCCATTTTGTGTCAGTTCTATGCTGATAAATATGTCGCATGCCCTTTGTTAATATACAGATAGTTCCGTTTAATAGTGATTTATTATTAAGCTCTTACCTATTATCCGGTAGTTAAATTCCTTACATATTTTATTTGCTAGTTTTATTAGTGCTTCTTTTGGCTTTGCCTTAAATATTAAAAGAAAATCTCACGTAAAATCTTGAATCTAACTTGTTTATATACTTTTGATTTGAAACGAAGTACTAGCTGCGAATATTATAATTTCATGTGACTTGTAATATAGAACCTAAATGGTTTTTTTACATAATTAAATGTCTTTGCATTTGTGTAATACAGTAATTGGTATTTATAAAATGTAAGCCACTACAACTAAGTACAAGCTTAAAAATAGATTCCAGATTAGATCTCTGAACAAATCTGTAGATAAAGCTCTCTCAACCATTTAAATCGAACATTTCAAGTTCTATTTGAAAAAAGTATTTTATATATATAATTTTTATTTCAAATTTCAAATTTCAACATGTTTTTCTTGTTTACCATATTCATAAACAAATCTAAAATACGTTTTAATATTCAAATCCAATTCATAAATATCATAAGATGTAGCAGTCAAACGTTACCGGAATTCGCAAATGAAGTAATTGTGAAATGGCGAATTTTATAACGTTATCATGAATATATTCATGAGGATTTGTTGAAACTCGTTTTAATACATAAAATTAGCATATATTTTATCAAGAACTATAAGGGTTAGAAAAATTTTGCTCTAGCAAATAATAAATAACTTATTTCTTACTCGAATATTTTAAAACTATTCTGAAAAAAAAAGCTTTTATACCTGTTGTTTATATCGATAATTTAATGCATACTTCGAATCATGCTTCTCCATACACTTTATTCAGTATTGCCATTCAAAATAGACAATTTTAACAATGAACGTAAATGAAATTTCAATGAATTCCACCTGATTATTAAGTGATAAACATAATCTATGATTATATTACTTATTTAAAAAGTATTTCTGGATATAAATATGACTTGAAACATTTATAAATAAAGTCTTAAAAAAATAACGCATTTAGTGTATTATTCTTTCACACATTTTTCTCATTTACCTTATATTTCATCTGTGTGTCGTCTGCAAAATTTTCATTGACTCATGTTCGTGTTCCTTTAATGCTTTCTTTGAAATATAATTCATTACTTCCGCTTCGTGTCTTCTTTAGTTCATAACATTCCCACTACCTAAAATATTTGTAATTTCTATAAAATACGACAACGTATTTTTCCGATTGTAATTTGAATGTACAGGGTGTCCATAAAAGAATGTCCCAGTTATAAATTTTAATAGTATCAACTGTAAGCATTTTAGAATGTTGGTTCAAGGTAACAAATAAAGAGTAACTCAAATAGTTTTAGATAAGCGCATGCGCGAGTATGGATTATATATTTACTCGCTTACAGTGCCACATACACAAAATGGCGACTCCTGAACGTAAAGCAACATAGCTGGGCTGAAGAATTAAAATCTGTCAGAGCCATGCATTTTAGGTAGATTTCGTAAGAAATACTACCTATTGCAGTCGTTACCATGGTGCGACTTTTGAAAAATTCCTTCAAAACATTTCATTATAGGACCCCATGAACCCAAAACCACCCCCACCTAAAAAGTATATATATGTACTAAATTTTGTCCGCACGATAAAAGTCGCAATTATACACGGATCGTCTTCAAACTCGCCAACAACTTTGAGATGGCTAATATCTTTGCAGGGATTGAAAATATGCAAACTCTGCCCAAGGTGGTGGAAATGGGGAGGGTTCAAAATTTTGAATACCGCCTTAACATGATTCTGATCCAGTTCTTACACAACAATGACAGGAAAAAAGAAATATTTTTCGTTATAGCAGTTGCCAACAATTAGAAAAAAGCAATAAAATTCTCACCACAACAATTACTTTTCTATTGCAAGGTTTCACGTGAAAATATTAAATTAAATAAATAGTTTGAATAATTGAAACAAATTGAATATTACGACATAAGTTTTCTAGAGCAAGATTTCCGCATGAAAACTCAAAATGAAATAAATAGTTTGACGAATTAAAAAATATATATATTGCATCAAATTGGAAATAAAGCGGACCTCAGCAGGTGAATATGTAACGTCATGTGAGTTTGAAGAAACGTATTAAAACATGATGAAAACACGACAATGGAAATATTAGCTTATTTTAACACTCTGAGGCTCTCTGAATTTGTTTTAGCTATTTTTTAAACCCATTCCATATACATAAGTGTATGTATTCGTGTATATTAGAATTTTTACAAAATGTATAGCTCTCTAGAGCTCATTCTTAGTGAAGATCTTGATTTAAGTTTTGTTGATGAATTTAGTACTTAACTTCGAAACCTACCTCCGCCTGTAAGTCCGAGCCGGCAGGGATTTTTTTTTCTTTTGAGGGTCATGCCTACACTGCAAAAAATAGTTGGAACGTTTAGTATACTAACAGGAACATTTCCGATACTATGGGATATATGAGAGCTATTTTCACTTTCTGAAACTACCAGAAACCTTTCCGAATGTTTGAGTTTACTTCCCGTGGTATACTGAAATCACCTCTTTTCTAGCGAACGCTTGCTCACTCCAAGTATTTCTCAACTATCTCTCCATGCGAGGAAACCGGAAGCGCCGAAAGTCTATGTCAACTCGTTTGTTTGAGTATGGCGGCGTAGCGAACTTATGTAGCACGTGCATTCCAATTCGCTTTTATTTAGAAAAAGTCCTTCCGGCCAGTGCCGGGAGGAAGAGGTAGCTTTCATATTCCTTATTTAAAAAAAAGCCAACTTATATTATTCAAACACACGAAGCTCAATTTAGTGGAAACCGAATATAGGAGATTCAATACTAATTTTTATCAATACTAAATCATTATGAATGAGAATTTCGCGACATTAGTCAGCTTTATCCAAGCTGCTTTTATTTAAAGTAACTTATATTTGGCTGCCAAATTCGGCGATTTCTTAAAGTGCCTGCCATTTTAAGACAACATAGTGGATGAGGCTAAGGAGTGAACTTGGTCGAGACCTTAGTAATTGCTGTGCACATGCTCACTCACATCGGAATCGGTTGATATATACGAGTGCAGTCGCAGGAAAAAAATCAGATCTTTCAAAATGTCACCCACATTAGAAATTGAAACTGCTATATCTGAGCCATTTTTTAAGATAAAGACAAACACAAAATGCTCCTGAATCCTTATATCAAGGTCAAGCATTTAAGAAAGAAACCTTTTTTCAATTTCTAATTTTTTTCCACCTCACTTTAAACATAATTTTATTTAATTGGCCGCCATTTTGAAGCAAGATGGCTGATGAAGCTGGCCAGTGAACTTCGTCGAGATATTGATGTATACTATCCACTTGCCTTCTTCCATCGAAATAGGCGAATACGTGTGTTATCGCGTGACAAATACAAGATCGTTTCAAAGTGTTAGCCATGCTAGAAATTCAAAGCGCTATAATTCAAACATTTTTTAAGATATAAACAAAAGAACAAATTTTCAGAAACAAAAACTACTCCAGAATCTTTGTATCAAGGCCAAACACACAAAAAAAAATCTTTTTCATTTTCCAATTTTTTATTACCTCATTTTAAATTTTAAATTACATTTTTTTTAAATGGCAATCCTTTTGAAACAAGATGGCGAATGAAGCTGGCCAATGAACTCGGTCGAGACATTGGTATGTACTATGTACAGACCAAGTTACATCCAAATCGGTTCATAAATACGCCTGTTATCGCGTGACAAAAATCAGGTCGTTTTAAAATGTCAGCCACAATAGAAATTCAAAATGCTATAACTCAGCCATTTTTTTAGATATAGACGAAACAAAACCTGTTCCGGAATCTTTGTATTAAGGTCAAACACATACGAAAAAAATCTTTTTTATTTTTCAATTTTTTGGTATCTCATTTTAAATTTTAAATTTTAAAAATTTATTTAAATGGCTGCCATTTTGAAACAAGATGTCGGATGAAGCTGGCCAACGAACTCGGTCGAGATATTTGTATGTACTATGAACACAAAGGTACATCCAAATCGGTTCATAAATACGTCTGTTATCACGTGACAAAAATCAGGACGTTTCAAAATGTCAGACACGCTAGAAATTCAAAATGCTATAACTCAGCCATTTTTTAATATATAGACGAAACAAAAACTGCTCCCGAATCTTTTTATCAAGGTCAAACACATAAAAAAAATATTTTTTAAATTTTAAATTTTTTGGTACCACATTTCAAATTTAAATTTTTCTTAAAAATTTAAATGGCCGCCATAACAAGATGGCGGATGAAGCTGGCCAACGAACTCGGTCGAGGCATTGGTATGTACTATGTATAAACGAAGTTACATGCAAATCGGTTCATAAATACGCCTTTTATCGCGTGACAAATTTCAGGACGTTTCAAAATGTCAGCCACGCTAGAAATTCAAAATGCTATTACTGAGCTATTTTTTAAGATATAGACGAAACAAAAACTGCTCCGGAGTCTTTGTATAAAGGTCAAATACATAAGAAAAAAATCTTTTTCCATTTTCAATTTTTTGGTACCACATTTCAAATTGTAATTTTTTTTTTAAATTTTAAATGGCCGCCATTTTGAAACAAAATGGCGGATGAAGCTGGCCAACGAACTCGGTCGAGACATTGGTATGTACTATGTACACACCGAATTACACACAAATCGGTTCATAAATACGAGAGTTACAGTGTGACATAGGTCATATATATATATATATATATATATATATATATATATATATATATATATATATATATATATATATATATATATATATATATATATTTGTTTCTATTCTGCTTTCATTTTTAATCAATTCACTTGATTTTAGTGGTTGTTCTATAATTCTCTATGTATAAGGATTTGTTTGGTTTTGCTGTTTAAACAGTTATTTACATTCAAAAGCTTGCAAATTTTTATCTTGCGATAGATGTTTAATATAATTATTAATAGATGGCAGCACTAAAATTGTATCTTTCAATTTGCTCTATTTTTTAATTTTTCTAGCTCCATTTCAGTTATAATTTATACACCAGGGTGTATTTTTAGCTAAATTTTGACGATATTGTTAAACTGTTATCTATTAATTTAATAGTGCATTTTAAATAATGTAATTAATATCTATTTATTTTATATTAGATTAAATTTGTTTTACAAGGTATTTCAAATTTTATTTTAAAATGTATTAACTGCATCCTTTGGTATCATTTACTGTGATTTCTTAACTGTTTTATTCACCTTAATCTTTTTGATATACTGGAAGACATGTGCACATGGATTTTTGTAAAATACTGAAATATTAATCGGTATGGTGTTTATTATTTCTATTTTATATCCTATAAATATTTAAATACGTTTTATTGATTCTTCCATTTCATATTATTTGTTTCTATTCTGCTTTCATTTTTAATCAATTCACTTGATTTTAGTGGTTGTTCGGGCACAGGGGAAAATTAATTTTAGCTTTAGCTTATTTTTCCCACAGAAAACAACCATTTTGCTTATATCATTGAATTCTGTGCCCTCGATAACGTAATTCAATGTATAAGCTTTTCAATTTTTGTCGGTGTCCACTTTTTTCTTTTTTCTTCCATAATAATTCTTATAATATATTTTTTTTTTTAATACTTACAGCTTTAATTCATAATAATTGACGGTGGCAGGTTATGTTTAATTAATGGTAATATATATATATATATATATATATATATATATATATATATATATATATATATATATATATATATCAATTTTGAACGGAGGGTGGTTTCGGGGTCTGGGGGTCATGATCGATGAAAATATACCAAAATTTTTTGAAATCGCATAGGTAGCTTTTTGTAATGAAAGCTACCTAAAAATGTAGCACGTGCATTTCAATTCGTTTCTATTTAAAAAAATATATATAATTATTTTTTTTATATTGTGCGGTAATTTTTGTTGTGTTTTAAAATTATACAAGAAACGTTAACTTTGGATATTATCAATGGACTTTTTAAAGCTTTGGAAATTTATTATTATTGAATACGGAACGATCATAACTCTGGGGAAGTGTTTTTTTTTTATTATTATTATTATCATCTACAGTTTTAGAGAGGGCTGAGACGACACAAACGACTATGTCATCGAGTTACGGAATGAAATCATGTTGTAGGATCACATTATTAGGAGTAGATTAAAGAATGACTGTCGTGAGAAAAGGTAATTACAAAAATACTATGTAAATATTTATAATCTTTATATTGACTTACTTTATAGCTTAAACGTATAACCTATTTTACTACAAGCAACAGTGATACTGTAAATATGTAAATAGACAATTCAGAGTAACTAAAGTGCTAAAGTTAACCTATAATTGAATTAAAGCTGTAATATTTTAATAAGTACATAAATTGAAAATATAAAAATCATATTGTAATACATTTCTAGGCTCGCTCGGAAACAATAGGGCAGCCTATTGTGATTGGAAGGGTTTTATAATCTTTTGAAATAGTAATAAATTTTCACCGGCGGCCCGAGGACCCGAAACTTACCTCTCATGCTCTCTTCGGGGAGTCTGGCGGGTTGGTCGGGGTTTTCATTCCCGAGGGCTGGGGGTTCTGGGTTTGTTTCTCATGTTGGGGGTTTTGCAGGTAGTAGAACACCTTCCTGCCCTAGGCTTGGGGGCTTGCCCTAACCATATGCCATAAAGCAGGTTCCCAGGGCGGGTGATATATCCTTCGACATTTCTTGGTACGATATGAGCAGCAGCGGGAGCGAACTCGTCATTTTGGCCTAACTATCACGTCATCGAGTTACGGGATGAAACTGGTGCCAAATTAAAGGTAAAATAAAGAATTTAAGAATATTTTGGTCTGTCTGCGCATATCTTGGTAGAAACATCCAGCACACTAAAATTAATAACAAAAAAAGACGTCATAATGTACAATTTAAATCCTATAAACATAATATTTTACATTACATTGCCATATATATTACTTCAAATCGACTTTGAATATGAATTAATGGTTTAGGAAAAGCTTATTAACAGTACGTGAGAAAATGACTAATTTGATATAACTTGGTTCAAAGTGAGAAGAACGGTGCGCCAATTCCTTATTTTGACAGTACTATCACGTCATCACGACATACTATCACGTATCATCGAGTTCGGCTTGAAATTTTGGTACATTAAGGATTCCGATTAGTAAATTACGAATATTTTAGTCTGCCACGTCAATTCTTGGTAGGAGATAAGCAGAGAGGGGCACCAATTCTTAATTTTTGCGGTATAATGAAGTCATAGAATAACAGCTTGAAATTTTGGAAGATTAAAGGGACATATGATTACAATGAGAATATTTCAATCTACCTCGTCATATCTTGGTACGACACGAACAGAGCGGGGCGCCAATTTTTAATTTTGGCGGTATAATCACGTCATCCAGTTACGGCTTATAAATTTGGCACATTAAAGGTACATATCAGTAATATAAGAATATTTCAATCTACCTCGTCATATCTTGGTACGAGACGAAGAGAGCGGAGCACCAATTCTTAATTTTGTCTGTTTTAACACGTCATCGAGTTACTACATGAAATCCTGATGTAGGGCAAGATTATTAAGAGTAGATTAAGGAATGACTGGTCTGTATCGAGATTTCTTGGTATGTTATAAGCAGCAACGGGCGCAAACTCGTCATTTTGGAGTCACTATCACGTCATTTAGTTACGGGATGAATATGGTGCCAAATTAAAGGTAAAGTAAAGTATATTAAGAATATTTTGGTCTGAATGCGCATATCCTAGTAGACACCCCCGGCAGGCTACAATTTATAACAAAAATATAGGTCATAATGTACAATTGAAACCACAAAGATATAACGAGGCAGATTGAAATACTCTTATTATACTCTAATGTGCCTTTAATGTGCCAAAATTTCAAGCTGTTACTCGATGACGTGATTATACGCCAAAATTGATGCCCCGCTCTGCTCATATCCTACCATGACGAGGCAGACTGAAATATTCCTATTGTACTAATCGGTATTTTTTAAATTCCAAAATTTCAAGCCGTAACTCGATGAAAATAGGGAATTGTCAAAATAGGGAATTGGCGCCCATTCTTTACGCTTTGTACCAAGTTATGCCAAATCAGTCATTTTGTCACGTACTGTTAATAAGTTTTAACTAAACCATTAATCCATCTTGAAAGTCGATTTCAAGTAATTTATATGGCAATGTAATGTAAAATATTATGTTTATAGGGTTTGATTTGTACATTATGACATATTTTTTTGTTATAAATTTTAGTATGCCGGGGATTTCTACCAGGATATGTGCAGGCAGACCGAAATATTCTTAAAGTACTTTATTTTACCTTTAATTTGGATTCGGTTATATCTCGTAACTCAATGACGTGATAGTGACACGGAAATGAGGAGTTGGTGCCCGCTGCTTCTCATATCGTACCAAGAAATGTCAAGGCAGACCAGTCATTCATTAATCTGGTCTTAATAATCTTGCCCTACATCATGATTTCATCCCGTAACTCGATGACGCAGTCCTTTGTGTCTCCGCCGCCCTGCCTGTTTTACTTTTATTTGCTATTCTTCATTATTACTTACTTTTTCTGGTTTATTAGTTTTCTTTGTTACCCAGCCAAGAAAGAAACAGTGGGCCATCAGCTGGAAAAAAGATAGCAGCCAGCAGTGCTATCAGCGGTAAAGTGCAAGGGCGCAATTACTTAAATCTGTCGAAAAGTGTCCAAGCCGAATGCAGCTGTCCCATCAGTGATGCAGCATTGGTATGCCATCACATTACTTCAATGTGGCGCTTTTCCTGCAGTGCTAGCACCTATCCCACTGCTATTCCTTTGCTGGCCCAGCACTTTCCCTTACAAAAATTTCTTATACAATTCTATAAAAAAAACAAAGTATTATATAATTATGGCTCCTTTTTCTATAAGCTGGTTTCACCAACAGTTATAGAGCAACTGTAGAAGTGTCTATAATAGAAATGTCTATAGAAATATTTGAACTGCATGTGGTCACCCTCCCAAGTACAGATCGCGTTCGATGCTGCTTGGTTTTCGAGATTGGACATGAACACGTGCTTTCAGCATGCGCTACGATTGCTCGTAGTTTTCAAGCTTTCATTACACTATTTCAAGTTTGTTTCTTTTGTGATTTACGTTCCCAATCATCAAACTGGTATAGAAGTTATTCTATTGTATAGAAATCCCATATATTTTATACGCTTTTTTTTATTATTGATTCTGAACTGCGTAAATTATGAAAACCGAAATCCTTTGTAACCTAGTAAAACCAGATTTAAGGAGAAAAAAAAGTGCGTTGAAATAAAGAATTTATTTATTTATTCATTTATTTATTTATTTTGTTGGTGGCAGTGGTGCTACATTTTTTACAGTTTCAAAAAAAAAATAACTTCACAGCTTAAAGTGTGTTACGATATTCATTTCAAATTTGTGTTCAAATACTCAATGTCTTCGATATTCTCAGTGACACCTAGCGTAAGGGTTCCAGCAATAATACTGCAAAAGTTCGTGCACTTCCATGTAGTGGTGGGCCAGCGCATGAGATAAAATGGATGCCCACCAGAATTTTATCTTATGATTTCCAACAGCAAAGTTGACAGAAGCTGTCCAGCAGTGGTCATGCAGTGGTAGACCATCCGCCAGCACTTCTCCATCATTGCCAACACCTACCTTGCTGCTGACCAGCAATTTCCTCTTTGCTGGGTACAATACACGGAAATAATTTATTTTTTGTTTTAATATAACACAACTTGTTTCTGTTCCTTTTTAATGCATATATATATATATGCGTGTGTGTATGTAAATGAGATAATATATTTAAACTTGATGTTAATGCTAATTCTGGTATCGTATTATCCTTTTGACAGAATTTTCTTAAGAAATTATTAAATGCGTCATAAATTAAAAGAAAATGTATGTATTATATTTTTATCAAGCGAGCTGATGAAGGTTCATTGATATTTTACTTCTTTATTATTGATTGCTTTTATGTAAAACATGCAGTATTGTAAGTAAAAATAAACAGTAACCTATTCTTACAAAAAAAAAAATGATTTATTTTTATAGATCATTATAGTTAATAAAATTGATTCATTTGTTTTACTGTTTCCTAAAACACTTTTAAAAATTCGAAATAGCTATTATATGTCAGTAACAATACACAATATAGATATCAATAATCCAATTATATGCATATTTTTAATGTAATAATATTTTACCTCTAATTATACATTTCAGTATATTTTTGTAATATGTAAATTAAGTTACGATGAAAGAATCTCCTTTCTGCCGAAAAGAACTTTTGGCGAAGATCAGCGGGAAAGTCTTGGAAGAAAAAAATTAAAAAAAAAGGATAAGTGCCCGGTTAAACTGATGGCATTGAGCTCAAAAGGTTATTCACACTAATTGTACATTATTTTCTTATTTCAAAGAATAATGCCCCCCAAAAAATAAATGAAGGGGGATTAGCCTCCGTTTCCCCCCCTTTATACTTAACCAATGAACCTCCAAATCAAATGAAGGAAGCGCCATATCGGAATAAACTCGTATATCAAATCTGAAGTAAATCGAATAATTCTGCATGAAAAACCCATTTATCTAAATTAAGGGGGTTCTAGCCCCCGTTCCTCTTTTATACATAGCCAATAAACCTTCAAATCTAATCAAGGTAGCTGCTTAACATAAAATACCGGTATACCAACTTAGGAGTAAATCAAATAACTCAGCATAAAAAACCCATTTATATAAATTAAGGGGGGGGGGGCGGGGTAGTCCCCCTTTCCCTCCTTTCTATTTAACTTATGAACCTCCAAATCTAATCAGACAAGTTCCTTAACATAATAAACCGGTATACCAAATTTGTAGCAAATCGAATGTTTCGGCATGAAAAACCCATTTATCTAAATTAAGGGGGGACTAGACCCCTATTCCCCTTTATCCTTAAACAATGAGCCCCCAAATCTAATCAAGGTGGCTCCTTAACATAATAAACTGGTATATACCAAATTTGGAACAAATTGATCAATTCTACATGAAAAACCCATTTATCTAAATTAAGGAATGGGGTATCCCCTCTTTATACTTAAGTAAAGAATTTCCAAATCTAATCAGGGAAGCTCCTTAACATAATAAACCGGTATACCAAATTTGGATCAAATCGAATATTTCTACATGAAAAACACATTTATCTAAATTAAGGGGGTGACTAACCCCCCTTTTCTCCCTTTATCATTAAATAATGCACCCCCAAAACTAATCAGGGAAGCGCCTTATCAAAATGAACTGGTATACCAAATTTGGAGCAAATGGAACAATTCTACATGAAAAACCCACTTATATAAATTAAGGGGGTAGCCCCCCTTTCCCCCTTTATACTTAAGTAATGAACTTCCAAATCTAATCAGGGAAGCTCCTTAACATAATAAACCGGTATACTAAATTTGGAGCAAATCGAATATTTCTGCATGAAAATCCCATTTATCTAAATTAAGGTGGGTGGCTATTCCCCCTTTCCCCCCCTTTATCCTCAAATAATGAACCCCCAAAACTAATCAGAAAAACGCCTTATCAAAATGAACCTAGAAAAAAAAATTGAAGCAAATCGGATATTTCTATCAAGAGTTATCTCTTTACTTACATACGTACGTACATACAGAACAGGCGGGCACATTAGCTCTCAGGCTTTGATAGCCTGTGAGCTAAAAACTCTAGAATACGGGAAATTAAGTCAAACAAAATGTTGTTAATACAGTCGACTAAAACAAGCTTAGATGTTATAGTCATGTCCGCAGAATGAAAGAGGAACGCCTTCCTAAAATTATCTTTGAATGGTGCCCGGAAGGCAAATGTAGGAGGGACAGACCGAGGATGGCGTGGGAATGGTCTATTCGAGAGACAATGAATATTTATAAATTAAATGATCAGATTACTCTGGACAGAGAGAGATTGGAAAGGATCTCTCAGAACTACTTTTATGGGTCGGGGAAACCCACTGTTTAGTGGAAACTCCTGAAGAAGAAGAAAAAACTACGATGTACGCATTATAAATGTATTGGATAATGATAAGCATATTCCGTTAATTTAATTAATTTTTTATATTTATATTTTACTCCTCAAATTTTGATTAATTTAATTAACTTGTTCAGTAATCAGATGTGAAACCCCCCCCCCCCCCCCTGCCCCGTCCCGCCCACACACACACTTTTTTTTTCATTTTCAATGCTTTGAAAGAATAATCTATTGCATATTTTGCGATTTGAATTTCACTTGTTTATCTAAATATTCTCACATGAAAATAAAAATGTTTTCTTTTGTTTTTGCAAGACATAATTGTGAAAAAAAATACTATTGTTGTTATTTAACTTATGCACTTTACAATAAACAAATTTGAAAATTTCTAGATTATTATCTATCAGCTTGTTTTATGAAAATGTAGAACACAAAATTTCTTGTTTTAAGTTATAAGGCATTTTAACGTATTAAGATTATGCCGTTAAAAGTATAATACGATATTGAGTAAAAATTAACATCATTTGCAATCATATCTAATTTACATGTGCAAATAATAAAAATTATAAGATGGTATGTATTAAAATGCCTGTGCAATAATGAAACGCTATTAAAGAACTAAAATAGTAAGTAACTATAATACTATAAATGATTTAAAAAAAAAACACTTTTTGAATAAGTTTATCGTCCATTTTCAGTAATAATACAGTTCAAGAATTTTAATGTAAACTCATTTTTAAACCGCATTGTTAAAAAAATATCACTGCAAGATGTTAAAACGGAATACATTTTATGTATATTATGAAAAATGTATAATAAAATTGATTTTTGCGAATAAAATCAAGCAGATATTTAAAAAAGAATGAACTCAGAAAGAAACAAAAAGATTATTCATAAACCACTTCCAGTTAAAACATACTCATTCATAAAATTTCATTTAATAAAACTGACTTTTTCACAAAATCCATTTTACTGAACTATGGCCTTTTCACAAAATAATTTTCAATAAATGAAAATTGGAATGCAATTTCTAAAATCAGCTTGAGTAAATAATTAAAATTCATGTAAAAATCACAAATAAATGTACTAAAACTACTTGCAGGTGCATTACATATAATGTAAAATTATTAGAAATATATTAGAAATATCTTAAAAATACATTAAAAACCATTAAAAAATTTTAAAGGTGTTTAATATATTTTTCCGATATTTCAAATGTATTTCAAATAAATTTATATTATCTATATGCACGTGCAAGTAATTTTAGTACATTTATTTGTACTTTTTTGTATGAATTTTAAAATAATCCTTGTCTTCAGAAAGATTTCACATATATCCGTACTGAATCTTTACTGAAAGTTTTCCGAAATATTCAGAAACATTTCATTACGAAGCTTTCGTATTATAGCCGATACATTTTTCTGATCGAATCGGAAACCTTTACGTTAATATTATTCAGCAGATGCCTCCGATACTTTCAGAAACGTTTCTGAATTTTTTTACAGCGTACGTTCCGCCGCTTAAAGAATATTGCTTCCATTACTCCGGACTTGTTAACCGAAGTGAGTGAAGAATTGTAGTTTAGGTTGGATGTGTGCCATATAACTAAAGGTGCACATACATTTGTAAGAAAAACTAGGTTAGTTTACATTCAATTCGATGTATAATTTGTTGTAAATGTCTAAATTAAACTGTTATAATACACCATTCAAAAACAACAGAACCTGGACATACTTTTATGGTTTTCTGTATTTTGTAAATATGTGACATAACATAACTAAAATTAGAATTATTTCTTAAAACATGAAAAATTATAACTGAATGAAGTCCGTTGCTATAACGAGTTAAATTTATTTTATTTTTTATGATTTATGGGAAAGAAGTAAAAAAACATACATAAAAAATGCAATGCAAGTGAATACAACATAAGTTAATATTGTAATAATGTACCGTCAACAGTGGTGACTTTGGCTCACCCTGCGGATAAATATGAAACATGTAATAAATAAAAATTATTACAACAAATCTAATTAGTTATTCCGAATTCTGATAGATTTCAGCAATTATTTAATTCAGCATTTTAGAAATTATGTTTTGCTTCATTTCAGTTATTGTTTTATTTGCTATTTCGCACGTGGTTTACTGCGGGAAATTTATACTTGATGTTTTAATATTGTAATCATATTTTTTAATTTCTTAATAGATACATTGCAAATAAATTAGATTTATAGACATTTGATATTTTGGATTTTACAATGACTTTATTCACAATCCGTATTTGGTTTACAATTTGGGGTGAGATTGTATCCACACAGGCATAGTTTGTTTATTTATTACGTTTAATTTATTATGTTTAATTTTTCTGAAAATATAAACATAAAAGCAAACATTTACTACAAATATAATCGTTGTACTGGTATATATATATATATATATATATTGATGATTAAGATATAAATTAATTAAAAATTCATGAATGATTTCTTAAATTAATGATAGCTGATCCAGCTTCATTATGTATAATGTGAGTGTAATGTATTGATACTCCACTTATTAATTTTTATTTTAAGAGAAAGATGATGAATTGTAATATTATATTATGGTTATATACATACATATATATATATATATATATATATATAATACAAGTGCTAGTGTAATAATGCTGCTTACGTTATAAATGGCACTGATGACACTGATATAAATGACACTGATAAAACTCTGTAGAAAGCTGTAAATGCAACATTTATTACGTCAAATTAAAGCCTCTGAAAAAATATTCAATTCTAATCACTACTTTACAGAGTAATCTAAATCCTGTCCCCCAACCCCACCCCCGAAAAAAATATAAACAAATAACCATCCAAGACCTATTTCTTCTAAAAGAAATGCTTTTCAGTGCCAGAAATATGTGAATATATCTAAAACTTTTTTTTTTTTTTTTTTTGAAAAACATTAATCTTAAGATGTTTTAATTTTCAATTGTTTCCAGATGTCTTGCATAATGGTAATTTTTGAATGCAATTTCGTTTTTCTTTTCATTTTTATGCGAAACTTATTTTATTTTAACGACAAGATGTATTTCTTATCCTGTTTTAATACTCTATATTAGTAGTAAGGTTGCATTGTCTTACAATGCTTTTAATGTTTTTTCAGTTTCTTTGTAGTTCTGATACAAAGTCTTCTTAAGCCAAGTTGACTGTGTCCCACTTTTTAAAAGAACAATAAAAAAAACTAATTTTTGAAAATACTAAGCGTTAATTTCGAAATTAAAAATTAATATGTTGGAACTAGACAAAAAGAATTAGAAATTGTTTAAATTAATATTTCAGTAATTGTTTCATTTTCAAAGACAACAAGGGACTAAAAAAATCCCTGCCGGCTCGGCCTACAGGGGGAGGTAGATTTCGAAGTTAAGTACTAAACTCACCAACAAAACTTAAATCAAGATTAGGGATAAACCCAGTTTCTTCACTAAGATTGACCTCTAGGGAGCTAAACTTTTTGTGAAAATTATAATATACACAGATACACACACGCATGTATATGGAATAGGTTTAAAAATGGCTGCAGCAAATTCAGAGAACCTCAAAGTGTTAAAATATGTTAATATTTCTATAGTCGGTTTTTCATCATGTTTTAATACGTTTCTTCAAACTCACATGAGGTTGCATATTCACCTGCTGAGGTCCATTATATTTCCAATATGACGCAATTTTTATATATTTTTTAATTCGTCAAACTATTTACTTTATTTTTAGTTTTCATGCGGAAATCTTGGTCTAGAAAACTTATGGCGTAATATTCAATTTGTTTTTAATTCGTCAAACTATTTATTTAATTAAATTTTTCACTTGAAAATATTGCAATAGAAAAGTAATTGTTGTGGTGAGAATTTTATTGTTTTTTTTTAATTGTTGGCAACTTCTATAACGAAAAATGTTTATTTTTTACTGTCATTGTTGTGTAGGATCTGGTTTTATCAGAATTATATTAAGACGGTATTCAAAATTTTGATCCTTCCCCATTTCCACCCCCTTGGGCAGAGTTTGCATATTTTCAATCCCCTCAAAGATATTAACCATATCAAAGTTGTTGGTGAGTTTGAAGACGATCCGTGCATAATTGCGACTTTTATCGTGCGGACAAAATTTAGTACATACATACATATATATATAAACTTTTTAGGTAGGGGTGGTTTGGGGTTCCTGGGGTCCTATAAAGCTGCTATCAGATTCACCAACTTTTCGAGCAACAACCTTTTCAGTCGATTTTAACCCGAACTTTTTCCCGTTCAAAAGGAGAAAAAAGTTACAATTGTCATTTCTAAAGTTGGAGGAAAAACAGTACTACTAGTACCAGCCGTTAATATTTATCGCCTATTTGTATCAACCGCTTATCTCCGATTGACTGAAATGTTGAAAGTTGGGGGGAGAAGTCGCGGTTACGCCAGACTTTTTAGAGCTGCGAATAAAAAGTTGGAGATATTGCTGTTTGCTATCACACTGGGTGTTGAGACAATATTTCGCAAAAAGTTGGAGGAAATCAAGAGTTAGCTCAAAAATTTCTCGAAATGTCGGTGAATCTGATAGCAGCTTAATGAAAAGTTATGAAGGAATTTTTCAAAAGTCGCACCATGGTAACGACTGCAATAAATAGTATTTCTTACGAAATCTACCTAAAATGAGACAATCATCGCTGCTGACGGTATACAAATCCCTTGCAGCGTGCATCCCAAACAAATTCGAGAAAATGAATAAAAAAATTAGACAGATGCCTCCCGCAGATTTGAGGACTTAGTATAAATTAAAAGAATTTATACACCAGCTCACTAAATATTTTTTCACAACTTAAAATACTATTTTAAAAATACTTAGAAATTAGATAGGTGTGTTGTAATTCTAACTTCTTATATTGCACTATTAAAAAATAATAACAGCTAATTATAAAATTAAAATATTGTAGTTTTATGTTTTTACGCTTTATCTTAGAACTTGAAAAATTCATTTGCGGATCTTTTCTCAAATAAATTGGCAGAATCTCGAAGTCATCTTAGTAGTAATTGACAAAAGCACAATTATTTTATTGTGTAATCGAAATTAAAAATACAGATGTGAAATGAATATATTATCTTACATATTAGGATAATTATACTTATCAACATTTTTTTTTTAGGAAGACCTCATCTAACTATATTTTACTATTATTTTGTGCCAAATTTTATTTTAACCATTGCATTTAGAACCATTGCTACAGAGAAATAGAACGATTGCCCTTTTAAAACGTTTTAAATAAACAAAAATGCAAAATGGCCAATTTGACAGCTGTAAATACAGAAATATTTATCAGTGATTCTATTCTTATAATAATTGGAAGTCTTCTCACGCCAGTTCTTCAACCATTGTTTTGTACTCAAACATTATATCAGCTTTATTACATATTTATAAAAATTACATTCTTTAATAATTGGAAGTCTTCTCATGCCAGTTCTTCACACATTGTCTTGTACTAAGACATTATATCAGCTTTATTACATATTTATAAAAATTACAATTTTAAAAACAAATAAGATAGAAGCATATATTATATTTTATTACTTATTACTTCATTGCATATATAGTATAATTAAATAGCAAATTATATGTTTATACCATTCTATTTTACATACAACCTATTAGTATAATATGTTATTTGATTATTTTTTTAAGCATCACAATTCCAATATGTGTGTGTGTATATATATATATATATATATACAGGGCTCGCAGCTTTCCTAAAATTTTCGCACTTTGCTACCACTAAATTAAAACGATAATCTTTGTTGTATGGTTCTATTATAGATGTTAAAGGAATCTACCACGAAGAATTCTTATTTAAAATACTGGTAGAAAAGTGCGAAAATATTAGGAACGGTGCGAGCCCTGTATATATATATATGAACTGCATACATTAGGTTTTAAAATCTGTGTTAACTTAACTGTAAAAATAACCTTAAACTTATCTAGCTTTTGAATACCATGTGCTGATGTGTATTTGGATAAAATAACTGGGATTTTATTAAGTATTCTGTGTAATATTACTATTTTTCCTTGCTATAAATTAATTATTTAAAAGGTTGTATTGCTTTTTCCATTTCATAGCATTTAATTTTATTCTGTTTTCATCTTGAAACTATTCTCTTGGTTATATTGGTCGTTAGAGTACAGGAGGAAAAAAAATTCAGCTTTTAGCTTTTTTCTCACAGGAAACGACTGATTTTGCTTATATAATTGAGTTCTGTACTCTTGATAACGTAATTCAATATATAAGCTTTTCAATTATTTTTATCGAAATCCATATTCTTCTTTTTTTCTTCATTATTAATTCTTGTTATATAGTATAAGGGACTTTATTTTATGCATATCAGCTTGTTTATTATGTTTTTGGTATCCATTCAGTGTGTTTGGGGACACTGTATTGTTGTAAATAAATTCACACTATCATAATTATGGATGTTGGTCAGTAATGATTAATTAATGGTTATATATATATATATGTGGGTCAATCCATTTCAAGTGGTCCAGCACTGGTTGCTCGACCATTTTTAAAAAATCTGAAAATTTTTTTTACAACAACCCTAACATGATGGAAGTTCAAAATGACTATCTATATTATAAAGGACAAACATATCTGTGCGTAACGCATACGTCATTTTGCGAATGGCAACACTTTGAAATTTGAAATAAAATTTTGGTTTTGCATTTTCTCTACTGCAAATTTTTAAACTTCTATGCATCACACATTTTAACTTTTTACACCATCGTATAAGGAAAAAAATTCTCTTTTAAATACTATTTGTTTGAAAGCTGTATCTCAATTTGTTTTTGAGATATTAATTTTTTTGTAGTTTTTAATACAAATTTTGTAATTGTGGCAACTGAAGTACTCCATTTATATTGAAAGTAAAGAGAAAATATTCATGGTTTATTATTTTTATTCATTATATCCTTATTGATGCCATTTTCACATTACAAATAAAAGTAACTTTTTTTATAATTTTTGAACAGAAAATGATGTCAGACATTAAATAAAACACGCATTCTTCTTCATAAATGCTACATTTTAATATTTTTACATTACGCTGATAAATGAGTTTGAGGCGTTCGGCAAAATGATTCATTGAGTAAAAATGATATATTTAAAACAAAACGATCATTTTTTTTTTTTTTTTTTTTGATAAAACTAAATATTTGACCAATACTATAAATGGCGAATACTATGACAACTAAAGTCAAATTTCTGAATTTTTTTTTCGCGGGTACTAAGATTAGAACTTAAGGTTTGTGCGAATGTTCACATGAAAAGTTGTATCGGACAAACGTGACTTTAACTTTGGAAATGCATTCATTAACAATCTACTCTTTTGCGCGTTAAAATACTTTCAAATTGTGAATTTGAGTGGTGCGTATGTAAATTACGAGAATGTGAAAATAACGTACAGTTTAGATTTTGTGGGGGAAAATTTTATGATGTGACAAAGCGAAATCCTTTTTACTGATTTTTCATCCCGTAAAAACAAACATAAGAGTTCCATCGATAACTTCATCATAATTACTCATCTTGATTACGTAATCTAATACAGTTTAATTTTTCAATAATTTAAGCAGTTCAAGTTTGTAGAAATAATATTTTGGTAATTTTGGGTTTAAAATATTATTTGTTTTAAGAGTTAGACAACCAATGTAAGATGATTTTTTTGTTGCAATTATTTTTGTAGGTTTATTATAATTTCGATCTGACAGTTCCTTTCAAACATTTTAGTACGTCGAATTTCGACGGGTTGCAACTCGTTATTTTAATTTTATTAATTTTTGTTTGAGCATGGCGCCCATCTTTGTTTCATCGTCCGTAGCAATTTTTTCACAAGAAGGGCTTACGGAATTGTAAATAATTCATCGTTTATTTATCCGATTCAACTGTGGATTAAAGCAATTTGTAGAGAATACATTGGGCTAAAAATCTGGTAATGGAGTAGTTTCCGAAACGAACTGCTTATTGGTAAAATTTAAGCATAAAGTTCCCGTTTCTTTCCAAAATTTGTCCGTTTACAAGAGGAAATTTTTCTAGCAAGGAATACTGTCAACATGACATAATTTTTTTTTACGAATAGGCCGAAAGTACTTGTACTCACACGCCGAGTTCCAGATCTGGGACTTGCTTTCTCTTCGCTAAAAAAAATCCCAAATTTTTCAAAAATGACAAAAATCGCACTTTTCAGGCTTTGATATCTCTGGTGGGGCACGAGATAAAAATCTGATTTTTTTTTTATAAGAGTATTGTATGGTAGTGTTATGCACAAGAAATTTGAAGATGGAGATTTGACTACAAGCTGAGATATGGCAAGGGCAACATGTCAAATCAATACTGCCAAAATATTGTTTTGTTGTAGTCACAGCTAAGTATTTATCTCAGAGTGTCATTTAAATTTATGTTTTTGATTATCTTTAAATAATAGTAACAGAAAATGAAGCCCTTTGCAAAGCTTAGCAATTAATAAAAAAATAATTATGCCTAAGGCCATACATTTTGTATGGTTTCAGTAAATTTTATTGTAAGTAATTTTAGTAACTAAAAGAAACTACAGCACTTTTACTTAAAGAAAAAAAATATTTTTATACAAGACCTGAGACAAAAACAACATAGGGGAAAAAAAAAGCTGTTAATGTTGTCATACTTGTTGAGACATAATCAAACGTGTCAAAACACATTCTTGCTTGTTGGTTCAAAAACCACAATTTTGATCTTTCTCAAAATTTTATTTGTAGGAACCAAGTCTTGTCATCTCTTGATAACTTGATTGAAGATCTTGGCCCTTCTGGCTCATAGAAATATACTTTGAAATCACTGTGTGCAAGTCTCAATTTATTAATAATTCCTAGCTTACTTCTTATGAAAAAATGTGATTTTTCTGCAGTATAAATTTTGAAAAGGCTTTGGGTATCTTTACTTTCTGAAAATTACTTTAGACTGATGCATGGTAACATCGCATAATGTTTCATTTACAGGAACATACCTATGGTAGGAACAAGTTTCAGGGACTGGCAAGCAGCATTACAATTGTAGTTTTTAAACCAACAAGCAGCAATGTGTTTTGACACGTTTGATCATGTCTCAACAAGTATGCCAACATTAACAGCTTTTCTCTTTCCCTATTCTGTTTTTGTCTCAGGTCTTGTATATATATATATATAGCTCTAATAAAAGTGAATGATTATGAAAATTATTATGAAAAGAGGGTGCAAAACAACAATAAAATCCATGAAAATTTATAACGAAAAAACAACAAACAAACCACTCCCTGCTCTTCAGAAAGTGGGAGGAGTGAAAAAAGCAGGTATCAAAAACAGAAATTGGATCCTCACGGGTTTCGCAAGATATGGCCAACCCACATACTCCAAAAGTATAACAATAGATTTAAACTTTCAAAAACACAACATAAAAAAGCTAATAATAATAAAGGACTTTACGTTGTAATATCGATACAAAACAAATAGGTGTTGCTATCCAACGTACAATTTATACACAAGTTTAACATAAAACTCTACGTTTCGGTTTATTCTTTAAAACCTTCATCAGGAGACAAATTTTCTGAAATATAAATCGACAACAAACTCTTTACATGCTACATTTTGAAATCAATTCAAAATTCAAAACATTCTAACGGAAACCTCTTACTCCCAAATAAAGAGTTCAGTGGCGCCATCTTTTAATCAAAGATGCAAACGAAGAAAGACTAGCTGAAAAAATGGAATTTTCATTGACTTTTCAAAATTGAAAGCCATATTTCTGGTATGTGAAAGGAAACATTATCATTACACACTTCATGGTTTCTTAGACGAATTTCTAACGATTCACGAATAATAGCATTGCGCGGAATAACTTGTTTGGAAATAACTTTAGCATGGTCAAAGTCTATAAATGAAATGAGTCCTTTATGGTAGCTTCTTGAGAGTGCAGTAGAAAATTTACGAAACTTCAAATCGTTTTTATGTTCTTGCAATCTTTCGAAAAATCGACGTTTAGTCATACCAATATAGGACGAGGTGGTCCCATCAGAAAATGTAAAGGGAATTTCATACACCCCAGAAAAAGATGAAAAAGGAATTGGATCTATTTTTTTACACAGGAGATTAAACAAAGTCATAGAATTAGAGGCAACAAGTTGAATGTTGAATTTCATGAAAGACTTTTTTAACTTTTCAAATAGGATAGGAAAATAAGGAACCTTTCGGTAAACTTATGTCATGGTTTTAATTCAAGCCTTATCTATAAATTGGTTGATAAGTATAAAGTTTCCGTTTATCCCCCCTCCCCCAAATTTAATCAAGTTTACCGAAAGGTTCCTTATTTTCCTATCCTATTTGAAAAGTTAAAAAAGTCTTTCATGAAATTCAACATTCAACTTGTTGCCTCTAATTCTATGACTTTGTTTAATCTCCTGTGTAAAAAAAAATAGATCCAATTCCTTTTTCATCTTTTTCTGGGGTGTATGAAATTCCCTTTAAATTTTCTGATGGGACCACCTCGTCCTATATTGGTATGACTAAACGTCGATTTTTCGAAAGATTGCAAGAACATAAAAACGATTTGAAGTTTCGTAAATTTTCTACTGCACTCTCAAGAAGCTACCATAAAGGACTCATTTCATTTATAGACTTTGACCATGCTAAAGTTATTTCCAAACAAGTTATTCCGCGCAATGCTATTATTCGTGAATCGTTAGAAATTCGTCTAAGAAACCATGAAGTGTGTAATGATAATGTTTCCTTTCACATACCAGAAATATGGCTTTCAATTTTGAAAAGTCAATGAAAATTCCATTTTTTCAGCTAGTCTTTCTTCGTTTGCATCTTTGATTAAAAGATGGCGCCACTGAACTCTTTATTTGGGAGTAAGAGGTTTCCGTTAGAATGTTTTGAATTTTGAATTGATTTCAAAATGTAGCATGTAAAGAGTTTGTTGTCGATTTATATTTCAGAAAATTTGTCTCCTGATGAAGGTTTTAAAGAATAAACCGAAACGTAGAGTTTTATGTTAAACTTGTGTATAAATTGTACGTTGGATAGCAACACCTATTTGTTTTGTATAAAAAAGCTATTTTATAATTTTAACGAATCAAAACTGCTTTAAAAACAAAAATAACCAACCAATTCAAATCCAAGAAAACCGATTTAGCTTATAAAACGTAAATAAAAATTAATAAAAAAATTTTTCATTAAGCAATTAGAAGTATTGAACATGTGAGAAGGCCATATCCCCACCTTTACCCATGAAGACCTGAAAAAAACTTGCTACCTTTAAAACAATCACTACGCTCCACTTCTTTCCATCAGCAGGAGTTGCAAGCAAGGCCATAATCCAAGTTAGACCAGCGTCGTGAAGACTTGTCTTTCCATTATCCTCATAATCATTAATTTTCTTTCCAAGTCACCGCAGTTTCTACTTGAAGCACATCAACATGCAGACGTTCTTAAAGACTTTAGTCCACATCCTTCATTTATTCAAGCAGCTACCTTGGCATCCATTACAGTGTTTGGCCGCTTAGCTGTTGCCACTTTATAAAACACTTCTTAAGTTGATTTACATAATGAAAAATAAACTGGTATGGAAATAAATTATTATAAAAAAGATTAGCAGTAAATTTAAAAATCTGTGAACTCAAAAATTCTCTATTACTACAAATTCTATTTTATTAGAGCTATATTCACTTAGTGCATATAAGAAGCTGCGTTGCGCCTGATGCACTGGGTTATTTGTTTTTAAAAAAATTTTTTGAAAGCATTATATATATATATACATATATATGTGTGTGTGTGTAAAATTGCTGAGGTTTCTTTTAGTTACTAAAATTATAACAAAAATTACTGAAACCATACAAAATGTTAGGCATAATTATTTTTTAAATTAATTGCAAAAGATTTATTTTGTGTTACTATTATTTAAAGAGAATCTAAAAAATAAATTTAAATGATACTCTGAGATACATACTTAGCTGTGACTACAACAAAACAATAGTTTGGCAGTATTGTTTTGACATGTTGCCCTTGCCATATCTCAGCTTGTATTCAAATC
The DNA here is from genome assembly GCA_963932465.1 of Maratus speciosus. Lineage (NCBI taxonomy): Eukaryota > Metazoa > Arthropoda > Arachnida > Araneae > Salticidae > Maratus > Maratus speciosus. Next base: position 352,514,422 of record OZ010788.1, on the reverse strand, counting down.
TCCATCCTGAAATTTCTTGTGCATAACACTACCATACAATATTCTTATAAAAAAAAAAAATTCAGATTTTTATCTCGTGCCCCACCAGAGATATCAAAGCCTGAAAAGTTCGATTTTTGTCATTTTTGAAAAATTTGGGATTTTTTTAGCAAAGAGAAAGCAAGTCCCAGATCTGGAACTTGGCGTGTGAGTACAAGTACCTTCGGCCAATTTGTAAAAAAAAAAAAAAAGAAAATATGTCATGTTGACAGTATTACTTACTAGAAAACTTTCCTCTTGAAAATGACAAATTTTGGAAAAAAACTGAAATTTTATGCTTAAATTTTACCAATAAGCAGTTAGTTTCGGAAACTACTCCATTACCATATTTTTAGCCCAATGTATTCTGTATAAATTTCTTTAATCCGCACTTGAATTGGATAAATAAACGATGAATTATTTACAATTCCGTAAACCCTTCTTGTGAGAAAATTGCTGCAGACGATGAAACAAAGATGGCCGCCATGCACAAACAAAAATTAATAAAATTAAAGTAATAGTCATTTTGAACTTCCATCATGTTAGGGTTGTTGTACAAAAAATTTCAGATTTTTTAAAAATGTTCGATCAACGAATATGACATTTTCTGGACCACTTGAAATGGATTGACCCATATATATGTATGTATGTATGTATGTATGTATAAGAAGAGCTGAAATTTAATTTAAACGACAAATATATATATATATATATGTATATATATCTTTAATGTCATACGAGTGCATCTGATGAGTGAATATCAATTGATTTCCAATATCAATGTTACTGCAAAATGTTAGCATGACATTTAAAGTGGAATTTTCATTCAATATTCTAATTTAAATACTTTCCACGTACGTAGAGTTTTTTTAGACACTAATGGTTACAAAACCGATGGCAATCTGAATCTAAAGAAAAAGTAAAGTCTTTTAAAATACTTTTTTTTAGAAATCTGAAATTTACTTTTAAGGTGGAGTTTTAATTTAACAAAAATTTGCATTAAACTCTTAAAAAAAAGGGAATTTACTTCGTCAATGTTTAAGGAAATTCCTTGAACGTTAATGGACTGAAGTTGAAAAATGCTGTTAAATTTTCAGATTGCTTTTCAAAAAATAAGTTTTTATTGGTTGAGAATCTTATCAAAATTCATGTCTTATATCACGTTAGAATTACAGATGGAATTTTAAATGTTATTAAGTAAACATTTGTAATAAAATCAATTTCGTTATTTTGATAATGTATTACCAGATGCAATTTTATCTTTATACGTACATTATATTTTGTATTATTATTCTTGAAAAAATAAATATATATTGAAGAATTGAAATTTTCTTGATACGATGGAGGTTTAAAAAGTAAACTCAAACTATTTTATAGAAAAATAATTTAGATAGAAATGTTTAAAGATTTAATAAAATTTTAATTAAAGTTTGGGAGTTTTGAATTATACCAAATATTTATTTTGCAAAAAAAATTCATTATCAGAATAAATAACAGTTTATTGTGTAGATAAATTAATTTTTAACAAAAATAATCTTTTATTAAACATTTCATATTTATATTTTTATTAAAATTTAATCAGAATCTTCGCCTTTTCAATATTGTAAATACAAAAACTGAAAAGTGAGTTGATAAATAAATATATAAATGTGAGTGTTTTGAAGATACTTTTCTTCCACACAACATTATTTTATTCATTAAAAAGCAAAAGAATAATATACTAAATGACTTGGAAGATCGAAAGAATTTCTAAATAGAAGCATATTCTGTACTTTCATAGGTATGGGCTGTGTTTTTGAGCTACGTACAGTGTTTTTTTTAAAGTATAGCGGACATCATATGTATAAATTCGGACAAAATTAGCAGACATCATATGTGTATATTTTGACTATATTGAAGTATTATCTTTAAATCTATGCGTATTTAAAACGAACGTTTACAGGGTTATAAAAATGAAACTGGAGGGTCAGGCGATTTGATTATGAAAGCTCAACTGAACCAAACACATCAAAGTAACTACTTAGACTTTGGGACTTACTACTACATATACTTACATTTAACAATAGTTTGATAAATTATTGTTTAACACAAAGTCCAAAAGCAGCACTTCAACATATATAAATTAAATAATCCAGTAAACTTTTGACAATCATACAAAATGTTTATTTTTATCGCCATATGCATGTAAAATAGGAATGAGTCACATGTTAAATAATAACAATTTTCTTCCTCGATGTGAAAATATGAGCTTTTTTAAGTCTCCAACGAGTAAATAATATTTACACCAAATGTTTATGTGCTAGACTCAGGGGAATTTCTTTTACAATCAACTTCTAAATACCTCTATTATACTTACGATTCCTTCTACTATAACTATACAAAAATAGAATGCAACTTGGAAATTTGATACAAATTTCAATAACTACTTCCTTTGTTTGCTGTTTTCTGCCTCAAAGATAAATATCATCAATATTTTGGCACGAAAAAAGTTCTTTATTTCATAATATTCATCTTATGACCTATGCTGAATATAAAACAGCCACTTTCTCTTACAAAGCAACTTGATCAATTTAGAAAAGTTATTTGATTCTTATATTCAACACAAGTCTGTCCCCGCACGTATTGCATACAGACAAGTTGTAAACATCGTTTCAAATTGCTCCCATTACAATTTTTTTATGGTCATTTATAAAGTTGTATTGCAAAAAGAAATTATAAAACGAAAACAAGTTACGCATTTTGATTACTTAAAGAATTTCATATAAAAATTGTATTAATTATATGTTATATTTGATATTACAATAGTCTTTGTTTGAAGTTTTAAATTCCGTTCACGTGTTTACGAAATCGATAAAAAAAAAGAATCATAAAAGAAAATATTAAATTTCACGCACTTTATGGAGTGTATTTTTTAATCCAATCTGTCAAATCCAATGAGTAAATTAAAAAGTAAAATTTATTTATCACCATTGTTGGCTACTTTGAAATGCTATTTCTCATTGTAAGGTAAAAAGAGTTAAAGATTTGGGCAAATTCGTTTATAAATAGCACTTCTTTAATTAAGGTATCTGCCTAAGTTCCTAGCGCTTTATTTTAATGTACAATATTGAGCAAGTACACATATATTTTATTCAATTGTAATACTGAATGGCGAAAAAACATAAAATCCTAGCAATATCCTCATAACCTTTTAAAAAACGGAGGATTTTTATCGATATTTTTGTAAAGATTCATAATCACTCCTGACAACGTACACCCAGTTCAACTGAATATATTTCAATTTCCTTTTTACTGCGTACTACTAATACACTTACCTGCGAAATGAACTAGGAGATTTATAATATTTTCATAACTAACTGACATATTTTTAAAAAAAGTAAAAAAATACATTTTTTAATTAAAAATTATCCCTTTTTTTATATTCGTGTGCCTATAAAATAATTACATTATCACATAGAGCTTAGATTATAATTTGGACTATAGTGAGTAATATGGAAAGGATTCTGACAAAATTTCACTGAAATATGTTTAAAACATTTTATGTAATTACTTTTATCGAACATGGAGATAACGGAAAGACTGATTTTTCAGGAATCGCATGTAAAGAATTCTTTAATATCTTTCTGATACATACAAAATTAATACCACTTTAATCTACTGAATAAAATGTCTTTTATATAGGGTGGTCATAAAAAAACTCCCCCGATATATGAACCCTTAGCGGGCTAACCACTCATCAAATCGAAAATATTTGAAGGTATGCTCTCGAGATCGTGATGATTTAAAATAATAGAGCTCTCACGTTTACGGTTTAGCGAAAACATTTCGAAATTATCGAATGGCGACATCCATTTTTCTCATGCACAAATTCATCAGCGCATTGAAAAACCTTAAATGACATTGCAATGTAGTCGTACGATGAAAATTGCAGGCGTAAAATACTTTCACAAAAGACTATTGTAAAGGACCAATAACAACACAAGAAACAAAGGGGAAAAAATCATTTATTTGAATTAGTAGATTTCAACATGTCCACCTTCGCAGAAAATAACGCAATGCATGTGTGAGACTGTTGACAACAATGCCGAACGTAACATCTCGCAGAAGGAATCTGTACTACTTCACGTTTTATGATATCTTTCAATTCTGACAAATTTCTTCGATTTGATGTGTACACCTTTGATTTCAGATAACACCAGAACCAGAAATCCATTGGACTGAGGTGGAGGTATCGTGAAGGCCGCGAAACTACGAAGTTACGAGAGATTATTATATCATCAAAGTGCTGTTACAGCACGTGGCGACGTGTGGAGGAGCACCATCTTGCATCCGTAAAATATCAGCAACGACATTTTGCTGCTGCAATTCTGGAATTACGTATTTCTAAAACATTGTTGTATACCGAGCTCTTGTGATGGAGCCCGTTTTCATATCTGTGGGGACCCCCACGAAAGGCACCCCCCCCCCTGGGCCCATATCCCTCGGGCAGATAATTGGCCGTCATAAATACAACCAACCAACCAACCAACCAACCATATCTGTGGAAGTGACCTCCTCGAAAAAGTACCGGCATAGAACGAATGTGTTTGCGATGCCGCACCACAGAGTAATTTTAGCTTCGTGTAAAGACGTTGTTGTCGCATCGTGAGGATTTTAAACAGCCCAGTTCCAGGAGTTTACTATCCCAATTAAAGAGAAATGTGCCTCATTTCTTCATAATACTCGGAATGGCCAGCTGTTATCTTCAGCATATCTAATGAGAAAATAACTTGTAAAGTCCAAACGCTGTTGCTTGTCTCTAGGTTTCAACATCTGGTCGAGCTTAAATCGATAGGGAAACATATTAATGACAGTGCGCTGAATCTTGAGGACTGTTGTTTTCGGTACATCCAAACTGCGTGCCACACTTCTTGCAATATGCAATGGATTTGCAGTAATCCTGTCATTCACTTCCGCAACAACTTCAACAGGAACAGGTGGTCGGATCGTGGTCGATCACATGTGCATCCAGTTTCTTCAAATATTTTTACCAAATCAAGAATAGTTTTAACGGAACATGGGCCTCGTCGTAACTTATGATTTCATCGATAAAATCGCACTACTTTTGTTGCATTTTCCGCGTTCATATAAAACAGCTTTATCAATTCACCTCGTTGTTTTATTGTAAGTGTCATCTTGGTGGCACGTATGAACAACTGATTGAAGAAACAATCTTCGCACAATGTTTATTAAAAATTTTCTACACGCAATGATTGGCATATGGCGTTCTGCGATTGATTCTTCTACTATCTATTCCTGTGAATTATGAAAAGTACGTAAATTCATCTCGTCCTTGAATTGTAAATGAATTTTTTAAACGTTAATTTTGGTTACTTGTCAGATTTGTTTTATCATTATATGGCCGTTAGTTTACCCAGGCTAACGGTAATGCGGGATTATTAGGTTTGTGTAATTTTATTAATTAATTCTTTATTTACCCAGTAGCAATTCGTATACTTGAATCTCAACGAAAATACACAGCATCAAATGCTTTATTATTACTTATTGAGTTTAGGTTAAGATTTTCTCTTTTATTTCAGTTATAGTTTCAATCACGCTAATTTTATTTGTCTATTTAAAATTATTTGAAATATAAGAAATTAGGTCTGGCACGGTCTCATTTTAAATGACTGGTTTGATCACTTATGGGATTTTTAACGAATTATTCTTCCTTACACAGATCTCACCAGTACTTAGTAAATTACTTAGAATTTAACATGGAATTGCTGTGCTCAGGGAATGAAAATGACAACTAAATGCGGCACACGCTGTTGAACATCAGAATTTAAAATTACACCAACATATACATTTTTACTCATTAAACACAAATAAAAAATTTGGTGTGTTACTTTCAATAATTAAATAACATTATAGTGTAATGTTAACAAAAATGTTTGCAAGAAACATAGGGCTAAACTTTCGTATGTAATTAGATCCACAGCCAAAATTTGGCGTAAAAATGAACTATTCTCGTACCAATGTTATAAGTGTATGAGAGTTACAAAAATACTAATGAAATGACGCAATTTTCCATTGAAACACGCTTGGTAAATTGCGTCAATTGATTGTGGAATCGCTTAGAAATATTCCAGTAAGCAAATGATAGCATCGCTCCCTGATCAATCATCGACGTCAAAATTAAATCACCATCTATGTATTTATATGAACGTCTAAAAGAATACGACGTTTGATATAATTTTGTACATTAGTTATTGAGATATATCGATCGCGAAATTCATAGAAAACACGGCATAAGTAACCTTTTGAGTGATATGCAGTTAAAACTTATCAGCACATATCTATGCCAAATTCTCAGAGAATATTATGTTTTATGAAATTCTGAACAATAGTTCTTGAAATATAGAGAAATGTTTCATAGCAGCAACACCTTTTAGGTAATATGCAGTCAAATCTAATCAACTAAAATTTATGCGAGTATCTAACATAATTTGCAGTTTAAATTAATTCCGTGCTTATGTTCTTGAGATAGAGCGTCCAGAAAATTTGTATCACACGCAAGCATACAGACAAACATACAGACAAACATACAGACATTTCCCGAAAATAATCGAATCAATTTCAGGACATCACAAAACGTGTAATTTCATATGAAAATTTAAATTTAAGCACCTTCATTTCATAGAATCATGAAGTATAGTCTTATTGATGTCACTGTTTCTTGCTAGCCGCTAAAATTTTAAGAGTAATGTGAATGTACGAGGTGGAATGAACATCGTAAGAAAATGTTGCTGTTAGTAGGCTATTAATATGTCTCTTTCGTTTTACAAAAAAAAACCGAATTTCTGGCTCATTTTCGTTTAAACAAATCTTTTAAAAAATGTAACACATCCGCACACGCGACTCTTAAATTTTATAAAAAGAAAAGTATCAATATTCACCAATAAGTCTTTTTTTTAAGACAAATAAGAAATTTAGATCATATAGATTTTTAATCTAACTTATATCATTAGATATCTAAACAATCGGTTTATAAAACACATTAAAGCATTAAAAATCCATTTACAGCAAATGCTACATTTATCTGATAATGTATGTTAATTATTTCGTGTAGCCCTGTATATGGATTATAGGATATATACACAAAAGCAATCCATTAAAATTTTTAAAATACATACCACAACTTAAAAGTTACTTCGAGTAATTATCGATAATACCAAGTACTGTAACATAATTTTTTTGTGCATTTACGTAAATAATAAATACTATGCACTATTCTTTAGAAAATATATTGTAGCGCAGCTCAGTGATCTATATCAGACTCGTGTTCTTTGAAAAATCTCCACAAAATTAAAATGAATAAAATCGATTTTTCTCCATAGATCATTATGTAATGGAATTCTTTTGTTCTTTACTATAAAGGAATTATATACTACTTATGCTATAACCCACAGAGAGCATCTTGTTTACCAACTCTGTTATACATATAAATTTAATTATGAGCATTACGACATTATTAAATTGCACCGCAAGTGATTTTACCGAAGAAATCTTTCGTCATAGACCATAATGTAATCAAACTTCTTTGTGCGCTCCCGTCAGCAAATTATAAATGCTATGCATTTCATTTTCAGTAACAGACTTTATAGTCTAGAGAAAACCACAATGAATTGTAAAATTATACGGTAATCCGAATATTTTGATGAGAATTTACATCGATTATCAAATGGGCAGAAAAAGGCCAGGCGGGAAACTGGCGATAGACAAATTGTAGTCATAAACACATTTAAACAATATTAAAAAGCAGAAAAAACAACGTTTAAAATGCACAAATAACATATGAAAAGCAGCAAACAGCTGTTTCGAATCTACTAGCGAGATTCTTCTTCAGTGCAAAAGGAACAGTGTGCTAGAAAAAGCAAGGCTGAGCCAAAGCACACTTTTTCTAGCACACTGTTCCTTTTGCACTGAAGAAGAATCTCGCTAGTAGATTCGAAACAGCTGTTTGCTGCTTTTCATATGTTATTTGTGCATTTTAAACGTTGTTTTTTCTGCTTTTTAATATTGTTGCACAAAGGCTTTATTTGCTACATTTAAACAATGTTGGAAATTGTTAGAAAGTTAAATTAACAGTTTCAATTACGTAAAAGTGTGTGTGTCTGTAATTCAATTCATGTGGCAAATAAAGATATGACTCAAACATATTGTTTGTTATAGAATTTTTTCATGGCCATTTGTACCAAAAGAAAATATCACCAACTTGCTTAAACGATACATACCTAAATTTATTCACATTACTTTCATAGCTACATATTTTTTTTATGCTTGTATTTAAAGAAAATTTTCATCAGAAGAAAAAAGAACTTGCCTAATTTTTACATAACAGACTATCAATGTTTGGATTAATCTAAATCTTCATGCAGTCTATAAATTTACATTTTAGAATCAGTTTTAAAGTTAAATTAGAATAATTGAATAAAAAGGAATAAAAAGGTCGCTAATATCTCATTTTTGAAAAAGTCTATGTTGATAGAATTATCTATCAACTTTTAATCTGAAAATTTGACAAATATTATTTAGAATTTCCTATATTTGTCTATGTTCTCAATTTACAATTTGTACGAGTGCTTTTAAAAAACAGTTTAGTACTTAAAAAGTACATAAATATTTAAAATATATATATATACATACATATATATATATTAATTTATTTCTTTATTTATTACAAAATTATATTTTTCATATTGATTACGCTATCTTTATAACACGAAGTTTCAATTAAAATAAATAATATAAGTTAACCCTTTATCTACTCTCAGTACTTATAAGTACCATTAAAAAAATTGTTATAAAATACATTTAATACATCGATTAGTAGTAATAGAGTTTAGTAAAGAGTTATAGATGCACTACTTTATCTTGTTCCAAAAGCATTATTGATTACACAAAACAAAAATATTTTTAAAAGGGTGATTTCTTTTGCTGTGCATCTTTTCAGATTTCTTGGCGTTTAGCGGGGAGGGGGGGGGGGTGATTTTTCAATTCTGAAATATTTCTATATTTCCTAATTCTACAAAATACTAAGAAAAATATTTAAAATAAAAGATTTGAGTGGGGTTATAAATATTGCACAAAATCCCTATAAATTCAAATTTAATTAATCCTTCTAAATCCTTCAATCCTTCTAAAATCCTTGTAAAATTTATTAAATGATTATGTAAATCTCCTGATGTACTTTCGAAAATTCACGAAAAATGCTTTAGAAGATAAAATTTTCATGGATTCATAATTCTGTACATAAAGGGTTTATTCTTGCATTTTGTAGTTTTTATATCATAGAATTTGCACAAAATTATCCAAAAATTCGCGAATAATTACACACTTCTTCTATGAATAAAAATAAAAGAACAAAATTGAAAATGAAAATAAAAATAAAAATAAAAATGTAAAAGAAAATATAACTTACAATATTTAAAATTAAAGCATTATTATGCAAATATATAAATATCAAAATAGTCATACATATTCAAAAACGTTTCGCCCCACCAGTGGCCGAGAGGTTCTGCTCTCGAAGCTAGTAGATGGGAGGTGCTGGGTTCGATCCCAATCGTGCCCGTCGGCCTAATCGTTCGGCGTTTTCGTGGTTTTCTTCGAACCTTGGATTTCCAAGCGTTAATACGGGTTAGGTTCCCTTAGAAAGACCCCCACGAAGGGCACTCCCCCATGGGCCTATATCCCTCGACCAGATAAATGGCCGTCAAAAATCAACCGACCATGAAAAACGTTTCCTTTGAACATCTTGAAATAATAGTTCGCTTATTATATATTTATCTTGTATGGATATAATTATTGAATTTTGTTTTGTCATTTCTTCCTAAATCTTAATACGGAAACTTGATTCATATTTAAAATAAGTTTATAAATCAGAAAATTATATTAATATATTTCCATTTTCGATCTATATCTGACCAGTATATCACAATAATTATCTAATGAATAATTAAATAATGCTGTAGGATTTTACTTTACTGATGGCCTTGGAATGGTTAACAATTCCAGTCATAAATAATTGTATGTTTCCCTATAATAACTTTATTCTCCTCTAGACTATAATTTTTCATGAAAATGATTCGCTAGTGACATGATTGTGTTCATCGTTTTTGTGTAAATGAAAGAACGCACTAAAGAAAGTTTTAAAAAAGCCTTAATGCACAGTAAAGGCAGGAATTAAAATAAACGGGAAAAAGCAATTAAGGTTGATGATGAAAGTAGTTAGTTTATAACAGCAAGTAATTTATATTTTAAATAGTCTTGTCAAAATTAATCTTTAATTAAGACGAACAAAATTGAAACACTTTTTAAATGATGAAACAGAAACAACTAAAGTGCAATTAATAAGAATAAAGAACTGGTAAGAGTTAATATAAAAAAAAATATTGATTAATATTAATTAAATAATAATAATACTTAATATTAAAAAATAAAAATTATTATTAATATTAATAATAAAATATGTATTTATTTATATTATTGATTATAAATAAATAATATACGTCAATATAATAATTATTAATACATATATATGTATGTTACCGGCCAAACACGATTTTAGGCCAAACTAGTTTGGCCACGTCACTAGTTTAAGCACGTCAACTTGCACTGGCCTAAGATAAACTAGTTTTTCCTAGGCCAAACTAGTTTATCCTAACGCCCATAGGATAAACTAGTTTTACCTAGGCCAAACTAGTTTGGCCTTACCTCATACGATAAATTAGTTTAGCCTGCTATTCATTGATCCGAACTAGTTTATCCTAGGCCGATCTAGTTTATTCTAGGCTAATTCAATTTGGCGTGATTTTATTGATCCCAAAGACTGCCCCGGCGCTAACCATCTAGTTTATATTTGACCAATCTAGTTTATCCTAGGCCAGTACAAGTTGATTTGCTTTTATTGATCCCAATTACCGCTCCGGCGCCAGCCTTGTGCACAATAGTATTGCCGTCACCCCTGTATAATATATTTTATTCGATGGGGAGTGGGATACTGTCCCCCTATCTTCCCCCATTTCACCGCCGTCGTCAGTTACAATGTATGTTCCATATGACAAATTGTGTGCTGGAGAACCAAAGAATGGGATGAGAGGTTATCATAAAATTAAGTAGAGGAAGAATTTAGAGGATTGGTTAATAATGTACAGTATAAACCTCAAAAACCCGACATCGTTGTGACCGGGGCTTTTTGAAAATTCCAGATTTCTGAAAGAATATCAAATGTACTTATGATATTCTTAATGCTATATTTATTCACAATTATTTCAAAGCCAAGTGATATTTATGTGAGAAAAATAAATAAATATTAAAAAAGAACATTGATTTTTGTCTATGGTATATAAATTCTAATAAACAGGGAAATCAATTCTTGCGTAATTTCCGAAACATCGATGTCAAATTTCATTTGCTTCAATTTTTGCCGTTCTTTAACAAGTTTTTCTTGTATTTTATGAGTGAACAATACCCCTTTTGGAAATATAGTCTTATTCCTCTAAAGCATATAGTAATGTTCTAGTCAAACATATAAATTTTTCAAGTGACATATTTTCTAGTCAAACATATACATTTTACAAGTGACACCTTTTCTTCTGCCAGTTCCTCGTTCTCCTTCCTCTGAGCTGCTACTATAGCGTTATCGGCAGTTCTATTTAGCACAGATTGAGTGATATGAGTGTCGCCTAATTCATCTCTTTCGACAGCGAAATTTTTTTTTCGTAAACAATTGCTACTTTTCTTCATCCCATAAGTTGGAGGAATAAAAAAAAGGGAGGGGTGGCTTTCATTGCCAGATTTTTGAAGTTGCCGGATTTCTGAATGCCAAATTGTTGAGGGCACATTGTATTAGTATTTCAAAATAAAAAATAAAAGAACTAGACAAAATAAAATAGAATAAAAAAGAAAAAAACTTGAAATTTTTAAATAATTTTAATTTTGTGTGCTGGAGAGGGCAGGGAGCAGATTTTTATTGAATAAAAATAACAATGGCGTTGATAAATTTGTGATGATATTCAACTCGCACTTAATTTAATTGAAAATATTTTAAATGCGATTTATTTAATTCCAATGCACAACTAAAATTTTGCAGTTGAACCTAATTGCAACTGAATTCAATTGAATTTTAATTAGTAGCAGTTTGCTATTAACCTTTAATAGCTATTAAATCAAATGCATTTCATTAATCCTTATTAGTAGTCATAATAATATTTTTTGAAGTTCAATTGTGTTATAAATAAAATCAACCAATTAATAGAATAATATTTATTATAAGAAAATTGTTGCTTCTGTTTTTGTGTTAAAAATAAGTTATCAAATTTTTTCAAACTTTAACAATTAGGGAAATTAAGAATTATTACCAAATTGGAAAAAAAAATAATAAAATTTCTTTAGTTTTCGTTGAATTATACATGTTTTGGAATTAAAAACATTTAAACCTCAAAAAGCTCTTTGTTTTAAGGAAATGCATTAAATGTAAACCACCGTAAAGTAATAATATTTTCTTACTCTAATTATCCTCCCGCTACTTGATAATGTATCTGAAAGACCCCTCCCCCCTTCGCAGCAGCAATGGAATAGGTGGAAAAATAATAAATATATAAATTTTAATTGTGGAATAATAGCAATTTAAAAATATTTTAAAAACAAGAGTTATAACCCGTCGAAACTCGACGAACTAAATGTTAGAAAAGAACTGTAAGATCGAATTTATAATAAACCTACAAAAATAATTACAATAAAAAATTCATCTTGCATTGGTTGTCTAACTCTTAAAACAAATACTACTTTTAACCTAAAATTACCAAAATATTATTTCCGCAAACTTCAACTGCTTAAATTATTATTGAAAAATTAAACTGTAATAGAATACGTAATCAAGATGAGTAATTATGATGAAGTTATCAATTCAGGCTCTTATGTTTGTTTTTACGCGATGAAAAATCCGTAAAAAGGATTTCGCTTTGTCACATCATAAAATTTTCCTCCATAAAATCTAAACTTTTCGTTATTTTCACATTCTCATAATTTACATACGCACCAATCAAATTCACAATTTCAAAGTATTTTAAACCGCAATAGATTATTAATGAACGTATTTCCAAACTTAAAGTCACGTTTATCCGAATACTTTTCATGTGAACATTGGTACAAACTTTAAGTTCTAATCTCAGTAGCCGCGAAAAAAAAAAAAAAAAAAAAAAAAAAAATCAGAAATTTGCCTTTAGTTGTCATAGTATTGGCCACTTAGTATTGGTAAAATATTTAGTTTCATTAAAAAAAAATGATCGTTTTGTTTTAAATATGACATCATTTTTACTCACTGAATCATTTTGCCAAGCGTCTCAAACTCAGTATCAGCGTAACGTAAAAATACTGAAATGTAACTGATTTATGAAGAAGAATGCGTGTTTTTTTTTATGTCTGGCGTCATTTTCTGTTCAAAAATTATAAAAAATTTGCTTTTATTTGTAATGTGAAAATGGCATCAATAAGCATATAATTAATAAAAATAATAAACCATAACTATTTTAAATTATTTGAAAACAACGTTTAAACACACAATAAAACAAGCAGATTTGACCATACGTATACGTTTCGTGAGTTTTAGGACTCACATCCTCAGTGTAAAAACTTTAAAAACTTTAAAAACAATATCCCCCCAACTGCATGTACGGTGAAAAAAAAAACCCAAATGTCAAAACATAATACCAAAAGACCATCAAGTTCTAACAGCCAATGAAATTAATGCGGAAGTGAAGTGTCGTGACACAACAAATCCATCCAGAAAGTTGAGATGTATGGTGCACTAGATAAATCATTAACCAAGGAGTCTTAAAATTTATGGATATGAATAGCCTCAAAAAAGTCTAAATCCAGAGGAGTAATGCATTTCTTGATAATGGTAGCTGAGTCAAAATTAAAATTATGTCCCTCCCCCCAGCAATGAGAGGAGATAGAGGATTTCTGTAATTCTTTTTTAATAGTTACACTGAGGATGTGAGTCCTAGTACTCACGAAACGTATACGTATGGTCAAATCTGCTTGTTTTATTGTGTGTTTAAACGTTGTTTTCAAATAATTTATATTTTCACACAAGTTCTGTACTTATCATAACTATTTTCCCTTCACTTTCAATATAAATGGAGTACTTCAGTTGCCACGATTACAAAATTTGTATTAAAAACTACAAAAAAAGTAATATCTCCAAAATAAATTGAGATACAGCTTTCAAACAAATTGAATTTAAAAGGACATTTTTTTTTCCTGTACGAAGGTGTAAAAATTGAAAATGTGCGATGTTTAGAAGTTTAAAAATTTGTAGTAGCGAAAATTGCAAAACCGAAATTTCATTTCAAATTTCAATGTGTTGCCAATCGCAAAATGACGTATGCGTTACGCACAGATATGTTTGCCCTTTATAATATAGATTCGGCCGGGCCAAATGTTACTGATATTTTTACTGAACAGATCTGAGATCCTACCGGTCCAAATGATTTTCATATGAGCTGGGTTGGAAACTGGACTGAAAATTTCAGCCTGTGCAGACCTCAAAAAGAATGCAGACCAGTCCCGACTTAAGTCGGAAAAAAAAAAAAATTGGGTCCCAGTCCATCTCGACCCGAAACTCTCAAAAAAAAAAAAAAAAAAAAAATAATAATAATAATCCCCAAACGAAGCCCGGACAGAGAATCGGGGGAAAAAAATGGGTGAACACTTGAAGACCCTTACATCAAATAACCAAAACACTAGCTCACAAAATTTTGTAAATTTAGGTGCTAAACTTCTATTACATAAAAAAAAGAGAGATTTTAGTGAATTTCGTTCCATAGATGTGTTTGAGTTGAGCGGATTCGTTTGAAAAATTTTGAATTTGAGCGTGAACTTGACTCATTTTTGAGAAATTGAAATTGAATTTCAATATAGTTCAACTTTTTATTTTATTTTATTTTATATTTTTGGTGCGCGTGTGCAACACTAGTTGGTATCAATTAAAGCACGTCACATTGGGCAAAGATAATCCAGATTGACCTAGTATAAACTAAAATTTTGGCGCTGAAGCGGTCATTGGGATCAATGAAAACACGCCAAATTGAATTGACTTAAGATAAACTAGATCAGCCTAGGATAAACTAGTTCAGACCAATTAACAGCAGGCTAAACTAGTTTATCCTATGAGCATTAGGCCAAACTAGTTTGACCTAGGAAAAACTAGTTTATCCTATGGGCGTCAGGATAAACTAGTTTGGCCTAGGAAAAACTAGTTTATCCTATGGGCGCTAGGATAAACTAGTTTGGCCTTGGGAATGCTAGTTTATCCGATGCGCGTTAGGATAAACTAGTTTGGCCTAAAAACGGATTTGGCCTGTAACATATATAATTATTTTCAATTTAAAGACGTTTCGTGTTATGTATTATTAACAGTATCTGGTAATAATTCATTTTAATAATGAATTAATATTTTTAATAAAAAGAGACGTATTTTATTACTTATAATTTAATAGTATATAAATTTAAATATCTACTAGGATATCTGTATAATAGTCAAATTTCTTTGTCACTCTTCACTACTCTCTAAGCAATAAGAAGTATATTTATTGATTTAGTTACGTTTCATGTTTGTGTCTGCTTCTGTATTTATATCTGTTCTTTTATCAGTGTATGAGGAAGATTCTAGACTGATTTCTATGACAGATTATTTTAATGGGTGCCTTTTAAACTCACTGATAATCAACAAAAACATTCAACGTTTGAATTAGTTTATCATCAAATCCTTTTTATGTATAAACATGAAATTTTGACTAATGATTAAACAGATTTTACTTTTTAATATACTACCATTAGGAACTGACCAGTCTTTAAGAGAATTTATGTATTGTTGAAATTAAAGTAGCTATCTTTTGTACTCCGTAAGTCATTACGCACATGATATCTTCAGAAAGTATGCATGGATTGTTATGAAATTTGATATAGGGTAAACCGGGGCACATTTACGCGGGTTTTTTTTCAATGTATTTTCTAATTTTTATATTTTAACTTAGGAAATTTTAGACATTGTGGTTTTATAAAGAAGTTCATAAAGTCAAAATTTGTGGATTCAGTTGTTGCTCTAATTGTGTTTTTAACCAAAAAAAAAAAAAATCTTTAGGTTCAAGTCATCTGCGTAAACTAGCCCCGAGAACGGGGCAAGCTTACGAATCGATTGGGACAAGTTTACGCGTATTATAAGTGATACCAAGGAGTAAGTGAAATAAATATTTAATCAAATTGAAATATTTTATTTATAACTTAAAATACTGTTTAAAAAAATAATGAAGAGACTTAATTAAAGAATATTTTATAGTCTAAACTGAAAAGATGGGGCTTATTGCTAATTAAAAACAGAAACTATTTAATCATCTTCATCATCACTGTTACAGTTTTTACAAACAAAAAATAAAGTATTTCCTTTTGCACACTTGTCATGGGACCACCTTTTGCATCCAAGACATTGAACCCTGTCTTGACCTTTTTTGGATTGGTTGTATGATTTCAAGCAATAAGTACATACACAGTTTTCATCTTCGTCATCAGATTCATTCACTATTTTCTTTATTCCAGACTGTACAAACTTTTTCCCTTTTCCAGTTTTTGGTTTCATACTTTTGTCTTTGGTGTCTTCTTGTTCTGCTTCCGTAGAAACTAATAAATTTTTACGTAATTTCTTCTTTTTGAACGTGCGTAAAGGTGCCCCGATGTCAATGCGTAAACGTATCCCGTCGCCATGTTTGAATTTATTTTTAACGTGCAACGAAAATTAATAACATATCTGTTCATACAAATACAGTTCTCAAAAAAGCATAAAATTCTGCTAAGGCTCATATATTTGTTTATCTCATATATTTGTTTATATTTGTTTACTAAGTATTTTTATTTCACAATAAGTTTCAATAAGTTCAACGCAAAATTTACTCACCTTGACAGAAAACAGATTATCCTTTCCTCGTGCTAGACCGAAGCTCGACTAACGCTCAAAAACTTGTGAGAATACCCACTAGGGACAAGCATCAATCTGTCATGATTGGTGGCGCGCCAGTTAAAACTCGTTTCGGAAAAGTGCGTAAACGTGCCCCAGTCTACTCTAATTAATAAAAACATATGTATTTTTAAGATGATCTATTTTTTGGTCAAAAATATTTTATTAACCATGTAAATAAATATTTTTGTAGGAAAAAAAAATCATTTTTTTTAATGAATAAAAATAGTCATATCTAAAAATCTTACTATTCTAAATACTTAAAAATAGGTCATTTTAAACGCACATGTGTACTTATAATCTATTTCAAATTTGATATCAATCTATTCATACATTCTTAAGATATCATGCGCGCAATGACTTACAGAGTAATAAAAATAGTTATTCTAACTTCAATAATCCATAAGTTCTGTAAAAGTCTAGTCAGTTTCTAATGATAATATATCAAAAAATCTAATCTGTTTAATCAACAGTCAAATTTGCATGTTTATACGTAAAAAGGTTTTGAATATACACCAATTCAAAGTTTGAAAGTTTTTGCTGTTTTCCCGCGCGTTTAAAAGATACAAGACCTCTTAAGGTTTTTTAGTAGTTCATAATTAGGCAAAACTTACATTACAAGTTATTTTGAGAATTTAAATAATTCCGTTTGAATACGCTGTAATTAAGTAAGTACCTTGTAAGTAAATGTCAAAGTAAAGCAATTTTTTACAATACAGTAATAAATTAAATTTAAAAAATCAAAAAACCCGACTGCGTAAAAAGCGAAATAATTATTTCTCATCAATGTAAAACTTTTTTTTTTGTACTTACCTGTTTTTTTTTATTTACATGTATTGATGATTTTAATTTGTGTTTAATTGTTAGTTCCTATCTATAAACACTGTTTTGATGAGGCCTATAGATGTCTATTAAGGATAGAGTTACAGTAAGGCTAGAGATCTTACCTTCATAACTTCCAGGTTGTGTAATATTTAAACGGAGCTTCTGACTGTAAAATAGTCAATAAATCATCGTCTTCATTTTGAAAGACCTAACCACTGATATGCCACTCAATAGGGTGCGTAAAAATTGTTTTCATATCTACCTCAATTTTGTATTTTACGGCCGCCTATTGAATTTATAAAAACTAAACCTAGCCTATAGCCATCGGACAGTTAAGACGAATCGATAGAGATCTCA
Source organism: Maratus speciosus (assembly GCA_963932465.1). Classification (NCBI taxonomy): domain Eukaryota; kingdom Metazoa; phylum Arthropoda; class Arachnida; order Araneae; family Salticidae; genus Maratus; species Maratus speciosus. The sequence goes on along the minus strand of OZ010788.1, from coordinate 352,496,166 downwards.
TTCATTAAAATCCGTCCAGCCGTTGGTATGTTTCGAGGGTATAAAGAAATTCACATACCCAGATACGCGTGAAACACATAACCCTTCTTGGCAGTCGGATAAAAAGTGTCTATGCCTAGATTACATCATATAACCTTGCCTAGAAGCACCAACGCACCAATGTTCCAATCACTTACAGCCTAACGCAATTCATTCAAGCGTTTGTATCAGATCTGCGAACTCCGAAAGCTCGAAATTAAAATATGTTCAATAGCAATTAAATGTTACTATAAAATTTATATACACTGCTCAAAACAATTAAAGGATATTGCAGTTTTAGGTGGATTTTGTATCTGGTAAACTGTTTAGCTGATTGATACATGGTCGACAGACATAGTAGGTTATATGTGAATAAATTACACATGTTTGGCAGAAAACAATGCATTTTATTGCGCATTTGTGTACTAAAGGAAAAAAACACAATTTGTGCATATGAGAAAAAAAGAATAAAAAAGGTGTTTTCTTCAAAGAAAATCATTTTCAGTAGGGGGTATGGTTTCCACGGGCGGCCAGCAACGTTGAACACCTTTGAGGCATGGACTCAATGAGGCTATTAATGACGAGTTGGGGTCTTCTGCCCCACTCTTCCAGAAGAGCTCTTTCAAGTTCTTGGAGAGTTTGTGGGGGTTGTTGGCGGCCAGAAACTCGTCTTCCTAGAGCGTCCCAAACGTGCTCGATTGGATTCATGTCTGGAGAACACGCTGGCCATTCCATTCGAACGATTCCTTCCTCGAAAAGGAAATCCTCCACCAGGTTTGCACGATGTGGCCTGCAGTTATCGTCCATTAAAATGAAGTTATCTCCGATTGCTGCAGCGTAAGAGACTACAATAGGTCTGAGGATCTCATCCCCATATCGGCGACCAGTCAGAGCTCCATCTCGAATGATGTAGAGGTCAGTGCGCCCGTCAATGGAGATGCCACCATACACCAACACTCCTCCACCGCCAAATCTGACACTTCCGTGCACGAACGCAGGATTATTCCTACTGTCACGGTCCTTCCAGATGAAAATACGCCTATTATCCGGATGCACAGAAAAACGGGACTCGTCAGAAAACAGAATATTGCTCCATTCATTTCTCCTCCAGTTGACATGCTCGGTTGCCCACTCCCTGCGGTCGCGACGATGCCTTGATGTTAATCTAACACATACCATCGGTCGGCGAGCATACAGACCTACAGCATGGAGCCGGTTTCGGACAGTCTGAGTTGAAATCGTGGTGCCTGTAGCCGAGCGAAGGTGTTGTTGGAGAAGAGTAGCGTTCATGGTTCGGTGCCTCCGAGCTGTTAACGCTAAATACCAATCTTCATTGGGCGTTGTTGCCCGTCTACGACCTTGCCCTGGTCTTCGGCCTGCACATCCACTCTCCAAAAAACGGTTCTAGATCCTGGAAATGACACTTTGTGACACTCCAATGGCTTGCGCTACTTCGGCTTGAGTTTGGCCCCCTTCTAACCTACCAACAATTCTCAAAGCTTCTGAATCTGTCAAATGACTTCGCTGAGACATCGTACTCATCGAAACAAAGCAATCACTGAATGCCGATCATCCTTGTCTTCATTCTCTTTTATCCAGTTGAAAGTCAAATTTCATTCGCTGCCGCTGAAGCGACGTTTTTGACGTCGAACTCAAAATTTGCATACTCCACAGTTTGAAAACCAGAAAAATTTGCTTTTGTGATTCTCTTCTTCTATTTTCGGCAAAAAAAATTTCGTTTATATCTTTATTTTATTTAAAACTTCAAATATCCTTTAATTGTTTTGAGCAGTGTAGATAAAACACTGATATATGCCTATACATCTATAGATACAATTGTTAGAGTAAAATTTCTAAAGATATCTTTAGCATATTCATGATGGTTTCCTTCAAATTGCACAAATGCGCAAAATTTCTACATATTTGAAAAACAAAAAGAGCTAAAAAATCTGCATTAGTATAAAGACTTTTATACTAAAATATTTTTTTTAATTATCATAAAATCGTGCATGAGGCTTAAATTATGAAGTAATTTCCAACAATATCAGAATATTAATATGAAATTTCATTATCTCAAATAATTTAATAAAATATCTAAAGAAGCATTTTCAACTAATTGGATGTGCCAATCCCAAAACTTTCTTCTATCTCATATATTTTAATATTTCAAAATGCTCTTACAAATGTCAATATTTCCTTTTTATTAGTTCAATACTATGTCAACTTTGACTTGCATCTTAAATTTCTGATTTAGTGAATTAATCGGATCAAAAACGAGTTAATTTCGATTATGATATTTATTAAAATCAATACTTTTCCGTTATTCTGTTGTATATCAGCTGTTCAAGAATAGTCGACTTAGCAGGGGGGTGGGGAGTTTCCGTCGATTCACGAGACGCCGGTGAACAATAGAACTACGGAAATTCAAGAAAATTACACATAAATACCTATTAGAGTTCCCCCTTTCTGCAAAATATTTCCAAATTCAGGGAGAACCTTCTTGCTATGGCCAAAAACATACACAAAAAATTTTGTTCAAATGTAATGAATAACTTCATACACTTTTCGATTGTACAATATTCAACACAGCACAAAAATCGCTGTTACAGCGTCCCCTTCAGGCGGATTTTTCCAAATTAAGGGAAGACCTGCTTGCCAGAGCCAAAAGCTTTAATAAAAATGTGGTTCAATTCTATGCATAACTTCGTACACTTTTTGATGGTACAATGGCGACAGACGTACGGACACGCGGACATATGGACACACGGACAGACAGACATTTTCTATAAACCTGTTTTTGGGGATCTCTGACCCTTAAAACGTGCAAATCCGTCGAAAACCGAAATTAAAAAAAAAATTCGATTACGATACTTTTTTTTTGAAGATAGAAGAGAGTAAAAATACATAACGTATTGTAACATTTGTAAACAAGAAATTGCTGTCTATACCAGGTAATGTGTGCTAATTCAAATTCTTTTGTGTTACCTAACATTAATACTACAATTTTAATTAATTTTTCAACTACATTTCAGCAGTGAAATTACGCTTGAAATTATTGAATATTAATGATGTGAATTATCACACTGCTAACAAAGCGTAAACCAACTTAGTGAAAAATGTCCACTATTATGTGGACCTATTATGTACCACTATAAATGACACTATAAATGTCTTAGTGAAAACCACATCCATTTTTCACTAAGTTGGTTTACGCTTTGTTAGCAGTGTGATAATTCACATCATTAATATTAATAATACATTTTAAAAAATAATATGAATACGGAATTAATAATAATAATGAAAGGGGGATATTTCAGTACATATTTATTTAACTGTATATAAACTTCAATATCGGCTAATAAGTATATGTGTATAATAGACACATTTATTTGTCATTCTTCAACACACATTAAGCAATACATTTATTGATTTAGTTGTGTGTCTGTGCATATACTTATATTAGTGTTTTCAATAGTATATTATGAAGTGTTTCAGTACATAAAGATTAAAAATGTTTTTTTATTAGTTAATTGTTACACTGTCACAAAAAGTCGTCTTTATACATTAAATTATTCGTTATTTTTAAACAAATAATTTCCCTACTTCTAGAAAATATACTTTTTCAGTTATATATTCCTGGAAATCAGAAAAAAAGGGGGAGGGGATTCCGTTTATTCCTTGCACGCATGCATTTTGGCTGTATTAATACCAAAGTTTTAATTTATTTTTAAAACTGAAAACCAAAAAATCAATAAATTAAAATTTCTTATTTATTTAAAAACAAACAAACAAAAATAATACTTTCGAATTTAATAAAAAATAAAAGTAGCAATTTTCACATTCATTTAAACTCATTCGCAATTTATTTTTTAGAGTACTAAAAAATATTCGCATGTAAAATATATTCTAAACGGCCACATTTAAAATATATATAGTTGTTAAAACAAGTTTAAAAAAAGATTTTATTCAAAAAAGCAAATATTTCTTCTCGAAAAGAAATTAAAAACAGGATACACTCTAGGATAGATGGCCATTGAGGAGAGATGGCCAATCTAAATATTTCCAAAACTTGATCATAGATTGTAACATAAACTTTATTCATATGAAATATTCAGCGAGTTTATTTATTGCGACTCGCAGTTGTGTTTTTCGATTATAAAAAGTAAGTGTAATTTTAATGTTTATTTAATTGAGTGCTTGAATATTGTTTTTGACTTAGGTATCTGAATGTTTTGCAGTACGTACGTTAGATATATTTTTTACTATATGGACATTTAAGGCACGTATATAATTTAATCTTTACTTCTAAGCCTAAAACAAAGACGTACAATGGCTATTGATGCTTTAAATTAGGTGACCATAAGTCCTTCAATTTTAGGAGAGATGGACAGATGAATTCGAGCAGAGATGGCCACTTTTAATCAATATTTCAAAATTATATGGAGTGACGATTTTAACTAAATATAATTCAATTTAAAATAAATATATAACTTTTATGTTTATAAATATATTAATTGATATAATTGTTTAAAATTTAACAAATATAAATATTTTTTAATAATAATTACATAATAAGACCTAACGATTTATTTGTTTCAGAAAATACTGATAAACGTCGGAAACTTTCATAACAGAAACTGATAAAGTTGATAAATAAACTAAATTAACGTAATAAACCTAAAATTAACACAAGAAAAAAAAGCATGACACTTCCAGTAGCGAAGAAAACGAAATACATTTAAAATTATCAGACTCTACAGAATCCGAGTAAATTGAATTGGGTTGGGTTGGGTTGATTTTTGACGGCCGATTATCTACTCTTGGGATATACGCCCTAGGGGGAGTGACCTCCGTGGTGGTCTTTCTAAGGGAACCTAACCCGTATTTACGCATGGAAATCCAAGGTTTCGAAGAAAACTCCGAAACGGTTAGGCCGACGGGCGCGATTGGGTTCGAACCCAGCACTTCCCGTCTACCAGGTACGAGAGTAGAACCTCTCAGCGACTGGTGGGGCGTAAATTGAATTGGATTAGGATCACTGTGTTGGTTGCGCAAAACAATATAATATCACATCCAAAAAGGATATCGGGATATAATGCATAAGGTATCTGAAATGGTTCCATGAAACGTGTACAAATTACTAAGACCTAACATGTGGACCTTTGCCTAACATGTGGAAAGATTTTACGAAAAGTTATGTATTGAAATTATACTTCAAATTTTGTTTATTCGGGTTTTATTCATTCATTTTTCATCATATAACTGCATCTTTACAAATTGCTATATGTTTTCATGATTAACTATATGAAATGTGTTATTTTTTTTCTATTTAACTTCACTTTTTCTTTCTTGTATTGGATGGCCATCTCTCCTTCAAGCCGAGGAGAGATGGTCATTTGCCATTTTAATTTCAATATTGTTTAACGCTTTTTGTTTTCAATATTTAATTATTTTTTGAATAAATTATGGTGAGTATGTGTATAAGAATTTTAAATATGCATAACTATTTCTTGTATTTGCATTCTAAGAAATTTTATTTCAATCTTTAAAATCTATGGCCATCTATCCTAGAGTTACATTATAATATTCATATTTTACATCTAACAATCAAATTATATCTTATTAAAAATATGTCTAATATGCAAAAATTTTTATTCACTATCCTTCTATAAGTGTTAAAACAATAACCATTATTTCATAACGACGAAATGTCCCTGCATTGATGGTTAAATTTCCGACCTTTCTGAGCAAGAAATTTAACAACCCTTACCAATCCCCCATTTGAAGACAACCCTTATCATCATATTAAACTCGTCCTCTTCCAAGTGCTCGCTGGCCGAGTGGTTTAGATGCTCGATTCAAAAAATGCGTTCCCAGGTTCAAAGACAAGGGTATCCACCGAAGAACGAAAAACGTATTTAAAAAAATCCTTTTTTTTCAGATTACGGAAAATATATGTCCTATATACCGGACGCAGTGCTGTCAGGAATATTTCTGTGAATTGAAGAAAGTATTTCTGAGAATGTAGACAAAGCTTTTAGTACTATCTACTAATTTAAATAATACCGTATATCGACTTTGTAGGTGGAGGTTAACGTTAAACAAGCTTTCCCAGCAGAGTGAAAAGTCTCTAGGACAGGATTCCAACAAAGAACTTTGATTATACACATCAATACGCTACAACTGATCTTGCCATGTGATATATACAGCCTGAAAATACTCAATCGAGTGTTGGTATCATAAGATCTGCGAACCACAAAAGCTTTACCGATGAAAAGTCGTTACGCATGTGACTCTAATACACTGTGATTATTAATTTTATTCATACGTGATTTCAACCTGAAATAACTGGAATAGTGCAGATTTTTTAGGTGGTGGTCAAAGTTGAACAAGAGCCAGGATTCGAAATTCGGATCTTGGCTATACTCTTCACTGTTCTACCATTGAACTTCCCATATCATATTCAACCTGACAAACATCGCTCGTTTGTTGTTACCTTCTCATCACCGAATCCCAGCAGCTTTACCGATGAAAACGCGTTACAGATGAAAACTATCTTATCCAAGTATATATTTTTTATTCTTATTAGATTTCAACTTAAATGCTAGAAACTGGATACTTTGTAGGTAAACAACAAAGTTGAACAAATTTTCCTTACAGAGAAGAATATTTAGGCCATGATTTGAACCTGGGAAGTTTTCACTGCCACCGAGCTACCTATATGATATCCAGCTTGACAATTTCTTTTTACGTAGGAAAATAAAGAATTTTTAAATGTTATGTGTTTTGTACTCTTTTACTTTTAGCGTATTTAAGACGAATGATTTACATACTCACGTAATAATTTTCAAAATACTTAAGATTGTCATGAATTTCATTCAAAACTAAACCAGATTACTTATAAAAATATACATGTTTGTGGCAATGATAGTAAAAATATGAATAAACAAAGTAAAGTAGTATGACTGAACTTGTAGAAAAATACATCTATGGCTAAAAATGATTTTCACTTTTCTTTCTTTAATTATTATTAAAAAATAAGCAATGATTTTTTTTTACCCAACTATTTCTAATACTAGGAATAATATATAATAACGTTTCATATGTAATAAAACTGAATAAAACTCAAAAACTGGTAATCTTACAATTTCTTGAGAAACCTTAATGATGTTCAAATCTTCCTTTTTATTTGATTTGATGTACTTTTTTTTACGGCTAACGATGAATGTTTTATGAATAACGATGATACAAAAAATTTAACGAATGTCAAATCCACACGAAAATGTTACATCGTAATTAAAGAGAGTAAATAAAACTTTTGATTTTTTTAAATTAGACAACCGGAGTAGAACAACACAACTTATAAATACAGTAAAAAAGAAAAACGTATAATAATCATGCTATACATTGTAATATGTATAGACAATATTGGGTATGTAAATTTTACGATTAAAGAAAGTCATAAAAGTTTTAGATTAGAAAAGTTTATATTATAATTTATAAAATTTTAGTAAATAATCTTATTTTAATTTCTAATAAAATGTAACAAGAACTAAAGTAAAATATATATATGTGGGATAAGACTCAATGGTTAAATGAACGTGATATCTCAAGCGAAACTCGTAAAAGGTGAACTCAAAATTGCAGAGCGAGATGTTGTTGCTCTATAAATATTCAGCAATGGAACCGGTTAATGTTTTTTAACGCAAAGCTCAGGGAAGCTTTTGCGAATTCTACGATATTATTTTGAATGTTAAGCTGTATGTTTTTTGATATATTAAACCTTTTTTATACCTATTCACTGTTTGGAAAATATTAGTTTCAATTAAGCAATACAGTACTCACATTAAAACCCACAGTTTTGGGGGCTCGGGCCGAGATTTGGACTATTTTGACTATTTGGATGATTTAGAAGATTTAAATTTGAATAACGAAGCTATATTGTACTTGAATAAAAAAAAAAGTATTTTTCTGAACTGAAATTTATAATACGAAAAAATGAACTGTTCGTCTGATGTACAATGATTAGAGATGATCCGTAATCAAGCCTACGAGACAGTGTAATATTTTGTTCTGTTGAAGTGTTAAGAAATTGAACCATGTCTGTCCTGAATAAAGCTAGAAAAGCAGATTTGTTTACATTGTGTGATGACCTAGGTATAGTTGCGCCTCAGAGTTCAAGAATTATTGACTTGATAAAGTTGGTGACTGAATCAAATGATTATGAAGAAAATTTTGTTAGAGCTCGACTTGAAGTCATTGCTGCTGAGAGAGAAGAAATGAAACACCTGGAAGCAGAAAAAAGAAAGCTAGAAGCAGAAAAGGAAGAAAGAAGGCTAGAAGCAGAAAAAGAAGAAAGAAGGCTAGAAGCAGAAAAAGAAGAAAGAAGGCTAGAAGCAGAAAGAAGATTAGAGGAAAAGAAATTACAAATGGAATACGAATTAAGAAAAATTGAGCTTCAAGGCAATATGACGAGTGTAAGTGACGGTTCGGCAGTAACTGGTCCAGGTAAGCAAGCAGATTTGTTCAAATTAATGCCACATTTTGACGGGAAGGGTGATATTAGTATCTATTTATCTTTGTTTGAGCGACAAATTTCTAGGATGAATATAGTAAAAGGAAATTGGGTAATGCATTTATTAAGTTTAATTCCGTTAGAAATTGCTAATGTTATAGCTAGAGAACCAGAAACAATAACAAACGACTACGATTTTGTAAAAAAACCTGCTTCTTAAAAGATTCAAAATGACGCCAGAAGAGTTTAGGCAAAAATTAATGTCGCATGAGAAAGAATATTCAGCCACTTGGAGCGATCTAGCATTTGAGTTAAGAAATTATTTGGAAGAGTGGATAGGCGGTCTTGATGTATCTAATTTTGAAGACTTGAAAGAATTAATAGTAGTAGATCAAATCAAGCGCAGATTACCTATGGAAATGAAAGAGCATTTCATCGATGATCTTCCAAAAATTAAAAACGCTGAAGTATTAGTAAATAAATTAGACGATTATGAAATAGCAAGATGTAATGTTAAAAACATGGATAGAAATTCACACCAATTTGAAGATAGGAAGCGTGAAAATAATAATTCAAAACCATGGTTACCAGCTGAAAATTATGATAATTTAAGAAAACAACAATTTATAAATAATAGCAGCCAAAATCATAGAAGCCAAAACCCGCAATTATCCAATCACAAAGAAGTAAATTGCGCAGTAATCAAAGGGAAAAACAGCACCAAGCCGGATTGCATGATCGATATTGATACTAACGGGAAAAAGGCACATGTATTTTTTGATACTGGAAGTGATATTAGTTTGCTGAGTTATGAATATTATACTAAGATGCGATCGCCAAAATTATTTTCAAATAATATCTCTTTGTCAGGCATTGATGAAGTAGTTGTTTATCCTAAAGGATACTTTCCTTTTGAATTTAATATTGATGGATTTCTAATCACAGCAAATTTGTATGTTTTAAAATCTCTTGCATATGATATTTTATTAGGATATGATGTGATTAGCAAATTAAATTTGGCGATAGACGAGAACGGAATTAAAATCGTTGGCAAACGCAAAAATGTTCAAGTAGGTTACACTGAAGTTTTGAAGAATTCTTATATAAAATTGAATCATGCTGCCAGAAGTAATAATGAAATGAAAGCGGCACCGTTGGATAATCCACGTGATGAAAATATTATAGTTGCAAATGATAATAATGCAGGAAATAATTTCTTGATTAATTTAGCGAGCGTCATAGATGATGATGAAATTGATTTGAATCACGTGAGAAATTTGAGAATAAGAAAACAAATAAATAAATTAGTAAAGGGATACAAACCAAATAAATCAAAAGATACAGGATCACGGATGAGCAAAATTTTATCTGATGAAATTGATAGTCCTGCACATGATAGAAAAGGCTATGTAAAAGATTGCCGTAGGAATTTCGATTATAGGAGAAAGAACAGAAATTTTAATAGACCAATGGATAACAGAAGCAATAATAGATATGGCCAAAAATATGTTAAACAGTCATTTAACCATGGAAATTACAATAAATATAGATATGGGAAACAGAGTTCAGAGCATTCTTACCAAAATTTTGAGATTAACGATTCTTTGATACCTCAAGATATGAGAGAAAGTGAAGGTTTGATGACTAGTTCCTCGGATATGGTTGAAACTAATGATGCATTTGAAATGCTAGAAAGTGCTTCACCTACTTCAAAAGCAAAGTATAATCCACATTTTTCTCATTGGTACAAAAATAGAGGCTACTATCATGGTCGAAATAATTATAATTATGATGGTCGACGATCAGACAGAGGTAGCTATCAGGAACAAAGAAATTGACAAACATCACACAGGTATACCCTCATAGCATGCATGGTCACGGTGACGTCGTTGTGACGTCACTGTAAGTCACTGTGGTCACGTCGCATCTGTGATCAAAATGCCACCACTCAGTGATGTCACATTGTGACTGAGATGTGAACTTCTTAGAAAACTTTAAAAAATTACGAAAATTCTTTAAAACATGTTATTTACTGTAAAATTATATTTTTCTGGCAATTAAAAAATTGTGACGTCACTGTTATGTTACCGTACGTCACGTCACATATGTGACAAAAAACCCACTATATTGTAAGTCACGGTGTGACAAAAATATTAACTTCAAAAATCTTTGAAAATGAAGAGAAATATTTTAAACAGTCACGAGTTACAGCGGCATAAGGAATGAAAATATATTAGTGGATAGCAAATGGTAAATTCTGTCAATAAAGGGGAGGAGGGGTCATAATAAATAAAGTGCACGATACAAGCATTAATAAACTAAATTTTCAGGCTATATTTTATCAATTTGATATCTAAGACAGTGAATGTATACTTTTTCATGATTTCAATTTTATCTAGCATTTGGATAATATATTTAGAATTAGGAATATTAAATTTATGCACTTTACATATTTAGTTGCTGGGAGGAAATTTCTTTCTTTCTTTCTTTTTTTACAGACCAGGATTATTCGAAACACTTCTGTGGTTTCAAACTAAAAATTTTCTATTACAGTTAAATCTGCACCTTTTAATGAGCATGTAGAAAGAGTCTTCAGAGTTTAGTCATCTATGCATTTCTTGCTTTAGAATATTTTTATAATTTGTATTCAAGTCATAAATTCTACTTCTTTCAGACTTTCTAAATAAAATTAGCATTTTCCGAAAATAAAAGAAATATACAAAATTTGTGCAAAACAAACTTTACTTTTAAAAAAAAAGAAAAAAAAGGGGGGGGGTCGTTATTATCATTAAATTTATTATTGCACCTTTTAAAAATTTAAACAATGTTTTATCTAATAAACTCTAATTATGAATATTATTATTATAATTATTTAGAAAAAAGGAACTTTACAGTACATTTTAACTTGAATTATTTGGTACGGATAAAAAGAAAAGGTTAAATACATTGGATATTTCTTCAAATACAAAATTTTAATTAACGATACTTTCAGAAAATTACTGTGCATTCAAGTTCTATATTTCTTGTATACAAAAACAAATAATCTGCAACAGACCATTTGCTTGAAAATCGTCTGCCCACGGAAAAATAAATATGAGAAGACGCGGGAAATAGTTCACTGTTTATAGAACATCACCACGTATACAACACTTTAAGATAAGGAAATGACCATTTTAGGATACACGGATATTAATGGAACGTATATGTAAGTGTTATTTAATTTAAATATTTTCCCTCATAGCATGCATGGTCACAGTGACGTCGTTGTGACGTCACTGTGAGTCACTGTGGTCACGTCACATCTGTGACCGAAATGCCACCACTCAGTGATGTCACATTGTGAATGAGATGTGAACTTCTTAGAAAACTTTAAAAAATTACAAAAAATCTTCAAAACATGTTGTTACTGTAAAATTTTATTTTTCTGGCAATAAAAAAGAATTTTTATGTCACTGCATGTAACGAAGGTCACGACACACTCACAAAAAAAGCCCCCCCCCCCCATATTGTAAGTCACAGTGTGAGAAAAATACGAACTTCAAAAATCTTTGAAAATGAAGAGAAATGTTTTAAAAAGGCCCGAGCTACAGCGGCATAAGGAATGAAAATATATTAGTGGGTAGCAAGTAGTAAATTCAGACACGAAAAGATGGTGTGTGTGTGTGTGTGGGGGGGGGGGGGGGGGGGCATGTAAAGGAAAATGCACGGTACAAGTATCAACAAACTAGATTTTCATGCTATATTTTATCAATTTGATATCTAAGACTGTGAAAGTATACTTTTTTTAAGATTTCAATTTTATCTAGTATTGCAATTTAATATAATAATCCTTCTCTTATTCTTATTATTATAAAAGTATTTCTCGGAAATTATAATACAGAAAGAAGATAATATTATAATAAGAAATAACATATTTAGAATTAGGAATATTAAATATATACACTTTACATATTTAGTTTGCAGGAAGGAAAATTTTCAATTTATTTTTACCGACCACTGGTATTCGAAACACTTTTGTGGCTTCAAACTAAAAAATTTCTATTATAGTTAAGTCTGCAGCTTTTAATGAGCACTTAGAAAGAGTCTTCAGAGTTTAGTCATACATACATTTCTTGCTTTATAATCTGCATTCAAGTCATATTTTTTCCTTTTAGTGTACCTATTTCAAGTAACTATTTTTAAAAAAAATTCTACTTCTTTCAGACTTTTAAAATAAAATTAGCATTTTCCGAATAAAAAAAAGTAATACAAAATTTATGCAAAACCCATGATATAATTTATTATTCGTATTTCAAATTTGTGTTTTAGAGATATAACTCTAAAAAAAAAGTTATTTTAGGAATAGTTTTATTCTACAGGAAATTAACATGAAAAGAATGACGATTGACAAAGAAATTTTTTTTATCCTCGATATTTATTTATATATTTTTATTTTTAGGAAGATATTTTGTATTTATTATGTGTGAAACAATCTTTACTTAGAAAAAGGGAGGGGGGGGGGTTAAAACTGATAAAAAGAAAAGGTAAGATACATTGGAAAATTCTTCAAATACAAAAATTTAAATACAGACAGTCTCACAAAATGATTGTACATATAAGTTCCATATCTGTTTATATAAAAGGAAATAAATTAACACCTGCCCCAAATCGTCTGCCACGATACCGCAGGGTAAACAGAGAACTTTTTGTTCTAACAGATGCGGTAAGTTACTAGTCTAAAATGTAAGCTTTTGCGTGTGCTTTTTTTAATGGAAGAAAAAGACGTCGCCATTTTCGGATACACACGGATATTAATAATTAATTTATGGAGCTCAAAAAGTAAGTCTTATTTAATTTAAATTGTTTATTCCTGTTTTGTATATTTGGTGAGAGGAGTTAAATAGTTTTATATTATACCTATAGAAAGAGACTGATCTGTGATTGTTTTTCAGATTAGAAATTAACATTATACTGAATGGAAAATGCCGTTTTACATACTATAGTAGTGAAACTTTTGAAAGACTTTTTTTCATTGCTAATAATATTTTAAATTATTATTTAAAATCCTAAATCTTCATATCAATGTTTTCAGATTTAACATTTGCCAAAATTATAAAATAACAGGAATTCCTTGTAACATATGGAGAGATTTTTGAGAAATTGTTAAATCTAACAATACATTTAATTCATCTATTGTACTTTGTTGTTGTTTAATAATACAATTATAAATACTAATTATATAGTGTTTTTCAAATTGGTATATTTATTTTTTTAAATTGTATGTAAGCACGTTTTTGCTGTTCGTGATTTTAATCAAACATTTAATTGTAGACATTCAGAATCAGTTATTAAATTTTCTTCGATTGTAAACTCATTTTCTACGTTTTTGATACACGTTCGATACTTCGCATTAAAAAATAAAATATGACAATTAAGCATTGAAATAAAGTGTTTTTCATGCCTGATAAAAAGTTTATAGATTAAACTGCTTTACTATACTTTTAAAATTTCATATTTATAATATTTATAAAAAATATTTATAATTTATTATATTTATAAAAGTTGATATTGTACTGTTCATTAGCGATAATTGCTGGAAATGCATTTTTAATTATAATATGCGCTTTTATGATTCACTATATTTATGCATAGTATATGGAGTATATAAAAGCTATAATTTATATACAAGGCTACACAAAAGTATACGTAAGAGTTAAGGGGTATGGGCACAAATTGCTTAAAGGTGTTTTTTAGATGAGTTATGGAGTTTTATGTTGAACTGCATTTAATTTACTAAGAAATGTTTGTAGAATATGGATAAAATGATACATAGGGTCCCGCAAGGAAATGGATATATGGCCGTCTATAAATTATAATTTCTGGAAATGTGATGTCAGCAGTTTTAAGAGTGTTTTAATTTGAATTAAATTTTAACTAAATAGTGGCGTGTAATAAAGATTCTAGGTAAACTACAGGGTTGTACAAAAGTATTCAAGTATATTTTCATATATTAGTATAAATTGCTGAATGAGAATTTCAACCTGTTATGCGTTTTCTTGCTAAACTAAATTTTCACATTATACACTAGTATATATCAACCTACAGATTAAATATAGGGCTATTCAAAAGAATTGGAAAACATATTTGGCTATGGACGGTAACTGCTGAAATCAGTTTTTCAAATGTTTTATGCGTTTTCTAAAATATTTACTTAGTTATCTTATTTACGTTATTTCCTTAAATTACGATGTCTAGTTAAAGCATTCAGGAAGCGTTGGAAAGTGCTTTATAATCTATGCTTAACGCATGATTTTTCTTACTTGTTTTTTCTATTTCCCAGATCAGTCATTTCCTATAAATCATACCAAATCTATTTAGCTCATATTAACAAAATACAATATACACGGGAATAAAAAATTTAAATAAATATGGCTTATCTTATTCTTCTTTAAATAGGAAATGTATTAATATCCGTTAGACTTTATGTTCGTATTTAATAAAATAATAACAAATAACAACACATAAAAACTTACACATTCTTAATATAAAGCTTGAACTCAAGATCAAGCTTAGAACTTAATAAAAAAGGATGCCAGTCGATAAGCATTGTTTTTTAAGTGGAAAAATTTAAAATGTTTTGGAAGAATAGGACTCCAAATTAGCGATATTTTGCTAAAAAGTACGGGGAAAAGATAAGATTTTATATTTACAGCAAAAGTTTATTTTAAAATTCATCGCTGTATTAAAACATAGAAATTTTTTCAGAGAGAATCATTCACCTTATATACAATATTTCAAATGAAAATCAAATATCAAATTAATAGCTTAAAAGGTGCAAAAGCCAACATAGTGAAAAAAATTCCATAACGGTACTTGAACCCGGGCCATCAGTATAGCGCACTGACATTCTACCCACTAAACCACATGGAACGAGACCCAGCCTGGAAAATGTCTTACTATTACATGTTGGCAAGGCTACAAACACAGCACAAGATGGAATATTTATCATGAGTTACCGACATGGGGCAAACACTAAACTTAATTAAATCCAGCAGCGATTCAAACTATATGAATACTTGGAAATTTTTCCAGAGAGAAACATTCGCCTTGCATACAATATTTCAAATGAAAATCAAATTTCAAATTAAAATTGCATTTTAAGCAATTAATTGGAAATTTGATTTTCATTTGAAATATTGTATGCAAGGCGAATGGTTCTCTATGGAAAAATTTCCAAGTATTTATATAGTTTGAATCGATGCTGGATTTAATTAAGTTTCGTTTTTACCCGATGTTGGCGGCTCACGATAAATATTCCATCTTGTGCTGCGTTTGTAGCCTTGCCAACATGTACTAGTAAGAAATTTTCCAGGCTGGGTCTCGTTCCATGTGGTTTAGTCGGTAGAATGTCAGTGCGCTACACTGATGGCCCGGATTCAAGTCCCGGCTTGGAATCTTTTTCTCTATGTTGGCCTTTGCCCTTTTAAGCAATTAATTTGAAATTTGATTTTCATTTGAAATCATCACATTGTTTATGACAAGTTCATCACAAATGACACATATTTCACAAATTAGTCACAGTGTGACGTCAAAGCATTGTCGCTGTCGTCAGAGGTTCGTCACAAAGTTAATGCCAAAATAGTCACAAATGACACACTTTTCACAAATTTGTCACACCGTGACTTCACAGAGTGGTCACAATGTGACGTCACAAACGACCTCTAAAACGGCCATAACGACCTCGCATTCTAGTCACTATGACGTCACATCGACGTCACGTGACGTCACATCGACGGTCACAAAATCACAGTGTGACTTCACAATGACGTCGCCGTGACGTCACCATGCCTTACGGGTTGTTCCTGATTTGTATATTATGAGTTAAATAGTTTTATGTTATATTTGTAAGAGACTGATCTTTAACTGTCAGAAGCGATATTTTCCAATTCGATAACTGTAAAGAAATATACCTTAATCTGCCATTGCTTGAAAAAAAACAACTGTGCAGAGACTGATTCATGCCTACATTCATACTGGAATTAATATAAACATTAATTTACTCTTACTTGAGATGGAAAATGTATGGAACGACAATGATTTGGAATTATTTTATCGGCTTCTTACTATTTTTGGATTACTAACGCTTATAGTTATTATTATCTGGGGGTTAAATATGATGTTCGATTATCATGAGATTACGAAACTGTTTCAGATTAGAAAGTAACATTATACTGGGAAAATGTATTTTTACATATTACAGTAGTGAAACATTTGAAAGAATTTTCTTTTAGTGCTAATAATATTTTAAATTATCTTTTAAAATCCTAAATCTTGAAACCAATGTTTTCAGATTTAACATTTGCCAAAATTATTAAATAATAGGAATTCCTTATACCATATGGAAATATTTTTGAGATATTGTTAAATCTAATAATGCATTTAATTTATCTATTGTAGTTTGCTGATGTTTAATAGTACAATTATAAATACTAATTATTATTTTTAGTGTTTTTCAAATTGGTATATTTATTTTTTATAATTGTATGTAAGCATTTTTTCTGCTAGTGATTTTAATCAAACATTTAATTATAGACATTCTGAATCGGTTATTAAATTTTCTTCTATTATAAATTCATTTTCTACGTTTATGATACGCGTAATTATCGGCACCAAAAAGTAAGATATGATATTTAAGCATTGAAATAAAGTGTTTTTCATGCCTGATAGGAAGTTATAGATTAAACTGCTTTAGTATATATATTTTTAAAAGTCCATATAATACAGGATACATAATATAGGACACAAGTTGAAAAGTGCTTATGACTTAGGTTTGTTTCTCCGTCTGTCCGTCTAGCAGTCTGTACGCACTCTAACTCTCGAAAATATACTCGGATTGCCCTGGAATTTTTGGATGTTATTGACGTTTACCATAGCACGGTACCTATTTGTAATGAAGTTTGTAGCATGCTTTGTTCATTTACAGGGCCAGCCAAAAGTTTTCCGTTACATTACGGCCTATGGGAAAAATCGTTTCAAATGATTTTTAATGATTTTATGCACGCATTCAAACATAATAAAATTTATATGCATTTATGAAGTGTAATAAAATATTCATTCTGTTGACTATGCGATGCAAAGAATAGTTATTGTTCATTTACAGAGCTAAAAAGGGAATTCAAATACATAATGATATAGAGGTGCAGGGAAGTGTTTGCGGCATACTTTAATTATGTTAATCTATTTCATGTATAATGAAATTGATATATGTCTCTGAGGTTTACATTCTATAAATTATTTCATGTATAATACTAATAATACGTATATAGCATTTACAGGGACACACAAAATATTTCAGATAATATATTGTATCCGAAGTACTGTTCATTAGCGATGATTGCTGGAAATGTATTTTTAATTATGATACGTGCTTTTATGATTCAATATATTTATGCATAGGATATGGTGTATATAAATGTTATAATTCCTATACAAGGCTACATAAAGGTATTCGTAAGGATTACTGGGTATGGGCGCAAATTGCTTAAAGTTGGTTTTTAAATGAGTTATGCTTTTTTCCGCTGAACTGCATTTAATTTACCAAGAAATGCTTGTAGAATATAGATAAAATGATATGCAGGGTCACGTAAAGAAATGGATACATGGCCGTCTATGTATTATAATTTCTGGAAATGTGATTTCAGCAGTTTTAAGAGTGTCTTAGTTTGAATTAAATTTTAACTAAATATTGGCGTGTAATAAAGATTCTAGGTAAACTACAGGGTTGTACAAAAGTATTCAATTATCTTTCCATACATTAGTATAAATTGATGAAAAAAAATTTCAACCTGTTAGGCGTTTTCTTGCTAAACTAAATTTTCCCATTATATAGTATATATACACTTAGAAAAAATGGGTACTCGAAATTGAGTAAAAAGTACTCAATTTTAAATGCGTCGCATACTCAAAATAGTTCCGATCCAAATGTACTCAAAGTTGAGAAACACATGTACTCATTTTTTATTCCATAGTTGTGATCAAATATGAATCGTTATGTACTGCCCCCCCACCCCCCCCCCCCCCAAAAAAAAAACAACATAAAATTTAAAGTAAAAATGTACTGACATTTATTTCCCGTTCAAAGTTCTTAACAAGAAATGTTTAATTGATTATTTATTAAGAAAAATAGCAAAATTCTTAACAAGATACTCAAATCGAATATTTTTATGACAAGAGCATTATTTCCAAGCACTTTTAAATTATTTTTTAAATGCAGTGCATAATTTAACATTTACATTAATAAACATCATTTATGCCGCTATAAATGAAATGAACCATTATAGGGTACAAAACTATTCATTTGTTTGGGTTTGATAACATGTGATGTTTCAAAATAGAGAAAACATAGGTTCATTTTTTATCCAAAAATATTCAATTCGATATGAGTACGTCGGTTTACTCATTTTTGAGTACTTCATTTTTTTCAGTGTATCAACCTACAGATCAAATACAGGGCTGTTCAAAAGAATTGCAAAACATATTTGGCTATGGATGGTAACTGCTGAAATCATTTTTTCAAATATTTTATGCGTTTTCTAAAATGTTTACTTAGTTATCTTATTTACGTCATTTCCCTAAATTACGATATCTTGTTAAAGAATTCAGAAAGTGTTGGAAAGTATTTTATAATCTATGCTTAACGCATGATTTTTCTTACTCGTTTTTTTTCTATTTCCCAGATAAGTCTTTTCCTATAAAACGTACCAAATCTATTTAGCTCATATTCACAAAATGCAATATATACGGGAATAAAAAATTTAAATAAATATCACTTATCATGCCGCTCTATAAATAATAGTTGTATTAATATCCGTTAGTCTCCATGTTCATATTTAATAAAGCAATGAGAAATCACAACAAATTAAAAAACTTACACATTCTAAATTTCAAGCTTGAACTCAATATC
The DNA here is from genome assembly GCA_963932465.1 of Maratus speciosus. NCBI lineage: Eukaryota > Metazoa > Arthropoda > Arachnida > Araneae > Salticidae > Maratus > Maratus speciosus. Next base: position 352,476,691 of record OZ010788.1, on the reverse strand, counting down.
AAGCATAGAACTTAATAAACAAGTATGTCAGTCGATAAGCATTGTTTTTTAAGTGGAAAAATTTAAAATGTTTTGGAAGAATAGGACTCCAAATTAGCGATATTTTGCTAAAAAGTACGGGGAAAAGATAAGATTTTATATTTACAGCAAAAGTTTATTTTAAAATTCATCGCTGTATTAAAACATAGAAATTTTTCCAGAGAGAATCATTCACCTTATATACAATATTTCAAATGAAAATCAAATATCAAATTAATAGCTTAAAAGGTGCAAAAGCCAACATAGTGCAAATGATTCCATGCCGGGACTCGAACCCGGGCCATCAGTATAGCACACTCACATTCTACCGACTAAACCACATGGAACGACGCCCAGCCTGTAAAATTTTTCACTATTACATGTTGGCAAGGCTACAAACGCAGCACAAGATGGAATATTTATCGTGAGCCACCGACATGGGGTAAACACGAAACTTAATTAAATCCAGCATCGATTGAAACTATATTAATAATTGGAAATTTTTCCAGGGAGAAACATTCGCCTTGCATACAACATTTCAAATTACAATTGCCTTTTAAGCAATTAATTTGAAATTTGATTTTCATTTGAAATATTGTATGCAAGGCGAATGGTTCTCTCTGGAAAAATTTCCAAGTATTAATATAATTTCAATCGATGCTGGATTTAATTAAGTTTCGTGTTTGCATCATGTTGGTTGCTCACGCTAAATATTCCATCTTGTGCTGCGTTTGTAGCCTTGCCAACATGTAATAATGAGAAATTTTCCAGGCAGGGTATCGTTCCATGTGATTTAGTCGGTAGAATGTCAGTGCGCTGTATTGATGGCCTGGGTTCGAGTCCCAGCATGGAATCTTTTTCACTATTTGCGTCTTTTAAGCCATTAATTTGAAATTTGATTTTCATTTGAAATCACAGTGTTTATGACAAGTTTGTCACAAATGACACATATTTCACAAATTGGTCACAGTGTGACTTCAAAGCATTGTCGATTTCGTCACAGGTTCGTCAGAATGTTAATGCCAAAATAGTCACAAATTTGTCAGACCGTGACTTCACAGAGTGGTCACAATGTGACGTCACAAACGACCTCTAAAACGGCCATAACGACCTCGCATTCTAGTCACTATGACGTCGCATCGACGTCACGTGACGTCACATCGACGGTCACAAAATCACAGTGTGACTTCACAACGATGTCGCCGTGACGTCACCATGCCTTACGGGTAGTGCACAGCGAATTGCAGACTCGTTTAACAAATTTGAAAAGAGATATGAAAATGATCTTTGAGTTCATGATCATGACAATTACAAATCGGATTATAGGTCTGGAAGTTATAGACATGATAATGGATGCTATGGAAAACAAAGGTATAACGACGGTAGAAATAGTTCTCATCATAGATTTAAAAGAGCTAATAGCGGAAAAGATGCTTATTCCAATTCTTATAATTCTAGAGGTAATAGGTATACAGCTTCAATAGATAGAGGTCAATATACAGAGAGAAATCACAGGGAAAATAGGTATGCTGATTCTAAAGATAGAGATCAATATACAGAATATATGAAGCCATGGGATAACGCATCTGCATAATGTGAGATTTTTTTTTATGTTTATCTGTTTATTTGTCTAAATTTATGTGTCTCAATTTTTCTAAGAAGCAACTGACGGGATCGCTAGAACGTCAGGATGACCGAAAATGTGGGAATAAGACTCGATGGTTAAATGAACGTGATATCTCAAGCGAGACTCGTAAAAGGTGAACTCAAAATTGCAGAGCGAGATGTCGTTGTTCTATAGATATTCAGCAATGGAAACGGTTAATGTTTTTTAACGCAAAGCTCAGGGAAGCTTTTGCGAATTCTACGATATTATTTTGAATGTTAAGCTGTATGTTTTTTGATATATTAAGCCTTTTTATACATATTCACAGTTTAGAGAACATTAGTTTCAATTAAGCAATACAGTACTCACATTAAAACCCACATATATATATATATATGATTAATCTGTTTCATTGGAAGTAAGTAACAGAATATTCCAGTAAGTTGAAGTTTTAATTTTAAATTCGCGAAGTTTCTGTAGCTAATTTATAGTAATTAGATGATTATCGCTCTAATTGATTAACTAATTAATTTTTTAATTAAATAGTACTGCTAAAAATTTCTCCAATTAGAGTTTGGTAAATTAGGATATCTATAGAAAATTTCCCAGTATTGTTTTTAAAATTGGTAAAAGTTAAAATCAGAAAAAAATCTTGAAAGGCATCTTCTATTTTTAATTTTATTAAGCTTAATTATATTTGATTCTTCAAAAAAAAAAAAAAAATCTTTTTATTTTTGAAAATTAAATGTTTTAAATAGACCCTTGCAGAAGCTGATTCTTTGAAATTTTAAAATGTCTACTGCACTGTTATTTTATAGTATTCTGCATTGAAATTTTGAGGAAATGATTATCGTATGAAGCCGAAATCACTTATCATAATGTTTAATATGACTTTAGAGTTTATTACTCATAAATTTAGCCCTATGTGTAAAATTTCTCTTTATCATAATCGAAAGTTTTAACAGACTTTTAATATAAATATGTGCCTTTTATGATAAATCATGAAACATTAACATACACAAAATAATTATGCTTATTATAATCACGTAATTAAACAAAATTGTATTAGGCATAATTTTTCTTGGTATTTCTGTTATTTTTATGAGTTAAAGCTTTGATATTGAAGATGTCAAGAACTACATATTTAGTTTCATTAGTTATTAGCTGATCCACCCGGAGTTGGCCGGCCCCCTAATAATAACCTTAAATATTCATAAAATTAATTTTGATTGATAATATATTATTAAACGAATATATTTCTATACGATCCTAATACTGTATGACTTACTTTTTTAGGGTTTCGTTCATCTGACGAAACCCTATTCGTCTCGCTTCTTTGTCTGTCTGTCTGTCTGTCCGTCACAGAGCCCGTTCTCAGAAACTATACATGTTGGAGACTTGAAATTTTGAGTACTTATAGCTGAACACCTCACATGAAACAACAAATCCTAAAATTTTGAAAAAGTCTTAAATTTAACCCTTTGGACTCTCACATGTGTATTTCAAACAATTCTTTCTAAGTCAGCCCCTAATAAGGTTGGAGCCATGAAATTCTGCATACTTATAGCTGAATACCTGAGACAACAAGACAAATCATAAAGTTTTGAAAAAAGTTTTATATTTAACCCTTTGGGCTCCAACTTGTTCAGTACTGTAGTTTACACCCTCCATTTTGCTTGATTATTTACTTTTAAAGGAATATTTATCCAATGAACCTGGGAGTTAGTGGCACCAAAGTCTTCAGCAGCTCCAGTCTGTTTTTATTTTATATTTTTAAAAAGAAATACCGGAGTAACCCTGGCCTTAAATGTACCTAAAATCAGTTTTCAATGATATACATTTAAATAAAAATCTTTAAAAACCTTTACGAACGAACCTAATAATCGAGGACCCACTGCCTTCGTCAACTAAAACATGTTTACTTCTAAATTTATTTCCCACATCCGATCATTTAATATTAAAAAGAATAGTTCTTATTGTCACAAAGGCTTTGGAATTTTTATGAGTAATACATATAAAATTTTAAAATAATGATAGTAAAATAAGAAACCTTACTTTGCAATTTTTTGATTTTTCCATGCACTTGTCCTCAATATTAGCATTTTGGTTCACAAATATTATCATGCATGTACGAAATCAGCGATTTTAGTTGTTATTACGTAGTAAATAATAACAGTCTAAAATCTGTTTTCTATCAGGTGTGGCGACATAACACTTTACTTATTGCGTAGAGTGTATCCATAGTGTTTTGTGGTATTTTAGTTGTGCTCTAATATCTGTGTGGTGTGTAATGACAAACAGGTAAAAGAAACTCGTACTTTAAATTTACCATAATTAATTTGAATCTTCATGTTTTGGTTATAAAAAATAAAACATACTAATTCCTTTCTGATCATGTTTTTTCTTTCTAACAGAGTGATACTAACACAATCTTATACTTTGCTTGTTATGAATTCTTTATCGAATAAAATGAGCACACCATATTTCTCAGATGCACAAGTTTAATTTTTTGTAAAGACTTTTTACGCGGTCAAAATTAATTATGTAATTTTCTATTCAGGAATATACACTGCTCAAAAAAATTAGGGGAGCAAGCAAAAAAGTGAAGAGAACAGTGCAAGACAGCCATGTATGGACATAAAATGGATAGTACACATGTATCAATGCACAATACAGAAAAAAAGACGCAAAATAATTGTAAGGGAACTTATATAGACAATGAAAAGGACATGAAAAGATGGTTTAGGGCAACAATTTGGTTTCATGTAAATGATAAAAAAAAAATTATTGTTTAGTAATGATGCAAGATTTTTAATATTGCGTGTGGTCTCCTCAAACAGCTAAGACTGCTGCACATCTGTTTTCCATGGATGCGATGAGGTTATCGATAAGACTTTGGGGAATACTGTTCCACTGTTCAAGAATTGCAATCTCCAAGTCCCGGACAGTAAAAGGAGGTCTGAGTCTCGCATCAATGCGTCGCCTGAGTATGGTTCAAACATGCTCGATCGGATTTAGGACATGAGAGCATGCTGGTTATTCCATACGCTGTATTGTTTTAGCTTCAAGCATGTTTTCCACAAGACGAACTGTATAAAGTTTGTCATTATCATGGATGAAAAATAAGAAATCATTACTTACTGTAACATAAAATGCGACTTGAGGTCTCAGTATCTCGTCTGTATTACTTGGGACCGTCAAAGTGCCATTCCGAATGATATGCTGGTCCGTACGTGTCCACCTGTGCTAATTCCAGCCAATAGCCTCGTCTGTAATGTGATCTTTCAAGAATAAATGTGGGATTATTTTGAGTGTCTCTTTCTCTCCATATGAAACACATCAGATGTCGCATCCAGACTGAATCAGTACTCGTCTGTAAACAGAATTTGACTCCAACAACGCTGCCTCCAAACTCGATGTTCAGTTCCCCACCTTCTTTGGGCCGCACAGTGTCTTGAGGTCAACAGAATGCAGACCATTGGCTTACGTGCATAGAGACCACCCTGATGAAGCCTATTTCGGACTGCTTGGCTTGACACCCTTCGTCCTGTGGCCAAGAACAACTCTGTATTTGCAGCTGAGTAGCATTGCCCATTCCGTCTGGACGAGCTGTTAACAGGATATATCGGTCATCAGTTTCTGTGTTAGCACATTTTCGACCTTGCACTTGTCGATGACTACCCTTCCATGTGTGTTGGAATCGATTCCACAGTCTTTCATGGACACTTCTGGCGACTCCAACAGCGTCAACTACACTTCGTTGTGTTTCCCCAAATTCAAATGTCCCGATAACACGCCAAGCCATGGATTGCGGTAAATCATGTTGTTGTGACATATTCAAGCCACCTTTTCTCAAAACACAAGCTGGGCAATTGAATTTTACAACTCAGGCAGTGAAACAGACGTTTCTGCAAAATCCCGATTTCTGCACTTATCTCCTTTTTCCAGTTTTTGACGTCATAAACTTTAATTTACATGTGAAGTTTTCTTTATCTGTTTTCTACAGCACTTTAAATTATGGATGTTTTAATTTACGTTACTTATCGCTGAAAATATTTGCGTAATTTCGTTAAAACCATGTGCTCCCCTAACTGTTTTGAACAGTGTATTTTATATGGTGCATTTAACAAGATGTCATTTTGTGTAGTTTATTTTATTCAACCTTTTCATAAGTTCAATTTTATGCAGTTAATATTGACAACTTTCAACTATTAAATCACTTGGATTTATTTGTAACTTAAAGTTTAGTAGCCCCACCAGTGGCTGAGAGGTTCTGCTCTCGAAGCTGGTAGACGGGAAGTGCTGGGTTCGAACCCAATCTCGCCCGTCGGCCTAATCGTTCGGAGTTTTCGTGGTTTTCTTCGAACCTTGGATTTCCAAGCGTTAATACGGGTTAGGTTCCCTTAGAAAGACACCCACGAAGGGCACTCCCCCTGGGCCTATATCCCTCGTGCAGATAATTGGCCGTCATAAATACAACCAACCAACCTTAAAGTTTAGTAATGTGTATTATTATGAATTCTTAGCTACTACTGTTGTATATCATGAGAGTTGATTATTATTACTATGTACGTGTATTTGTTGTGAGGGATTCAATGCAGTCATCTTTCATTTTCCCGGTTTCATTGTTTTCAATTTCAAAATAAATTATTTATCGCTTTCTGCATATGCATGATGAGCAATATTGTTTCTCTACAAACTATTTTGGACTGCATTACACATTATTTTAACAAAATAGTGCAAAATAATTGAAAATGTCTAGTGCTAAAATTTTTAAACATTTGATTTTCGTAAACTTTGTGAGTCAAAATGGAAGTAAATAAACTCCTAAAATAAGTTCTTTATTCAATTATTATTATTTTTTGGCAAAAACAGCTTTGTCAAAAAGGGAAAAAACAAAAGATGAATATTCACAAACATAAATCAACAGTGACGAAATATAATAATCTGCGTACATTGTTTTGTTTTAATATTATCTTTTCTAAAGCGATTTTCAATAGCACATATATGTTGAATAAATTACATATTATTTGTAAATACGATTAGACTAATCTGTATTTTCGGAAATTAGATTTTAAAATTTCTTTAGAGATCGCATTTGGAATCAATCTGATAATATAATATAAATGTCGTCACATTTTTCAAAACCTTAACTGCAGACATATTAGTCTGAACACCAATAATAAGTATATTTTGTTACTTTTGAACCCTGAAACATTGAAAAATTTGTAACTGAAGTTTAATCATTAGACTCGTGAAAATTTAAGTCGTAGACCTTTGTAGGAGATAGATAAACAAGAATTTTTATGAGAAAATTTTCAGTTTCCTTCAGTAAAACCATTATTTTCTGATACAAACAATATTATATTTGTGCCACATGAAAATAAGTTTCAGTTATTTATAAGTAATTTAATATATTAAAGCACACATGAATTAACGTCTGAATGTATTTATTTTAATTATTAAATACATTCATAACTATATAATACATTAATATATATATGTATCTTTAATAATTAATTTAATATAGTAACATTATTAATATTTCTATTTATTCAAAATTTAGAAATTACTATACGTTATATAAAAAATTAAAAATATACAATAATTGCATACTAATGGAAAAAAATTAAACTTTTATTCTTTAAATTATAAGTATGTATTCTATCTGATTACATAATTCTTGCAATATGCAGTAAAAAGTGTTATAATACATGTAAGCTGAAAAAAAAAAGTCAGATGATTCTTAATTTAGGAAAATGTAACATAATCACGAACGAAAATATACACTAACCTCTTCAGAGTTATACATGATGCCGAAACGCGTTCTGTATTCTTAAACACCACAGAAACAAATATATACTGGGGATTAAAAGAATCATTTGTAAAAACAAAGTTTCTTTTGCTGCCACTGGGATTCGGAAACGATTCCGATTAATTTTTATAGCGTATTAATCGCTTTTCTCTATCTGGAATGTAGTTTTCTCTGATGATCTTAATTCTGAAATAAATATTTTTTTTATTCAGCAGACATGTTTTAAAGACAAACATGATAAATTAAGAGCTTTAAGGTGTCTCAGGACTCTTAAAATTGAAAAAAAAAATGAAAAAAAAAAGACCATTTTCAACATTTAATATCTTAAAATGTATTTGATTTTTAGACACAATTTTAATTGGGATAAAATATATAAGTATGTTCTTTCATTTCATGTATTTAAAAAATTATAAGATGCATAATTAACATTTACAGGGGGCTTCAAACTGTTAGACATTTTTCGAGCAAAAAATCAGCGTAACAGCTTACGCGCACGATTACAAAATATGTGTTGCAACTGGAATGAAAATTTTGGTACCTACTTATACTTCAGATTGTAATAATTACCCTGAACCTAAATAAATTTGTATTTAAAGCTTTTTTATATTTTTAATACAAAGTTGTATTTAGCTAATGCAAAATTAAGAAAATTTCAAGAGTATAATCACCTAAAATGATATTGTTTTGAACAATAAAAAGGAAATTTTAGGTTCAGTTTATACAAACTAACATGAAACATATGTTTTGAAAATTTCATGAAAAAATATTCATAAGTTTTTGAGATACCGTGCGCGTTATACACAAAAACGTCATTTGGAGAAAAATGGCTTCAAAGTTTCCGAAACGACGCTTCAGCTATTGAACGTGTATAAATGTATAAGCCATAACTTCAGTTTTAATAGGAATTTCAAGGAATCAATTATTTCAAAATGTTCAGAAAAGATAGGAGTTTAACATCTAAAAAAATTAAAATTTCGAAAATTTTAAAGCTTTAAGAGTCCTGAGACCCCTTAACTTTAACAGTAAAATTAATATTACTTTATTAATCTTGCATGATTAGATTCAATTACGCAGTCTAATACGTTTCATTGAGAATAGGTAGCATTTCAAAACTCATTATTCGAATTTTATAAAACTGAGTTACACAGTATAAAATTACTTGGTCAGACTTCCAAAACTCAGAGATAGGAAAAAAAAATCCTTTTTTCCCTTCCTCCAAAATTTCCTTTCCCTTAAAGAATCATTTATAGATTCTTTAAATTACTAAAATATATTGGTTTCTAAGGCTTTTAAGATAAAGAACGGGTTTTGGAATTTTGGGTAAATCACAGGAGGTTGTTGTATATTTTAGTTCGTGGTTATACTACGTTTTCGTAAATTAAGAAAAATAATATTTGCTTTGTAATCAGCATTCAATTAGCAATCACTCTTAATACTTTCATAATTCGTATAAATAAATATTTCGGGCTTCACATAATACTAATCGAAAAATTACATGTTGAGATTTTAAATGACTCGTAAAGTTTACTATTTTCCTAAGAATAAAAGGTCGTTGAAAAACGTTATTAGAGTTTGGATAACAGCTCCTGGAGAAAATAACAGAAATGCATTGCTATTTATTTTTTATTTTATCAGGGAAAAAACTAAATACAATTATTGTTGCAGGCATTGTCAAAATATCTATTTTCTTTAATGAAAAATAAAGATTGATTATTTTAGTTGGGTTGTTTTGGCTAGATGAATGATATGTGTGTGTTCATATTCAAAACTGCTTGTTTAATTTAAGAATACCTCTATATTTTATGTTTATTAAAGTGTAAATACCGTATTCTCCCGCATTAGCCGGCATGCCGGAAAAAATCGAGGTACACCAGCATGCCGGAAAAACTCGTATTTACCAGCATGCCGGAAAATGTGAGGTGTCGCTACTGGAGGACGGGCGGCTGATTTATTTTGGTTTTTCTAACAACATTTTTCCTTTTAAGGTAAAAAATCAATACTTATTTTTCTGTCTGTCTCTCTCTCTCTATATATATATATTCCTTTATATTTATTTGGATATTAAATTCTATTTATCTTACTAGTTAAACCGTCCGGCGTTGTCCGGGCCCGTAATAATATGCTAAAATGAACCTGAAATTTGTACTGCAAAATCTCACAAAAAGACCCAATCTCGAACCGAACGAATCTTGAAACGAGTCCCCACTGCCTACATTACCGTTTAGCAATCGTTCTTCTCACGCACTGCAAAATCTTGCAAAAAAAAAAAAAAAATTCCTCTAATCTTTTAGTTCCACATTCCACCACCAGGGGGCGGACTATATTCTTATTCTTAATAAAACTGTTTTTGAACGAAACTCCGTTAAACAACCTACCTGTAGATGTATTAGTCAAGGGGGTGGTGGACTTAAGCAAGAATTTAAGATATTTGCTGAAATTACTATTCGAAAATAGTAGTAATATACACTTTTGAAATTTTATATTAAATCTTAAATAAGTAATATTTATCCCACGACTCTATCGAAAATCCTCATCTAAAACGGAAGAAAACGGAACGGATTTAAACATTTGATCGCGCCCCCTAAAAAAATTTTACTAGCAAGGATTTAAGATATTTGTTGAAATTACTATCCTCGCTTTTTCCGCCATGCCGGGAAAGACCAGGGACTAATATTCAAAAATCTGGTCTCCCTCGAATTTTGCGGCATGCCGGCTAATGCGGGGGAATACGGTATGATGTTAAGCAAAAACTGTATAAAGGATTTTTTCCTTACGTATTAAATGCCATAGATTTAATAATTTGTGTATTTTTATACACATATTCTTGGTTTCACATTTATTTGTTCGATGTAGTGATGAGTTCAACTATCTACATATTTATCTGTAACGTTAAAAAGAAAACTTTTTTTACCAGTCTTAATAACGTGTAGAAACAAAATAAACTAGCGGTTACGAAATTTCACAGAAATACAGCCCAAATGGAGGAACGAGACCAATTACCTCTGTTCTCTCGTGGGGTATATTTCACACTTAGATTTAAAGATATCAAATTTAGACGAGACATTTTTACATATAGATTTAAATGTATAGAATTTAGACGACAATTTTTTGCCCATAAAATTAAATAGATTTTTTTTTTTTTTTTTTTTTTTTTTTGTAGTCGTACGCTACCATTTTTAAAACTTTTTTGCTTCTAATAATTTCAAAATTACAATTGTTGCTGCATAGATTACGTCTCCATACGCCGTGCAATTTATTTTGAAAATGTGTAAAATTTAGCAATTTTCTAAAAACATTTTGAGCCTTAAAATGCGGCTTTTAATTCTGATCAAGTTCCAAAATATTTAAAAAAAATTAAAACGATGATTAAAATTATTTTTATTTAGAAATCTGCCAAAAATAATCTGAAATATAGAGTTCCTAAAACTAATAACTGAAAAAGTCTTTTATCGCTATATTTCATGAGAAACAAATGAAAAAATAATTGTATTTAAAAATCGTATTTGTTGATAAACATTTGTGAGGGCCAACAAGGCCAAGATTCAAACCACAGCCCACTGATTTGCAAATCAGTGTATCTCAACTCATTATACAACTACCACATTTCTGCTCTCTTTAAAGCTTTCTTTTTCTTACAGAACTTACACGGGTGTCTAACACAAGTTATAAAAAATGTATTTAATAATTAATCGAGAAATTGAATTTATTTTTGTATTTTAGAAACAATTAAGAGCAATTTTTGCTATTTTACTAACTCATTCAAAATGTTACCTAAAATATAAAAGCTGGTTCTGAAACTGTTTTAGAAATAGAATCTTGAAATAAAGTAAGTCCTATTTTCATTATTTACCATGTTTTTTATTTAAATGGTTGTAATACGATTGCCACTTATTTCTGTTTTCCACAACAGACTTTCTGCTTATGTAAACATTAATTAAACTTTGATCAGTAAAAGCATACAAAAATATGATGTTTCATTACTATTTGAATGTATCTTTAAAAACGTGATTTAAAAATTGACGTTATCTACAAAGCTAGTTACATGCATTTCATTAGTGCAGTCTTTACTCGTTAACCGTTGTAATGTTAATCCTGCGAATGTAACATGTTTGGTATTTGATTCATATTGCTGGCCATTGTGATAAAGTTTTATTAATAATTACTACAAAGTAAAATCAATGCGAGATTGCATTAACAAAAATATAATTTTAAACGAAATAAAACTGTAAAGTGTTTGTTTAATTTCAAAGCATTCTCATAAATTTTGTTCTTGAAACAATGTAGATTAAAACAGAGCTGCTTCTAAATAAATTTTGGTGACATTAAATTTATAATTTCTTTCGGAATTGAAAAAGCACTTACTAATTAATTCACTGATATTTTAAGTTTGCATTTATTTATTATTTGATAAAAAATTAATATATTTCTTTCTAGAAAAATTAGAAACCCCTTTTTATGAAATAATATGCAAATAAAATTTCTTTGTGTTATAAAAATTGCTCCCTAAATTATTTGGAAAATAACTTATTAAATGTTTTAGTACAACGAAAAATAAGATATTTCTCATACACATTATATGCATTGAAATCTCCGACTAAAGTATTTGATTCACGGGAAGTGTAATAAATTGTATTGTTGGAAATATTGACGTCTTTACTGAAACAGCTCTATCAATATTATTTGTGGTTTTAGTGTAAGTTTCTTTTCATATTGCATTGTTTTATCATAATTAACTTTAATTTTAATTTTATTTTATTTTATTTTATTTTGTAAAAATTACAGGAATAATTTAACAAATGAGTATAGAACCTCATTTTCTTTCACATAAAACAACAACTAACTACTTTCTTATATTCATTTTTTACATTTATTTTCTATATTAGAGCAAACAATTATTTTATTTATGCATTAAGGGACATGTACATAGAGAAACATATATTTTGCAAATTTAACCAACTTCGAAAAAGAGCATAATTATTAAAAATGCACACATTTTATTTTTTATTAATAGTTTAGTTTCGTTCATAATTATAGTTAAAATTACACACAAAGTACTTCTTTAAATAATAATTTGAATAAGATTTCAACATAATGTAACATAACTTAATCTAACTAAGAAACACATATATTTTTTAAATACTTAATTTAGATATTGAACTTAAACATTCTTGCATATCAGTTACGAGTTAATTTGAATTTTAAAATAAAAATAAACATCCTATTTACATATATAATTTTTAAATGTTTTGTAAATGTACTTAAAAAATACTATCCCTTCCAAGTTAAAATTACTTTAAGACTTTAATTGTGTCGTCTACTTGCAAAACCGGCCATCTCCAAAAAAATAATTTCTTAATGAGAAAGCTGGTTTTTTTTGTCACACTTAACAAAAATAAGATTGGAACCAAAACTCTTTAGTTTTATACTCATTAGGACATATTTGACCAGCATTGGTATGGTTCATTGTTACCAGATGCTAGAAACTTTTACTTAGAACTTAAACATCTGAAAAAACACATTTTCCATTTTTGAGGGGTTGACCGGTTTTGCAACTCAACGACACAATTATAAAACTAAAATAAACAGTACTAAAAGAAACTGTACCCTTTTAACAACACGATATTTCATACGAATTTTAGTAAAGGAATAAAAAAGAGCGGAAATATACCGTAATATTTTTTTTATTATTATTCATTTATGCATCTGTTGACCAGACAAATCCATCTCATCACGGCTCTTTATGAAAACAGTACAAGTTCAGTACATATCAGTCAGTTATAGTACATATATGAAGTAATTAACTGCCAAGTATATTAGTGTGTAAATCAAGGACTATAATGGCGAATTATATAAACCTAATTTATTGCTTAAATTATCTGCTTACAACAATATACATTTTTACTTGCAATGAATTGAACACCACATTTTATTTAAAAAAATTTTAATTCTTCTTACAATTCGGTACCAATCTTTAAAGTGTTATCTTCTGCAATAGCAAATACTATTAACTTCTACAGAATATACTTCGATCGCAGAACAAGAGCTATCTAAGTGCTGTAAGGAATCTGGACGAAGATATTGTCTTTCTTCCATCCCTTAAATATAGTACATCGATATGCCAAAAAGTTTACAACATTTACATACTCTTCCGTTCAATTTTTTTTTCAGATACTAGGGGGCTCGGCCCCCTACGAGCTACGCTCGCCAACCCTCGTCCAGACACCGGAGACTCTAAATGCACGCTAATGTGATCGGCTTTAAAAAGATTTCGAAAGATTGAATTATAATTTAAAAAACAGTAGCGATCTCCCTATAAACGGATTTCTATTCATTTCTCTTTGATTGGGGAAATTTTAACGCCAAATCCGCTGCGGTACTACTTGATTATCCCGTCGACTAATTTCGCCAAATTATATAAATCGCCAAACCACTCACCAAATTATACAAATTGACATATTTGTTATTTTAAATAACGAAAGAACAAATAAATTAGTACAACATTAATAAAAATACAAATAAAACGTCGAAATAAAAATAACTTGATGACGTAGACACGTGTAACAACATTTCAAAATAAGCTAATATAAAAGGAATTAAGTAAACAGAATCTTTGTCTTCCGGTATTTTTTAACAAAGCGAAAAGAAAGTTCTTTTAAATGAGACATTTTAAATTAATCGTTTTTAATCTGACGTAATTTTGACCAAACTATTCTTTCTCTTTTTAATATTCACGTGAAAATACTTGTATTAGAAATAAAATATTATTTGCGCTTTCCTAAGAAAAATAGTGGAAAAGTATCCTCTCAAAATATAAAATAAATGTCTAGTGCAATTTGTAAATTTAAACCGTTTTGCAATATTATTTTGTACTCATTTTATGTAATAACTGTAATGTGACGTAAATATTACGTAATTTCTCATATTTAAGACTTCTAACGCATGTTAATAAATTTATTATTTTCCAAATTCCTTTCTCTCTTAAAATACACGTGTAATTATAGTTTTTATGACGTAATTCTTAATAAGTTCCTGCTTTTTGTACATAATTATTTAATTCTAATTCCAAATGTTTTTTTTTCTGTTTATAATAGTCACGTGTAAATAAATTTTTAATTTATTACACGTATAAATATATATTTTTTTTAAAGCAAACATTATTGTTTCCGCTGTTTATACAGTTGGCAACAGTTTAAATTAATATCACTTTCTAAAATCTGTAAAAAATATCTCTCGAAATGCTGAAAATTTGAATTTAAAATAGATATAAAACCTCGAAAAATCAGTCAAATTAAAAAAATAAATCAATTCTGCACACCGGGAAATTATAACGTATAAAATGAACTAAAAATTATTAAATTCCGATGTATAGTTTTTGCTACTATAAAACTTTTTTAGTGGAACGATTTTGTCCAACTTTAGCATTAAATATCTCTTAAAAGAATTCTTCGATTTGAAAACTGTCTGCATCAGCGTGTTTATCAAACATTTCTGTATAACACTACCGATTTTCATATTTTTGTATGTATTATTTTTCTTAATATTAACGAAGAAAGACCTCCGATCACAAAAAATTCAAAACCGGCGGCGGTGACAGCGGTAGTTACTTTTTTTTAGAATAGAGAGATTTCTTACCAGTGCCATATGCTTATTGAAAATTATATATCGAGGGAAGGTGCACATTTAGTCACAAAACTGCTGTTAAAAAAAATCACGGTAAGTTTGTATTTCTCAAACCATTGCAAACTTAGAAAATATGAATTCCTGCTACTAATTAAAAAAGTAGCATTTTTCTTTTTAAAACCTGATGAAATTTTATTTTCAAATGCTAAGTAAACTTTTCTTATTTCCAGCTTGTTTTTACAATATGTGCGCAGTGCCACACTGTTGTTTAGTAAGACGTTTCTCAGATATGCCGGGAAATTTTTTAATGGAGTTCTAGCAATGTTTCAAGAATTAACAGGAATCCATTTTTTAATCCAATATTTAACTATGCTATTTTCTTTGTAATTAATTTAAGTATAAAAAATGCATTTCTTATAGGTATGTTTCACCATCTGAATACTTTTAATCAGAGATTCGGGAAAATCGTGAAATGCTCTCAGACCTATAGACCAAACTAGAGTCATAAACGGGTCGGGTTGTACCCGATACGAACCTGTAAACTCCATTTTAAGTCAACCTGCAACCCGACCCGAACACGCAATGAAAAAAAAGTAAATCATGTTTTAATGCCATTATGAAAAAAATTCTACAATTGTATCTCTAATACCATTTTTATATTTTCATGGAAGAATTAAGAAATCTATATTCTTTAATATTCAAATATAATAAAATCTCTGAATAGTGGAACCTCGGGATCATTTAATAGAGTCAAACATCGGTCGCGCTATTCCAAATTTTGTTTTTTCGGCTCGGAATGCATCTAATTTTCTTTCTACAGGCCAGGTTCACACTAGAATAATTATTGCTGGTCAAATATAAGTTTTTTGCTACTAAGATTTTTGCGTTTTTCACAAAAAGTTTGAGCACAAATATGTTTTAGATGAAAAGAAATACGTATTTGCATTAGAGTCCTGCACGGGTCAGTTTATACCCGAGCCGTGCCACGGATACGACTCAATTAAATGGTCACAGGTATGATAAATTATACCCGAACTTTGATTCAATGAAAACAAAGAAAGTAGATAAATAATGTTACAATCTATATGTAACGGTATGAAATTAATTATCTAACCTTTAAATATGCTTTAAAATTTGTCGTGGTTTCAAAAGTTCCATTTATAATGCTAAACCTTGCATTACACAATTAGCTATCTGCCTTATCGTACTTTAAAAATATAATACGCAGCAAAACGCTAAATAATTCTTCCTGTCTTCCTGTCTATCACACAGTAGATTTTTGTCATAACACCGTTAGAAGTATCAAGACTAGAACATTAGAATTGTAACTGTTCAGCAAAAATGCTTTACCAATGCAGATGACATTCGTTATAAATCCTTATCATACCATTATTTGGAAAAGTATGTTTAAATTAACTTTCAGAAACTAATTCTAAAACTAGACGCATTTTGCTTGCACGAAACTTTAATCTGCAGTTTAAATGACTTTTAACGTGAAAAATATTTTGGATACTCTTTTAAAAAATCGGGTCAACCCGAAAAAGACCCGCGAGTGTCAAAAGCCAACTTGACCCGAACCCGATCCGCAACAAAAAAGTTGAAGTCAACGCGACCCAACGCGATTCACAATCCGAAAATATAGCGCTCACCCGACCCGACCCGATGCAGAAATCTAGACCAAACTAAAGCTCGGAGAAATTTTTGCTACATAAAGGTATGGGTTAAAACAGAATATGAAGTTAAAAAATTAAAATAAGTCACAAAATATAAAAAAAATAAAACTCATATTGGATAAATTTTAAAATCTTTCAGATTTATTGTATACAGGTTTTTATTATCATGCTCCTGAAACTAATTTAACTTCTCTGGATCAGATCAGAACTTTCTTTACGTTCATGAGCATGTACGAGCGAGAATTATATTTTACATAAGAGAAATACTTAACTGAAATAAAAGAAACATTTTACAATTGAAATAAAAAATATAACAACTTATATTACCATCTATTATTTTTCTCCACATAATAGTTTGTAAATATTTTGAAACTGATCTTCTGTTCTGAACATTATATTTCTAATAAATGAGCACTTCTGAGAAAAACATAAAAAAAACGATTATAGCACCATGCTAGATCCTTGGAAATATATTAAAAAGTGCGCCTATAAAAAGATTAATCTTACAATTAAAATATTCGAGGAAAAAAATCTCGCAAAATCCAGTTGTATTTTAAAAGATAATATTTAATAAAGAGATATCTAAAGAAAAAAATGAAATATTTTATTTATTATGTTTCCGATACAGATTTCAATAATTCGTTTTGTCTCGTTTTTTTATTATGAAGTATTTTGTTTTTGTCATTAAAAAGTTTAAAAGGTATATTGTTTCCTCATATTATAGCATTCTTATGAAATATATCACGAAAGAATAATATAGGCGTGATCGAATATAAAATACAATATCTTACAATAGCAGTGACTCTGTTTGGTCCTTGATACTGAGGACGAGTAAAAAATAAAATATAACTCCTTTTGAGACATGGTATTAAACTTTAATTTAACCGTCAGGTATATTTTTATCTTGATGAGTTTTTCCAGACATTTTTCTTTATCCCGGAAAACTCAATATTTCCAAATTTTTTATCATGATACATCCATCAAAATGGAAGAAATCGAAAACTTGAAATTCTTTTATCACTAAAAGTCTCAATACCTTTGTCTGAATCCCTTTGTTCTTAGAAAAGATAAAATCTTCTATTACATAGTTTTATTGTAATGGAAGCGGTATGAGACCATTTTCCATTATTTCAAATATCTGGGAAGATTGGTTCAGTATCACTTATCGAAGGCGAAGAATCGACAACTAGAAACATTATCTTCTACCATTTACTGTAAATGAATAAAAGAAATTGTAGAGAAGTATTATTGAATGTGTTTTGTGCTTTTGAACTCGCGGACAAACAAAAGAAAAAGTGTACAAAAATTACGCTCGTATCCATTGCACCCATATGTAAAACATATTGGACTCCAATATATACTAAAACATATCCTTTTATTTAAAATGAGCATTTTTATTATTAATATACATTATATACTGTATAAAAGTGGAAAAGTAAGAGTTACAATATACAAAAATACAATATACTTACTTTAGTTACGCATGAATGATTTTACATATGAATTAAGCAAGAACGTAATGTTCTTCACAACTTTTTTCATATATTTTGCAGACAAAAATAGTGTTTTCCGATCTTTTTTTGAGGACAAAACTTCTCATGCTGATTTTTCCCTTGTCGATTCATAGGTATATGTGTGAAGGACGTAAGAAACTCACTTTGGCACAGCGACACTTTCTTCATATGCAACTAATTCTTCTGTAAGTTGAATAAAGAAATTCCGTCCTTTCTTATATTTCTAATCACATACAGCTTTAAATGAAAACCATGTTATGTATGTATTCATAGCACTAACATTTATCATATTATAAAATACAATTCAAGGTCACCTGCGTATCATGCGTTTCAGATTGTAAATTCACACCATTTTGTGTATTGTGCTACACCGCATTTCTTTTCATTATAATCTAGAATAATTTGTGGCCTTTTTTTTTTTTTTGCAAGCTAGTATCTACATCAAAAGTATTATGCATTGCATAGTATAAAGCAAAGTAACAACTTTTTCTTTTTGAGGACATTAAGAGACGATTGTTGCTTTGTATGGAAATACTGAATTTTGCAGAACATACAGTACAATTTTTTGGATTTGTGAACGAAAATGGTAATTGTGGTTTTCGAATTGTCCCAATAAGTGATAATTTTTTAAGCATGGTACATTGCTAATTCATATGATGTAAAAAAGTTATCGCAACGTTTGCAAGTAGCTTTTACAGCGCATTAATTATTCAACATGTATCAACACGAAATACCGGTTTTTAAGATACTAACAATTGTAAATCAATCATTTTTACAGACATAATAGTATTTTTTCATACAAGAGTAACAAAATAATCTTCATTTTTCGCTGTTAAGGGGTCTCAGGACCTTAAAGTTTCAACATTTTCAAAACTTGAATTTTCTTGGATGTTTAAATCCTTTCTTTTATGAACATTTTGATGTAAGTGTTTCAATGAAATTTCCATTAGAACTGAAGTTATGGCTTTCAGAATTATACCCGCTCAATAGCTGAAGCGGCGTTTCCGAAACTTTGAAGTCATTTTTCTCCAAATGACGTTTTTGTGCATAACTGGCAGGAAATCTCAAAAACTTGTGAATATTTTTTCATAAAATTTTCAAAACATACATTTCATCTTAGTCTGTATAAACTGAACCTAAAATTTTATTTTTATTTTTCAAAAAAATATTTTTTTAGGAGATTTCACCGTTGAAATTTTCAAACTTTTGTATTAGCTAAATACAACTTTGTTTTACATATATATAAATACTTTAAATAAAAATTTATTTAGATTCTGATTAGGTATTCTAAGCTGACGTTTAATTAAGCACAAAAAATTTCATTCTAGTTTCAAAATTTATTTTGCTGCGCGTAAGCTGTTTTACCAATTTTCTGCTCTACAAATGTCTGAGAGTTTGGAGCCCTCTACAAATACTAATTCTGCATCCTGCAATTTTTTATATACATGAAATGAATGAGAATACTTATATCTATTATCCCAATAAAAATTGTGGTTTTAAATCATATACATTTTAAGATATTAAAAGTTGAAAATGGCCTTTTTTTTTAATTTTTTCCAATTTTAAGAGTCTCTAGACTCCTTAATTTAGCATGTTTTCTCTTGTATACGTTTTTTATCATTAAAAGGCTTACCTGAGAACTGATAGAATCCAAAAATTCAGTATTTCGAATTGATCCAAGTTTAAAAAAAAAAAGAAAAAAAAACTGTTTAGCATATTGTAGAAAACAACTAGGAAATATTTCCGAAAATTATGAGAAGAACATTTGTCTGAAAAATACTCCTATAAATCTCACTTTCCGAGGTTTCTACAGATAATGGAATGTTTTCTAAAATCCTGTGTAACCCGGCAGAAATCATGCCGCAATTTCGTGAACAAACTTGTTAAATCAAATAATTATCCTTTTTTACTGTCTAATAAAAGCATTTTATGGGACATCCACATTTAAGAAAAGGAAAACATTGCATTCTCAAGCACATGAAAAGCCAATAACTTGGGTAATTTCTTTAAAGTGGTGACTACTGCAAAGTATGTGAAAATACAGATATCCCAAGCCATTAAAAGAGCTGCTGAAGCAACAGGACTGTCCGAATCTACTGTGAAAAAAAATAAATAAACGTGAAGTGAACAAATTGGAGCAGAGTGATAAAAATATTTTGCCTAGTCCATGAAAACACCGTAAAAGACGAGAAATTCGCAAATGTATTAGTGATGATTCAAATAAATTTCCTATAAGACATAAGGTAAGCTGGGGTAACTGGACCCACGAGGTAACTGGGCCATAGGCTATTTTATAAAAAACCGCTGATTTTTTTAAGTTTTATCTTTTGTCATAATTGCACCCCCATCTCGACTTCTTAAAACAACGAGTGTCAACTCAATCATAATCAATCAGGCCTTTGCTGTGATAGGTTGCCGAAAATTTAAGTTTCTTTTTTTTAAAATAACGTCCATTTGGTTGAAATTCCTCGACTTTTTATTAAAATAAGGTAAGTACTTTTATTAAACGATCCTTTTATTTAAAGATGAGACATATAAATACATTAATATTAGGGGATAGTAGCCATATTTGGACCGCCACTTTAAATGGACCGTTGCCATCCTGCCGTTAATTACAGAAAGAGACGTCATCAACCACTGAAATTTTACTCATCAGAATGACGTCATTTATGATTAGAATAAGCACCCGCCTACCATGTACTGTTTTCAGACAATAAAAAAAATCTAAAATTAGCTGCTTTGATCTAATTTTTTCCTACTAAACGTAAGCGAATATTTTAAAACTAAGGTAAGTTGTTATGTTTTCATATACATATCTAAATTCAGCTGTTTATGGCGTACATTTTTCACGCGGATTTGTTTGATTTAGCTTTTGTTGTTAGACTTGAGATTATCTGTTTTAAAAAATGGTACAGTTGCCTACATTGGGTCAATTTAAGTTGATTAAATTAGACCAGATATATGATCATACATTTGAAAAGTAATTAACGAATTTCGAGGGCTGTACTCTTTGTACTCTTTTTATAAATGTTTCATAATAGAGTACTGTCTCCATGCATTTTTTTAAATTTAATAACTGGATCAATTTAATTGTACAGTTTAGGTCTGTATAACATGTTTATGTTATAAATTTTGTTTGCAATTTGTTTTATCTTATATGTATTTGCATTTTCTTTGAGTTCTTTATTCCTACGGCGTATTTGATTTACAGAGTCGAATTCAAACATTTTCCTCCTGGAGGATATTCGCGGTTCAGTGAGGGGGGGAGGATACTTTTCACAGTTTTGGAGGGTGAAATTACACTTTTTTGCAACTAAAACGCATAAAATCTTAAACCTACTTGGGGGAGTAATTATCGTAAGGTCAGGGGGGGGGGGGAACCCCGGAATTCAACACTGTTTGAATATAAAAATGTTTTGTGTTTGATTAATCGTAGCATATTTTTTTATCATTAGAGGATATTTTTTTAAACACTTTTTAAAATAATTTTAAAATGTTGAAAATGGCACAGACAAACTGTCCGGAAGAAAAACAGCCGTGACAGCAAAAGCTGTTAAAGATATAGGAAACGAAAAAGAGAGAGTGAGTTGTGAAGAAATTGACCTGCAAGAAAGCTGCAGCTACAAATCCCCCAGAAGCCAAAGAATCATTAGAAATATTATATCCCTTGCTATATTTAATTAAATCAAAGTACAGAGAGAGAAAAAAAATAGATGTGTTAACATCTTCACCATATAAAGTAAAACTTGAAATGAAAAAATAAACCGAAAAAATGGAAGCTCTCACAGCACAAAAGCAACTGGAACATCAAGTTTAGGCGTAATGCAATTGGAAAAAAAGATTATGGAAGGGAAGAACTACAAACGTAATATAAAGAAAACTTCTGTAGCAAAACAAATGTCTAAGGATTCAGAATCTAAACAGAAAAATCTAGACAGTGATGATAGGATTTGCCTAATTTGTAAGAAAAATAAAACAGCAGTAATGATTCAGTGTTCAGATTGCCAAATACGGTTCCATGTTGTGTGTGTTGGAATAAAAAACGAAATTCATGTGTACGCTTTTTATCACTTCCTACAAGATATTCAAGTAGCTGCCAATTAGTTCCATAATTTCTATTCTTAATTTCTGCTAACTTTTATATACATTTTGAATACATTTTAATTTAAAACAATTACTCTTATTTTCAGGTATTTGATTTCATTTAATATCATTGATGTTATTTTGTTTGATTGTTTCATTAATAGCAAAATTTGCTTTTAACAAAATTAGTTATCTTCCTGATATTGTTTGGTCCGATTTAGTAGACTGGGGATCCAACTTAGGCGATCAGTTTCTAAATTTGGACCACTTTTGACAAATTTTCAAATCAAAATAAAACTTAAGTTTTTCAAAAAGAAATTGATCTAAAGATTTATTTAGTTAGTAGAGGAATATATTGACCCCGTGTAGTGATGTTTTGCAGATATTCCAAAAAATAAGTGAGTTACACCTGAAAAAAGGGAAGTGGTCCAAATTCAGCTACTCCCTCGTATTAAGTATCTATACATATTTACTTCATGTTTCAAATGTAGTGCCCGTGTTCCAGTTTAGTGTCCGCGTCAGTCCAGTCCGTGCCCCATAATTTTTTCAAGAAAGGGATAACTTTGACATGTATCAGGGGTAACTGGATCATATGGGATCCAGTTACACCAACAGTTATAAATATCTTTTTTGTGTTTCTCTTACTACAGGAAATTAATTTCTCTACTATTTTTTGCTTGCAATAAAGAAAATTACATAATATCTTATTAAAATTAGATAATAAAAATTTAAAGAAACGTGTTGGGGGTATCAAATCAAATGTATTAAGTGCGATAGCTATAGCTCGAAATTTTACGATAAAGATGAAGAGATGTACATAAGGCAAAGTGAGATTATTAAAAAATTATCAGAACAAATAAAAAATAGTTCTGTTCGGTATAAAAATACGGTTACATTCTCCACATGTTTATTGGACATATCGAACTTCCATTACGGTAAATAAAAAAGAGAATGAGATACATAAGCCCTTACGTAGCCATTTGTTCATAGATTTATCGTGTTATTTTTTTCCTTAAAATACTCCTGTAACTTTTATACTTATTACCTATTGTAAAGTACATAAATACTTACTTAATTTTTATAATTTTTGTATAAATAAATCTAATATCTGCACTAGATGAAATATATATATAGATATAGATATAGATATATAGATATTAAAATGTAATTTTAAACATTTCTGTCTGATACAGGGAACCTAAATGAATCCATTTACAAAAGTTCAGACATTAATTCAAATAAATATTAGCCTTTTGAAGATGAATGGCCAGAATCTCCAGAGTCACATTGTAAAATCATGGCCAAGTTGCCCACGTAACCTTATCACACAGGACTTTTATGTTAATAAAAAGATAATACACACGGCAGAAATATCCGGATCATGATTTTGAATACATTAATTTGATTCCCTCAAAAAAAAAAAAAAAAAAAAAAAAAAAAAAAAAAAAAAAAATTGATCGAACAGCTTTTTTTAATTTTCAAAAGGTATTACATATTGAGTAATAAGTAATTGTTCCCTCATGACGACCCTTCTTTTGTTGTCGCATAACAAAATTAGGGTCAAAGCATCAATTTTGATGGTATTTTCTGATCCTATGTATTTGTCAGAAAATTGTAAACGTTATTTGATTCCATAGTTTCTTAATAAGAAAACTGACCAGTGTTACACTTTTACGATTAAAAATTAATCCATCAATGTGTCAGAAAGCAGCTAGGTTGAATTTGAGAAAAATCTTAATCATTATATTTTAAATACTACTTTTTTTAATTAACTTAAAATCTAAATATAAGGTGCCCACCCCCTTAAACAAAATCTCCCACTCAACAATTCGGACTAATTTTGATAGATAGGAGCAGACAAATAGAAGGCATAGCTTTTATGGCGATTAGTCGACTAGCGTTTTTCGCTTTTCAATAAACGAATTACATCTTACATTATAATCGATTGCTGTCTCATCACTACCTTTCTCAATCTGTCAGCTCCCTATAATGGGCTCTAAAATTTATTTGTGAAAAATGCTATATCTTTATCGAAAATTGAAAAAAAAAAAACTTGCGTTTTTTTTTTTCTACTTTTTGCCCCATATTAATAAAAGCACCTACTTATTAGAAGCAATTGTACTACTGTGAAGAAAGATATTTGTGTGTCTGTTTGTCTGCGATGTCTTAGAAAAATCTACCTCAATTTAGATATTTTTTTAGAATATAGTGTAACGCATGGAAACATATTGCATAAATGTCTCGGTAGATAAAATGTGTTTTTATGGTTAATAATATTTTTGAACACATATATATTAATAGCTTAACATTAACACTTAAGGGTTTAAATTTCTTTTAAAGCCAAACCTCAAAAAAGAATCGAAATTCAGTTTCAGTTCTGTTTCGGCGAGAAGAACTTGCTTCAATCGGGCACTTATATCGATGATTGATATTGCTAGTTGTTTAATGCTTATAAAATAAATATTCTAAAGATTTAATTAAATGTGTGATATTTTTTGCAAATATGTTTATTCACGTTGTCAAACAGAGAAAACATCAAACATTGAGAGATTCAACCGAATGCTAATCGCGCCAAGACTGTAACCTCCTCCGATTCTAACCCATCTATCCCCGTTGGTAAGTTCTAAAAAAGCAACCTTACTCACGGTGTTTTTCTGATGGTATATAAGTCCGTTCAAATTGCAGCAATCGTGCTGTTAAAAATTTACAGACACGATTAGCGAAAAATATGAAAACTACCTTCAGAATTTTTTTAATATTAAATATTTATATGTTTCAAATAAAAATTTTCGTTAAGACTACCAAGGATATGCTATTCATATTTTTTTTTCCAATTCCATCTGAACTATGGGAATAGAAATTTTAAATTGTTCAAAAAAAAAAACAAAAAAAAAACTTAAAAATACAAAAGCAACATTAAGATCATTTCTTTTAAACAGCGTATATTTTTTTTATATAAAAGATACCTTTTTAATTTTTTATAAAAGTGTCGTTAAAACTACAAAAACTACAAAAATACCGGAAATCCAGATATATATATATATATATATAAACAGTATGTATTTTGATTTGGTATTTTTTTTCCCTTTATAATTTTTAATCTCGTTTCATTTTGAACTTAACTGGTGTTCAATGATTTATTTCTCGGTTTTCTGTGTGTGGTAGTCCCAAATTCATATTCTTTAGCTAATTTAAGGCTAATATTAAGATGAAACCACGTATTTTATTTGTGGAACTTAAGGCATTTGGGACCCGATTATTTTATATATGTTCTACAAATTTCCATCATTCTATTTCTGTTATTCAATTTCTGCTGTTTTTTACTATGTTTTTGGAATCTATGTTAAGTGTGTTGGGGTGAACTGTCCTTGTTAATGTCATTTTATTCAATATTTCACAGTTTTTGTTGGTGGTCGGTAATGTTTATTTAATGGTTATATATACAAACAGTCGGTAATGTTTATTTAATGGTTATATATACAAACACACACACACACACACACACACACACATATATATATATATACGTTTTAAATGAAATGTACCTATAGTATCAAAAAAGTACCGTCTATTCAAAGGTGTCCTCATTTTTTTTTTTTATCGGTCTTCGAAAAATTGAAATTTTAAAATGAAGAAAACTAGAATATTTTTCTCTCGTCTGCATGCTTTGTGCTTGTAGAAATGCGTTTTCCCCGTGCAACCGTAGAAGTGACCACCATAACAATCGAAACGCGTGACTGTCATATTTAATCTCCTTCAAAAAGTTTTAAAATATTAGGAGAAATTTTAAAAATATTTTTATATGTATAAAAAAATCAATTAAGGTCAATTTATTTTGGATTACATAATAAAATATATTCGCAATACTTAAAAGCAATTCAACTCAAGAAATTTTTCAACTATTTTTTCATGGAGTTATATTAAAATATAACAATTAACGCGTATAATCAATAATTAAATGCGGAAACAGCTTTTCAAGAAAATCTTATGACGTGGTTTTGAAGCACTAAAAGACAGAAAATTTCAAGATAATTATTTTTATAATTTAAAACTACGGGTTTTTTTTTCCATTATTAAGTAAAAATAAAATCTAAAATCTTCTGAAAAAAATTAATTAGTGTATTTAACATTTAATCCTGTCCTAAATCTGTGCTAATTATATTTTCGAAAAGTTAATTTAATTTGTTTTTATAGGAACATTGTTTTTACACTGAAAAGATGAAGCATTTTTTTTTTCTAGTAAAAAAAAATAATAATAATTTTAATGGCATACGTTTTTTTATTAAGTAGATGTAATGAGTACATTTCGAATTTATGAAAATCTTAAATTTTAATTAAAAGAATTATTAAATGTCGGGATAACACCGCCATATCACACGTGTGCTTAAAAAGAAGGAAAGGGACACAGAAACAATATAGGAATTGGACCACCGTGGCTTCTTTGAGATGCAAGCATATCGTGGGAGGTCGCTAGTGAGATGGAATTTCTAGAATGAGCGTTTTTACAGGACCAGAGGATTCAGTGGAAAATACTCGGTTAGGCAATAAAAGGGATTGAACTTTTGAACTTCTGGTGAGTCTGTCAACAGTAAATTTTAGTGAGTAGCTCTAAAAATGTCCCATGTTAGGAACACAAGTTTAAGATTACGCCATAAAATGGGATTAAGATAGTAGGGGCTCAGTTTTAGACCACCGCTGTGAGCGTTACTATAAAATTATAATTTTATGTAAGCGTGAGTGTGCCGTTTAAAAAAAATAAAGAAAGAACTCACGCCCCTTAGAAATTTTTATAGGACGAGATCATTTTTAGACGGGATTTTAAGCAGACAGAAAAATTAAGGAAGATATGAATTGAGAGGTGGAGGACAGAGAAGGAGTTTAGATTTTGGAAGAAAAACATACCTTTTCCTGAGAGGGAGTTTTAGCTCCGAGAGAAAATAACCCTTCCCTTTAAAGAAGGGAGAAATTGTATTCTCCGGACTCGAGTAAAGAATGCGGATTTGCTCAAAAGCATCTGCATGGTGGAAATAGTTTTATTGGTATGGTGGTGCAAAATATGGATTAAACGAAAGGAATAATAAGATGACGATGCTTCTCAGGAAAATAAGAGGTGAGTGGGATTATTCTATCGTACTTTCGAGCAATCAATATTTCTAATGAAATTGTATTTTGTAAGTAAATATAAGCCAGACATCCTTAGAGTCCCTATGACTGATTAAACTATGATTTGTACAATTTTTCTATGCGTTCTTTAATAATAATAATATATATATATATATATATATATATATATATATATTTATATATATATATATTTATTTATATATATATATATAGGGAAAATTTACTCCAGGCATGTTGTTAATGCCTTTGTCATTTTGATTAATTAATAAATTAGTGTTTCATATTCAATGTTTCCAGAACCTATTTATTTATACATCCGACTCTCGAACCTGGGAATAAAAGTAAGAACTAAACTAAAAACCACACGAGGAGTAGGACAATTAGACACAAAAACAATATAGGAATTGGACCACCGTGGCTTCTTTGAGATGCAAGCATATCGTGGGAGGTCGCTAGTGCGATGAAATTTCTAGAATGAGCGGGTGTTTTTACAGGACCAGAGGATTCAGTGGAAAATACTCGGTTAGGCAATAAAAGGGATTGAACTTTTGAACTTCTGGTGAGTCTGTCAACAGTAAATTTTAGTGAGTAGCTCTAAAAATGTCCCGTGTTAGGAACACAAGTTTCAGATTACGCCATAAAAAGGGATTAAGATAGTAAGGGCTCAGTTTTAGACCACCGCTGTGAGCGTTACTATAAAATTATAATTTTATGTAAGCGTGAGTGTGCCGTTTAAAATATATATATATATATATATATATATATATAGAAAGAATTCACGCCGCTTAGAAATTTTTATAGGACGAGATCATTTTTAGGCGGGATTTTAAGCAGACAGAAAAATTAAGGAAGATAGGAATTGAGAGGTGGAGGACAGAGAAGAAGTTTAGATTTTGGAAGAAAAACATCCCTTTTCCTGAGAGGGAGTTTTAGCTCCGAGAGAAAATAACCCTTCCCTTTAAAGAAGGGAGAAATTGTATTCTCCGGACTCGGGTAAAGAATGCGGATTTGCTCAAAAGCATCTGCATGGTGGAAATAGTTTTAATGGTTCGGTGGTGCAAAATATAGATTAAACGAAAGGAATAATAAGATGACGATGCTTCTAAGGAAAATAAGACGTGAGTCGGATTATTCTATCGTACTTTCGAGCAATCAGTAATTCTAATGAAATTGTATTTTGTAAGTAAATATAAGTCAGGCATCCTTAGAGTCATTATGACTGATTAAACTATGATTTGTACAATTTTTCTATGTGTTCTTTAATAATGATATATATATATATATATATATATATATAGGGAAAATTTACTCCAGGCATGTTGTTAATGCCTTTGTCATTTTGATTAATTAAGGAATTAGTGTTTCATATTCAATGTTTCCGGAACCTATTTATTTATACATCCGACTCTCGAACCTGGGAATAAAAGTAAGAACTAAACTAAAAACCACACGAGTAGTCGGACATAAAGACATTCATAAATTTATTTAAAACCTTAAAAAAAGCTTTGCCAGTACTTTACGATTCTTTAAACTAGTATGTGATGAATTTTCATATTATGAAGGAGTCTATCTATACTTTAAAGCACGAGTGTCTCATTAACGCTGACGTTATTTTGAGATTGGCAGCGGTAGATGATTCACTTTCATTTTTTTCAAATTTCGCTACTGTAATGTTTTTAAATTCTGAACATCATAGATTTTTCAATTTTTAAACCGTCGCGTCGTATAGTGAACAAAACAAACTTACAATTGCAATTTATTTGAAAAATGATAAATTCTGAACCCTTAAATGCCTGAATTTTCAAAAATCATTGCAATAATGTTTTCGGGCTTTCATTTTTTAAATAAATCACGGGAAAAATACTTAAAAAATCATATTTTGTTTTAAGTATGGTTTACGGATAAAAAACAGTTTGTTATTAATCGGCAATACTGGTCTTTAATTGAAAAAATAATTTTCCTTGATAAAATTCTATAATATTAAACACACAAGAATATTAGGAACTATAATAAGAAATAAATTTTACTTGCTCATTGCACAACAAAATAGGGTATTTCGGAAGCTTCCAATCAAAACAAAAAGAACATGTAGCAACAATTGAAGACATAAATCTTTATTCTTAAGCAGCACAAGTGTTGCCATCTACATGTTGAAAATCGATTTAATAATATTTTCAGAATGTATTTTATTGGCAACATCAGGCATTATAGCTTCAATATTATTCTAGTAGTATTTTAGAAGCCTAAATTCGGTATGTTGCCGAAAAGTAACACCCGACATTTAAGGGTTAAGTAACTGATTTCTTATGACTGATTTAATGATTACAGAATCATCAAAGATGATTTCAAACTTAACAATGACGAAAATTACAGAATAATCCATAAAATATAAAAGAGACAGAACATGTCAAACAAAAATTCACTATTGTTCAAAAACCTGTCAAAGTTCAATGTAATTCTGTCCATTTAAATGCGTATACTTTTAAAATTTCAAAAACTATAACTATATCTTGATCATACTATTTTTATTTATTTTACACAGTTAAAGCAATTTCAAAAACATATATCAAATTAATTATTATCAAAGGAAATCAATCAATTATCAATTATTGTCAAAGGAAAACAAGGTGCATTTAGGGGTGATATGTTTCGTTTGTATCAATAATAATATTACATAAAAAAACTTATTTCAAGTATCGAGAAATTAATGGTAACCTATACCCGGAGTTTAAATAATCACTGCAATATATCAAATAATATAAACAAAAAATAATTAAATAAGAAGTCTATCTTTTTTTTTTTTTTTTTTTACTAAATCCGTGGCTTTTATTAATGTTCGGTAAATAAATCTCTACAGCGAAAAGTCCCATAACAGTATAAATAAAGAACATGAAACAAATGAAATAACTAAAACCGTCAGCAATCATTATTAGGTTAATTCTCATCAAATACTTCATTTTTGAAAATAAATTCAGAAACAGAAATAAACGAATTAAAGTGCATCAAATATATTTTTCTAACATTTTTATATTTTTAAAATAATCTGGTTAATCAATTTACAGATGCAATTAACCCAGATAATCCATTAAGATAAGTAAAAAAAAAACATGTTGCAGATTGTAAGACATTTTTAGGGAGGAAAACGAATAAAATAAATCTTAGTATTCAAAGCACAAATTATTTTCTATTGCTTTAATGTAATCGTAAGAAGAAAATCTTAATCTGTGAATCTTAAAATAGCACCAAATTCGATAAACCACCACAAAGAAATTTTATTAACCATTTGGAAAAATGGTTATTGTTCCCTGTCAGGGTAGGAAATCAAAAACATATCTGAAGAGTTTTATTGGTTAAATCCGCATTTTATTCGTTTTCTGATTGGTTACACAGTAATCTGTACTTCCCTTTACTTTCAACAGAGATGGATACTTCTATTGCCACTATGACAAAAAAGTAATAAAAACTACAAAAAAAAAATTAATAACTCAGAAACAAATTGAGATAAAGCTTTCAAACAAATTGCATTTAAAAGTACATTTTTTTTTCTCTATACGACGGTGTAAAAAGTAATATTGTGAGATGTTTAGAAGTTTAAGAGTGAAATTTCATTTAAAATTGGTCGTCAGATTTCTACGATGAAAAAGCCTTTTCCCGAACAGCCAATGAAATGCTTGGATAATACGTAAGTTTCATGTCGATAATACGTAAGTTTCAGGAAATCTGACTCGTCGCAGGCGATTTTTGTCGCTTGCAATTTTTACGTGTAATAACACTATTAATGTTTAATTCATGGCGTACGTAATGTATGATCAACTGCGTGCGATTTTTTATGTCTTAAATTTTAGTCTTTGAAAAAAATCATTTTCCAAATGGTCGTTGTAATTTGTTAAATTGCTTTTTTTTAGCGCTTTTACTGCAGACAAAATGCATTTAAAGTCCTCAGGAAAACCGATAAATTTTGTTGATTATTTTACTACATTAATTGGTGGTTTTTCTAAAATAATTTAGATTTTTTATTCCATTTTGTACATCACGTAACCTCGCAATTTTTAAAAGAAAATTATTTTTTTTATTTTTTACGCTATTTAAATAATAATAAAAGAAATAGAAAATCAGATGTTATTATCCTCAATATTTCCCATGAACGCTTTTAGTTTCAATGAGAAATGTTTACTGTAACGTATTTCAAAGATGACTTTATATCTATGTTCTATCTAATTATTGTTTGCACTATGAAAATTCTGAAGCAAACTTTCTACTAATTTAACCGTTTTTATAGATAACGGTTACTTAATCGTAACATAAAGCGTTCTCATCTGTCAGAACAAAAAAGAAATACCGTTATGTAACCGTTTATACACAATGGTTAAAGTGCGATTATCTAACAGTTTTCATTAAAAACAGTTGAATGACTGAACAACTTGTTGTAGATTTTTTACAGTGGGATGTTTCTTAAGTAAAATAATCCAAAAGAATATTGGTTGTTTTTTATCTTCACATAAATGATCATTTACTTCAAAAAACTATTATTTAGAAATTTAGATAATAATTTAGAACAGAGATAACCAATAAGGTAATTGATTAAAGAGAATTTGGTAACTAAATGGTTTAATGCAACAACTTGAAGAACCACAATAGCTATAATGTTGAATTTGAAATATTTTCTTATTCTTAAAAAAAAAAAAAAAAAAAAAAAAAAAAAAAATCTTCTGTTTTAACAAACAAAATATTCTTATTAAAAGTCAATATTAATTACGAACAACTAAGTTGTAAATATACAACTATTTTATTATTAATCAGTATGTCAAGAATTTTGTGTGGAGTGAAACACGGCTATTCATTTAGAATATTAGATGTAAATTTCCAACTGGGCGAAAAATGTCCGGACCAGGACTCGATCCCGGGACCTCCTGGCTGAAGCCGCCAGTGATCTGCCATCTGAGCTATCCCGGACGTCTCTGGTCGAACTTTTTCACCCAGCTAACCTTGATGATTACAGCATCTGGTACCAGATGCTCAAGGATAGCTCAGATAGCAAGACGTCCGGGATAGCTCAGATGGCAGAGCACTGGCGGCTTCAGCCAGGAGGTCCCGGGATCGAGTCCTGGTCTGGACATTTTTCGCCCAGTTGGAAATTTACATCTATTATGATTTGTTTGCCAATTAGAATATTTGTGTTAAAATTAATCTAGTATTCATTTAGAAGTTCGAGAGATAAGTGTTTACAGTATTTTGTATATGTAAAATTAGTTTTACGTGGATTATATATTTTATAACAATAAATATAAAAATTACAATAACTTTAAATTTAGGTCTTGTTCGGTGCCCTTTGTGCATATTACTCAGGCTTTTGTAACGCTTTCCAACAGACTTGAAAAATGTTTATTAATTGTGTTTCTCTGTCCGTCTGTCCATCCGTGCCCTAACTCGCGTAAATGTACTACAGTGGAACCCGGTTAAGATGCGTTTCAAGGGAGTGAACAAAAGTCGCGTATTAAGCGGGATCGCGTATTAAACGTGATTTGTATAATTTTGCAGTAACTGGGCTTATTTACGCATCTCATCGTCTGAATGAACTTTAGAGCTTTCATTTAAAGTGTACTGCCGAAAGTTGTGATTTTTAAGTATATTTAAATTAAAATTTAACTGTATTCAATTTTAACTCATTGCTTCCTTTTTATAGGACACTGGAATAATAACTGAAAATAAATAAGGATTCTAACATGACTTTATAGTTGATTAATGTTACAACAAAAAATAAAACAACAAATATATGTAATTTTCATGCTAGGCTAATGTTTTTAACACGAAGAAGAAATGTTAAATTTTTGAAGCCAGTTACAAAAATTATTTTTAGTAATTGTGGTAATGAGTATCATTATAAACTGTCATTTTTAATTTGAGAAAAAATACCATCCTTATTAAAATTGTGTTAATATTATTGTGTAAAATATATTGTTAGCCTAGCAAAAACTAAACGAAACTTTGAAAACATAAAATAACACAACTGCAATCGCATTTTTTTCTTTGCCGATAACATGCATTATAAAACATAGTAGTGATATAACGTTCATTTAAAACCTGACTAACAACAGGTATAATCATAATTTTTATGACATATCAGAGCAAGTTGTTCAAGGCATTTTTCGCAGTGAATGCTTTATCAATCATTAATTGATTCCTTTGATTTCTTTGATGAAAAATCCGCATTTAATTAGTTTTGCTCATTTAGCAAGTTATTTTCATTCAAATATCTACCACTATTTCATGTTAGTAATATTCTCCTTAATTAATCTGTCATTAAATAAAATAAACATTACTGTTTGGAATGAGTGGTTTTTATCTCAATAAAATAATCCTCTAATTTAGCAACATGGTAGAGGAATTCGCATTTTGATTTATGAATTCGCGTCTTAAACGTGATTTTTTACTTCAAAGGACCGAAAATCTATCGCGTATTAAGCGGGATCGTGTAATAACCGTTCGCGCATTAAACGTGATAATTTTACATTAGCCTTATGGACGACGTCAAGTGACCGGAAGAAATCCGCGTATTAAGCGGGATCGCGTATTAACCGTGAGCGTCTTAACCGAGTTCGACTGTATGTAATTGATATACGTGAATTATCATGGCATGTTCGGTACTGAAAATGAAGTGCGCACCATTTATAGTTCATTAGCGATGCATTTTACTGGTGTTAAAATATTTTAAACATAATGAAATTTACGTACATTATTGATTTGCACAAGAACATGATTTCTATTCAATGTGTGATGTGTAGCACTCTCAATACTCCTACGGGGAACTCAAAAGCATTCCGTTTTGTGGTCTATGAATAAAAATCATTTGCGGTGTATTTTAACCCCTTGAGGATCGGTGAGATAAATTATACCCCATCTAATTTGAATTCAGATTTGCACCAGAAACATTTACTAAAGTTTTACTTTTATAAACTTTGGTGAAAATAAGGAGAAAAATTGCTTTTCCATTATTTTGAAATACTTTTTTTTTTTAAATTTTCGGCGGGAATTCAACATTACAGAAACTTAATTGCTTGCCCCTCAATAGGTTAATAATGTTACTCTGTTACATACATAATGAAATCGCTAGGAAATTCTGAGGTGAACTAATACATGATTCCTGTAGAATATCGGATGCAAAGCATTTATCATTTATTTACAGGGTCAAACAAGAGTGTTCGGCTATATAATTGTCTGTTTGCAGCGTATTTTAATGTCGCATTATTTCAAACATGATAAAATTGGTGTATATTAGTCTACCACAAGATGCTTGTAGCTGAATATGGTGTGCATTGTGTTTATCGTTTACACTGACACACAAAGGATCGTAGATACTACTGTATCCGAAGTGCTTCCTATTAGAAATTATTTCTGAAAGTTCGATTACAGTTACGACATGCTTTTTTAAGTCTCACAAAATTTTTGCATACTACGTGTTATGCATAAATTCTATACACTATATGCAGGGCTACAAAAAAGAATTCGAAACTATTATTGGGCGTGGAAATGAACGTGAATTGATTAAAGTTATTTTTAAATTTGAGTTATGCATTATGAAGCTCAACTATATTGAGTATATTAAGAGATGTTTGAAGCATAGAAATGAAATCATACACACTGTTACGGTAGGAACTGGATACATGACCGTCTACGGATAGTAAATTCGGGAAGAGTGATTTCAAAAGTATTAAGCATGTTAAATAACATCTTAATATGTGGACAATATAGGACTCTGTGTGTAATATATAGGGCAGAACAAAGGTTTCAAGTACATTTCTATTTATTGTGTTGAAATTGCTGAAGGTGAATTTTCAACTGTGTTATACGCTTTTTTACAAAACTAGATTTAATCATATTATGTAGAATCTGAACAAATCATAGATTATATTCTAGCTATATTATATAGCTTATGATTCTTTTAGAAAATCATAAGCTTTTTTTAAAAACATGTATAACAATCACTTATAAACAAATTAAGTTAAATAATGCTATAAAAAGTGATAGAATATCTTTATTAAGACTTACGATCGTTTCATCGCACAATCGGCGACATTTTCAAAATCAATCATAATAGAAAATATTTTCACATAACTTAAAAACAATAATATAGTAAACAATGTCACGAGACATGAAGCATAATGAAAATATTGCAACCATAAAATAAAATTAAAATTAAATTAGCTATTTGCGAGCGTGGATTAATTTTCACATAATTTAAAAACAACATGGTAAACAATGTCACGAGACGTCAAGCATACTGAAAAACGTTGCAAAACATAAAATAAAATAAAATTAACTTGGCTATTTGCGAGTGTGGATTCATTTTTACTATTGTTTCTACAATTACTTAGTATCTCTTTCCAAATTCTAGGTAAATCAAGGGACACAGAATCATTGCAAATATTCTCGTTGCGTAAAAATATTTCTATTGATTCTCGGACTATGGATGGTAAATAAAATCTTGATGGATAAATTAACTTGCTATTTTTAAATTCAATCTGTAAAGGTTCTTCGCTGCATAATCTGACCAAAGCTGTGGTTCTTCTATTGTATTTGATGTCTACTATGTGTTCTTTGCTTTTTTTAATTTGAAAAAATTGTCAAAAGTGGTTCAAATTCAGCGACTGGTCGCCCAAGTCGGAACCCCAGTCACCTAAATTGGACCAAACAATATATTCTCTACTCATTAAAACAGCCTAATAACTTATTTTATAAAAATCAAAGTTTGCGATTAATGAAATAATCAAACAAAACAACAGAACAATGTTTCTGAGTGCCCATGTAAATATTCATATTTAATACGAAACATAATAGTCAATCTACATAATATATATCAATTACATGGTAAAGTGAATACATTTAGAGTCAGAGCACGACCAGACAGACGCGAAACAAATCAAATACATCAACGCTTTTCATTTATATTAAAAAGGGGTTTAAAACAATATGCTATACTGAAAAAAAAAAAAAATACGCTACGATTAATCAAACGCAAAACATTATGCATTCAAACAATACTGAATTTGGGGGATCCTCCTCCCCGAGCCTTGGAATGTACATTCCCCGCCGGAAGTTTTGAGATTTTAAGCTTTTTAATAGCGAAACAAGTGGAATTACTTCCCAGAACTGTAAAAAGCCTTCTTCGACGGAACCACAAATATCCTCCTGGAGAAAAATATCTGAATTCAACACTGTAAATCAAATACTCCATAGGAATAAAAAAATAAAAAAAATACAAATACATGCAAAATAAAAGAAATTGCTTCTAAAAAAATTATTTCATACATGTTTATGTTTATATAGGCTTAAACTGTATAAAGAAATTGATCCAGATATACAAAAAAAGATTAAATTAAAATATTCAAAAACTTGCATAGAGATTGTAATCCATTATAAAATATATAGAAAAATTGTGTTCAAAGCGTAAAGCTCCGAAATTCATTACTTGCCTTTAAATTTTATTTTGGTATATCTGGTCTAATTTAAGCAACTCAAATAGGTCCAACTACGGAAACTACGCCATTGGGAAAAGCAAACAAATCCGCCTGAAAAATATGCCCAGTAAACACATGAATTTAGATATGTATATGAAACAATAACAACTTACCTTAGTTTTAAAGTATTCTCTTACGTTTAGTAGGAAAAAGTTAGTTCAAAACAGCTAATTTTAGGTTTTAAAATGTGTTTGAAAACGGCACGTGGAAGGCGGGTGCTTCTTCGAAACATAAATCACGCTATTCTGATGAGTAAGATTTCAGCGGTAGATGACATTTCTTTCTGTTCTTAATCAGAGAATTGCAGCGGTCTATTTAAAGCGGTGGTCCAAATAGGGTTATGGCTACTCTCCCTATATGCATCACTGATATAGACTACAACAACCTCTTTTGGTGCATACCAAACATGGAACTTATAGTTCGTTTAAAGAATGCACAGTAGAACTAATTACACTGATGTATGGGGGAACTCTTAGAGATGCATCTTAATTATGATAATTAATAGATTGTTGATTATAGAGTACATATCATTTGTCTTTCATTTGCAAACAATCGCAAAAGAAAAAAAATGGATTCAGGGCGAACTATGATTGATAAATGATGCAGTCTGTTTTCAGTTTTAGTATGTATCTTAAACTTAAATAAATATGAGTACATTATGTGATGTCTATAACTTCTGTATATCATGTATATGTGTTTATTAATTGAATTTCCATACATAACAGGAGAATTAAATGCTAAAAATGGATTATTACTGCGTTATATATATTTTTAATTATTTAATTAGATAGATCAATTCTTTGTATAAAAAATGTAATGTCTTAACAATATCCCGATAGTGTTTGAAAGTATTTTATAATCTATAAATGATTTTTTGTTCTTGTCAATTTTCAAATACAATTTTTATATAATAAGATAGCTAAGGAATTATTTCTGTTCTAAATGTGAAGTACGTTACACATCTGTGTAAAATGCTATATTTCTTGATAAAACAGTAATTGTTTGTTAAGGTCTATTTAATTATAGCATAATAATTGTAGAATAAAATTTTGACAACAGCGCCCAATCAACGAAATTATTTTCCGCTTATTCAATGATAGAAGCAGGCATTCCTTTTACCCCTAGTTTCTGATAACCTTAATTTTAATGTAGTTAATTAAATTTTTATAAGAGGCATTAGAAATGTTTTCATACTAATAGTGAAATTAATGAGCAAACACCGTCGAAATTCAGAATAAATAATTTAATCTTCGATAGGATTTTTTTAATGCTTAAAAAAAAAATGCAATAGCCTATAAATTCCTAAAATGAAGACTGTGTGGTGTCCTTAATTCTGGCAAAGTGTTAAAGAATGGCAACACGTAACAAGAAAACGAGCTTATAAATATAAAGAAATTTTTAAGTATATTGTAAATAAAGTGCTTAAATTACAACTATATCTCATTAAGTACTTAAGAAATCTGATAAGGAAAGCTCTTACAAAGACACCTTAGTTCATCATCTTCATTTAAGTTCATTAATGGGATGAAAGTGCAAATTTTAATCCATTTAACATTACTTTAGACACGTCTATTTAGAAATAAATTTTATCGAATTATTAAATAGAAATTTTTTACAAATTTTCCTGTTACACTTTTGTTTTCTTCTTTCAAATACATAAATGACGCTGTAAGAATCTGAAAGGCAGAAAAGAAATAAATAAATGTAATATTGTGGACAGCTTCAACATTTCTACTGTCCCTTTTTATTTCAATGTATACCTACATTGATGTAGTTTTGTTGATTTACTTTATCATGCAAATAGACATAGAATAATATCAAATACTGAATTAGGAAGAATTTTAATTAATTTGAGGTTTTTATTTCAATTTAGTACGAAATTCTATTTAAAAAAAGCAGTATTTAACAATTAATTTCAGAAACAAAAAATAGTGTACTTATTATTTTTTACTGAAGTGATTTAAAGAAAATATTTGATTACAGTATTTAATTTCTAACTAAAACCACCTAAAAATGAATTTGAGGTTCTTAATAAATTTCCTTCGTAATAAGAAGCTTAAAAATTAAACGACAAAGAAAAGTATTGTATACACCTAAAAATATGTGTTATAGTATAGTATTGTATACACAAAAATATATTATAGTACATTACAGTATATAGTTAGAGATTTTTATTTTAGTATACTATAAAATACACTTAGACAAAAAGTATACAATCGGAACATGTAGATAAATTTAAACGGATATTGAAACAACTAATATGTTTGTTAATGAGAGGGTTAAAAATAATTGCACATTTAATGGCACTTGCGGAATTACGACGGAAATTAAACAGTAACCAGCAGAAACAGTCCTAACAGAAATCGATATATATTATGTGGGCGTTTATTTAAATTAAATTTTAATCTTCCTTTTAGCGTTAATCCGTATTTTTCTGTACACATACTTTTGAAAATTACACATATTATATTTTGGAATAAAAATCGGAATTTCATTATAGTTATTCATATTAGAAGCTAAGTTTCAATCATTAACATAAAAATGCATGCATTGATTAATAGTATTTTGTGTAGCAGTCTTTTTTAAAAATATGTATCAAATAGACTATAAAAAGTAAATGAGTTATGTTTCTTGATTTCAGAACTTACTTTGAAACAGTAGACTATATATGTGTATCCCTAATTTTTAAAAGAACACATTTCAGGTTTACTCTTTTTTCTTTTTTGGTCCAATGTTGGTCAAAGTATTCTATAAGGAAAAAAGATATTAGTGTAAAACATATCGCTCACACGCAAGAAATATGACACATCTCGACAGAAGTAAATTTTACAGGAGAGGCAAAATAAAATTTGCATGATTTTACTGTGACATGAAATTTTAGCACTTAGCTCTGCATGCATGAATAAAAACGTGCGTAATAGCACAAAACCCTTAGGAATAAAGAAGTAGGATGAGGTTTGGAGGGTTAGGTTATTTTACCTCTCCACACAATCCACCCCTTTTCTGTGGTCACAAATGGATATATAGCGTAATAAAATGATTTTCCGTACACTTGTGAAACTTTTTGTGCAGCAAGACGCGCCTATTACAACCTATTAGTGGCATAAAAGGCAAAATGAATTTTTGCGCGATGTGTCACTTTCTTTCGGGTGAACGATATAATGTTTGTAAAATCAACTATGTAATAATTATTCCAATTTCAAGTTTATTATTAAGAAATATGTTTTGATATATTTCAGGATAAGGTTAAATATATGGCTTAAAAGTATTTCCTTATAAATCCTAAAGATAATAATTAATTCTCAGTATTCTAGAAAAATTATATTCACTTATACAGGGAAAAAATAAAACAGTAAAATAATATGTTTATGTTATTTTTTGTAAATTATACTTTAGGTTTTGGATTAATAACAAAAATAGGCTTATGTACGGAATCATGTCAATCGGCAAAGAATTATTACATTTTTTTTTAATACTTATAATACAAGGATATTAAAATATAGTTCCCTAAATCAAATCCTGACAGGTTAAGCTATTAAATTCACTATAACTTCCTGAGACCCAAGAAAATTTGAAACACTTTATCTTTGACTTTACTAATTTATTTTCATCAAAAGGGTAAAAAAAAAATATTATTTTTAAAGATTTTTAATTTTTTTTTTTTTTTTTTTTTTTTAATTTGGTAAGGACCATATCCATTTTAATGGGTGTTCTGGTCTTAAATAGGAGGAAATTTAAACATAGTTCATTTCAACTTTTCACATGTAAAGTGATACTGAAAAGCACGAAATTAACAATAAATTGAAACATCTATAAACTCATTATTAATTTAATGAACAACACTGAATTATTTTACATGTATTTAAGCCAAATATAAATCTTTGAAACGGTTTCTTTCACTGGTAATGCACAAAAACGTATTGCAACTTGAACATCTTAGTTTGGTTTTCTTTTAAATACATATTATTTTATCAATGTAATGTCTAAAGTAATGGTGTGCTTTAAGTTCTATGTGCACTTCTACTTCTTGTTCTAGCTGTTGTGAAATATCAGGATGATAGGGAATGCTTGAGCAAGCCTAAAAGGAAACATAATTAAAATCAGATTTCATGAAACTTAAAAAAAAATTTCTTTATTGTATTAATTTAATTTTTTTTCTTTATATATATGAATTTCTAACAAAAGAAAAAGATATCCGAAATAATATTCTTAATTTAGATATAAAAAACTTTACATGTACTTAAACTCTCATAACTTGAGCTTACTGCAAAGATCTCTTCCAAAGCAAATTAGATTTTGATATTTCGCTATTTCACATCCGTTAGTTTGGCTAACTGAGCCATCCGCAAAATTATTTACTAATTCTTTAGTAGTCTCATTTTTAGCTTCAGAAGAATTTTCATAAATTTTATTAATATTAAAATATTCATCACTAGAATCACTAAAATCATAATCCGAGTCATTCCCATTTGCTATTATTTCTAATCCTTCTAATGTTGTTAATCTTTTGGCTAAAAAAATACAAAAATGTATAATATTTTATAAAAATATTACACATATGTCTTTTTATAAAAAATAATTAGAATATTGCAGAGAGATTAAATAAACATCAAAAACTTGGAAATCCTGCACATGATTAAAACCAAAACTATTGTTAAAACTAACTATATAAGTTTACTCAAGTAAGACCCAACATCCATTTTAATGGATGTTTTTTAATTGAAGCAATAACTATATCCAAATTACAGTTAAAAACTAGCGAGGGTACTACAAAATCATTAATGATAACATATATACTGTAAAATGCGCTTAAAAAAATAAGATGTGTAAAGAAAAATTTGAACTTACTACCACCTGGTCGAATGCCACCTTGTCTCACCCACTGCACCCATATTACAAACAAACGAGAAGCCGTTGCCAGATTCTAAAAACTTAAAAGTTATCTTTGAAGTTTATAAAAAATATATTTATCCTCCTGAGACCCCGCATCCATTAAAATGGATGTTTTCTTGTGATTAGTAGGTTAAAACAAAACATCCATTTTAATGGATGCGGAGTCTCAGGAGGACAAATATATGTGTTAAGCAATGCGA
The DNA here is from genome assembly GCA_963932465.1 of Maratus speciosus. Taxonomy (NCBI): domain Eukaryota; kingdom Metazoa; phylum Arthropoda; class Arachnida; order Araneae; family Salticidae; genus Maratus; species Maratus speciosus. Next base: position 352,434,630 of record OZ010788.1, on the reverse strand, counting down.
CAAGAAATATTATTTTAATCTATTATAAAAATGAAACTGGTTTTTTCGGCATATTGATTCTTTGTAATTGACATCAGATATTTCCGATCTTTTTTATTACCTTAAATTGTTATTATTATACACGATTTTTTTTTTTTTTTTTAACATCAAAATTAAACATATTTTATTGGATTGTTAAACTAAGAAATAGCCAACAAAATCCATTTTCCATTTTATTTTTCATCTGAAAAATGTTTTTTTTTTTTTACATTTTTCTTGATTTTATTTTGTTCTGGTAGCAATTTAGTAAGTAAAAACAATTTTGAAATCTGTTTACTGATTCAAGTTTCCTTATTCTTTTATAACGAATTGATTTTGAAAAATAAAATAAAATATATTTATTCTATGTTTCATCTATTTTGAATAGTTTGTTATTTCTCTTTTCTTATAGTTAAATATTATTGTTACATATTATAATTTAGCATTAGTTAATTTTTTCTTTTAATTTTATGAACATATTGCAACATATATATTACGAGAAAATGAAATACATGGCAACTAAGTATTTCTGTCACGATACTCATACGAGTGATGGATTTTAATTTTCAGTTTTGAGTATTTTACTATATTCAAAATGGAATGATCAATGAGGTAAAATTTACACGTATCCTATGAATACACAATCGGAAACATATGCATAAATCCACAGAAAAGGAATTACAGAAAACTCCATTATTTTCGATAAATAAGGTACACAAATGAATTGGATATCATGTTAGATGTCACAATAACATTTATTATAAAATAGCTTATAAAAGAAAGAAATTAAAGATAAAGAATACTTTTATCCCAGGAAAATATATTTAGGCTAGCTACAAAATTAAAGTTTGAAATAGCATAACTATTGATTTAGTTTTTGAAATCCTGCAAAATGATATGTATTTTATTTATGCGCAGTTATTACAGTGAACGCAATTTTCTATTCTTTCAAAAATTCACCAATTCTTTAAAAGAATTTCAGACATTTAGTATTTAGTTTTTAGTCCAGGCAATACAGACCGTATAGGGACTCTACCTAGCAAAATTAATGGTAGTACTAGAAATCGGCTTTCTAGATGTTTTTTGGGTCGCTGAATCCGAATTTGTAACTTCCCACCAAAATTTCCCGCGGCAACCCCCCCCCCAAAATTTTGGTAAAAAGCCCCCCCCAAAAGGTTTTTATTAAAAAATTCTATAAATTCTATATAATTTTATTAATTCTATAAAATGTTATTAAAAAATAGCTATAAATTCAGAAAGTAGACAAAATTTGCAACAAATTAGATATATGACATTATGGCTTAGGATGAAGGGGAAGGGGGATCTGCCTCGGAACATGCACCGCAGTGCTGCGTGGACTAAGTTGCGCAATTCCACTTAACCACTCACACGTTTACATTAGCCCTCCCATCTTCCCTCCGAACTTTCTCTATAAGGTTTACTTTCATTTTTTTGGGTCGCTGAATCCGAATTTTTAACTTACCCCCCAAATCCCCCCCCCCCAAATAGTTGTTCTTAACTTAAATTTCTTATTATTTTAGGGGAAAAGCATTACAAAATTCAGAAACTAGACAAAATTTCCAACAAATAAGATATATTACATTATGACGTAGGATAAACGGCGAGAGAGGGGGCTGCCGAGGAATATTCCCCGCGCGCTTTTCTCAAAAACCAAATTTTTTCAAAAAATCAATTTTTTGGGGGGTTGCCGGGCTAAATTTTGGTGGGAAGTTACAAATTCGGATTCAGCGACCCCAAAAACATAAAGTTAGTCGAAATCCAGAACTAGTATTCATTTTGCAAGATAAAATCCTTTATTGCCTGGACTTCATAATTTAGTGCACGTAGCGCCGCAGTGTTCAGAGGCAGCCCTCCCCGTTCATCCTAATTCATAATATCATCTATCCTATTTGTTGCAAATTTTGTCTAGTTTCTTAATTTCGTAATGCTTTTCCCCTAAAACAATAAGAAATTTAAGTTAAAAACAACTATTTGGGGGGAAGGGGGTATTTTGGGGGGAAAGTTAAAAATTCGGATTCAGCGACCCAAAAATCTTAAAGTAAACCTTATAGAGAAAGTTCGGAGGGGAGATGGGAGGGCGAATGTAAACGTGTGAGTGGTTAAGTGGAATTGCGCAACTTAGTTTACCCAGCACCGCGCGCATGTTCCGAGGCAGATCTCCCCTTCCCTTTCATCCTAAGTCATAATGTCATATATCTAATTTGTTGGAAATTTTGTCTACTTTCTGAATTTCTAGATACCTTTTCTCTAAAACAATAAAAAAAATGGTATAAAAAGTAAAAAATGGCGATAAAAAGTGGAACTAAAATATGTAAGGCTATGGTGCATAATATGAAAAAGTGGTGAAAGGGGTGTAGGCAAAAGTTAGAAAAGTGCCCCACGGGTGAAAATAGTGGAAGTTAGAAAAAGTCCTTCCGGCCAGTGCCGGGAGGAAGAGGTAGCTTTCATAATCCTTATTTAAAAAAAGCCAACTTATATCATGCAAACACACGAAGCTCAATTTAGTGGAAACCGAATATAGGAGATTCAATACTAATTTTTATCAATATAATGAATGAGAATTTCGCGAAATTAGTCAGTTTTATCCAAGCTGTTTTTCTTTAAAGTAACTTATATTTGGCTGCCAAATTCGGCGATTTCTTAAAGTGCCTGTCATTTTAAGACAACATGGTGGATGAGGCTAAGCAGTGAACTTGGTCGAGACCTTAGTAATTGCTGTGCACATGCTCACCCACATCGGAATCGGTTATTATATAGGAGTGCTGTCGCATGCAAAAAATCAGATTTTTCAAAATGTCACCCACAATAGAAATTGAAACTGCTATATCTGAGCCATTTTTTAAGGTAAAGACAAACAAAAAATGCTCCTGAATCCTTATATCAAGATCAAATACTTAAGAAAGAAACCTTTTTCAATTTCTAATTTTTTTGCACCTCACTTTAAATATATATATATACTTTTTAATTTAATGGCCGCCATTTTGAAACAAGATGGCTGATGAATCTGGCCAGCGAACTTGGTCGAGGTGTTGATGGATACTATCCACGTGCCTTCTTACATCGAAATAGGCGAATACGTGTGTTATCGCGTGACAAATACAAGATCGTTTCAAAATGTTAGCCATGCTAGAAATTCAAAGTGCTATAAATCAACCATTTTTTAAGATATCAACAAAAGAACAAATTTTCAGAAACAAAAACTGCTCCGAAATCTTTGTATCAAGGCCAAACACATAAAAAAAAAATCTTTTTCAGTTTCCAATTTTTTAATACCTCATTTTAAATTTTAAATTTAATTTTTTTAAAAATGGCAACCCTTTTGAAACAAGATGGCGAATGAAGCTGGCCAACGAACTCGGTCGAGACATTGGTATGTACTATGTACAGACCAAGTTACATCCAAATAGGTTCATAAATACGCCTGTTATCGCGTGACAAAAATCAGGTCGTTTTAAAATGTCAGCCACAAGAGAAATTCAAAATGCTATTACTCAGCCATTTTTTTGTAGATATAGACGAAAGAAAAACTGTTCCGGAATCTTTGTATTAAGGTCAAACACATACAAAAAAAATCTTTTTCATTTTCCAATTTTTTTGGTATCTCATTTAATTTTTTTTATTTTTTAATTTTTTTGAAATGGCGGCCATTTTGAAACAAGATGGCGGATGAAGCTGGCCAACGAACTCGGTCGAGATATATGTATGTACTATGTACACACCAAGGTACATCCAAGTCGGTTCATAAATACGCCTGTTATTACGTGAGAAAAATCAGGACGTTTCAAAATGTCAGCCACGCTAGAAATTCAAAATGCTATAACTCAGCCATTTCTTAAGATATAGACGAAACAAAAACTGCTCCCGAATCTCTATATCAAGGTCAAACACATAAGAAGAAAATATTTTTTCAATTTTCAATTTTTGGTACCACATTTCAAATTTAAATTTTTCTTAAAAATTTAAATGGCCGCCATTTTTAAACAAGATGGCGGGTGAAGCTGGCCAACGAACCCGGTGGAGACATTGGTATGTACTATGTATAAACGAAGTTACATCCAAATCGGTTCATAAATACGCCTTTTATCGCGTGACAAAATTCAGGACGTTTCAAAATGTCAGCCACGCTAGAAATTCAAAATGCTATAACTCAGCCATTTTTTAAGATATAGACGAAACAAAAACTGCTCCGAAATCTTTGTATAAAGGTCAAATACATAAGAAAAAAATATTTTTCCATTTTCAATTTTTTGGTACCATATTTCAAATTTTAAATTTAAAAAAAAAATTTAAATGGCCGCCATTTTGAAACAAAATGGCGGATGAAGCTGGCCAACGAACTCGGTCGAGAGATTGGTATGTACTATGTACACACCGAATTACATCCAAATCGGTTCATAAATACGCCTTTTATTGCGTGACAAAATTCAGGACGTTTCAAAATGTCAGCCATGCTAGAAATTCAAAATGCTATAACTCAGCCATTTTTTAAGATATAGACGAAACAAAAACTGCTCCGGAATCTTTGTATAAAGGTCAAATACATAAGAAAAAAATATTTTTCCATTTTTAATTTTTTGGTACCACATTTCAAGTTTAAATTTTTTTTAAAAATTTTAAATGGCCGCCATTTTGAAACAAAACGGCGGATGAAGCTGGCCAACGAACTCGGTCGAGACATTGGTATGTACTATGTACACACCGAATTACATCGAAATCGGTTCATAATTACGGGAGTTACTGTGTGACATAGGTCAGATATATATATATATATATATATATATATATATATATATATATATATATATATATATATATATCAATTTTGAACGGAGGGTGGTTTCGGGGTCTGGGGGTCATGATCGATGAAAATATACCAAAATTTTTTGAAATCGCTTTCCTCCGAACGGCTGCAATAGGTAGCTTTTTTGTAAAGAAAGCTACCTAAAATTGCTTAAAATACCCACAAGTTAGAGACCGGAGGGGTAAATATAAGACTTTTTGAAAATTTTATGATTTGTCGTGTGATCGCAAGTGTTCAGCTATAAGTATTCGAATTTAAAGTTTTCAATTTAATTAGCGGCTCACTTAGAAAAAAAAGGCTTAAAATACACAAGTTAGAGCCCAGATAGATAAATATAAGGGTTTTCAAAATTTTATTATTTCTTCTTTGATGTGAGGTGTTCAGCTATAAGTATCCAAAATTTTAAGTCATATTTTTAATTCACATTTTTAAGTCAATATATATAGTTTCTGAGAACGGGCTCTGTGACAAATAGACAGACAGAGGAGTGAGACGAATAGGATTTGTCAGATAAACGAAACCCTAAAAAGAATGTTTCATTCCTATATAAAGTATAAAATGTAAAATATAAAATAGGAATAAATATTTTTTACAGGAGATAACCATACAAATAAAAATGAAATAAAATTACAATAATATCAGAACAATCATCTATACTGGAAAGATAGAATAATTATTAATAAATTAAATCAGACAAAAATATAAACTGAATAATTGTATTTATGATAAAATATTTTTAAAAAACATGCCAATCTGATCCAAACATGAAAAAGACAGAAGGAAAGATTACTCTGAAAGATATTTTTTTAACCTTTACACGGGTGCTCGGGTAGCATCTGTCCGAAATTACATGAAAACCCGGGCAGATGCTGTTCGAATCCCCGTGTAGAGGTTAATATAACTTTTTAATGACCAAGAGATAAAAATAAAAGTATGTTCTTGTTGTAACGTTTATAGCTAAAATAGTGGAAAATTTTACATTCCAGATGAAATATTTTGAAAATGTCATTAACTATATACCTTCTTTTTTGTAAAAATTCTAAACATTAACTTTTTATTGAAAAGTATCGTGCGCTAATTTATCGGGTTTTCTTTTCAATTATCTTTAGCATTTAATAACTTCTATACTCAAGATTGAGATTGATAGAGCATTATAAAATAATTCTAAGGAATGGATGTAAGTCACTTTTATAATTTAAAAATTCTCATTTAAAAAAGTAATTTTCCCACTCAGTTTATATTGCCTGCTCTTTATCATGCCATTTTGAAATAATGATATGCAAATTTAAATTCCTTCAAGATAACAGACAAAGAACATGCAATTTGTGTTGCTCCCGAGGAAAGTAATTTAGTAACGCTGTCCGAAAAGGATGCATAAATTCCAGCATTTGCCGTCGAGTTAATATCTCTTTTATTAATCTATGTAAATAACCTGGATAAGTTTTGTTTTATCAAAAACTTTGAACGCTGTTTAATATCATAACCTTGTTAATGTAAAATATTAAGATACACATCTATGTGAAGTATGACGTTCCAAATAATATTTTTTTTAAAGAGAAGGTTATTATAAGACTCCAGATTTTTACATAGTTGCCTCATTTACAAAATACTTATAAAAAAATTTTGTGTTTTTTGTACATAAAATATAATAATATCGTCTAATTTTGTAATGTTTCTGGTAAATTATTAAAACTTCAGCTATCTATATATACTAATAAAAGAACAAAACGCTCTCTCTGTGTGTGTGTATGTCGGCGATGGCTAGCGAAATCTACGGCACGTACGAGGTTCAAAATTTTGTGAAGAGTGTCCAAGGCCTCTCCTAATGTACCTGATCCTCAGAATTTTAAAATTCTAATTATTAGCTCAGTAATAAATTAATATTCGGACATCACTCCCATAAAAAGTAGCTATTTTATCTTCAGTCATGAACGCGCATGCCCAGTATGCATCCCTATGAAATTGAATGTAAATTTCGAGTATTTTCACAAGTCGCATTGTCCCGTTCGGTAAAGCGTCAGCCTGTCAAACTGAAGGACCCTGGATCGATACTCGGTAGGACCAAGGATGAAATTTTCTGTTATAATAAAAGAAATTTCATTTTTTTCTGAAATTTTATGGGTCTCATTCATATGTAAGCTCATTTTTTTTATATAAGAAAATAAAAAATAAATTTTCACGCAGTGGTTCAAAAATTAACCACCAATGTCAAAATTATTAAAACTAGATTAAAAAATATATGCATATAAATTAGACATTTCCTCTTGAAATAAATATTAGGGTGCAAATAATAAATTATAACGTTAATTTTCAGAACTTGCATGCATCTGTGTACTGAAAATTTCGGAAAATCTTCATACTAGAACATAGTGATCCTAAATAAAACACAATCCTTACAGAAAAAATTGTTTTGTATAGTTCTGCCATCTTCTGAGTATTTTGCAGTCTAAAATATATACCGATTTTCAAATTTGCAAGAAAATTCGGCGAATTATTCAGCTGTTATAAAATGGATCAACACCCTCATTTTCATCTAATTCACCATCTAATTCTAACGCCAATTTTGCGAAAAAGCTCGTTTTCGAATACCAGTTACATATATATTTTTAAAAAGGGAATAACAATAAATAAAAAAAAGTTTAAATTATAACTATAGAATTTTTTTATATAATTTTAGAAAATAAAATAAAAATAAATGAAAAATTTACTAATAAATAAACATCAACATCCGAGTTACCATATCAAGCAAAATAACGACACTTTGGCGCCAATTAATTACCCCGGTGCGTATATGACATTCACGTCAGAAGAAATCGTGCCAATGTGGTGCGTAAAAAGATTTCTTATTTAATTACAAATTAAATAAATATTTATGTTTTTTATACATATGTTAACATAACAAATGTTTTAAAAATTTCGATGCTATTTCCAATTTAGTCAATTTATACTTTTTTGAATATGCATTTAGATATATTTGTAAATTTTAATGTGTCTTAAAACTGACAAAGAGTAATAATAGTCTCGAAGTGGCAGGAATCGTTCGGTAGCTTCATCGCCCCGAGCCCTCCCTTTCCTCTTTTCGGTGTCTTTAATTTGTGTAATTTCACAGTTAAATTTGTCCGGTATTCATTTTTGTTTTTTTTTTTCCAACGTTACTTTCGCTAGAGTGTATTTTATTCGGGACGTGGCTGGGGACCCACGAACCTTGCTTCCGCAAAAGTGTCTGACTAGAGTAGAAGAGTAAAGGGCTGCGGACGAAAATAGGCCGCTCGCCGCGGCGCATCTGTGCAGCAATGGGTTCATGGTACGCAAAATGAAACGAATATGTTATAGCCACTCTTCGTACAAGAAAAATAGCCAATAATCCTCACTCAGATACACAGGCAAGGTTGCCGTCAAACAAGACTAATACTAACAACAACATTGTAATAACTGTATGAGAGTTATAATAGTGATATAAAATTGGCTTTGAGCAAACAATCACAGAAGGAGTATTTTACATATGTTTCGAGTGAATCTTGATCCTCAAGGTACTAATTAATTATACAAGCAACAAATATATAAACAAAAGTTTAAATTCAAATGTGAATATTTGCAACCTATCCCTCCCCCGCTCCCACTAAAAAAAAGTTACCGAAATTAAATTAACTTGGCGTTAAGCGACGCTTTTTAACATACGATATTGGTTGCAGTCCAGATTACGGAATATTCCTATAACATTTGAAGTAATCACGGTACTTTATTTTTAGCCGGGTTAAAATTTAGCCAAGAGCATTTTTTTTCGCCAAAAGAAACTTATTTTTCGGATGAGTAATTTAGAGACAATTCTTTGAAGTTGGAAGAAAATGTTTTGACTTATTATTTCTTCTTATTATTTTTACTTATTTCTATTTTAAAAGAAATGAGTCAAAGTCGTGTTTCTTAAATGTACATAATTTATGTATTTCAAATGAAAAGAATGCATTACGAAAGTTAGCGATTTATCTCCTGTATCCATGTAAGTGCCTTATTACCATGTGTCTAATACCCTTCACGATACTTCGTTGTTATATGGGCCTTGGCGCTTTTTTAAAAAGTTTGACCCAATTCGGGTTTAAGAAAGTGAGATGTTTTTGCTAAATGATACAAACGACTATGAAAAGAAAACGTAAGAAGTGTTAAACTGGTTTATGTATGCATTTTAATAAATACATCTTCTAACAGATATTAAATAAATTATTTATATTTTTATATAATAAAAGTTAAACGGCTCCTATATCTACGTGTATGCTAATATTATAAAGTTGTAACGTTTGTATGCTTGTGGAATGTAATCTCAGAAACTACCTAGCCGATTTAATAAATAACGGTTTGAAAATGCTTGTGAACATCTCTGTTCCAACAAAGACTATATTTAGAATCGATACAGCAACCTCCATGAGTGCAGGAGCAGAAAAGTTCTAAAATTGCGAATTCCGAGATATTGCTTGGGCTACAAATTTGAAATTTTGTGCGGTGGCTACATTTAAGATGTAAATACTCGTTAAGAACTCTTTCTACAAGGTTCGAAATTTTAAAGTTAGAAATAAACTTAAAACGTTCTAGAAAGTTCCTAAATCACGATTTATTGGAATTGTTAAAGAAAAATTTTGAAATTTCACATGGCTATTGCTTTTAAGTCGTTAATGCCGGTCAGTTTAAAAATAAATAAATAAATAAATAAATAAATAAAAGTGTGCACCATAACAAAAAGATCTAATCTGAATTTTTTTTTGATAATTTCAGGTCTAGAAACTTGTAAGATCTAAATACCCGTTATAGAAAGAATTCAAACTGCAATGCACGCAATAGAACGAATTCTAAAAAAAATCGAAATTAAGACTAAATAAAGCGGACAAAGTTCTAAAGAGGATATAATAACGAAGTACATGGAATTATTAGGAATATAAAGAATAAAATTTGCATGAATTTTGCTTTTAAGGCGTAAATACTAGCAATAGAACAATTTTTTTAATTTTCGCTAAGTAAAATGATGCAGGAAACTTTCAATTTTTTTTTTCTGTGCTACTGCTGACCTAAAAACGTTTTATCGGGTTGAAATTTTTGGACGGGGTACTTTTAAAATGTAAATGCTCTCTAAGAAGGGCTTCTAAAAATACAAATATTAAAAAGATGAAAAGAACGGAAAACGTTCTAAATTACCATTCATTTGCATTGTTAGGTTCAATGCCTTTTTATGCATAAACATGAAATTTTGACTATTGATTAAACATATTATGATTTTTAATATACCACCATCAGAAACTGACCAGTCTTTCACAGAATTTGTGTATTGTTGAAATTAAAATAGCTCTTTTTTTTACTCTGTATGTCATTGCGCATGATATCTTAAAAGCATATGGGGCATTCTCACAATCTTTTGACTTTTGGAAGAAAAAAAAATCTGGCGAAATTAAACTTGCTAAAATAACATTTTAATCTGATAGACGAATGCCTTAATGATTCAAAATAAAGAAAAAATGGTCAGCAGCGAAAAAATTTTTATTTAACTGGGGTTTAGGTTAAACTTGCGAGTTTAATTTTCCTTACCAATTTACCCCTATAACTTTTTATTTTCTTCAAAATTTTTACTTATAATGAATTTGCATAGTACCCACAGGACATCCAAATAAGAAATAATACAAATGTAGTACTTTTAATACAGAATTTTTGTATAGCATTGTCTTAAAGGGGTGTTACAGAAGGAATGGTAAGGTAAAAAAGACGAAATGGTAAAAAAAAGGGACGAAATGATAAAAAAGGGGACGGAATGGTAAAAAAAAGAGACGGTAAGGATGGAACGGTAAGGAAAATTACCACCGACTTTTAGTTAAATCATGTTAAGACTAAGTGATAGCCACAATGTTCATTGATTTTTCGAAACAGTTGTTAACATTAAATTAAATATTTTTTTTTTTTAAATTTACCTCGAAAAGTGCAGGAATAAACCTTGGGGACGGTAAGACTACCAATAAAGCCACGGTGCTTGAAATTGATATTTAAATGCTGATTTATATTCTGCAGTAAATTTCCTGTCAAAGAATTTTAGATATTCTTTCTCTAGCATACTTTTGCATGAGCAAAAACTTGAAAAAAATTCTGTCGCTGCATCTGAAGTGATTTTCTGTATAATTTTAGAAGATGGATGGTAAAAATCTAAAACCCAGGGACAGAGTTCAAAAAATAATATTAACCCTAAAAATGTGTGCCGGTTAATTTTTAGCTACATATTTATATAAAACAATAGTTCCAGTTTCAGAAAAAAATTACATGGAATTATTTTTATTGAAACAATTTTATCCAGACAGCACCAAACTTCAAAATCAGCATGAGGGACACGGGACGGTAGATGAGTTTTCCATGTGTTTTGGACCCCCAACATCATCCAAAACTTATTTATCTTGTTAATATTGTTGTGCAATCATGCAATGGGATGTTCCCAAGTATATGAAATAAAAAAAACACAAAAAAGTGTATTAAATAAAAAATTATTATTCAGGGACATGAAAGTTAAAAGATTGTGAGAATGCCTCATATGTATGGATTGTTATGAAATTTGACAAAATTAATAAAAACATATGTATTTTTGAAATGATCTACTCTTAAAGCAAAATTATTTTATTAACCATCTAAAAAATTTATTTTTGTGAAAGAAAAAAACTTTTTATTTTTAATGAATAAAATAGTCATAACTAAGAATCTTACCATTGTAAATACTTAAAAGTAGGTTATTTTAAACGCACAAATGCGCTTATCATCCATTTCAAATTTATAACAATCCATGCGTACGTTTTCAAGATATCATGCGTGCAATGACTTGCAGAGTAATAAAATGAGTTATTTTAACATCAATAATCAATAAATTCTGTAAAAAGCTAGTCAGTTTCTAATGGTAATATATCAAAAAATCTAATCTGTTTAATAAAGTCAAAATATCACGTTTATACATAAAAAGCTTTTGAAGATACATCAATACAAGCTTTGAAAGTTTTTGCTGATTTCCGTCGAGTTTAAAAGATTACAAGACCCCTTAATTAATCAAGTATTGGGTGGGTGCAAAAGTTTTACCCGTTCTTTGGCGAAAGTAGAAAGACGGAGAACATAAAAAGTTGAATACCTATGAAGTCACGTAAGTACCAGCATTATGTAAGACCTCTTGCCATCTGTTTGGCAGAAAGTGAATCCCACGCCGATAAAACTTCTCTGTTCTAGAATAAAAAAACTGTAGTAATGCCATTTTTACAACCTCCACATCACTGAAGCTTCGGCGAGCTAAATCGTTGTGTAACAATCGGAAAAGATAATAGTCCGAAGGTGCAAGGTCGGGGTTATACGCCGGGTGAGTTAAAAAGTCCCAACGAAGGTCCAGTAATTTTTGCCGAGTGCTTAAAGCAAGATGAGATCTGGCGTTATCATGATGAAAGAGAACCCCTCTGCGATTGATGAGTGCTGGCCACTTAGATCTGAGTTGTGCTCGCAGTCCATCCAATGAGGTCTGCATTGATCATTTGATTGGGTGCGAGGACATTCCCACTGCATTATTCCCGTGGCATCCCACCATACACTGAGCAAAACGTTTTCATGATGGAGTCCTCCTGTTGAGTTCGATGGAGTACCCTCTGCAACACGGAACACGGTCCTTCGACTTTTCACATTACGGTACAGTATCCACTTCTCATCCTCCGTTACAATTCGGTTCAAAAGGGGTTCCCTACTGTTACGGGAAAGCAAAGGAACACAGGTGCTGATCCTCTCTTCTCGTTGCCTTAGTGAAAGCTGGTGTGGTACCCACTGATCGAACTTGGTGATGAAGCCAAACGCATGCATCCGTCTTTCGACTGTTGTTCTGCGTACCGAGAAGGTTTCCGCCAGTTCGGGAATGTGGGGAATTGGTTATGGATGTGTCCAGATCATCGTCAGAAACAACTGATGGGCATCCAGTGCGGGCATGACCTTTACAGATCTTGTCTCCATCTCGGAATTTTCTAGCCCAACGGCGGCAGTTGCTATAGTCCACTTAATCCTCCCCATACACTTGCCAAATGCTGCGAGAAGCTGCGACTACTGTAACTCCTTTGTCATTCTCGTAAAGTAAACAATGTCTGATGTGGTCTTTCTCGCTGGCCATGTTGTTTCCCGTTCCGCATGATTTCTTCTGGTGAAACGCTGCGACTATATATACTTTACTGCTCCACGCGTTATTGGCTACGTTCCTGTTCTCGAAACGTCAGCAGTGACATCCGTACTCCACTTGACATTTGCATATCCTCAAAACGGATAGAACTTTTTGCACTCACCAATAGTTCAGAAAGTTCCACAAAAATTACTGATAGAGAATTAAAACAAATTTCCGTGCATTTACTTAAAATATACAATGGTAGTGGTGGAAATATTGAAATTCGCATGTAATTGTTATATGTACCTAAACATTTATAGCGGTTTGAATTTTGTCTTACTACATTTACACCAACCTGTATCCATAAAGATGACTTTTAATGTCTTTAGTTCAACGCTAGCTTTTAAAAAGAAAATGTTTTGCAGTTTCGATTTGCAGCAAAATGGTAAACCCTTTAAGTATTTAAAAACTGAATTAATTCCCGATGCCCTGTCAAAACCGATTTCCGATAGATAGCGCCCAACCGTATGGGTGTCCCTAAAAATGTTAGATTTAGTGCTCAAATTCATTTTTGCATCTTTGCATAACAAGTATTTTTGAGCCTGCGAGGTATTTTCTCAAGAAAAGATATAACAAATTTAGAATTTTGTTAGTTTCAGGCATTTCCAAAGTTATACACGTTTCGTGTGATTTTAAGAAATGAATTTATCAAGAGAATAAGAAATAAATATTGTTTTACACATTTTGTTTAATTTAAAACTTTCTTAAAAAGAAATGAGTTAGTTTCATTTCAATATCCAAGAACAATTTAACCATAACAGACAATGAAGCACGTTACTTTCCCTTCGGTTGTGTCCCTAAACACTTACACATATTTAATTTTATAATTTCTCTTTTTTCTTTTTTTTCTTTTTTTTAAATAGTTTCTGCATTAATGGTTTTCAAATATACTTCAAAATCAATTTCAAAATAGTATACAATAATATTCCACTTTTCGGGACAGGCGACTCTTACACAAATTTTGTTCAATTGTCATCGCTTTGTTAAAAAAAGTTACCTTCAACTACATAATTTCGAAGTGCACTAATTATGTAAGACAAATATTACTTTTCTTTACTACTACTGCCATAATAGTCTAGTGGTAAGGAAGCAAAGAAAGGAAAGCTAGAAATTGTTTTAATCCCTTCAGTTTAGGTCTAGAATGAATATATTATGTTTTCCCCATCGTACTAGGTGAGCGTCAGGAAATATGTATAGATTTATAGTCAAAAAACACGTTTTTTTACATACCATAACAGTATCTCCAAACAGCTAACTCTGTCAAAACATTGTCAATACAAATGTTGTAGAGCTTAAAATGCGGAGTAAAATGAGTACCTACACTTAATATTTTTGTTGAACATTAAGGTCACAATTCCAGTTTAAAGTTTTAGACCTGTGGTCAGGGGGTTGAACTCAGAATTAATTAGAAGAGAACTGGAAATTGTTTTAATCCCTTCAGTTTAGGTCTAAAATGAACGTACTATGTTTTCATCCTCGTACTTGGGTGAATGTTAGAAAATATGTACATATTTATTTTCGAAAAACACGTTTTTTTTTTAATTACCTTAACAATATCTCAAAACAGCTAACTCTATAAAAAATATTGTCAATACAAATGTTGTACAGTTTAAAATTTTGAATAAAATGAGTACCATCTTTAATATTTTTGTTTAACATTAAGGTCGCAATTATATTTCAAAAGTTTGCCTTAATCGCTAATCAAGAGCTTGAAGCCAGGAAAGACCAAGTTAACTTAACAATATCTCAAAACAGCTAACTCTATATATAATGAGTAAAATGAGTACCTACACTTAATATTTTTGTTCAATATTAAGAGCGCAGTTTTGAAATATTTTTAAGTTAACTTGGTCTCTCCTGGCTTCAAGCTCTTGATTTGAAAAATTTTGAAGTAGAATTGCGACCTTAATGTTGAACAAAAATATTAATGATGGTACACATTTTATTCAGAATTTTAAGCTCTACAACATTTGTATTGACAATGTTTTTTTATAGAGTTAATTGTTTTGAGATATTGTTAAGGTAATTAAAAAAACATGTTTTTCGAAAATAAATATGTACATAATTTCTAACATTCACCCAAGTACGAGGAAGAAAACATCGTCCTTTCATTTTAGACCTAAACTAAAGGAATTAAAATAATTTACAGTTCTCTCCTAATTAATTCTAAGTTCAACCCCCCTGACCACGGGTCTAAAACTTTAAAGTAGAATTGTGACCTTAATAATGTTCAACGAAAATATTAAGTGTAGGTACTCATTTTACTCAGAATTTTATGCTCTACAACATTTGTATTGACAATGTTTTTGACAGAGTTAGCTGTTTGGAGATACTGTTATGGTATGTAACAAAAACGTGTTTTTTGACTATAAATCTATACATATTTCCTAACGCTCACCTAGTACGAGGGGGGAAAACATAGCATATTCATTCTAGACCTAAACTGGAGGGATTAAAACAATTTCCATCTTTCCTCTAATTAATTCCGATTTCAACCCCCTAACCACTGGGCTATAAACAAATTTTGAAAAGAAAGATGATGTCGAGTCAGACTCGATCTTGGACCACAAAGAGTTAAATGATAAAATCTAAAAAGAAAATACAAATTATTGCAAATTTGTTTCTAAAAAGTTCGTTCCGTCTGTTTTTTATATTTTTGCAATTTTACTATGTATGCTAGATTGATTTTAACACAACTATTCCAATTTGTAAATAAATCATATTAGATGTAAATTTCCAACTGGGCGAAAAAAGTATTTACATCTAATATGATTTGTTTACCAATTAGAATAATTGTGTTAAAATTAATCTAGTGTAATTTCGTATCCAGCGTTTTCTGGAGTTCCATTACCTGAGATTTATTCTGTTGAGCTGAACCAGGTTTCAGACCAAATGCTATAATCATTAAGGTTATCTGGGTGAGAAAGTTCCACCAGATTCGTCCGCTATAGCTCAGATGGCAGAGCACTGGTGGCTTCAGCCTGGAGATCCCTGATTCGAATCCTGGTCCGGTAATTTTTTCCCCCATTTAGAAATTTACATCTAATATTTACTATATATAGTCAGGAGGGGTAATTATGACCGCTTTTTACATTTTCAGTTTTGTTATTGTTATTTTTTTATTATTATTATTTTTTTTTTGCTTATTTCTATTTGAAAAAATGATGTTTTTAGTACATAGTAAGTAGTTTTGATCCTTTAAGAACATCTTTTAGAAGTTTTAATTCTCATAGCTCCTTTTTTTAACTTAAAATGATGGTTATAATTTCACCACCAACAAATCACAATCACATAAGTTTGGAGTAATTAAGACCACTAGTGGGGAATTTATGACCACTATATTTTCTCTTTATACTTGTCCATACACATTTGTTTGGGGTAATTGTGACCACTTTGAACTGCAGAGTGACAAATCCGTTTATCAAAAATTTTATAGACATAGTTTCAAATTGCTATTCGGATCTCAAAATGGCTTCAGACTAGTAATAAAGAATATCTAAGGTGAAATATACATTATGAGGTTAATATCTAAGCTTGAAACAAAAATTTACCATACACAGTTTTCTCCAATATGACGGTGGTCATAATTACCCCCACCTGACCCTAGCATGTATTTATTTACATGAAAACTACTTGTTTTTTCATACAAACCGAAGCAATCTTGTAAGATACTGTTTTTGTATACTTTTTTTTTTGTTTTAAGAAGGCTATTAGAATAAAATGTCCTATTTTATTTTGATGAATTTGAAAACACCTTACTTAGAACCTCTTACTTAGAAAACAACATACATTCCACCAATTTATTTAGATTGCAAAAAAATGTCTTTCCTTTTTTACAGTAGTAAGAGATAGGATCACTTGCCTTTAGAAAGAACTTAAAAATTTAATTAAATAAAAATGGTTTATTTATTGAATGATATTTTGTTAATTATTAAGTTTGTCAAAGAGACATGCTTTAAATAAGTATTTTTAAGCTTTTTTTAAGATGTTAAAATCAACTAAAGGATAAAATAATACTTTTACATTGCTAAAGTTTGATACATTTTTTAGATATGGTAAATGAAAATTTCTTCTATCAATAAGAAATGGAAATAACGTTCTTTGTTGTTTTTCGTACTAATAAATTTAAAAATAAAAAGGCAATTGTCTCACTAAGGCCTGTATTCAGAAATCCTGAAATAAAGAAGTGTATTCAAACTTTAGTCTTTTTATTTGAAATCATAGTAACTTATATTAAGTATAGTAAACTCTGTCTAAAGCGGAATCGATCGGGACCGAGGAAATTTTCCGTAGTCGATAATATTCCGTCTTAGACAAATTTTACTCTATGCCTATGGATTCACAAGGACTTGAAAATCTTTCCGAGTTAGACAGATTTCCGTCTTACGGATAGTTTACTGTATTTTGATAATAAGTTATACTAACAATTACATATTACCTGAAAGACATTAGGTAGTAAACAGAGAAACATATTTTCTGCCATCTTAATATAATTCAAAGAATTTTTCATGAATTATATAACAAATATTTAAGCTTTATCTGCTTTAGTCGTTTTAATTTTTACTTTAAAAATGAAAAAAAAAACTTTTCCAACGAATGAAAAAAATTGCATGTATGTGCTCAAAAAACTGTATATTTAAGTTTAAAAAATCCACTTAGTAACTTTAAATTTTTATATTGCAAAACTCAAATGCATTTGAACTACCTTATCTCTAAAGATATATTTTTCAGGTAAAATTTCAAATAATAAATCCATATTAATAAAAGAAAGAATTTGTCTGTGAGTGCAGTGGTGAGTGGGTATTGGCGATGACTAGGAAAATTTACCCCACGTGGGTTTGGATGAGAATAGACGAAGGCAGGATCGAATGGGAGTCAAAGTCAGAATCAGTCCGAGTAGAGCTGCCAACTAATGGAATTTATAACTTTAATGCTCCGCCATTATTTATTTAAAAGAAAAACGAAAATTACAACTTTATATATAATTTTTACCACTTGACATATAAACATATAAATAACACAATATCTTAGTTCAGTAAGGTTAAAGCTCAGTTTTTGGAAACCAAATCACTTCCGAAAACCCCTGAGGCTCGGATTTTTTCAGTTTTTGTTGTTAACGAGATATTAATTTAAAAAAAATAATGGACATTGCAAAATTAGCGCACCACGCCACTACCACGCCGGAGTCCACGCCTTTACGGGCTTTAAGCGCAATTTCAAGCAGAAAGAAGCGATTTCTTTTTTCTGCATTTCGCGATCGGAGCCCTCCTCGAAGTAATACGAAAAAATAATAAAACGAAATTTTTGAATTTCTTTCCGGATGCTAACGGGATATTTCGTTCAAAAAATATTAATATTTTCTATTAAAAAAATTTATTAGACGTCGATTCGCGCCAGTCTTTAAGTTTTTCGTTTTTATACACATTCAAACTGCACCATCGGAATCCAGGACAATAAAAAAAATACACCCATTTGTCTGGTGCACTTCATTCTAATGGTGTATTGTTTTAATAAAATATATTAATACTAGAAAGGTAGCCCGTCAAAAATGACGGAAATTTAGATATAAAGATATATACAACTCATGTGCAAGAATATGAGTTTTCTCGCTTGTTCCGCAGTGATAGATGAAAATAACACATTTAAAGAACAAAACACATTTATGAAAAACTGTGTACAGTAGAAGACCACTAATCTGCACAGTTTGGTTCCAAGTGTTATGCAGGTTTGAGGCTTTTTGCGGTCATGTCTATTCAATCTTTGTTTACATTTTTTTAAATTCATATATTGGACAATTTAGATTGTTAAACCTTAAAAATAAATAAATTTTACACTTGAAGTAAGGTAAAAACTATTAAATTATCGTATACGATTTCATGAAGTGGTATTATATGGTATTACATGTGTGTGCTTCACGATCTTGGTTACGACGTTGGCGAAATTGGCTACAACTTGTCATAATCCTAATAGTGTGGGCCGCTATAACAAAAAAGTAACCAGTTTTTAGCAAAATTTCTGATATAAAGTAGTTTTCAAAAACTTGTGCAAAATTGCAGGCCGTTCTCATGTTATGTCAGTCCTAAGAATAATATTTCTAACACTGAAGAGTTTCCATGTATATATGAAATTTAGAAAAGCTTCTCCAAAAGAAAGGTCCTGAAATGACATTGTAATTCCGCTAACTTCAAAGTTTAATCGGGCTCTGATGTTGTTTACTGAAATCTAATAAATAGAGTTATTTTGAACATTAAACAGTTAAACTTATTTAACTTAAACCCGCTGTTACTTCCCGATGTTATTTTTTAGTATTAAGAAAGAAAATTATTTAAATTTTTCAAATCATGCATTTATAATTTTTTTCTGTCTTTAATAACTAAACAATGAAAAAATATGCTTTTGTTCTGAGCTCATAAATATGACAATAAAATAATGTAACTAAGAGACATTGCAAAATTAAATCTTTGTGATTTCAAACCATAAACAATCGATACCGTCACCATTTTACCTACTATGATGTCATTAGAATATTGTCCATTGATTGTTGGAGAACTTACTTTGTAAATGATTACCTCAATGATTAAAAATTTTTTTAAGTTTCACGATGAATGAATCACTTGTGTTTGTTTAGGTTTATGGAATGAGATATTAAGCTGTGAACCTAATTTCAACTAAAGTTATCCAAGGATATATGTATTTTTAATTGAAATTAAAAACAATGCTTTTATCTCGAAATAAAAAGTTTTAGTTTGTATAATTGGTTATTTCTGTTAATTATTTATTTAGGTACTTTTCCATTATAGCGCATGTTTAAAAAAAGCTTGGCGCAATTCGGGCATCAGAAAGTGAGATATGTTGCCAAAAAATATAAGCAGCTATGAAAACAAATCTAATGAACTTTTATTTTCGTTTATATATGCACTTATATACATAAAAAATTCGTTTCTAAATATATATAATATTTTTTTATATATATACAAATTACGGCACAGATTTCAGATATGTACCGAGATACATAACTGGCGCCATAATGGTGTTATTTTGCCTGCTATGGTAACCAGGCTATTATTTTTTATTTATTAATAAATTGTCTATTTGCTTTTATTTCCTGTTTTTAATTATATAAACTGTTTTGTTCTATAGCTATTATTCAAACTTTTATTGATTTATAGTTATTTCCTTTTCAAAATGATAGCAAATAATTTAAAAATGTATAAGTAACTGGTATTCGAAAGCGAGATTTCTGTCAAATTGGTGTCAGAGAAAAATCACGCCAACCCCAATGCGTATATGACATCTGTGCAAAAATTACGGCACAGATGTCATATTCGCCCCATATTGGCACGATTTTTTTTTGACGCCAATGTCATATACACACCGGGTACTTAACTCTCGCCAAAGTGTCGTTATTTTGCTTGATATGGTAACCCGGATGTTGTTGTTTATGCTGTTGATGTTTTCGCCAAATTGGCGTCGGAAAAAAATCGCGCCAATATGGGGCGAATATGACATATGTGCCAAAATTACTTCTGTTTATTATAAAAAATGGGTAAATAGCTTTTTTTACATTAAATAAAGGTACTTGTTAGTTATCCCGTCGACCAAATTACTGTCGCCAAATTGTAATATTAAATGCCAATAATGGTTGACATTAAACATGATCATGTGTTTCTTACGTCATCAAGTGATTTTTAATTCGACGTTATATTTGTATTTTTATTAATGTTTTGCTAATTTAATTGATCTTTCGTTGTTTAAAATAAAAATTATGTCAATTTGTATAATTTGGCGAGTGGTTTGGCGATCTATATAATTTGGCGAAACTGGTCGACGGGATAGCTAACAACTACCTAAATAAATTGCATACATATGGAAAAAATTGCTTGTGAGTATGAAGCAGTAAATATGTTGTCAGAAAATACGTTGACAAACTTCTTTTTCGCCAAGCAACTTTTCTCCGAAGTATTGTACATAAGCAATATGCGTTTTTACGCTAAACTGCATTTAGTTTACTAAGCAATGTCTGTAGAATATAGATAAAATGATATACAGGGTCACGCAAAGAATTGAATACATAACCGTCTATGGATGATAATATCTGGAAATGTGATTTCGGTAGTTTTAAGAGTAGTTTAAATTAAATTTTGGCTAAATAGTGTCATGTAATAACGATACTATTGGCTATGGACGGTAACTGCTGAAATCAATTTTTAAAAATTTTTATGCGTCTTCTAAAATGTTTACTTAGTTATCTTATTTCCCCAAATAACGAAGTTTTGTTAAAGCATTCAGGATGTGTTGGAAAGTGCTGCATATTCTATGCTTAAAGCATGATTTTTCTTTCTTCTTTAGTCTTATTTTGCATTTATTTTATTCTTAATTTTTTAGTCTTACATTGCTTTATAGAAACTTTGGCACAATTGTCATATACGCCAATTTGGCGAAAACATCAACAGCATAAACAACAACATCCGGGTTACCATATCAAGCAAAATAACGACACTTTGCCGCCTGTTAAGTACCCGTTGTGTATATGACATTGGCGTCAGAAAAAAAATCGCGCCAATATTCGACGCGTGTATTATATGATATCTGTGCCGAAACTTTAATATTTAATTTTTAAACTCTTCGCTCCACACCACTTACATATAGTACAAACTATAACACAGATAGCGCAAAATAATAGACAGTTTGTTACTTTTCCACTGTAGGAGCTTTGGCGTTATTTTTTTAAAAAGCTGGGTGTAATTTGGGCATCAGAAAGTAAGATTTGGGTTCGTTTCCGTTATACGGATACCTTTGTCGCCAAGCGTAATAGATGGCGCAAAATGAAAATCACGTGAATTGAAGCATTTGAAAAATAAAAGAAAAAACATTGTCGATACTAAAGTGAGCATTTAAAAAATATAACATTTGAAAATTCCAGACTTTTACGAACTATTTCTTTAAATCACAATTATATACTTAAAATAAGTGAACAAATAACTGTTATAAAATAAAGCAATAAAATAAAACTCATATTAAACTGCTGGCATAAAATTAAAAATATCTTTTAGCATTTTGAAATAATTGGCGCTTTAGCATACATTTTGGCATGATGTCCGTATAACGGAAAAATATCGAGATTTGTTGTCAAATCATATAATCAGCTATAAAAACAACCTTGATGAGCGTTTTTGTTTGTTTTATATGTTTATTTTATATGTATATTATTGATGTTTTTATGTACAAATCACATCTGTTTTTTTATAAAATTAGAGAAACATCTTTTTTATATTAAATCGTATAAATATTAAAAAAAAAAAAAAATGCGTGTGTATATAAAATGAAACAGTGGATAGGTTCCCGGAAAATATGTTGCCAAATTTCCTTTTTCGCCAAGGCACCTATACTGGAAAAGTACCTAAAGCACATTAAAATCGCACAGTTAGGAGCTCACACAGTACAGCGACGTCTATTGGCGGTTATTTTATTAGTAGCATCGGGAGGAAGATGTAAAGATGTACTTTAAATTCTCACTCATAGATATTGAAAAATATCTTAAAAGAGCGGAGTTTAAATTAAATTTCGGTGACCTCCTTTATGAAAGATTAATGGTTTTAAATGGGAATTTCGCCAAATTACCCAGCTATCACCAAGTTGGCTAACATTTGGCGCTACTGTGGTAACCCTGCATTAGTTTTTTTCAACAATTACTCATTTCAATGAGGCGGTCCTACCGGAATCGTGAGGGACACACAGAGACTTGGATTTTATATAAATAGATTTATCGTTTCAAAATATACTCTCTGAAGTTTATTTTCGGATTTTTATTTTTTTTTTTTCTACATTTTAAACTGGTGTATACGCATCCCTGGCAAAGAAAAAAACACAAAATATCTATCGAATGAGATTTTATTTTCGGCTCTGTTGGTTTCATTTATTAATATGTATATTTCATTTATTAATGTTTTTTATTTCAAAAAATGATTTCTCGTATGTCAATTTGCGTTCGTTTTATTTTTATTTTCAATTTTTTCTCTAGTTTTAAATGCACTGAAATAAAAAAAAATCTGGAAAATTCATGAAACAACTTCAAAACAACAAATTATTTTTAAAATAGTAAATAATGATATATTTTTTAAACCACAGATATCGTTAGAACCAGAAAGGTACAGAATTAACGAGGTATTTTGTTTTGGTTGCAAAAAGGGAATGAGATTTTAAATATATCATTTCCCGTTTTAAGGAAATTGTGCCTTAAAATATTTTCAGAGATATTTTTGTTTCTGCGCTTAACTGAGACATTTTAACACACGTTGTCAATGCACTGTAAGATATCATTTCATGTTTCAAAAGAGTGGGAGATTGATGCACTTATGTTTAGATTTTCTCAGAAACTTTTAGTCAGCTTTGAAGTTCAATAAGTCAGAAATTAAATCAACAATCACTATAACAGGGCCCCTTAGTTCGTTTGGAAAAGATTTCCTTTAACAAATATGAAACCATATAAATACGGGGCTCGTTTTCTAAAAGAGTTCGGATCGGGGGTATACGCTGACCGGTATGCGCTGACAAAAGCAGTAGGACGTCGAACGGTATATTCGTTTGGATGGATTTTCTTTTAAAAATATAAAATTATACAAATTCTAGGGTTGACGTTTCTAACGGTAGGATGTCTCCAAAGAGGTGTGATTAAAAATATAAATTTATTCAACACTGATTTTAGATATGTTTTTCATTATTATCGAGGTTCTACGCATTACTCAGATGCATACAGGGTCAAGATGCTACAGACAAAAAATCCACCTATGTAAATATAATCCTCTCGGAATAGCTGCATTTCTTGTTTTGACAACACGTGTGTATTTATCAAAACACGTGGGTATTTATTGTCAACGGGAGTTTTAAATTTGACACTATCGCAAATGGCTCAAAGTCATCAAGGGTTACGAGGGACATTGGTCTTAAAATTATTTAAAGATCTCCACTTAGAACAAAAATTTCCAAATAAATATTTTAAGGTGAATCGAGAATTAAACTTGTTGAATTTGAAGAAAAAAAACGCAAATTAAACATATCAATGCAAAGTATCATTACATAAGATATTTGGAAGCATAAAACATAATAGATATTAATTATCTGTCAGCGAATGAAATGATTACGTACTTAATGACAAAATCACTGCTAAAGGCTAATTTTGAACTTTGCTGAGGCTTGATTCAAGTAGTGTTGGATTCAACTGGAAATAGAGGGAGATATTAGATAGACGTTTATGATTCATCAACCACGAGATGCCAGCATCAGAACTTACGAACTGACTTTTGAATTTTTTTATGAAACTCCCAGTTTGCGATTTGGCTTCCACTTTCCACAACTTTAGTTTCCGTAAGAAACTAAAATTCTGTGGAGATAATAATCCAATAAAAATATCTTACCCAAAAAAAATTTATAATTTTAGGGAAAAACATATTAAATTAATGAAAAAGCATCAGTTCATAATGTTCCAATGCTAAATATTATTTATTAAAATGCAAATATTTACTCCATCTTCTGTTTCGATGGTGCGTGTGTTGCTACCAATATTCTGTGTTTCTATGATATTCGAAAATTTATTAAATTAAAGTCTTATGTTAAGAAGAAATCTATCTTTTAATTGATAAAGCACAGAACATAAAGGCAGAGCGTTTAACTTATTTTTACTATTTCATGTACTACAAGAAGAAATGTGGAATTCTTGCCTTCTCATCAATAACATTACAGCAGTTTTCTGGTACTGCAACACATGTCATCTGAAACTTGAATAAAACTAAAATATCAAAACCTTTTTATATGTGGATAAAAAAAATTTTGGCGGAACCCCGATACAGCGTCCGTAAAAAGATAACGAAATTTTCGTTTATTTGGAGATTTATCACCGGCTGTCGGTGAAAAAAAAAAATACGCTTTTATGTAGGAAAAAACATTTTATGTTGAATTTGTTTATATAAGTTTAATATAAATAACTTTAGTTTTGTCATTTTTAATTTGTTTTAACTATAGTTTTGTTATTTTTAGTTTGTTTTAACTATAGTTTGTCATATATATTTATATGTATTTATAATAAAATTTAAATATCATATTTTATGATTTAAAACAAAATTTAAATTGATTTAAATTTTTTCAAGCTCAAAAATAAGGCAGATAGAACACAAACACTGTCGATTTGATTTTGTTGCTATGGAAACGACTTCGTCTTCGATATGGAAATGTATTATGGCAATCAAATGTCAGCTGACTATAACTTAAAATAGATATTTGGAACTTGCAAATCATAGAAAATATTTTTACAGTGATAAAATTAAATAATATAAAAAACATATAATAACCTCTTTCATTGATTAAGTTTAAATACATTAAAAACCGTGCATTCTAAAAAACGATTAATAAATCATTTTCAGATGCATTAAAATCGTTTGCTTTTGGCGAGGAAAAATCTTGCTCGCCAAATCGCGTGTCACTTTCGTATTTTCGCGCCAAATATTCGAAAGTATTTTATTTTTTTACAGACTTTCTACTGAAATTCCGCCGTTAAATTTGACTGATCCCTTATTACATACATGAGTAGTTTCACTAGCATTTTTTTTTCAACATATTCTGAGTATGCCCTGTAAGGAGACCTTCCTTGTAAGTAATATTTAAAATATATATATACTTCGTTTTAAACGCGCAAAAAAGCATTTGAAAACCAAATTTCTGCTATTAATTTGTGCAGTCCTGTATATGATCTACAGAATTTATACACACCAAGTACAATTGAAAAAACAAATAGTTCAGTTAAAAAACGCATACCACAACCGAAAACGCACTTCCAGCATTTATTGTTCACAGGCTTTAATAGTTCAATTATTGCTCGATTGTTCGATTGTTCAACTGTAGCCCAAATTCGTCTGTGTGTCCCTTTGAATGAACGATAAATTCCATGCACACCGTATTCCGCAGACAGCACCGTGTAGTACACCTAAGTGGTATATACAGGGTGATTAAATAAATTTTTACAAAATGACATGATAAATCAGGCGTAGAACAAGGATAAAAAATCAAATAGGATCATAGGGTTGCAAACTACTTGTTGAGTCACAAATACAGGGTGTTTCATCCTAACTGAACCCGGGTTGGCGGTAATAATTTCGATAAAAATAAAACATTCTAGTGAAAACGCAATGATATGTACTTTGTTTTGTGTGAAATGTGATAACATCACGAAAATATCTGATAAAACATGTTGCTCAAGCAATCAATGCTACCGAATGATATGATAATCACAGTCCAAAATGTGGGGCGTTAAGTGCATATTGCTGACGCATATAATGCAAACTTGAAAGAGACATTGATGATTTCCTCAGGATTGCTCTCCTGGGACGACATTCCTGGGGGAGTACCTAAGAAGTCGTAGTGCTGGCGCCATGGGTGATTCTGATATTATAGGGGAGACTAGGGAGGGTTGACCATACGGGAGGCTTAACCCACCCATCAGTTTTCATATTTAAAAGAATTTCAGAGATTTGTCAATAGGTCTCACCCAAAGCTACTGAACTGCTCAAACAACAGTATTTATTTCATACACCTAATAGAAATAGGTGTGGAAAAATCGATTGTGAAGCGTTTTCAACTGAAAAAGTGCGTCTTTTAGAAATATTTTGTAAGCTTGTTTCAGATAAAATATATTATGGAAATTTAAGTAAGTAGGTTTAAAGTAATGCAGAAATATCGAGCTTTCATTCCAGGCATAAAGATTGTACAGTAAGTTAGACTTAACATAACAATGTGCTATTCTTTAGAAAAGTGCTATGTGGGGAGGCTTGACCTAGTCAATGTGAGGGTGGGTTGACCAGATGCTCAAGGCTCTCTTAATTAAGTGGTTTTAGAAATCTATGTATTATACACTGCGCATAATGAAAGGTTAATGTTTATATATAAAAAAGATTGTAAATTTATTCTGTACAGCTACAGCAAAATGGCGGGATGGAAAAGTAAATGTTTAAAACTGATTAAAGAAAGATGTGAAAAATTGCTGTAGTATCCGCTGCAAAAAAAACTTAATGAATTATAAATGGGAAAGCTGATAGGAACTTTTCTCCATCTAAATACTAGTAAATCTGCAGATCAAGAGCCTCAACGTCATCTCTGCAACTTATTGTTTTTAGCAAACTTTGCGTAGTATTAATCTTTCTACAAAAACAAAATTTAAACTTTTTAAATTACACAAACATTTATAAATGGGAAAAAAAAATATTTCGATGGTTTCAGTCATTACAAGAGTTAAATTAAACACGTTGTTATGTAATGATATTCTGAAATTCTCGCGAGCTACTTATTCTAGTAATTTTTATATAAGAAAGCAAATTTCTTCAGGGGGGCGCCCCCCTGAACCCCCACGTTGTTGTGTAATTTATTTTGCGTTTGTAATTTTCTATTGATTGAGTTAATGATTATCCTATATCTTAGATTCCTTTTTACACTGCTATTTATAAGGATAAGCAACAATTTGGTCAAGCATTTTACGTTATCCTAATATCGATACAGCAGTATTTACTTGCCTGCTAACCACAAAAATCTGTGTCTAATGGATAAAGAACTTTTGGAAATGTAAACTGAGACATCTAATTTAGAAATCTAATACCTTTATAATTTTTGTTTCCAAAAAATAATTTTGATTACCATTCTGCAATATTTATATCTAAGATCTAATCTAAATATCTAAAAATGTACTCGATAGCATTAACTTACTAAAATCACCCTAAAGTAGGCGGACTTCTAAACCTAACGGTTAATAATTCATCATCGTGTCCACTTCCAATTGACTAAATAGATAAACATGATTTTGCGCCGTTAAGTATTTTTTGTGATAGCCTTTTAATAGTATCCACATTTAATTTAAAATCATGATGTTACAAACACCGTTGAAATTTGACGCACACCTGTGTTCAGGTCAAATTACGAAAGGTTAACTAACCTTTTATTTCCCTTAGCCGGGCATTTTGTTTCATTTTTCGTAATAGGGATTATTTTAATAATTTAATTTATTTTACACTCTACAAGCTGTTACACGGGACGTTGTTCACGTAGCATTAAAATAGAGATAAATGCATTAAATAAAACATTTCCCTCCCCATCAAACATGGCAAGTCTCAGGCTTTTTGCACAACACTATTTTCTTACAAAAAATGTTGTTCTTTTAAATCGCGCAAATGTTTCAATTAAATAAAGTAACATTTTTTGTATTAAAATACTGGTATCCAGAACACAGGAGGCTTGGCAGCTCTGCTCCTCTTAATAGCAACATATATAGTTAACCAACACTTTATCACATTTTATAGGAGACAATACGGAATTTCTTATTTGTATGGCCTTACATATACCTCAGTCATAAAAATGTAAAATTTTGTGCCAATTAATATACACAATTGCGAAAATGAAATCTCAACCAATGAGAAAAGGATGGCCAAGTAAATCGAGGAATCTTTCTTCGTAGAGTTGGGAAAATACCACTACAAAAATTATTTTAGGTGGTATTTGGTGTGAAATGTTTATATGTATTCATTCCTGTCCTATTTATCTTTTTTATTATTTGTAATTTGCTTATTCCATTTTCCTTTTGCACGTGAAAATCTTACAAATTAAAATTAACTCTTTGGGAGAAATTGTTATTCTTTTTTTTTTGTTTTTGGAAACAATAAAAATTATAA
The DNA here is from genome assembly GCA_963932465.1 of Maratus speciosus. Classification (NCBI taxonomy): domain Eukaryota; kingdom Metazoa; phylum Arthropoda; class Arachnida; order Araneae; family Salticidae; genus Maratus; species Maratus speciosus. The sequence continues at coordinate 352,405,892 of OZ010788.1, read as the reverse complement.
AGTTTAATAGAATAATGTCAGTTTATTCTGTATGAAAATAACGAACTTTTTCATTTATATTCAAAATAGTTGAATACATAAATAAAAATATTATTCTATATAGTATATAAATACTATTTTCATTTCTGTGTTTAAATCAATCTATATGCAAATATCTATACAAAGGCATTCATTAATTCATTCTTTTTAACTTTGATTTGACTTAAAAAACCATACATACTTTCACACTTATGATATTTTTAGATGAGATATAGTTGCTGTTGCTACGCAACGGTTAAAAGAAAAAAAAATGAAATATAAGTAAATTCATAAAATAAAATGCTTTATATTATTCGAACACATGTATAAAATTCCATCATAAGTTATACACCTAGTTTAAAAGCTCTGACAAATGTTTTGACAAAATTGCAAACTAAAAGGAATAATTTAATACTCTTATTTAAAAATTTCAGCATCCAAAATTTACCATTTAAATATATTATTCATATGAGCGATTTCTTTCAACAAATGAAAATTTGAAAATCGTCTGACTTCCCATAGAAAAGCATTATGTCACAAAATAAAATGTTCTATATATTCCGAACGAATGAACCAAATTTAACCCAAAACTATACAGCTAAATCCGGGGAGCTCACCAATATACATCCTTAATTTCAAGCTAATCGGATGCTTTTTACGGAAGTTATCGCGGGACAGACAGACTAACTAACTAACTAACTAACAAACAAACAGATGGAAACCAAAAAATTTCGGGTCTCCACGGTAAGCCTTCACTGACGTTTCGGCAATTACTTACAATAGGTAAATAGAAACAGTGGAAATGACTAGAGCGTATGAAAGCAGCAGTCTTAACCCTTTCAGGGGCAGTGGCATGTTTATGAAACCACTTAGTTTTAATTCCCAAACGCCACAATGGCACCAGAATTTTGCTAAAATCTTTTCCATTTAATATGTATGTGAAATATAGTTCTTTTTTCTTATTTCCAAATAAATTTGTTTGTAAATTCCGATGCCAGTCATTTATTTCAACATTTTAGTACTCAAAGTACTTTGCCCCTGAAAGAGCTAAGAGATGTTAATAATAAGTAAAGTGCTCATGCGGCTGCAAAAGAAAATAGCATTGATCGAAAAACTTTAGGAAGGCGTGTAGACAAATTTCACCAAGATGAATACAGTGAGATTAAGCCAAACTATGTGACAACTAGAGTTGTCGGGTCGAGCGTTGCAAAAAGTAGGACAAGAAGACAAAAAAGAGGGACAGTGTCTCCTAAATACGGACATAATAATTCTTGAAACTTTATGAAAACGGAACCTGTCTCTAACGGAATACTGTCTTAAATGTTAAAATATCCTTTTCCCTGCTGTACAGTTATATTCACTCAGACAAAATCATGTTGAAAACAAAAGTTTTCTCCTCTTACTTGCGATTGCATCAAAACAGGTTTGTTTAAAGCGTCATATTTTCAAAAATACTTTTTTATAATAATTAAAGCATGTAGCATAAAGTTATTTTGCTTTTTTTAAACTGATTTTATTTCTCTTCTCAAATATTTCTATATAAAACAAAGTGGGTCAAGTCTCCCACATAGTGGGTCAACCCTCTCGTACGTGAAGAGCCTTGACCCATTATTTTCTCATGATTAAAATCAATCATTTTTCAAATTTCTTATATATTACACTTATGTAGCAATTTTATTTTGATAACTGATTGTATAACGAATAAAATTATATATAAAACTTTATTCTACGTTCAATATTTAAAAAATAGAAAATCATTTTGTAAAAAGTGGGTCAGCCCTCCCTGGTCTCCACTAAATAGCGTGATAAGTTTTTATAAAACGAATTGTTTTATTTGTTCTGGTGTTGGTCTTATTTGTGACGGCCGATTATCTACACGAGGGATATAGGCCATAGGGGAAATGCCCCACAGGGGGTGTCTTTTTAAGGGAACCTAACCCGTATTTACGCAAGGTTTCCCAAGATTCGAAGAAAACTACGAAAATCCAAACGGTTAGACCGACGGGCGCGATTGGGTTGGAACCCAGCACCTCCCGCTTTATTTGATCTTATTTATATTTTGAATTACTTAAGTTTATATTATTAATTGCTTGATTTACTTTATTTTAAAAACACATCAGGTTATTGTTTAAATTAAAACTTTGATTTATTTTTATATATTAAGATATATTTTAAATATATAAAATGTAATTAAATAAATTTAATTTCAAAATTGAATTAAATATATCATATAATAATTTAATTTCTAAAATTATTTAAATTTTTGTTAATATTTAAATGTAAATTGTAATTATTTATCAATTATTTTATTTCTGATCTTTAAAAATTATCTTATATATTTATTTATTTGTATTATTACATTTTTAATAATTATTTTTTCTAATCTTTTCAAAAAAAATTTTATATATTTATGTATTTTTATTATTAATTTTTCTTAAATAGCTGATAATTTTATACTGATTTAAATTATATACCTTATTAATTTCTAGATCAATAATTTACCTTTAAATATAAGTTTGATTTTTCTCTGCTCATTTTAAAATTATCACATATAATGCATATGTATATCTTTTAATACTTCTAATAAATTAGTTTTATTTTCTATTATAACTAATCTCAATAATTTTGCTATAAATATAGAATTTATCAAAAAGTTATGTTATATATTTATATACTTCTGTATAATTATATTTTATAGATTAAGAATCTTTATTTCACTCATATTAGTATTTTTAGAATTTAATTTTTTTTTCTAACGCTTTTAAAATTATCTTACGTATTATAGCTTTATTATTACTTTTCTATTATTTTGTTTCTGATCTTTTAAAAAGTATTTTATCTGTCTATACTAAAAAAAAAGTAACTAACGCTGTCGCCGCCACCGCCGGTTTTGAATTTTTTGTGGCCGGAGGTCATTCTTCGTTAATATTAAGCAAAATATTGCATACAAAAATATGAAAATCGGTGGTATTATAGAGAAATGTTTGATAAACACGCTGATGCAGGCATTTTTCAAATCGAAGAATTATTTTAAGAAATATTTCATTCTAAATTTGGACAAAATCGTTACATTAAAAAAGTTTTATAAGAGCAAATACTATACATGAGAATTTAATCATTTTTAGATAATTTTATACGTTAGAATTTCTCGGTATGCAGACTGCATTTATTTTTTTTATTTTACTCATTTTTGAAGTTTTATTTCTATTTTAAATTCAAATTTTCAGCATTTCGAGAGATATTTTTTACATACTTTAGAAAATGGTATTAATTTAAACTGTTGCCAACTGTATAAATAGCGTAAACAACAATGTTTGCTTCAAATTAAAAATTTATTTACACATGACTATTATAAACAGAAAATATATAAAGCAGGAACTCATTGAAAATTACGTCACAAAACTATATTTACACGTGAATTTTAAAAGAGAAAGAATATTGTAAAATAATAAATTCATTGACATGCGTTATAAGTCTTAAATAGGAGAAACTACGTCACATTTACGTCACATTACACTTATTACGTAAAATGAACAAAAAATAAGCTAGGTCACATGTTCGATTAGTGTGTCATTTTGGGTCACAATCGGTCAGAGTCTACCTGATTGATCTTAAAATGGCCCAAATGATTTTGACAAAATTTTGTATTATACCGTTTTCGGTCTTGAGAAGACCACTCGTCAGCGTCGTACGTTCGAGAAAATTAGATTAGTGGGTCATTTTGGAGTCACTGCGTGTCAAGCTAATTTTATCTATAAAACGGCTTAAATGATTTTGACTAAATTTTGTATCCTTCCGGTTTTTAATTAGCAGACCATTGAGCTTAAGTCACATGTTCGAGCAGATTTTATTAGTGCGTCGTTTTCGGTCACTACTGGTCAAGGTCACGAAACCGCGAAATATTTGCGACATTTGGCCGAAAACTCGACTTATAGATTACGAATGCCAAAACACATACTCGGAGACAAATTTCGCTATATTTGTTGTAAAAATAGGCATTCAGAATGTGAAAGAATTTTTTTTTAAATTCTCAATAGGACTCGAGATACATGGTTAAACCAATCAGAGTTGAGCTAAAAATGTAATTGAGAAGGGCGAATGACACAGTGAGAATAATATATCGAGTTGAACACAAAGCAAATTTTGACCGAGATAAATTACTCAAAAGTGATATAAAGTAACCAATAATCTATGCTTAACGCATGATTTTTCTCTCTTTTTTTTGTTGTAAGGGTTTGTTTTGGTGGTTTTCCTATAAGAACTAAAAGATTAATAAAAATAGAAGTTGAAAAACATGAGAATTAAAAATTAAAACAATTAGAAGATTCTTATCTATGTGTTTCTAAATATATTTTATAGGACACTATAGCAGTTATAAAAATTAAATTTCTTATTTTAATATTTATTAGAGAATACAGCCCCTGTATTCCGGTTCACAGAATTTAGAAGAAAACCAGTTTTTTTTTATTGAAAACAATAATGTTTTTTTTAATTATTTAATGCATTTTTAAAATTGAACATTAAAAATTGAACATTAAAAAGCATATGGAAATTTACATATGGAAATTTTTCAATTATGTAAGTAAATAATTCTTTGAAATCCATTGAATGCAGTGCATTCGTATAGGCCATATACTAGGAGTAATAGATATAGAAGAAGTCGGAGAAATCACCGACGAGTAATAATTTGCTACATACAGCGGGCATTTTTTAATTTTTAATTTTAGTGCATTAAACACCAAGTTCGTTTTCACGTCTGTTAATGTTGTGTTCTATTTATTTTATTTTTTAATGCTTAAATATTAATTTCTTTTTATAATACTAGCATAAACAAATGCTGAACGACTTATTTTGTTTCTAATGTAAACGGGTTAATCTTTCATAATCGGCTAGTACGCGATAGAGATTGATTTATAAAAAATATGCTTTAAATTTATTTTAAAAACCATAAAAATATCAGAAAATTAGTATCACGTTTTAAACAAATTGCTATTTTAATATTTTAATATTCAGTTTTTCAAATATTCAATGATGTACAAATTTTAAAATGTGCGATGTTTTGAAATTGAAACAATTGCAGCAAAAGCTAAATTAATTGTCCAGGTGTTGTCACCCACCTTAAATATGATCTCAATATGATTTTTCAAGGACATTCTTTCCTTTTACAATGTAGATAAATTCTCTTGCAACCTTTGTCGCAACCTCAAAGCTTTAGATAAAAGATTATTTCTATGGTTTTTGTTGTTGTTGTTGTGTTTGGAAGTACGTTTCCATAATCAGCATTTTAAGAGATAATTGCCATAACATCTATTTTGAATCAACTGGTATATGTATTAAATGATTTATTTCCAAAGAAGCAGATGGGCATTGTAAGAAAAATAAATTTACTTATTTTCAATGATAGGTCATTAGCATTATTTTTGTGCGTTATAAAAGGGTTCTTACTTTAAATAAATCGTAAATGTTCCGGCTCCAAATGCAACAAGGTTTTAATTTCACGGTGGGATTGCTTTTACTTTAAATTGGTTCTTAGAAAAAAAATTTCCCTCGCTTAGCAATGCAACTTTCCGACACATTTTTAAACATAAAAGCAAGATACTTTATGCATGATTATTAAAATTTATTTGTAACCGAACAGTTTTTTGATCATTTTCAGATAAAATTATTCACTTCTTGATTTAAAAGCGATTTTTGGTCACAGGTGGCCTTTTTTTACCGTTTATGCGCTGTCGAATATGAAAATTCGGTTTAAAATGACATCTTTGACAATATTATCTCAAACATTTTCTATCTTTATCGAAAAGTAAAAAAACAGTTCTAATTACACTTTTTCTTAAGAGCTTCTATGAATTAGAAACGCTTGGCGAGCAAAAATGAATTTAAAAATTTGCCAGAAGTTAACCACCTAATATTTGCGTACAGCCTTAAATTACAGGATGCTTTTTGTGCGAATTAAAAACTGTTCTTGACTTGCCGCAAACATGTTGTTTAACCCTTAACTGCATAGTGTAAATCAGGAATTACGTGATCTTTTTTTGCCATTTGGTAGTTTCTATTGGTCTTTAGGTGAACTGTTGTGAGTTACTTCCGTGTGATACCACGCATTTAAGGTCGTGAAGCCTCACTTTGTTGTGATTTTCTGTATCACGGGGAGGTTATAATATCTTTTGATACTGTTTGCAATGGCACTACTAGCGTTTTTTCTCCATCTTTATAAGGTAGTATATACTAATTCTGAAACCGTTTAAAAGCATTATAAAAATTATTATATCATCAAGTAATCGTTATTGTGTTTAAAGTAAGTATATAGTTTAAAATTATGACTTTTTGTTATGATTTTTTGCAATTTTTATTATGTAACTCAGGACTGGCATTGTGAGATTATGTCCAACAAAAACATAAATAACTTATTTACAATTTTTCTAGTGGGTAATCAGTAAAAATAGTCTCAAGTATAATTTTTCCCGATTAAAATAAAAAATCAGCCTTTAAATAATTAACAATTTCTTACTAATTATAACTTTGGTAGAATAATTATTCGTTTTAGAGAGTTTTTGTCAAAATCTTTTATTCGTATTAAAATGCTTAATTTAATTCTCTTTTACCTTTTCTTTTTGTATGTTCAGCGTCACATTTATATTAGTATACTATATGCCATTCCACTAACTGTTATGTGTCTATTATAACTATTGGAAAAGTAAACGAAATAAAATATGCAACAGTACTACCATGTGTGTAAAAACAATCTTACGCTGTATACTATAATGGATACTTTCTAAAGAAACAAATGTGAATTGTAAGGAAAAGAAGCTCATTTATTTTCAGTGCTAGCACATGAAATAAATTCGCCTATGTAATAAAAGAACTCTTACTTGGCCAAAATTTAAAAGGTATTTTTCTTTAATGTTAAAACTAAAGCAATAGAATTATTCTTTTCTAACGCAAATAAAATTTCTCAACTGCATTGGACTTTGTGGAAACTAAAGTGCATTTTTAAAAAATGAACTTAAAATTCTAAATTTTAAAAAAAGTTTAAAAAATAGTGCGCTTACATTTCTAAATTTATAAGCATTCAAAACACGAATCTTATTTAAATATAAAAGATTAAAATTTTTATTTAGCATAACTCTGAATATGTAAAATAGAAAAAAAAAATCATTTTCTTGTTACTTTCTTTACTTTAATATAATAGTTGATTATTTATTTTCATTTTGAAGGTATAATATGCCCATTACGGCCTTTTTATATATTTCGCGAATTAAAATTATTTATATAGGTTTATAAAAAAAGAAAACTACCTCATTTCAGGAAATAACTATATTCGATCGTATGAACTGTCTAAAATTTTCCTTAAACATGTTATTTTCCTTAGTGATGCAATTACTAAAACATTTTAAAAGAGTATAAACTGTCAATTTATAATTGAGTATTTAGATTATAAAATCCATTTCCATTTATTCGGCTTTCGGTCTCCTTTGGATAATTAATTATGATATTAAATGCTTAAAATTTCATGTTAATTTTTATATAAGTGTCCTTTTAAAAATAATTAATGCATAAATAAACACAATTTTTATTTAATGGATGAATTTTTCAAAATAAACAATAATTAAAATAATAATTAAAATAATTGAGGAAGACAATATTATCATCACATAACATAAGTCTGCAGAGATTTTCTTGTATGTAATTATGTTTCTGTTAATATATATCATTAATATTACCTATAAATATGACGAGTTTTAAGAATAAAAGGTTCATTAGCCTTTTTAAAAGTCATATTAACGATAAAATTTTTAATCGTTTTATTTATTATAGTTTTTCTGAAGTTTAAAGAGCGGTTTGAAAGTGCTGCAATTTATATTTATTGTTAATGCTTATTTAATATAATTTAAAATTTCATTTACAGATATGTAAAAAGAAATTGTCGTTTCGTTAATTTAATAATAAAAAAAAGTTGCTATTAAACGAGAAGGCTTACAAACTAATTCCTTTCTATTTTTGTAGCGCATTTTACCTCAAAACATTTGCATGTAAAAAAAATCACAAATCAAAGTTTTCTTACAAGTATAAACTGCTATTTTTCATGTTACATTAAAGTATGATACAAAATAAAAGTGCTGACACTAAATTATTATAATTAGCAGGTATAATTGTATAGTAATATTTTGGAGAGGTATGGTATTATTTCGAGAGAAACTTTTCGTTTTAGAAAGGATTTTATTATATGCGTATTATATTTTCATATGTTCTACAGTATTTGACATATGTTCAGTTGCAAATAATGAACAACCAAGATACGAATTATGTATTTTTTCATAAAAGAAATGGAAAAGCTGTTATTTTTAAATACGCAAACGGTTACATAAAAATTTTAATTTTTCTTATGGCAGTTAATATATAGAAAATAAAATATAAATGACACGAACGGTAAAATATGCGAATTGCGTTAATAACTATAAATATATTAAACTTAAACTTACACTATGTGCAAAACTACTTAAAAGATGAGACAATATTAAAAAAGATGTTAAATTATTTTAATACTTTAGCACTTTCAACTATAAAAAACGTAATCTTCATCAGAGAAATATAAGAAATACAATTGTTAGTGACGTTTAAAACTTTATTTAAGTTTAACTTTTTTAAAGATGAAGCATTTCTATTTACTTATTTACTGATATAAATATCTTATTTCGATTGTCTCCGTAAATTATTTTCTAGTTTTAAAACTGAATCAAAAATGATTTCGGCCTTTTCTTCTTTCCGGTCTGAAATAAGGCAATTGTGCCTAAATATGACGACCCATAACTACGGCAATTTTCTTTTACTTAAAACTAGGGGGCTCTGCCCCCTGCGAGCTACGGTCGTCAACCCCCGTTCAGACACCGCAGACTCTAATACACGCTAATTTGATCGGCTTTAAAAAGATTTCGGAAGATTGAACTATAATTTGAATCTGACAATTATAATCTAACGTAATTTTCACCAAACTTTTCTTTCTCTTTTTAATATTTACGTAAAAATACTTTTGTCAGAAATGAAATATTATGGTCATCTTAAAATATCAAATAAATGTCTCGCGCAATTTTTAAATTTAAACTGTTTTGCAATATTATTTTTTGTTCATTTTACGTAATAAGTGTAATGTGACGTAAATGTGACGCAAATTCTCCTATTTAAGGTTATGTTAAATGTTACTCATGTTAATGAATTTATTATTTTACAATATTCTTTCTCTTTTAAAATCCACGTGTAAGTATAGTTTTTATGACGTAATTTTCAATGAGTTCCTGCTTTTTATATTTTCTGTTTATAATAGTCACGTGTAAAATAATTTTTTTATTTGAAGCAAACATTATTGTTTAAAATTTATTTACACGTGACTATTATAAACAGAAAAAAAAACATTTGGAATAAGAATTAAATAATTATGTACAAAGAGCAGGAACTTATTAAAAATTACGTCATAAAAACTATGTTTACACGTGAATTTTAAGAGAGATAGGAAATTGTAAAATAATAAATTCATTAACATGCGTTAGAAGTCTTAAATAGGAGAAATTACGACATACAGTTGGTACAGTTTAAATAAATACAATTTTCTAAATCTCTCTATTCTAAAAAAAAGTAACTACCGCTGTCACCGTCGCCGCCGCCGGTTTTGAATTTTTTGTGACCGGAGGTCTTTCTTCGTTAATATTAAGAAAAATAATGCATACAAAATTTGAAAATCGGTAGTATTATGCAGAATTGTTTGATAAACACGCTGGTGAAGACAGTTTTTAAATCGAAGAATTATTTTAAGAGATATTTAATGCTAAAGTTGGACAAAATCGTTCCTCTAGAAAAGTTTTATAGGAGCAAAAACTGTTCATGGGAATTTAATCATTTTTAGATCATTTCATGCGTTTCAAGTTCCCGGTGTGCAGACTGTATTTCTTTTTTAATTTAAATCATTTTTTGAGATTTATTTCTATTTTAAATTCAAATTTTCAGCATTTCGAGAGATATTTTTTACTTGTTTTAGAAAGTGATATTAATTTAAACTGTTGCCAACTGTATAAACAGCGCAAACAATAATGTTTGCTTCAAACAAAAAAAATATATTTATACGTGTAAATAAATTAAAAATTTATTTACACGTGACTATTATAAACAGAAAAAAAACATTTGGAATTAGAATTAAATAATTATGTAGAAAGAGCAGGAACTTATTAAAAATTACGTCATAAAAACTATATTTACACGTGAATTTCAAGAGAGATAGGAAATTGTAAAATAATAAATTCATTAACATGCATTAGAAGTCTTAAATAGGAGAAATTACGTCATATTTACGTCAAATTACAGTTATTACATAAAATGAACACAAAATAATTTTGCAAAACAGTTTAAATTTAGAAATTGCGCTAGACATTTATTTGATATTTTGAAAGCATACTTTTCAACTATTTTTGTTAGGAAAGCGCAAATAATATTTCATTTCTAACAAGAGTATTTTCACGTGAATATTAAAAAGAGAAAGAATAGTTTGGTCAAAATTACGTCAGATTAAAAACGATTAATTTAAAATGTCTTATTTAAAAGAACTTTCTTTTCACTTTGTTAAAAAATACCGGGAGGCAAAGACTCTGTTTACTTAATTCCTTTTATATTAGCTTATTTTGAAATGTTTAACTTATTTTACTTAATCAAAGACGAAAACAGCGATTGTATCTTTGGTACTACTTAGTTATCCCGTCGACCAAAAATCTATCATTCGCCAAACTATAAGATTAAATGCCAATAATGGTTGATCGTAAATGTCACATTAACTTGACTTTAAGCATTACACGTGTCTTCGTCATCAAGTTATTTTTATTTCGACGTTTTATTTCTATTTTTATTAATGTTGCACTAATTTATTTGTTCTTTCGTTATTTAAAATAAAAATTATGTCAATTTGTATAATTTGGCGAGTGGTTTGGCGATTTATATAATTTGGCGTAATTGGTCGACGGGATAATCAAGTATTCCGCAAAAACTTAAATAATTATGTACAAAGAGCAGGAACTTATTAAAAATTACGTCTTAAAAACTATATTTACACGTGAATTTTAAATTTAATTTTGCAAAACAGTTTAAATTTAGAAATTGCGCTAGACATTTATTATATAATCCACTTTATTATATAATATACCATTTATTATACCATTTATTATATAATCCGCCAAATCCGCAGCGGATTTGGCCTTAAAACTCCCCGATCAAAGTGAAAGGAATAGAAATCCGTTTATAAGGAGATCGCCACTGTTTTTGAAATTATAATTCAATCTTCCGAAATCTTTTTAAAGCCGATCAAATTAGCGTACTTTTAGAGTCTGCGGTGTCTGAACGGGGGTTGACGAGCGTAGCTCGTAGGGGGCAGAGACCCCTAGTTTTGTGAAAAAATATCTCTCGAAATGCTGAAAATTTGAATTTAAAATAGAAATAAAACCTCAAAAAATGAGTCAAATTAAAATACTAAATGCAGTCTGCACACCGAAAAATTCTGACGCATAAAATGATCTAAAAATGATTAAATTCCTATGTACAGTTTTTGCTCCTATAAAACTTTTTTAATGGAACGATTTTCTCCAACTTTGGCATTAAATATCGCTTAAAATAATTCTTCGATTTTAAAACTGTCTGCATCAGCGTGTTTATCAAACATTTTTCTATAATACTACGGATTTTATATTTTTGTATGCAAAAGTTTTTTTAATATTAACGAAGAAAGGCCATGATTAAGCATCCAAATTGGATGCCGATCTGCCGGGATTATCTATGCAGATTTTCATTGGTCCATTTCCAAATCAAAATTTTTTTTTTATATATAGAAGGATATTAATACAATTTATAAATGGTATATAATGAATCGTTCGAACTTTAGGAACAAAACGCGAAACATGTCACTGCATTAAAAACGTTTTCTTTAAAAAATATTTCCCATTACAATACACATCGTTCATTATTCACCGCATCCGTAACTTCAGAAATTCGACGAAAAATCGCTAAAATCTATCCCAATTTCGCTTTTTTAACTTTGATGATCAAATAACTGTATCAGTGTCAAAGCCTTCAAAGTCTGATCGATTTAGCTGAAGTAGAAGCTTGTTACAAGGGGACAACTTTTAAAATTAGAGTTCTAAAATTTAGTTCGCATTTCGGTGATTTTTTTTATTAGAGCTATCATAGTCAGTCTGAAATGTTTAAGCATTTTGCAAATCTGGTTTTAAAAAATTGAAGAAGAAATTATATGAAGCCAATTTTCAGTAATTCCTCGACATTTAATCAATATAAAAAAAATTCAATTTTTGATTGTTGAAATAAAAATTACATTAATGTTTATTTAAATTACTTATTTTCTTGAAGAAACGTCTCTAAAGTTTAAGCACTTCTGTATTTTTTTTTTTACAAAAATTTGATTGGATGGGTGTAATGACGTTGCGTGGTGTCGTATCCTAGTTCTATAAAAGTATAAAAGGGGAGAAATCATTTCCACTCGTTTAAAAAATGCTGAAGAGAAAATAATTCACAAAAAAGATATTTTAAATGTTTTTAAATTAAAATCACAAAATAAAACTGTTTCTAAAATTCCAAAAAAAAATTAATCGACCAAAGCAACGTATGTATCGAGTACTCTCTAAAAAATGATAATTCCAACCGGAAACCAAGATGTGGACGAAAACGTTTGAAGACTACTCAGACGGATCGGAGATTATGGAAATTGGTGTCTAGACAAAGCATGTCCATATGGCAAATTAAAAATAATCTTGTAGTACAGGTGTTTAAAGACGCTGTACATAAACGAATTAATGGCTGTGATTACAAAATACTAAAAAAATGCCTCGCAAACCGTGACTCAAATTACACTCCAAACAAACAAGAATGAATTGGGCTAAAATACACATGTCCAACGGGGAAAGTATGGGTTAATGTTTAATTAAGTGGTGAGAAAAAATGGAACTTAGAACCTGTCCTGATGAATGGAATACGTATTGGTATGATCTGTGAAAGGAACGAATGGCTATTTTCAGCAGGCAGCAAGGATGTAAGTCTGTTATAGTTTGGGGATATTCGACTTCAAAGGCTAGATTTCTCTTCCTTTTCTAAAAAAGAAATCCAAATTCTCATAAATATCAAGAGGGGCTGGACCAACATTTGATTCCATTCTGTGACTTTTTTTTTTTTTTTTTTGGGGGGGGGGGGTTCCTGAATGGATTGTACGACAAGATAATATCTCAATCAACATATAACATACTACAAAACTGGATTTCACGGAAAAATGTTAAAATTCTTGAGTGGCTAGCGTTAAATTCGGGCATAAAACTGATTTAGAATGTATGAGGCATTTTAACCCGTCAGGTTTACAGCAATGGGAAGTAGTATGACCCTCTTGAAGAACTCCAAGAGGCCATTCAGAAAGCATGTTAGTCAAGTCACCAGAAAACCTACAAAAACTAAAAATTTCGATGGACGCACGTATACTTGAACAACTCCGAAATCACGGAAAAATAATTTGTATGTAACAGTTTTGTAAAAATGATAAATGTAGTTGTTTTTGTTACTGTGCATAAACTTTTGAGACAGTTTTGCTTGATCATATTTTAAAATATATTTTTTTTAATTATGTAATTTATTTTTTCTACTTTTGATACCACATACTTAAAAGAAGTTTCGAAATACGCAAATTAAAAAATATTATTTGTTCTAACTTTTTATTATTCTTTAAAATTCTACATTTTATGCTTGTGCTTAAACTTTTGAGACGGACCTTAGATACGAACTGAAACCCATAAATGCGTAGAGACGTTTAGAAGATTTACTGAGGCAATTTTATGTGGTATTTTCATATGCTATATTAAAATTATGTTTAAAGAAAAAATTGTGTCATATTAAGCTTTCTTGAGTTAATAAATTAGAAATTCCCACACGATCCTGAAATTATATTTTTATTTGACCGGTTACTTAAATATATGTTCAAAGAGGCTATATCTATAACAGGTTTTATTGAACACCTTTAAGCTGAAAATATTTGAAATATCTAAACAAGGTAATACCAACCTTATGAAATTAATAATATCCCAAATGAACATTATAAAAGATAGTGGGTTAAATTCTTATGGATCTGATGCAGGGGTCATACACAGTAAATAAGTATACATCATGGCACAAATTAAAAATTTAAAAAAAGTTTATACCAGAAATAATGGAGAAGGGAAAGCTCGCTAACGAGTAGTATATTATGGTGGGTAAAAAAAAATGCCCAATTAAAATGATAAGATAACAATACAAAAATGCTCATTGTATACTGTCGATTTTTCAGTGAGATGTAATTATAAAAAAAATTCACTTGATCTTAATGAAGTAGTATAATCAATCATGAAATTTATCATCTGTGAGAGTCTTTTTTTAAAATAAGAAGAGTTATATGTCATATAGAGAAGGATGGTAATCTTAATTTTAGAAACGATTAAGTGAAGCGTGGTTAAAACAGTTTGGTAACCACTGATCTAGAGCCATAACTTCCAGCAACGAAAACAAAAATGCTGAGGGCTCGACAGACGGCAAGAAAAAAAATCAGTTGAAAGCAAACTAAAATTCAAAATATTTGTTTAAAATATAAAGTAATAAACACCACTTTGGTAACATTTATGTTGTACTGGCCATTAATTAATTAATTCTTGTTTTATACATGTTAAAATTTTAATGTGTTCGAAGTATCAATGATCAAACATTCATTATTTAATTGTAATGTATTTAATAATCTAAACTCAGTAGCGTATTGGTCAGAACATCTGACTGCTTCGCTGCAGCCCGAAAGTTCGACTCCCGACCGGGCAAGGTTCACTCAGCATTTCATTCCTTCCGGCTTGATAAAATGAGTACCAAGCTTGCTTGGGAAATAAACACCGAATGTTTCGCGTTGAGTTAACCACATAGCCGGGACGCATGCTGCATAGAACCCCGAGTCCCAGAGTCAAGAGAACAGAGATGGGCACTGTCTGCCCAGATCATTCATGGATTGCATAGCCACAGAGTTTAGTAGTATTCAATAATCGGTATCTCAAAATTACATTTCCATAATTTAAGTTGTTACTAAATTAACATATTATTATGTTACATAGTTCAATAATAAGTGTTTTAACTTTCAGTTTTATCTATTTCAACTTATGATTAAGTATTTCAAAAATTAATAGCCAATAAAGGTTTATTTGAAAATGAACTGACATTCATAAAATAAATTGTCACATTTAGGTACTTTGGACGCCTCACTTAAATTTTGCGACAATCATATATCGGTTGCTTATATTATAGATGATTCAATTTCTAAAACACAAATAAATTTTCAGTTAAAGACACAGAATACAATCCTTTTCTACTTAAAAAGATATATATTTACTCAATAAAGTATGAAATATATCCTAATGCAACAGAACTATAGGGAATCGCGCCTCATTTAGGAACAATGACCTTATTAACAAACCTGCTACTTTTCTTTTTTTCCCATTGCAGAGCAATTTTCAGTTTTCATGTTTCAAGAATTCAGAAAAGCATTTTTCCTTATTTAAGGAATAATTTTTAATTTAAAATTTTCATATACAGTGTTTTATTTATGTATCGAAATTTATTGCTCTATATCAATATTTCATTCATAACGATTAGTTTAGAAATTGAAAACAGAAGATGTATCTTCTACTACAGGATATATAACTTCTATGAAACACATACTTCTACACATCAAGATTGATAGTTGTTGTATTGTGAGATCTTAAAATATCATCTCACTGAAAAAAATAAATGCATTTCGCGCTCTACTGGATCAATCTTTTATTATTATTATTAATTCACTTTTTTATACAATTTCCTTTCAGGTGTTTAATAACGAAAAATTTATGATCTAAATAACTAATTATTTTAATAATATTAGTGGTTCCCTACTGAATTTCAAAATTAAGTATAAGCTAATTAAGTATAACAAAAATAATTCTCCACATTTTTGAACATTTTTAACATATACCTTACTAGTAAGCTATCATTTTATTTGATTGCAGCTTTTTACTAAAGTGATATATGATATTATTCATGATAGAAATATATTTTACTAAGACATTTTACTATAAATTATTGGACATATTACTGTAATTAAATCATACAAAGAATAGTATCAAAAAGTTAATATTCGAAAATAAATTTTCCACAGAATTATTTTTTTTTTCCTTTAGATAGTTAAATTAGTAAAAGACATCGAAACAATGTTTTTGTTATGAGAGAATTTCGAATTTCAAATAGTCTTCCTTTCGTAATTATAAACATAAAAACAACTCTACTAGAATTAAAAATGATAACCACTTTCTTTTAATGTAGGTAATTTAATAGAATTCCTAGAGAAATTTTATTTAACTTACTTAACTTATAGTGAAAAATGAGGCGAATGAAAAATTTCTAAGAAACGAGAAAGTTTTCTTCTCTTTAAACAATTATTTCTAAAGTTCAAAAGAGAGAGAAATGTTTCCAGAACAATCATCGAGAAACGGCAACGAAATTTTGTGTTAAATATACTATAAAAGGGGAATTTTGATGGTACGTGAGGTCATTAAAAAGAAAATGCTTTTTTCTCCAGGATCGAATTTCTCCTTTTCTATTTTTAAAGCGCATTTATTTCATGCTACTTCTTTTTATAGACGTTCTGTTAAAGGAAAATGAAATCAAGACACTAATACGATAAATAAAGTTGGCAGTTTTTTGCCAAAAGATTATTTAAAAATTTCAAGCCTAATTTCGCTTAAAAAATATGTATCTGCGCGTGCGTGTGTGTGTGGCGTGTATATGTATGGGTTGCTCTTGCCAAAAAGTTATTTCAAATTTTCAAGCCTAATTTAGTTTAGTGTGTGTATGCGTGTGTAAGAATGTACGAGTTGCTCTGAAGGGGTCTATCAATTTTTAAAGGAATAACAAAGATTCTCCAGGATCGAATTTTCTCTTTTTTTATTTTTAAAGCACATTTTTTTTTCATGATACTTTTTATAGACGTTCTGTTAAAGGAAAATGAAATCAAGACACTAATACGATAAATAAAGTTGGCGGTTTTTTGCCAAAAGGTTATGTATAAATTTCCAGCCTAATTTCGCTTAAAAAATATGTATCTGGACGTGTGTGCGTGCGTGTGTGCGTGCGTGTGTGTGTGGCGTGTATATGTATGGGTTGCTCTTGCCAAAAGTTTATTTCAATTTTTCAAGCCTAATTTAGTTTAGTGTGTGTATGCGTGTGTAAGAATGTACGAGTTGCTCTGAAGGGGTCTATCAATTTTTAAAGGAATAACAAGGATTCTCCAGGATCGAATTTTCTCTTTTTTTATTTTTAAAGCACATTTGTTTTCATGATACTTTTTATAGACGTTCTGTTAAAGGAAAATGATACCAAGACACAAATACGATAAATAAAGTTGGCAGTTTTTTGCCAAAATGTTATGTAAAAATTTCAAGCCGAATTTCGATTAAAAAATATGTATCTGCGCGTGTGTGCGTGCGTGTGTGTGTGGCGTGTATATGTATGGGTTGCTCTTAACAAAAGTTTATTTCAAATTTCCAAGCCTAATTTAGTTTAGTGTGTGTATGCGTGTGTAAGATTGTACGAGTTGCTCTGAAGGGGTCTATCAATTTTTAAAGGAATAACAAAGATTCTCCAGGATCGAATTTTCTCTTTTAACACTTTTCAACAAAGTTGAAAGTGTTTATGCATTCGCTTTTTCTGTCCGTCTGGCCTTCTGTCCGTATGGCCGTCTGGCCGTCTGTCTGCGCTCTAACTCCCGTAAATATACTCTGATTTTCATGCGATTGATAATCCATATTTAGGGTCACCTAACCATGTTTGGTATTGCATATGAAGTATGTGGGATTAATATTTCATTTACAGGGCTACCCTAAAGAATTCCATTGAATTATGGTACATGGTGAAAAATCGTTTGCAGAGTATTTTAATGACATTACGCTGTTTCAAATGTATTTAAACTGATATAAATCACTAAACTCACTACGATCACGTTAGAACATGGCATTCATAACATTTTTTATTCGTTTACAGGGACACACAAAAGAAATCGGTTACAACACTGTCTTTGAGTAATAATTGCTGGAGTGTGCAGTTTCAAATTCGGTATGCGCTTTTAAATTTAGATAATCATTTGCACGTTACACGTTATATATCAATTCTGTACCTCCTATACAGGGCTGCACAAAAGTATTCAGGTACCATTCTCGTCATTAGAGGAACTTGCTGAAGGGGAATTTTCTTTTGAAGTATATGTATTTCTTAATTGAACAAAATTTTGGCACGCATGTGGTTAATAGATACAAATCTATAAATCATATACAGAGCTGCTGAAACAATTCAGATTATTTTCCAATTGTAGATGAGAACAGTTGAAATTGGGTTTTGAAATGTCTTATGCGTTTCCATATGGCTGAATTAGACTTAATATTATAATCTTTTAAACGGTGCAGTTTTGTTACACTATTCTGAATGTGTTGGAAAGTGTTTCATAATCTATGCTGAATGCATGATTTTTTCTTTCTTTTATTTTTATTTTTAAAGCACATTTGTTTCATGATACTTCTTTTTATAGACGTTCTGTTAAAGGAAAATCAAATCAAGACACTAATACGATAAATAAATTTGACAGTTTTTTGCAAAAGGTTATTTGAAAATTTCAATCCTAATTTCACTTAAAAAAATATATATCTGCGCGTGTGTGCGTGTATATGTACGGGTTGCTCTTGCCAAAAGATTATTTCAAATTTGAAAGCTTAATTTAGTTTAGTGTGTGTATGCGTGTGTAAGAATGTACGAGTTTCTCTGAAGGGGTCTATCAACTTTTTAAAGGAATAACAAAGAAACGGTTCAGCTTTTTAACTTCTTCGTGCAAGACAATAATGTGTGAAATCTGGAGTTCCTATAGTATGCTTCACTGAGAAAAATAAAAATACCGCATTCACCGAGCTATGCGAATAGGGTAAATAACTAAGCTGAATAGACGAAATGATTTAGAATTTCTAGTCTCTTGTTTTCTAGGTGACGAAACGATAATGAATCGTTTCGTACGGGAAATTATTGCTTAATTTCTAGAATGGTTTCATAAATTAGAATTATAGTTACTAAACTAACATCTTGTGTTCACATCTATTTATAGAGATTTTTAAATAAGTTTGAGCACGAGAATATAGGAAAACGCTCTTCAATTTCAATAGGACACTCTAGAACTCTCCAGCAAAGAGAACAAGAATTTGTAGGGATGACATGGAACTATTTTTCTAGAGCCACAGTTTAGATTCTTGATGCCAGAACCATATTTTTTTCTCAGTGTTTCTTGTTTTAGAACTAAGTATCACAAGAAGTTGGTGCTGCGGTATATCAAAGTGTAAGAATGCTAAAACTAACGTATAAAAATAGATTCAAGCTCACCTAGCGCCAACCAATCATTAATAGGTGCGGTCGTAATTATATAAATATGTAGCACCTATAGTTGTCGTCCGATCCGCCCGTCTGTTCTCATATAAGGGAGTCTCGGGCTAAAAATTCTCAAAAAAATTCAATTTTTTTCATTGGCTTAAAAAGATACTGAGTTTTTAGCGTTAAATACCGCAAACCTCATGCTTTTATCTTCATTAGATCCAGAGATATAAGCAATGCATCAGCTGCCCGTTAGCGAGAACTTTAGCTCCATTTATCTCAAAATTAATTTTTTCACGATTTGTCAAATTTAAAAGAATATATCTAAAGTTCCTTGCGAGATATATGTATGAAATTTTTAACAGTGATTTTATGCTATATTTAAAGAAATTATAAAATAAAAGAAATTATAATAAAATATTTCTTCAGGATGTTTTATTTTGAGTGATAATTGTGAAAATATGCTAATTAATGCAAAACTCACTCATAAAAAAAACTTCATTTTTTTACTTATTTTTTTTATAATATTCCTAATCATTATTTTAAGAAATTCTGAAGATAAATTAAAATAACATATTTTCTGCAAACAAAAGTGCAAAAATTTTGTAAATCGAGTAAGTACTTCCAGAGTTATATCAAAATTTAAGTAGTATGTTTAAAATTATATAATTTTATAATTTAATTTTTTTTTAATATTTAAAAATTTCCAGATTTTTTTTACATTCAATATTCGTATTATATTAAAAGATATTTCAGAAAAAAAGTTCATAACAAAATCTCTATAAATAAAAAAAAATAGAATTCTGAGCCCCGGACCCCCATAACAGCGCAAACACTACCCAACCGAAGGTTTTGAAATTTAATATATACAAGTCGAATCCCGTCAAATAAAAATGTTTAAAAAACTGATTGATTGAATTTATATAAAAAAAATTACAATAAACAATTAAATTAAAAAAATCAAATAACCCGACTGCGTAAAAAGCGATTAATTAATTATTTCTCATCAATGTGAAACTATTTTTTCAATTCCGACTATTAGCTCACACTTTCGCTACATATATCTTGTTCAAATTTTCAATCGTTAATAAAATATTTATTATTCATCCAATCAAGCTCAAATATTTTTTTTAAAACTTGCAGTGGATGGCACTTGTGTTAATCCAGTTTTTTTTTCAAATATTAATTCATTAATTAAATTAAATTAATTAATTTTCAATAATTGAGAGAGCCCCCTTCTTGATCAAGGCATTTTAAGCGCCACTCAAGAGGAAAGAAGAATGGGAGAAAAAATTCTCTTATTGACCTAAGTAGGAATTGATTTAAAATATTTTTTTTTATTACTTGTTTATATTGCTTAACTATTTTTTTATTTACTTGTATTGATAACTTTTAAGTTGTGTTTAATTGTTAGTTCCTATCTATAAGCACTGTTTTGATGAGGTCTATAGATGTCTATGATGGTTAGAGTTGCAGTAAAGCTAGAGATCCTACATACACAACTTCCAGGTTGTATAATATTTCAACGGAGATTCTGACTGTAAAATAGTCAATGAAACATCGTCTTCATTTTGAAAGACCTAACCAATGATATGCCGCCCAATAGGGTGGGTAAATTTTTTTCCGTCTCTACCGCCATTTTGTATTTTACGGCTACATTTTGAATTTATAAAAACAAAACTTAGCCTATAATCATCGGGCCGTTAAGACGAATTGATAGAGACCTCATTCATTAAAATCCATCCAGCCGTTGGGATGTTTCGAGGATATAAAGAAATCCACATACACAGATACGCGTGAAACACATAACCCTTCTTTTCAGTCGGGTAAAAATAATTACAATTAATAAAATCAATCTTATATCCAAAATAAGCAATCATATATTCAAACTATTCATTAAAATATCATATTCAAAAATTCATTATATTCAAAATAATCAATATTATATCTTAATCTTATGATCTAACTCTTAAAATAAATATTACCTATCCAATGATATGCTGCCCAATAGGGTGAGTAAATTTTTTTTCCGTCTCTACCGCCATTTTGTATTTTACGGCTACCATTTTGAATTTATAAAAGCAAAACCTTTAGAATTTTGATCAAATAATCTTTTGATCAAATAAAATCTTTTATCAAACTAATGTTTGATTTCAACTTTTCGAATTATTGAAAAATTAAATTTTATTCCTATACGTAATCAGTAACATGCAAATTGGATAAGAAATTATGAAGTTATTAATTGAGGCTTTGTTCTTGGGTATTATGTACTAAAATAACAACGGAAACCACCATTATGACGCAATCTTATTTTTTTTCCTACAAAATCTGAAAATAACGTTGTTTTGAACTTCGCAAAATTTGCATGCCTACTTTTTATATTCATATTAACTATTTTAAAAATATTAGAAACTGCCTTAGATTATTAATAAATATAATCCCAAACTTGATGTCTTATTTGCCAGTTACAATTTGCATCTGAACATTCGTACTCTTGACATGAGATTCTAATCTGAGTGCCTGCGAAGTCCAGAAATTTATGCATCTTTAAACGCATTCGTAATAAAATATGTACACTGTAAACTGAAATGTCTTAAATTCAGACATTTAAGTGTCTGAAACGGAGTGTTCAATTTTCAGACGTTTTATAGTGTCTTAATTTTTAAGACACTTGTATGCGTCTGAATTTCAAACACTTCAAATGTCTGAATTGCATCCATGTTTGACCACTTCAACAAACATTTTTTCACCTTTTTTTTCCCCTTTCGTAAGCATTATACGGTGTAAAATATATATATATATATATATATATATATCCCTAAAAATATGGAAACTGTAGCCCCTCGAGACTCCAGTATAATTTACATATTTTAATTGAAATTTTCTGATGTAAATTCCAGAAAAAAATCCATTTATTTTGCATATTTCTGTATTTAAAAATTTCCATTTAAAAGATAAAAACATAATTTTTCAAGAACTAATCTCCATATTTTATATACAATCACTAACCAAAGGCCATCTGAATTATATAGTATTCATTCCAAACTAGAGTAAACTTTAGCACTTACCACAGGTGGGATTCGATCCAGGGTCCTCTGCGTGGGAGAAGAGCGCGCTAACCACTCGGCTACGACTTCGTCGGCAGACTTTTCAAAATAATGTTATTCATCAAGCACAAGCAATGTTTTTAAGGAGACCGGGAAAGCCCTATCTCCGCCATGTTAAATTCACCAACTTTATGTACCTTTTTCTCAGGAATTGTGAAAGATAGAGTTCTAGATTTTTTAGAGTAGGCAGAATAACATTACGTATTTCAACAGACCATTTTCGTTCTATGTGAAACTCAAAATTAATTATTTATTGAAAATCATTTTTAAATTAGCATTTTTGGTAAGATTTCACTGCCTAAAATAAATAATTTTCAACAAATCATTAAATCCCAGAGTTAAAGTATACAATATAACATAACACAAGTATTAAAAAAAAATCTGAGTTCTTAAGTTTAATAGATATTGAAAAAAAGAAACATAAACATGAAAAATCCAAGTTTTGAGAAAAAGTCGTGAAATATGAAATAATGAATAATAAATGAATAATTTCAACACTTATTTTTTCATATATAAATATGCGTGACACATCGTTGGATATTTAATGATATAAAAAAGTAAAAATCGATTTTTTGGTTGAATTTTGCTTTCCCGGTCCCCTTAAGTAGCAGTAAGTTTTTTTCCAATTTAGTATCATTCTGAACAGTTTATACACAGTGCTGTAGTCGTAAAAAAAAACCACAGGGTACACGTATGGCAGAGGGTATACGCCAGTGGTTCCCAACGTGGGGTCTACGCCCCACAGGGGGGCAATATGGCTTTTCAGGGGGGCAATTTCAGACTTCTTATTAACAAATTTTCTGTCATTTTTTTCTAATGAAAGTAGTGTCTTAGTCTAAAAATAGAAATAATAGATAAAAAAATTTAAAAATAACTGAATAAAAATTAATTTCCGAAACGATCCCATTTAAAAGTTCAAAAATACACTGACACCGAAATAATTATATGGATTATCTTCTATAATTTGAAACCTTTTATTTAATAAAGAAACATTTAATTTCTCTGGTTTATAATACTATTTTAGTAAATTACACCTCTTTTTTTTTACTATTTATTTAAAAAAAAAAAAAAAAACTTGTACATCTATTCATAGTGTAATATGCCCCACGAGGGAAATTTTACATAGGAAATTTTGTAGAGTATATCTAAAATTGACTATTTGGGCATGTTTAATCTAAAAAATGTTTTGAATGATAAAAATGAGGTGCTACATTTATGAAATTAAAAAAAACCCCGTGTGCATCACGGAAGGAAAGTGTTGAAAGTAAACTTCTTATGGGTCTTCTGCAGACCACATACAGAATATGAAATTCATGACATATGCATTTTAAAATTTTAAATTGGAGAAAATATGGGGCCCAAATAATAATAATGGGAAAAAAATCCGCTATCAAAAAGTATGTTATGGGAGGAAAGGTAAGTAGTAACTTAAACTGGATAAAAGTGTGAACCCGGAAATGCTACTTGTGAATTATGTTATCCATACAGTCTTGGCGATAAACAAATATCACTTATTCTTAATGAAGTACTAAAATCCATTATAAAATGTATCAATTATATCAGATGTTATACAAAATATGAAAATGTTTTCCAGAAATTTTGCGAAAATAAAAATGTAGACTGTTTATCAGTTATAAAATTTGAGGTAAGTTGCCAAAAAACAATAAAACGATGTAAATGCGAAGATCCATGGCATCACTGCTTTCATGGAGTTAGGTTAAAAGCATATTTGTAATTAAAAAAAATATGATTTTGATAAATTAAAGAATGTGAAATCACTTACGATGGAGTTAATGCTATTTTCGGATCCATCTGGGAAAATGGAAGTTTATTTTTTATGTGACAATATTTATATAATATAGAAAGGAGGGGGTGGGGCATCATGATTTTAGAGATGCCTAGGTAGGGCACGGCCAAAAAAAGGTTGGGAACCACTGGTATACGCTAAAATCATTAACGTCATGTATCGACTTTTCGCTGTACTTTCATTTCCAGATAGATTACTTTGACTATAAGAGATGGCGCCACTATTCATTTTCAAAAATTGAAGGTTTAATTTCCACTCCAAATTGGAAATGTATAAATTTTAATTCATTTTTGTTCTTAAATCATGAAATTGGCAGATGATGTTATTCAGAAAATATGTGATCGAAATAAGTTTTCTATTTTTTGATGAATAAATTACCTATCGAATTATAAGCGATCCTCTTTAAACAGGTTTCTATAACAGTACTAGGTAACGCAAGTATTATGCAATCAAACTTTTTAAGAAGGAATCGAATGACACTGGGCAAAATTTCGCTTTCAGCATGGTTATATCGTATATTTTTAAACGTACTACTAAAAATTATTTGCTAACTGTAACTCAATAAACAGTAAATAAAACTGAAGTAAACCTCTGTATAACGGAAATTTCGCTGAAATGAAAAAATTCATGATTTCTTGGAAATAACACACTGGTATGAATATAAATAAATAAATCCTGTCTAATATAGGTGATTTTTGAAAAGGGGATTGAATTATATGGGTTTGTCCTAGAAAGGTTATATTTTATCTTTTAAATGGAACTTTTTAAATACAGAAATATGCAAAAAAAATGGAAAATTTTTTGGAATGTACGGAAAAAAAAATTACATTAAAATAAATAACGTAAATGGGTGCCTGAATAGACAGTACAATTTCCATATTTTAACGGATACTTTTTACAGTGTATAAAACTTACAAAAAAGTGAAAAAAACGGCTGCCTATTGCTGAACAGGCAGGTTGATCAAAGATGGATGCGATTCAGACGTTTGAACTGTCTTAAATTCAGACGGATACACATGTCTTAAAAATTAAGACACTTTAAAACGTCTGAAAATTGAACACTCCTTTTTCAGACACTTAAGTGTCTGAATTTCAGACATTTCAGTTTACAGTGTTTATACCATGATCATAGTAAGACACTTAAGTGTTTTAATTTCAGACACCTATGATGTCTGAAATTACATATTCAGACACTTAAGTGTCTGAATTACTTTTTCAGTCACATATGTGTCTGAATTTAAGACGCCTTTATTTGCAGTGTAGTTTTATTAAGGTAATTACTCATTGCATTTCTACCATGTCGCTTTTTTCACTCACTGAAGTCCTCTGAAATTAGCGTCTCAATCTCAGTATTAGCGGAATGAAAAAAATATTTAAAAGTAGCACCTTCATGAATAAAAATGTGTTTATTTACTTTTATTTTTTTATTATTTTTTTTTTATCGTGACGTCATTTTCTGTTTCAATATTTTTTTTAAAGTTATTTTTAATTGTAATGCGAAAGCGGCATCCGTAATGATATGGTAATTCCCATTGTTTCCTTTCTCTCTCTCTTTCTACAATGGAACTAACCCGATTGCCACCAATGTGAAGAAATTCCATAAAGGACATTTAAAATTGAAATTAAAATATAAAAAGTGGACTATTTTAAAAAATAGAGAGTGCGGCTACATCTACAAATAAACTACTTTCATTTAAAAAATTAATTATGAAAATCGGTTCAGTAGAAAGCTCAAGCCAGATGACTAAAATAACAGCCTTGTCTTTTAAATAGATAGATAATCGTTGCAGAATTTGCTTAGTTATTTTAAATTTTATGAAAACCGAATCAAAACATAAAAAGATATAAATAAAAGTTTCCTTCATTCATATTCATTCCTCCTTCAATCCTATCACACGCAATTAATTCAATGATATCCGATGATAGGTAATGATTGTTGGTAGACATCGTAATTACATCATATTTAAGATAGATTCATTTTATTTACGTATTACTGAATTTAGTATATGAGGGGCTCACAACCATAGTCGACCAAGTCCATTTTGAAAAAAAAAAAAGATGTAGTCCATTTAGAAGGTACATAAAATCTGATTCATTCACTCCCACAGTGAACCAAGTCCGTAAACAGATGGAAGAAGTTTTAGTTATTATACCTATGTATTTGGTATGCCAGTTATTCTCTGTACTTCTCTGGCGTTGCTTACCCTACTCGTGGACTGTTTCCTTAGTGTCTATTTTCGAAGATTCAGCAGAGCTACGGGATTATGATAAGCGTGTGCGCCGCTACCAGATCGATTACACAAACTTCCAGTTTTTTCGAAATGTTGGACAAGGGAGAGCAGTCCAGAAGGTGTTATAGGATCATTTTAATTCTTCATTCCTTTCTGTGTTCGATACCGTCGTAAAACTTCGATCGACCTTCCTAACAAAGGTAAATCAGTATATACAAGAAAGTATGTGAAAACAGGCTTGGTTTATTGTGGGAGTGGATAAAACAGATTTTATGCACCTTCTAAATGGACTGTCTCATTTTTTTTTCAAAATGGACTTGGTCTATTATGGTTGTGAACCCCTCATATATAATCGTAATAAATCTTGCATTCATGCAGTTTTTTGCGTAAGAGTGCAACAGCTATTGCACCAAATCTGAATATTTAAAAAACTAGTTATAGTACGAACGTCATCTATCACGTTTGATATACAATTTCCCTCTTGTTATAGTTTAAATTGTAAAATATAGCAAAAATGTTGTTGTTATCACCGATTTTCAAATAGTTTTCCATTTACAATTTAACAACATAAAAACAATTCATCTAGAATAAAAAAAGATAATCATTTTCTTTTAATGTATCTAATTTAATACAATTCCGAGAGAAATTTTAATGAACTTACTTATAGTGAAAAATGAGACGAATGAAAAATTTCTACAAAAGGAGAAAGTGCTCTCTTTAAACAATTAAAGTTCGAAAAAAGAGAAAAATGTTTCCAGAACAATCATTGAGAAACGGCAACGAAAGTTTAGTGTTAAATATACTATAAAAGGAGAAATTTGAGGGTACGTGAGGTCATTAAAAAGAAAACTGCTCTTTTCCCTCGATCTAATTTTCTTGTTTTCTATTTTTAAAACACATTTGTTTCATGATACTTCATTTTATAGACGTTCTTTTAAAGGAAAATCAAATCAAGACATTAAAACGATAAATAAAGTTGGCAGTCTCTTGCTAAAAAGTTATTTCAAAATTTCAAGTCTAATTTAGTTTAAAATGTATGCCGGGTGTCCCATAAATTCGTTAATATTTTAAAATTTCACAAAAACTTGAAAAACTGGTCTCTTTGAATACGGTGTGTGGCAAAATTATTCTCATGCTAGGGAATGTTTTTTGCAAAAAGAAACAAAATTGTGAAAAATTTTGTCAATAGAAGGCGCTTTAACCCTTTATCTACTGCATTTTTTTTTCAGCTACTGCAATGAAAATTAAAAGACATAGTTAAAAATACTCACCCCTGAGAACTTTAATTCGTTAGAGGTAATTAATTAAAGTGATACTTTAAAGTACCATCAGTACACTATGCCTCAAATATACTCTCGTAACACAAAACCCAAATGATATTTCAAATAAAGTAACTCGTTGAAATGCCAAATAACAAGAAGACACTCATAAGTTAAGAATAAAAAAATATTAAATTGACAGTTTTATTTTACACATGAAAAATGATCAAAAATTCAAATTTGATGGTATTAAAAAAAAAAAAGGTTTCAATTTTGTTAGCAGTCCTTTACTTATGCAACGCTTATACTCCAGGGACAACATGCCCTCTAACATCTCTACATATGTAATATATGAATTTACATATGCCGTTTCTAGCACAGCTAAAAAGAGTCGGTGCCACAACTTTTTCATTTTTTATAAAAAATAATAATGAAACAGAAAAGAAATACCAGAAAAAAATTACTACACTGCAATTGATTAATTACATTATAAAGCAGATAAAAACGATGGATAACTACACAGATGAAACGTAAACAAGAAGTTTTTCTCCAACACCCAGTGTACTGGCTGCGGTACTTATAAGTACTGCCGAGTATTTTAACTCTTAAATCAAATACATACACCGCTCACTTAAAATAACTAGTCAAATTGTATTCTAAGATCTCAGTGAACACATGAAAAAGTTCAACGCTTATATTATGTCCTATACTATGTTTGCAGCAATAAAAAAACAATCGTGACAATCTGTACAAAATATCGGCACAAAACCCATCGACTGTTTCAAAGATAGTCTCCCTTCTCTCTAAAATAACGAACATAGAACTACTGCTGCTTTGTATCCTGAAAAAGTAGCGTTAAAAGAGTGCTTTTGCAAAGTGTCATTATTAGAACATTAGTAATATTCACTATGGGATGAGAGTTTAAAGTGAGTGGTACTTATAAGTACCGTCAGTAAATAAAGTATGAAGTCAGTAGATGCAAAATGAGAAATTGCGTTTACTATAGAAGGATACGGAATACCTATGTATTTGGTATGTCAGTTATTCTCTGTACTTCTCTGGCGTTGCTTACCCTACTCGTGGACTGTTTCCTTAGTGTCTATTTTCGAAGATTCAGCAGAGCTACGGGCTTATGATAAGCGTGTGCGCCGCTACCAGATCGATTACACAAACTTCCAGTTTTTTCGAAATGTTGGACGAGGGAGAGCAGTCCAGAAGGTGTTATAGGATCATTTTAATTCTTCATTCCTTTCTGTGTTCGATACCGTCGTAAAACTTCGATCGACCTTCCTAACAAAGGTAAAACAGCTTCACGAGCAATGTCTTATCAACCAACGTCAACATCACATGGGAAAACGTACGTTTGCGTTAGTATCGGGAAAATTTGAAATAATGTGTTAAATGTGCAGTCGTCATTTTATAGGAATCTAATTTGCGTATTTCTTGTAATTTAAATGAGTGAAGTGCCTTCTATTGACAAAAGTTTTCACTATTTTTTTTCTCTTTATCCAAAAAAAAAAAAAATAATAAATAAATAAATAAATAAAAATAAAAAAAATCGCCCCGGATGAGAATAATTTTGCCGCAAAGAAATACACCAATTTTTCAACTTTTTGGAGTTTGTTTTAACCAAATTATGGATATCTGTCTGTATATGTGTGTGCGTGTACGTGTGTTTGCCTCTGTACGTGTTGCTCTGACGTGGTCTATAAGTTTTTTAAATGGAATAACAAGGAAACAGTACATATTTTAAACTGATTCGTGCAAGACATTAATGTGTAAAGGTGGGAGTTCTATAGCGTGGTTTCTTGCTTTAGAATTATGTATCTTAAGAAGATGGCGCTGCGGTATATCAAAGAGTAAGAATGCTAAAACTAACATATAAAGATGAATCAAAGTTCATTCAGCATCTGCCAGATATCTTTCTCAGCTAGGGAAACGCTAAAGAAAACATATTTTCATAAAAAAATTCCAAAATTACCCTGAGAATTTTTACAGTTTGAAAGTTCATAGTGCTGTCTTTCTGAAATATCTTGTACAACTATAAAGAACAATTAAAAAGAAATTTCTTTATTTAACACATTACTCTCGAGCAAGTATAACTTTATAGTTGTTACAGTTTGTTTGGAATTCCATTTTTAAAATCTTTAGTAGGTTTAAGGACATCACAGTCGAAATGGGATAAGTGAAAAATCAAGAGACGACTCAATCGGTCTCAAGAAATAAGATTTCTCATTTATCCGGTTTTCTCAGTTATACAATTTATGATAATTTTTTACTTAACGAGTTATAATGATAATATATACGCATATCATTTAGACTGAACTGGTTTTAATATTATAAAGAAACACTTTTTAATTCAACAACACAATAAATTAAACAAAAATAATTTTCAAAAACCTGAATTATAAAATACCACCGATCAGTATTTTCGTTTTAAATGATCAGTCATTTTAGTCTGTTTTTGGTATAATTTTTGTATGATAATGTTGGGTCACAAAAATTTGTCAAATATATTCTGGTTTTCTTTCGGTGAGATTTCCAAATATCCATGTTTTGTTTCCAATGCTTTTTTAGTTTCACATTTTGTTACTTTTTGAGGCAGAGTTTCTACATCTTTTCCATTTTATTAGACATAACACTGGAAAGCTTAAACATTAACGTCCTAAATATGTTCACCAGAAACAATTATTTGATTATCAATATTCACATGATCTTAAAAAATAGGCTGTTGTCTATTTTAATTATAATTAAAAAAATTTTCCAATTCTCTATTTACTAACAAGTTCAATGCTTTCCTATTGCTTTTTTAAATATTCAGTTTATTCGTTTGCACCAATATTCAGTTTCTGTGTGGCGTTGCTGGTTTCCATAAATGAGGAACGTATTCTCTCTTTTGTCTTCCACGCAAGTTTTTCAACGCCTCTATGATTTGGTCTCAGTTAAGAGGTCATTTAGGAAGTCGTCTCAGATATGATGGTAATGTTTTGTTTAGTACAGAGAAACAATATCTACATATACTATTATAATAAAGAGAGAGACTCCTAGCTAACTGACATAGTGACTCATGAACGCAGAGCTGAAACAACTGAATTTAGGATCACGAAATCTGGACAGTAAATTGCTGTTATGACATAGACAAGTAAAAAGAAAGGTTTTTTGAAAGTTAAAGGGGGGGGGGTCGAAAATTTTAGGTTCTATTTGAGCAGCCGTTTTAGGTAGGAGCGTGAAATTCAAGTTAAAAGATTTACTAAACTAGGTGGTCTCCGTCCCCCTGCTCGCTATACTCACCAACCCCCCGCGTATTCGCTTCGCAATTACATTTGGTATCGTGAAGCAATCCCTATTTTCTAGCCAACCCCTGTCGTAATTGTTTCGCGTTTCTATTCTGGATCGCTTCGCGATCCGTTATTTTCTATGCACTCAATTTTTAGATCCCACTTGGTAAAAACGCGCTCGTCTCTAATTAGTAGTTACAGTAAATAATCTTATCGTATAAATCTCCTTTCCTCTGAAAATTTCACTTCGCCGCCTTTTCTCCGCCAACATACATGTGTAAAATTATACATATAGTGTTATGAACATTGTAAATAGTTAGTGTCTGTGCTTAAAAATAATGTAAATAGTTCAATTAAGTTCTATTCATCAGCTAATATTAGTTTTTGTTTCATTGAAATAGCTCAATTTGTTGATTTTTTGCAACCAAGTAAAACCTATTGTATTTCAATGGGAGTCTTTGGAAATTTGACGAAATACTGGAAATAGCGCCAAGTAGGCGTAACTTTTGGCAACTAATTTTGGTCGCTAAATTTGGCGATATAGTGCCAAGTTGGCGACAAACTTGGTGACGTTTAGCGACAGAGCCGGATACCCCCCCCCCCTTAATAATAAATAATATAAATGTATGTATACATATACATTAATTAATTTAGATAGCGTTACTTAAAATTTGATATCATTATTTTTAAGTTCCACATTTAAAATTCTTATAGCAATAAGATAAAGTGCTGCGTTACAAACTTTTAACCCGTTAAGGGTTTTTTTGTATTGATTTAACTTAACGCTATACTAAATGTCCCATGAGCTTATTTATTCCTAACATACGGTGAAGATAATAATTTTTCTCTTTTTCCACAGAGCTCAAGATTGATGTTTTCTAAATTGTTTTATTTCTTTTGTTTTAAAGTAATGGAATAATTAACAAAAATAATTTGTTTAAATTATCAAGTGCGTACTTTTAAAATTAACCTTCGCTAACTAAGTTGTTCGGTAATGATGTATGATGTACAGAAATAAATGGTTTAAAAAGCATCGTAAACTAATTAACAGTTTATAGAAATTTAAAAAGAGAAAATAATTGCATTGTTTTAGAATTAAACAAAAAAAGAATATAGGCAGTTCCGATCTTTATTTTATTTTTCAAACGATGAGGATGATCATTATTTTGAAGTAAATGGATGCCATGGATTCAGTGATGTATTTTTAATGATGTGTTTTAGAATTATGAACAGAATGTTAGTCATTTTTTCTTTCTTCAATCTAATTTACGAAAATGTGTCATATCATTATAGCCCTTAATGGACAACATCCATCTTAATATTTATAAAATCTTATTTTAACGTGACATTTTAAGTTTACAAAGTGTTCCTCATATAATCAATATACATTTTTCAATATTTAATTAATAACATTTAATTATTTTGCGCAAAATAATTTACCATTAGTATCTCAATAGAGCAAATTAGTAAAATTCAATTACAGAAGATATTTTTGTTATGAAAAATAAAACGGCTGTAAGTAGTAATTATTAACAAAACTGAATCACAATATTTTTAAATGGTATTGTGAAGCGTTACCTACGTTTCCATCGCATAAAAATAAAGATAATTAAATAAATACAATTTGCTAAATAATTTTGATATTTAAGTTAGCGTTTTTATTTAAGGTAAATCATGAATTTTAAGTTCCTAAATTTTCAAGATTTCGGACATATATGTAATACAGTTTTGTTCAGACTTGTTCAATTAAAACCAAATCTTCAGAATAATATATTTGCAATCTGATTATTACATTCAAATGTTATTGTTAGTTTCCATGTATCCATCCTTTCTGAAAACACCAAAAATATTCAACATGTATTAAAAAATCAAATGTTATTACAACTGTTGCGCGCTGCCTTACAACCACAAAAACTAAATTTTAGTTTCAGATTTTGTTTAAAAGTAAACTAGGAGGTATCGCATTCAACGAGCTATGCTGAATATATGAACCTCGTTTAGAAACCAAAGTCTCTAAAAAATCTCCTAAATTGCTCTGTTTTAAAAAAAAAGATTAAAGAAAATTCCTTATAAATAAACTTCCAGTGGCCATCTTCTGTATCGCGTTGCCATTCAATTTCCTTTGACTGAGGTAAGGACGAATCAACTGCTATCGCGAAAGCTTCAAAGCGATGTTAGCTCGTATTTACTTCAGAACTACAGTGCTGGCCATTAAAATTGCAACACCAGGAAGGAATGATCTGACGAACGTCAAAATCACTTGAAAGGAAGAAAAGGTTGGAATATGGAAATGATTAATATTTCAGCTCATTTAGACGAGGCAGGCGGGAGAAACGACATCTGAAGCACTGCATAAAAGAAAAGTTGCATAGTGGATTTCTCATTCGAAACGCGCTTTGTAAGATCGGTCTTTGCTCAGAATATCGTGTTATGCCTCGAATAATAAGAAGAAATGCTTACCACCAAGTGTCGGTATTCGATAGAGGCAGTATCGTTGCATATCGAGAGTGTGGATTATCTTTCCGTAATATCGCCCGTTGCATTCGTCGAAATCCAGCCACTGTCATACAAATATGAAATCAATGGATTGCTGAGGGTCATACTGAACGGCATGCAGGATCTCGATGCGCTCCCATGACTAACGCCGGAGAGGACAGACTTATTGTGAGGTCGACCCTGCAAAACCGTACAACCACACCACGAACCATTAGTCAAGAAATGGGCATGTTTGAAGCGCGTCCAGTATCCGCTCGTACGGTGCGATGACGTTTGAAGCAGCGTGGACTGTCAGAACGGCGATCAGTACTGCGGCTTCCCTTGACAATGCAGCATAGAAAGAGTCGGCGACTCTGGTGCGCCGAACGACAAAGCTGGATGCATGACTGGCACAATGTCGTCTTTTCAGACGAGTCTTGGTTGTACGTGTTGTATTCTGATGGCCGTATACTTGTCTGGGGGTTCCGGATAAAACGCCTGTTGCCTGCTTGCATTCGATATCGGCATAGGGACACTGCACCTGGTGTGATGGTTTGGGCAGCCATTGGGTTCACGACATGCACATCTCTAGTTCAAATCGATGGTAATTTGAACGCAGATCGGTACATTTTTGACATCTTACGTCCAGTGTTGTGCCCTGATTTTGAGGCCTGCCAAACGCCATCTTCCAGCAAGATAACGCAAGACCACATGTTGCATGTCGTATTCTGACCTTCCTCGGTTCACAGGGTATTCGATTGCTGCCCTGCCTGCACGGTCTCCAGATCTGTCACCCATTGAAAACATCTGGTCATGAATTGCTTAGAGACTAGCCCGCCACATTTTTCCAGCTAATACGGTTGATGAAGTGTGGCATAGACTTGAAGTAGCATGGAATGAGTAGCCCGTTTCTGTCTTCCAAGCTCAGTTCGACTCCATGCCTAACCAGATAAGGGCCGTTTTAGCTGCCAAGGAAGCAGCTGTTTCTACCAATTTCGCACCTTGTAAACCTCCAAACTGTTTACACATTTAATCATTTTGTTTTCATGCCATACTGTTTACGTACAGTAAATATCTTTTTTGTATTTTCAATCTTTGATGGTGTTACAATTTTAATGGCCAGCAGTGTATATTGTTATCGAACTTCGGCATGAAATGTTGCATGTTATAAATCTGTATTAGGACTATACCACATATATATTGTGATATATTTTAATTAATTATTCGCCATCGTGGTTTATTTAATAAATATTTCATGTCGTTGAGTTTTGAGATAAAATTTAATGCAAAATGCAATCGTAAACAATGTATCTTTAAAAGATTTTGTTCTGCTTGAGAGTATTCAAATAGGACCAACTGGCATATTAATATGTTTTGCAAAGAAAATAATAAGTCACGTTGTATTATTGAATATTTATAAACTTAATAATTTACATTTTATTGCCCTATATAAAATTACGTTATACGGGGTGTACGGTCTCAACGGTGTCCAAATGCTAATTCCTAAACAGTTATTCATAGACATATAGTTCCAATTACAAAAATGTTTTAAATCAGATAAAGAAATATTTTAAAAGCGTTTTGGGCCAATAAAAACATTTCTTAAAAAATTACGAAATTAAAATTTTTATACGGTTCCCGGTCCTATAAGTTATGTTTAGTAAAATCTTCCTATTACACTGACAAGTAAGACAAGAAAAGTCCCATTCATATAACTCTAAAATTGAGCGAGTTATGAAACTTTAAAAATGCGTGAATTATGCCACTTTTCTGCTCTGAAAACTTTTGAGTTCGGCTTCGTTTTGAGGGGCCACATACCAACTGCTTAAAGTATTCGAAGATCTTATTTCATGTGCATCTGCGCTTTGAAAAAAATCGTACAAGTATTACGATTAAGTTAACATCATATGTTTTATTTTGTCAGGATTTGAGACTGTTTTTTTATGATTTCTTTTAACAAAAATATAAGTTTATAAGTTTAATTTAATGTAAATATAAGTTTATAAGTTTAATTTAAAAGTTAATAAGTAAAATTTTTATAAGTTTTTATGTTACTTAAACGAACGTATGTATGTTTTTCCACTCCAAAATTTGTATTCGAACTTTAACTCAATTTCATATATCCGATCTAGATTACATTTTACATACTGGCGCAAATCCGATAACAATCTAATATTATTATGATTTTCGGTGGTTACCATTTACAGTTATTTTACTAGATAACACAAAAAAATTCGGATAGATTACCCGCCAAGATGTTTAAGAAAAAGCTTTAGATTAGATAATACAAGACTACGATTGTTGGGTTTTTTTAATTTTTATGTGTTTTTTAGCACTGAATCCGAAAATTACCTTAATTTTTAACCATCATGTCAGGATATTTCGCAAATCCTAAATTGTCAAATTTAAAGAATAACATAAATCGGATACTATAAAGTAGAGGAGATGGTTGTGTTTTTTAACTTTTAATAATTGATTTTTACCCACTTTTTAGCACTGACTATGAAAATGACCTTCATTTTAATCAGCACGTTAGAATTT
Organism: Maratus speciosus; assembly: GCA_963932465.1. NCBI lineage: Eukaryota > Metazoa > Arthropoda > Arachnida > Araneae > Salticidae > Maratus > Maratus speciosus. The sequence continues at coordinate 352,369,703 of OZ010788.1, read as the reverse complement.
TTTTGCAAATCGTAAATGTGTAAGTTAACATATAGCAAAAATCTCATACTATAAAACATTTGTAAAACTTTATTTTATTTTATTTTATTTTATTTTATTTTATTTTATTTTATTTTATTCGATATTTTTGCTTATCCTGGGATTCTTACAGCTAAACAGCTGAGCGGTCCGATGAGATGGGGAGAAGATTCAAGTTTAACTTTGAACTTTTTAACTTTGAAATTTACAATTTGCGAAAAATCCTGATGTGATGATTAAAAATGAAGGCCAATTTCGGATCAAAGGTACAGAATACATAAGAATCAATTATCAAAAGCTAAAAAATATGACATAACCAAACTTTTGCAGGGTAGTGTAATCTAATATTATTTTAAAATACGTATCATTTTGTAAAGAATTGAGGTTGTTAATTTAGCATGATTTTATTTAACAAATATTCTGTTTTTTCTTTCTTTTTAAATGTTTATTATAAATTGTATATTTTGCATTAATATGTCAGAATGATTAAAGATTTCAAATTTATATTGCAATGTTAATTTTACTCTCAACCATTTTCTAATATATCTGACGAAATTATATTTCAACTAAATTTGTGAATGACCCCAATTTGCAGCAAAAAATGTGCTCCAACTTTAAACAGCTTTTACTCGGTCAATTTTAATCGTATAATAACGGGATTTTTTTGTATTACTTGTCAGTGTAAAAGGAAAATTTTACTAAATATAACTTATAGGACCGGGGGACCGTATAAAAATTTAAATTTTGTAGTTTTTTTAATATATGCAAGTATATACGCTTTTTAATATATACGCTTTTAAAATATTTCTTTATTTGATTTAAAACATTTTTGTAATTGGAACTATATATCTATGACAAAAGGTTTAGGAATTAGCCATTGGACACCGTTGAAACCGGACACCCGTAGAGTTTAGAGATGAATTATTGATGTAGGAAAACTTTATTAACAAATCTTGAAAGTGTGATTGTCCTGACTCGCCATATCTCGATTCAATATGAGCAGACGGGGATGCCAAATGGTTTGTTTGGCGATTCTATCATGCCTTCGAGTTTTAGCTTGAAATTTTAAAGTATTATCTTTGATGAAATTTTAAATGAAAATTTTTATGAAATTTTAAAATGAATAATGAAATTTAATGAAATAATGAAATTTTTATGAAATTTTAAAGTAAATCTCAATCCGTACAGTGAAAATATTTCACTGAATCATGTGATCGCTTTCTATATCATGAAAACAGACTTAAGTGAAAAATGTTATCCCTTTTTTACACTCTTTTACCCGTGAATGCGTCCAGCAAAAAATGAGTTTCATTTCTTTAATTTTCTTGTAAATATATGACGCTAGATGTTCATGTTTTTAGGGATTATAAATATTCAGTAATTAAATTCACTATATAACTAAAATCCATTTCCAGTAAATACTCTCAGCAAGATATACATTTGGGATTCCTAGTCATATCACAAAAAGATATATATTCCTTTCTTGTTCAACCCTGCGAGTATTTTTACGACTTTAATTTCTGCTGCTTTGGCACTTTTTAGGGTTCCGTACTTAAAAATGAAAACGGAACCATTATAAGATCACTCCTGTGTCTGTCTGTCTGTCACAGCCATTTTACTCGTAAACTACGGGACGTGGAAGTAATAAAGACTATTGACCAAAATATTTCCAGAATATTACACATTTATAAATATATTTAGTAAAAATGCAGAAGGTTGAATTAAGTTACTTGAAAAAAAATCTTTTCTTTGTATATCGTGTGGGGTATCGTGTGAAAGCTTTCGTAACGCTGAAATCAAAAACATATTTCATTTAATTTTAGGTATTACATTTTCAAAGTTATGGTGGAAAATGTAGTGCAAAAATATGTTCCCCCCATCTAATTCCGAATCTATTGAAACTAAAATTATGAAAAAATTAGAGGTAGTAGACATTAATTTAAACCTTGCAGGAAAATTATAGTAATTACCCTAGGTCATATAGTTTTTGAGAAAATCGCATTTTTCCGTTACACTCAAATTTCGATTTACTGGCTTTAGCAAAAGTGTTGAGCAGCGCTATAGGTACTTATCGTAGCAGAAGTAAAAAAGCATTGTTGATCAAGAATTTCGGAAAAAATCGTCGGTAATTAGCCGAAATATGAACCCTTAAAAACACGGAAGGTTTGACAGGTATGGCGTACTGTATGCTCCACCGACTTTTAAAGCCTAGATAACAAAATGTAAGTATATATTTGTGTAATGCAATGCCCAGTAGCAGTATAAAAGCAATAAACGTCAAATTGTCAAAAACAGACTTATTTAATGAAAATTAATCGCATAAATACTATGATATTCGCGACTAGTTTAGATTGGGTGGCTCTCTCAATACCCTACTATGTCTTTAAATGTTAACTAAAAACCTATATGGAAAACACATATACAGAATAGCTATATTTGCTATTATTTAGGTTCCATATATCTTTGAACTTTCATGGTATATCCATTTATACTTTTCTAGTATACAGGGTGCAAAGGGAAGTCCCTTTAACCTGAAAATACTTGTGAACGGAGAGAGCTACAGCTGTGCAAGTGAGGTAACAGTATAGTAAAGCGACTACGCCCGACTTAATGAAAACTACAGCAGCGCCCCTAGTGGCGAAATTTAAAAGATAGCCACTGCAAATTGAAAACGAAAAGAGATAGAGTAAAATTTCGAGTTAGAAAGTTTTAGAGCATCAATTAATTAGTAGAATACGACATTTGGTTTACATGGATAAGATAAATCTTCGTCTGTTTACCCCAAAATGTTCGAAATCGATGCACTCCATTTTGTGTAAACGTTTGAATGGAATAGCCAGAAGTATGAAGAAATACGCACAATTTATGCCATAAATACGTACTTATATCAATACATTTTGATAACGTCACATACACACACACAAAAAGACATACTCTCTCACAGTGATAAAAAGTTAATATTCAGTATGTTCGAAAAGTTTGCCATTGCTCACGATACACGTTTGTATTCGTGAGAGTAATTCAACATGCACATTTCTCAGCCTGGAATTGCAAGCCTCTTCAATACGATAACATAGATTTAACACATTCAAGGGCGGTGGCTAGACGGTCTAGCCACCTATTTTTAGTTCCAAAACTGACAAATGGCACCAAGAATATTTAATAAAATTTTGCTTTTGTAATGAAAGTGCAAATTAGTGGGTTTTTTGTTTTCTGAGAAATACCTTTGAATATTCTGGTGTCAGTCAATTATTTCATCAGCTTACGAACATAATTCTTCTGCCCCTGAAAGGGTTAATCTAAAATTTTAAATGCATTTGGAAATAAAATTTTTGCAGACATTACAGTACAGTACAACGTCACAATCTGCAATTGTACACTGCTACATTTCCAGAATGTGAATAGGCAAAGTAGAATCGTCGCTCATCGATTTCGGACATTTTTGGGTATGCAGGCGACGATTTATCTTATCCGTGTGAACCAAATGTCGCTTCGCACTAATTATGGGATGCTCTAAAACTTTCTAATTGGAAAATTTGCTCTACCTCTTTTCATTTGCGATTTGCAATGGAATTTCTCCACTAGGGGTGCTGCTATCGTTTGCATTAGGTCGGGCGTAGTCGCTTTACCGTACCGTCACCTCCCTTGTATAGCTGTAGCTCTCTCTGTTCGCAAGTATTTTCAGGTTAAAGGGAATTTCCTTTGCATTCTGTATGCTATACAGCTATATCCAACCCTACGTTGTATAGTTTTTACAAAGTCTTAGTATTCTTTTAGCAACGGTATTTTTTTAATAATACACTAATTCATATATTACTGTACGGAACCCTCTGTGAGTAATACTAGCACTTGACCGTTTATTATGTTTATTTGTTTGTTTTTAATTTTATTAGTATTTTAGTTCAAAAAGAGCAAATTTTTAAAAGGTTTAGATATAAAGTTTTAAAAAAAAAGAAATTTTATTTTACTAAACAAAAAGGCCTGCTGGAAATTATGGAAATGTTGATGGCGAGAATTGAAAATTTATTGTGGAGCACAATTAGATGTTTATTTCGTACAAAAATTATTGCTTGACCAATTTGAAGGATTCTTAATGCAATAGCTTGCAGAAAGAAATTGCAAAAAGTTTCAGAAAAATAAAACTACATTTCATTAAAAATTGAATTTTTTATTTCAAAAAGAAAGAAAATTCATGAGGCAAGTGTAGATCATGAAACAATTTCAAATCTATTCAGAATAGTGTAGCAAAACGTCACCATTTAATTAGGTGAAATATGATAGCCATGCAAACAAAGTTCAACTAAGTGGAAAGACTTAGCCAAAATTTAAAGATCTTGTAAAGATTTGTAAAAAAAAATCTCAGCAATAATCATCTACAGCCAGAAAATAGTTCCGCGCTCTTTAGTGCAGCCCTGTGTGTAATCTATGCATTTTCATGCATAAAACTTGATATGCTAAATTTTTGTTCGATTGAAACATGCATAGCATAGTTCAAGTTTCCCTTTCTGCAAATTCCGTCAATTAACAAAATTTAACATTAATTATTTTGTACAACCCTGTATATGACTTAGGGAATTTATGAACACCAATTAATATGCAAAAACTCTTCCCAACTAAAATCTCATTTCCAGCAATTTTGGCTCATAATACTGTAAACGAATTATTTTGTGTGTTCCTGTGAATGAACGGTGGATATTATTCACACCATATCCCACAGTAGTCATTTTGTAGTGCACCTATGATTTATGTAAATTTCAATATGTTGGAAATAGTGCAACATCATTAAAATAAATTGCTGACAATTTCTTCCCATAGGCCATAATGTAAAGAATTATTTTGAGTATTCCTGTAAACGAGCTATAAGTTATACACACTTACTAATTTTTCATAAAAAAACATATCATAATAAACGTCAGTAAAATATATCAATTACATGAAAATCCTAATATATTTACACGAGTTAGAACACGGATGGACAGACAGATGGTCAGCCTGATTGGGTGGCGTCAGGCAAACGGCCAGACAAGCCAAAATTATAAACACTTTTTAACTATTTTCTAAAACGTTAAAAATATAAACGTGTTATGGAATTCCAAAGTATAATTCAGGAAATTCTCGTTTATTTCATTTTAAACGACAAAAGTATCAGTGCGGAAAATGGTATCTAGATATAGTGAATCCGCTCGTCGATGAGATTACCTACAGCGGCCCTACTATTAAAATTAGATGTTTAGCGATCGGATCTCGAAAGCTATCGAAAAAGATAAAACAGTCAAATACAAAGTTAAAATCAGAATCGATTGACAACAAAAATACATAGCGAAATTTTAATGCCCAATTGTTTGTCTGCGATCTCTAACACTGCAGCATAATAAAAAGGAGAAAGATAAATGTTATAAAAGTAGTAAAACATTCTTCAATACTTAAAAATATTTTTTAATACTACATTTATTCTTTCAGTCTCAATAAATTTACTCTGAAATAAGTGAAAAATAGACTTGAGTTTATTAGACATATCGCAAGTAAGTCTATTTTAAAATCAATGTGGGCAACAAAGAGTTACATTTTAATTTGTCACCAATTTATTCTCGAAACTCAATGAAGGGACTGTCTAAGTCAAACTTCTGCCTCCATAACCTACAAAGGTATTAAGAGGAAGGCTTAAATATCGATATCGTTATAATTGAAAATATAATATTTCAAATGTACTCGATGCCGTGATACTACCTCCAAAATTTCCAACTAGCTACAACGTCTGATCATATCGTACAAAGATGTGCTCTGTCAGACCTGCCCCTTTCATGTCTAAACTCGATGACATATTCATTTTGATTTTAAAGAGGATTTTATGCAACGTTCCGGAGTTCAAACCCACACATCTCCATCAAGTAACATTATATAATTACGTTGTCAAAAGTTCAAATTAAGTTTGATAATAAGAAGTAATTCGGATAATGAGAAATAACTTAATAAGTACATTGAATATTTCTGAAAACAGTTGTAAAATGGTTGAAAAAGAGACAGTTCTGATATAAAGCATATCTGAAATGTTTCCTTTTTTATTGTAGTTAACGGTTGTACCGTTTTTGGGACTTTATTGTCGAATTGTTCGAAAAGTGTACATTTCCTAATTTCGGCCAACGTAGAGCCACAATTTAACAGCATTGGGGGAATTATTACATGCTATCTAAAGCAGCATAACATAAGTAATAGACAAACAAATATTAATGTAGCAGTTACATTAACTGAATTGCATTTTACCTTGAATAAAGTAAGACAAGAAATTATTTCTTTAAGTTGTAAAATCTATGAAATTCTGAAGAATATAAACTAATTTAAGACCAATGAGAATTTCCCTCATGGGTTTTTAGTCCGTAAGATTTACTGGAAGCGTTTTATTTTTAGAAATGTATTAAAGAATGATTTCACAGTATCGTACCGAAATTTGTTTTTGTGATACAACGGAAGCAGTTTCATACACACTTTTATTTTCATACATTACCAATATAAGTGAACAAATAACAATCTGTAATTTTAATTAAACACGTAAATGTTTATTACAATGCTTTTTGACAAAATGGGGGTAAATATTAAATAAACACTTTATGAGTACACATTATATAGATTCACGGTAAAGTGTTAAATGCACGATATATATTTTTGATATATAAATATAAAATATATTTTTATTTTTTAGATAATATTTTTTATCTCATTTCATTTTTATTACAGATTGTTGGAAAATGCAATGAAACTCAGACGCTGTCTTACACGTAATACGTATAAATAATTGGTTTTAGTACTTTTTTCAGAAATATTTTACTAATTTTTAAATCGAAATGAAGATTATTCTAATCTTGAAACAATTAATAATACGTACTCATTTTGACATCTTCTTTTAATCAAATACATTTCTGAATATAAATATAACAAAAAAAAGTTTATTATTGATTACATAAAATATTCCTCACTTAATAAAAGAAAAATCTATTGAATGATAGAACTGATAAGGAACTAAAGCAGAACTATGCATAAAATGTCCATTAACTGTAAATTATCTTAGGTAAAACATTTAAATTTTAGAAAGTTAATAGTTGAAACCATCAAAACTATATCACTGAAAATAATCAGGGGACATTTATTTTTATAAAAATGTACAATTGGTCTTAAAAGATAAATAAAAAATGTATTATTTTATATGTGAATATTTATTACTTCAAGGGGAAATCAAAATTTATAAACATTTTTTTTAATTTGGATGAATAATATATTATAAATAACCCATAGAAATTACTTAATTCAGTTATGAAAATTCTCTGTTTACATTAGAAACTATATGGAAAATTGACTATTATAACTATTTATAACGAAATATAACTATTATATAATACTATGATATATAACGGAAAATAACTATTTATAACGGGACAATGTGTACCTTGTTAACTTACAAAATATTTAATTGTAAAAAAAAATATCGATATGCATTTTTAGGATATCAATAACTATTTCAAATTAAAAAAAAAATATTTACAAACAACAAAGTTTATTTGCAAATTAACCCTTATAAATGAGACTAATCAAACATTATAAACTTTGACCTCCACCTAATTATTCTTATTCTATTATATTCGATAATTTACATACTTACTAACAAAATACAATTTGAAACAAGTTCAGTTTTGAAGTTGAATAATCATAATATATTTTCTCTAAAATTACATGTATCTATACTAATATTATAAAGAAGTAAAAATTGTTTGTTTGTGTGTTTGTTCGAGGTAATCTCTGGAGCTACCGAACTCATTTCAAAAGTTTTGGTATCAAAATGATTGTGTTAGTCCTACTTAGAACATAAGCTATATCTTATGTCCGAGCCACTAACTCAAAGGGGGTGGAGGAGGAAAAAAGTTCTACAAATGCAGTTTTTGTGTTATTGAAGGGCCTAGAAACATGAAATTTGGAATGGTAGTCGCTTATAAGATATAAATGATCTCTAAGAACATTTCTCAAAACATTCGAAATTTAAAGGGGATTAAAATGCGCAAAAAACGTTCTAAAAGGCGATTTCTACGCATTCTCGGGAAGTAACGAACCGATTTAAAAAATAATGGTGCAAAATGATGGTGACAGCCCTTTCTCCAACATAGGCTATATTTTCTGTCGGTGCCACTACCCCAAAGGGGGTGCAGGAGCAAAAAAGTCCTTAAATGCGATTTTTGTGTTACTGAAAAGCCTATAAACATAAAATTTGGAATGGTAGTTACTTATAAGATATAAATGATATCTAAGAAAGTTTCTTAAAACATTCGAAATTTAAAGTGGGTGAAAATGCGCAAAAAGCGTTCTAAAAAACGTTGTAAATGGCGATTTCAACGCAATCTCAGGAAGTAACGAACCGTATTAAAAAATAAAGGTGTCAAAATGATGGTGACAGCCCTTGCTACAATATAGGCTATATTTTAAGTCGGGGCCATTAGCCTAAAGGCGGTGCAGGAACAAAAAACGTTCTAAAAATGCGATTTTTGCGTTACTGCAGGGCCTAGAAACATGAAATTTGGAATGGTAGTTATAAGAAACAAATGATCTTTAAGAATATTTCTTTAAAAAAATCGAAATTTACGGGGGGTGATAATGCACGAAAAGCGTTCTAAAAATTTCTAAATGGCGATTTCTGTGTAAGCTCAGAAAGCAGCAAACCGATTTCAAATGCAGTTGTTGGAAATTGATCATGACAGCCTTTGCTTCAACATAGGCTGTATTGCATGTTGGTGTCACTAACACCTGGAATTTGCAGAAGCAAAAGAAGTTCGAAATTGCGATTTCTGTGATACTGAAGAGGCTACAAACTTTAAATGTGACATGGTTGTTACTTATAACATATAAATGCCCTCTAAGAACTGTCGAAAATAAATTCGAAATTTAAAAGAGGTGAAGCGAAGGGAAGGGGTGAAGAGCGTACTAAAAAAAGCCCTAAATTACGATTTCTATGAAATCTCAGGAAATACTAAACCGATTACAAAAGTAATGATTGCGAATCAATGGCGACAGTGTCTGATTCCATAGAGGTTATATTTTATGCCAGTGCCACTATCACATCGGGTTGGCAGGAGGAACAAGAAATGCTCTAAAAAAAGCCTTTAAAACTTTCTGAATTACCATTTCTGTGGAATATTAGGAAATACGAAACCGATTTCAAAATTAATGTTGCCAAATCAATCGTGACAGATTGTGTTTCAACATAGGCATTTTATTTTAGTGCAACTGCTACCAGAGAGGTAGTAGGCCGATAGAGAAGAAGTTGGAATTTGAGATGGTGGTTATTTTTTAGATGTAAATGCTTACTAAGAACGGTTTATTCAAAACGTCAATTGAATACTAAAATGAACGTATGAAATGAGCATAAATGATTCAAAATATTTCCTAAGTTATCATTTATTTAGTTTTAGTTCTTTTTATTAATTTAAGTCTCATTTCTGCCTTATGGAGTGTAATAATGAGGTTTAATTAAACTGTGTTTTAAATAGTAATTTTTGAATCATTCCTAAAAGTATAATTTTTTAAATAAAAGTTAGACATATGAATATCACTTGGCATATTTCCACTATTACGCCGGCAAAGCCACCGGGTTTCCTAGTTTACAATAAACCTACATAACTTGTACACAAAGAATAGTTTTTATAATACAGAAAATAGGTACTTTTCAGTTATACGAACACAATTTTTGCCAAGTGTAATAGTTGGCGGAAAATAAAATTCATGTGAATGGAAGCATTTCAAAAAAATTATATGTATTGTTAGTACGAAAGCGAGAATTTAAAAAATATATAACATTTGAAATTTACAAATTTAACGAACTATTTCATTATATAATACAAATATATAGTTAAAATAAAAGAATAAAAATTATGCACTAAAGTAATAAAATAAAACTGAATGAACAGGCATGAAACTGTAAATATCTCTTAGTATTGCAGGAAAGGTTTCGGTTTATGACTGATGATAATCATGGTTGTTTCAACAAAACGTTTTTTGTGCATAATTCCAAAGTCCTAAAACAATTTTAGGCACAGATGTCTCAGACGGACCGGGGTACCTGTTTGGAGACAAAATGGCGATTTTATGTCCGGGAAATCCGACAATTTGTGCCAGAATTAGCTTCTTGCGGCAACTCGGTGAAACTGATTTCGTGTTCGTTATATTAAACTTGTGTATTTTAAAATAAAATGATTTATGTGTGTTTATAATCAAAATTGTGTGTGTTTTAATGTATAATTGTGGGTTTTTTAGGTAGCTTTCTTTACAAAAAGCTACCTATTGCAGCCGTTCGGAGGAAAGCGATTTCAAAAAATTTTGGTACATTTTCATCGATCATGACCCCCAGACCCCGAAACCATCCTCCGTTCAAAATTGATATATATATATATATATATATATCAATATATATATATATATATATATATATATATATATATATCAATATATATATATATATATCTGACTTATGTCACACTGTAACTCTCGTATTTATGAACCGATTTGGATGTAATTCGGTGTGTACATAGTACATACCAATGTCTCGACCGAGTTCGTTGGCCAGCTTCATCCGCCATTTTGTTTCAAAATGGTGGCCATTTAAAAATTTTTAAAAAATTTAAAATTTAAAATGTGGTACCAAAAAATTGAAAATGGAAAAATATTTTTTTCTTATGTATTTGACCTTTATACAAAAACTCCGTAGCAGTTTTTGTTTTGTCTATATCTTAAAAAATGGCTGAGTTATAGCATTTTGAATTTCTAGCGAAGCTGACATTTTGAAACGTCCTGAAATTTGTCACGCGATAAAAAGCGTATTTATGAACCGATTTGGATGTAACTTCGTTTATACATAGTACAGACCAATGTCTCGAACGAGTTCGTTGGCCAGCTTCATCCGCCATTTTGTTTAAAAATGGCGGCCATTTAAAATTTTAAGAAAAATTTAAATTTGAAATGTGGTACCAAAAAATTGAAAATTGAAAAAATATTTTTTCTTATGTGTTTGACATCGATAAAAAGATTCGGGAGCAGTTTTTGTTTCGTCTATATCTTAAAAAATGGCTGAGTTATAGCATTTTGAATTTCTAGCGTGGCTGACATTTTGAAACGCACTGATTTTTGTCACGCGATAACAGGCGTATTTATGAACCGATTTGAATGTAACTTGGTCTGTACATAGTACATACCAATGTTTCGACCAAGTTTGTTGGCCAGCTTCATTCGCCATCTTGTTTCAAAAGGGTTGCCATTTTTAAAAAAAAATGTAATTTAAAATTTAAAATGAGGTATTAAAAAACTGGAAAATGAAAAAGATTTTTTTATGTGTTTGACCTTGATACAAAGATTCTGGAGCAGTTTTTGTTTCTGAAAATTTGTTCTTTTGTTTATATCTTAAAAAGTGGTTGAATTATAGCACTTTGAATTTCTATCATGGCTAACACTTTGAAACGATCTTGTATTTGTCTCGCGATACCACACGTATTCGCCTATTTCGATGGAAGAAGGCATGTGGATAGTATACAACAATATCTCGACCAAGTTCACTGGCCAGCTTCATCAGCCATTTTGTTTCAAAATGGCGGCCATTAAATTAAAAATATATATATTTAAAGTGAGGTGCAAAAAAATTAGAAATTGAAAAAGGTTTTTTTCTTAAGTATTTGACCTTGATATAAGGATTCAGGAGCATTTTTTGTTTGTCTTTATCTTAAAAAATGGCTCATATATAGCAGTTTCAATTTCTAACGTGGGTGACATTTTGAAAAATCTGATTTTTTGCCTGCGACAGCACTCGTATGTATCAACCGATTCCGATGTGAGTGAGCATGTGCACAGCAATTCTCAGCTAAGGTCTCGACCAAGTTCACTGGTTAACCTCATCCACCATGTTGTCTTAAAATGGCAGGCACTTTAAGAAATCGCTGAATTTGGCAGCGAAATATAAGTTACTTTAAATAAAAGCAGCTTGGATAAAGCTGAATAATTTTGCGAAATTCTCATTCATAATGATTTAGTATTGATAAAAATTAGTATTGAATCTCCTACATTCGGTTTCCACTTAATTGAACTTCGTGTGTTTGAATAATATAAGTTGGCTTTTCTAAAATAAGGAATATGAAAGCTACCTCTTCCTCCCGGCACTGGCCGGAAGGACTTTTTTTTATAAAATAAATTGTTTTATAATAAAATAAAACTAACATGCTAGTTTTCCTAGCTAGGCGTAACAGATATTTGAGAACAGAGTTTCTCGCCAAAATGGCGCAAAAAAAACAAAAAAAAATATCGCGCCTACTCCGGTACGTCTGATATATCTGTGCCCAATTTTATTGCAACTTCTTCATCATCAGGTATTTACTAAATGGTAAAAATCACCTCAGTCTCAGTAATAAATGTGAGTTATAACTTAATAATATTTTTTTCCATTTAAAAAGTAGCAAATTATGTTTTTTTTTGTGAGGTTACGATAAAATAATAATAATAATACTAAAATGAGTCACATTCAATAAATAGAAAAACATAATGTTTGGCATGGTTTGCAATAACTATATTTTGCATGGTAAGTTCGAAATAAATGTTACATTACCATATATTTCGGCATGGTGTTGATATAACGGAAGAGTGCTAGAACATTTCTTTGTAAACAAATAATTTTTTCTTCGATTTGAAAGCTTATTTTAACATTTTTTTTAGCACTATGAAATTTTCTATACAAATATAATGTAAGAACCAGCCATTTGTAACAAATACCATATATTTATTTTTATTTCTTATTCTAATCTAAAATAGTAATTGAAATTATTTAAGCAATTCCATAAGATAAGATTATCCGACTTCCATCAGATGCGCTTATTCCGTCACGTACAGTTAAATGTCAAGCGTTAAGAGTTGATCAACGGTAAAATGAGAAACATTAGTAGAGAGTCTTATTTGATATGATAACTAACTTTTCGTGATTGATGTTTAAATTTTGTACAAAATATTTTTGGAAAAATGTATAAATAAATATTTCGGTTTGAAATTTTAAATATCTAATGGTATAGGGAGGAATTATTTGCGGCGTATTTCAATTATGATAAACTATTTCATAAATAGTGAAATTGATATACGTCACTGAGGATTAATATAAGTTATTTCATGTATAATACGAAGTACGTAGCACTTACAGGGGCACACAAAAGTTTTCAGATAATATATTGTATCCGAATTACTGTATATTAGCAATGATTGCTGGAATTACATTTTTAATTATGATATGCGCTTTTTAAATTTCACTATACTTCTGCATACTATATAGTGCATATAAATGCTACAGCTCATATAAAGGGCTACAGAAAAGAATTCGTAAGGCTTACTGAGTATTAGCTTAATTTGCTTAAAGGAGTCTGTTAAATGACTTATTCATTTGTACGTTAAACTGCATTTAGTTTACTAAGAAATGTTTGTAGAATATAGATAAAATGATATACAGTGTCGCGTAAAGAATTGGATGCATGGCCGTCTATGGATGAAAATCTCTGGAAATGTGATTTCAGTACTTATAAAAGTGTTTTAGTTTGGATAAAATTTTAGCTAAATAGTGGCGTGTAATAAAGGTATTAGGTACTACAGGGCTGTTCAAAAGTATTCAAGTATGTTTCCATCTATTATTATAAATTGCCGAAAGAGAAATTTCAACCTGTTATGCGTTTTCTTTCTAAACTAAATTTTTCCATTATATACTGTATATATCAATTACAGATCAAATACACGGCTGTTTGAAAGAATTGGATACACATTTAGCTATGGACAGTAACTGCTGAAATCAGTTTTTCAAATGCTTTATGCGTTTTTTAAAATGGTTACTTAGTTATCTTACTAACCTTATTTCCCTAAATAACAAAGTTTCGTTAAAGCATTCAGGAAGTGTTAGTTGGTTGGTTGATTTTTGACGGCCGATTATCTACACTAGGGATGGAGGCCCGAGGGGGGGAGTGCCCTTCTTGGGGGTCTTTCTAAGGGAACCTGACCCGTATTTTCGCATGGAGATCCATGGCTCGAAGAAAACCACGAAAACGCCGAACGATTAGGCCGACGGGCACGATTGGGATCGAATCCAGCACCTCTCGTCTACCAGCTTCGAGAGCAGAACCTCTCAGCCACTGGTGGGGCTCAGGAAGTGTTGGAATGTGTTTCATAATCTATTCTTAATGCATAATTTTTCTTTCTTGTTTTTCTAAAAACAGAGTAGTGCATATGGAAGTCTTATCATCGGCGGAACTTAACAAAATGAAGGTAGTTTGGGTAAAGTGATTGAATGTCTTACCTTGATATCGTGTATTAACCCTTTCAATGGCGGTGGTATTTTTATGAAACCACTTAATTTTAAATCCGAAACGCCACAATGGCAAAACATTTTTAATTTAATAATACAGTGAAATATAGCCTTTTTTCTTATTTCCACTTAAATTTTTGGTAAATTCCGGTGCCATCCATTTATTTCAACACTTTAGCATTGAAAATGCTTTGCTCCTGAAAGGGTTAAAGCACAATTTTGGTGATAACCCGGGTTAATTTTGACATGTTATTTCAACTTTTCTCATTTTAGGTTTTCTGTTAACGGAGAATCCAGCAATAACCATTCAACACAGCAAAGCTTTCTTGTTTCCTCTGGACCAGTATTTTGGGCCTTATTTCATAGTTAATCGATCTTTTTCTATTGTGAATAGATGCATATATCCAAGCATCTTCATCATTTATAACTATATATTTCCATTGTTCACAAGCTAAATAATTTTTATACTAAAATCGACATTTTGTCTTACGCTATTAAACATATTTTCGCATTAAGCAGTGATTATCATGTTTTATTTTTTTTTTATAATTTAATTAACTAAATATGATTTTATAATTTTACTTACAGTTTTTATAGAGATTTTTAAAGATTTTCCGATAAAACTTTGGGTTTTGTACTTTCTTTTCAAACATGAGATGCAACTTTAGGTATAATAAGCAGTGAAGGTACTTTTGCTGGGTATAAGTTTTTACCTTTACGAGACTGAAGCATAAAGTTTGACGTTTATTTCTTTTTTTATTAACAATGTCACTTATTTTGCGGGTAGAAGTACTAAAAATATTCTTTTCAAGCACATTTTTAATAATCAAGTAAGAATATTCGTAAAGTGCAAATACAGTGTGTCCCAAAAATATAGACAAAATTATAAAATACAATTCACAGTAAAAATAGGAATGGGATGAAAATTTGTTATATGTGCCTAATTACAAACACTATATGAACACAAATTAGGATTAATTTGTATTAGAAAACACAACAAATGCTGAATTTATTTAAAACACACTGTACACATGCTGTAGATAGCACTTTATAGAATTTATCGAAGCTGTTTAAGAGTTAAAAATATATATATATTTTTTTTTATAAATTCTCTCTTATATAGTTACATTAATTTTTAATGCTTTCTGTCACTATGCATAATATGAATCACAAATATCAGAATAATTTTAAACATATTTTTAAAGAATAATTTCCAATGATTAATAAAAGGAATTAAAATCTCCATAGATTTAAAATTACGTTATGGTAAAGTGGAGGTGTAAAACCTTTTTTTAAATAATCTTAAAATTCATTAGTTACGCCCATCCGCTCTGATGGACTTTCTCTTAAACCGTTTAAATTTATCATTAATACTTAACGAATGGAAGAATTCGGATGTATGAATATAATGCATGCTTAGAGAAGGAAGAAAATCTTTTGATTTTTTTTTTTTTTTTTTTGATTTGAACATGACTTGAACTTTTGTTTCGATTATTTATTTTTTAATTAAATTCAGAAATTTCAATTTTGTAATTTCACTACGTAATACATTCTTTTGAAAAAACAAAGAAAAAAGAATGAATTTATTCTTCGAAAATGTTATTTAAACGATATAATTCTTTGCATTACACTAAAAATATTTTTAACGGTAAACGACATTAAAGAATTAAATAAATGACTAATTCGGAATTATATTCGTTTGATGGATATTTAATTGCAATACTTAAAAATAGTTTTTTTCATCTGAAAATAAAGAGTTTCATTTTTAAAATTTATGTATAATTTAGATTTTGTTTTAAGACATGGTAAAACATGCCTTATATAAATCCGTCTGATGTGCTATATAATCCCAATACTTTCTTTTATCTTATACATCTTTATATTTCAAAAAGTGTTCATTCATGTTAATACTTCAACAGTATTAGTTGAATACTATACCAACTTTGATTTTCATCTTAAATTTCTGCTTTATGCAATAAATCGGAGTAGAAACTAGTTAACCACGATCATGATATATAATAAAAACGATATTTTTCGTTATTCTGTTGTACTTCAGAAGTTTGCGAATAGCCGGCTAAGCAGGATGCGAAGTTCCCGCCCTCGCGTGAGTGGCCCATGTACAACAGAACCGCTTAAAATCGAAAAAATTGCACAAAAATCGCTATTACAGCGCCACTTCCGGCGGAATATTTCCAAATTGAAAGAGGAGCTGCATGTCATAGCCAGATGCATGTATACGAAATATGGTTAAATTTTATGCAATCTACTTTCCGATGCAAACTACTTTGCATTTTGCAAACTACTTTGCATTTTTGCAAACTACTTTTTGACTACATTTAACTTTACTTTTCGGTGGTACAATATTGAATAAGGCACAAAAATTTCTATTAAATCTCACCCTTAGGGCGGCAAATTTCCAAATTAAAAGAGGACCTGATTGCCATAGCCAAAAGCATATAGGGGAGACTAGGGAGGGTTGGCCATACGGGAGGCTTGACCCACCCATCAGTTTTCATATTTAAAAGAGTATTTGAGTTTTATCAATAGGTGACAACCAAAGCTACTGGACTGCTCAAACAACTGTAATCGAAATAAGTGTGGAAAAAATCAATTGTAAGGCGTTTTCAACGTAAAAGTTGTGTTTTTAGTAATATTTTGTAAGCTTTTTTTCAGATAAAATATAGAATAGAAATTTAAGTAAGTAGGTTTTAAGTAATGCAGAAATACAGAGCTTTCATTCCAGGCATAAAGATTATACAGAAAGTTAGACTTAACATAACAATGTGCTATTCTTTAGAAAATCGCTATGTGGGGAGGCTTGACCCAGTCAATGTGAGGGAGGGTTGACCAGATGTTAAAGGCTCCCTTAACACATTCACGACGGGAAACGAGAATTCTCGTTTTCATTCAAAAAACCTCATTGACTAAGGGCGTGGTTTCTACGTAACAGAACATGCATTTATATTATGTTGTCCTTATTTTTTTAGATTGTAAGACATTTTATATTGAATTCTTGAATTGAAAAAACATTTTCCGATACATAAACTTGGGAAACCTATCTAGAACATCAGCTTACAAAAGACTTTCAGAATAGGAAGGAGCTTCTACTGTTTTAAAATTCGGATTTGATAAAAATTGCTCGTCGGCAATGTGTTAATTAAGGGGTTTTTGAAATATTTTTATTATACATTGCGCATAAAGAAAAATTAATGATTATATATAAAAATGAATGTAAATTTAATCTGCAAAAGCTACAGTAAAATGAGGTGATGGAAAGGAAACGTTTAAAACTGATTAAAGGAAGATGTGAAAAATTGCTATAGAATCCACTGAACGAAAAAATTAATGAAATATGAATAGGAAAATTGATAGAAACTATTTTTCACTTAATTATCACTTCCAATAGGTAAATAGAAACAGCAGAAAAGACTAGAAAGCACTAGAAATTACGAAAGCAGCAGTCTTAACCGTTTCAGTAGCAGTAGTATATTTATGAAATGACCTTAATTTAATTCCCAAACGCCACAATGGCACCAGAATTTTTCTTAAATCTTTTCCATTTAATATGTATGTGAAACATAGCTTTTTTCACATTTCCAAATAAATTTGTTCGTATATTCCGTTGCCAGTCATTTGTTTCAACATTTTAGTACTGAAAGTACTTTGCCCCTGAAAGCGTTAAAAGAGGTTAATGATAAGTTAATTACTCATGCGGCTTCAAAAGACGTTAATGATAAGTTAATTACTCATGCGGCTTCAAAAGACCACAGCATTGATCGAAAAACTTTAGGAAGATATGTACACAAATTTCAACATGGTGAATAGAGTGAGATGAAGTCAAACTATGTGGCAACTAGAGTTGTCAGGTCGAATGTCACAAAAAGTAGGACAAAAAGACAAAAAAAGGGGGCAGTGCCTACAAATTCCGGAGATTATAATGCATGAAACTCTATTAAAATGGAACCTGTCTCTAGCGAAATACTGTCTTAAATTTTAAAATTTAATTTTCCCAACTCTATAATTACACCAGCTCAGACAAAATCCTGTTTAAAACAAAAAGTTTTTCTCTGACATGCGGTTGCGCCTAAACAGGTTTGTTTAAGCATCATATTTTCAAATGTATTTTTTATAATAATTAAAGCATGTAGCATAAAGTTATTTTGCTTTTTTAAAACTGATTTCATTTCTCGTCACAAATATTTCAATATAAAACAAAGTGGGTCAAGCCTCCCATATAATGGGTAAACCCTCCCATATGTGGGAGCCTTGACCCATTATTTTCTCATAATTAAAATCAATAATTTTTCAAATTTCTTATATATTACACTTATGTAGCAATTTTATTTTGATAACTGGTTACATAACGAATAAAATGATATATAAAACTTTATTCTACTTTTAATATTTAAAAAATAAAAAATAATTTTGTAAAAAGTGGGTAAACTCTCCCTATTCTCCCCTACATGAAATTTGGTTCAATTCTATGCATAACTTCATACACTTTCGATTGTACGGACGCACACACGGATAGACAGAAATTTTGTATAAACGTGTTTTTGGGGATGTCTGACATCTAAAACGTGTAAATACGTTGAAAACCAGAAAGTCGATAAAAAAATCGATTACAATACTTTCTACTATTATAGAGGGAAGAAAGTAAAAATGAGATGCTTTGAATGCTGATATATGATGTTATTATTAAATTCTATTCAATGCATTTTCTGAATATATCTAATATTTTTTGTATAAATTGATTGTAAAAATTAAAACGTTTAAAGCAAATCGCGCACTTAATCGTTGAGCCAGAACCCGAAATTAGTGATTTTGGTTTCATCTCTGAGGACTTGATGATATATACCTTTTTGAATTCACAACGGTCCAACGATTTCATCTTATGATGATACTATGAAATTCGTGGTAGCTTATAGACGCCATATTGAAAAGATGAGCGCCATCTATCGGACAAAGATACATATGATTATTTTGCCAGTATCACATAATTAAAGAGATTTCAATGACAAAATGGAGAGAACAAATATTGCTAAACATACAACGTTATACTGAGTATATATTTATTAATATTTTATTTTAATATGATGCTTATCTTTAAATTTAACTTTATGTTTATTAACATTTTCAATGGAATAAACAGTTCAAAAGACATTTGTGATGAAAGAAAACCGAAATCTTGTTTTGCATTTTAATGCATATTATCTTCATGTGGTTTAGACACACCAATTCAAGAAAAAATTAATACTGGCGAAGAGAAACTATTGTACTTATTCTGTTAAGAATTAACCTCTTAGGGACCACGGGTGCATATATGCATTTTCGGAAACGTGTTTCCATCGCTTGTTTTTCATACACTAAGAAAGAAAAGTAAAATTTTCCTTATTTAATTAAGATATTTTCTTGATTGCTAAGCTAAATTTAATTGTTTGACAAAAGTGGTGTCAACCGAGTAAAATTCAGGTAAAAGATGCTGGTCCCGAATGGGTTAATAAATAACGGAAATATTAGTCTTCTTTACTGCCATCATCATCATCGGTTGACATTCCTGTGTCCAAATAACTTCCATCATCATATAACATTTCTATATATGGCATATGCTTGTATATCTGAGATTATTAAAAAAATATGCATATGCTGGTGAGACACATGTTCTTGAACAAGAACATGACATATCATTTCCAAAAGAGCTTCAGGATAAGGAGTACTGCTATTCCACTGGACCTCTACATAGTCTTTTCCTTTACTAGCTGTTCAAAAAATTCAACCATATTTATGTGGGGATAGAAGATCCGGATCAGCCTTTAAGCACTTCATCCGTGGTTCCACAGACTCCTTTTTTAGAGAAAAAATATATAGAATCTAGCGCAATTCATTGATGTCTGAGTATTTGTGCTTTCCATAATAGAGATGGCATATTTACGACTTAAACTGTTTGTTTCCTCTGATATATCAGCTGCAGTATCAAGCGCCTTAAGCGCATTTCGAAATTCAGGTTTCTGAATCATCATTTTCCCTTGCCTGCAAAAGCACTTACTGTATCGCACCCGACAGTGAATGTATTTCAGGTAATGCATTATATACACCGCTTTACCTAGAAGTCCATGTATCCTACTCAAGTTGTACTACTTTACTTTACCCTGTCATTGGATCCATATTTTACAAATATTAACCTTTTACCCACCAACGTTCCGCAAGTGGAACATAAACTATGTGGGGCTGTATCTTTTTAAGTATTTGTTTAATGTGTTTGAAATTTTTAATATATCTTTTTAAAAGATGTATTTTAATGGATTAAAAATTATTTTTTTATAATTTTTTGTGGTTTCTATTTTGGAGCTTGTGGAAAAGTAACAAAAAACGTAAATGTAGTAGACTGTTCTTTTTACTCTATCTATAACTTTAGAATTGAAATGTGAGTGCTGTGATGATTACTGTTGTATTGCTTAGTGTTGTTTATTACGTTTTATGCATAAATGAATGTTTTATCTTATTTCGTCTTTGTTTTATGATCATTTGAATGCCGATGTTCCACTTGTGGAACGTTGGCGGTTCAAAGTACAAAATTATCTTATTGTTACTTTTTTTAGGATCTTGATAATTTTTCCTGGGCTCCCTCGGGCGATTATTTTTTTATTATTTTCGTACCAGTATAGTTGAAGAATAAATTTTGTGATATATATCTCTTGCACCTGTTGCCAAAATGTATGTGAAATATTTTTGAACCAATAAATGCCAATAAAATCTACAAAAGAATTGCAACAACACGAAGGAGGAGATTTGGATTATTATAGTGATGTCAAAGTTGTTTGTGTACGATGGAGTGACAACAGTGTCGTTACTGTTATATCAAATCGGTAAGCTAACACATCGCTAACTCAAAGTAGAACATGACATTCTCGAAAATTGAAGCGAGAAGTTTCAATCAAATAACCTCGATTGATTAGATTGTATAATAGAATATGGGTAGTGTAGAATTTTTGGATTATTTGCTTGGAACATATCATCCAGTACTTCGATGATAACAATGGTGATTTAATTTGTATGCAAATGTATTATATATGGCTGTTGTTATTTGCATGCAGTAGGCTCAAAAGAAACCCTAAGACATTTGGAGTTACCGTCGTGAAATTGCGACTGCTGCAATAAAAATTGGATTTGATGTTTGAGAAAGGGAATAGAAAGTCCTACTGCTCCAGTAAGTATGGACATTATCACCTCATTCAGTAGCTATTGTTTTTCGTCTACCACTCAAGAAGATTCTCAAATCGACAGAAAAACATGAATAAATTGTGTGAATATTATGGAAAGCGTATGCATGAAAAATGTTTTCAGGCCTTTTGCTTTTAGTGACTAGTTAACATGTTCCTAAAATAGAAACATTTTTTACTTTACCTTGTTTTCTTTGTTTTGTTATGTGTGCAGTGCTGATATGATTTCGAAAGAAAAATTCGTCAAAATGTACAAATGTTATTCGTACCGCCAACGTTCCACAAGTGGAACATACCTGTAACTCCACTGCTATTTTACATAACAACCCAAAATTCGGCACGCAACCTTAGAATTAATTTAAATCGTCTCAAAAAAATTTTCAAATTAATTTGACAAGCAGTTCATGGTGCGGCGGGTTAAAGGTTAATCCTTTCTAGATTTTCAAATCGTTTTCTAAAGAAAACAGTGTGATAACTGCCACATCAGTATCTATAGAGATAATAATAATAATATTTGTAAATCCAGACGATAAAGCATGGTGTGCGCGAAAAAAAGTCGCGTATAACCTTTTCTTGGAAGCAGGTCTGTTTAGAGGATTCTTCAACTGGTTATTTCGTGAATTTATAGCATTTTTCTCCGTAGATAACGTACATCATTCGTGTTTTCAACTATTTCAGTTAATGTTCCTTTTGCCATTCTTGAGAAACGAAATGTATAAGTTCTTTCTTGTTCTCCTCATTAGATAGAAACTGCTTCCATTTTCGTACTGGGTCTCCAGGAGTATATAACTTTTATAGCATTACCAACAGTTCATATTTTTGGTTCATTTCTTTTTATTGACACCTGCTTTGTGTATCAAATACAACATCTATTCTTTGAGAGGATGTAGAATCTTGTATTATTTTAGAAAACAGATTCTTTGCTAGTTGTCCAAATGATTGTAGCTCCTGTGTTAGCTTTAAACAAAGCATATTCCGTCAATGATATTAACAACACCATCATTTGCATTCTTTCAGCAGTCGCAATTTTGTCATAACATCCATCAGTGTGATTTTTCAGTTTTCGCATTAAACCATCAAGTGTTGCTAAGAACTATGGAAGAGGTCCTAGGTGGTAGGAAAAGACAGTTCCCATATCGAAATTTCTTCGCTCTGCAATGATTGTCATCTGAGCAAACAGATTTCTTTCTGCCTAGGCAACAAACTCTGATTTATTAAATTTTACACTTTGTTTCTTCTTAAAGTCAGAAAATGTCTTTAGCTTCTTTATCTTTGGAGGTTTAAAAAAACCCGTCTGGCTTTGAGTCTTCAGGCAGATATTCTCTCTTGAAAGTTTGGTAAGCTTCTTCACCCATCTCATGATCATTGACCATGTCTCCGACTATTTCTAGATTTGTCATTGCTCCAATTTATTCTATTACCATGTCTGGATTTATCCAAATCATGTTCTGTAAATATGAGATATCACGTTCATCTTTCTGGATCCTTCTTAAAAACAGATCTGGATGTAGAACTAATTTTGGTTCTTTCAAGAATCAGGTGAAGAAATGCTGCCCTGATATCAAAAATATCTGTCGATTGTGGCAGGTCTTTGACTGAACTTCTTTGTACCTTTACATATTGTCTCTTCTATCGCCCAGTTAATTTAATAGCATGAAAAACCAAGAAAATCTTTCAATCATCCTGTTTATTGGCGGCCATTTTCCAATATGGCATCCATTAGCTACTCTGTTTTTGAATGTTTCACAGATAAATGTCATTCTGATGTTGTGGTGAATCCAAAAATGTGTGATTTATCAAGTCCGCTGATATGAAACCACAAGAGTTCCTGGCTCAATGACGGCGGCCATTTTCCAATATGGCGCCCATAATCTATCCTGGTTTTGAATGTATCATGGATAAATGACATGCTGTTGTTGTGGTGAATTCAAAAATATATAGTTTACCAAGTCCGCTGACATGAAACCACATGAGCCCCTGGCTCAACGACTAACTTTATTAAATGAATTTCGCATTAAAAGAAAGTCACAATTTTGATAAAAACTCATAAATTAGGTAACTGGAGTTAACTGTTATCGTTTTATTATTTTGACTTAACCATCATACGTAGTATAGGGTAAATCTTGTAATCGTTTTAAAAATCGATTTTTTTTTGACGGATTTACATGTTTCAGACACTGGAGATTCCGAAAAACACAGTTTTAGAAGAACAAATTGTCCGTCCGTCTGTATGTGTGTGTGTCTGTAAACATACTATCTCCCGAACAAATTGAGATAGGGACTTGCGATTCAGTGTGTACTTAGGGAGTAATAATGGGAAGAAGCCTATTGAATATCAGTAACCTCGGTTAACCGGAAATATTTTTTCGGACTTTTGAAATATTCGTTCTGATAAAAGGTATACAAAAATTTCGAAATTGTTTATTTGAAGTAGGGAATATAAAAGACAATAAAAAAACATAAATTTTGCATCATGAATGAACTCAATCGGATAATTAGTTGCCGAGATATTTGTAATTCTATTTTTAACACTCTTCGATTTTTCATGACCCTGTATTTCATTCAATTTTCAATTCAAACATATATTTTAATTGGAAATGAGACGCTTAATCCGATGCAGTAAACTGTTAGTTAATAGGATTATAATTTTACGAGTTATATGAATGTTTATTTTACGCAATTCGGTACTACTCGATTATACCGACGACCAAAAAACTATCGCCAAACTATAAGATTAAATGCCAATAATGGCTTATCGTAAATGTCTAGCATTCGATGCCTCTTCATACCTATAAGGGGGTTTACCATAGGGGGGCCCTGTTCTGTCGGCAAATACCTCCAAGTTTGTCGCCAACTTGGCGGTATGTCGCCAAATTTGGTGGCCAAAATGAGTCGCCAAAAGTGACGCCAAATTGGCGATATCTCTAATATTTCGCCAAATTCCCATAGATTTCCATTGTAAACCAATAGCGTTTACTTGCTTACAGAAAATGAACAAATTGAGATATTTTAATGCAACAAAAAGTAATATTAGCTTAAGGGGTTATATTAATTATATTTAAGGAAGTCCAAATAAATTAAATTATGAATAAAAGTAACATGGTACAATGCTTAGCAAATATCACATGTTTTGTTTTCGTATTTTATAATATGTATATCCATGATGAGTAAGTAATACGGTGGCCCCCAACGACATGTTTTCACTTTGAGACAATGGAACCCCGCGATATTATAGCAGAAAGGACTTTACCAAAAATGATGAGAATATATCTACACCATAAAATGAGAGAAATAAAGAATGCAAAATAAAATTACGCTTCAGTATTATCCTGAATGCTAGAAATTTATATGGATATTGTTTTTAACTAATTATTTATACATAATATTCTTTACAGAACTTTAAATATATTTGATTTCAAAAAATTGAGTTTTCTTATCTATAATATGTCCTCTGAGATGTAATTGAAATAATTTTGTAAAACTTTTGTTAGCTAAGGATTTAATTTATTCCGTTATTTGTATTTATCATTAATATTTTTTTTATATATAAAGTAAAGATTTTCTCAGTAATAATAATAGAAAAACACGAATGTTTCTTATACGAATATATTTGATATTAGAAGTTGATAAAGTGATTATTTCATAATAAATCTGATTATTATGGTATTTTATTACAAAATATGAAATCTTTTCATGGTTAACAGTATATTGCGCCATGAACTAACATAAAAAATATAATACTTCTGTAATTTGATAATTTGTTACCTACATCGAATACAGGGTTTTGTTGTTGTTGTTGTTAATTCTAAAAAAGACTGCAGCAAGCAATAGAAAAAGATATATAATAAAAAATAAAGCATCAAATATACCAAATATTTCCTACAAACAAGAGTAAATCAGAAAAAAAATGATGGACTTCATAATAAAAGAACATATTAATCAGGAACTAGTAAACAATATGCAAAAACTAGTCTAGATTTTTTTTCTCACAAATTTAGACTTATTTCAAATGAAATCTGTTAGTTTGAATTGATTTCCTTTAAATGAAAATTTACGTACATTATTTTTTACTATTAATTAAAGACACGAAAAATGTATGCTATATATATTTTTAATATATTCTTAAATTGTTTCCTACTATTTTATCTAGATTTCAACACACCAGCTATAAGAGCCATATCCATTAATATTTTCTATTAACAAGTTATAAAAATAATTCATGAAATAACGCTAAGCGTATGAAATATTTTCAGAACCACAAGTCATACAAAATGCCAAGTTGATTTCTCTCTCGTCACGCTACGTTTAAAATTCCTTTATAAATTATCATTAGTCGATCTACAGCACTTTAGATAAAATTGTAATATGGTTACTAGAAAAACATTTTTGCAGTGGACTGCACTTTTATCGATAATCAAAAACTAATATGAACTACATCCATTTCATAATTCAAGAAGAGGCTGCCTTCACATAAATACTTAATTTTATAAACTATACAGGGTGTCCGGTCTCAACGGTGTCCAATGGCTAATTCCTAAACCGTTAGTCATAGGCATATAGTTCAAATTGCAAAAATGTTTCAAATGAGATAAAGAAGTATTTTTAAAGCGATTTGGGTCAAGAAAAACATTTTTTAAAAAATTACGAAATTTAAATTTTTATACGGTCCCCAGGTCCTATAAGTGATATTTAGTAAAAATATCCTATTTCACTGACAAGTAAGACAAAAAAAGTCCCATTCCTCTGCGATTAAAACTGACCGAGTAATAGATGTTTAAAGTTGGAGTATCTTTTTTTGTTGCAAAATAGGGGTCAGTCACAAATTTACTAGAAATAAAAATAATCGTCAGATATAAAATTTAACATTAAACATTGATAGTAAATTAACATTACAAATATATTTTGAGATTTTTGTTCATTCTCACATATTAAAACAAAATATTTTTTTTTCCAACCACATTTTGCCTATGCTGTACTCGTAATTTGATTGGCCAGAGTTTCAGCATCAAAGTGACAATTCTTGGCGGGAATCGTGCTTGACGAAAGCCATCAGAGGATAGAGTTTCAATAAAAAAAAGTGATTCGTATGAGGAACAGGAGAATTAGAAAAACTAAACGATCTTAGAATTAATAGAATTATTTTAAATTAGTTGTCTATTTGGATTTTTTTTTTATCCTATCAATCAATTCTAAATATTAACTTGCGTTATTTGAACTTTTAATGTATAAATATCGCCTCCACGCTCGAACAAAAAAAAGGTAATCTGTCTCATCTACAACAGAAGGGGAGGATATTCTGCGACGAGCTATCTTAAAAAAATAAAAAATAAATAAAAAATAAATAAAAAATAAAAAAAATAAATACTTCCATGGGATTAACAATAGCGAGCGGGTGTTTTCGCGTGAGTTGGGGGAAGAGAGAGTAGAATTTTTAGGGGGGGGGTTGATGTGGTAGATTGGTTAGTTATTTCTTGCATAACTAGGGGGCTCTGCCCCCTACGAGCTACGCTCGCCAACCCCCGTTCAGGCACACCAAAATCTAAAAAGCACGCTAATTGCACGCATTTGATCGGCTTTAAAAATATTCAATTAAAATTTAAAAAAAAAACAGTAGCGATCTCTCTGTAAACGGGTTTCCATTCGTTTTTCTTGGATTGGGGATTTTTAAGACCAAATCTGTTGCTGTTAAGAGATACAATAGCTGTTTTCGTATTTAATTAAACACATTAGTTATTTGAAAATAAGCTAATGTAAAATGAATTAAGTAAACAGTGTCATTGTCTCCCGGTATTTTTTAGCAGCGCTATAAGATAGTTCTTTTAAATAATTCATTTTAAATGTATCGTTTCAAATCTGACGTAATTTACACCAATCTTTTATTTCTCTTATTAATATTCACGTAAAAATACTTTTGTTGTTAGAAGGAAATATTATTTGCGCTGTCTTCGAATTCACGATAATAGTTGAAAAGATTATCTCAAAGTATCTCGCACAAATATATTTTTCAATTTAAATTGTTTTACCATATTTTTTGGGCATTTTAAATATGACGTAAAATTCAAGTGTAAATATGGTTCTCATGACGTAATTTTCCTGCTTTTAACATGTAATCATTTAATTCTAATTTTAAAGTTTTTTTTTTCTGTTTGTAATAGTCACGTGTAAATAAATTTTTAATTTGAAGATATATTTGATATGATAATTTGTTTCGCTGTTTATACAATTGGCAACAGTTTAAATTAATGACATTTTCTAAAATTTGTAAAAAAATTTGAATTAAAAATAGAAATAAAACCTCCAAAAATGCGTCAAATAAGAAAAATAAATGCAATCTGCGCATTGGGAACTTATAATGTATAAAATGATCTAAAAATGATTAAATTCTCATGCATAGTTTTTGCTCCAATAAAACTTTTTTAATGGAACGATTTTTTCCAACTTTAGCATTAAATATCTCTTAAAATAATTCTTCGATTTGAAAACTGTCTGCATGAGCGTGTTTATCAAACATTTCTCTATAATACCACCGATTTTCATATTTTTGTATGCAACAGTTTTCTTAATATTAACGATGAAAGGCCATGCTTAAGCATTCAAATTGGATGCGGATCAACCCGAAATATCTACGCAGATGTTCATTGGTCCATTTCCAAATCAAAACTTTTTTTTATATATAGAAGGATAAAATAAAATATATGGAAAAATACATACATAATTTTAGACAGTATGTATTGGCCGAGCAAAAATTGGGGGGAGGGTATAAAGTTTAGGGAGGATTGAGATGATTAGTAACTTACTATAACTATAAAGTAACGGCTAACTACAAAGACAAAGTAGAAAATTTTCCTAACATTTTAATAAAGTTATTAATTTTAATAATTTTAAATTTAATATACTTTTTTATATATTTTAATTTAAGAGTATGTCTATATATTTTTAATTTAATCAGTAATTTATACTTAAATAAAATTATAATTGAAATGTATAATTGCTTACATAAATTATAAATTTAAATCTTTTTTTAATGATTTTAAATTTAATATTTAAAAAAATTATTACCTCTTTATGCTCTAATAATTAAGTGTTATAATTAAGACAATAGGAAATAAAATTTTTAACGGGCGTGGAGTTTTAGAAGATGCATTATTTAATTAGACAAATAGAGTAGAATAATAAATATATATATATAAACCTCTATAGATTTTTAACTTTGCGTGAGGTGAAGCAAAAAGTGGGTAAGTAGAAATTTAAGGGGCCGATTAATTTAGATGAAGTCTTTAAAAAAAAAGCGATAATCTACTGATGTGCAAAGAATTATCACGCTGTAAAACTTGGGAAAAAAGGGTCCGTCTTCTTTATTGCTGCAATAATTAATAAGTAATCCATAATCTAAATTCCACCTGAAATTGCAATTTAAACTTTTCCCTCACTGGCTCTCATACACACAAAGTTTATAATCCTGAAAACTATATATATATTTTTTTATGCAGCAATATCTGTTGTAGTAATGAACACTAAACAGCCGTATCAATTCCCCCTGAAATCTCCACTCCAAATTTTGTTACATCCCCCTCCCACCCCCATCGTTCCCGTCCCAAGCACAGACACAAGAAAGCTCAATTTGTAAGTAATTTGTTTGTACCATCTTAATGGGTTTTTTTGTTGGCCTATATTTTTATACATAACTTTTGAATGGCTGCTCTGAATATGTTAAGGAAATTAATATGTCCATTTTTGAAAATGATCCTCGTATCACTTTTATTTTCTTTTAAAATAAACATAAATTATTTGAATTATATGATTCAACCTGTGCGATTACTTCAATGATTTAAATAAGCATAACAAAATTGTTACAATATTTTAATATTTTGTTCTAATAGAGCACAGATTTATCCATTAAAGGTCGGACATCATATAACCGCCCACATTCTCTCTTTTTAATTAACTTTTCTTTTTTTAAGATTTTGTTCCATTTGTCATTTTATTGTAACGATAAAAATAATAATAATTATTATTATTTTTACATTACCCCTTCTGAAAATTCCACTGTCTCTCCCCTCAGCAAATATTTATTAGATCAGTTATTTTTTTAAATTATTTTTTAATTAAAAATTAGGGGAAAAATATTGTTAAATCAAAACATATATTAAATTATTGAGGACGTCAGTTTCGAAACTGACCTTATCCGAAATTTAAAAAATCGTGTTTCTCTATCAATCTATTCTATTGGTATAACTGTACCAATCAAACACTACAATCTCCAAATTTTCAATGAATACCAATGGGAGCATTTAAAGGTTTTACGCGATTTCCCAAAATTTGATTTTCCCGATAAGGCGAGTTTTGAAACCCACTTCTTCAATTATTTTAACCAATCTGAAAGTTAATTACTAAAAATTAACACTACCGTAATATTTATACGGGGAAGCACCTTCTGTTAAATCGCTTTAAAAATGCTTCTTTATATTATTTAAAACCTTTTTTGTAATTGGAACTATGTGTCTTTGACTAACGGTTTAGGAATTAGCCATTGAACATCGTTTGGTGTGGACGTGTCCTTTATAATACTTTCAAGCACTTCGCGTACGATCCCTGAAAGCTTGGTCCAACTCATCTGTTTTGAGTTACAGAAAAGTGGTTTAAGTCGTAAAATTGAAAATGTCATAACTCGGTCAATTTTAGTGTTAGATGAATGGGACTTTTTTTGCCGTACTTGTTAGAGAAATAGGAAAAGTTTACTAAATATCACTTATAGGACCGGGGGACCGTATAAAAATTTAAATTTCGTAATTTTTAAATAAATGTTTTTCTTGACCCAAATCGCTTTAACCCTAGAACTACCGGAAATTTTACTCAAGTTTTATAAAAACATTCTACACCAGAATTTTTACTTAAAACTATTTAATTTGTTTATTTAACTTATTATTGTCTGATTTATACATTTAGTTTGTTTTGAAGAAATTTCTGGTTTGAATAAATATTTTGAATGTACATGTCGGGTCCAATGGACCCGTCTGGTAGACGGAAGGTTAAAAATACTTCTTTACCTCATTTAAAACATTTTTGTAATTGGAACTATATGTCTATGACTAACGGTTTACGAATTAGCCATTGGACACCGTTGAGACCGGACACCCTGTATATTTAATAACAAGCGACATTCTATTTCAAACGTTTTATTTATTTTTATCTAGGAAATGCTGCGACTGTATTCTTTTAAATTATATTATGTATTCGGAAAGTGGTACTTTTCAACATAATATTTATTTATGCCATCAACTATCGCCTGATATACAGATATCTATTTCTAATACGAAATTAAGTTTAAAAGCATTTTATAAATAAAAGGTAATAAGAAAAGGTTTTCTCAAAAAATACGTTTTTGTTACTTTAAAATATAGTAATAGTAAAAATAACATATGAGAAATAATAAAAGAAATAACAAGCATTTAGTGATACACTGTAAAATACATCCGTCAATATACACAACTTTTTCCGTAAAATTTTACGGAATAGTTTCATTTTTGTAAGGAAACAGAACAATTTCCGTAATTGATATTTACATATTACAAATCCGTAAAAATTGAATAAGTTTTCCATAAAATTTACGGAATATTTCTGTACTGCTTTAAAAATAGTACAAGTTCCATAAAGGATGTTTAGAAATGGTTGCTGTGTTTGGAAAGCGAAGTCATTAATTTTTGTATATACTTGTCTTACAGTGATATTATTTTCAATGAATCCCCAATATTGGCTAAATGTGGTTCCATATTGAAAATATAACCAATGATTCCCCATTACTGGTTAAATGTTGGTACTACATGGTTTTTCAAGTAAAACCGATAAAAATTATGGTTCCATGTATAGTATGTATGTTTAAACAACTCGCTATAATATTTTTATATTTTTAAATAAAAAGCTAACATACTTTTACGATATTAAATTTTTTTTTAAATGGTATTACTTCTTAAGTTTGAGACAGTTGAAAAGGAAATGTTAGTTCATTTTTTATTGGGATTTTAAAATTAAGTTTGACTTATTTGTAGCAAGCTATTATTATTTATTAAAAAGTGTCTCTGAAAGATGTTTTAAAATGAAAAAATCTATTTTTCATTTTATTATTTTTTAATCTATTCGCATTAACATTTTCGCACACAAAACTTTCAACATACCTGAAATATAATAAAAAAATCATTATAAAATTGATATTATCTAAGTTATAATAACCAATAAATTAAATTTATTTTAATGTCATGTAGTAATTATCATTATTTAAATTTACAGCTTTGAAAAAGTATGTTGGTGTACTTACAATAATAATAATAATAATAATAATAATAATAATAATAATAATAATAATATCATTACAAAAAAAAATTTCAAAAATCTTGTAAAAAAAAAAGAAGCAATGGTTACTCTTAATACATTCTTTGATGCATGTAATATTTCAATGACTAAAAATTATATTTTATAAAGGATGAAATTAAAAAAAACAAATATTCAAAATTCCGGAAATAAATGTGTAAATCATTCGGAATTGTATACTCAATTAAAAAAAAAAATGTCCCTACGATAATGCAAAACCTCGTTTAAAATTTTATCCGTGCATCGTACAAGGCATATGAAATAGGACGAGCATATGAAATAGGCATAGGAAATATTTGAAAACGTAGCTTGTGTAACCACGGTCAATTGGCAAGGGCAATTAACTGGAAGAGGACAGTTCCATCGTTCGAATCCAGTGGCGGTTAAATGTTGTCTGAATTAAATAGAGAAATTCTGACCGTGTCCTTTAAAAGTAAAGAGTGAAATTCATAAAGATGTAACTATGTCCTTAAAATATTACACTTCGTTTTTTAAATGGAAATTTTCAAATACGGAAATATGCAAAAAAAAAAAAAAAAAAAAAAAAAAAAAAGACAAATAATGTGAAAAACAGAAATCTTCTGAAATTTACGTAAAATATTTTTCGTCAAAATACGGAAATAGTACTGGCGTCTCGATTGCCGGTACAATTTCCGTATTTTAACGGATTTTTTTTAAATATGTACTACATTCAGTTTGTTTTAAATATACGGTTTTTAACAAGCTATCTGCATTTCTTCAGATTGCTTGATAGCTCATATTAAAAGACTCACTAATTCTCAAAATAACAAAACTCCAGTACTAGTAAACAATAAATTGACAAATTACAAAAGATAATAATCATTTTTCCTTGGATAACAGACAAATTTTTAAAATTGGCTCTTGAAAACTCCTCGTTATGTTTGTTATCTTTACTACTCTATAATTCTGCATTCAGTAAGTAAAGATGTACACTCATGACATCTAACATTCAATTAAATTTGTTTTAAATGCTGCAAGAATTTATTCCTTTTCTCATATTTCTTTTCAAAAAATGATTCAGAAATACTTTATTTTAAAAGAATTTAAAGGTTAACAAATTCGATTTTATCAAAATAAAACTCAAACCTTCTGGATAAAATAAATGTCCTTTAAATAACTCAAATAAAATATACACTCTCAAAACACATTTTATGGGAATATTTTCTTTAATAACATATAACACATTTAATCAAACAGAAGTTAGCTTAAGGACAAGGTAGGCCATGTGATACCATAGAAACTGATAACCGATATTTCCTATTAACAGCTCGTCGAGGCAAAACAGGCAGTGCTACCCAGCTGCAAAAACAGATGCTCTTGGCACAGGACGAAGAGTGTCCAGCCAAACAGCCCAAAATACGCTTCATTTGGGTGGTCTCTATGCACGTAAATCAATTGTCTGTATTCCGTTGACCTCAAGCAAATGTACAGCCCAAAGAAGTTGTACAACTGAAGATCGAGATTGGAGGCAACGTGGTTGGAGTCAAATTTTGTTTATTGATGAGTCCTGATTCAGTCTTGATCTGACATGCGATGTGATTTGGTATAGAGGGAAAGTGTCACTCGAAATAATCCCACATTCGTACGTGAAAGATCACATTAAACTACGAGTCGTTTAATGTGATCGACGACGAGTCGGGTCATCAACGACGAGTCTGGTTGATGATATGGACTGGAATCAGAATAGGTGGACGTAAGGATCTGCATACCATTCGGATTGGCACTTTGACGACCCAAAGTTATACAGGCGAGATACTGAGATCGCATTTCTTATTTTAAGCTTCATCAATTGGTGATATCTTTTATTCCATGCATGATAATGTCAGACCTCATACACGTTGTCTCATGCAGAACATGCTTAATGCTGACACAATACAGCATACTGAATAGCCAACGTGCTCTACTAACCTGAATCCGATCAAGCATGTTTGGGACACACTCGGACGACGCATTGGATTGAGATTAAGGACTCCTTTTATTGTCCAGGACTTGAAGCTCGCCGTTTTTGAGGAGTGGAACAGTACTCCCAAAAGAGTTATCGATAATGTCATCAAATCCGTGGTAAACAGGTGTGCGACTATTTTACCTATTTTAGGTGACCACACGCCATATTATATACCTTGCATCATTTCTAAACAGTATTTTTTTGTCATTTACATGTAACCAAATTATTTCCCTAAACCATCTTGTCATATTCTATCCATCGTTTCAAAGAATTAAAGCACTCTTGCAAATTTTTTGCGTCTTTTTCTCTGTATTGCGAATTGATACACATGTACTCACCATTTTATGCCCATGCATGGCCGTCTCGCACTGTTCTCTTCACATTTTTCCTTGCTTCCTTAATTTTTTTGAGCAGTGTATTAAAAACAGTGAAAGTCATCTAAAGAATCATTTTTTATTCTTAACAACATTTCAAAGACTCGAAAGGTATAAATTATATACAAGGATGGTCCTTTGCCATTTTTCTTTTGGGGTCCTCTCGGTAGGACTGTCACAATCTAAAGTGTCCGAGAAAAATATACAGTTTTGAGTGCCCAGGTTTTATAAACCCGAAACATGGTAAGTTCAAATATCGCCAAAAGAAAAGTACGTTGCATTACTTAATGGGGTAATTTGGAATTTTCAGACTTTCAATAAGGCTTCATTTAGTTCGACGCAAACCTGTAGGCACCAAATCAATTAAATGGCGCTAGATAAAAATTATTGATAAACTTATTAATAATAATGACCGTAAATGATTAGATTTTGATTATACCAAAATCATAGAATATGTAATTATTGATTGCATCATATGACTTACGATAAAATTGTAAAGTTAAATAGATTCAAATAGAAATAGAAATCCTTATCAGCTCACAAAGATTAATAATATATTACTAAAATTGGATATACCGTTAGAGATTATAAATTAAATAATTCCTTTTATTTATTATTACTTAGTGCTACAAAATAACTTAATGAGTAACACGATAATAAGTAAAGTGATATTTTTAATTTAGACAAGAAGAAATTTATAGTAATTTAGTAAAGAAACGGAATTATAAATTTATAATAAAAAGTAAATAATTTATAATTCAATTAATTTACAAATAAATTATTATGTTATCATACTATCATTAACAATAAGCATTAAAGATCATTTTTATTTTATCGTTATTTTTTTCCCTTTGTAAAGTATTTATAAATTATTTATATAACTATTTATCTAATGGAATATCGAATAACGTTACAAAACAGAAGATTAATATTTTTCTTTTAAACAGATAAATATTGTGATACGTTTCACATAAACAATACATTACGCTTTGGAAATCAGAGTTACAATGTAAAATAAATTTTGAACTTTTACAAAGAAAGTGTTTAAACTTGAAGTTAGGTATATAATCTCATCCGAAAGACTACAGAGAAAGAATATCTGCTAAAGGATTTTAGAGACTTTTGAACAATAAATAAGGACAGAAATCTTGAAACGAAAAGATAAGGATTTGCGAAATATATTCTTTAAAAAATTTCTTTGGCGGTAAAAAATTGTCTACGCATTTAAGTGAAAATTTTAGTAATATTTAAATAAAAATAATATTGAATACAAAAATCAAATTTATTTTTTAAGAAGATAACCCAAGTTATAAATTAAGTGCAGAGATCGGAATGTCTGGAGAAATAAAATTTGAGAAAAATAAAATACTTCACGGATTGTATGACCATATAGTAAGTTTGCATGCATGCATATATATGAAACAAAGTATACCCATATTAAAAAATACAACAAATATAGCGATATAAAGTGATGGCACAGCTCTTACAACTACTTTTGTTTGGAAATTTGCATAATCAAAGTACTCATTAATTGCTATAATTCCTAAACATAAATTTTAAAACGGCAAAATATCTTTATTTATTTACATTTCGACATGTTTCATTGCATCAGACGGCAACTTTCTCAAGAAAATAAAATGATAAAAATATTTTTGCAAAAATTCAAATTGAAAAATTAGTAAACAAAAACAAAAATCACGGGAACACAGGCATAATTTTTTAAGTGTAATATTAAAAATGGAAATTTGTGAACGTGAATTATTTTATAATATTGTTTTATTATCCAGTATAGCATTTCTTTCCAAAATTTTTGAGAGCTCCATGCATGCGGAATCATTGCAAATATTTTCATTTCGTAAGAAGATCTCTATTGATTCCCTGATGATCGATGGAAAATAAGATCTTGATGGATAAATTATTCTACTATTTTTAAAGTCTATTTGTAAAGGTTCTGTGTTATATAGTCTGGCCAAAGCTGTTACCATATGTATGGCAACATGCAGATACTTTAATCGATAGTTTCTTAACGCAGATCAATAGGCTTGACTCTAAAATTAAATTTGCATTGGAAAAGGAACATAATGGTACCTTATTTGGATGCATTACTAATCAAAACGCACCAAAGAATAGAACCTACTGTTTACAAAAAACCCACAGCCAATCAGTCCACTATACGTCATAACGCTCAAGCAACGTTTTCATACAAAGTTTCTGCATTTAAGCATTCTATCAAAAGAGCCTTCACTGTTTGTTCCCTGGAGCAGTTAGGCAACGAAATAAATAATATATATCATATTGAAAAAATAATGGCTATGAAGAGGGTACAATAAATAAATTAATTAAGAGCTTGGTGGATAAAAAGAAAGGTAATCTCAAAATACAAAATTGCAAGTTATTCTCTTTGCAATATTTTCCTGGTTTTTCGAAAGATTGAAATATATACTCAAAAAACATAATGTGTAAGAAAATAGACCCAATAAAACCAAATGAATTATTAGGACTATATGAAGTACCTTTCACAAAAGAAGATGGAACAGCGTAATTTTATATAGGAATGACAAATAAAAAGCTCAAAACTAGGATCAAAGAACATATAGCAGACATCAAATACAACAAGAAACTACAGATCTGGCCAGACTATATAACAGAGAATTTTTTCAAATAGTAGAATAATTTATTCATCAAGATCTTATTTGCCCTCCATCATCAGAGAATCAATAGAGATCTTCTTACGCAATGAAAATATTTGCAATGATTCCGCATCCATGGAGCTCCCAAAAATTTTAAAGAAATGCTATACAGGATAATAAAACAATAATATAAAATAATTCACGTTAACAAATTTCCATTTTTAATATTGCAGTTAATTGCATTATGCTTGTTTTCGCGTGATTTTTGTTTTTGTTTACTATTTTTGTAATTTGAATTTTAGCGAAAATATTTTTATGGTTTTATTTTCTTGAGAATGTTGCCGTCTCATGCAATGAAGCATGTCGAAATGTCAATAAATAAAGGTATTTTGCCGCTTTAAAATTTATGTTTGTCACGTATAGCAATTAATTAGTACTTTGATATTTTGAAGTGATTTTTATCTATAGTTAATAATTTGCATAATGATGAAAGTAAAAGGACTTTGAAGCATTGGTATTAATTACGAGTTAAAAGTTGAACAAGTAAAGTTACTAAATAAAATATTTCTGACTTGTTTTGAGAAAATAGAATGCATACATATAAATTAAAGTTTGTAATAAATAAATATTGCAGTATAGCTCGAGTATTCCATTTCTTTTGAATGTACTGACCGAAGACTTTTACGAGCATGATCATTTCTTATTTTTCCATTTTTATGGCCTACTTTAAAATTTATTAATTTCAACATTTACTAAGCGTTTTAGTGTTGTTTTTTCTTTCGTATATTCTATTCTGACAATGCCCAAATTTTGAACTTTGTCTATATTCCAAGACACAGAAACATTAAGTGCCTTTTTAAACGTTCCTATAAAACCTGTAGTTTTAGATAATCATGTACGTCTTTTGCATAATGTAAAGTTCATAATTTTTAAGCATTATTTAGTGTTCATTTTTGAAGTATTATTTAAAAATACTTTTATTCTAAATACATGTTGAGTTCAAATTATGTAGTACTATACATTTGTTTATTTGAAAAAAAATCACATTTTCTAATACATTTAAATTTTATTAATAATTTCAAGGAACTATTTTCTTTGAAAAATGTAGTTTTTGCTACAAAATAAATGCTGTATCACAGGAACTGATAAGGAAACTTGCAAAATCAATTAAAGCAAATCTGAAAAAATAAAGGAATATACTAATATAAAAAAAAAACTATTCTTTGAATTTGATGTTATAATAGGCTAATTTTGTTTCTTTTTTGTTCTTATATAACAATACTCATTTCTTTAAGTTATTCTTTTTTACATAAAATAATATTTAATATTTGGATATATGTTATAGAAAGGAATAAACCACTTTTTTCCTATCTATATCTTAAATTAAATTGGCTGTCATGTAATATTTTTTCTGTGCATGATAATAATAGCAAATATCCTTTTTTATGATGCAATGTAAAAGTAGCCATAATTTCTTTAAAAATATATTTCATTAATCATAAATTTCAGGTATATAAGGAAACCATTCACTGAAATACAATCATTTTACTACAAAAACCTAAATAAGCGTTTTTTTCCAATTCAAAATTTACAGTGAAAATAAAATGTAATTTTCTGATTTATTTTGCAAGTTCATTAGTTACTGTAGTCATGAGAAAAGTAATAGCTGTTATCCATGCAAAATGTGTGTATATGATATACTTTTTTATTATAAAAGAAGAATATAATAAATATCCTATTCTAATAAAATTTTATAATTCATGTGTGTGTCACCTGTGTATTTTTACTTAACACATATAAAGTACTTAAAAATATATGCATACGCACACGCGAAATCATATAGATATATATATATATGTGTGTGTGTGTGTGTGTGTGTGTTACAGGCCAGACCTGATTCCAGGCCATAGGGTGAAATAGTTTTTCCTAGGCCAAACTAATTTATCTTAACACACATAGGATAAAATTTTCCCTAGCCTAAAGTAGTTTATCTCGCACATAGAATAAACTAGTTTAGCCTGCTATTCATTCGTCTGAACTAGTTTATCCTAGGCCAATTCAATTTGATCCAAACGATTTCCCTGGCGGATTTTTCAAGAAGACTCGCGTTTTGGGCACTTGATTGGCAAGTTGGCGGAAGAGAGAAAGCGCTGTCAATTCGCTCGCCAATCATCGTAGGTCAGTGTTGTCGCCAGTTAGTGAACCTTTAACAGGAGGTTTAAACAATAGATTTCTTCTCCAAAATAACATAAAGGATTTAAGTAAACTCTAAAAAAATGAATTTTACACTTTAAACAACGTGATAAAAAAATAACATAGCGGGGGTGGAGAATGCTTCCGACGATTACTCTTTCATTTATTGTATCACCAACATAAATTATTGCACATTTGTTTTTCTTTTAAATGGGAGTTAAAGATTTTAAACTGTGTGCTGGATAACCAAAGAATGGGGTGTGAGGTTATCATAAAATTTAGGTGAGGAAAAATTTAGAGGATTTATTAATTAAATAGTATTAGTATTTCAAAGTAATAAGTGAAACAACTAGGGCAAAATAAAAAGAGTAGCATTAAAAAAATGAAACTTAAAAATTTTATTTTTTTTTAAATTTTGTGTGCTGGGAGAGGAGGGGGGGGGGCGATTAATATTGAAAAAAATTTAAATATTGATGATAAATGTGTAACAACATTAAAATGTTTCCGCAATTCATTTAAATGCTCGCTTCAACTCCCACTTCATTTAATTGAAAGTATTTTAACTGCGTTTGATTTAATTGCATTATACAACTAAATAATATTAATTGCAATTGAATTCAATTGAAATTTAATTAGTTTCAGCTTGCTATTAACCTCTAATCGCAATTCAAATGCACTTATTTTTTTTTTATAAATTTATTATTTGAGTAAAAGTTTAATTGATTGTTGCTAATAGCTGTATAATTATGCTGCTTATAACAATATCTTAAATTAAATCATTAATAGTAGCAATAATAATATTTTTCGAAGTTTAATTGTTTTCTATATAAAAATCAGTCAATTAATAGAATAATATTTATTATATGAAAATTGTTACTTCAGTTTTTTATTTGTGTGTGTTTGTGTGTGTTAAAAATAAATTATCAAAATTCTTCAAACTTTAGCAATTAGTGGAAAAAAAAAAAAAAGATTATAACTAAACTGCAAAAAAGAAGTAAAACGTCTTTAATTTTCGTTGAAGTATATGTATTTCTAAATTACAAGCATTTAAATCTAAAAAAGGTATTTCTTTTAAAACAATGCATTAAATATAAACCACCGTAAAGTAAAAACATTTCCTCTCTCCTCACTCATTTTTTCATTATTCTCCTCTCCCCCTTAATAATATATCTGAAGGAAAATATCGATGCTTGCTACTGATGCAAATTGTTTGTCATTTTGCTTTTCTATCCTTTCCTTAAAAAATTGCACAAATAAGTGATCATCAAGTTTCATTTTTCAAAGAAAATTTAAGTTGCTTGCTCTTATTAGACGTTTACACATAAGTCAAAGTCAATCAGCCTTATCCTAGAACTTGTAGTTACATGCTAGAAGACGTAATGGACGGATCCACAAAAAGTAAATTTATTTTTAACGCGATGTGACTATTTTTAATGATATACGTTCTATATAAGTGTTAAAACAATTTTAAAGCTCTTAGTGCACATAGTATTTTCAAAATTAATGTTAACCATATGGAACATATCTTGTAACTACTTTTAATGATATATATTCTATGTATATATTGAAATATTTGTAAAGCTCATAGTATTTTGAAAACTAATATTAACCATATGGGACATAAAATCATAAGACGAAATGCAGTACTCCACCTTGAATGAATCACAAATTGCAAAATATGAATTTTAAAAAAGTTCTCCGTTTTACTTAAAAGGTGACAAATAATAATAATACCGGCGTTACAAGTTTATGAATTTTATCTAAATTTCCTAGTATTTTCGATCTGCAGTCTCACAGTGAAATCAAGGAATATTTTGTTAATTGCCGTTACATTCATTCCGTGACGATGGCTGCGCGATTGCAGCTAAAATTACTAAAAGCACTAGGCAGTTTAAATAAAATGTATATTTCAAACTTTTAACATCTGTATTATTATTATCTGTTAACTTTCAAGTGAAACGGAGAACTTTTTTAATTTCATGTTGTATAGTTTGTCATATGGAACATATTTTGTAACTACCGATGACGGTGAAATGGGGCAGATAGTGGGACACTATCCCTCTTCCCATCGAATAAAACACACAGTGGTGACGACAATACTACTTTGCACAAGGTTGGCACCAGGGTGGTCGTTGAGAACAATAAAATCACGCCAAACTGTATTGGCCTAGGATAAACTAAATCGGCGTTAGATAAACTAGAAACTTTACGCCGGGCTTTTGGATACTTTGGATTACTTTGGGATAAATAAAATCACTCCAAATTGAATTCGCCTAGGATAAACTAGTTCAGACCAATGAATAGCCGGCTAAACTAGTTTAACCTATGTGCGTTAAGCGAAATTAGCTTGACCTACGGGAAACTAATTTATCCTATGTGCGTTAGAATAAACTAGTTTGGTCTAGGAAAAACTAGTTTATCCTATGCGCGTTAGGTTAAACTTGTTTTGCCTAAAATCGGGTTCGACAGATAACATATATTTATATAAGCTTAAAAAAGTTTTAATATAAAAATAACGTTTATGTGATAAGATATATAGCAGAAAATAAGCAGAGAAATTACATTTAGTACTTTATGTTTAGAAAGTATTTGGCGGACCAAGAAGTTCAAACCATAATTAACAGAATATAAACAGCAAAGAACCAAAGAAATATTAAGAGATTCAACTGGAAGAAAAAAACAAAACCAAAACGCTATGGCTTTAACGGCATTGAGTATTTTGTGAGAGCTCAGCAATGACTCAAAATAAAGATTATATGTAATAAATTCATGCAATAGTGGCAGTGTTTCGGCCAGAGGGTCGTAATGCATATATTAAATGCATAAAAACATTCGAAAGCACATCACAGAAACTCTCCCGCCGTACCCGACGCCTCATCAAACAGTAAATGTCCCAATCTGAAGGCAAAGCTTAAAACAGATATATAATATGTATTAAGAAAGCAAATATCAATTGTACCCAAACTTGAGCCACTCAGCTACAAAAACAACGAAATCCAATTTTCAACAACCCACGCAAATTCATTCCGTGTCCATTGCCACAAAATAACGGACATCCTTGTAAAACCGTCTAAAAAGGCTTTAAGTGCTGTAAATCATTAACTGGAAATCATATAGCAATTACTCAAAATGAAGACCGTCTGCAAATCTTGTATAGCTATTAATAAAGTTAAGTGATATGTTATTTTTATAGTACAAAATACTAATAAAATGAAAAATTTCTTTAAGAAATGTAGTACATATATATATATATATGTTATATAAAAATTTTACCTTTTACTATTCGTTTAAATTATTCTAAATTGCCGGCATATTCATTATTTCATTTTTTTAATGCGCTCTATTATTTATTTCTAGCTAAATTCCTCTATTTTTAAAACGCGTATCTTAATAATAGATTTATTCCAAAACGTAATCTAAACTTTTAATCCCTACATTAATCTTTATCGTCTACCAAACTGTAAAGTTCTGAACGCAGTAACTTATTTTTCGAATGTTTATCAAAGCCATTTTTACTTTTTTATTCTATTTCATATCTTTTTCCCGCCGGCTGGGAGACAATCGTGATTTTCGTTGGTTTAGCTTGAAGTTTTCATTTCAATCGGAATTCCTCCGCGCATTCTCATAAATAGCGAGAGCATGAGCTCAGAACGAGAGATTTTTGTGCTGTGATTGTTTACATAACCCGTTACCCGGTGTCCTTAGCCATGTAGAATATTCATTTCGTAAATTAACATCATTTTAGCATGAGTAACTAGTTTATGCTCGAGTGGAATGCTCTGATTTCTCATCTGCGGGAATTGTTTAGTGTTGGTGTGTTCTGATGGAATAAACAGTTGTTCTATGACTACGTTTCCATGTGTTTAATTGGGAAAACCTCATATTTCTTCATACGCCTTTTTTCGCCACTCGCGCTGCCTTGATTTCATAATGAAATAATAAGTGTTTGATTGGACTATAACAATATTATCATCGCTCTACAGCTGCTATATTTTCACAGAGTTGACACCTCCGCTAGCAATGCTTGTGCTAAGTGGTAGGATTGCTTACAACATCACCAACGGCTGATTAAAATGTGGTATGACTCCAGTAATACGTAATAAGCACGATATGATATTTCAACTACACCCATTAAATTGTTTCGTAACAAGAAGCCGGCGTAGGATAATGTCGACCTACTCTACATTACACTTCTAAAAGAATACCTTCAAAAAAAAAAAGTGTCCCTCCGATTGTGAAATGAATCGAAACCTTCGATGACACCTGGTAACGACGATTTGATATTCTGCATTTTTACCTGAATGTGCGTCTATAAAAAAAAAATCATTCCAAGGTCGTAAGTTTGGAAAGATTTATTTATTTATTTATTTGTTTATTTTATATTTCACCATATTTCCTTATTTACATTTGATGTATTTCTGTTATTATTTATTAGAAAAGTAAATATTTACATTTGTTATTTTATTTAAAGTTTATTTACAGTATTTATTATGATTATACAATGAATCCATGTGTTAATGAATTGTCCCTCCTCTTTTATGTTAATGCGATCGGTATTTGTTAAAAACTCTAGTGATAAAATGAGTGAAAGCGAAGTAAATATCGTCTCTTTTGACCCAGGGTCAGAGATGGATATACAATCCTGGCTGAAACATTTTGACCAAGCATGCAGTTCTGATAAAAAAGATGAAACATGGAAAATGCAAAATATCTCTAAATTTTTGAAGGGAGAAGCTTTAAAAATGTTCATTAATGAGTGTCTAGAGTATACTACTATTAGTAAGATAGTTGAAATTCTTTCAGAAAAATTTATAAAACTACAAGTTCCTAGATTTTCTGATTTTGCTTCTATGAAGCTAAATGATCTTAATGAATTAGAGAGTTATTTCAGAAAAAAAGATTGAGATTGGTAGACAACTTCATTTATGTAAAACCACCATAGTCCAAGGTTTGACGGATGGTTTGAAGCCAGAATATCAGAATTATATGATTATTAACCCTCCAGAGAGCACCATAAATTGGTACAGAATGGTTAAACAACTAGTAGTCATTCCCACCTCTCATGTAAACAACCATAATGTTAGGAATAATTCTCAAAATCATGGATCTTTCCAGTTTAATAACCAAGCTCTTAGACATTGGGTTCGCCCAAACCAGAATTTTCAAAGAACAAATTCTAATTTTCGGCCACAAAACCCTCTTAATGCTCAAAATTCTAGATTTGTTAGCCCTAAATTACCTACTACTCATTTTCAAAATAAGTATCCTAGTCGACCATGTCGAATGTGTATGAACAGAGGTATACAGGATGCTTTCCACTGGGAGAGGACTTGTATTTTTAATATTGAACCTATGCAATCTTATGTTCCTCCTCCTAGTGAACAACAACAACCTAGTCATAATATTTGACATTTAATTGTTAATGGATTGAGTGCTTGTTTTAAATAGTGTAAATTTCATTTATTGTTCAAAGCTGTATATTTTAAAGATAAATTAAAAAATTATAGTTTTGTTTGATAGAATTTCTGGTCGCAGTTAATGTTAATTCCCGGTTTGTTATAATTTACATAATTCAGTAAGAAAAGATGGAATTGGCGAAACTTGTGCTAGAATTTTGTCAGATAAATTATAATT
The DNA here is from genome assembly GCA_963932465.1 of Maratus speciosus. Taxonomy (NCBI): domain Eukaryota; kingdom Metazoa; phylum Arthropoda; class Arachnida; order Araneae; family Salticidae; genus Maratus; species Maratus speciosus. Next base: position 352,324,953 of record OZ010788.1, on the reverse strand, counting down.
TAAAATTTCATTAAATTTTGTAAATTAAACTAAGCTAGCATACAATTTAAATTTTTAAAATGTATTTATGAATTATAAAAATTGGTTAAATTAAAATATATATATATATATAACTGTTATACATAAGTTTCTATAGTTTTATTGAGTAGAATTTCTGGTTAAGGTTAGTTTTTCCCCAATTTCTTATAATTTAACTAAATTCAGTGGGAAAAAATGGGATTGAGCGAATCTTTTACTGGGATTTCGACAAAAAAGAAAGTATATAATTTTAATTATTCTTAAGGACCAGTAAAAACTTGTTTCCCTTATCAAATTCTTAACAAATTATCTCCTGTAAATGTTCGAATTGATAGGCAAAGTCAAAATAGAAATACGGATGTTGTCCATGTATCTAAATTACGCCCCTACTTTTCACCAGATCAATTAAAATTATCCCATGAGATTTCACAACAAACTAATGTTAAAGCCCTAGCCTAATATTAAATAGTCATAAATAAATAAAAAGTAACTAAATAAATTAATCATTCAATGCTTTTCTATATAACAGTGTGTTCTCGAAGGATCCATGAGAACATTGCTGCTGAAGTTTTACTTGAATTAGTTGTTTACGCGGGCGTAAATGAGTTGATTTGAGTTAAAGATTTCTTATATCGAATTGAATTAGATTAGAACATTAAATGAATTTTAAATTTATATGTAAACTATGAATAAATGTTAACTGGATTAAAATAACTTAAAAAAATAAATAAATAAAATAAAATAAAATAAAAATTTAACTATAATTATTAATACTAAAACATTATAGAATTTATGCGAATAATTGTTGATTATGCAAGTGCCTGGATTTCAAACCCATTTGTTTTTCTCTTGCTTCCTTATTTAATTATTTTTTTACTGATTGCGTAACCATGTAGGAAATGAACGAAATATTTCGACACATATCGAAAAACACCTGTTAAGATTTTGTTTCAATGATATTGCTGGAGAATTTCAGAATTTTTTTATTTTTATTTTGACTTTTTATAATTCCATGGCTTATTGAATCTGTATTGATAGTAGATTACTTTTTATGCTATGTAACTTTTTACACAGCCAATGTCATTGAGTGCAATAATCGCTTATTATTATTTACTGAAGTGATGAATTAAAATATGACTTTGAAGTTACTGATGAAAATTTGAGATATTGTTATTATTGAATTAAATTTACTATTGCTAGATCCTGTATGATAGAAAGTATAGATAATTTATTATTGAATATCGAGATAAAAGAGAGGTAATAAAGAAAAATAAGTGTTATGAATTAATGAAGTCAATATATGAGATATCTGAGAATACTCATAAATTAAAAATTGTGATAACATCTGAACATAATGAAAGTAAAATACTTACTAGCGAATTTATGGGAAAAAGGTAATAGTATGGTACCGCTATTATCATAACAATACAATACTATAGAGTGCATATGGCACTAGGTTTTTTGACAGTTTTTCTTGTGTCAAAAATGAGCAATAATTGAATTGCAATGGACTGTAGCATAGTATCAAGACAATATATCATCCCAGTTAAAAAAAACTGTAGGAGAATGATACTCAGTTGAAATTTTTGTACATAAATTTTAAATTTATTATATTCATGTTTTTCCTTTTATTTATATAACTTGTGAATTGTATGGAAAATTTCTACGTTATGGAGTTTAAGTTATAGAGATTAAACTAATGTTTAATCGTGAAGTGGAAAGAATGTAAATTCCTAACAAAACTCCTAAACAATTCTAATATTGTCAATATCTGTTAATATTGTAAGTAATAAGTTGTTAGTAAAACAAGAGGAGATTATTTAGAATATAATTTGCTCCATGTTGGAGAAATATTTATATTATCTTTGTAATTAAAAAAAAAAAAAAAATTCCCACAGTTTCGCGTTTAAGCAGTAAATTATTGATTTGGTTTTTGACAGAATTGGAGAAAAATTTCAGACTACCGGGTAACACTATTGTAATCCGAGTTCATGCTTTTCCCCAATGAACTTGTGGGTCACAGAGCCACCAGTTCACCGGATTTTAGGGAGGGGGGATATTGTTATATAAAACATTTACCTTTTACTATTCATTTAAATGATTCTAAATCGCCGACATATTCATTATTTCCTTTTTTTAATACGCTCTATTATTTATTTCTAGCTAAATTCCTCTATTTTTAAAACGCGTATCTTAATAATAGATTTATTCCAAAACGTAATCTAAACTTTTAATCCCTTCATTAATCTTTATCGTCTACCAAACTGTACAGGTCTGAACGCAGTTACTTATTTTTCGAATGTTTATCAAAGCCATTTTTACTTTTTTATTCTATTTCATATCTTTTTCCCGCCAGCTGGGAGACAACCTTTTCACATCGAAATCATTCTATTAGCGGCGCTGAGATTCTTTCCTGTGACGTTTCTTGATCGCTCTCCATTGTCTGAGTGTCGGATTCCAGTTTCACTTCGAGGCTCGTTCGTGATTTTCGTTGGTTTAGCTTGAAGTTTTCATTTCAATCGGAATTCCTCCACGCATTCTCATAAATAGCGACAGCATGAGCTCAGAACGAGAGATTTCTGTGCTGTGATTGTTTACATAACCCGTTACCCGGTGTCCTTAGCCATGTAGAATATTCATTTCGTAAATTAACATCATTTTAGCATGAGTAACTAGTTTATGCTCGAGTGGAATGCTCTGATTTCTCATCTGCGGGAATTGTTTTGTGTTGGTGTGTTCTGATGGCATAAACAGTTGTTCTATGACTACGTTTCCATGTGTTTAATTGGGAAAACCCCATATTTCTTCATACGCCTTTTTTTCGCCACTAGCGCTGCCTTGGTTTCATAATGAAATAATAAGTGTTTGATTGGACTATACCAATATTATCATCGCTCTACAGCTGCTATATTTTCACAGAGTTGATACCTCCGCTAGCAATGCTTGTGCTAAGTAGTAGGATTGCTTACAACATCACCAACGGCTGATTAAAATTTGGTATGACTCCAGTAATACGTAATAAGCACGATGTGATATTTCAACTACACCCATTAAATTTTTTTCGTAACATATATATATTTGTGTGTATCATATGGCAAATAGTCACCGATAAGATTATGTCGAATATCTAGAGAAATACTTCACAAATTCTTCTAAAACTACAAGAATTGAAGGCACATAATTGACCTCGTATTTTGCAGTGAAGGTTTAATCACCAGGGCATTTAGGGGGCCAACAGCAAATCGCAACAAAAATATATCTAATCACCCTATTTAAAAAACCCTCGAAATGATCTGTAGCTGTAGCGCACGGCTATGTAGATCCTGTATAACATTTGTGTTTTTTGCGTACGAATAGTGCGTATATATATGGAGATATCAAGGTGTTTTTTTTCTTTTACTCAGGAAGATATCAGCTATGGGAGAGTAGCCGAATTTGGACCATTTCACTTATTTTCAGGTGTAACTCACTTAATTTTTGGAATATCTGCAAAACATCTTTACACGGGGTCAATCTATTCATCTACAAACTAAAGAACTTTTTATATAATTTTCTTTTTGAAAATCTTAAATTTTATTTTAATTTGAAAAAATTGTCAAAATTGGTCCAAATTAAGCAACTGGTCGCCTAAGTTGGACCCACAGTCTCCTAAATTGGACCAAATAATTTCAGTTTGTTTTAATGACTAGGGAATATAACTAATTTTATTAAAAGCAAAGTTTGCGATTAACAAAACTATCAAACAAAATAACAGCAATGAAATATAATGAAACCAAATATCTGAAAATAAGAGTAATAGTTTTAAATCAAAATGTATTCAAAATATAAATCAAAGTTATCAGTAATCAACTATAGAAATTATGGAACTAATTGTCAGTTACTTGAATACCATGTAAGGAGTGATGCAAAGCTTACACATGAATTTCGTTTATTGATTTTTTTTCAGCGCACACAACATAGAATCGTATTTGGCAATCTGAACATTGAAACATTTCTGCTATTTTATTTTTCTTACAAATCAGGCAAATCCAATCCTCACTGCCTAGATATTTCTTTTTAGATTCTTAATTATTAGACTTTTTTTGCAACAGAAGTTTTCTTTATATTATGTTTGTAGTTCTTCCCTTCCAACATTTTCTTGCTAATATCATTACGCCTATTTTTTTAACTTGAAATTTCAATTGCTTTTGTGCTGTGATAGCTTTCTTTTTGTCGTTTTCTTTTTAAATTTCAAGGTTTACTTTATATGGCGAAGATGATAACAAAACTATTTTTTGGCTTCCTCTGTACATTGATTTAACTGAATTCATCAAGGGAGATAACATTTCTAATGATGTTTTGGATTTTGGGGAGGGTTTGTTGCTGCAGCCCTCTTGCAGGTCAATTTCTTGAGAACTTAATCTGTCCTTTTTTTGTTTTCTATATCTTTAACAGCTTTTGCTGTCACGGGTGTTTTTCTTCCAGACAGTTTATTTGTGTCATTTTTAACATTATATTAAAAAAGTGTTTAAGAAATATCCTCTATTGAAAAATAACCTACGATTAATCAAACGCAAACAATGTATATTCATAGTGTTGAATTCATCCCCCCTTCCCCCCACCCGGAGCCTTGAAATAACCACTCTCCCCAGAAGATTTGAGATTTTATGCGTTTTAATGGGAAAAAAAAAACCTTGTATTTCCACCGTCCAGATCTGTAAAAAGCCATCGCAAATATTCTCCAGGTGGAACATGTTTGAATTCAACTCTGTAAGCCAAATACGTCGTAGGAATAAGGAATTCAAACAAAATAAATACAAATACATACAAGATAAAAGAAATTGCAAACAAAATTTATTACATAAATATGTAAAAATATTTTTATGTTTATATAGGCCTAAGCTGTATAAAAAAATTAATCCCGATAAAAAAAACCTTGCAGGGAGATAGTAATCCATTATAAAATATTAAAAATTTAAAAAAAATAGTGTACAAAGCGTAGCGATCTCGAAAACCGTTACTTACTCTTCAGAATTATGATCATGTAACTGGTCCAATTTAAGAAACTTAAATTGACTCAATTTCGGCAACTGTGTCATTTTTAAAAACAGATAATCTAAAGAATAGGAACAAAAACGAAATCAAGCAAATCCGAGTGAAAAATATGCGCAATAAACAGATAAATTCATGTATGTATATGAAAACCTAACAACTTACCTTAGTTTTAAAGTATTCACTTACGTTTAGTAAGAAAAAAAATAGATCAAAACAGCTAACTTTAGGTTTTTTAAAATCGTTTGAAAACAGCACGTGGTAGGCGGTTGCTTCTTCTAATCATTAGTGACGTCATTCTGGTGAGTAGGATTTCAGGGGTAGATGGCGTCTCTTCCTGTAATTAACGGCAGAATGGCAACGGTCCATTAAAGCGGCTGTCCAAATATGGCTACTCTCCCCTATATAGTGAGTTGAAATGTTGTTGGTTGTAAATGTGAGTTGCATGATAAGAAATTTTCCACAGACTGTAATTTTCAATGTAAGATTATTTTTTATTTATTTAAGTATTATTATATTTTCAGTTTAAGTTTTTAAAGAGACCTTTTATATTGTTCTACAAATGAACGCACACATTGTACAAATATATGCTATACCTACGAGTGATTTCATCTATTTTAATTTATAGGGTGAACAAAAACATTATATTTTTTTATTGTTGCCCTAATTAATGGCCTCGTTGAATAAACGTTCACTGAAAAACATGATTTAATCTTATAGGCGTTTAATCTTTGGCGTTTAATCTTATAGTTTGGCGATAGATTTTTAGCCGACGGGATAACCAAGTAGTACCGTTTTCTTTTTTTTTTTAAATATGTTACTATCATGTTGTTTGCCATCAAGATTTAACGGGTTCCATCCAGTTTCATTTAAAATACTAAAAAAAAAATAAATAAATAAATAAAAACAAAGAAGAAGAAGAAGAAGAAATGATGCCATAATCAAAAAGTTTTATTTTATCATCAAAGAACTGTTTCTAATTTGCGCACGCGAAATTTAAAATACGCTATTCTTTTTCTTTTTTTAAATATAAAAAAAAATCCATATTTATTTTCCTGTTTAAACAGGTTTTATTATACTGTAATATTAGTGCATGCAAATTTTCTTTGCTCCATGTGCTGTAATTCGATTTTCTACGAAAACATCCAGCCAGTGAAAATGACGTACACTAAATTTCCGTGACGTAGGTAGATAAATTGTGCTTTTTTATCAGTTTTTTAGTATAATTTTTAAACGGTGTTGAACTTATTTTTGATGGTAAGTGCATTCAGTAGGTTACGCTCATAGGTACCTTCTGGTGCAATCAGAAACGAAATCCGACAAATATTTTTTTAGTTATGCTTGACGAAATGTTTTTTTAGGCATTCTTTTAGTAGGTCATGGCGTTGATATCCATCGTAGCTGTATCTGGCCGAAATAGTAATATTGAGCTGTGTATTAGCCTGCGCTTCGCTCAGGCAATTATTTAACTGGATATACTTCAAAACGTCTTAAATCAAAATTATCTTTTCACTTTTGACTATATAGTGTATCTATAACACATATACAAAAAGTATGGAAATTTTATTTTACATACCCACACACATATATATATTTATAGTAACATGTAATAGATACTTTAAGTATTTCGTTCGTTACAAAATGTAATTTTTGAACGTTTTTAAAGTGTCAGGGATGGGATTTTATGATTTGCTATTAAAATTTATCTCGCGTCCAAGGAAAAAAAAATTTCGTTAAAAGCTATTATTATGGTTTCGATAAGAGCATATACTATTAGCGAGAAACACAGACGCCTTTGGTATTTTTTTCGGCTTTAAAGCCGAGGAGAAAGTTTTTAAAAGTATTGCAGCTATTGCCAATCTTTCTACCTTATTTAACGGAAAATGAAGATTGATTATTTATGGATAAATATTTTTATCTCTCACGTCTAGAGAATATTTTTTTTAAAGTTTATAGTAGCTTGTTTAATTGAAAACTAATATATTTCAATATTTAAGACTAACTTTTAATTAGAAAGTTGGAATAAAAATTGATTAATTCACACGTGATACAGTTAATTATTATCTGTCTAAAGAACGTTCCACCTTTTTTACAACAATTATTTCTAAATGCTCTTTAAAGGGAAAAGTACAGTGTATAAGCTACTTAACATGTTTTAAAGCATTTTCTATCCTAAAAGCATTCCTTATTCATATACTGATATACATATACAGGGAATACTCTCACATCTCTTGTTGTAAACGCCATAAAATATTTATCAAAGATTTCAAGTTATAATGGTTTTGTGATGTCTATCACATATAATTGTCTTAATTTCCTTAAATAACATTAATTATTAAACAACACAGCTATTTTAATCAGGCTTTCATTTCTCTAAAATGAATCCCTTTTTATCGTTAAACATTCTTTTATTTAATATTTTCTTTTTCAGTCTTAATAAAAGGCATATAAAAGATTGCAAAATTATTTTATCAACCATTATATCTTTTGTAAATAAAAGCATTTAATATCCCTGTGAAATATTATTCATTATATTACTTTAAGCTATAATATTAATTTGTCTCTCATAGATAACGCATTTCACTTATATGTTAACATTATCTCATGTCATATAAATCAACTGGTCGCATTTCTTTGTGTAATTCAAATGTCGATGTTAAGCAATAATCATATATAAATTATAATCTCATCGCAAATTTATTTATTTAATAAATTAGAGATTAAAAGCATCATCAATGTGCAAACAACATTTCTTATGATCAAAAAGTAATTTCCTTTTAAGAAAACCATTTTATAGATAAAAAAAAAATAATAATTTAATCTGTCAGTTGATTAGAGAATCAGTTTTTTCTACTCTCAATCTAAATGATGTAATTATTTATTTAAAATGTTATTATGTTCTTTGGTGAAATAATAATATATGTGATCAGATTTATTTTACTGGGGTTTTTCATTTTTCGACAAATTGTGTCTTATTTTTATCTTTTTGGTAAAATGTTGGCCAGTTTATCTAATGTATGCCAATGGAACAAAATTGGGATGTACTGTACTGTTTTGAGGCAGAACATTGTTGTAAAATTTTATAATGTAATAGTGACATTCCCTGCCTTTAATTTCTACCTAGCCTTAGGGCTGGGAATATATATCGACCATGAATACAGAAAAGATTGTTGTGCCACTCTGCCGTACGATTTATGGTTAAGCTCTTGACTTTCTAGGTCCTGCCAAAACTGTTTTCAACTTTGTTTTCACCCACGGGAATGAAACTCAAATAATTGGGTTCTTATGCGAACGTGATGAACATACCAGATACGTCATCGGCTAAATAAAATTTTGAATGAATGGGGGTTTCTCCCTTAATACATATATAATAATTTTGTAATTTACTCTTAATTAAAGTAGCTTACTTTAATTTATTCTAAATAAACACAGTTCAGATATACAAGAAACATATTAGACAGGGAGTCGGCAGCACAGACGCATGGTTCCTTCGGATACCGTTATTTCTCAAACTACCAGTGTATTTTTATAGAAAAAGAAATTTAGATTAAACGCGCTGAACAGGTGCTGTTAAAATTTTGCCTTCTTTTAAGAAGAGATTTTCTATATGATAATACTGGTGTCGAAAAATTGTTTGGTCTGCAAAATTCAAGGAGGCGTACGAACCATGAGACAAACACATAATCGAATTGGAGGCTGAAATTCCAGAATTACCTAAAACTCCATTCTCATATTAAAAAACGCAATCGGTGTGCCAAGTCATATCTTGGTTGAAAAACACCTAAAACCCCGGTTTTACTGGTTGACTCGCAGGTTTACCATTGTGTTTTCCTGATCCCAGTCCGCCATGTTTTCATACCTTTGGGTGCAGGAAAACGCAAATGTAAACCTACGAGTTGACCGCTAAAATCGGGTTTTTAGGTGTTTTTCACCAAGATATGACTTGGCAGACCGATTGCCTTTTAATATGGGAATTGAGTTTTAGCTAATTCTGAAATTTCAGCCTCCAACTCGATCTGTGCTGCAGGCTCCCGGTCTATATATTTTATAAAAATTATATAAAAAATGTCTATATTTACATTACACTTAAACTTATATGAAAATGTATTTACTTGTAATCTAAAAATATCGTATTACGACATTGTTTTGCTATATTACATCCCACATAAAGTTTTGTTAATGCATTGTGTTTGATTAATGTTATAAATTAAAACTGGCTGTAGTTCGGCATCAGAATCTTGTTCCATTTTGCTCAAAAGGTTCGCAATCATTCAAAAAATAATCATCTGTACATGCTGCCTCAACAGCTATAGAATCGGATGAAACAAAAATCAAAGGATTCCCCAAATGCTGTTGCTCTTCCCATGGAGATTTCACATTTTCCAGAGAAAAGGCAAATAATCGATGTAAATGACTCAAAATAAATTAAAGTAAAAGTTAATAGATTTAATTATTTCTATGATAAAAATAAAATAACTCTGTAATGTAGCTTACCTTATGTTTTTTTAATACAAAAATATTTCGTGAAATCTCGCGGGGAGTTCTCAGCACCCCAGCTGAAAATTTTCAAGTCCTTACTTCTTCGGAAATAACTGTAAAATGAACATATTGTGGAGAATTTCGCAAGCAACACCTGCATCAGACTGAGTGTCCCCGTATTTTCCGCTTCGAGATTAAAAAGGAAACGAGCCTTAACGAAGCTGTGTGAAGTGGAAATGCAGAAGAAGTAAAGAGAACGAAATGAGTTTTACGACGCAAGGTTTTGTTAAAAAAGAACAGAACATATTTCGGTGAAATAAGATTGAATATTTACACGACGTAAGAAAATCTCAGAAATATTCAACGACGTCCTGAATTATAGACTTTAAGCTAATTAAAGAACGAGAAGAGTGTTTATATCTGTATTTTTTGTTTGTGTGTTCGTCTCAATAAATGTCAGTGTTCGTCCTAAAAGTGAGTTGTGAGTTATGTATGGAGTCTCACCCCATAAATTGGTGTCAGAGTGACAGTTAACCCACCAGTATTACTAATTACAATTATTCATCATATTCAAGCCGGATATTATTCTAACGGTAAGTTCATTATTATTATTTTATTATGAAGTTAGTTGAGATACCTGAACTGGAAGTTGCATTTAAAAACGAACGAACGCATAAAATCAAATTGCTGCATAATTTCCTATTTGATGCTGACGGTGATCGATCTAATAGAAAGAGAATACGTGATTTTACTGGTTTTGGTTTTCAAACCGACAGCACCGAATTAAAAAATAAAATAACTAAAGTTCAAACTGATTTTTAATTAAATGATCTGATTACAGTGTGCAATCTACTCTGTATTGATAATGAGGAATCTTTAAACGATCTCGCAACCCGATTAATTACATACCTTTCAGACTTGACCTTACTACAAAATAATATTATACAAAATGAAAGTGACACTGACTCGGAACCCGAACTGTCTTCAAATAATATGACTTCAAGTAATAACACTGAATTATCAAATTTTGACAAACAGCAGCAATTTCCAGTTCAAAGTTTTATGCCATTGTCTATTAATTTTACTGATATTGAAAGTGTAATACCTCCTTTCGATGGTAGTTCTTTTAGTGATATACATGTATGGTTTAATAATTTTGAGGATGTTACTAATATGTTTAATTTATCTGACTTTCATAAATTCATATTTTGTAAAAGATCATTACGAGGAAAAGCCCAGTTATTAGCACAAACAGAATTTCATATCAATTCATATGACAAACTTAAACAACTCTTAATATCAGAATTTAGCACCACTTATAATTCTGCCGAGTTACATGATATATTAAATAAACGAAAATTGCAAGAAAATGAATCAATAGAAGAATATTTTCTTATCATGAAACAAATATGCTCGCGTGGTAAAATCGAGGATTCCGCATTAATGCAATACATCATAAACGGCATACCCGACCCCGTTTTCAGAAAATCCATGTTATATGGATGCCAATCCATTGTAGAATTCAAGCAAAAGCTCAAAATTTATGACAGAATTCGACATGACTTTGAGAACACTAAATTTCGTAAAGTCAAACCTGAAATGCCAGTGAAAGAGAAATCCTTTCGACCAAAATCTGATCTTTTTTGCTTTAATTGTGGTTTGTCGAATCATAAAAGTAGCCAATGCAGACATAAAGATAAAGGCCCTCGTTGTTTTAATTGTTCGAATTTTGGCCATAAATCGGCTCAATGTGATCAACCAAGGAGGCCTAGAGTTAAGTCAGAACCCTCCAATGTTTCCACTGTCACGTCGAACACTTTCATGACCAAACAAGTCATTATTTCGTCTGTAAATGTTACATCATTGGTAGACACAGGTAGTGAAAGAAGTTTACTAAAGGAAAGTATTTATCGCAAACTCCCTACAATTTCGAACCTTGAACATTCAACTATCACATTAACTGGATTAGGAAATACTATAATCAAACCCCTAGGTTTTTTCTCTACGGACATTATGATAGATGATTTTAATTATACAACTAATGTTTATGTAGTCCCAGATTATTCCATATCTTTTGATCTTATTATTGGTACAGATATCATTCAACAAAGTATTTTAACAATTTCTGGAAATAATATTTCGATGCAAAAAATCGAGAAAAATGACGATACGTCCAATAATGTTTTGATTAATATTGCTCATGTGTTAGACGATCTTAATCTTGATTTATCTCATATTACCGATGAAACAATACGTTTAAAAATTTCAGAACTTATTCAAAATTATTCTCCTAAAAAAAATAAAGACAACTGATGTTAAATTATCAATTCATCTGGAAAACGAAGAAACTGTTACTTGTCCTCCCAGGCGCTTGGCGCAAATAGAGAAAAACTTCGTCGAAAAACAAATTTCTGAGTGGCTCGAAAAAGGAATTATTCGTAAAAGCACTAGTAATTTTTCATCACCTATTGTCCTAGTAAAAAAGAAAGATGGTTCATATAGATTGTGTGTTGACTATAGGAAGTTAAATTCTAAAACACATAAACAACGTTTTCCCCTCCCAGTAATTGATGACATTATTGATCAGTTGCATTCTGCAAAAGTATTTACTACTCTTGACCTTAAAAATGCTTTTTTTCATGTCGAAGTAGAAGAAAATAGTAGAAAATATACTTCTTTCGTAACACATTCTGGTCAATTTGAATTCTTATATATGAATTATGGCCTTAGCGATGTACCCTTAGTGTTTCAAAGATATATTTATAACGTTTTTCGAGACCTCATTAATGAAAAAGTACTTATTGTCTATATGAATGACTTCATAATACCAGCTGAAAACGAAGTCGAAGGACTCCAGAAATTACAACGCGTCCTTACAACTGCATCCGAATATGGTTTAGAACTGAATCTCAAAAAATGCCACTTTCTACAACGAGAAATTGATTTTTTGGGTTACCACATTAAAAATGGTCAACTGCACCCATCCCCCTTAAAAACTAAAGCTGTCCTTAATTTCCCAGAACCTAAAAGTATAAAAGATGTACATTCATTTGTCGGATTAACTACATATTTTCGGAAATTCATTCAAGATTACTCTTTAATAGCTCAGCCTTTAACAGATCTTCTTAGAAAGGACCCTAAATTTCATTTTGGAGACCAGCAACGAAATGCATTTAATCAGCTGAAACACATCCTTTCTTCAGGTTCTGTTTTAAGCATTTATAACCCTAGTAACGAAACAGAAGTTCACTGTGATGCATCTATTGACGGTTACGGAGCAGTCCTCCTTCAAAAGTCTTCTATTGACAATCAATTTCACCCTGTCTATTTTATGAGCAAAAAAACCACAGATGCCGAACGTAAATATTCGAGTTATGAATTAGAAGTTTTAGCTGTCATAGAAGCCCTTAAAAAATTTCGCGTTTACATTCTAGGTATTCCTTTCAAGATAGTCACAGGTTGCAACGCATTCGCCCTTACTATGAATAAAAAAGATCTTTGCACCAAGATTGCTCGATGGGCTTTAATGTTAGCTGACTATAACTATACAATCGAACACAGACAAGGTACACGCATGCGCCATGTCGACGCTTTAAGTAGAAATCCAATATGTATGATCATTCAAGATAGTTTTACTACCAAAATCATACAATCACAGAACACTAACGAACATATACAGGCCATCAAAGAAATTTTGAAAACAAAGCCATATGACAACTATTTCCTTAAAAATAACGTTCTCTATAAAAATCATAAAGGTATCGATCTGATAGTTGTGCCGGATGAAATGCAGCTAAATGTCATTAAACACGTTCATGACAAAGGACACTTTGGCCGTAAACGCTGTGAAGAACTCCTTAACGAAGAATTTCTCATCCCTAATATGTCAAATAAAATTGATAAAATTATAGCAAATTGTGTAACATGCCTTTTGTATAATCGCAAACGTGGCAAAAGAGAAGGTGAATTGCATCCCTTACCTAAAGAAGAGACTCCTCTCCAAACCTACCACATTGATCATTTAGGCCCTCTTGAAACAACCAACAAAAACTATAAACATATTTTGTCTTTAATAGACGCATTTACTAAATTCGTCTGGTTGTATCCATGTAAAAGTACTTCTGCTACCGAAGTTATATCAAAACTACGACAACAAAGTCATACTTTTGGCAATCCTTCCATTATCATTAGCGATAAAGGTCCTGCATTTACAAGCAAAGAATTTGCTGATTATTGTCAAGATGAAAATATAAAGCACGAAACAGTTACAACTGGCCTTCCCCGTGCCAATGGTCAAGTAGAGCGACTTAATTCCACCATAATTTCTGTAATATCTAAAATGTCCAAAGACGAACCGACCAAATGGTTTAAACATGTTCTTAAAGTTCAACAAGTCATTAATTCAACTTACCAAAGAAGCATTAAGAGAACACCGTTTCAAATATTATTTGGTACAAAAATGAAACAGAAAGAAGATGTACAAATTATTGACCTCTTAAACAGTGCAGTCGAAGAACAATTCATGAAAGACAGAGAAGAGCTCCGTAAAGAAGCCAAGAAGAATATTCTGGAAATTCAACAAGAAAATCGCAAGCACTATAATTTACGACGTAAGAATACCCTCCCCGTATACGTACTGTACGGCTTGTACTTACGGGGTAATATACTTACCCCGTAAGTACAAGCTTGGTGACCTTGTAGCAATTAAGAGAACCCAGCAAGGACCAGGTTTAAAGTTGAAATCTAAATTCTTAGGTCCGTATAAAGTAATCAAAGTGAAGTCTAACGACACCTACGACGTAACGAAAGTCTCATCAACTGAAGGACCGATAAATACTAGCTCCTGTGCTGAATACATGAAACCTTGGCCTGACAAAAACTAAAACTTAAAAAAAAAAAAAAAAAATTAAATCTTTTCTTTCTGTGTGCTATAAACATTTTACAAGTCACTGCTTTCAAAGAAATCTCTATATGATGTTACGCTACTTCAACTATGATGTGCAGATTAATTGTTTTTTCTTTTCCCCTAAGAACAGTTACTGGTTTTTGTTTTTTTGTTTTTCAGATTCTATTTTACCACATGTCGCTGCAGCAGCTCCAGGTGTCAGGACGGCCGCTTGTGGAGAATTTCGCAAGCAACACCTGCATCAGACTGAGTGTCCCCGTATTTTCCGCTTCGAGATTAAAAAGGAAACGAGCCTTAACGAAGCTGTGTGAAGTGGAAATGCAGAAGAAGTAAAGAGAACGAAATGAGTTTTACGACGCAAGGTTTTGTTAAAAAAGAACAGAACATATTTCGGTGAAATAAGATTGAATATTTACATGACGTAAGAAAATCTCAGAAATATTCAACGACGTCCTGAATTATAGACTTTAAGCAAATTAAAGAACGAGAAGAGTGTTTATATCTGTATTTTTTGTTTGTGTGTTCGTCTCAATAAATGTCAGTGTTCGTCCTAAAAGTGAGTTGTGAGTTATATATGGTGTCTCACCCCATAATATGTTGTCAGTAGGCGTGGTTCTTGGGAGTGTGAAGCTACTAAATTTATATGACCTTGAGCTTGAATAGTTCCGTACTTGTGCGTATGTTTTTACTCGTAAGGCCACCAAAACACCCCACGGGTGTAATGGAGGATAAAAAGACTTTATATGATAATATTTCTATTGTTGTATAGACATTTCACATTAACGTGTGTTTATTTTCTGATTCTCGAAGATTGCATCAATAAAGAGTTATATTAAATGCTATAAGAAAATATTGTTTCTCATATTGCGCGATATACTGCAATTTTTATTTTCACTGACAGTGATTTAAATGCTTATCGTAAAAATAATCAATTATTTTGCACGCAAATCAATTGCAAAAATTAAAATAAATAAATTGTGGAACCTTGTACAAACGATGATATTTTGCTATAATTTGTATTTTGATCAACAATAGAAAATTTGTGAATGTTTGAAATTTTTTGCCTATTTAAGGCATTAGAAGCATTAGCATCCGTGATATTTAAATTACCTGAAATGCCTGAATCTTCCATCTTGTTTTCAATGTAGCTTCTACTTCTTCTCTAACAATAGTTTACATTTTCAGGGCTCCCAAATGGTCCGCCAACTGAATACCAATATTATTTTAGAAAATTTTTCTTTTTAGATTTTTCTTACAAACTACCACGGAATAACCTTTGAAAGTTAATTCTAGCGCAAACCCACCATAAAATTTTCTGTTAAAATTTATTGGTATTCAGTTGGCGGACCATTTGGGAGCCCTGCATTTTCTATGCTGCATTATCAATTTAATTATAATTTTAAAATATTTGGTCTAAGCATAAATATTATGATGAATACTAAAATATTTTTGTAATGAGAATTTTAATGTTTTTATTTCGTTTTTGCGTTTGTAATATTTTCGTAAATAGCAGGCATCTTCATGAAACTATTGTATGAACGGATTCGACAAATACGAAAATATATTGCAAATGGAGGAAACAATTGTTTCCTCCATTTGCAATACATTTTCGCAATATATACTTCTTGCAATATATTATTCTATACTATATATATAATTTGCAATATATACTTCTTATATTTCTTTAAGATTAATCTTAAAATAATATAAGAAGTCCGAATATTTTATTTGCAGGAAAAAAAAAAAACATTTCAGCGAAATGATTTTCTGTATTATTTCATTTGGAAATACTAACTTAGAATTATCGAAAACAGCGTAAAGGAAAATTATAATGTCTGTTTCATATTAGTGCATAATCTTACACTAATTTATATATTTTACATTAAACTGCTTTTTACACGCTTTTATTTAAACTTTTTTATTGTCACTTTGCCTATCTATACTGTAAAAAAAACATGTCCTTTAATCAGCAAACAGAATAATATAAACACTGGTAAAAATATACAATAATCACATCCGAGTTACCAATGATTCCGAAAATCGTTCTTTATATTTAGGAACCTCAAAAGCCAATATATTTTTAATACTGACAGATGCATTTACAAAGATAAAACTTTTTGCTGCCACTGTTTTTATGAAAACTTTCCCAGTTTTTATAGTGCTTTAATTAATTTCTTCAACCCGGAATATCGGTTTCTCAGAGGATGTTATATTTGAAGTAAAGATTTAAATATTTTGCAAACATCTTTTACTGACAAAAAAGGTAACTTATTAACATTAGCATCTAAATTAGTTTCTTACTCTTGTATGTATAGACTCAATTACGCATCTACAAATTTGTCATTGATAGTTGACAGCATCCCAAAAATTGATATTCCAGTTTGAGAAAACTGATTAATACACTATAAAACTTCTCGAAAAGGTTCCCGAAAATCAGTAACAGCAAAATAAATTTTGTTATTATAAATACTTCTTTAAATCTCTAAAATATATTGGTTGCTGAGGTTTCGAAGGACGAAGAAAGCTTTTCGGAATCACGAGTGATACGGAAGAGATTATTGTAAAAATTTTGTGGTTATTTTATGTTTTTTTAGACTAAGTAGTATTACTCCCTTTTTACATTATGAGTCAAACCTCGCAATCAACTTTCAACTCACTTCCGATGCCCGGGATTTCCTCAATTGTTGTACACAAATTCATTCTCGATGCAATAATCATGTAATTTCAAAACCCTACCTCATCAGATTTGCGCTCTGGGAATTAAAACCCGGATCTTCACACAAAAGGAAATATTCCAGAAACAAGCCAAAGTAGAATGATTTTGGCAAAAACGGAATTACAGTAACAGAATAACAATAATGGTTACACCAATGAAATTTATTCTGTGCAAAACCACGCATGGTAGTATACAGCAACAATACAGTTTAACTTTGTAAAGTTAAGACATTGGTTAAAGGAAGGAAATTGAGCAATAAAAATATGTTACTTATTTATTTTTACGTTATAGATGTTGTTTCAAAAGTTATGTACTTTAAATCAAGTTCCAGGTGTTTAGTATTTTCTCGGTAATTGCATTTCATTTTAATTTAAAATTACCCAGGATTCCGGTGAATTTAGATTATGTAATTTTCCATAAACTATTCCAAATTTGAAATTTTATTTAGGAGTGAAATTAAATTTAGGCTTACAAAAATGTTTAGCATAAACTTCGAATTGAAAAAATTAGAGCTAAGTTATATATTTACACGTTCTACACAATCAAAGAAGGCAATTGTTTCCTCATCTACGAAGATATAATATATCCAAAAAAGAAAAATATATATAGACTAGAAAACAGAAATTCTGCTTTTTCAGAATTTAGTGTCGTCCCCGATGAAAAAAAAAAAAATGTATATATAAATAGTACAAAACATATTTCAATTTTAAGACTTAAAACACACACTTTTTTTATGTAAAATGACGTCATATTCGCATCCGCTTAAGAATTCCACATTGACAATCCACTCTTAAACATCTACAGTAAAGTATGCATAGGATGTCACTATCGCAAAATAATACACAAACGCAGCAAAAAGATGTCGTCATTAATGCAATTTGACAAAAAAACGGCTATCTAATGATTCATAGGCCTTCATTTGTTTGTAACATTAATATAGATAACTTAAAATTAAATATAGTTTAAAATAGCTCCATGTTTTAACAGAAATTATTCGTTTATATTTTTTCAAAATAGCACGCATTTTAATTACATTTTCTTTCGGTTGTTATGAAAAAATCGCAACAAAAATATATATTTGCTATTTTTTAACTATTTTACCTTTATTTTGTACATAAATGGAGTACTTGAGTTGCCAAAATTAAACAAATGGTGCTAAAAACTACAAAAAAATTAATATTTCAAAAATCAATGGAGATACAGTTTTCAAACAAATTGCATTTAAAAGTACATTTTTTCCCAATACGACGGTATAAAAATTGAAATTGTGGGATGCTTACAATTTTTTTAAAAAAATGCTATAGAGTATTTCATTGTACAATTATACATATGCTTGCTGGCTTCTATAAGGTAACGTTATTTTTTGGAGACAAAATAAGCTGGGTGAAAGAAATAGCATAACGTACCGGGGGCTAAAAAGCTCTTTCGATTTATACAAGATTTCCAAAAGTTTTCTTTATCCCTAAAATGCCAATATATTTTCGATATTTAAAACAACATTTACAAAAAAAAAAAAAAAAAGTTTTTTTTGCTGGCAGTGATTTTCAGAAACGTTTGAGAGAAGTTTTCACAGTTTATTAATCACTTTTTTCAATTTGGCATATAGGTTTTTGGAATGCTATCAATTCTCAGCTAAACATTTCCAGCTACGTAGTTGAGCTTTACATGCAAAATTAAAAAAAATAAAATTAATTTTAATGTTAATGTTACTGCTGTTACTTTATCATATTTGCCTGTAAAACATGTTTGTTGAATATGTAAATGTTTACTTGAGATTCGGTAGTATACAAGAAACCTATATTCCCAGTTTAAAAAACAGGTTAATGCACTCTAAGAATTACTTACAAAAGTTTCCAATAATCAATGGCAACAAAAAAAACTAAGTTTTTATAAAGGTTTTTTTTTTAAATCTCTGATGTATGTTGGTTTCTAAAGTTAATGCACGTTTTTTGCAATCCAGTGTAACTCGAAAAGTTTACTGTACATTGTGTCTGTTGGTTATTTCCGTAGATTAAACCTTTAAGACCCAACCCGCACGATCGTGCGGGTTAGACATTCATTTAAATTTTTGCTTTTGAGTCGTATGTAATAAAAACTCAAATCGAACGATAGTTCTGGTTTGCAGATAGAGTAAAGTATTATTTTTATAAACAGGTAGCGATTGCAATCCATGTTTTACTTTCTACAGGCATGACTAATTTTGTTTACAAATACATCGGGTTTTAAAGGGTTATGAAATATTAGTCCTTTTTTTTTTTTTGAGTGTGCGTAAATACATTTATTTGATTTTCTAACTGATCATTTTTTTTTTCAATTTTCTTTCTTTGTACCACGTCTCTGTAACTTCATCGAGGAAACTGGAATATTAATAGTTCAGATTAATTTTTTTCTGATCATGAATTTTTTAAAATACTGATTAAATAGAATTTTAAAACATACATAAGAATTGAATATTAAAGCAATTGAATATCAAAATGCAAGCGTAGCAAACTAAATGTTAAAGAAAATTAATAAATAAATGGAATTTAAATAAAAAAATGGATTTATCCTGAACCACCTAGCTAAAGAAAGATTTTAGTAATTGGAACTACATTTAGATAGTTAATAAACAAATGTTTTCTTTTCTCATTTGTTAAAAATATGTATTAGGCAAATAAAATGATCATATCATGTAAGCGAATTGCTGATTGCAATAAAATATTTGCATTCAAATGGAATTAGATTAATTCCTTTTAAATGCTTTATAAAATGCGATATTTTTCATTATTTTCTTTTATTTTTGAACGTATGCTGACTCGATAGGATTTTATCGACAGGAAAAGTCTAATTTTGTTGGTGGTTTCCTTATAAATTTCATCAAGTTCCGAAAATAGTATCTTTGTCAGTCTGTCTCTGTTCATGTTTTTTTTTTTTTTTTTTTTTTTTTTTTTTTTTTTTTTTTTTTACCGCTCTAATTTTCATAAAAGTTGGCAAATCAATTCGATTTTTGAAGGTTTTATTAAGGTACCGAGTATTACTTTACATTTTCAAAAAGACACTATATAGTGTACTGTGTTTTTTTCTTACACATAAACTTCTAAAGTTTTAATGTAGTAAAGTCTACTATGCATCATATATCGTCGGTACCATGTCAAATTATCCAATGTGAAAATTGCCACTTTTCAGGAGGGCAGAAAAACTGTTTTAATTTTGGATTCAAAATCAGCACCAAGCAGCAATAAACAATTATTATATTTTTGGGTGCTGTTTTATATCCTAGTTAAGCATAAATCATTCAAATAATTTTACTCGCCAAAAAAATCACATTGGATAGTTTGATTTGTAAAAATTTTGTACTTTTCCCAGGTTCACCATTCCACACTAACGATTATGTCATATTGGATAGTTTGACTTGAAAAACATTTGTGTTTTTCGCAGATTCGCCGTTTCACAGTAGCAAATGTGTCGTATTCAATACTGTAAAAGCACTTATTTTCGCGAGGCTTTAATTTTCGCGATTTTCACGAACCCGTCGTAATCGCGATAATTTAAGCCTCGCGAAATATTTTTTTTTCCGCCTCAAATAATAATAAAAAATCAGAAATTTTTCACTTATCCAAAATTTAATGATTACAGTTACTTAAATAAGAAATAAGTACAGAAATTTCTTAAATACTTACAATTATTTCTTGAATACTATACAAGTATTTCTTGAATAAAAACAATAATAAAATTAATAGAATGAACTTTTCGGACAAAAGGAAGTTTCTTAAAATACCTTATGCAAAAGGGGTTCATATTTAGGTAGTTTCGGAATATTTCAACTTTCGGTTCTGTTCATGTAAAATTTGCAAAATTTTCAGCTCGCGAAATCACCGATATCTTCATTTTCGCGAAAATAAGTGCTTTTACAGTAGTTTAATTTGTAAATTTGTACGTATTTACATATTCAATATCTCTTAAGAGTTTTTTTATACTTTTAATGACGAATATACAGTAAATTAATAAAGAAAAGTTATTTTTAAGCATTCTTTTAATTTTATAAAACATAAGAAAACAATATCTCAAATAATGGGGTGGGCAACAACAGGCACTTGATACTCGTAATTATAAATAATAATATTCACGCTATTTATTCTAAGAAACTCATGGGACGACTTCTAACACTATTTTCGAATAGAAATCTTTGTGTTATTGAATGTCCCATTAAAATATGTTGGAATAAATGACGTTGAAGAAAATTTGGAAAAAATTCATAATAGGCTGTTTTAATGCATGTTCTCCTGAACGTAGTGAATGATAAAGGGTTAATCCCTTTTTTCTCAAGACTTTTTTGATCGTTAAAAATTTTTTATGACTTTTGGATTACTTTTCTGTCGTCTCATTGTGCTCTAACTCTCATAAATGTACTCGTATTGTCATACAACTTATTTATGTTTTTGACGTTTAGTATGGCATGTCCGCACTGTAAATTAAAATGTCTGAAAATCAAACACTTAAGTGTCTGAAACGGAGTGTTCAATTTTCATACATTTTAAAATGTCTGAATTTTTTCAGACACATTTTGCGTCTGAATTTCAGACACTTCAAACGTCTTAATAGCATCCATTTTTTTTGTAAGCATCATACGTAGCCATGTTTGACCACGTTGAACCCTGGAAAAATATTTGGCTGGGGTCTTGCCCCCTCCACCCCCCCCCCCTCCCCCACGAAGCCTGATTTTTTTGGTGCTCCTAATTTTGGTATGCAATTTTCGTTAAGCTGTTTATTTAAATCTTTTACGACATTTTACTGATTATAATCAATATTTTGAACTTCAGGAATAGAACAAGATTAAAGCAAAAAATATTTATCTAAATATTTGTTTTGATGATAAATATGATTTCGAATATGATTTTTTTTTAAATCTTATTTTACTTTAAAAGTTCAAAACATCGATTACATTCAGTACAATTTCGAAACGGATTTAAAATTTAAGCTTTACAAATATTGCACATTAAATTTGGTGGCACTTAAATCGTAGGGGGACGGGACACTGCTTACCCATGCTTTAATCAATAAGTTCTTTTGCAAAAAATGCAACCCTACACTATGGTTATCTAAATAGAGGTGTCCGGTACTCGGGAGTATCCATTGTGGAGGTTAATGGACATTCACGAATAGCGGACACCTCTATTTAGCGAATACTTTTTTAATCCGCAAAGCACACGCATACATATTTGTATATTTTTACCTCACAAAAGCAGACATCTCCGATCATCAGACAAATTCCGCGATCCCGAAGTTTCAGCTATTAAGGGCTTTTAAGATACATGGATAAATATATATTTTTTTATAATCTTGTCCTATTCTAAAAGTTTAAAATATTTATTATACTCGGTTGAATGTCGAAAGAGATTTAAAATGTCAGATGTACGAAAATTGCAAATAAAATCCCCCCATCTCCCCAAAAAAGGAAAATTCATATAATTTAAAAATTAGATTTAAAAAAAAATTATATTGACACATAGGCAATTTTACATATCTACCAGATGATAATCACAACAGCTATTTAACTATGAGTAAAAAAATTAAAAAATAAATATTCCACTTTAATAATATTAAGAAAAAAATTACTTCGGTATTTTGTTAAATATATTTTGTGTTTTTAATCTTGCCCTACTCTAAAAGTTCAAAACTTTCATTATAATCAGTGCAATATCGAAAGGATTTATGATATCAGCTTTGCGAAAATTGAATACAAAATCCCCCTCCCCCCACCTCCCTTCCCGAAAAAAAATTTAAATTCTTATCATTTAAAAATTAAATAAAAAAAATTATATTGCCACATGCCACTTCAGCAAGTTTTTATGCAGATCACAGGGTAATCACAAAAGCTATTCAACTATCAAAAAAAATAAATAAATAAATATCCTACATTAATAGCAAGAAGAAAAAATAACTTAGTTTCCAAGCTTCATTTGTCTTAAATATATATCTTAACATCTAATTGTCATTCTTGTAATTTTAGTATAAGTGTATATAAATACAGTTACAAAAATCACAATATTAAGTACAAAATCTATAATTATAGCTTTTTACTTTTTCCCATTATAAATTTCAAATTACTTTTCTACTAAAAATAATCAAAAAATCAATATTATACTTGATTTCAAATGAAATACATATGTATATTTTTACTGGCAGTTTTAAAATTAAGGAGCACATGATAGATGAATCATGACAACGTCATACGTTTTCAGGTACTTTATTTATCTTATTTTTTAATCTGCGGTTTTACGTTAGGAAGAAAGATCTTTCCAAAGCTTTTTTTTTTTTCCTTTCATTGTGGTCGCTACGTGAGATAAGAATTAACCATTGAAACGAAACTGCGATTGAAAGCAAGAGAATGAATATTCAACTTAAAATGTCTCTCTTTTAGTAATATTATTACTTTAAATTTGGGAAAAAAAGATGAAAATTCAGAATATATAATTTGTAATAAAAGACAACGTCATAAGTTTAAAAATATATACTTCTAGAATTAATGGTTTTTTTCGCAAACAGATTCAAAACTAATTGAATTTCATGCAAGATTTTGTTTATACTATAAATAAAATCATAAAAGACACTAATTTCAGTACTATAAAGAAATTATGACACTTACTTCAATCGATGTTGCAAGAGGTCAGAAAAATTCCTCGATTTGAAATTTCAAAAACTACCCCAGTGAAGGAGAAGGGCTTGCATCATTTTAGTACGATATTTCATAATATATCCGACTAGCCATATTTAAAGAATGAAATGTTTCATCCTCAAAATAGGACCCGCCAGACAAAAGTTTCTTTTTTTTGCTAGCTTCGACAGGACGAAGATAAATAACACAATATTATTGATATAAATTAATACGAATTAACACTAAGTCCATTGCACACGCTTTGTAGAATTTCTGGGTGTAATCTTCAAGCGTCGTCTACTTCTGTTCTGTGTCTACCCCGCCCTTATATGGACGACAGCTTCTAAGAGACATTTGATGTCAAGCACACACGTCAGATGCATGTATTCAATAAATAAATAATCCAAGTGAATGCGAATTTAAATCACAGAACTTCACATTCCGCGAAAAACGAATTAAAATACACGCGTACATAAAAACAAACTTCGTTTGAATTACAACGTATACCAACTTTGAACGAAGACATCTAAAACGCATGCGCGACTGGCAGTGCCCCAGTGCCCCCTGGTGGTTATTGCGTCGGAAGAATCAAAACGTCTTAAATTAAGACACGTTTGAAGCAACGAAGTGTCTTAAAATAAGACGTTTGCGGATATTTTAGACACTGTTCTCAGTTCATTTACACCATGATCATACTAAGACACTTATGTATCTTAAATTAAGACATCTATAATGTCTTAATTTTCAGATTAAGACACTTAAGTGTCTAAAATTCTTTTTCAGTCACATATGTGTCTAAATTTAAGACGCCTCTATTTGCAGTGCGGTACTAAAAACGGAGCGTGTAGCATTTATAGGTCCTTTACAGGGACAATCAAAAGATCCTGGTTACATTACGCTTAATGGAGAAAGAAACGTTTGTGATTAAGTTTAATTATGTTACAATATTTCAAATATAAGGAAATTTATATACATTATTGATGCGCACAGCAACATGCCTACGTTAGAATATGACGTGTACGGCAGTTATCGCTCATTTACAGGGACACGCGAAAGATTTCGGTTAAAGTGCAGTCTATTAGCGGTAACTGCTGAAAATGCATTTTATATTATGGTATTCATTTTAAAAGTATGTGCATACTACGTAGTATGTATAAATTCTATAAATTGTATACAGGAGTACATAAAATAATTCGTTAGGATTATTCATTATGAGTCTCAACTTCTTAAACGTAGTTTTTAATTCTGTTATGCATTTCAAAGCTGAAATATAGTTAGTATGTGAGATGTTTGCGGAATACAAGTAAAATCATATACAGGGTCACTCAAAAACTAGAATCACCGACAATTATGGATGATAATTTCTGGAAGTATCATTTCAGTAGTTTTAAGCGTCTTTTAGCTTGCATTAAATTTTTAGCTTATTATGTGGCATGTATAAAAATCTGTAGGTAATATACAGGGTTGTACAGAATAATTCAGTTATGCTTGTCTATTGGAAGAAAGTACTGAATGTGAATTTTCAACCTATTATACTTTTTAACACTTTCCAACAAGTTTGAAAAGTGTTTATGAACTCGGTTTGTCTGTCTACGCTCTAACTCACGTAAATATACTCGGATTTAAATGAAATTGAAAAAATGGTGCTTACAGTGGCATGTTTGTTACTGCATATGAAGTGCGTAACATTAATGGTTCATTTACAGGGGCACCCAAAAGATTTCCATTACATTATGGTATATGGGGAAAATCGTTTGAAGAGTATTTTAATGACATTACGCTATTTCAAATGTATTAAAATGATATAAATCACTGAATTTCATTACAAGAAGATTACGACGAATAGGGCATGCACTCTTAGCATTTGTCGTTCATTTACATGGATACACAAAAGAAATGTGTTACGGTTCTGTCTTTGAGCAATAATTGTTGGAAGTGCATTTTTGAATTTCGGTATGCGCTTTTAAATGTAATTGTTTTTTTGCATGTTGTATAAAAATTCTATACCTCGTATACAGGGCTGCACGAAAGAATTCACAAAAAAAGTTACCGTCCATAGACAGAAAATTACTCGAATCAGTTTGTGAGGCTCTGTAAATGTTCTGTAAATTTGCATATAATCTAGATAGTATGCGACAATTTAGTTTAATTAGAAAACGAGTAACGCAATTTATACTTTCATCCTTATGCAATTTCTGACAATAAACGGCAGTTAACTCGAACTTTTTATATAGTGATGTATATTATCTACAGATATTTATTCATGTTACGTAATATGGTAAAATTTAATTCAGGCAAAAAAATGCTATAAACACACTTCCAGCAATTACCAGTCGTAGCCGTCATTACTTTCAGTGCTTTGCGTAGCCCTGCATATTTGGAATTTCTACTAACATATTTTAGTATCGTAAAAATAAATAAAAGACCGAAATTGCATAACACAATTAAAGCCCTCCTTTAAGAAATTCACGCCCATACAAAATAATGCTTACGAATTCTTTTGTATAGCACTGTATATGATCTGTAGACTTTATACGTACCACATAATATTCAAATAGTTAAAAACTCATACTATTATTGAAAACAAACTTCAAGCAACTTTCGCTAATAGACAGCAGTATGTCATAACCGATTTCTTTTGTGTGTCCCTGTAAATTAACGATAACTATCATACATGTCATATTCTACAGTAATCAATTTGTAATATAAATCAATTACGGATGTCAATTTCACTTTGTTTGGAATATTTGAACATTATTAAAACATGCTTCAAACCATTTTTTTTTTTTGTAAACCGTTATACCACAAATATCTTTTGTACGAACCTATAAACAATAATAAATGGCTTGCACACCATATTCTGCATAAAATTTTGCATAAAACATGTTTTAATACACTTGAAAAAACAATATTAATTTCATTATGTTTAAAATACGTAACACCATTAAAGACACCGCTATTTTTCCCTATTGAGTGTAGTGTAAAGGGATTCTTTTGAGTGTACCTTTAAATGAACTAAAAATTCTCACATTCCATTAACAATAGAAAACATATGCCATATAGTAAATGTTAAAAACATATGTCAATAGCGTTAAATTTCAATCGATAAATAAAACAGTTTTTGTCTTCCTGATAAAGAGACTATTTTCATATTGGATAGTTTGACATGGTAGTGATACTTAGAAAGAGAAAAAATTCCAAACATCTGCGACAAAGGATCGAATATGCCATATTGAACAGTTTGACATTGTAAATTTTTGAAAAATATGCATATTGAATACTTTGAAACAGACATTATCTAAATTTCTAATCAAGATAGAGACGTGACGATTTTGATTATTAAGTATCTTACACAATACAAGAAAATGGCACAAAATATGAAAAATGCATTATTTCACATTGGATAGTTTGACATGGTAGCGACGATATATGCGATGCGAGTAACAATGTTGCTTAAACTGAATGCAGATAAACACAAAACTGTATCACGAAGTATACTCTGCTGTGCCAAACCACTCCAACTAAAATGTGCTGAATGAAATTGATTAAATAAATATGAAAGCAGCAAGTGATGACACCAAATTCTAAAATTGGATTTATTTGTTCTTAAAAATTACATCTAATTTTGTTGTTGTTGTTGTTATTTTTTTTTTCATTTATTTATTATTGTCGTGCAGGAAAATAAGGCACCAAATGCTTGATTTGTATCAGTGTAAATATTTCTTCGTGGTACATAGTTCAGAGAGAAAATTACAATAATTAATAATGATGTGTTATATTTTAATAGCTTTCTGTAAATAAAAAAAATAGGTAAAATAAGGTATCGCTGGACAGTGCATGCAACAAAGAGTGTAAAGGTAAAACTTATTTTACAGTTATGTAAATATCTTAAATTATATACGTAAATAAATTTAAAAAAATGTAAATATATTAAATTATATACGTAAATAAATTTTTGAAAAATGTAAATATGTAGGATTGCTTTCTCACATCTCGCAGACAGTAAGTGGCTATAAATTAGCTGAAGATGCCATTTGGACTTTCCAAATGAATGGTAGTCATCTAAAAAAATTACGAGAACTTTTAAGGATATTTACTACATGTCGAAAAAAATTTATGGAACCTCACACGAAGATTTTAGGGAAGGTCCGGGTCCCACGATCACGTGATGCGCCAAAGGGGGAAACAAGCCATTACAATTATGGATGCACCGGGAAAGCGCAACTACCCGCCTCTTAGAAAATATCCAACAATCTGCCTTTTAGACATGCACCCAACAATGAGTAGAAAACGATCGAAGTTACCAAAGCAAGAATAATTAAGAATAATAATAAGTTTTCTTGCGTTTCGTTTTCAAAAAAAATAAGTGCATTCAGTCTTCTCTCAGTTATTGCCAGTAAAAGTCAGCAAAAAAAAATAACGTGTGTCCGGATGTAAATTCCCCAGGAGATGAAAACATGGAAGGAAAAGCCGGAGGTTTCTGAGTCTAGATGCAAACTCCAGGATTCTGATACGACGACCAGGAAGGGTTAGGAGTGCAGACGCATGGTTGACACAGCACCGACATTAGGGAAATATGGCACGTTTTTCCCGATTTTATAACCATTTCTAAGTGCGAGCGAACTTTCATTAATGAGAAATTTCAGAGTGTTGAAAAAGCGTTTAAAAGGTCATGATTAGCTATGCTCATTCCAAGGAGTTGTCTTCAAGTGTTAGAAATCCTATAATTCAAGAACCAGCGTTTAAGAAGTCGTAATTAGCTCTGCTCATTCTAAGGAATTGTCTTCAAGTGCCGGAAATCCTATCATTCAAGAACTCTTATTATTGATGGAATTGCTCCAGAAGAGAACTGTCTCAAAAAAAGCCTCTGAGCCTCTTCAGAACAGCGCCAGATCTTAATCTTTTAATCCAAAGTGAACTGATAAAGTAGTACTTTAGTGTAACGGACAATTCCTGACGAACTCTGTAAATGTGTGGACTTTAATTCTATTGGTGAAAAAAGGAAAATTTAGAACATTCTTTTCAAGTTTTACAAAAAAATGACCTCGAAATGACTGCAGGATGGTGAGACAATATTTGATTATTCTAATATTTTTCTAAAATGGCTATTTATTGGAGTATATTTTTATAACGCTTAAATAATTTTAAAAAAATTAGGAAGAAACATTCATAAATAAAATTTCCGACTGAATTTTGTCTGGCCAATTTTGATGTAATAAAAGAGATAGATGAATAAAGTATGTAAAAATTAAATTAGAAAAAAATCAACGGTACAAAATCGTTAAAATGTTTATCAAAATGTATAAAATCTATAAATCGGCTTATTAGCCCCTTAGAGTTATTATTTTGGGACGTGAGTATGTATGTATGTATTGTACTATTCGTAACTTATGGTGTATATTTTGATAAAAAAAAGTAGGAAAATATAAAGTGATTGTAAAAGAAATAATAATAATAAGTATAAAAGTTGTGTGCAAAATAAAATATTTGTTAAGGATTAATAAGATATGGAAAACGTAATGAAAATTTAGCATAAATTTAACATTTGAATGAGTAAAGTTATTGCATTATATTGTGAAAAGAAATAAATGAATTATTATTGTGAAGAATACGAGGGTGTATCGATACGTTTTTGCCCTCACATAGAAATAATTGGGTGAAATTTATGAAATTTCTACATTGTATTAGCCTTTTTCTATATAGTCACCATGCACAGTAACACATTTATGCAAGCGGTATTTCAAAGAGAAGGGGGGAGGTTG
Organism: Maratus speciosus; assembly: GCA_963932465.1. Taxonomy (NCBI): domain Eukaryota; kingdom Metazoa; phylum Arthropoda; class Arachnida; order Araneae; family Salticidae; genus Maratus; species Maratus speciosus. The sequence goes on along the minus strand of OZ010788.1, from coordinate 352,295,407 downwards.
TATTCCAGGAAGCGCGATAGTAGACCGTAAGGAGGGCATTTTTCTAACTGTGACCACTTATTCATATTATGCACTCCCGAGCCTCTCCCCCCAAATTTGCTCTTCGGGGGGGGGGGGGGCGAATGATGTACGCAAAATTTAGAAAAGTGCTCACAGGAGAGCATATTTAGAGGGATGGGCTTGGGAGGTGCATAGCATGAATAAGTGGTCACAGGCCTTTCCAACAATATGTCACATTTGGGGGTCGGTAAAAGTTAGAAAAATGCCCCCCTTTGGGTCTACTATCGCGCCTCCTGGAGTATATCCTCTCCCCTCTCTTTGAAATACCGATTGCACAAATGTGCTACTATGCACACTGTCTATATAGAAAAGGGCGCATAAAATGTAGAAATTTCACATATTTAACTCAATTATTTCTATGTGAAGACAAAAACATATTGATGCCCTCTCATATATTCGTCTTCTTTCTTTCTTTTTTTACCCTGACTCATTTCTTTCGTTTTAGCAAAATAACAAACTAAAAAAAAACTGTATTTAGATGAGTTTAGACGATATTGTAGATGTTAAATAATTCGGACATTGCGTTTTTTTTGCTTATTTGCTTTTCTACTTAATTACTTTTTTTAGTATTATCCACTTATGCTGTCTCTCAACGCGCAGCTGGATGATACCTAATCTTTCCCTAATTGACCTACCACTGCATGCATCACGTCTGGTATGTTTGGGTTTCTTTTCATCCCAACAATTATTTAAAAGATTAATGCGAACATTGTGATAAAAATAGAGAACATACGAATTGTGCATTTCTGAAGTTTGTGTTACCGCAATTTTGTGATAAAACAGATCTAGAAATTATTTGACGAACTATCTATAGCTTTAATTTGAAAAAAACTTTAATTCCTCGGGTTTTTTTTTTTTTCATTTTATATGTATATTATTAGCTATAAAAATTACTTCTTTCTCCAGAGATATAAAAAAAGAAACATTTTCACTTCTATAAGTCCGATTGATTTTGTATAAATCCCTTTGGATCCAATAAGATAAAAACATACATTAAATGATGTTATTTTAATGGAAGAGATAACATACAGATTCATTTCATCGTGCCGTCTCGAGCGATTGCTTTAGCATAAGGTTTTCGTAAATGGATAATTTCCTTTTGAGAAACTTATTAAATATTACTTATTTAAATACAGAAAGGAATTGAGTTTTTATTTGTCTCGTCTGTTTCTTCAAAAAATTATAATAGTTTTATCTCAAAAATATCCTTGGCAAAGATTTCAGAAGGTTCTTTCGGATAATTTTAACCTCAATATTTTATTATACTTGCTAAAGTGAAAAGAAATGAACATATTTATTGAAAACTAATAGTATATGAGCAAAGATATGGTTAGAAAATTTACTTTCTATTTCAACAAGTATTTATGAATGATTAAATATTAACAAAACTGGTATTCAATAAAATTCAATTACAATCCGCATTTCCTGCCATTTGTAGTTCTTTACAGCTGCACAGTTTAATATAAAATTTTAATTAGTTATTCAACAGCAAATACTACATCTGAAAACCTTGAAAAAAATTAACTTAATCTGTATTGTTCTAAGCCACCTTATCTTTATTTTTATATAGGATATATTTTCCTTTTCCTTTAAATAAAACCGACACTAAAATCGAAAATTATTTTGATAAGAAATATGCGTTTCATTGTGTCCATGATATACAATCATATTTACAAATGATATTTTTGTGCACAGATTTAGTTTAACACACAAAATTAATTAGTTTATAATCATTTAGAAAGTTTTAGAACAAATTTTAGTACCAAAATTCGTTAACATAACTGATTTAGAAAAATATCCCACATTTAATTAAATGAGAGATACATAAAATTTAGTCTCTGTAATCTTTATGCTTAAACTTCGAATGCTTTTTAAACATTTTCCGGAGATTGCAATTTTTTTTCAAACAGGAAAATAAACCAAACAGTCTAAGAAAGGTGATGAGGCATGTTTAATATCATATGGCTTTAAAGGAAATAACGATGCTCTTTCTTTTTAAAGTAATGTTACGAAACTCCGCCACTTTGAGAAACTGGCATAAATGTAGATTTAAATCATGGAACCTTATGCATTATGCAAAATCCGGAAGAATAATAACTATAAAATCACACGAATAGAATTTTTTATGACCACATCAAAGGGAATTTTTCTACATTAGATCTTTTATATCAGTTCTTCTTTGATTTTGAACATACATTTCCTTCGCTTAAAATATGAGGCATGCTTACATAAAAGCACCTTTTGCTGAAAGATATTATGTGTGGTGTAAATGATTTATTTCGTTGGAATGAACAAACAGAAGTAAAATAGACTTAAAATAAGTTATATGACCCAAATGCAACAAATGCAATTTATTTACGAATTTCTTTTTTTTTCCTTATATAACTATAAAATATATGCATATAAAGGAATTATATGATAGATGCTACAGAGAAGAATAAAGTAAGAAAGTTAATCTCGCATGTATATATTAAATTTAGCAAGTTTACAGTTTTTTAAAGAAGTTCTCTTATTTAAAAAATCAAATGTATAAAAAATTCAGGGTTTGTACACCTCTAGAGAAGAACACTAGATTTTTCGTACAATAATATTTGCCTTATTTATGAAAATTTGTCTTTTTAAATACTACTTTACAAAAAATCTGGTAGTGAAACTTTGACTGGTAGTGAAACTGAGTGAGTCTCAGGATTCTTAAAATTGGAAAAAAAGAAGAAAAAGACTATTTTTAACATTTGATATCTGAAAGTGTGTATGATTTTAAAACGCAATTTTTGGAGGTATGGAAGATATAAGTATATTCTTTCTCTTCACTTATTTAAATAATTTAAAGGTGCAGAATTAGCATTTACAGGGAGCTTCAAAATGTCAGACATTTGACGAGCAGAAAATTGGCATAACAGCTTACGCGCCGAATTAGAAAATAAATTTTGCAACTAGAATGAAATTTTTGGTGCCTTCTTATACCGCAGATTTTAATAATAACCCTGAACCTAAATAAATTTGTATTTAAAGCATTTTCATATTTATGATACAAAGTTGTACTTAGCTAATACAAAATTTTGAAAATTTCAACAGTGCAATTAAAACAAAATTTTTTTTGAACAATAAAAAAGAAATTTTAGGTTCAGTTCATACAAACTATCATGAAACATATAATTTGAAAATTTCATGAAAAAATATTCAGAAGTTTTTGAGATATCGTGCGCGTTATGCTCCAAACATCATTTAGGAAAAATGACTTCAAAACTGCGAAATACCGCTTCAACTATCGAGTGGGTAGAATTCTGAAACCCATAGTTTCTGTTCTAATGGTAATTTCAAGGAAACATTTATATCAAAATATTCCGAAAAGACAGTAGTTTAATATCGAAAAGATTACATTTTTGAAATTTTGGAAGATTTAAGAGTCCTGAATCACGTTAAATCACTTGAATTCCCTGAGACGTGCGAACACTTAAATTTTATTTCAAATTTAAAATAAATACAGTCGAATTCGGTTAAGACGCTCACTGTTAATAAACTATATGGCGAAATGTGATCGGTCATTTGCGATTTTAGACGTTTTGTTAAATGTCTAGAAAACTACATGAGGAATTATCCTAAAACTCCGGGTGTGTAAACAAAATAGTACAGGTCATACATTTGTGAGGATTTTTTCCTTAAACCCCATAAGGGACCATTAACAAATTGAAAAAATAACGAATATCTTTTGGATAACCCTGTAAAAACTAATGTAGAAAAAACGTTCAAAGTGTAGATTATGATTAAGTTCCTTATTGTAATAAACTGTGTTCATTTTTATGAGAATAGCATGTATACGCGTAAAGAAATTAAAGTTTTTATAAAAAGAGTCCCAAATTTTGCCAAGTGTTTTGCTTATAATTTGAAGAGTTCTTAATATAAAAAAAAGTTCTTTTCAGAAAATATGACAAACAACATTCTACACCCTGCAGTCAGAATTAAAAAATAAAAAAAATTCTATAAAAAATGAGCAAGTTTACTAAATAATGATTCACTGCGCATTAGGGTGGAGTGAAAATGACGGAATTTTTTTTTTTAATTTTTTCTTTAGATATGTCTAAAAAGTTGCCTTTTGGCACGCTGAATATAAGGTTAAATTTTCATTTCATTTGGAATTCATCTTTAGGGCTCTACCAACTCTTAAAGATTATGCCCTTTATACGTGAAAAACCAAAGTTTCAGTATGTAGTATAAACTATTTTAAAAAAGATTTTTCATTAAATTTCTAATTTTAGTAAAATAACCCATAAAAATGATTGATTAAAGTATTACTTGTAAACAATCGAAGTGTCTTCGTGTTTTAACACCTTGATTTCTAAAGATAACCTTAAAATATGAATTACATTGTCGCAAAAATGGTAAAGAAAAAGCAAACTAATTAGACATACAGTTTACTTTCATTTTTCGAATATACGTAAAAGATAGTTGTCTAAATGTATAAGAAAGACATTTTTCTGAACCTATAGTAATATAATAAAAAGAATATATACGATGTACTGTAAAATGACCTTTCATTTCACTCTAATTTACATTGACTTTTGGTACCAAAACAAGGCATTTTCTTTCGTGATTTGATTTTTGCTCGCATATATCCCTTGCTAATTTCACGCATCTTTCAATATATACGATATATTGAATATGACACGGAAACTTTTAGAATTGAAAAGATGGGACTTCCGATTTTTTTATGAGAACTTTCAGCTCCTCTCTTGATACCCTATTAAGAATGCGGGATGATGTGATTTCACATTCTTGCCAGTTCAATAATGATAATATAGTCTATAGCACTGAAGTTTGATATTGGAATATGAAACTGTCTTCTTCTTGAACATTCCATTTCCCTTGCCTACAAAATTTTCGGAATCCAAATTCTCGAACATGGTTTTTTTCATCAGTTATGATCGCTATTAATTTTTTTTCAATGGCTGATGTATGCGTTTCGTTGAATATCGTGATCAACAATCTTCATTAAATCTTCTCTAAAATAACGAAAAAACTTAATTATTTTTGTTTTGTTTTTTAACATTTGAGCTCTATTTTTGCTGGAAGAATCTTTCTTAATTTGAAACGACAAATGTGAATATACTTTAATTACAAATTCAGCCATAATTTTCAGATTTTGGGAAGGATTTTGATTTTTAATGTGCAATTTAAGTAGTCGATTGGCAGTTGTCAACATCTAGAGTGACACATTTTACATGGATTGCGATTTACCAGATTTAAGGAGCATTTGACACATGAAAATGCTTGACACATGCCGTAAAAATAATTTTGGTCTGTATTTAACTCTCCACAGATCATTTCTGGGAGAGAAGAGCAGATTTTTTTTTTATTCCACAACTGTCTATAGATCACATTGATCCAACGATTTTCTAATAGGAACAGAAAAGTTTCATGGGCCAGTAGTTTGTCCATCAAGTTCAGAAAATTAATGACACAATGGCAATTCGTTTGTGTGAAGCTGACATATTAACGACTACGAGGGATGACTAATCTTTATTTAATAAAATCTAATTGCACCATTCTTTTTCCCAGTGTTTACAGTTCTTCCGTCACAACCTATAGGCATAAGTTTATCAAAATTTAAGTTGTTTTCAGTGAAATATTTTAAAAGGCTTTCTGCAACATTCTTTCCTGATCCAGAGGATGGTGTAATGTGTCCCAGATACAGTAAATTTGACTCTTCAATCAGAAATAAATGTTCTCCACTTATAGTTCTTCGATGTAATCTATCTCATATTTTCCATCACTTCTTTTGTATTTGAGGATTCGAATAAGCTTCTGGTATAAAAAAAAATTGTTGTCTATCATTTGATCTATAGGTCTCTGGGAAACTACAATAATTTATGCTTTCTTCCAAATTTCTTCGATTTTCTTTCTTAGGATTTTAATTACCTCTGACTTTGGTGGATTTTTATTGGAAAAATAGTACTTTATAACATCTGCCATTGTTGGCAACACAGAGTTATTTAGTTTTGAAGGGGCATCAAATAGGGGATATTCCACTGCACTTCTAGTAATGGTAAACTTCGATTTGCTTCCACACGCACTCATTTAAAAATTATTCTAAAAATCAGAACAAACAATTTTTAAAACTCACTAAAACGTTTCAAATATTTTTAAACAAAGACTTAAAGTTTAAAAATGATAAAGGGAATTACTTAAATATAAAAGTGTCATTCGAGATTAACAAAAAACCCTGTAAATGCACAATTTATGATAAGAACCCATTTCGTGAAACAGTGAAAATATAAATGTCCTGATAGAGCCCTGAAAGAGTTTTTCAAAATTCATGAAATTTTGCACGTATATTAAAGACTAAACGGCAACTTTTGTCTGCTATCCAAAATCAAAATTCCAAATTTCATTTTTTCACTCCACCCTACTGCGCATGCCTCAATGTAATCGAAATGTAATTTGCATAATGTGTTAGCTAAATGTATAGAGCAACTTTTGTGGAAGTCTCAAAAATATAGTTTGAAAAGTCCGAAAATTATCTTGAGAGAATAAACTCAAAATCCGTTATTCCCAAAAGGAATCAAAAATATGAGGGGTTGTATGCAAATACAGTAGTACGTTCAATATTGTGTATGCTATATTGGCACTAATCAATGGATATATGGATACAAACCCTCATCTTTTTGCTTCATTTTGGGAACAACGGATTTTGATCTTATTCTATCAACGATAATTTTCAGAAATTTCAAGCTATGTTTTTGAGACTTTTACAAAAGTTGCTCTATACATTTAGCTAACACATTATCCACATTATATTTTAATTACGTTCGGGCATGCGCAGTGAAACATTATTTGGAAAACCTGCTAATTTTTCATACAATTTTTACTATATGTTAATTCTGATTGCAGAGTTTTGTGTACAATTTGTTCATCCTTTTATCATAAAGAATTGACGGACTAACGGCCATGGAACAAGCCCACTCCATTAGTTCACAAGCCTTTTCAAACAGCTCGCAACAATGTTGCATAAATCGTGATAACAGTCGTTAGGTTCCAATAGACTGATCGCCATGTGCGCATTCACGTATCAAGATAACATACAAACAAAGGAAAATGAACCTGTTAAGTGACCAAAGCCAATTCAAAGGGTCACAAATTAAAGACCACAACAAGTCAACCCATCAACGGTAAGTTCGCAAGGTGGCAAAACCTTAAATTTAGACATCCACCATTAATAGAGTCATAAAGAAAAACAACCTACGATAGAGACAAGCATCTCACGGTATCTGAGAAGCATATATCTAATCAAGGAAAAAGAAAAGACCCACAAGAATATGTCAAAATATTAAAAAGACAACCACCACGACAGTGACCAAATACCAAGACAAGGAAACCTCCTCAGAAGTACATGTCCACTGGTTGAGATAAGCATATTATACTAGACAAATATAATGAATTATGTCATATCCTAACCCATCAAGAATACGAATAATAGTAGCAATCTTTGTTAATAAATGGCAGCACCATTCACACAGAGTCTGAGCTTGTAAGGCTTTGCATGTAGCCGAGTGGAATCGATGAGTTGTAGGGAATGATTTGTTCTGAGAGCTGTGTTTAGCGGCTGTTGTAAATATGTAAATAAAACTATAAGTAATCTTATAGTTATGCCTCCTTCCTTAGTAAATAGTAATAAAAGAGTGCGGCGATATAATAGTGGCGACGTTATGGGATTTGGATTTAACCCAAAATAAAGTGTTGTAAAAAAATGAAAAAAAATGAAAAGAAAAAGAGAACAGAAAATGGCCGATAAAGAAATAATCCTTGGACAATATATGTCGAAATAATTGACTTTTATTTTATTTCTCAGCGAATAGCATAAAAAATGATGAGATGAAGAAAAATAGTTTGCTAAGTTCTGTTGGAACCTCAACGTTTGCCATTTTACGAGATATTATTGTTCCGAATACTCTGAAAGAGATCAGTTATGAAGATCTTTTAAATAAAGCAAAAGATCATTTTTCAGCACGCCCTAGTGAAATAGTAGAGCGATTTAAGTTCCAGAAGCGACTAAGGAAGCAAGGAGAGAATATATCAGATTTCATACGAGATTTACGTCGGTTATCCGAATATTGCAACTTCGGAAATACTCTTAATGACCGCCTGCGTGATCAGTTGGTGTTTGGGATCCAGGATGAGAAGATACAACAGAAATTACTAGATTCTAAAGATTTAACATTCCAAACAGCGGTGAAAATCGCAGAGTCGTTTGAATCAGTTGAGGCTGGAGTAAAATCCCTACACATCGGAGAAAGTACGACTGTCAATCAAATGCGTGTTTCGAAAGGAGAGAAACCAAAACTAGAGAAGTTCGCTCATGCACATAAGCCTAAAGAAGTTAAATTCGCGCCTGAGAAACCGTGTTACAGATGTTCTAAAAATCATAATCCCAAGTTTTGCCCTTTTAAATCTGCAGAATGCCATTTCTGCCATCGATTAGGCCAGATAAAAAATTTTTGTCGAAATCGAAAATTTAGAATGAGAAATGAGAAACAGTATAAGAACAGAAAAATTAAAACTGTTCAGAAGGAATATTGTTTAAACTTCATGTGCGACAACTCCAATAATGTGTCGTGGGTAAAATGGGTTAAAATAAATTGAGTAAAAATGCAATTTGAAATAGACACCGGTGCGGCTCATACTATTGTAAGTAAAAGTGTTGCTAACAAATTGTTCTCCGGGTAAGCTGCCTTTAATTAAATCTAAAATAAAATTATAAACTTATACTAAAGATTCTTTAACTGTTTTGGGGGAATTGAAAGAAATGCTGTTGTTGATTAATATTGTGTTCCGGATTTAAGAATATTAGTAATTAAAGAGGAGGGTCCGAGTCCAATTGGAAAAACTTGGTTAAAAGCATCAAAATTATTTTGGCCTAATGTAAATATGATTAAAAGCATTTCGAAAGATGATTTAATTAGAAATTTTCAAAATGTTTTTGCTGACGGGATCGGGACAATCAAGGGTCCTGTCGTGTCAATAAAATTGAAAAAAGATGCAAAACCAGTTTTTCTTAAGTCTCGACCTGTTACTTTTGCTTTAAGAAAAGCCACTGATTTAGAATTGGAGCGATTAACTAATGAGGGTATTTTATAACCTGTTGATCATTCAGAATGGGCTAGTCCTATAGTAATTGTTCCTAAGCCTAACGCTTCTGTTAGAATATGTGGTGATTACAGAGCAACAGTTAATGCTAATACTGAAAACGATAATTATCTTCTTCCTAGAATGGAAGAATTATTTTCTAAATTATCAGGTGGAATTTTTTTTACTGTTTTTGATTTAAAAGATGCGTATTTACAACAATCTGTAGATAACAATAGTAGTAAAATTTTGACTATAAATACACATAAAGGTTTATTTAATGTGTTACGATTAGCATTTGGGGTAAAATGTGCTCCTGGAATGTTCGAAAGAAAATTTGAGAATGTTTTAAAAAAGTATGAATATGTTGGTGTATTTTTAGAGGATGTAATCATAAGTGATAGTAACGAATCAGAACATTCTGAAATAGTTGAAAGTTTACTGAAATGCTTTTCTGAGCATGGTATCAGATTAAATAAGGAGAAATAAAAATTTATGGTTTCGTAAGTTTCTTATTTAAAACATAAAATATCTCAGGAAGGAATTAGACCTATTCCAGAAAAAGTTAATGCTATTTTGGATGCTAATATTCCAAATAATGTGTCACAATTGCGTTCATTTTTAGGCTTAATTTTTTATTATAGAAACTTCCTGCCTAATATTTCAGATGTTTTAGAACCTTTACATAGATTATTAGATAATAATGTAAAGTGGATATGGTCAGAAAAGCATGAAAAAGAAGCGTTTCAAAAAGTTAAACAATTATTACGTACATCTCCTGTTTTAGAATTATATGATGTTAACAAAGATATAGTTTTAAACTGTGATGCTTCTGAATATGGTATAGGGTCAGTTTTAAGCCACATTATTGTGGGTAATGAGAAACCTATTGCTTATGCTTCTAGAACTTTAAATAAAACTGAAAGAAATTATGCAATGATAGATAAAGAGGCTTTATCTGTAATGTTTGGTGTCACTAAATTTCACCAATATTTAGCTGGAAAACAGTTTAAAATTATAACAGATCATAAACCCGTAATTAGATTGTTTGATCCTGTTAAAAATGTACCTGATACATTATCACCTAGAATGCTGAGATGGTCGTTAATGTTAGCCGGGTATAATTATACAATTGAGTATCGGGAAGGTAAAAATAATAAAAATTCTGGCGCATGAAGTAGATTACCTCTCCCAGAAACGGTAAATATGGTAAGTAATCCTGCTGAAATAATGTTTGTTTCAAATAACTATAATTGGCCTGTTACTTCTAAAACGATTGCAAAGTGGACAACTGAAAATCCTGTAATTAAACAAATTTTAGAGTGGGTGTTACATGGCTGGCCGAAAAAGGTTAAACAAGAAGAATATCAACCATATTTTCATAGAAGGGAGGAAATTTCTTGTCTAGAAAATTGTCTATTGTGGGGACATAGAGTGATCATTCCTGAGGAAGGCCGTGAATATATATTAAAATTACTGCATTCCGTTCATCAGGGTATATCGAGCATGAAAGCGAAAGCTAGGAGGGGGGTAGTTTGGTGGCCAAATATGGATAAAGAAATTGAACAAATGGTAAATTCTTGTAATATGTCAGATGTTTGCGAGGAATATCCCCAAAATAGAACCCTTGAAATGGAAATCTGAACTACCCTGGGATAGGACCCATATAGATCATGCCGGTCCGTTCGAAGGTAAAATATTTTTAATAGTAGTTGATTCTTATACTAACTGGTTGGAAGTAGAAGTAGTACCCAGGTCTGATAGTATAACTACAATTAAAGTATTAAGGAGAATTTTTGCTACATTTGGATTACCTGTTGAATTGGTCAGTGATAATGGTCCCCCGTTCACAAGTGATGAATTTGAGGAATTTCTTAAAAATAATGGAATTAAGCATACGCATATTCCATCATATCATCCGTCTTCAAAAGGTGAAGCAGAAAGATATGTGCAAACTGTGAAAAATTGTCTTAAAAAGCTATATAAATGTGACATAACATTGTCAATTTCACGATTTTTGTTAGAAAATCATTCCACTCCTCATTGGAGGACTAGTAAAACTCCTGCTGAATTAATGTTTGAAGGCCAGTTCGAACAGCCCTTCACTTGGCATTACCATTAAAACCTAAAATACAGCAACCCCTGCACAAATATAAGCTTCATGGTTTAGTTTTTGTTAAAAATTTTGGAAAAGGGGAGAAATGGGTAAAAGAAAAAATTATGAAATTATTGGGGAGTAAATGGGTTTTAATACATAGATGTGACGGAATAATGTGTAAGCGTCACGTTTATCAGCTGGGACGTAATATAGAGATTAGTTATGAAATACCAGAGAGAGTTGTAGAGATGAATCAAAAAGATAAACTAATGTCAGACAAATTTGAAAATATGGGACATAGTGGTAAAAATTACAGTGATTATGATAGGTATGAAAGGGTTAACCAAAATCGTTTTTCTGGAATTAATGGAAAAATAAAAGAACAGCTTAATAATAATAATACTATAGAACCAAACCAATTTCTGCCTCCGCATGATATTGTAACAGGTACCGTTGTGAGTAATATAAATGACAGTACAACAGCTAAATCTGTGAAAGACAATTTGACTAAAATTAATGACGAGGACTCAAAGAAAAGTGCTCCAGTTCAAAGAAGTCAAAGAGCAATATTGCCTGTAGTTCGTTTAAACTCTGAGGGCAGGGGTGTCATATCCCAACCCAACAAGAATACTAATAATAGTAGCGATCTATGTTAATAGATGGTAGCACCATTCACAGAGAGTCTGAGATTGTAAGGCTTTGCATGTAGCCGAGTGGAATCGATGAGTTGTAGGGATTGATTTGTTCTGAGAGTTGCGTTTAGCGGCTGTGGTACATATGTAAATAAAACTATAAGTAATCTTACAGTTATGCCTCCTTCCTTAGTAAATAGTAATAATAAGAGTGCGGCGATATAATAAATTATAAAATTAAATGTTAATTTAGGTCAAACCCAACTCCCAATAGCTTATGTCTAAGTTACAACCTCAAGCAGCTAGCTCAATTTGAAATTAGTATATTAATCTCACTAGGCCAGCTCGTTAGTCTCCTATCAATTCCCTCCTAGCTAAGTAATAGTATGCCAATTCATAGTTAACTTGCCATAAGATAATATAAAAATAATAATAATAATAAATAAATAAAATCCTAATTCTAATATTAGAAATGTTTAAAAATATAAATTCATTTTAAATAGCCAGGCAATATTTAAGTAATCTAAAGTAAATTACTCTACTTAATGTGTCCTAGTTTAATGTGCCCTAGTGCTATAGGATAATATTAAAACAATATATATAATAAATGATAGTTAAGTAAATAGCTATACGTAAGTTTTAAGTGTAATAACATGCACAAGCTAACCCCTTTCCCTTTCAGGTTTCTTTTTTTTACTGCCGCCTCTTTATTATTCGTAGTTGCACATAGGCTATAGCCTGTACAAGCTACCGGACCCTCCCCAGTGGGAAGTCTACGGAGCCAGTTTCTACGCGGTGAAGTACGGTAGATAGGCGGGATCCCCCTGCATCGTTATGTTTGCCTAGCATTTTGGTACAAAATTAACTTTCGGTGCAACTTGTCTATCTGCGACGCTCCATTTTTTTTTTCTTTTTTGCTTATCCCCCCCCCCCCCCTCCAAAATCCCTTTTCTTACGACAAGTCTGCACCAAAAATTCGGCTTCAAAACCCTAGGTCAATCAGAAGTAGTTCGGGCAGCGGTGACCCAGTTGGCAGAGCACCGAATCTGCAGCTAATTCGGCGGGATCGAGACCTACTGCTGGCTATAATCCGCCATGTACGCTAATGGCGCCTGGTGCAGGTAAAATCCGTTGTGGGTGCAAAGTCCTCCAAGTTACCTGTGAATTGTACTTCTAGAGGTGCCTTGCCCGGTGAAGGTCTCGTTACCTGACCAAGGTTCCAAATTACGAGATCAAAATAAGTAGCAATGTGCAGATTCCAAACAACAGGATATAGATGTTAAGCAACCAACATAACACCGTTCACAACTAAGCAAAATGCACTGCTAATACGTTCTAGGCGCTCGTTAGGTTTACTGCCGCTGCGCGCGATTCGGCGGTCACCCGGCCTGATACCACGAATCAAACCCGTTCATCTGGGGCTTCCCAACAAGCAGGGGCATGGCCATCGGTTAGAAAGAAAGAAAATAACTTTTTTATATTAAGAAATATGCAAATTAAAAGCAAAAAACTTGGCAAAAATTTAAACTGTTTATTTGAAAACCTGAATTTCATTTCGAGTATACATGCTAGCCTCATAAAAATGAACACAAATTATTACAATAAGCCACACATTTGGCCATATAGTGTACGCGATCCCGCTTAATACACGGATTTTTTTTCGCTCCCTTGAATATCGCCCGTAAGGCTATTGCAAAAATATCACATTTGATACGTGAACGGTTACTATGCCATCCCGCTTAATACGCAATAAACATTCATTTCTTTGAGATTAAAAAAAAAATTACTCTTAAGAGGCGAAATAATAGATTAGATGCGAATTCCTTCCCTCTTCTCGAGTTGCCAATTTAGCGGATTATTTTTATTCAGAGAAAAAACTCTATTTCGAAATAGTATTACTTACTTCATTTAATGACAGATTAATTCAGGCGAAAATTACTAAGCTGAAATAGTGGTAAACCGCTGAATAAAAGAAACCCCGCTCATTTAGCAATATTGGAATTTTTATGTGATCCCGCCTACCATCATTCTTTTTCTCTGGCTTCGTGTATGTTTTACTGCTGTAGAGCGATATGATATAGATGAATTCCGGTTACCCCGATCCGTTATAAAAATTATATACCGTAATTTCCCGCGTATACGCCGCGGCTTAGTTAAGTCTTTTTCATACCGGAAATTTTATTTTAAAAATGAAGTCAAATAAATGATAAGCAAAACCAAGTGACATTTTATTTAAAACGAATTCTGGTAGGAAATCGAATTATCTGAGCTGCGGCGTATACGCGGGAAATTGCGGTAGTTAGAGATTATCTTACATTTTTGTTATTGAGGTTTTAAATACACGTTATATCACTGTTGTCTATTATAATGGATATTATAGACCATAAATGAAACTCGTAAAAATTAAACAAATAAGACCGAGGTTGAATAATTCTTTTATGTTTTCCTTAATTTTTGCTATGCTAACAATATTTCTTACACAAAGATTAATAAGGTTATTTGTCTTATATTAAAAAGGAGGACAGATTGTAAAGGTACTCATTATTACAAGTACTATAAGATTTTAAAAACTGGGTTGTGCTTCAAAGATTTAATTTTTTTTCTTTCTGTTTAAAAAATTAGTCTAGTAGGAAAATTATTTTTGTTGTTTTATTTTTGCTTGCAACGTATTATTCGACAATAAAACCTTGTTTGAATAAATATTTATTTCCCGTTATTATTCCAATCGGTTTTATAAAAAGAAACAATGAGTTAAAGTAGGGTACAGTTAAATTTTAATCTAAGTATATGTAAAATGCACAATTTTCGATCTCAAACAAATTAATGAGAGCTCTAAAGTTCACTTAGACAATTAAATGTGTCAATAAGCCCAGTTCTTGCAACATTATAGAAATCACGTCTCCCGTTTAATACGCCCCTTTTTTCCATTCGCTTGAAACGTGTCTTAACAGGGTTCGACTCTATATGTACAATGTTTGGTATTTGTTTCTTAAAATGATGTATTATAGAATTTTATGCAATCACAGTTTATTAAAATTAATAATGAAGATATCCATTTAATTGAAAAAATATATATATATTTTTTTAATTAAAGAAAATATCTTGGTTACAAAACAATAACAAAAACGTAAAGCAGTAATAATAAGAAGAGTTAAATGTTAGAGAAAAGAAATGAATAAAAAAGGACTTTTGTATATAAACATAATATTAAAAGTAAGCAATAACGCCAAATTTAAAATAATTCAAGTCAATTATTTTACTTTTCAAAAAAATTGACTAGGTTATCTATTAAAAGTGTTATAGAAGCTACATCATCGCTGGACAATGTGCTAATTAAATAAAGGCTAATTGATTGAACATTGGTAAAATCTGCTAAATGTTATAATACCATTGATATTGCAAAGCGTTTTATGTCAGAAATGTAGCTTACAGTTTTTTATTTTACATTTTTTGAGTGAAATCTAGAAATACATAAATAAAATGTGCACATTATAACATCCTCCGTTTTGTTTATTATGCAAGGGGTATGACTGTAGTCACTGCCCGCAGAAAGGAAGTTTGTAACCATTTAGAGTCAATACACTTTAAAGGTTTTTTGAAAAGAAAAATTCCGCCTCAACAATGTAGACATTTCAGAAAATCACAAAGCCAGTAAAAACAGAAATGAATTGAATTTTGCAAATATTGCTCGTAAACAGGCAAAAAATTAGAATTTTTTTTTTCTTTTCTTATGTATGTGACACATCTTAAAATATAGCTGATTGCTCCTTTATGATGATGTTCGTGAATTTCAAGTCCCAAAATCAGCTTCAAATGCCATAATTGACAATATTTTTAGAAAGATTCCTTTAGCTTTATTTTAAAAATTTGGAAAGTCCGTTTGATTTCTCCTAATATGAATAGAAGCTGAAAATTTATGCATTTCCGAATATGCCTGCAAGTTTTAAGAATTTACGAATAAAAATGGCCTCTCCAACGTGTCATAAAACAGACAGTCTGGTGTTTTGAGCAAATTTGACTAAATAAAATTGCTTATGAAGAAATAGAATTATCAGCATTTCATATAAAACAAATATAAGCTTCCGCCTCCCTCTAAAGTGAAAATTGGATCCGCCTCTGTATTCATGACACACAATGCATGCTTTATCTTTCATTTTGATGGGTTTTTCTTTTTCTTTTAAGTTCTAAATTATTTCCTTAATGAAGATATGCACTGTAATATCAAAATAAAAATACGTAATTGTTACAATATGCATTGAAACGCATTATAAACTTCCATATACGCATTGCACTGCTTGTTGTAAACGGCAAAAATAATTTTTTTTTTCTTTTTATAGCAATAACAAAATTTCTTTTATTTAAAGGTTACTTTAGTGTACTCAAACTAAAATTAAAGAGAATCAATGCAAAGTACAAGGGTGAATCAAATATTAACCGGAATTTCTGCAGAGAGGCATGAAGATTGTCGCGAGGCCGCTCAAACCTCTCCGCATGGTAGGTGGGGATGTCACATGGCTATCTATGCGCCAGTATGTGTTACTCTCTCCGTTCTTCAGTTGGCATCAGGATGTAAGAGGGAGCGGTTCACCCCAACGTTGTGCAACGCATTATCGTTAGATTTCTCACAAATGAAGGCGTAAGACCGGCTGAAATCTTACGAAGACTTCAAACACAGTTTGGGGAGACATTCCTGAATAAATCCCAAGCGTATGAATGGCACAGAAAGTTTGTGGAAGGACGAGCAGAAGTTGAACCCCCCCCCCCCCCCCGACACACACACACACACTCCCCCCATCCCCCTCGAACAAGTTTGACTGAGGAAAACATTAGCGCCATTCGGGACATTCTCAAGGGTTCTGACTACTACTGCCAGCTGGTGGATGAAACAAAACATGCATATCGGCAGAAAAGACGTGAATTTTCGATCAAAGAAGTGATTTTGCTTCATGGCAGTGGCCGTCCCCATACAGAAAACCTGACTCTCGAAAGGTTGGAGGAAATGCATTTACCATCACTGGCATACCCTCCCTATAGTCCCTCTGTGATTATCATAGGTTTGGGTTTTTGAAAGAAGCAATAGCAGGTGAACAATTCGCCGATGACGCTGCTGTTGGAGCCTTTGTGCGCAATTGGCTGGAGACACACCCTTCTTCTTTCTATGATGATGACATTGAAAATCTTCCAACCCGTTGGAAAAATGTGTTTTGAAATCAGGAGATTATATAGAAATATAATATGTAACTTTCTATTTCGTATCTGTACCAATAAATTAAAAAACAGCAATTCCGGTTTATATTTGATCCACCCTCGTACTTAAATAATTGCTTCTTTCCTGTAATTAAAATTTTATTTCGGTTTTAATTTAAGAAAATTACTAATTATTTCTTTGTTTAAAAAGTTGGTAAATATCTTTCTGATATGTAAGTTCTAAAAAAAAGAATAAATGCCATATAATGAAAGAAAATATGTTATAAATATGTTATTCTGATAAAATACATATTAAAATTTTCTAATAGAAACATTTTTTATCTGTATGCTTCACAATATTTTACGTTTCTAAATATTAATGTCTTTAATACAATTTACTAATGCAGTTATTTAAGATAATCAACTTTTAACAACAAAAAAATTAATATCATAATTTTTAAAAATTCCCAAATATTCCATAAATTAGGCTGCTGTTCAAATAATCATTGTTTTCATATTAAAGTAAAGTAAAGTAAAGGTAAAATAAATCATAATTTAATATCCTCAAAATGTATCAGAGGTGATCAACCACATTAAAAACCTTTCTAGTAAAACCCTGTAATTTATCATTCGCTTTCTAATGGAAAAAATTATGTGAAGTACTTACTAAGCCCTTTAAATCCAACACAATCTGATTGATTTATTTGATCGCTTATATTGACTTTCTTCGAACAACATATTTGATTTTTAACATTTTATGGATGATTTACAGTCTTACATTTTAAATATTTGAAACTCTCTATTATAAACGTAAACATTTTACTATCAGATCCTGGATATTTCTTTCATAGATATAATAAAGAACAACGCAAATTTTCTAACTGCAATGTTTTGCAATGTAATTTAAAAAGTAACATTTTTACTCAAAGAATTTTAGCTTTAATCAAAGGAGTTTTTTGTTATTTCTAGATTTTTTAAATGTATTCTAAATTTTACTTCTATATTTTTTAAATTAAAAGAAAATGATAAAACGTAAGTTGAATCTTTTTTGCGCATCACTATATAGGGAATTCTACTTTGTATTTATTGATGAATGACCGTATCGCATACTGACACAGAAAGTTTCGTATTTTTTTTTTTTTTTTTTATATAAACATTAAGAATACGGCATTTTAATTAAGTGATACGAGTTGCTAATGATCGAGTATTTTGAGAACTTTACAATAATTCGAATGTATGTATTTAAAAAATCTTTCGCTCACCCTTCTAGTTATTCAAACATAGCAAGATAACATACAAACAAAACATTCAGTATGCATTTTACATTTCAAAACGTACTGAAAAAATAATATAGAAAAGTGGACCATTCTAAAAGTGCGAAGCAAAGAACAGAATGAATTGAAAACAATCGAATTGGGTAGAAACTAAATACTTCATTTAAAAACCATTAGACCTGATAAATTTATTGCTCAAGAACAGTAAAATAAGTAATATGTCAATTAGTAATTTCTCTTTTATTAGAAAGTGATTTCAGTAGCACATTAAAATAATAAGAGTAATCAACAGTATATCAGGATAACTCTGTGTAATGGAATCCGAATGTTTTTAATTCCGTGTTAAATACAAAAGCGTAGATGGTACACATGAAACATTACTTCTTATTTAACCCTTTATGTCCCAAATTACGAATTCATGAAAATTTCGTTTTCTAAAGCATTTTTCGTTACTTTTTGAAACTACATTGGAAGATTTACAGAATCATTTAATAAATTTTAGAAGGATTTTGACAATAAAGTAAATTAATTAAATTTGAATTTATAGGGACTTTGTGCAATATTTATAACTCCACTCAAATCTTTTATTTAAAATCTTTGTTTTAGTATTTTGTAGAATTAGGAATTGTCCAAATACAATGTTTTTACAATAGAATCTTTTTTAACACTAGAATGCCCGGAGAGAGTCGATTCGACTCCGACCACATGATTAAATGTCCATTGGAGCCAGAATTTTTTCATAAAATAAATTAAATTTAAGCGACGCAAAATTACGTTTAATAAATCTGTTAATTTTAAATAAGAATTTTGGAGTGAAATATTTTTATGAAACTTGAGCAAAATTTCCGTACGTTCTAGTGTTAACATATTGAAAGCGTTAAAAATTTTTGCTTTTATATTAGTATTCATAAAAATATTTCATAAGCCTAAATGAATATAGTTTTGATTCTTGAAAAAAAATTGAAAGAGAAATGTAAGTTAATGTTTCATAAATGAAAAGCCATTAATGGCATCACTTTCTATCGTAAAAGCCATAAAATAATCATATATTCCTTTTAAATATGAGGTCATATTTAGCTGCTCTCTGTACTTACTTATATTGATGCTCCTTGTATTAATTACAAATATTTTAAAATTTTCGTTTTATTTCAAATATGGCACCATATTCATCTACTTTCTGTACTTACTCATATTCATACTCCATATAGTGTTGTCAAATATTTGAAAATGTCCGATATTTTTCCTGTATGATGTCATATTAATTTTCTTTAAAATCATTTTAATGACGTCATGTTCATCCGCTTTCTTACTTACTCATATTCATACTTTTCGTTACATTGTCAAATATTTGAAAATGAATGCCCTGTATGGTTTCTTCCTCCAAATTTTCATATTATCGCCGTCAGTTCTTTTGCAAAAATTAAGAAAAATTACGGGCGGATTTTGCATTGCATTTATTTTAGAAATCACAGTAAAAACACATATTAAAGTTTCTGAAAATCAATATCCGCAAAGACATCTTTTATTTGAAAAATATTTCCATATATTTCGGAGGTTTCTGATTGATACTTCTCCCTTAATTTCTAGAGATTCATTTTTAAAAAGTTAAAAACATAATTTTTTTTTAACGTTTCTGCTATAGCATGAAAAAAATGTTTCACCTATCTTTGCAGTTTGTATTATCAAATATTAATAATTTGATAATATAAAAATTTCCTATATACAAATATTTTTGTGTTACCTTTTAAAATATGGCATAAATGTATCCATCAGATGTACAGCAATCTTTATATCTTTTAAAAAGTATAAACCTATAACGAATAAATTTAACTTCTGGCCATCTGTAATAAAAAAAAATAATAATTAGTTTATTGATCATTGAATTATAATCTAGTTCTTTCCAGTCAACAAAAGACTATATTTTTAATTATTAATTTAAATTATATTGTTATAAGCTTTTACCATAAACATAATCCACTATTAACTGTCATACTGAAAATAAAATATCATTAATTTGATATCCTAAAGATCAGTTTGTAATCAAAAGTACATTTTGCAATTCAAAAAGTAAAATTCTCAATTCATTACTGCTGTAGTAAAAAAAATTCATAAATGAGTTATGAGGGGAAAATAGTAAAATAAGAGAAACTCCATTATTTTTAATTATATTATCTCCTTTCTGGAGATAATAAATCGAAAAGAATACGCAGCTAGATACTTTAAGAATCTTTTAAATAAAAGATTGAAATTATATCAACTTTTGTGGTTTAAAAATTAGATAATGCAACCTCTTATAAATGCCAACACTTTTCACAAAATATCTTTAACACTTAAATGCCGGGTGTGGCTTTTCGGCAACATACCCAATTTAGAATCTAAAATACTATTAGAATAATATTGAAGATGTAATGCCAAATGTTGCCAATAAAATACATTCTGAAAATATTATTAAATCGATTTTCAACATGTAGATGGCAACACTTGTGTTGTTTAAGAATAAAAATAGATTTATTTTTTTAATTGTTGCTACTTTTTCTTTTTGTTTTGTTTGGAAGCTTGCGAAATACCCTATTTTGTTCTGCAGTGAGCAAGTAAAATTTATTTCTTATTATAGTTCGTAAAATTCTTGTGTGTTTAATATTATAGAATTTTATTAAGGAAATTTTTTTTTCAATTAAAGACCAGTATTGCCGATTAGTAACAAACTGTATTTTAGCCGCAAACCCTACTTAAAACAAAATATGAATTTTTAAAGTATTTTCCCCATGATTTATTTAAAATATGAAAGCCGAAAAACATTATTACAATGATTTTTAAAAAATCAGGCATTTAAGGGTTAAACTAATTAAGTCAATAAAAATGAAAATTTAAATTTGTTTTACAATTATTTAATATGCTTATAAGAAAACTTGTGCTTATTTGTTTTCCTAATAAGATTTCTTAAGTGCTATTATAAAAAAAAAAAAAAAAAAAAATCATGTATTTTTTTTTCTGTTATCAGCATTTCTTTTTCTGTGCATTTGAAAAACGCAGAACGATTATTTATGTATTATACGAATTGTTGTTGAATTGGCTTCTGACATCGCACACTCACATTTTGTTCAAACATATTTTGATTAAATATTTCACTTGATTATAAATTAAATCAGCATTTTTTTATAAATAAAATGAAAGTTTTTCCTCAAATCAATGTATCCAGGGGCATAAAATACTGCAGTATATTATGATGAGAAAAAAAAAACTACAAAAAAGATAAAGCGTGACGTCTTTTCAAAGGTTCTTTTTATATTTATGATTTAAAAAATGAAATTGAAATGTTTAGAAGAATTGGTACCATCGATAATCCGAAGAAGTGATATCTCACATGCAACTTAAAAGCTATACTATGTTATATTAGAATAAATTGTATTTTATGTGTATTCAATTTATTTTTCTTTGTCCCATGTTTTTTCCCAAAGCGATGACATCATCCCTTATTGCAGTTAAATTATGAAATTTATTTTTATCTCGGTCGTGCCTATGAATGACATTCTGTTTTGATTAATGCTGTTTGAATATATTTTTATTCATATTTTTTTTCTTTAAAAATTCAAACCTGTATTTAAAAAGTATTAAATATTTCTAAAAAATATTAGTAATAGTGGAAAGCTCTCGCAGATGTTTCCTGATATATATTTTATATCCTATGTCGACTTTACTTATTTGATGCACCTTTAAAATTCACAACGACGAATCAGGTATTATACAACAAGCGTTTGAAAAGTTTTTGACTTATTACACAAAAATTTCGTTAAAACGCGTTGCGCAATAAAACAAAACTGATGATAATTAAAATTAATGTATAAACTATCATTCAAAAAACGTCAAACATTGCATTGCAAAAGCCTTAAACGTGTCTGCTGGTTATACATTAATTAAACACTGCTATTTTACACTGGTCACCAAAATTAAAGGATAATGAGAACAAATATGCTCACCCACTTAATGTTGCAACCAATGCCCAATGCTGCAATTATTTATGTTAATTAAATACTATTGAACTTAAAATTGCACTTCCGCGCATACCTTAGCATCGGAAAATTGCAAACTAGATTACTCACAATGTGGTGCGCAATGGGCGTATGTTGGAATTCTGGCCTGTAGTGTTGTTTAAAGTGAATGTGGTGTCTGAATGTGATCAGTATTCATTAGTTTTGTTTCAAAGGCATCATTTAAGTTAAGGTCAAAAGTGGCGAATAATTGATAGGATCAAGGGATGTCAAATACAAATGGAGGCCGCCCAAGATTTGAATATCCCTCAAAATGTCATATCAAGAGCTTCGAGATGCTTTCTAAGCACGGGATCCGTTGATAGATTACCTGGTCAAGGGAGACAAAAAGCAACAACTGCATTCGAAGACCGTTTTATGTCATTGCTCGAAGAAACCGCGAAGCGGCTACAAGACATTTGGTTTGAGACCTTCAGGCTGCCACAAGGTCTCGAATTAGCCGTTCTACTGCTGCACGAAGGCTTAACAAGTGTGGGATGTATGTGAGAAAACCGATAGTTTTTGTCCCACTCACACCAGCTTCCAAAGGGGCCCGTTTAAACTGTTGCTCTCGTCATGTTCAATGGAGCAAAGAAGACTGGGATGAAGTACTGTTTACTGACGAGTCCAGATGTAGTCTGAACACTGATTCTAGACGTGTTTTGATTTGGAGAGAGGAAGAAGCGACGACGGAAACAGTTTAAACGGGCCTCTTTGAGAGCTGGAGTGAGTGGGACACAAACTATTGGTTTTATCGCATACATTCCACCCTCGTTAAACCTTCATGCAGCAGTATAAGGACTAATTCGAGTTTCTGTGGCAGCCTGAAGTTCTGAAACCAAATCTCTTTTAGTCCCTTTGCGGTTTCTCAGTGCCGACAATGACAGAAAACGGTCTTCAGATGCAGTTTTTGCTCTTCTACTCTCTTATCCAGGCTGTCTATAAACGGATCCAGCGTTTAAAAAGCAGTACGATGCTCTTGATTTGACACTTTGAGGTATATTCAAATCTTGGGTGATTTCCATTTGTGCTTAAACTCCCTCGATTCTACCAATTATTCGCCACTTTTAACCTTCACTTAAAAGATGTTTTCGAGCCAAAATGAATGAATACTGATCTCTCTCAGACATCACATTCACTTTAAATAACTCTACATTCCAGAATCCAAATATACCCACTGCGCACCACATTGTCAATCACCTAATTTGCGTATTTACGACGCTAACGTATGCACGGAAGTGCAATTTTGTATTCATTAGTATTTAATTGACGTAAATAATTGCAGCATTTGGCATTGGTTCCAACATTTACTTAGTGAGAATACTTTTTCGCATCATCCTTTAATTTTGATGACCAGGGTGTATATATGTTCAATGTTTATTGAAATTTTATCTATTATTCCAACATATTGTATAATTTCTAAATTTTTGTTCGATAGTCAAGCTTATTATACAAAGATAGAAATAGGATTTTATCTGATGATATATGTGAACATTTTTCTACATACAATGTAGATCAAACTGTGTTAATGTTTGAATTAAGGACTGTCAAATTATTTGCTTTACAAAGTTTCTATGCCATTTATTAGGAATTGCAATTCTGCGAAGTCTGTCTCGCAGAATGGAGCAATTCCTTGGACACAGGAGGATCCCGTGGGATTCACCATGTACTTTTTCTTGAAATTCAGTTTTAAAATATATTAGAAACCATTTTATGCAGTCACTGCAGTTACTGAATTTAGAAACTATTTTGTGCAGTTATTGTAAATAATTAAATTTAAGAAAATAAACGAAAAATTAACATTTCGAACTTTTTTATTATTTTTTTTTAACAATCAATTTTTTCAGCTAACATTCTCATAGATTTAAAAATTCAGAACTTAATAAAAGGAAGCCACAGGAAAAGCATTTACCTATGTTCGTGCATTGCAAATATGCGATAATACATAAAAAAAACAAGTACTTGTGTTTCCCTACTTTCATCTTGCTTTCATGTTTTTTAACTCTTAATTGAAATTTCGTTTTCTTTCTTTCAGATAAGGCTGGTATGCTTTGCCTTTCTCTTTTTTCGATTAGCTTTTCCAGATCTTCTTCCATTTATACGTTTTCAAAATATTTAAATATTTCTTGTGCATTTTCATTATCTTCATTCTCATGATTTTCATATTTGCTGCCATTTTTGAAAAAGTTTATATATATATATATATATATATATATATATATATGTTATATAAAAATTTTACCTTTTACTATTCATTTAAATTATTCTAAATTGCCGGCCTATTCATTATTTCCTTTTTTTTTAATACGCTCTATTATTTATTTCTAGCTATATTCCTATATTTTTAAAACGCGTATCTTAATAATAGATTTATTCCGAAACGTAATCTAAACTTTTAATCCCTTCATTAATTGTTATCGTCTACCAAACTGTAAAGTTCTGAACGCAGTTACTTATTTTTCGAATATTTATCAAAGCCATTTTTACTTTTTTATTCTATTTCATCTCATTTTCCCGCCCGCGAGGCACCAGCCTTTTTACATCGAAATCATTCCATTAGCGGCGCTGGGATTCTTTCCTGTGACGTTTCTTGATCGCTCTCCATTGGCTGAGTGTCGGATCCCAGTTTCACTTCGAGGCTCGTTCGTGATTTTCGTTGGTTTAGCTTGAAGTTGTCATTTCAATCGGAATTCCTCCGCGCATTCTCATAAATAGCGAGAGCATGAACTCAGAACGAGAGATTTTTTTGTGCTGTGATTGTTTACAAAACCTGTTACCCCGTGTCCTTAGCCATGTGGAATATTCATTTCGTAAATTAACATCTATTTAGCATGAGTAATTAGTTTATGCTCGA
This sequence comes from Maratus speciosus, assembly GCA_963932465.1. Taxonomy (NCBI): domain Eukaryota; kingdom Metazoa; phylum Arthropoda; class Arachnida; order Araneae; family Salticidae; genus Maratus; species Maratus speciosus. Next base: position 352,270,154 of record OZ010788.1, on the reverse strand, counting down.
GTGAAATGCTCTGATTTCTCATCTGCGGGAATTGTTCAGTGTTGGTATGTTCTGATGGAATAAACAGTTGTTCTATGACTACGTTTCCATGTGTTTAATTGGGAAAACCCCATATTTCTTCATACGCCTTTTTTCGCCACTCAAGCTGCCTTGTTTTCATAATGAAATAACGTTTGATTGGACTATACCAATATTATCATCGCTCTACAGCTGCTATATTTTCAGAGTGGATACCTCCGCTAGCAATGCTTGTGCTAAGTGGTAGGATTGCTTACAACATCACCAACGGCTGATTAAAATGTGGTATGACTCCAGTAATACGTAATAAGCACGATTTCAACTACACCCATTAAATTGTTTCGTAACATATATATATATATATATTTATTTATATTTCGGCAGTATTATTTTCCTATAATATGAAATGTATCATTAGTATTTTTAAAAATCAGTTGTGATAGAGATTGATATAAAACTACACTCAGTATTTACTCAAATAGAATAGTACTTTAGAATAGTACATAGAATAGTACATTTAATTTAGAAATTATAAGAATTCTTTTTAATTTTCTTTGTTTTCAAAACAAAATAAACAATTTCGATCACTTTCACAATTCATTAAATGTGCATAAAGTATTCTTTAGATCGCAATTCTCAATACATCATAAATTATTTTCATTTAACTATTTTTTATTAAAAGAGCATTACAATATTCGCCTGGATCTTGCGTATTAGAATCTGCGGCATACGATTGTACGTTATACTATGGGATTCATGCGAGATTAAACAAGCTCAGTATTGCTATCTCTAATGGCAACTAATTAATGGCTTTTCTGTACTTTTATCTAATCCAATGGTTCCCAAACTTCTATTGGCCACGCCCCACAAAAGCGTCTGTAAAATCACAATGAACACCCCCCCCACACACACACACACACAGCTCTCTAACATGTGTTTGTTATCATTTAAAAGGGTGAACTCTATTTACGCAAAGAAGCGCAACTTAACCTTAACAATAATAATTCATTTCATATTTTTACCCGACTGTCAAGAAGAGTTATGTATTAGACGTATGTGGTGACGTATGTGAAAGGTATGTGGGTTTCTTTATACCCTCAAAACATCCCAACGGCTAGATGAATTTTAATGAATGATATCTCTATCGATTTGTCTTAATCGTCCGATGGTTATTGGCTAGATTTTGTTTTTATAAATTCAAAATGGCGGCCGTAAAATACGAAATGGCTGTAGAGACGAAAACAAATTTTTATGCACCCTATTGAGCGTTATATCATTGAATATGTCTTTCAAAATGAAGACGATGTTTCATTGACTATTTTACAATCAGAAGCTCCGTTTAAATATTACACCACTTGGAAGTTGTGTAGGTAGGATCTCTAGCTTTACTGTAACTCTAACCTTCATAGACATCTATAGGCCTCATCAAAGCAATGTTTATAGATAGGAACCAACAATTAAACGCGACTTAAAAGTCATCAATACAAGTAAATATAAAAATCGGTAAGTACTATAAAAAATAGTTTCTCATTGATGAGAAATAATTAATTAGTTCTCTTTTTACGCAGTCGGGTTTTTTGAATTTTTAAATTTAATTTTTACTTGTCTAATTTATCAAAGAGCTTAATTTTATGTCACAAAAGTTTTCTAACATAAATCTATAAATGAAATGAAGATAAAGAGTTTTGTTATTTTCCAACTTAAATTAATGTTAAAGAAAATTTTATACGGGCCTGCATATTTATCATCGCAAAATGTCTTCAAGAGACTCTCGTATTTCACATTATAAAAGTATGACACTGACACATTTTATAATTCAGTTTAGTAATTCATTAACAGTTGGTGGAAAAGTTTTGGGCGAAATTATTATTAGTTTTTTTTATACAATTGACAACATACAAGAAGCATTCCATGATTCTTGTTTTTAACAATTTTAAAGAAACATTATTTCCCATCACCACAAATTTTCTTTTTTCCCCTTTCCAAATATCGTCAGTTGTCTGCCCTGTATTATCTGATTTGTAAATTTAAAATGTATATGCCATGATGTAAATTTATTTACTGTGTGGGAAAGAGCAATAGATACTTACTACCTACCAATTTCCTTTTCTAATGCTATTTAAGATTTATATATTTTATGAACTTTGTATTATCTTGCTTAGATATATCAAATATTTTTTAGGTTAAATATGTTCCAAGGAAGTCAGATTTATATATACCTTTAAGCAGTTTCACGTGTAAAATTTTCTTCGTGACACACAGCCGAGAATATAGAAATAAAAGTTTCATTCAATATGTAATCGAAAGTGTAATGAAAAAAAATATATAATAAAGTTACGACCAGAAAATTTACAGAGATTTTTAGTTATAAAAAACAGATGTCAAATATCGTATAGTTACCCAAAGCGGTATAAGTAAGCGTACAAAGTTAATGCTTGAATCTGCGGTAAATTGACACAGCTGCGCCATCTTGTGGTTGGAGTGAATAACGCAAATACGCGGGTTTTTTTGTATGACGTCATATATGACAGAATATCTACCATCTGCGCATCTCGTGCGCAGGTCTATTTGAAGATATTTACAATTTAAGAGTTATAGGCGGAAAAGCAGACAAAGCTATTTTAGAGAATACCTGTTAAAATTTTAATCATGAATTTCAAATATTTACTCACTCATTGAAGATGAACCTTGTTTACCAGATTTATGGCAAAATATTTTTGTTACAGTTTGTTTTGATGAAAATATGTGTATTTTAAAAAAAATCGCAATGTCATTTTAATTTCGGGAGAAAAAGCACTAATACTTTGTAAACAGTATTGCCTTTTGCCCCGAAAATAAATTGACATTGCAACTATTTTTTAAATACATATATTTTTATCAAAACAAGCTGTAACAAAAATATTTTGCAATAAATCTGGTAAACAAGGTTAATCTTCCATGAGTGAGTAAATATTTGAAATTCACGATTAAAATTTGAACAGGTATTCTCTAAAATGGCTTTGTCTGCTTTTCCGCCTATAACTCTTAAATTGTAAATATCTTCAAATAGACCTGAATTTTATGCAAGCTATTCATGCTAAAAGAAAACCATTTTTGTTAATAAAAGTTATAGGCGTAACTTTTAATTCCATGGTTTTTTCCAGGTTTTTTTTTTCCACATTGGAAGAAACTTGCCCACCTTGGGTTTATGTTATTATTTATTAGAAAAAAAAAGTATTTTAAATATAATGAGCGAAAAGCATGTGTTTAAATTGATCTAATATACCAGTATGTATGTATTATAAATTAAGTTATGTTTTTCAAATGACGAGTATATTTTTTAAATGATGATTTTATATTTTGAATGAAATGAATGCAACATAAACGCTGGTGATGGGGAAAATATTTGACGTTTTATGAACTGCGGCCGGCTAACATAAAAGTACTTTTTACACTGTTTATTTAATCTAACCCTGTTCATATATATGAAAAGATTAAAAAAAAATTAATCGATTTTTCCCTCCCAGATATGCTAGAAAAATAAAAATTATGTACATGGATGTGTTTCTAGTAACAATACAACATTTTAGTATTTTTACAACTTGATTATAAATTAGCAAATTAATTTTACGTTATCTGAACGTAGCTGATATATCCTTAAACATTCTTTATGGTTGTTACAACTGTATATACAAGTACAACAATTGAGTAAGTTATGTAACAAACTACGATTTCTAAAATATACCAGCTGGTTGGGAAATTGCAAAAGAGAAATATTTAAAACCTTTAAGCATCTTAAACGTGATTTTCAGCCCTATATTTTTTTTATAAAAAAGTTAAAATATTATTTAATATATATTATTAAATGTCAGTGATTTTAATACGTTCAATTGGCCCATCTCCGTCCGCAGCCCTTTTTTCTACTACTTATTCCGAGTCTTTTGCGGAAGCCAGATTGAAAAAAAAATTCAAAAATTGAAACCGGACAAAATTAAAAGGGAAATTTGAAATTATTGGCTACCGACCAACAACTGCTACGTCGAGCTTATTATTAGTCTGTAGTTTTCAGTTATTGGCAATTGTTGTTGTGTTTCATAAGCCTTTTTCAAATTTGGAGAATGTTCCGCAATTGGGTTATTTCGATAAAAGTTACTTTCATTTTCTAACCATTATTTAACTTTTATACAGTTACAATTGTATACTGTTTTCTCATTTGACGGCAATCATGGCTATCGGCCCGATTACGGAAAGTTATCCATTTTACCCCTGCGAAGAACCGATGTAAGATAATAATTGTGTAATTGAGCATACCACGTACTATTTGTAAATATTTTATATTTTATTCCAATTTTTGAAGTTTCTTCTATACTTTGTATGCTTTGTATGCTTGCTTTGTATGCTGTATGTTAATCACCTGTGCGAAGTGCAGGTATCCCATGAAAACTATTTTTCCCGGATATGACACAATGACCGACATATTTCTAGAATTTAAAAAAAAAAAGTAATTTGTCGATTTTAGGAATTTTTTTTAAAGCTGTTGTCTAATATTCTCAAAATATTTAAAACTATAAATAATCAATTATTGCTGGTTTAATAGTACAAGAATTACTGCTTGCATTTTAAATTAAAGTGAATCCTAATGTAAAATTAAATGAGTTTTAAATGGAATGAATGAAATGCTTCTGTTTTAAATATTATAAATACAATTCGATCAAGAGAATATTTGGCAATTTATCGCCTGCGCCGGTAAATAAAAAATATGCCTTAAAATTAATTAGATAATTTATACTTAAACTCTAAGCGTAATGAAAAGTTTAATTCTCATTGGAAATACACATGTTTTATGTATTTTTTATAACGTTATCTTATCAGGAATTGAATTAAAAACGCTGCTGTAAAATTCTATCTTAACATACATTAACTAATTTTTATATGTCCTTGTTCATTGCATTACAAAAACATAATTCAAATAGAACGTATTAAAATCACTGACATTTAATAATATTTTAACTTTTTTTATAAATTATAATAAAACACAAAACTAACCTGTTTTTCTCTTTTGGGAAGCGAAAAAAATGAGTTCTCTCAGATAGAGAGTTATTTTTTTCAGTTTTGAAAACTGCAATAATTAGAACGCCAACGTGGCATTTTCCCAAATAATATAAGTTCTTAAAAGAACTGATTTTGTTTAAATTACTAACTTCAATTAATAAATTAAATAATGGCGAATAAATAAATCGAATTATATCTATACTTCCAACAATTAAGTACTGCAGACGACAAACGAATAAAATAACGGCTACGCGTGCGCCTAGTTATTTCATAGATATCGAACTTATAGATCATCCACAAAGGGGAAAGAAGTTAATAATCCTCTTGTAGTTCACTCCGTCCGCTGGGTGGCGTATGACCTTGATTGACGTGACCTCGCCTTTAATCTTGCGGGTTACCTCTCCCATTTAAGATAGGGCGCTTACTTATATCGCTTTGATAGTTACCCCATTGTCAGGCGATGTTGCTCCGGGAAGACTGGCTCTTTTCAGAGCTACGCTTAGGCGTAACCTCATTACCGGCATTACCTCGACGCTCTGGCGGCAGGAAGTGAAGACTTTGATGGCATCCCAGTGCGGATTCAAATGGCAAGTTCTCACGAAGTTAGGCCTAACCACTAAAGAAGCTCCAATTCACTCTCTGATATAGGCTACCCTCTTTCCCTACTAACATTTATTATTTGTTCTTGAGTTTACTACTCATTTAATATAAAATTATAAAAAATCTCCAAAAAACATTTTAAAATTATATAAAAAATCTTTAAAAAATTCAAAAAAATTTATAAAATCCAAAAATATATCTAGTTGTTGTAATGCTATACTTAAACTTCCACCTAGTACTTTCTGTCTGCTTTTACTCTCATACTTTTTAGTTTTTACAAGTAACTCATTTTTCCCGCCTGTTCAGGTCTTTTTTACCCCATTTTTATATTTGTTACCCCCCCCCCCCCCATTTTTTTTTATTGCTACCATCCAGGTCTTAGTTTGCTCTTCTGTCATTCTCACCAGCTCTGATCCCAGGGATGTGTGGAGTTGTCCACACGAGCCTCGGTTAAAAAGGTGTTCGAAGTCGAAATCGTATATAGTTACCGTATATTAAAAGTCGTGCTGAGTGCCGAGTTTTAAATTTTTAATAAGAAACTCTAACAATTCAACAACAAAAAATTCTTTTTTTAATTTTGTTTGTATTCCATTTATATTAAGTCGGTAACATTACTTTAAACATAAAAAGGACAAAAGAAACTGACAGCGAAAGGTTTAGAAAAAATTTGGAATTGCCCCTCTATGGGGCGTACTCCCAGTGTTGCGAACCACCGATCTATTCTAATTTCTCATGATAACAAAAGAAATTATTAGAATGCCTCTTTTAACTCGGTGAGATGAAAGTTTTTTTTTTTTTCATTCCTAGATTGAACAATCACTTTCACATAATAATAACATTTAAGAAAATTCATAAGCAAACAAAGTAAATGTGGGAGTTTTTATGAAAATTAATAATTAAATACAAATAAATGCAGACAGGACTCGTGAATTAATTTAATGTATAACAAAATACATTAACTACTATTTATACCGTTTACTCAGACATATCGCTCTTACTTCGTGTCTTCTACAGTATTCTATATAGTGTCTTCTATTGTACGGAAAGTATTCGAATATATCTTCCCATTGTTTTTACAGTAACAAAGTAAAAGTGGGTTAAAATCATAGGCCTTATTATTAGTTGCTTCATAAAGTTAGATTTCCAAACTCAATTCTGTACATATTCTGTAATTATGCTTTTAACATAATAGCATTTAAAAAATATGATTAGTTCATCGCATTGTATTAATAAATGGTTATTTATAAAGAGCCAAATCACCCTATCTTACTTCACCGGTGTAGTAAGAATGCATGAATATTTTAATTATACAGGAAATGAAAATTTTAGTAAAAATGGAACAACATATATTCTTTTTCAACTTTAATTAAAGAACTAAACTAATAATATTTCAATTATAATTCTAGTGATTTAATATTCAAAGACAAATGTATAAATATGTGTACATGTCTTCCAAAAAAAAATTTAAAGAATTTGTGCCACCGTACATAACTCAGAAAAATATTGAATATTTTTAATTACTTAGAATGTTATTATAGTGTTAATTGTTGAAACTATGAAAGGAAAACGGATACAGAAATAATATGGAAAACATTAAAGTTTCGTAGAAAATATTAAAACAAATATTTTGATATAGGAATCCATGGTCGCATTCCTCCGGTTCAGTAATAAAAGGGAAGGAGATTCAGGTTCATGTGTGGTTTTATTTTATAACTATAACCATAGAAAACCTTTTTCATCACTTAATTTTCTTCTGTGAAATATGATTACATCATTAAAAGTACTTGAATATACCGCCATTTCTGACAAGCAACATTGAGTAACCAGTATTCTGACTCTGATCATAACAAAATAAGCTGTCACATACCTGAAAGATTTTACAGTACCTTAATTTTAACTAAAACTAATCTAGTTTTAGTAAATAATGTTTTATCTCTCTATTCTAAAAAAAAGTAACTTACGTTGACACCGCCGCCGTCGGTTTTGAATTTTTTTGTGTCTTTCTCCGTTAATATTAAGAAAAATACTGCATTCAAAAATATGAAAATCGGCGGTGTTATTTAGAAATGTTTTATAAACACGTTGATGCAGGCAGTTTTCAAATCGAATAATTATTTTAAGAGATATTTAATGCTAAATTTGGACAAAATCGTTCCATTAAAAAAGTTTTATAGGAGCAAATACTATACGTGAGAATTTAATCATTTTTAGATCATTTTATACGTTAGAATTTCCCGGTATGCAGACTGCATTCCCTTTTTTAATTTGACTCATTTTTTGAGGTTTTATTTCGATTTTATATTCAAATTTTCAGCATTTCGAGAGATATTTTTTACGTATTTTAGGAAATGGTATTAATTTAATCTGTTGCCAACTGTAAAAACAGCGCAAACAATAATGTTTGCTTCAAATAAAAAAAAATATTTACGCGTGACTTTTATTACAGAAAAAAAACTTTCAAATTAGAATTAAATAATTACTTGTGAAAAGCAGGAACTTATTGAAAATTACTGCATAAGAACTACATTTACACGTGAATTTTATAAGAATGTTGTAAAATAATAAATTCCTTAACATGCGTTAGAAGTCTTAAATAGGAGAAATTACGTCACATTTATGGCACATTACACTTATTACGTAAAATGAACAAAAATTAATATTGCAAAACAGTTTAAATTTAAAAATTGCGCAAGACATTAATTTGATATTTTGAGATTATATTAATAAGATTGATATTAATTTTGTTGAACGCGTTTAGACTGCTTTCGAGCGATTATTTAGTAATGTAATGAAAATAAAAAGATTACAAGCTGAAAATGATGTGTCATCAACAAAAAATGTGATTTGAAAGAGAAAAATCTGTGAAGAAGAAAATAAAGAAATTGCTTAAATGGTTTAGTTAAGATTCGTTAACTCTCTGTGTCGTTTCCGTCAAAAGAAGGCATTTGTATTTGTAAAATATATTTGCATTTTGATGCAGATTTGCTTATTATATTAGCTTATTTTGAAATGTTTAACTGATTTTATTTAATCAAAGACGAAAACAGCCATTGTATCTTTTAATAGCAGCTGATTTTTCCTTAAAATTTTCCAATCGAAGAACGATGATTAGAAACCCATTTACAGGAAGATCGCCACTGTTTTTTAAATTATAATTCAGTTTTTCAAAATCTCTTTAAAGCCAATCAAATTAGCGTGCTTTTAGAGACTGCGGTGTCTGAACGGGAATTGGCGAGCGTAGCTCGTAGGGGGCCGAGCTTCCTAGTATTTTAAAAGTTTTTAAGATCTTTATGAATTTTTTACTCATCTTAAGTCTTAACTTAATTTTTAACTATAATACTTTTCTATACTTTAACTATTTATTTTTTTCTTTAAATTTCTTATTTTTTTTTCTTAAGTAGTTCTAATCTACAGTTTAACTTATCCCAATGGCTCACAGAACATAAGATATTTCATTTCTTAGACTGGGTGTTAAGCTGATTTCAGCTGGGAAACCCCTCAATGCTGCTCACCTGTTTATCCCATGTGTTTTGTAAACGTGTTATAGTAAATGATGAGTAGGTTGAATGGTTTTACTATCAAATGAATCATTCGGCCATGCGCAAAAGCATAGTTTCCGAACTTTGTATATATATTTAATCAAATATCAACAGAAATTTAGTTAAAAAAAAGAAAACAAATCAGAGTTGCCAGCATCCGTCATTTTCTTAATCAATTATCTTCAGAAATTTGGAAGATAAAAATAATTTTTATTTTTTTATGGGTCACTTAAATTAATTTTAATTATAATAAGAAATTTTTTTCTGATACAAAATTTCTGTTAGAGATTAAATTTAATAAAAAACAAAGATTGGAGCTATGCTTTTGCGCATGCCTGTATAGTTCATTCCTATAGTAAAATCTTTCATTCTGCTCATCACTTGCTATAGTTGCTGTTTTAATAGGTAGGTTCGTGTATTTCTCTATGCCTACTTCAGTATCTATGTATTTTGAAATACTTTTCATTATATAATAATAAATATTGACTCGCCATGAAATATTGTTTTACAAACCATAAAAATGATTATAACTATCTTTAATACTATAGAAACATTCTACAGAAATATTTTACTAAGGTATGACAAAACAGCATTCTTAATTCAAATTTATTGATTCTGCAGAATTAAAATTAAATATTTATTCTGTCCTCCGTTTCTCCACTTATTGCTAAGTACAAAAGTTTTAAGAGAGAGAAAAATTAGAATATTCCATTAAACATTATGTTGATAGGATAAAACTGTTATTGAAAACAACTTTCATTTTTATCTGACATAGGATTTACTTTCAATATTTTGTAATTTTTTTAATTTAAAAAGCAATTTGCGATACGAAATCAATTTTGAAATGATTCAACGGTTATTACTTTCTTTCGATTTTTTAAAGGTAATGTATTTTAGAGAAAAGAATTCCGCGTTTTAATTTTATTTTTCTTCGCATTTACATATTTGCCTTACATATATGAATTTTCTAGGATACATAAGATAATTTTCATTAATTTATAATGTAGCTTATAGCTTACACATTTTATTCAAACAAAGATATACTATTATACGTATAAATATGTACCCACTCTTTTTACATTCGTCTGCTTCAAGAAAGCATTATTTTTTCGAAATTTTTTTCGACTTCCGGTTTTCGACGGATTTACAAGTTGTAGGGGTCAAAGCTCTGAAAAACATGCTTAAAGAAACTGTCTGTCTGTCTTTCCGTGTGTCCGTGTGACTGTCGCCATTGTTCCATCAAAAAGTGTATAAAGTTCTGCATAGCTCTGAACGATTTTTTTTTTTTGCCCCACCAGTGGCTGAGAGGTTCTGCTCTCGAAGCTGGTAGACGGGAGATGCTGGTTTCGAACCCAATCGCGCCCGTCGGCTAATCGTTCGGAGTTTTCGTGGTTTTCTTCGAACCGTGGATTTCCATGCGTTAATACGGATTAGGTTCCCTTAGAAAGACCTCCACGGAAGGCACTCCCCCTAGGGCCTATATCCCTCGTGTAGATAATTGGCCGTCAACAATCAACCCAACCCAACCCTGAACGATTTTTTTAGGGGGGGTGAGGGGGGCTATGGCAAGCCGGTCCTCCCTCAATTTTGAAAAATTCCGCCGGAAGGTGTCACTGTAATAGCAATTTCTGTGCAATTTTCAATATTGTACCATCGGAAAGTATATGAAGTTATGCATAGTGTTGAACCAAATATTTTGTGTATATTTTTGGCCATGACAAGAAGGTCCTCCCTTAATTTGGAATTATTCCGCCAAAATGGGGCACTGTAATAGCGATTATTTTCTGTGTAATTCTTGTATTCTTGTGTAATTTTCTTGATTTTTCTTTATTTTATTTTACACCGGCGACTCGTGAAGAGAAGGGAACTTCCCATCCTGATAAGCCGACTATTCGCGAACAGCTGATAAACAACAGAATAACGGAAAACTGTTGATTTTAATAAATATCGAGATTAACTCGCTTTTACTCCGATTAATGATCTGAAGCAGAAATTTAAGATGAAAGTCAAAGTTGATATAGTATTGAACTAATAAAAATCAAACATTGACATTTGTAACAACATTTTGGAATATTAAAATACATCAGATCGAAGAAAGTTTTGGGATTGGCACATCCAACTGGTTTAAGTAAAGCAAATATGAAGGAGGTTCAGTAGCTTTTAGGTTCATACATGCAATAAAAACTCCAACACAAAAATACTTGAACAAAAATTTTATTTTAACTTTAAAAATTACTAGAAAGCAAATTAGAATCACAATAGGGGGAAATGGATTTCTTAGCATTAATGGAGAGAGAGGCCCCCATTTAAACAAATGCACCGAAGTGCTGAAAACAGGAAATTAGTACCTTCTCAGTACATGGTCAGCATAGAAGTGTCTCATTTTAGAAACAGCTTCGATAACTTGGCGTTACAAATCCATCGCCAATTTTACTATTCTAATCGTGAACGAAGAGTGAACAAAGGTTTATCGGCACGCAAAAATGATTATACTACGCAATCTGGTATCTCTCCAGGCATCAATCAAATGGTTGTTAAATAACTGTCACCCAGCATAATCAAAACGGCGTCAAAGTTCTGAATTGAATAAATTTGTTTATGCATAATAATGTTTTATATGATAAAAACGACCGTTACATGAAAATGTGCTCTAATTATAAAAGGCATCTGTATTAGACAAAAAGGAAGTTAAAATTAACTGCAATCATTTTCCGAGACATAAGCTATAAACAACATATTATTTATGTTTGATTATTACATTGTAACGGCGAAAGATAAGCAATAAATAAGAATGACTAAATTCAGCGTGGGCATATACGAATCAAAGTTATTGACAGCTGCATTTCTCTTTTTGTGATATATTTAATGACCCACGAGTTATCGGAAAGTAAATTTCTTTACTGGGAATGAAAGATTACAATCAACTAAAATGAATATTACTACTTTAAATAAACCAAGGTTATAGAAAGAAAAATAAAACAGATAAAATTCGATACGGAAAATAAGCGCCGACTTAGGTTATAAAATTTTAACTTAAAGAGGGGGAATAACAACACGTTTTAAAAGACAAACAAAATGATTTAAATTAATTTAGAAGCAAACATGATATGAGATAGAATCTCTATCACAGCAAAGATACTTTTTTTTTTTTTTTTTTTTTTTTTTTTTTTTGTCGAGAGGAAAGAAAGATTTATTCAAGATTTTGTCGTCAGAAACTTCAGACTCGCCGACCTGTGAAGCAATAAGTTCATTCTTAAATTAAAAAAAGGCTGTTTTTATGCGATTTTTTAAAAATCAAGCTGCTTCATCTTTTGGTCGTTATGTATTTACGTCCTCAGTTCTCTCATCAATCATTGAATTGGTTTAAATGTAACTTTTACCCTATAATTCTGATACAACAAGGATGATTTTAAGGGATCCCAGGACTCTTAAAATAGGATTTTTTTTTTTATAAAAGACTATTTTCAAAATATAATATCACACAATTTTAATTGGCGTGAAATATATATCTTGAAAGATATGTCTTCTTTCATTTCAAATGTTTAAAAAATTGAAAGATGACGAATTAGCATTTACAGAGGGCTCCAAACTGCCAGACATTTCACGAGCAGAAAATCGGCCTAAAAGATTACGCCTGGATTATAAAATAAATTTTGCAAGAAGAATGAAAATTTTGGTGTCTTCCTATACTTCAGATTATAATAATTATCTTGAACCTAAATAAATTTGTATTTGAAGCATTTTATATTTTTAATACCAAATTGTATTTAGGTAATACAAAATTTTGAAAATTTCAGTAGTATAATCACCTAAAAAATATTTTTTTGAAAACTAAAAAGGAAATTTTAGGTTAAGTTTATGCAGACAGACATGAAACATATATTTTGAAAATTTCATGAAAAAATACTCAGAAGTTTTTGAGATATCGTGCACGTTATGCCCAAACACGTCATTTGGAGAAAAACGACTTCAAAGTATAGAAAACACCGCTTAAGATATTGGCCGGGTATAATTCTAAAACCCACAACTCTTGTTTTAACGGGAATTTCGAGGAAAAAAATATATCAAAATGTTCAGAAAATATAGGAGTTGACATCTAAAAAAAATTAAATTTTAGAAAATTTTAAAGCTTTAAGAGTCAGGAGACTCCTTAAGCTAAAAGAATTTATCTTATCGTTTATATATTTTTTTTACACAGGGTGCATGTAAAGTATTTTACTGTATGATTCGTTATTGGGTTCCAAGCTTGAGGAATAGACTACTGATTGCCTTTATAAATGTGAGAGGGGTAATATATGAAAAATAATATTTTCCTGGTCGAAAAGATTTTGGACAAAACCTTGAGAGATGAGCTCTTAGATTGCCTTTATATTTAAGATAGTGGCGAAATAAAAGCAGTAAAATTTTATTGGTCGAGATGATTTTGAACTAAATCTTTGCAAGCCTGACATTGAATTTGTTATGATAACGCTTGGTGACTTCTCTTCCTCATGAAGTAGAAGTCATTAAGGTGTTAATTTGGAAGTTCTGGACTGTTGTTTAGAAATGTTTGAACAAAAACTTGACAAAAAAGACACTCGGCTGGAAATACTTAGATTATATAATATGTGGTTGTCACAAAAATTATTCTATTCTTAATGACTTTTTTTTTTTCTGCGTGAAAACTGAACACCTATTCAGAAAAATATCTCTTCATGGTTTGAAACAAATGGTGATCCGAACAATTAATGTCTATTGATTACAGTGGGGAGAGAAAAACTTCTCAGCGAAATATTTCATGCTTTTAATTAATTAATATTGAAACGTATGTCCGAGAGTATTTTAAACTAAAGTTGTGACGTTAGAAAAGAATGTTGATCAGACTTTCAGCTCTAATCTGCACGTTTTTACTCTAATTCATCTTCAAACTGATTACTTGTTGCTTGTAATATTCACCCTTGATATTCGGATTTTGTTGAAATTGGTTATAGTATTTTATATCCATTTGGTTCCATCAGGTACCTTATGTAAACTTACTGCGGTAGTTTTTGTGCTATAAATGTTGAGATACAGAGGAACCTGATTGAACTGGAAGCATATCTGCCTTGAGTCATTATTGGCATCAATTGGCATCATGAATATATTATTCACACTCCTAAAGCAATTAAATACATAAAAACATTTCTTTACTTTGAAAAAGGAGTACACATTTTTTTTCTTTATTCTCCAGATTTTTTACCAACTGATCTTTCTTTTGAAACATGCCCAGCCCACTACATGTAGTCGTTGCGAAGTGAGTGGTAGGATAATAAACAAGCATTTTGTATCATTTTTAGTGCTGCAACGTATTCGGATTTTGTTCAATAATATTTATTGAGCACAGAGTCATGTTTATAGACATAATATATGATAATGAAATATTTGAAAGCATGAATTATAGACTTTTGTGTTTCTTCTTATGTAAATCATAACTTTCAAATCAAATTAACTTTTTTGTATCATGTGAATTAATGTCATTAGAACCATAATGTATGTTCTTTATAAAACTTAAATATACAATATTTTACTATACATATTTATTAATCTTCTAAATACATTTTCTGAGAGTATTTTCCATTAAAATATCCAGACATTTTACTATTAAGTGTACTATTTCATTTGCATTGTGTTTGTAGTTCTGTTATACATTCTGATGATGATTCAATGAAAGACTTGAAACATGTTATATGGTTTTTAAATTATATTTTTATTGTGTTTTTAGTACAGTGACGTCTTTTAAGTAAATAAATATTTTTAGCGTATGTTTTTGACATTTTCGTTTGAAATCTATATTATTATGATAAACTTTATCTTCAGTTAAATTATTAATCATTACAGTTATCTCGTAATTTTAACGAAATAATTGCAACCACAAAATTACTGCAATAACTGTAACATGTGTTAACACAATTTCTCCATGTGTTTGTACATCATATTATTCCTGTTCATATGGATATGATAGTATTGGTAAGTGGAGGTTTTATATTGTTTTATTTCTTACATAGGTTTTACTTTTAATATTATTTTTTTATCATACAATTATGTTTATTATGATATTTTCTATTGGTATCGATATAGAATGTTTCTTATATGGAAAGTATTTTTGATTCATTCTTAATTTTCTTTTATTGTGATATTTGGCATCGTAGTTGATCGAGAAATTTGAATATAAAAATTCTACGTAATCGCTTTTTATAGTCTAACTGAAATCATTTCAGACTTCCTTATATTGTGGAATATTACACCCTTGATAAAGTGTAAATGTTCTTATTTTAATGTCCTTATCTTCTATTTCTTTATTTATTTTCTTTCTCCTTCATTTTATTATTCAGTGCTTTTAGCAATATTGGATTGATGTTATATTCTACATATTATAAAATGTGATTAGTTTCCATAGCTTTGATTATCTTGTGATTTAATAGTTTTTTTTTTTTTTTTCTTCAGAAAAGTTCGAGTATATACCAGCTGTACATTTGATTGCGAAATCCGCGTTATCACCATTGGGAATAAATGTTTTGCTGTATTAAAAAAATTAAATGTAATATACAACTTTTTACTTCAAATGGTATATCAAACTTAAGATAACTGAATTATTGAATTAATTTTCTCTCAAGAAACCTAATTACAATCTTGCCCTTTTCACATACAAAATTAAAATTCAGAAAATTAAAGTGCTACATTTGTTCTAGATTCCTAATTTAATAATTTTGAAATAATGGAATCTAGGTTCATAGATTGAAATTTCAATTTTATATGTCGTTACGTTTTTTTCCGCAAATTACACATATGAATTAGGAATATTTCCTTAAGTAAAATATGCACTTTCTTTTTCGGATAGAAAGGCAATGCGAATGTGTTCGCTGAAATGGATTTCGCTGGAATAATCATCAATAGGAAATAAATTGTATGATAATAATTTAAATTTAATTTTCAATTATTTTTCTTTGGTTCTTTCTGTTCTCAATGCACGTTTCAAAATTAATTTCTAATGTTCAGAAAAAACTGTCTATATAAAAATTTTGCTTTAAATAACTATAAGTGAAAAAAATATTTTATAAAAAGAAGCACAAAATAATAAATAAGAACATTTAATAAGTATTCATACATTTAAAAAGTTTAATGTACATCTTTACAAATAAATTACAAATATGAAAAGAATTTCCAAAAATAAAATTTACCCCAAAATAGAGAAGTTCAATTCCTTCGGTCTTCGATTCGGATCTGAAATGGAACCCAAAACATGAATATGGGAACTCAGCCTAAAATGTTTTTTTATTTTTCTGTTTTTTTATTTTTTTTATCAATGAAAAACCTTTGGTTATTAGAAATAACTGCTAAATATAGAATAATTATGATTTGTATATTTTCATTTCATAATTTTTTTCTCGTTGCAAAATTTTCAATTTTCATAATTATTTAATTCTTTCGTATCCAACCCGAATTTGCAATTGATATTTTTTCACTTTAACAAAACTTAAAAAAACAGAAGTTTCTTTTATTCTAAAATTTATAACTTGTATTTACCTTTAATTAATCGTTATGTTAAACATTGTAATTTATAAATATCTGACTGTGTGTTTGTATTTACACCTCATTTACACCTCCGAGAAAGAGAGAAATTACGCATTGAAATTAACAACAATTTTTCATAAGAAAATAAGACGTCATACTCTTTAATTTCGAAAGTTAAATTAATTTTCACAATACTGAACTGTGTGAAGCAATACCTTGCGTTGAGTTAATTCAATTAAGATATTTAACCCATTAACCGCCAAAACTATAAGGGGTTAAAAATTTTTTATACAAATGATATTGGTTATTCATTTGAACATATATAACATTAATTTATAGTGGAAATAACAAAATTTGTGTTAGCTTACGAAAAATGGAGTGTTGTGTTCACACAACGTCAGCGGAATAAGAGCAATGATGTTTATTCAGCTCAATTGAGCATCAGCAGGATTTTCTTGCATATATGGGTACTGTAAGATTTTTTTTACCTTTTTTACAATTTAGACAGCAAGCAATCACTTTAATGTAATTAATTTATTATTAAAATTATTTTTTTTTAATTACTGATCACATCTAGAAAACAGTTTCAAGTATCAAAATATTCACTACACTTATGATGTAAATCAACATCACAAATGTACTGAAGCGATAAATATTCTGGCTATGACATTGTTTACAATGCAGTCTTCCGCTGTCATCGGACTTGACAATTAACCCTTTCAGGGGCAGTAGTATGTTTATGAAGCCAATTAATTTTATTTCCCAAGTGCCCCAATGGCACCAGAATTGTGGTAAAGTAATTGTCTTTTATTATGTAATTGTTCGTAAATACCGGTGTCATTCATTCATTTCAACATTTTAGAAATTTAATTGCATTGCCCCGGAAAGGGTTAAATTTCCGCGTTCTGTCTGTAATGGCTTTTGCATGGAGAACTTACTATGCCTTCTTTTGGCTGATTTGTTTATGGCTAACTCTTTACTTTCAAAGGGTGTTTGCAAAAGGTACAAAGCAACTTCATGTCTCAAATCTAAGTGACAGTATTTATTTTCGAACATAATCTTTATACCTTCTCGCATTGGTCAAGGTTTTATTTTTTTTTTCATTTTTTGGCTGAGTCATAATCAATTTTTCTACCTTTATCCTCTCCAAATCTCCAGTTTTTTTTATTTGTATGTGTGATTTGCACTATTTTTAGAGGGTACAAACTTCTTTTTCACGCACATTTCAATTTCTCCAGCAGTATCGTAAGGTAAAATATCATTATCACTTTTTGATATATTATTATTTCCTTCTTCATCAATAATTTCTGCTATTTCTGATGAAATAAGGATAATATTTTTTTCTTTCCCGTCATAATTATATGAATCTTTATTAAAAATTCTTTGAAGACCTTCGAAGAACGTAAGATATGTATTTGAAGCATTTCTGTGAGCACAGACTAAGAAAAAAATCCACAGAGTCGAACGATACGAGTGAGTACTGGAACTACCTCTTTTCCGCTGACGTTGCGTAAACGCAACACCTATTGTCTCTTCCTCCCCCATTAAAACGAAAGCAACTGATTCGTTGAATGTTCTGATGTACTTTGACCTTGTCTAAAAATAGATTTACTCTAACGTTTGTCTAACTATATTTCTTCTGCGAAAAAGACAACGTGAAAGTTTTCGTTTAAAAATGCTTTAAGTTTCGAACTTGTTATTAAATAGAAAAAAAATGTTGAAAGAAAATATTTTTCTATTGAATTAGTAACCATAATATAACCTACTAAAAAATTACTATTAATATAAAATTCATTTGATAGCTAATTTTTTATACGCATTTATTTTGACTGTTGCGTGAACGCAACACCAGCGGTTAATGGGTTAACGAAATTAAATATGTTAAAACTTTATACTAAAAGAAACAACGATCTTGTTAGTTTAGTATTTTCAGTAAAATAGGAAAAATAATGGCACTGTTTTTAAAGCAAAATATTTAATTGTTCAGGAAAAATAATATATATAAATATATATACATATTTTCATAACTTAAATATATTCAAACTATTAAGACACTTTTCTTTGTGACAGTGGAACAAATGATATTTTTACAGCTTTGTTTTATAACTTTTAGATAGACTCAAAAACGTTGTCTATAACACAAGATTTTTTATTGGCAATATCAGCGCACAGTCGTTGGCAGCATTAGTTGAACTTCTCACATAGAAAGTTGTTATAGTGAGAATTTACGTTCAAGATGTTTTTCTTCATCAGTGTTAGTAAAAACTTCATTGTCTCTCAATAAAAGATGCGGCACTAAAATTACTTAAAAAAATCCCTCCCGACTCTGTGTACAGGCACAGGTAGATTTCGACTAATTACACTAACAAAACATAAATTAAGATACAGATAAACCCAGTTTAGAAATTTATCTGCCCGCTTTTGAGGAGTTTTTAATTTCGTTTATTTGCAAGAGCTGGTTTTATCAGAGTGATGAAAATACAATAACTTTTTCTTCAACTTCTATCTTTTTTTTTATTCATTTATTTATTTATTTTTGTATAAGAGTTGGTCCTATCAAACACTTGTCAATATAAAAGTTTTAGATAATATTAAGGTAATTTATAATAAATTTAAGTCGATTTCGATGTTATGAATTTTTTTTGCCCCCCCCCCCCCCTACCCCTTTTTTGTTTTGTTTTTATATTTTATTTTTCGCTGTAAGAGTTGGTTCTATCAAAAACTTGCCAATATAAAAGCTGTAGATAAGATTAAGAAGATTTATAGTAAATTTAAGTGGATTTGACATCTTGTGAATTGACGAATTTTTGATTTTTTTTCTCTCCTTAAAACCCTATTTTTTTTTTCGTCCCTTGAGCCTATTCTTAAGGATATCAAAAATCTGCCATACATAAATTTTTGGCCTTTTTCCTTGATGTAATAATAATTTTAAACTAATTTGATATGTATTATAATTAAGAAGTTATGGTTTTTTTCTGTTTTCACAAAACACTTCCCTATCCCCCCCCCCCCCTTTGTCCGATTTTGCCCATTAACGAACCTGGCCGAGATTTTCTGCCTCTTGATTTTCTGTATCAGTTTGGAAGAGATTTGTGCTGAAGTATGGAAGTTATCGTGTCCATAAAATAATGATATGTATATAGACATTACTTTGGCGCCATCTTTCGGCAATC
Organism: Maratus speciosus; assembly: GCA_963932465.1. Taxonomy (NCBI): domain Eukaryota; kingdom Metazoa; phylum Arthropoda; class Arachnida; order Araneae; family Salticidae; genus Maratus; species Maratus speciosus. Next base: position 352,250,263 of record OZ010788.1, on the reverse strand, counting down.
TATATAAATTAAAGAACTTTCAATTGAAATTAGTGTTTCTTATAAGAAAAAAAATCCAGACATAATGATGTAATTCGAGATCAATTTTTAAAAGTTTCATTTATATAATTTTAAAATTTCATTCAGTATAAATAAAATGAATACTATCATTATTATTATGATGACTTTGATTGAATTTTAATTTAGTTTTATTTAGCTTAGCATTTATCAGCTGTATTTTTTTATTTTCTTTGCATTATAAATGTTTTTTTCCCCCAGATTTATCTGAAATATAAGATATTATCATGATTGCATTAATATGGTTGAAAATTATCTTTTTACTAATTAAATTATAATTTTGTTTGTTCAAATGTTATTATGTTAAAAATCGAAATTTTATCTGTATATTGATATAATTAATTATGTAGTACATAACATGTTATTGTGTATTCCTTACATCGTACATTTTAATTACATTTGATATGAAATATAAATTTTTCTTACAATGCAAGTCAATTTCAAGAGGATATGAGCTAAGTTCTTAAAAATTGATAAAATTAAATTAAAATTTTACGAAAGAAATAATAATAATAATAACTTGATTTTATTTATACCAAATGAAATTTTAAAGTTATATAGCTGAAGTTTTCAAAAATTTATCTTTAATTAAATCAATGCGTCCTGCGTATTTTCTATTAAAAAAAAAAAAAACTAGAAATTTTAACAAAAAGTTCTTTTTTATATTAATTAGTGATACATAACGCCAAGTCCATACTTAAAAATAAAACGTAAAACTCCATAGAGGAGTAAAACCCGCTGAATTGACCCCACAGATTTCTAATACAATATCTCTATCTCTTAACTCCGTGCCTTGATCCACCCCGAAAGAAAAGCGGTGGGGCATTCATTATACAGATTTTTATTTAATTTATATAAAAATAATATATTTAAAAATAAAAATAAATCCTTTAACGCATTGAATACGGAATTTTAATGTTTTTGTGAAATCTTCAACAATTATGCTTTACTTTGCTAATAATTATTATTGTTGCAATAAATACTTCTGTTTGTTTTGTCTAATTGTTAACGCAGAATAACATTCCGTTTGGTTATACTCTAGTGTCTTTAGATTCTGCTCGTTTAATTGTGAAAATATTGCACTCGATATTTGATGAGTAGTATACTTTGAGAGATGTCGTTGACATTAATTACAAATAGAAAATTATTAGAAACAGAAAATGCCCGCATAAGCCGGAGATTTATTAACCAGTGCCTACTGTTTTTTGTTTTAATGCAATTACTAAAAATTTTTAATGTATTGTTCGTATGGATGGTAAACCAGTTATTCTAATGGTGTGAAAAAAATGTAGAATATTGATAATCGTTCATAGTTTTTCATAGAACGTAGTTTTACATAGTTACAGAATTAAAAATAAACATATATATTCCAATAATTATTTCTTAAGTATGGCAGTTAAAACGGTTCAGAAGCGTTTTAAAAGCGGAATAATTTATCTGGTAAAAATAAAATCCTTTTTTTTTCCCTCATAAAACAACTAATTTAATTTATAAAACTGTAATAATTATATTTACACTAGTCATTTTAATTCCAAGTACTCCAAAATTATAAACCAAATTTTAGAAGAACCAAACATTTTTGAAAATAATATCATTGAAAATGTAATTGTGAAAACTGGGATTTTTATCTAAAATTCTATCAGAAACTACATTATCTGCAAATCCATGTAATGTAATTTTTATAACTTCCATTTCTCTTGTATTGTAAATATTATTTTATAATAGAAACTTAGTATTTACTAAAAATAATATTACAAGTACTTGTTCAAATGATAAACAGTATTGTATTTCTATTCCTTCAAAAAATCTAAAAATGCCATAGAATGCATTTGTTTCCCAGTAACACAGCTTGTAATACTTACTTTCTCAAATAATTAGTCTTTTATTTTCTTATTTTATTTTAAAGGTATTCATTTAGCAATGTGAATGAATGAATTTGAAATAGTAACAAAACATATTAAAATTACCATGTATTTACAGCTAATTAAGTAGATTAAGTCATTCGGAAACTGCAATAAATTTGAAAACCATTATTATAAATATACATGTTAGGGTGTTTGATTTTGTAAGGGAAAAATTAAATGTAATTTTTTTGCAGATTTTGCTTATTCCCCTAGGATAAGTGGTATAAAATATGTATATGCCAAATTTCATTAAGATCGGACAGTATTTAGGGATTGCACTGCACATTTTGATCAGTTTTGTAAAAGCAGGCAAAAAATACGATTTTATAAAGTTAATTATTTTTATTGGGAAAACTAGAAATCACAAATAATACTAAAACTGACCCTAATATTATTAGATAGCATAATACATAAAACACGTGTTATATTAATCAACTATGAGCGATGCAATCTCTTCTTTGATCGCTTGGTGACGACTTTTCTGCAATGCTCGATTACCCTCAAGAGAATTGTTTTTGTTGTTTGTCCCCGACCAATTCGTTAAATCAGATCAATTCTTTTTTCTGTTGTATCATTGACTACAATAAGAACTTTCACGTGGCTTCTTAGAGAATCACTGCACTATTCTGTCACATCGTGGATCCCACGAAATGATTCAGGTCTTTTCCTTCAAAAACTAGTTTTTTACCTCGAATAGTTTCATTTCCTTTTACTTTACACGTTTGATTTAGAAATTTAGAGTCTTATTTCCCCTATTAACCGGAGTAATACTTCCGTCCAAAAAAGCCAATCCCACGTTTGTTTCTAAAAGATTCTAAAGATATCTGTATCAGCAACTGTGAGAGAACTTTTTTGACATCTGTATCTGGGTAAGTGTTCAGAAGCTGTAGCATATCCAAATCATACTTTGGTGACCATCGACTTACAACAGCCTCAAACCAAAAGTGAACATATATGACGCTGACACAATGTGGAACTCTTTTCATTTCTTTCAATTCTCGTTGAGGAATATTCGTCTGTTTAGAGAAGAGTACAATTTTAAGTGCATATACTGCCTTTGCCATCCACCTTGCTTGATGCAGAGCCTGTGGAATCCTGAAACAGAAGTCGTTTTTAGACCAACCTTCTAGGTACAAGAGTAAGAATTGTAATAACTCTTTGTAATCTTTTCTTAGATGACTTCTGTCTTTTAGGGCATTTTGGAGGTAAGTAACCCGTTTGTATACTTAATTCTTTTTTTGAGTCGAAACCTTATCAACTCCTCTAACTGACAAACTCATATCATTTTCTCTTTGAGACCTAAGAAATTTTTTACCTTCTTGTGATATGCTAGTATATGCTAGTCACACCCATAACATTTTGCCAGGAAATTTCAAATAATTTGATGAGATCATCTTTCCAAATCTCCTGTTTCACATTTGCTTTATCCGTGTTACTCGATTTGTCTATACTCAGGTTTTGTTATTTTTTGTACATCTTTTGTAAACCAGCACTGATATTCTCCTCCATCTTAACAGGAATATTTGCTTTCTTCTACACTTCCTGTAGTTTAGGACTGATAGATTTGGCAGAATCCAAAAGTCTTTTTCTCATTTCCTTATGATGGTAAATAAAACTAAGAGTACTTGCTCCTTTGCAGACACAAACTACTAATAAAAACTAATGACTAGGAAGGGACTAATAAAAACTCATCACTAGGTACCTTTCCCAGCACACCAAATTCCTCTTAAGGTTCCCATTTTAAAGTTCAATTACCTTCAAAAGATGAAAGAAACACGTGAGAAGACCATTAGTACAAAGTACTTCAATATTATATACTTCACTAATTTCAAATAAAATGATCAAAGTGTGCAACCTCTAAATATTATCAAATCTTCTTGAAACGTGGCATATATATCTTTTACATCACTCAAACTCGAGGCACAAGCAAAGTCGTACGAAAATCAAATCTTTGGAAAAATGAAACACCCTAATGCATGTAGGCATTTTCCTATAGATTGTGATTCCAGCCACACAACTATAGTTTCAAAAGCAATTTATTATCAGCTAAGAAGTAACAGAGGTTAGTTAACCCCTCCACCACCACCACCAAAAAAAAAATCCTTCAAAGACTTCTCAATACAGAGAAAACCCAGAGCAAGAAATAAATCTGACATTAAGGACTCTGGGTTCTACAAGACATAAGTGGAGTAAAAGGGGAGAAACTCGCACACACTTTTGCAAGGAAATCTAAACCATACACAGATAACAGCCTAAAAGACTGATTGTCGGTTAAATATCGAAAAGAGGAAAATGAACAGAAGAACGAGTAAAAAATGTATTTAAAAAATTGGCAAAGGTTAAAGGTACATAGTAATAACAAACGATCAGGCAAGTAAAAAATAAATAAATAAATAAATAAATATATATATATATATATATATATATATATATATATATACTAGCCGCCTTCGCCCGCTACGCTGGTCGGTTTTTCTAAAGAAATCTTGAATGAAACAAAATATATCTGTGAATTTGATCGTGCGTTTTAAAGCAATATGGACATTTACCTGGTGTATCCAACCGACTTGCTGAAAGCAATATGAAAGTCATTATGCTATTATATCTTTTATTGAGTCATACAAAATTTAGACTGTTAAGGACCAATTTCTTTAGTTGATCTGTTAGTGTAGGTAAAGAACAATAGAACAATATGTAATATACTAAAAGCGTTCATAAAAAATTATCAATGCAAGTGTCATCAGAATCTGTTAATTGGACTTATTGAAAAGGCTGATCGTTCATAATAATTGGGTTCGCCTGATTCTAGAACTTCCATCTATAATTCTACAATCAAGCAACCTAACAACCAAGCAACAGCAAATGATATGTGCTTTATACAAAAACATTCACTGAAAAGTTAACTAACCTATCAAGTTGCATCGAAATCCACTTAGCAGAATCTTTTAAACTGGAAAACATACAGAAACCTTCCCTAAAAATGATCTAATTAACAGTTTAAATCCCATAAAAATTCATTCAGTGGAACCTTTAAAAAAATCAAATCTTTCAAAATTGGGTTCATCTGATTTAGAACTTTTCCCATAATTATTTAACTAAGCAACGTAGAACGTTATGTTTTATAGTTACATTTTTCGTGAAAAATTATCTAACTAACAATGTAAGTACTGTCAAAATCTATTCAGCAGAACTCAAGATATAAGCGGCCGGAATGAAATTTCTCTTTGTATTATATATATAATAAGATAGTTAAATATACCTTTCATAATTGCGTTAACCTGATTATAGAACTCTCTGAGAGTTAGGGGTAGGTTTATACTGCATCACTTCTGAATTTTTTAAGGAACTCAGGTCAACTTCCATAACTATAGCATATATACTCTCTAGTATACCCTATCTCTGTAGCGTATATCTTCCAATTTTCTTTACTGTACCACTGAGAACTTTTTCCGCATAGCTCCGTAACTAAACAACACTGAATGATATGATAAATATAGAAAAAATCCCTGAAATATTATCCAACTTACTGTGCATTTAATTAGTTGACTTGAAATCTTTCATAATCGAGTTCACCTAATTTTAGAACTCCCGAAGCAACTTAGAATGATGGTTTTTACATTAAACCATTTTTAAACCAAATTTACTATTTAACAGTGTAAGTTCTACAAAATGCTATTCAGTAGAATCTGAGTTATAGTCATATTTGCAATATTTATTGCTCATTGAACCTTTTTTCTTTACATTTGAAATAAAATCAGTAACTGTTATGGTATATCCCTGTTATGCCATCATCATTGTCACGAAGCGTAATAGTTGGCACAAAAATAAAATGATACATTTGAAAAAAAATATTGTTGATAAAAAAAAAATGAGCATTTAAAAAAATATAACTTTTGAATAATACAGACTTTGACCTACAATTTTTTTAAATCAATAAAATTAATGGTACTACCTGGTTATCCCGCCGACCAAAAATCTATTGCCAAATTATAAGATTAAATGCCAATAATGATTGATCGTAAATGTCACATTCACTTGACTTTAAGCAAGTTACACGTATTTAGGTCATCAGATGATTTTTATTTCGACGTTTTAAATGTATTTTTATTAATGTTATGCTAATTTATTAATTCTTTCTATTTAATAATTCTTTCGTTATTTAAAATAAAAATTATGTCAATTTGTAATTTAGCGAGTGGTTTGGCGTTTTATATAATTTGGAGAAATTGATCGACGGGTACCAGAATAAATACTTAAAATATAAGAATAAATAAATATTTTGCAAGTAATAAAATATAGTCAATTTAAACTGCAGTCTTGAAATTGTAAATGTCTTTTACTACTGAAGCATGGCGTACGTAATACGTATGTCTCACATTGCAGAAAACATTTCATTCTTTCAATGAAGACATTCATGGTTTTTTGAACAAAACATTTTTATATGTAAATTCCTAACTTCTGAAACAGTTTTATTGTAGCTTTCTCATCATCAGATAACTGCGAAATGGTAAAATCTATATCAGTATCAGTAATAAATATTTTCTATTCCAAAAATAACAAATTAAAAAGTTTTCGAGATTATGATGGAATAAAATAAATTCCATCATTAAAAATTCCTGCATAAAAATATTCACGTTCAATAATTAGCAAATCTTAATGTGTGGCACGGTTTACAATAAAAATCGTTTGCACGATTAGGGTTGAAATAAATGGCGCGATACCATACATTTTGGCATGGTATCGCGACGAAAATTAGAACGAAAAAGTACCACAAGTTTTTTTTTTTTTTTTTAGTTTTATTTAGTTTTAGTTTTTGAAGCGTTTGAATTATTTTTTTCTAATTGACGAAGTTGTTTTTATTTATCCAAAAGTATTGGTTAAAAAATTATTCAATTAGAATTTTTTCCCTTGCTATAGTAACAGAATGAAAAGAATGAGTTTTCAGAAATTATCACTTGAAAAATTCAGGTTTTGGCGCCAAAGATTGTGCCAAATTAGAAAAATATAAAATATATCTCGAACTATTGGGCTTAAAAGAATTTAGTTAGTACCATTCGATTCAGCATACAAAAATACACCAAAATGTGTTATCAGTTTAAAAATAACTATAAAATCAGATTTTTAAGGAATTTTTTTAAAGTTCGTTCTTTTTTTTACCCCCCTTTAGGGGTGGGATTTTGGAAAATCCTTTCTTAGCGGCACTCTATCTTATCTAGCTATATCATAAGAAGTATTTTTACCCCGATTTTCAAGATTTTAGGTTCAGTAGTTTTGGCTGCGCGTTGATTAATACAAAATCCAGACTTTCTTATATATATAGATATAGATAGATAGATAGATAGATAGATATAGATTTTTTATATGTAATTAGTGACATTTCTTTTTTTTTTCAATTCATATTAAATTTAGATTATTTAATCAAATTCAAAATTAACTTGTTTTTAAATTTTAGTCTATTCAGGACAATATCATATTAATTAATAATAGTATACCATCTTTATAGTGATTAATATGCATATAAGTTTATTTGATTACTTTCAGGTAACAGAGAGACTACTGTGAAGTCACCATTGTGCTCTTTTGGGAAAAGTCTCCATGTGACTATAATGTGACATTATTTGGTGACTTATCATAATGCAACGTTCATGATGACTTTGAAATTGAGTCTAAAAATGACAGTCACATGAGAGTCACAAATTAACTACATTTTAAAGTCACCTGGTGACACGTCACAAAGAAGCAGTCACATTGACTTCTCAGTGGAGTCACATACAGTGATCATTTGAGACTCATAATGAGAGGTGTGGAATTTCCTATTTTTTTGCTTCACCGAAGTGACTGTGACTTGTGACCATGTGTGACATGAATGATATGTTATATGGACTAGCTGTGTTGTAGAGATAGTAATTACTCGAATTATATTATTTCCTTTTGAATGTTCGCGTATTTGAAAATTAGCATTTTGTGATTGGTCCTTAATTTTTGCACATCAGTGTTATATATATATAACTATTATAGAATATTCCAATTCATCATCAATGTCAAATAAAACTTAGAAATTGAGTATCAAGACACGATACAAACATTATACATATTACTAGGGGTCTCTGCCCCCTGCAAGCTACGCTCGCCAACCCCCGTTCAGACACCGCAGAATCTAAAATCACGCAAATTTGATCGGTTTTAAAAAGATTAGAGAAGATTGAATTAAAATGAAAAAACTTATAGCGATCTCCCAGTAAACGGATTTCCATTCAATTCCCTTTGATTGCAAAAATTTAAGGCCAAATCAGTTGTTGTTAAGACATTCAATGGTTGTTTTCGTGTTTGATTAAAGAAGATCAGTTAAACATTTGAAAAGAAGGTAAAATAAAATGAATTAAGTAAACAGAGTCTTTGCCGACCGGTACTTTTTAACAGCGTTATAAAACGATTGACATAATACAATTTACTACAATAACTACAATTTACTGCTTTAACCCCTTCAAGGGCGGTAGTTCATTTTTGGACCACTTAATTCTTAAATGCCAAATTGGCACCAGAATATTGGAATGAAAAATTTCCTTTTAAGTGAACAAAAGCATTTTCGTATTTCGAAATTTGTTTGTAAATTCCGGTGCCCTTTACTGATTTCAACATATTACGAATAGAAGTACCTTGCCCCTGAAAAGGTTAAACGCATATTAATGTATTTATTATTTTAAAGTTTCCTTTCTATTTTAATATTCATGTGTAAATACAATTTTCTAGACATAATTTTCAATATTTTCCTGCTTTTAACTCGCACTCATTTAACAGTAATTTTAAAGTTTTTTCTTTCTGTTTTTAATAGTGTAAGTAAATTTGTAATCGTTAGAAATATTATTCTTTGCAGTGTTTTTAGAATTGAAAACAATCTCTATTATAATAACCTAAGTCATGCGACTATCATCAACAGTTCCTTCGCTTTTCATAAGAAAGGTTTCCATTTTGATTAAAGAATCAAAGTTATTTTTTCGAAAAAAAAAAAAAAAAAACTACATAAAAGTTGCCATGATGACAAAGAATTCTTTGTACTTTTATGTTAGTCGGGCTCAAATTTCACCAATAGCTTTTCTTGGTATTTTTCCGTTATACGGATACCATGCCAAAATGTATGCTAATGCGCCAATTATTTCAACCCTGATTGCGAAAAGAATTTTTATAGTAAAACATGCGAAACATTGTGATTTGCTATACTTTATTGTATAACAGTCATTTGTTCCTTTATTTTAAGTATATATTTGTGATTTAGTAAAATAGTTCATAAAAGTCTGTAGTTTCCAAATGTTATATTTTTAAAAGACTCACTTTACTATCGACAGTGTTTTTTCAAATGTTTCAATTAACATGATTTTCATTTTGCGCCAACTATTACGCTTGGCGACAATGGTGTCCGTAAAAGGAAAAGTACCATTTTTTTTTAACTCGTAAGTTAGCATTTTTTTATTTTTTGAGTGGTAAATTAAAACGGTACTACTTGGTTATCCCATTGATCAAAAATAAATCGCCAGACAATAAGATTAAACGATAATAATGGTTGATCGAAAATATAACATTCACTTGACCGTAAGGAAGTTACACGTGTATATGCCATCAAGTGATTTTTATTTTGACGCTTTATTTGTATTTGAATTTTTATACTAATTTATTTGTTTATTCATTATTTAAAAAAATAAATACGTCAACTTGTATAATTTGGCGAATGGTTTGGCGATTTATTTAATTTGGCGATATTGGTCATTTGCTTTGAATATGAAATTAAATCTTATGATTTGTTGCTTAATATTTAACACAGATGTCATATAAGCACCGGGCTTGGCGTGATTTTTTTTAAGACAATTTGGCGAAAACCTCGTTTTCGAATACTAGTGATATATGTATTTTAAAATTATTGCTCTATTATTTTTAAAATGAAATAACAATAAATTAAAAAAATAATTAATAACTATAGAACAAAGCAATTTATAACATTTTTTTCTTAAATAAAAAGAAAATAAATGTAAATAAACATTTTATGATGAATGAGCAACAATAGCCGGGTTACCATCTCAGTCAAAATAACGCCATTGTGGCGCCAATTAGGTACGCCGGTACGTATATGACATCTGAGCAGAATATTTTTCTCTTCGTTTCGTTTAAAAAAAAGAAAGAAGTGTAAGCCACTAAATTTAAATGTTTTTTTTTTCTTAATAAAAATTTTGTATTAAATAAAATGATAACGAAATTAAAAAGAAGCATTGTTCTTAGCATAGATTTAAGGGAGGCCAAACTTGGTAGCCAAATTAGTTTAAAATTTTAACCTTTTTTGAAATGCGAAAAAAAAATATCTGTTATGATTGAAATTTGAGTTGCCATCATTACAAAAATGTATATAAAATTTTAAAAAAATTAATATTTCGAAAACTAATTCGAATTTAAAAATTCTAATACCAGTTTTGAAATCTGCGGATCAATATTGATTTTTGGTGTTAATTTCATCGCAAAGTATTCCATATTTTAGGAGAAATCGCCGTGAAACATAATCAGTTGTTTAATCAGTCGTTTCATAGAATCGTTACATAAATTCGTTTCAATTCGATTCATTAGGATTTTATATATATAGGGTAGATATATATACTTTCTCTCTACATCTCTGTATTCGTCCTCATTTAGAAATATTTCTTTCAATCAGTAATATTATCATCGTCGTATATTTTTATCGATTGTATAAATACATTTTTTACTTATTAATCTGTCCATTTTTTCTGTCTTTGATATTACAATCTGAGTCACACTGGGTTAGATCACTATCGGTACATCATCGTTCATCTTCTCTTGCATGAGTGGCTGGCTTTCTCATACCACCTGATTCCTTCTAGAAACTATGGACCTTACTGGCATCTTTGTTGCTTGTTCGGTAGTGCATTTTCTTCCTTTTTTGCTTTTAAATACATTACTGAATAAAAAACCTCTTAGTGTGTTTTATCCCTGTTGATTAACTATTATTTGTTACTGCTCACCTGATGATGGGAACTGCTCATTATTTGCTCCCGAAACTATAGTCATGCGTTATTAAACACAATCTGGATGTGAAAGAAGATCTGAAACTATGCACTTGTACTCTCTTGTTATTTTATTTATTCCTTTTTTTATTTAACAAAAACTAAAAAGAAATATATGTATGAATTTTTAATTAGGCTGGAACAGTAATATGAACGATAATAATGTTGCGGAACAGACTTTGACTTTTTAGCTCACAGGCTATCAAAGCCTGAGAGCTAATGTGCCCGCCCGTTCTGTATGTATGTATGTATGTATGTACGTATGTACGTAACGCGATAACTCTTGATAGAAACATCCGATTTGCTTCAAAATTTTTTCCTAGGTTCACTGTGATAAGGCGCTTCCCTGATTAGTTTTTGGAGTTCATTGGTTAAGGATAAAGGGGGAAAAACGGGGTTAGTCCACACCCCACCCCTTAATTCAGATAAATGGGTTTTCATGCAGAATGATTCGATTTGCTCCGAATTTGATATACCGGTTTATTATGTTAAGGAACTTCCCTGATTCGTTTTGGGGGTTCATTGGTTAAGGATAAAGGGGGAAAAGGGGGGTTAGTCCACCCCCTTAATTCAGATAAATGGGTTTTTCATGCAGAATCATTCGATTTGCTCCGAATTTGGTATACCGGTTTATTATGTTAAGGAACTTCCCTGATTAGTTTTGGGAGTTCATTGGTTAAGGATAAAGGGGGAAAAACGGGGTTAGTCCACCCCCCCCTTAATTCAGATAAATGGGTTTTTCATGCAGAATGATTCGATTTGCTCCGAATTTGGTATACCGGTTTATTATGTTAAGGAACTTCCCTGATTAGTTTTGGGAGTTCATTGGTTAAGGATAAAGGGGAAAAAACGGGGTTAGTCCACCCCCCTTAATTCAGATAAATGTGTTTTTCATGCAGAATGATTCGATTTGCTCCGAATTTGGTATAGCGGTTTATTATGTTAAGGAACTTCTCTGATTAGTTTTGGGGGTTCATTGATTAAGGGTAAAGGGGGAAAATGGGGTTAGTCCACCCCCCTTAATTCAGATAAATGGGTTTTTCATGCAGAATGATTCAATTTGCTCCGAATTTGGTATACCGGTTTATTATGTTAAGGAACTTCCCTGATTAGTTTTGGGGGTTCATTGGTTAAGAATAAAGGGGGAAAAGGGGGGTTAGTCCACCCCCTTAATTCAGATAAATGGGTTTTTCATGCAGAATCATTCGATTTGCTCCGAATTTGGTATACCGGTTTATTATGTTAAGGAACTTCCCTGATTAGTTTTGGGGGTTCATTGGTTAAGGATAAAGGGAGGAAAACAGGGTTAGTCCACCCCCCTTAATTCAGATAAATGGGTTTTTCATGCAGAATGATTCAATTTGCTCCGAATTTGGTATACCGGTTTATTATGTTAAGGAACTTCCCTGATTAGTTTTGGGGGTTCATTGGTTAAGAATAAAGGGGGAAAAGGGGGGTTAGTCCACCCCCTTAATTCAGATAAATGGGTTTTTCATGCAGAATCATTCGATTTGCTCCGAATTTGGTATACCGGTTTATTATGTTAAGGAACTTCCCTGATTAGTTTTGGGGGTTCATTGGTTAAGGATAAAGGGAGGAAAACAGGGTTAGTCCACCCCCCTTAATTGAGATAAATGTGTTTTTCATGCAGAATGATTCGATTTGCTCCGAATTTTGCATACCGGTTTATTATGTTAAGGAACTTCCCTGATTAGTTTTGGGGTTCATTGGTTAAGGGTAAATGGGGAAAAGGGAGGTTAGCCAGCCCCTCTTAATTTAGATAAATGGGTTTTTCATGCAGAATGATTCGATTTGCTCCGATGTTGGTATACCGGTTTATTATGTTAAGGAGCTTCCCTGATTCGTTTTGGCGATTCATTGGTTAAGGATAAAGGGGGGTTAGTCCACCCCCTTAATTTAGATAAATGTTTTTTTTTTTTTTTTGCAAGATTATTCGATTTGCTCCAAATTTGGTATACCGGTTTATTATGATAAGGAGCTTCCCTGATTAGATTTGGAGGTTCACTGGTTAAGTATAAAGGGGGAAACGGGGGCTAATTCCCCTTCACTTATTTTTTGAGTGGCATTATTCTTTAAAATAAGAGTATAATATACAATTAGTGTGAATAGTCTGTGAGCTCAATGCCATCAGTTTAGCTGGGAACTTTTCTTTTTTATTAGAATTAAACAGGCTAATTTATACAAAAAATGTACTTTTTTCATTCGTAAAATTATCCACCCCCGCCCCATTCTGAATATTTTATGAGCGATATAGTCCTTATTGGAAACTTTTTAGTGCATTCATTTTGATTCACGAGTTTTATGAAATTTTATGTTCAAAGATCCCCTATAAATAATTTTAAATGTTTACCTTCGTGTGGTACCATAAACCGCATTTAACCACCTCGCTGCGTAATATTAGGTAGATTTTGTATGAAATACTACATACTGCGATCCCTCCTATGTTGGAATTCCTGAACAATTTCTGCAGATCTACACCGATCATGAACCCTAGAACCCAATACCACCCCCAGTAAAAAACTTCATCTATCTATCTATCTACATATATATATATATATATATATATATGTGTGTGTGTGTGTGTGTGTGTGTGTGTGTGTATATATATATATATATGTGTGTGTGTATCACTTTTTTATGGGCACGATAACTTCCGTAATTCTGCTCAAATCTCTTCCAAACTGATACATAAAATCAACGGGTAGAAAATATCGGTCAAGTTCGTTAATGGGGAAAATCGGAAAAATGGAAAAGTGAAAAGTAAAAAGAGTGATATATATATATATATATATATATATATATATATATATATATATATATATATATATATATATATATTAGGTAGATTTTGTATGAAATACTACCTATTACTATTACATTCTCCCCTATGTTGGAATTTCTAAAAAATTTTGCACATCTACACCAATCATGACAACTATAATCCAAAAACACCCTCAGTAAAAAACTTTATACATATGTATGTATCACTTTCTTCTAGATACGATAACTTCAAGAATTCTGCACAAATCTCTTCCAAAGTGATACATAAATTCAAGGGCCATAAAATCTCGGTCAAGTTCGTTCATGGACAAAATCGGACCAAGGGGATGAAAATAGGGAGGGGTTTTGTGAAAACCGAAAAAAACCCATAACTTCTTAATTTTATACATATCAAATCATTTTAAAGTTATTATTACTTCTAGGAAAAGGGCTAAAAATTTATGTATCACTGATTTTGGATAAAATTAAAAATGGGCTCAAGGGGCGCAAAAACAGTGTTTTAGGGAGAAAAAAATTCCTAACTTCGTCAATTCTTAAGATATCAAATTCACTTAAACTTATTATAAATCTTCTTAATACTATCTACAACTTTTACATTGGCAAGTTTTCGATAGGACCAACTCTTACTGCAAAAAAAAAAGCGAAAAATTGGGTGAGTGGGGGTGAAAAGAAAACGATTCATAACTTCGTCAATTCACAAGATATTCAATCCGCTTAAATTTATTATACAGCTTATCAATATTATCTACTACAACTTTCAAACTGACAAGTTTGATAGGATCAACTCTTACAGCAAAAAAAAAAAAAAAAAAAAAAAAAAAACAGAAATAGTAGTTGACGAAAAAAATTACCGTATTAAGGGTGTACTCAAATCCAAACGGCTTATTTTCCGACTCATTTTTAAATTCATTTTTACTCTCAAGCGCATCCAATTGGCAGGTTCTCTTATTGAGAAACTATATAAAATGCTGTATTAGCCAATTTTTAGATAAAGGCAGAATATATTTTTTTAAATGCTGTCAAAGTGGGCATTTTGAACCGAATTTCCCGAAACTATATTGCTGGAAACGAAAAAAATGATCGTACTGAGAAAATAATTTTAAATCAAGTTCTAATTAATTGAACGGAAAATAAAAACACAGGTCGCTTATAAATCTCTTCAAAAAATTACGTCAGCAAGTTTCATGTTTATACTTTAAAAAATGTGTCAGAAAATTTCGAGTTGTTGAGCAGAGAAAAATATTTTTTTTTTAATACCGATTTAATGGGATTTTGATAAAACGAGCTCTTACAGAAAAATGAAATTAAAAATTCGTTAAAAGCGGCCAGATAAAATTGTTAAACTTGGTTTATCTCTAATCTTGATTTAGTTTTTGTTGGTGAAATTAGTACTTAACTTCGTTATCTACTACCTCCTGTAGGCCGAGCCGGCAGGGATTTTTTTTTTTTTTTTTTTAAATCAAAATATGTTCAAAAATTTCGTATTTATTTTATTACATATTTCAAATCTACATATATTTTAGAGTTAAAATATGTAACAGAAATTTATAAAAGAGTTTTTTTTTTAATATATAGAATTAGATCATAAAAAATGGTTGTCAGAAAACTTAATTCGAAGAATAGTCATACAGAAGCGAAATTCTGAAAGTTAATCTTGGTTAAATTATGATTTATTTTATGAAATACGAAGGTAAAACATATATACTGATGAAAATATGCAAAATGCTTAAAATTTTTTTATTAGAAATGAAGTTTAGTATGATAAGTTACAAAAAAAGTTACGAGGCAAAGTCGTACATTGCAATCTATGCACCAAAT
Organism: Maratus speciosus; assembly: GCA_963932465.1. Lineage (NCBI taxonomy): Eukaryota > Metazoa > Arthropoda > Arachnida > Araneae > Salticidae > Maratus > Maratus speciosus. The sequence continues at coordinate 352,234,620 of OZ010788.1, read as the reverse complement.
TCGCGTTTTTTTTTTTTTTTTTTTTAAGTTTTAGTCTTTTTTTTTAAACAACAAACAGTACACTGTATACGGGGCTCTTTATTGACGGAATAGGTGGAGGGGGGGGGGGGATATATGGATAGCGAAATGCCGAGCGGTTAATCTCATGGGGTGGAGATATCTTTGAGCTTTTAAAAGAGGTCGCGGAATGCTTGTAAATCAATCTTGTGAACATGACAGAAATACAGACTACTAACGCAGTCTGTTAACTCAGACCTGACTCGACAATTAATATCGCAGAAAAGCCGAAATGAACCGTTAGACGAGAGAAGAGCGGGTTGTGTTTTTAAATGGACGGACAAATGCAATCCCGCGAAAATCGCGGATTGTGCAAATTTTGCTACTTTTACGTTGCCCGTGGAAACCGTGGGATGGGTAACGAGATGGTTAATTCCATCTGTCTTTACGACATGGCAATTTTTAGCTATGGTGAGGTAGAGGTAACAAAAATTGACAAAAAAAACTTAAATATATAATTTAAAATATAAAAAATATGTTAACATATATTTTTTAACTTAAACATTCCATAACTTATTCAATAAAAAATAATAATAATTATTATTTTTTTTTGTAAAACATTCTTCAAATTATTATGCACGACTCGTGATATTCAAAACTTTTGCACAGTAAAATTTTATACTGAAAAATGTGTAGTAACAAACTATGGTAGAAATAACAAAAATGGACAATATAAAATCTTAAATATATATATATTTTTAATATAACAAATACGTTAACATATCGTTTTTAACTTTAAATTTCCATAACCTGTTCAATTAAACATAATCATGATTTTTATTTGTTTTTTAAAGCATTTTTCACATTACTATGAACGACTCGTAATATTCAAAACTTTTACACGATAAAATTTTGTACTGAAAAATGTGTAGTAATAAAGTATGGTAGAAGTAACAAAAATGGACAATCTAAAATGTATAATTTTAAATATAAAAAGTATCTTAACACATGGTTTTTAACTTTAAATTTCCAAACCTATTCAATAAAAATCAACCTTGTTTTTTATTTATTTATTTTTAAACATTCTTCAGCATGAACGACTCATAATATTCGAAACTTTTGCAGAATAAAATATTTATACTGTAAAATGGGTTAAACTTTCTCATAGAATTGATATGTTACTTTTAGATTAAAAAGCTATTAATCGTATTCTAATTTGTAAATGATAAAAAAAAAATATTCGTCAGTTACGTACTTTCAGCTATGTCTCATATAACACAATTTTTATTTTTATTGACTAGATAATGAGCTCTTATTGTTTTTCAATATATCTTTGTGTAATTTTTTTTATATATATAGACCCTGGTTTTAGCCTATCGAATCAAAAATAACTCGTTGTAAATAATCCCGCCAAGCCACAAACTTAAAACGTGAGTCATAAAAAGAAGCGATATAGAAGTGCATACTCTTAGTGCCGTGTGAAAATATATAATTACTCATAATGTTTCCAAAGGACTCGGAGAGAGGTACAGTATGTAAAAACTGTTTCGCGACCTTCAGGCTTTTATAATGTGTGTTCTTCTGGTACTTACATATGATGACTATTTGTTTAACAATTTTCTTATTGTATTAAAGATCCCATTAAACTGTGAAAATTGGAAGCTTTTGGTTTTTATATGCTCATTCTTATTTAACATCATAGTATCGATTTGTCGTATTTATGTACCATTATTTGAACGAGAAAGACAACTTTTAAGAGGAGGCCTTTCTAAGTAAACATGTAATAAACATTTTGAATTTATAAAAGAATAATAAAAACTAATGATCATAAGAATGTTATTAACTATGCACCTCATAATAGACGTTAAATAAATTAAATATATTTTAGTAAACCCTGCGTAAACGGAAATGTACATGACAGGGGGAAATCCGTTCTAATAATGCTTTTGTTACAATAGTGTTATACAATATTCCTTATGTTGAAAACACGACATTTTACGTTTAAGAAATAATTCTGCCATAAACAGGATCCATTTTACCAGTTTTCCCTTTAATTTTGAAGTGTGTTATTAAACGTATTTATGTAATTAAATGTTACGTTTAAAAATATTGAAAAGTATAATTGTAATATTAGATGATTACCATAATTACATAACACTTCCTGCTTGTCTCATAAATCTTTCTAATTTATTACAGATCTTCCTCCTACAAATATTTTTAAGAGTGATCTAATGATAATTTAAAATTAATTTTTCGACTTTAACATTTTTTAAAATTGATATGGGTACTGCATATACTAAATATACGCCTGCAGGTCGCCAAGCAGTTTTCACATACAGTACCTCACTCCGAGTACTTTGGAAACATTATGAGTAGTGATATATTTTTACAATCGGAGTATGCACTTCTATATCGCTTCTTTTTATGCGATATCACTTCTTTTTATGACTGACATTTTAAGTTTGCGGATTGGCGGGATCATTTACAAAGAGTTGTTTTTGATTAGATATCACTTCTTTTTGTAAGGTATATCATTTGCATTATACACATTCCATTTTAATTCAGATAAGAAAATATCAACGAAAGATGATAGAAGTAAAAATATAATTTAATAGTGATAATATTAACTCTTCAAAAGTGTAATATATGTAGTAAGACATAATTTTGTACTTTTTAAAAATAATTCAAAACCATTTTATCGATCATTACAAATCTCAGAAGAAATGATTTATTTTTTAGAAATGATAAAATATGTCGAACTAACCAGTAATATTTTTTTATGTTGTTCTATAAGATATAGGATGATTCATTTATTAACTCAGCAAGGATTGTATTCTAATAACTTTTGAAAAACTGCCTTTACATTTTCAAAATTCACATCATTTTACACAAAATATGTAAAGACTTAAAAACAGACTGAATAATGAGCATTTATTTTATCACCGGGCAAGCTTGAAGTAATTTTTAAATAAAATTAGTTTTTTTATTTCAGGAAATCCAACGTCCCTCCGATAAGCGCGGCAGAAACTCAGATTATCTGATTAATTTTTTCTTCTTTTAAAATGTTATCAGAAGCTCTTAACACTTGTTGATTTTCTGAATTTTCAATGCTTGTACTTTCTAAATTCCTAATTGTTTTTTACGTGACTAACAGGACATACTAAGTCGTATGCTTTCCAAGTATTTTTACTTTCTTCTATCTTCAATAGAAGAAAGTATTGTAATCCAAATTTTTTTCGACTTCCGGTTTTCGACGGATTTGCATGTTTTAGGGGTCAGAGATTCCAAAAAACATGTTTATA